>NSJW01000935.1:0-1256552 GCA_019955255.1 Castanospermum australe
ACCAATGAGGAAGAAGACATTCATTAATGCCAGCTGGACGATCTGATGATGAAATTGAATTCTGAGTTGGTTAATGACCGTCTGACGTGTTACCACACTCATTTCTTCAGATACCCTACAGCTGTCTTGCACTTAAAAGGCATGTTGTTAATGGGGTACTCTCTAAGAAAAGAGATTCCTTACAGCAATAATGGACTTGTCCATTATCTCTTGTCGGCCACACCGACTCAACAGCTTTTCGGATTTCAAACCATTTCAAGTCCGAATAATTGTATTATAGTGTGTCGGCCACTTGCTTTTGGCCAAATTATTCACTTTAGTTTAGCGAGGTTTTCAAGTCCGAAGCCCGGCACCTCTATAAATAGACTTCATGGCAACAGTCTAGAGACACCATGAAGTAACAACACAACCCCTCTCTAGAACTTCCATAGATCCTAAAATCCTCTCTTCTACTTCCGCTCTTGCTCTTGTTTCTGCACTCTGAATACAAGAGAACGAGAGGTCAGTCTAGTAAAGTCTCTTTTTATTTTTGGTATCAGAGCTCCGATTATGGAGTCTGAGAAGTTGTAAGTTTTCCTGTGTACACCTCTGATCAATATGCTTGCAATGCAAAGTGAATTTTAGAAAATTTTTCGCATTATTATTTATGTTTGATTTAAATTTCAATATCACGTATATTTCTTTTCTGTGACTACTCTCAAATTACAAAATATATATTGGAAAGTCCGACTACTGTTAGGTAGAAGGAGAAATTCGAAGTGAAGGCTATCGGTAACCCAGTCCATAGGCAGTGGCAGCAGAGGTAAGACTACAAAGTCAGGTGGTGGTATGGCCCGAGATGGATAACGGAGAGCTAAACCAATATATATGAGTAAGAATGAGTGGTGATAGATTAGAATATCTTGATTTAGAAATTAGCAAATATAAGTATGGTGGAACAATTGATCACAAAAAACATGTTTGCTTTGCAGATTACAAAGAAGAATTTAAGCATATTTTTCATGTGAAAAAACACAAGGAAAACAATCTGAGTGAATTGATTTATCAGAATAACTGTATTTGCGACTTATGTTACAATATTCTGCATAATATATCTGTTGAAAGAGAATCAAATTCTGTTATTCTTTCATCATTGTTAAATTTACATGAAAAAACCAAAAAATCTGTCAATAGTTTAGCTTCTAGTAGTTCATCTTTAAATTCTGCATTAGATATTAAGTTTGTCAAGCTCAACCAACAGGTTGAACAGCTATCTGAGAAAGTTGAAGAACTTATCTCAACCAGTGAGAAGTCCTACTTGAGTAAACTTCCCACAAAGCAAGACGTAGAGAACCTTCTCCTACGTATTGACCAGGAGCCAAAGAAGATTGAACAGGAACTGTACAATTGGCAACAGCTTGAACAACGAGTTCAACAGTTAGAGAAACTTATAGTTTCTTTTAGACCACAAATTGGTATCATTCTTGGCATGACTGAGAATAACGCTAATTAGAAATCTGCCTTAGAAAAATGCAGATATCACATGGTCACAGCAATAGGGTTGTCTGCAAAGGAACAAGATTCCCAGTAATAGTCAAGCAAAACAATACTATTATTGAATTGCCTAGTCAAATTTCTACGAAATTGGATCGACTACTACAGCAACAGGCCAATAACCCAACAGCTAGCCCAGATAACTACCCAGTTAGCTAATCTAAAGCTAAAAGAGGTGGCTGAGCCAACAGCCGTCCAGGTTAGAAAAACACCAGGACAGATAGCAGTTTGGGAGGATCAAGGCCCAAATAGAAGCCTTTAGAAAAGCCCAAAAGAAATAGTATGGCAGACCAACCAAGTAACAGTAGGCCATACATACAAAACCGTAAAGATGTTATAAGAAACTATAACATTTTTACCCAAATTAGGAACAGGCATAGGAAGGATATAACTATTTCGGAAGAATTAGTTAACCCTGAACAGCAACTCGCTTTAGCAAGAAGCAGAAAAGCAGAGTTAATACCAGCAGAGGTATTATACAGCCATAACTTGTTTGAATCCAAACAGAAGATATACCAGCATTACAGTGAACAGTCTGTCATGTGTGTTGGTAATAATCAGATAGATCTAGGATTCATAGAAGAAGAGTCGTATAGACGACTAAAACAAAGTGGATACAAAAATATTCACATAGGAGCAGTTCTCATTGGAATCATTGGACTCCAACGAGAATATGCAGGAGTAAAAGTCATGGTATCTCTTGTAGATACAAGATGGAATGACTTACAGAAAGCTGTCATCGGACAGATGGAAATTGACCTAGGTAAAAACTTTGAGTTAGTATACTTCCTACCAGACAATTTTCAACTTCTGGTCCCGGATTTTAGTAAATACCTTAGGTTAGTCATCAAAACCAAAGGATATGAATCAATGACCAGAGGAAAGGCTAATTTAACCATAATTAAAGCCTTAACAGCTAGATTAAGTAACTATAGTCAAACAAACTATAAGTTACAACCAGACCGGATAGGAAACTTTTCTCGGATCACAAGGTATTAAAGCTATCCTTGGGAAAGCTTATGATCCTACAGCATTAAATGGAGAGGTTTGGAGTATAGCCCTTCCATCTTTGTTTGTCCAAGATTTGCTGTTGGTTGGTTTGGTTAGGCTTTCTGTTGTTGGCAGGGCTATACTCCAAACCTCTCCATTTAATGCTGTAGGATCATAAGCTTTCCCAAGGATAGCTTTAATACCTTGTGATCCGAGAAAGTTTCCTATCCGGTCTGGTTGTAACTTATAGTTTGTTTGACTATAGTTACTTAATCTAGCTGTTAAGGCTTTAATTATGGTTAAATTAGCCTTTCCTCTGGTCATTGATTCATATCCTTTGGTTTTGATGACTAACCTAAGGTATTTACTAAAATCCGGGACCAGAAGTTGAAAATTGTCTGGTAGGAAGTATACTAACTCAAAGTTTTTACCTAGGTCAATTTCCATCTGTCCGATGACAGCTTTCTGTAAGTCATTCCATCTGTATCTACAAGAGATACCATGACTTTTACTCCTGCATATTCTCGTTGGAGTCCAATGATTCCAATGAGAACTGCTCCTATGTGAATATTTTTGTATCCACTTTGTTTTAGTCGTCTATACGACTCTTCTTCTATGAATCCTAGATCTATCTGATTATTACCAAACACACATGACAGACTGTTCACTGTAATGCTGGTATATCTTCTGTTTGGATTCAAACAAGTTATGGCTTGTATAATACCTCTGCTGGTATTTTGCTTTTCTTCTTGCTAAAGCGAGTTGCTGTTCAGGGTTAACTAATTCTTCCGAAATAGTTATATCCTTCCTATGCCTGTTCCTAATTTGGGTAAAAATGTTATAGTTTCTTATAACATCTTTACGGTTTTGTATGTATGGCCAACTGTTACTTGGTTGGTCTGCCATACTATTTCTTTTGGGCTTTTCTAAAGGCTTCTATTTGGGCCTTAGGATCCTCCAAACTGCTATCTGTCCTGGTGTTTTTCTAACCTGGACGGCTGTTGGCTCAGCCACCTCTTTTAGCTTTAGATTAGCTAACTGGTAGTTATCTGGGCTAGCTGTGGTTATTGGCCTGTTGCTGTAGTAGTCGATCCAATTTCGTAGAAATTTGGACTAGCAATTCAATAATAGTATTGTTTTGCTTGACTATTACTGGGAATCCTGTTCCTGTTGCAGACAACCCTATTGCTGGTGACCATGTGATATCTGCATTTTCTAAGGCAGATTTGTAATTGGCGTTATTCTCAGTCATGCCAAGAATGATACCAATTTGTGGTCTAAAGAAAACTATAAGTTTCTCTAACTGTTGAACTCGTTGTTCAAGCTGTTTGGCCAATTGTACAGTTTCCTGTTCAATCTTCTTTGGCTCCTGGTCAATACGTAGGAGAAGGTTCTCTACGTCTTGCTTTGTGGGAAGTTTACTCAAGTAGGACTTCTCACTGGTTGAGATAAGTTCTTCAACTTTCTCAGATAGCTGTTCAACCTGTTGGTTGAGCTTGACAAACTTAATATCTAATGCAGAATTTAAAGATGAACTACTAGAAGCTAAAACTATTGACAGATTTTTTGGTTTTTTCATGTAAATTTAACAATGATGAAAGAATAACAGAATTTGATTCTCTTTCAAACAGATATATTATGCAGAATATTGTAACATAAGTCGCAAATACAGTTATTCTGATAAATCAATTCACTCAGATTGTTTTCCTTGTGTTTTTTCACATGAAAAATATGCTTAAATTCTTCTTTTGTAATCTGCAAAGCAAACATGTTTTTTGTGATCAATTGTTCCACCATACTTATATTTGCTAATTTCTAAATCAAGATATTCTAATCTATCACCACTCATTCTTACTCATATATATTGGTTTAGCTCTCCGTTATCCATCTCGGGCCATACCACCACCTGACTTTGTGGTCTTACCTCTGCCACTGCCTATGGACTGGGTTTACCGATAGCCTTCACTTCGAATTTCTCCTTCTACCTAACAGTAGTCGGACTTTCCAATATATATTTTGTAATTTGAGAGTAGTCACAGAAAAGAATATACGTGATATTGAAATTTAAATCAAACATAAATAATAATGCGGAAAATTTTACTAAAATTCATCTTTGCATTGCAAGCATATTGATCAGAGGTGTACACAGGAAAACTTACAAACTTCTCAGAACTCCATAATCGGAGCTCTGATACCAAAAATAAAAAGAGACTTTACTAGACTGACCTCTCAGTCTCTTCTTGTGTATTCAGAGTGCAGAAACAAGAGCAAGAGCGGAAGTAGAAGAGAGGATTTAGGATCTATGGAAGTTCTAGAGAGGGGTTGTGTTGTTACTTCATGGTGTCTCTAGACTGTTGCCATGAAGTCTATTTATAGAGGTGCCGGGCTTCGGACTTGAAAAACCTCGCTAAACTAAAGTGAATAATTTGGCCAAAAGCAAGTGGCCGACACACTATAATACAATTATTCGGACTTGAAATGGTTTGAAATCCGAAAAGCTGTTGAGTCGGTGTGGCCGACAAGAGATAATGGACAAGTCCATTATTGCTGTAAGGAATCTCTTTTCTTAGAGAGTACCCCATTAACAACATGCCTTTTAAGTGCAAGACAGCTGTAGGGTATCTGAAGAAATGAGTGTGGTAACACGTCATTGCTGACGGTCATTAACCAACTCAGAGATTCAATTCATCATCAGATCGTCCAGCTGGCATATGATGTCTTCTTCCTCATTGGTAATCTCAAAGGAGGTGGAATGATGCTTGTTGAGGGAATATCAGGATGACAAGCCACCTTTAGACGAGACGTCCACAAACGAATACCATTATCTTCTCCAAGAAGCTGTAGGAGAGGATTAAAGTCATGAGGAAAATTATCATAGATTCTTGGTTCTATGAGCCTTTTTAATTGAAAAATCCTCAGCTGTAGAGAAGAAGGAAGATCCTTCTTTTTTACTGATCAGGACATGATGATTTGCTGGGATGAATTCTCCTTCACTGGTTATCTCTGGTTGTGAAGAGAAAATCCAAAAGATATTGAAACTTTTCCTTAGAACCGTGTTTGCGAGTTTGCAAAGCTTTGGACCAAGGAATTCTGGTGCTTGATTTGAATAAAAACCTGTGAAAATATCCATAATAGAATATTTCATTGTAGACTTCAAACAAATCAGTTCTAGCTGCTGAAACTTTCGGCGAGAAAAGGCCCGGAAGGTTCACTGCTGTAAGAAGATAAGCTGAAAAGAGATTGATTCTTTTATGAGAAACTGTTGTATTCCAGCCATATCTCCAAGGAGATCATCTTGGGCATCCTTGATGATTCTTTCAGAAACTTCTGGAGGGAATGCCTTTAGCATTTCTTGAACATTGTAGAGATTTCTGAAATTTTTTGTTATATCATCAGGAGAAGAGGGAGGGGCTTTCAGTTTGCTCTTTTAACTGCTTGATTTCATAGTTGGCAGCTTCAAGGGACCTTCTCAATTTCCCGGAAAGATGTCTCTCGTGCTGTAGGTTTCGCCTGAAAATAGCGATATCTGTTTGATCCTTTAAGGGATCATTTCTGGATTCCTCAATGAAGAAGTCCAGAGGGGGCTTTGAGCTTAGAAAATACTCAAAGGCTTCTTTCTCAGCTTCCAAATAGGAATAATACCCTTTGAAAACTGGATTTTTAAAATCTTTTGTGGCTCTCAGAAGCGAACCATAGTTTCTGTAGATACCAGGTTTATTTCCGAGGAAACAAAACGTATGCCTCTTTTCGAGGTTTTCAGAAGATTCTGGCATCATTTTTCGAAAAAATAGAAGTTTAACGCATTTAAAGCGTTCAACTTTGCTGTTGGTGTTCCGGCACGACGAAGTGCGGTTAATAACACCTATTGCTCCTTAGAAAGCGGGCAACCTTTAAGAATCCTGAACTGTTGAGGATGATCCTCAGGAAGAACAGGAAGTTTCTGTAGACCAAACTGAATGATTGGGTAATCATCAGTTGCTGGGGCTGGTGCTTTGCCCTTTTGCGCCATTTCTGCATCAAAAAACAGAGTTAGAATTAATAATTCTAGAAAGCTGGTCAGCTCCTGAATTATCAGTTCCTTTAATATGTTCGATCTTGATGCTAACTCCAGTCCTGCAAACAGAATCCATAAAATTGACCCATCTATTTCTAGATAGTCTGGATTTAGAAACAG
Source organism: Castanospermum australe (assembly GCA_019955255.1). Lineage (NCBI taxonomy): Eukaryota > Viridiplantae > Streptophyta > Magnoliopsida > Fabales > Fabaceae > Castanospermum > Castanospermum australe. The sequence continues at coordinate 6,698 of NSJW01000935.1, forward strand.
AGTTATAGAAAGACACAATAGCATGGCAATCAGTGCGTAATGTAAATTCAGTTTTATCAAGCAAGAAGATTTTGAATTTATCAAAAGCAAAGATGCAGGCCATGATCTCGGCATCAATAGACGAGATTGCTGTTTTATATTTTCCAGAAGTATATCTAGCTACTTTTTCAGTTCTGATAGGATCTCCACTATTTTTCTTCCATTTGAGGATTGCTCCCCAACCATTAAGTGATCCATCAGTTTCGATGATGATGTAGCTATTGCTGGGAGGAAGTTCAAGGGGTGGTAAATTCAGAATTACTTCCTTGATCTTCTTTACTAGTTTCCAGTCTTGAGAATTGAACTTTCGTTCCCCGTTTGGACTGGTTTTGCTGTATAGAGGTCCTGTATATCTGCTCAGATTAGGAATATAATTCCTAGCATAATTTAGGATCCCTAAAAAAGACTGAAGACCTTTTAATGACTGTAGGTCTTCTTCTTTGAATTCCGTGATCTTCTTAACAATGTGGTCTTGAAGTTTGATAACTCCCTTTCCAATCTCTAGACCTAGGAATTCGATTCTGGATACTCCTATCTTCATTTTTGTTTTAGACAGGATTAATCCATTTTCCATACATGCTTGAAAAAATTTTCCAAGATGTTGGAGATGCTGCGAGATGTTATCTGAAAAGATCAGAACATCATCAATATAACAGACAATAAAATCGAAAGATTTAAAGATATTGTCCATTTTTCTTTGAAAAACGGCTGGCGCGTTTTTCAGGCCAAAAGGCATGACAAGCCATTCATAGTGTCCTTGAGGACATATGATAGCTGTCCAAGGTATTGATTCTTCATCCATGGCTACCTGGTGGAAGCCGGACTTTAAATCAAACTTGTTGTATACCTCCTTATCCTTTATTTTCATTAAGAGGTAATCTATGCCTGGTAAAGAGTACTGATCCTTATAGGTATTATCATTCAATCTTTTGTAGTTGTATACCATTCGGGATTTTCCTCTTTTTTCTACTCCATCTACAATCTCTGTTCCTGATTGTACTATGAAGGCTGCTGTGCGATGTCTACTTTTAGATTCGCGGATTAAGCCAAGCTTCAACAACTGGGAGATATGCTTCTGATATTCCAAGTTGGATTCTGGTGTTGGGATGATAGGCTTGTCCTGTATGGTTAAGTCTGGGTTGATGATTTCTAACTTACACTTAACCTGATTTTTCTTCCAATGCTGAAGGGGGTTTTCTCCAATGTATTGGAGTTTTTCAAATTTTTTAAGGATTGGAAGAATTTCTTGTTCGAAATCAGTCATTTTTCCTAAGGAATACATGACAAGATCTGTCTGTATTTCTTCATGACAAATTTCTTCTTGTTCTTCTTGAAGGGTTAAGCAAGAACCTGCTGTTTGGGTCTGAATGACATCTACTTTTTTATAGATTTTGATGTTTCCAGATTCAATCTGTATTCCACCCTTCATGCTGTGAATAAAACTCATACTAATGATCAGTTCTATTCCTGTAGGGAGATCAATCACATACGTGTAAGGCATGTAATAGCTCTCTGTGTTAAAGATGACCGAAGCTTTCTTTAATTTTTTATCTGTTTGTGAACCACCATTGACTCCTTCAACGTTTAAGGGGTTCACTGTTTCCCAGTATGACTCAGGGAACACTTTCCTATCAATAAAGCATCTAGATGCCCCGGTATCAAGGATCATGTTGACAGTTTTAGTTAGACCATCAGCAGTAATCTGTATAGGGTAATTTAGAAGATTGTTTACCCTGGAAGAAGGTCTAATAGCCAGGCAGGCTTCTTTTTCACAATCTTTATCTGTGATGTCTTCAGGAATGGGTTTATCCAACTTTAGACATCCTAATTGAAGGATTAAATATTCATTTTCTTCCCTCAATTTATGGTTTTCCTCCTCTAACCCTTTAATTATATTAAGAAGTTCGTCTAGGGTTGACTGTGTTTTTATGACAGTTTTTCTAGGGGGAATTGTATTACCTCGCCTCTTTGCATCAAAAATGCAGATTGTTAATTCACATTTTTTACAGAAGCAAGATGTGTTCTGTGTGACTCGGAAAACCACAGTGGAAGCAGTTTCGGAATCTTTCAGGGAGATCTAAATAAAACTCCCAAGAATGCAAGCATTCCTTCTGTTTATCAGTGATAATTTCTTGGAAATTTCTCCACTGATATGTTGAGTTTATCATTAGAAGATAGCTGTTATCTTCAAATAAGTTAATAAACTCAGACCTTTCCTTTTTATCTTGCTCATTATCAGAGTAAGATAAAATATCACTGTCTGCATCATCTCCTTCAGAAACAGAAATGATGTCCAGTTTCTCTGGTAAGACTAGCTCATTATAGATGTGTAGTCTTTCTCTGTCGACACTCTTATTTCTGCAATCTCTTGCAAAGTGTCCTTCTCTTCCACAGATAAAACATTTGCATTTGGATAAGCCAGGTTTATGTGGCTTAACTTTCTTTACATGGTTTTTATGTGGATGCTTACCTTTTGAGTAAGTTGTTGACTGCCTAAGCTGTCTTCTGTGTGAGCCATAGACTCCAGGTACACTTATGCTTTTGCAGAAGGAGAAATCTTTAGCAAGTCTATTGATTTCATTCTGCTGGCAAAGTTGCTGTAAAACCCTAAATGTAAATATTTTCCTAGGGGCAATCCCTACTGTCATATTTGGGTTTTGCTGGTTCCATAGTTCTAGAATCTTAGAACTAAATGGAGCTGGGAGCTTTCTGAAGAATTTCTCAGATAACTCTGGTTGAAGGTACAAACGACCTGTCTTTGCAGCAAGGTCTTCGTACTGCTGTGCGAATTCGGGAAAATCTCTCATATCTCTTATTTCCAATCTTTCAAGTTGCATGAGAGCTTCATCCTGCATTTGGATGTTTCCTCTGTATTCGTTATATCCTAAGATCATCTGTCTGATTTGTCCTGTGATATTGATTGTGTCATCGGCAATATCTATCAGACGTTGGAATTCCTCAGGATAAGCTGCTTTCCATGACTGAAAGGTTAGCTTTTCTGTTGTGCCTAATAAGTTTTCTATATAGGCAACTTTGCTGGTATTATCAGCAAAAGTCTTTTGTGCACAATGGGTAATGGTGTTGGACTCCCATTGGTGAATGGTGTCTTCCCATTTTGACATGTCCTTTGGAAGCATTAACATACTTCCTTGTGCAACATTAGCAGACGGTAGAGAAATATTTAGGGGTTGGATAGGCCTTCCTCTTGGAATATTTCCTGCTGTGTTCCATTGGTTTAATGGAGGTACCTGAATAGTGTTACCTGTAGCAGGGCCAAAACTGGCTTGTCCGCCTACAACTGTTTCAGGGATTCTGTAGGAACTTGATTCAGACATCATCACAAGTTCTTTGGGTTGCTGAGTGGGGTAAGGAAGGTCTTCTTCATCAATTTTTCCTTCTACTGAGAATACTTCACAGTATTCTTTTTCTTTTTCGACTTTACTAGACTGACCTCTCAGTCTCTTCTTGTATTCAGAGTGCAGAAACAAGAGCAAGAGCGGAAGTAGAAGAGAGGATTTTAGGATCTACGGAAGTTCTAGAGAGGGGTTGTGTTGTTACTTCATGGTGTTGGGATGATAGGCTTGTCCTGGTGTTTTTCTAACCTGGACGGCTGTTGGCTCAGCCACCTCTTTTAGCTTTAGATTAGCTAACTGGGTAGTTATCTGGGCTAGCTGTGGGTTATTGGCCTGTTGCTGTAGTAGTCGATCCAATTTCGTAGAAATTTGGACTAGCAATTCAATAATAGTATTGTTTTGCTTGACTATTACTGGGAATCCTTGTTCCTGTTGCAGACAACCCTATTGCTGGTGACCATGTGATATCTGCATTTTCTAAGGCAGATTTGTAATTGGCGTTATTCTCAGTCATGCCAAGAATGATACCAATTTGTGGTCTAAAGAAACTATAAGTTTCTCTAACTGTTGAACTCGTTGTTCAAGCTGTTTGGCCAATTGTACAGTTTCCTGTTCAATCTTCTTTGGCTCCTGGTCAATACGTAGGAGAAGGTTCTCTACGTCTTGCCCAGTGAGAAGTCCTACTCAGACTATCTAGAAATAGATGGGTCAATTTTATGGATTCTGTTTGCAGGACTGGAGTTAGCATCAAGATCGAACATATTAAAGGAACTGATAATTCAGGAGCTGACCAGCTTTCTAGAATTATTAATTCTAACTCTGTTTTTTGATGCAGAAATGGTGCAAAAGGGCAAAGCACCAGCCCCAGCAACTGATGATTACCCAATCATTCAGTTTGGTCTACAGAAACTTCCTGTTCTTCCTGAGGATCATCCTCAACAGTTCAGGATTCTTAAAGGTTGCCCGCTTTCTAAGGAGCAACAGGTGTTATTAACCGCACTTCGTCGTGCCGGAACACCAACAGCAAAGTTGAACGCTTTAAATGCGTTAAACTTCTATTTTTCGAAAATGATGCCAGAATCTTCTGAAAAACCTCGAAAAGAGGCATACGTTTGTTTCCTCGGAAATAAACCTGGTATCTACAGAAACTATGGTTCGCTTCTGAGAGCCACAAAAGATTTTAAAAATCCAGTTTTCAAAGGGTATTATTCCTATTTGGAAGCTGAGAAAGAAGCCTTTGAGTATTTTCTAAGCTCAAAGCCCCCTCTGGACTTCTTCATTGAGGAATCCAGAAATGATCCCTTAAAGGATCAAACAGATATCGCTATTTTCAGGCGAAACCTACAGCACGAGAGACATCTTTCCGGGAAATTGAGAAGGTCCCTTGAAGCTGCCAACTATGAAATCAAGCAGTTAAAAGAGCAACTGAAAGCCCCTCCCTCTTCTCCTGATGATATAACAAAAAATTTCAGAAATCTCTACAATGTTCAAGAAATGCTAAAGGCATTCCCTCCAGAAGTTTCTGAAAGAATCATCAAGGATGCCCAAGATGATCTCCTTGGAGATATGGCTGGAATACAACAGTTTCTCATAAAGAATCAATCTCTTTTCAGCTTATCTTCTTACAGCAGTGAACCTTCCGGGCCTTTTCTCGCCGAAGTTTCAGCAGCTAGAACTGATTTGTTTGAAGTCTACAATGAAATATTCTATTATGGATATTTTCACAGGTTTTATTCAAATCAAGCACCAGAATTCCTTGGTCCAAAGCTTTGCAAACTCGCAAACACGGTTCTAAGGAAAAGTTTCAATATCTTTTGGATTTTCTCTTCACAACCAGAGATAACCAGTGAAGGAGAATTCATCCCAGCAAATCATCATGTCCTGATCAGTAAAAAAGAAGGATCTTCCTTCTTCTCTACAGCTGAGGATTTTCAATTAAAAAGGCTCATAGAACCAAGAATCTATGATAATTTTTCCTCATGACTTTAATCCTCTCCTACAGCTTCTTGGAGAAGATAATGGTATTCGTTTGTGGACGTCTCGTCTAAAGGTGGCTTGTCATCCTGATATTCCCTCAACAAGCATCATTCCACCTCCTTTTGAGATTACCAATGAGGAAGAAGACATCATATGCCAGCTGGACGATCTGATGATGAATTGAATCTCTGAGTTGGTTAATGACCGTCAGCAATGACGTGTTACCACACTCATTTCTTCAGATACCCTACAGCTGTCTTGCACTTAAAAGGCATGTTGTTAATAGGGTACTCTCTAAGAAAAGAGATTCCTTACAGCAATAATGGACTTGTCCATTATCTCTTGTCGGCCACACCGACTCAACAGCTTTTCGGATTTCAAACCATTTCAAGTCCGAATAATTGTATTATAGTGTGTCGGCCACTTGCTTTTGGCCAAATTATTCACTTTAGTTTAGCGAGGTTTTCAAGTCCGAAGCCCGGCACCTCTATAAATAGACTTCATGGCAACAGTCTAGAGACACCATGAAGTAACAACACAACCCCTCTCTAGAACTTCCATAGATCCTAAAATCCTCTCTTCTACTTCCGCTCTTGCTCTTGTTTCTGCACTCTGAATACAAGAAGAGACTGAGAGGTCAGTCTAGTAAAGTCTCTTTTTATTTTTGGTATGTTTTTTAGATACTTTGAATTCCGATAGCTCCATTCTTTGAATTTTTGAAGTGATAACAGGTTGGTGTCAAATTTAGCCCACCACTTTACTTTAATGATTCTGGTTAGCCAGAGTAGATCATTTTGAGGGGATTGTTGAGTAATTTTATAATCCCAAGGTCATTATCCAAGTAATGTTCATAGAGGCAACAAATGGATAAGAGTTGATGACTAGAAGTAAAAGTAGTATGTTCTTGGAAATGAGTGAAGGAGGCAAGGGCGATATCTGGAAATATTTGGACAGTAGGTCCAAAATCATGAAACCATTTAACGAACCACTTTGGGAAGTTTAAAGAAATGCCTCTTCGAAACCAGATGAACCAAGAATGAGTGAAAGGTTGATAGAAAAAAAGATAATACCAAGCATTTATATAGTCTTGATAATTATAAAATTGAGGTGAAAACCTTTTGGAAAAGGATTTTTGAGTATACATTCCTATAGGCCAATCGGTAGGAGAAAGGACTTTAAGTATTTTAATTTTTGAAAATAATATTTTCAAGTGATCAGTAGGATCAAGTGAATGGGTTAACTCAATTGAATCTGTATCTACTAAAATAAATTCATAAAATAAACGATTCTTTTGAAGGTCTATTGGAAGGAACTGCCAGTTAGGAGGAAAGACTTTTTGGGCAATTATTTTTGGGGAAGATATATTTTGAATCCATTCAGGTTCTAAGATAATTATAGGCAGAGGTTCTGGCTTATCATGATAAGAAGAGGGTTCTAAAGGTTGTTGAGGATAAAAAGGAGGTCGAATAGAGGTAGGAGAAGGAATATGACTCGGAGAGGGTCCTAGAGGGCTATATTTGTTTGAAAGGGAGACACTTGGTCGTATAGAGCTAGAAGGGGATTGAGCAGTTTGTAAATAGCTTTTTGAAGGTGGAGTAGTAGGATTTTTGAGAGGAGAACCATAATGATCTTTAGAGACTGGTTTTCCAGTCGAACTCATTTGATTTTCTTTCCCTGTAAAAATTCTCTAGTAAGAAAATCGGGTAAATAATTTTGACTTCCTTTAATATGAGTAATTTCAAAGTCAAAGCAAGAAAGTAAAGATTACCATCTAGCAAAAATATGTTTAGAAACTAGATTTTGAATATCTTTTTGTAAAACACTAGGAGCTGCTTTACAATCAGTTCGTAATAAAAATTGTTTATTGAATAAATCATCTTGAAATTTAGTAATACATAAGACTATAGATAAAATTTCCTTTTTTATAGTGCTGTACTTTTGTTGAGTTGGTTGCCAAATTCCAGAGTAATATCTGACTACAATTTCTTTGTTGGATTCTAAGGTTACCTGTTTTAATATTCCTCCATACCCTAATTCTGAAGCATCAGTTTCAACTATTAGTGAAGCAAAAGGATCTGGAATCCCTAAACAGGGAAGAGTTTTTACTAATTGTTTTATAGTGATAATAGATTTGGTCATAGTATCGTCCCAATTTGGAGGATTTTTTCCTAAGTCTTTTGAATAAAGGGGCGCAAATAATTCTTATATTAGGGATAAAATCTGATATGTAATTTACACATCCTAGAAATCGTTGTAATTGAGTTTTGTCTTTTATTTCATTAGGAAATTTACTAGCAAATTCTATTGATCTGTTTATAGGAGTAAATATTCCTTTATGTATTTCAAATCCTAGAAATCTAATTTGAGTTTGGAATAATTTCATTTTTCTTGCTGAAACTACTAATCCATTTTCTTTTATAAATGTTTAAATTTTTTTTTAAATGTTGTTGGTGCTGAGATATCGAATTAGAAAAGATTAATACATCATCTAGATAGACTATTGTAAATTGGGTATAAGGATTTAAAATATTGTTCATTGATATTTTGAAATTCACTAGGAGCATTCTTTAATCCTTGTGGCATTACATTCCATTCATAGTGACCAAAGGGTACTACAAAGGCAGTTTTATATCTATCTTTTTCATCTACTTGAATTTGATAGTATCTAGATTTCATATCAAATTTTGAGAATATAGTAGCCTTATAGATTCTTTTGATTAAATCTCTTTTATTAGGGATGGGATATCTAATCCATTTTAAAAAACCTTGTTTAGTGGTTTATAATTTATTACTAGTCGTGGAGCACCTCTTTCTAATTCTGAAGAATTCATGACATAAAATGCGGCGCAACTCCAGGGGGACTTACTTGGTCTTATTAATTTTTTATCTAAGTATTCTTGAATTTCTTTCTTACAATATTCTAAATATTCTAAATATTCTTGATTCATTTGTATTGGTCGAGCTTTTGTAGGGATATCTTTTTTATTGAAATTATTTTCATAAGATAAAGTTATAACATATGATTTTCTAGACCAAAAAGCATTTGGAGATTCATTACAAATTTCTTGTTCGAATTGTGTATATGTTTTCTTTATTTCTTCTTGGATTTTGGGAGTATTTAATTGTTGATTTATTTTATAATGAGAAATTTCTTTGGTTAATAATTTTAATTGATTGAATTTTTGAAATTAAAGATCCTTGGACTAGATTTAATTCTTTTATTTGTGGTGAGTTTTAAAAATTCAAAATGAACAGTGGTTCCTAAAGCAGTAGAGCTTAATCCTTTATTGTTAACAGAGAAAGGATATAATAAAGTCAAAAAGGGGGTTCCTAATATCATTTGTTCTGAGATGTTTTTTAACCATAAGAAAAGACATTTTATAGCAGATTTTGTCCTTACATATTTTAGCTTTAGATAATTTGTAAGTAATAATTAGTTTTGATCCATTGGCACTACTTAATGATTCTTTGGTTTTTTCATAATATTTAGTAGGAATTAATCCTTCTCTAATGCAGTTCATGTCAGCTCCGGAGTCTATTAAAAGCTATTAAATTAAATCTTTTTTCATTAATTATCAATTCTATAGGACACCACCATTTATGGACTAATACTTGACTAATTAGGTTGATGTAAGAGTCTTGTTCGGAAGAAGATTTTTCTATTATTTTGGGCTGGGAAGAAATAATTTTGATTTCCTTGTAAAAGTTAGGAACTTAAATTCTAATTCTAAATCTTTTTGTTTTAACTTGGTTATTTTCTTACTTTAAGTTTTTTATTTCTTATTGTAGATCTGATAGGGAGACAGAGACTCTAGTAGTATTTTTTAAATCTATTTAATACATCTTTCATCTCTATTTTTTCTACTTGATTTTTTCTATTCTCTTCTTCAGTTATCAAGATTTTTAGTTGTTGAAGAAATTCTTGTTTTAATTCAGATTCTTGCATTTTGTCTATTATAGATATAAGAGTTGTAGCTTGATCTCGGGTTAGTACATTTATAGTTTTTATACATTGTGAACAATCGCATAATTCAGGACTTAAACATTCTTTATTACTTCCTATTGATTCAGTATCAGAGTTTTCTTCTAAGTTGTTAATTTGATACGGTTCAGTTTCTGATTCAGATGAAGATATATCTTGGTCATTTATTAAAATATTGAGTAATCCTTCTTCTAATGGATTCTCCTAGCTTTAATTGTTTAATCTTTTGCTTTATTTTTACAATCTTTTTTGTAATGCCCAAATTGTCCACATTTATAACATACTACTTTATTTTTTTGATAACTTAGGATTTTTCTTTAGTTTAATATTGGGAGGTTGAGTTCTTTTTGCCACTTTTGATTTTTGATAGCTATGTTTAAAGGTTCTTGTTTTTTGTTTATTTTTTGACGGGGCTTTACACCTTCTATTCCGAATTGTTGACAAAATGTGCCTAATTCTCTTATGCTTTCTTTGGACTCTTTTCTTAATTGATTTTGTAATTTATAATCAGTACAGATTTGTAATCCTGTTTCTATTACATAACTAGATATTTGTCCAAAAGTTAACGAATTATAAGGTATTGTTCCATTAAATTGTTGGGCAATATGAGTTTTGACTTTTTCAGCAAATACTTTAGGAAGTCCGGCTAAAAACCTTTCTTTCCAGTAATCTGCTGCTCCATCTTGTCTTAGGCATAGTTTTGATAAAAACATATCTTTATACCATCTATAGTCTGTCATGGTCGGACATTGAAGGTTAGCTAATTGGTCTCCTGCTCTAACTTGAAGTTTAATAGGGTCTCCTATAAAATGTTTTGCAATGGTGTATAATAGGGTGGTTATAGCATCTTCTTGAATTCTTCCATCAGGTTCTTGCTTTATTGCACTTATGATGGATTCTCTTTCTATGGACTGTAGGATGTTATCCCACCATCCTTTTAATTGTCCTGTAAACCCAGTTATTAACAGGGTTGCTGTTTTCTTATCTGAATTTCCTCTGGTTTTGAAGGCAGTTGAAGCCATGGTCATTTGTTGTATGGTATCTAATATTTGTTGGTCACTGGCTCCATCTATATTCCATTCTACTATTGATTCTCCTGAGTAAGAGCTATCTACGAAATTTATTCTTTCTTCAAATTGTACATCAGGATAGGTTGGTCTTTTATAATAATTTCTAGTAGTAGGTAAGGGATTTCTGAAATGTACTTTATTTATTTCGAACTCTTGTTCCTTTAATAAGTGTTGTTCGATTTCATCTATTTTTGTTAAAGTATTAATTTTTGAAGTACTTCCCATAGATAAATTTTCTAATTTCTTTTTAATGTCTTCTAAAGCAGTTTCTGTTTTATTTCCTAAATTTATATTGTTTAATTCTATTTCTGGAACATTAATTATTTTATATATTAGCCTTGTCGGGTCTAGATTTTGATACTTAGTTTGATTTGTGTTAATGGATTCCTTTTGATTTTCTATTCTTTGTAGATGTTGAGACATAGTGTTTAAGGTTTGATTAGTATAGTTTAATTGTTGATGAACCTTTTGTATATCTTGTTTTTCCAAGGGTTTGTTTATTGAGGTTTGTGAAATTATTTTGAAAGGACTGGCCTCTATCTCTATTCCTTCTTTAGTGGGGATTTTTACTGCTTCTAAGGGAGGATAAATAGTTTCGATGATTTCATTGTTAATAGTTTTCCAAGGTGTTGATGTTTTATTAGTTACTGAAATTGTATTATTTTTTTCAAAGGGATTTTTTATTTTATTGTTGACACAATACATTTCAAACCAGGCAAAGAAATGCATATTGAACTTCCTCTCCCCTAAAAAAGAATAGAATTCTTATAAATAGAAGGAAGTCTGTTCTTTATTAAAGGTTGAGAAATACCAATTTCTTTTTTGAAGATTATTATGGTGCTTCGAATTCTTGTCTAATCCAAGGTTTATCTATTGTAAATGGTTTATCTAATGTGAGCATATTAATTACTTGTGACTTTTGTTGGTGAATAATGTGGAGATTCATCTTGATGAGTTTCTTGATATATGGGTTGTGGAATGTTTGGCTTGAAGTTTACTCCTGTTAGATCTATATTAATTGTAGATCCATCGACAGATGTTCTTGAAGGTACTCTTGATGTATTAGAGGGTGTCGGTTCTTCTATTCTTACAGAATTTGATCTCATCATTTCTATAATAAGATTTCCATCTTGTTGTATTATAGATTTTACTTTAGTATTTTCTATTTTTGGAATAGTCATGATATCTTCCATTAACCATTTTTGAGGCATTTGATTAATAATTTGTTGATGATTTAACATTTTAGGGGTAGTTATTGAAGCTAACATGTTGGACTTCTCCTCTTTTTTCTTTTTCTATATTATCTTTTTAGATTATAACTAGTAATAATGTTATTAGTTTTATTTTCTAAGAGTATACAAAAAGTCATTTGGCAACATCTTCATAGGAATCAAAATCTTTTTGCAATATATTTTTTAATATAAACTTTTTCAAGTCGTTCTAAAACTACTTCTCACTTACATTTTCAATTGATATTCAAAATGTAATTGAAAAGTCGTTTTAGTTTAAAATAATTTGAGTAACACAATAATCTATCATAACCATGATCGTGATTAAGATTTTTTGAGACTTACGTGAAGTCCGAAAAATCTTTTCAGTACCTATTGTGATATATTCTTTTGAATTTTCATTCTCCCAATTCGTAGAGTAAAACCCTTTGAAAGTAGCGTACAAACACCCTAAGAACACTCACATCTAAGATATTGTTGTGGAGAATAAACTTGCATATCTATTTTAATAAACTTGCACATCTAAGATATTGTTAATTCTATAAGTGAGATAAGACTCAATGGGTGAGACACACCTCATTTGTTTCTTCTCAAACAGTCCGAGTTACACAACCATCTGGATAGCGAAACATTTTTTTTTGTATATATATTTTTTTGTAATTTGGATAATAATTTAGGGTGTTAATGATGAAATTAAAGATTTAAGAAATCAGGTGAGAACTGACAAGTCCCTACTTCTGACTTATTAAATAATTTCTTCAAAAATTACAATCGGAAGTAAACAAATATCAAAGAGTTAACATTCACCACCTCAGCAATATAATCAAAATTTGATATTCAATTAATCCCTATCTACAAACAATATAAAAATTTTTTTAAACAAAATACTAGATTCAAATATAAAATCTCAAAGACAACATAGCAGAAACTCAGACATATAAATATGGTGAAAGAGAGAGGGAGAAGAAATGAAAATATAAGGTTACCAGGGCTTGAGATCAGTTGAGAAGGAAAGGCAGCAGAAGGTAAGGGAAGGGGAGAAACAGAGGGAAAGCAGTGTGGTATGGGAGGTGTAGGGAAGAAAGAAGCACCATCTACTTCTTCTGCTATTAGCAATTAGCTATTAGCCTTTCTTCCTTCCCAATCCCCCCATACCCATACCTTCCCCCAACTTTGTCTCCCTTTTCCTCCCTCTCTCATCTCTTTCTGATTTCTGAAACACTTGGAACGGGTTGGTTAGGCAGAGGGGCAGGAAAAAGATGCCATTTTAAAACAAGAAACGCAGCGTCAAGAGCCTCCCCATCACAAAAAGCCGAAAGTCAATAATAATGCAAAAGTGGAATCAAAAGGACGCGTCTTCACGTGAAAGTGAATGAGATAAGGTCAGTGTGGACAAAAGTTGTTAGTGGATGGAATCTTTTGCAATAATGACACTCGCTCCCGCTCACCGATTCTTGCCCCTGATGCACTCTTCTTTTTTTATTAGTTATTCCTTTATTTTGTGTTCAATTTTTTTTACAAAAATTAATAAAATTATTAAATAATTTTATTTATTAAAAATATATTTTAAAATAATTAAATTATTTTTTTTACATAATTAATAATTTTTTATTTTTTTAATTTTACTTATTCTACTAAATTTTTTATTAAAAAATAAGAATAAATTTTAAAAAATTAATTAATATTTTTTTAATATAAAATAATAGATATTTTTAAATAAAAAATTTTTATTACAAGATAAATAAAAATTAACAAAAAATAAATAAATATAAGGTTTTGTACGAAATTATCGCATGACGTTAGAGTATCATAAAAAATTACTTTTGATTCATTTATATTTTAAAATTTTTTTAAGGTGTGTATTTGGAACATAAGTTAAAAAATAAAAATAATTTTGTTTATTTTTATTTAATTATTTAATTAATAAAAAATATTAATGTATTTTAAATTTTAGAATATTAAATATTTGGCAAAAATTCTATTTTAATCTTTAAAATTTAACATAAATTTTAATTTAATTCCAAAATTTTTGTTGATTTCAACTTAGTTTCACACGTTATAAAATCATATCAATGTAATCTTTTTAGTTATTTTATTAAAAACAAATGATGATGGATGCTGTATGTCAAAAAGACTATATTAATACAATTTTATAACATATAAGATAAAATTAAAAAAAATTAGAATTAAATTAAAATTTGTGTTAAATTTTATGAATCAAAATAAAATTTTAGCCTAAATATTTTTACTCTTTAAACATTAAGTATTTTTATTTTTTATTTAATTATTTTTATTTTAATTTCTTAACTTATGTTTTAAAACACACGTTAATAAAATTTTATGTTTTAATATATTAATATTAAATAATTAAAAAACATACTTTAAAAAAACCACTCACATTAATTTGATTTTAAAATTTATTTTTTTAATTATTTAATGCTAGTGTTTTAAAAATATGTAATAATTTTTTGCTGAAAGATCAGTATTTGAAGGCCTAAAAAATATTAAATTTTTGGTTTGGTTATTAATTATTAGAATAAGTATCGTGACTGCTACATTTTATTTAATTTTAAAATTTTCAATATTTAATATATTTTTTTATCATAACCTTTTTACCCTAAAATTTTGTATATGAATAAACTCTTATACAAAACTTACACACATATAGATCTTTTAAGAAGATAATGGATCAATCTCTATAAATAAAATTGTGTCATATGAATATAATGTAAACGAAAAATTAATGTGCAAATATCAATTTTTTTTGTACAAAAAATAACATATGTGAACTAATTTTAATGGAGCGCTGCTATTTCATATTAATGGTATTCTATGAAACTATTACAAAATCTTATTAAACAATCAAAACAGCCTATTATAGATGTATGGAATGGTAAAAATAAAAGGCATTAATTATAAAATGCGCACACACTTCATTTATTTTTCTCTTCATATGTTGTTTAGAAAATAATTTTCTTATACTTTAATATTTTTCAATTTTTATATCAACTAAAATTAAATCATTTTACCGAACTATTGGGACACATTTCACATCAACTTAACATATTTAGAAATTTTTACTTTTTTGCTGTGTTGGTTTAAAATTCGAAGTCTTACAGGGAGAAACCACACCTCCTTAAAATAGGATAAGGACTCGCTTGGCTTCAAGTATCAACATTTTTACTTACAACATTAATTATCCAATTTATGTGTACCCACTAAAAGCAACTTAGAAAGAAGGGGAAACATGATGTAGCCAAAAGGAAAATGATCAAACAGAGCTTATCAATGGCGTCCATTAGAACCCACACATGTTTGGAGTTTGGTGCACCAAACACTTCCTTCTACAGTTATTCTTCTATTTCAATCCACACTTTTCTCTCTCAGTTATTGACACAATCTATTTAAAAAAAAATAGTTTAAAAATATATAATTAAAAAATAAAAAATATCATTTTAATAAAAATCCTGTGAAACCAACATGAAATGCTCATACGAACGTTCTTTAATGTTTTTCTCCTTTTCCATCTCCTAACATGAAACATATCTTAAAACTAAAATTTTTGTCCTTGAGGACACTATATATCAGGCCAGAATTCTATATGATATTAGTTATATATATATATATATATATATATATATATATATATAAAACAAATGGACACGGCGAAAACTAGAATTCATTAGTAATGTGTATAAATGTAACCAATATATATATATAAATATTATTATGAGTAACTTTTCAAGTAATATAATGGGATAAAAAAAGCCTCTGGATAGTTCTGCGAAGAAAATTACTTTTCTTATGTCATTAAAATACTTATATGGGTGTAGTTACATTGTACTTATAAAAATTATAAATAATTACAGAAAATATATAATTAAGATAGTAGCAATTATACTTACGTTACGATTGCAAAAGCTCTTGTAACAGTAATATTATGACTACAATTATAATTACAAACCATAATTTAAAATTATATATGATATACATGGTATATCAGACAATACACCTCACCACTTCCCTCTTTTTCTCCTTTTTGTTCCTTTTTCTTTCTTTATTTGGACTGTGGTATGGGATGGAAAGAAATGAAATGAAATAGAATGATAAGGAGTATCATTATTTAGGTTTTTAAAAATACGATAGAATGAAATATAATTGAATAAATTCCATTCTATTCCATTCTACTCTATACATTTATTTTTGTTTTCTCCCAAATTGGAGGGTAAAAGATAAAATAAACTAATAAATTTTATCATTTCATTCATTTTTTTTAGTTTTTGTTGAAATTTTTAAATAATAGAATGAATTTTTTTTTAATTTTATTAT
The DNA here is from genome assembly GCA_019955255.1 of Castanospermum australe. Lineage (NCBI taxonomy): Eukaryota > Viridiplantae > Streptophyta > Magnoliopsida > Fabales > Fabaceae > Castanospermum > Castanospermum australe. Next base: position 22,677 of record NSJW01000935.1, read on the forward strand.
TAAATATTTAAACAATAGTAAGAAAACTTCGTTTTATTCTATCCCATTTCATTTTATCCTATTACATTTTACTTTATTTTATTTCACCCACTATAAATATTCAAACAAAGCCTAGGAGTCCCAACCCTTACTGAGACGCACCCCAATGCCCTAATGGCCTAATCTCAAGCACCATCCTTCCCTTTGCTTGTAGATGCCTTGTTATAAATATGTACCCTACTAAAAGCCTAATTTATGTCTTAATTGAGGCCCATATTTTAGAACTTGTGAAGTTAAAATGGTTGTGTAGAGATCAAAAGAACAACAATAATATGTCCTTCAAATCTATTTTTTTTTCTTTTGTCTTTCTAATCCCGTCATGTCTGATGTCTCCTTAATAAATTTCTAATAATTCTCTTAATTGGTAGTAAATTTTTTTTTTCATGAAAGTCCTTAAATGAACTGGTTAAATTTTTGTCGTTGGTTAAAGATTTTAAAAAATATTCTCATAAAAAATCAATTTAAGAAATAATTTTTACTCAACATTCTCATATTTTCATTTCTATGGAAAAATATGTAAAAATAATTTTTAAAGGTATTTTTTGAAAAGCAAAAAGCATATGGCTCAAAAGAGTATTGAATATTTTTTTAAATAAATAATGTATATGATATTATAATTTATTTTTATTTATTATTTGGAAATTTGAATTATAAAAAACATAAAAAAGAAAATAATAAAATCATGAAAAATGATATTCACTCACATAACACGTTTGCTAAGGTGGAAGATAAAGAGGAAAGGGCAAAATAGAGCTTACCCACTTTTGCATCGAAGTCATCTTTTCACTTTAGTAAATATGAATTATGTGAATTCAATAACAAGTGTATGCATACTTCTCTAAAAACATACCTCTATTTTGAGAAAAATACTCAGTTCCAGACGGTGCATGCCAACTCGAACCAAGTTAAGAAATTTTTTTCATAAATTACATGTCTTTCTTCTCATCCTATCATGCTACATGTACACATTGTTTAAAACAGTTTATTTTATTTAAATAATTTTTTAAAAAATATTTTTTTTAAAAATAATATATTACCAAATATGTCCTGAAAGCATAAAAATAAAGTAGTGTGGGAATAACGGTAAATGTTAACTATAACTTCTTACTTTTACTTTCTAATTTTAAACATTCGAGTAAATAATTTAAATTTGTGCAATAATAGAACATAATTTTCTTACTGACGCATATGTAATGTAAAAATAAACCTACTGTGACATATCTATACACAACACACCAGAGAATTAATGTTTCACAATTCACACGATTGTCTGTTCCGGAAACACACAAGTCTTGCTCGGTTCTCATACTGTGGATTGCCTTTGCAAATAGCAATTGATATAAATTACGACACAATACACTCACAATCAATTCCTAAACACACGCTAAATCAACCTAAACACACACAAAGAAAACAGTTCAGAAGATTTCGAGCAAAACATGACCAAAAAATAGGTAAATCAGATAGTAATCGCATGGTTATAGAAACACGGAAAAGTGTCAATAAACATGCAGGCGTAAGCCTAGTCAGAGTAAAATCATATGGATCATTGGAAATGAATATATAAATAGCTCAAAGTAGTCGTAGACTCGTAGCTTAACATTAAACTTGTGTTTGATAATGTAATTTTTTGAGTGACAGAGAAAGAAAAAGATAAGAGTTTAATGATGGGTTCATCTCTCATTTGGTATAAGAAAAAAAAAAAGAGATTTAGAGTGATGTATAATTTTTCTGTGCGTACAATTCTGCATTTCAACCTAATCTAAAAAAATTAGGAAGAAAATAAAAATTTTAAAATTTTACTTTTATCTATATTAAAATTAAATGATAAAATGAATTATGAAGAATAATAAAATAATTTAAATATATTTCATTCTTATTGATTGGATAATACTAAATAAGATGAATACGTCTTTCATTTCTCCATATATTTTTTTTAATAATTTCTTTTCTTTTCCCCTCCCTCTACCATGCCAAACAAATCATAACTTCCTTAAAACACACTTGTACTCGAATTAGGAAGTTTCTGCCAATAACGACGAACCCAAAATTCCAAACCCAGTTTCAAACTTGCATATAGAGAATTTTAGCACCTTATAATGAACAATCTAACACCTACATCACAATAGGAGAGAGAGGCTTACCAAGTTATCACACCGCATGAACAGTGGTTCAAATTCTGGAGTAGATCGAACATGGGGAAAGAGAGAGAAAATGGCAGAAAATCATGGGTATTGGAGGTCGATCAACCGGTCAAACAGCAATTTTTCCGACCACTCCAACACGAGAACTCTCTGCCTCTCTCTCTCCCTTTTCCTCTCACTCGGCGTCGTTGTACGCAGATCTCACATCCCTGGCAAAGAAATGAAATATTAGGAGGCAAAGAGCAGAGAGGAAAGAGAGGAACGACAGGAAGCAGTTGGAATGGGTGGCTCTGGCAAGAAAATTGGGTGGATCAGAGATATTGATTCATCTCTTGCCAGCCCACCCATTACCAAAAGCTTCCTCGATCACATCTCTCTTTCCTTCATCTCTCTGGGTGTCTTGAGGGCCTCAGGCAAGAGGCCAAGGAATTCACGGTTCATGGAAAACTGAGCATGCTGCTTTTAGGGTAAGTGGTGGTGGTGTCGCCATTGTGGTTGTGCAAGTGGGTATAAAAAGACAGGAACATGTACGAAATTATATAAAGTATACTTGACAAACTGCTCGAGAGACGTTGATGTGCAAGTGGGGAATGACTCACGCTTGGAGCCAAGTTGCCCAGAAATTCCCGTCTACTCTTAAAATAATTATACAAAGTTTATTAAAATTATTATTCAGCAACGGTCACCGTAACGACAGTAAATATAAAAATTATGATTCAATTTAATTATATTATTATTATTTTTATTAAACAAAATTAAATTTATAAAACAATTTAAATATACTGTGACGTGATTGATATTAAAATAATATTAATTATACATGTTATTGAATTAAATATAAGACACTATATAATAAAATTAAATCGACTCTAAACTTTTGCGTTGTCCACTCGTAATACTTAAGAATTTTTATTAAGTTGTGCTGCCAAAACGGGCCACGGGTGCATGTGGAATCTGGATACTTGCCTTGTTGAGCGGTGCAAACTTGGCCTTTCTCTAGGTGGAATCTTCCTGCGAAAGTGCTAAAGTGATGCGAATAATCTACTACAGTATCATAAAAATAAATAAACTAACTAAAAAATTATCAGAAATTTTATTTGAGCACTAAAAAATTATACTTTTTTTAACATTTTTAATGTGGCATATTAAGAGAAGAAAAAAAAAGAGTTAAATTATAGCTATACTTTTGCTACATAAAAAGTGTAGAGAGAAAAATAAAATTTTAGTTTATAAATAACATTTATGTTAAATTATATGCTTTACAAGGTATCTGGAACAATCAAAATACATACAAGGTTATAATACCAAACTGTTCATTTATAAGACTTAAATTTAATTTTCACAACGAACAATTCTTTTTTAATAAACAATTTATAAATAAACTCTTATTGAAACTTTCAAAATCATTAATTTGTTATTTGAATTTATTATGTATATTGATTAATGTAAAAGTTTGTCTTTATTATATATTATTGTTATTATAATTATTTTTACTTTATTTTATTACTATTCAAACTGAATATAGTACTTTATTATGGTTCAATCTATAAAAGCTTACATTTTGGTTTGATTCATAAATTATAAGTATATTTTAATTCGAAATTGATCATTTTCTCTTTTAATGATTTTATCTAGCTAGTTAAATAATTTTTTTTTTCAATAAGTGCAGGAACTTCATCTTAAATATTTGATTTTTTTTTGAGCTATTATGCAGTAGAGTTATAAAAATGCAAGTTTAGGATTATTTTTAGTCGGTCAACGGGCTAAGACGCAAAGAGAAGAAAGATGAAGCTGCAAAGAACACGGAGCCGAGAGAGTGAGAGACCCCGGCTTCACTAATAAAGCGAGTATAAAACCCTGGTTTAAGAGATACACTTATATATTATTGAAAGTAATGTTTTTAACTATTCAAAATTTATTTAAATTTCATTATATAATATTTTAAATAAAATCTAATGACATTTTAATATTCAGCGACATGACTTATACTTTTTATTAAATTTATATTTTATCAAATTAGTATAAAATAAAATAATATTTTAATACTTAAAAATATATTTTAATTTTAATTTTATACTTAATTTAAATTAATATATAATTTAATATTTAAATTCATTTTATGTTGCACCAATATGTTATCTTACACAATCAGTGTGATATTGTAAAAATTTCTCACAGTTCAAGGTTTTTACCTTCTGGGGAAAGGTTGTTTCTGAAAACATTAGAAAGAAAGCTACATATTTAAATGAAAAAATTATGACAACAGTGAGAGATCCAGGTTTTTACATGGATTTGACAACTGCATTTTAGAACAAATTTAGGAAAAAAAAAATTGAGAAGAAAAAATCTCCTACCATGCGAGTGAGAACTGTGAGAGAACCAAGTCGATATATGAAAAAGATCATGGATCTATCAACGATTCAGACTCCTTGTCGAGCTAATTAATTTGCATATATATATAATCAATTTATAAAAGTATCACATAGATTAAAGAGTTGAGTTAAATAACTAAACCTAAAACAAGGAGGAAGAGAAAGAAAAAGAAAAAAATCTCGTGTTTTCTCTTCAAATTAAAGTAACTCGCATCGCGGTCAGACTTCCTTCTTAGAGTGATATAGCGAGGAAGAAAGTACTAGCATGTAACTTTTATCAGATTAAGGAAGGTGCCTGTTACCTGGCTCTTTAGGTCCAAAAGCAAAATAGATCTATAATCACAGCCACAGGGAAGGGAAGGGAAGGGAAGGGGGGTTTTCCAAATCCAAAGAAGAAAACTTACCAATTGAGTGGAGTACTAGTGATGGAGAGCAGAGTGGAAAGAGAGGAACCACAGAAATCATAGGAATGGGTGGAATTGGCAAAGGATCCTCAAGGTCAAGGATATATTTGCCAACCCTCCCATCTCCCATAACTTCCTCAAGCTCTTCCCCCTTTCCCTTCTCTCTCTTTCTAACTCATCTCAACTCTGAGCGAATGAATGAATGAAGCATTTTGGACCACCAAGCACTTAGTAATATTAGAGGAGCAATGGATATCACATGATTATCAAAGCCAATGAAGATGGCGTGGCTGTGCCGTAAACGGCGAAGGAAAGAAACACGAGCTTCCATTGTTATCATTAATTAATTTAGAGACCGACGAAAGAAAGCACATGGACACGTACACAACTTCCTGCTATATCTATCCTTATATATCCAACGGTCCTAGTGTTCCTTTTCGGGTCAAATATATTCTTTCATTTATTTTTTCGATTTTTTAGAATATTCTCTAGATTAACTTTGTCAATTTCCAACCAGATTGATAAAAAAAAATTTATGCATATATATATATATATATATATATATATGTATATATTCCTTTTTTCTTATATGTTAATTTTATTTTTGGTGATTTATATGTTAATTCTTTTGTTGTCAAATTAATGTATATGGCAATTTTTTTTGGACTTCATGTATATGGTTTTTTTTTTTGTTTGTTTTTGTCCTCGTGGTTGTTTTTTTTGGGTCTTCCTTATATATGGCTTTTGAAACAAAACAGATACAAAAACGTTTTGGGGTTCTGAGCCTGGCCCAGTCCAAAGATGCACTGCAGTATCTTATTGGGCTAAGAAAATATATAACTATGGAAGGGACCATTCTGTAAGGTCCAAGTAAATATCATTGGTAGGCCAGGATAAACATAGTTGATTCACATGATGACAGGACTAAACACAAGACGAAACTTGGGCCAAGAAATCTTCGGCTTAGACTCAGTGCAGGGGAAATACTATTTCCTAGAAGATGAGACCCAGAAGACCCCCCCCCCCAAAAAAAAAGCAAAAGAGACCCAGAAAATATTACAAAGTCTGAAGTTTATTAAGTAAACTCTTGGTCTAAAAGGAAAAGATTTACTTGATAAGCATAAATAAAGCTAAATACAAGTCGAATATGTTTGTATTAAAAGAAAAAGTACAAGGCAACTAAAAAATAGACTACACAAAAAACATATGACAACTACAACCAGAAATTGCTTACTTTGCAAAGTATCAAATAACATCATTACAAAGAGTACTTTCCATTTTGGTTGCTTGGTTTGGTATCCCCAAACTTTTTAACTATGCGGTGTTCACAATGTCATACTTAAGGGGGAAAAAAGAAAGACAAAGATATGGCGAAGGACCACAATGTCCCCAAAAATCCAGCTCTAGATCTCACTTCGCTGCAAGCCTCCTTTTTTTTTTTTTTTTCGGCTTACTCTACAATATGAAAGTAATTATTTTTATCTTATACTTGTCCATGTTTGCAATTACACAATCAAGAATATTATTATGTACCATTTCGTTTTGTGTCATATAAACATCTCTACTTACTCCATCAGACTTTCTCACCATTGTCATCATTGAACTGATGATATCTTATCTTTCCAGCTTCATTGTTCTGGGCTTAGGCTGTGCTATAGCTTTCTCTTGTTCAGTGAGTGCATGGCGGAAATGGCATCTATGGCCATATGGGCATACAATCCCAGCAAGGACCATCCTGCATACCTCAGTTTTGTAGCGTGGGTGGCGGATGACTGGGCGTAGCTCCCCAATACCGTGTGCAAATTGGCAGTGATCTCCATACGGGCATGTGCCAGTTTCCTGCCATTTGTTACACAGCTCAGTCTTGAACATGCCTTGGTTATACACCACCATCTCTAGAGGCTCTTCCTCCTTCTTCCCTCCACGCACATATACCTTTTGCTGTAGTATAGCAACATATACCCAAAATTTCAACAAGAATCAAATAGCATAAATCAAGAATGGATTGTAACAATATTTCAAATCTAGATATCATTCATATATTATCATTTAATTTTTTATTTACAATCTTCGACCATATAGCTGTATTCAATTGTCAAATGATTTTCTAGATTGGATGCTCAATCCCTGACCTGTTAATTAGGGTACAGGGTGCTCACTATTACATATACTTTCCACTTACTATATTTTTTTGGTGCAGAAGATAAGAAAGAAAAAAGAACTACTGCCTAACAAAAACAGTTCCACTTACTAATTATGTAATTACTAAATATATATATCTACACCATATAAACATTTGCATCCTTTTAGCCTGTCTACAAATTGACATTGGTAGTGTCACCTCACAACTCGCAGGGTTTTTTTTTTTTTTTTCTCTGGCTATTAATTAAACTTTGAACTTACAAACCATCAGCCGAAGTAGCGGGTCTTCATAGTAAAAAATTTATAGAAAATTTATAAACTATGGCACTGTAAAAAATTTTAAAATTTATAGAGATATGAGAAAAAAATATTTAACCCCCAAATATGATGTAGAAATTGTATGGCCCCGTATTTGTTAGTCTTTTTAGTCCTTTTTATGAAGTATGAACTTCATTGTTGTTTGACTAGTCAATTATAACCAGAATCTGTGTGAAGTCCATTCACTTTCATTAGACCTCTACTTTGCATCTTAGGAGAAAAAAGTGTGTGGTTGTAAAATCTTTTTTTAAAGATTTTAATTAATTTTATATTTCAATTAACTATTTACTAATAACTTACTCTACACCTTAGATATGTAATTCTCAATTTTATTATTTTATTTCCTCAAAAAAAAAATTTAAAACATAAATTTATTAAAAATTGTTATGTCCTTACAAATTAATTTACATATTAAACATTATTTTCACCCTTCAAAATTTTATTACTCGGCCGTCGAGACCTCCGGCCGGAATCATGATCCCACGTCCCAACACACAGGTTAGGTTACCACTGTCACACAACGGCTTCAGAGTTGGGATACTTCTTTTAGGCCATAGAGCAACCAGAACTAATGGGGTCATGTGAACCCGAATACTAACTAGAGTTGCACCTTTACCGAACAATCACACGCATAAGAAAAACAACGAGACTACTCCGTTCGTTGCAGCTACCAGGTAATGACTAGACAAGCAAGGTTTTGCTTCTTCTGAAAGAAAAAGGATTAACACGTAACAACTAACAGGCAAGTCATGCATGTTCGGTAAATAACGATAAAATTAAAAGCACTAACCACACAGGCCATATATAGAAAATAAAATAATAAAATAAAAGCTGTAAAAGCAAGTCTAGTGTGTGACTGTGTCCTTACAACGGCATCAGGTGGAGACGAGGACGTGCGTGGGCGAGTAGCCCCCTTGTTGCGACAGGTATTGTTAGCAGCGGCCGCAGACTGAGCCATCTTCAAGTATCCATTTGACCTCACAGATATGCTCTTGGGCAGCGAGAACCTCTCGACTTCAACACCGTTATTCTCAATAACGCTAGTTGGACTCTCGTCCGAAACTTCCTGGTCCTTATTGTTATTCCAGTCAGCGAAGTTCTCCTTCGCATCCCTGCAGTTGTCCCCGATGTGGAAGCCACGGAACCCATGCACAACATCGAATGGCGTCGTTTGGCCGGAGGAACCACCAAATTGATTCTCCAGCGAAGCCTGCAGGAGGAGGCTCAGCTGCTTCTGCAGCTCCTTGTTCACAGCACGGAGCTGGGAGTTCTCTTGTCGCAGAGCTTCGACCTCTTTGGAAGTTTCCACGAGGCGACTGAGGCACATGCTTTGGCGGTTCACCATATCCTGGTGTTTCTGTATGACGCAGGAGTCGTACGGGTGGCTCTGAGTTCCCGAGTCATCGTACTTCAAGTCAGAGTTTCCTTCGTACGGGTAAAGCGAGACGCCGCCACCACTGCTGCAGGTGGCCGAGAGGGATGGATTCTCATTGAACAAAGCAGAGTAGAGGGAAGCAAAGACGCCGCCGTTCGACTGCATTTGACCGGTGGCGGAGATAGTGTTAGCGCCAAATCCTCCGTTGGAGGAGGGCGAGCAAGCGTCCTTATTATGCATTTTTCTCGATGCAGGAGTAACTGGAGATGCTGCAAAATTAGGCAAAGAGAATAAAATCTTCAGAAACGTGACGCGACGATCAAATAAACGAATCATTCACATTTGTTTTTTCCTTTTGAATTCTCGGAAGATACAACGCTATTTTCAATTCCTGAATTCTTTTCATTTCGGGAATTAACTCATCAAGAACCGACTCATTCGAGCACATTAATTCACATCAATTTCAGATCCTGATCTTTCAGAGACTCAGAAATTCACATAAACATTCACGCGATCGAAGAAATCAAAACAACAATTAATGCAGTAGTCTTAACTCTTAATGATCAGGATTCAAGAAACATCCAGGAAATTAAATGAACACAAACAAGCGGATGAGAAAATTAATTACAAGAAAGAAAAGAAATTACACCAGTGAAGATAGTCAAGATACAGAGAATTTCTCGCAGTGTAACAGAAACAAAGAGAAAGGAAGAAACTAGGCCTCACCTCACCAGGCAAGAACAGCGAAGCTGGTTCTGAGCTATACGAGAGAAAGAAAGAGAGTTTTAGAGAGAGAAAGGGATATGATAGAGAGAGGGGGGAGGGGGGGTGGAAGGATGGTTTTATAGTGGGCATGGGTGGGAGAAGAGAGGGAAGAGAAAAGGAAGTTAGCAGTGTGTTTTGGTTTGGTGCGAGGGAAACCCAATTCTCATCTGAAAAACCGTCCCCAACACACTTCCTAACAGAATGCTCCTTCGGAGCTTATACAAATTTCGAGGCCGGTAAAAGTGATTTGCCCGTAATGCCCCTATCGATTTCTGAAGAACTCGGCATCGTTCAGGGGTGTTCTTTTTATTTAACTGTGCAAGGAAAATCTCGGGACACGGAATGGGTTCACGTAGTTTGGGCGCTAGCGTACTCGTTGAAATTACTAGAATATCCTGCGCTTTGGAGTTTATCCACTTGATGCACCCCAGATAAGTGGTTTTTTTTTTTTTTTAAACATAAGAATATAAAGCCCAATATAAAATGGAATTACTATTGCTAAGATGTACGTATATTTTTCTTTTTTTTTTTTTACAAAGAGACAAAATTACGTGTGCAATTATCTTAAAACAATATTATGTATGATTTTTTATGCATTTATATTTAATTAATATTATTAAAATAATTTTATATTCTCTTAACTCATCTTCTTAATAATTTTTTTAATTATTAAATAAAATAAATTTTAAATACTTTTTATATATCTAAAATATTGAATGTTTTATTTTTTTTATTTAATACTTATTTTATTAAATATTAAGAAAATTATTAAGAAAAAATTTTAAGAGAATATAGCAAAACTCATTGTGAAAGTAATTTTTTTTAAATTATCATTACAATTTTAATATTCATATAGTACTTGAAGATAATTCAAATTGCAGGAGGACTACCAACATGCGTTGGTTTAAGTGAAAGTAGTTTAAATTCTTTAAATATCATGTTCAAACTGTAAATATAGTATAGTTTACAAGTAAAAACATAGATAGATAATTATTGCAAATAATAATAATTAAATTTTTATAAAAATAAATAATTGTTTATATATATAAGTTCTAAGAATTGACATCTTTGATTTACTTTATTGATAATTATTAGCCTAAATCTTTCTTTCAGTGCACTTTGCATTTTTAAGAATTTAAATTTATGTACGAATCTAGATAGAAGTTAGATGATGATGATGATGATGATAATTATTATTATTATTATTATTATTATTATTATTATATATTAAATATATTTTGAAGGAAGTTAAAACTATTTACAATTTTATTTTTAAAAGTGTGTTTAAATATAAAAATAATGATATAACTGTAATTGTATAAATGCTAATGGATGAGCATAAAAGTATAAATTATAGTTTTATCTTTTAATTTTATTTTGTTTTGTATGTTTTTCAATAGTTGGCATTTTGGAGAAACTAAAAAATAGATACTAAAAGGAGAATATCTTTTATATATAGTATATATAAAAAGATTCCTTCGCTACCATCTTTATTAAATAGTATAGATATAATATAAACTATTATTATATAAAGTTCGAAAACTACATTCCGGAGTAGCTCTGGTTGGCAAAATCAAATGGTCTACTCTATAACTATAATCAGAATTCAATCACGTCAAAATCCCACTTTGGGTCCCACTTATATAATGTGTTCTTTCTTTTGAACATATATATATATATATATAAAGAATAATTTTTTATTCGGTTCTAACAGAAAGATAATAAGAAGCCGAGACAGTTTAGAGAGCGTATTCAAGGTACAGTTGCAGTTAGAATGGCATTTGATTATATAATGCTTGAATTTGAAGTTAGTTTCAAGGAGGGTGCTGGTTGTCTTGGCTTGGGTTTCCAATTTTCAGGTCATGAAGTGGATTAAGACATCTGTCATTTAGGAAGACGCAGTCCATCATGCTCTTTTCTATTTGCTAGGGTTTGCTTCTTTATCACATTTACAACAACCTCTTCCTCTAACAGCTACTATATCATAATCTAATTTCAAAACGTTTGGTGAGTAAAATAACACACACCAGAGATCCCCCACATTGATTTCTCTCCCAATAGCAGAAGCCCTTCTCCTGTGTCATGGTTGTTAAGTTAGCCAGACAATAATTCTCAAATAACAGCTTTTCATAAAACAAACAATGGTTAGATTGCCTTTCTCTTTCATTACAGCTTTGATCATGCTGCTATTATAACAAGAAGCTGATGTAGCTGCTCTTGGGTTTTATCAAGGCCTGAGGACCAAATGTCCCTTTCTCTATTAGGGTCAATGCACTGAGCTGCAATTGAAAATGGCTGCTTGCAGAACTTAGACCTAAACTTGATTTGAATTGGAGTCCTTGTTCCATTGCCACAGGAACAAAACAGTGAGTATTGCTTGATCATTCCATAAAAAGGGTTCAGATGAGCAATCGCGCAGGAACACATTATGAACTCATTTCAAATTCTGGGTCAAACACAAGGTGTTGACTCAACTATCAAGAGACTTCAAAAGACTCCCACAAGAACTGCAGGTAGCAAGAGACAGTATGATTTATCAAGATTCAAGAACCATCATAACTTTTGCTAGGGCAAATCAGTATCATTTATGTATACAAATTTGTTTTCATCACTGCAGCCAATTTCCGTGGAGACTTGCTACATCTGCTGGAATAGAGTTTTTTCCCAATAAATATAGTGTCCAATGTCCACAGCATAAAGTGGATGATAGAAATAGGAAATGTGTGGCCAAGATGGTTAGACTTTTAAGAGGAAGTCAACTCAGATTAGGGAAGAATTTGTGCAGAATCTATTCCTAATTACACGAACACAGATTAACTCTTCTGAATAGGAAGTAGTATATTATTCTGCTACACTTGCTAGAAAGTATAAACAGACAATATATGCATGGAATTGAAAGAATAAGTTGATCAAGTGAACATGAGCCTCATGATGCAGAACAGTCTGGAGTCCAGAATAGATAATATCTACAGCATTCGGATGCAAAGGTCAACAGGTTTCTGCCTTGGCAAGGCTTTTCACCCTCTTTCTTACATTAGCTCCAGATTTCCTGGATGGAAGTCGAACTTGCTTCACATGCCTGGAAGCAAAAGAATATAAACATGAGACAATTGTGAAAATACATGTTAATTATTATTTCTAGTGATAAATGCACCTGCAATTTCACAAATAGATGATGGTAGTAAATACTAAATAGAATGCTTCAATTATAACCATTGCTTTCACATCTTGCATGTAAACATTCTATTTGCTACACTTATATTTTATATCTTCAACCAAAGGATGGAGCCAAGAGACAACTCATTTATTTAATATTTATTACATGCTTAAAGATCCCTGAAATCTACTAATTTTTAAGGGGACAAACTAACTTTCTAAGGTTGTTCCTAAAATATAATTGCAAAATTGCAAACCAAGGTTTTTGAATGCTACTGTATTTTTTAACACCGGTGGACAATGATTAAGGTAGTTCTAGTAAAGCTTTTCTTATTCTCATTTTTGTAATTAATTTAATGTAATTCTGTTTATGAGATATAATTAAAAAGATTTAAGAAAAACCTATACATATGAAATTATGTGCATGGGCAACCATAATTATGTTTGAAAATAAGGAAAGAAGCCAATACCTCAAGCACATCTGAATTGTGAAATGCATTATTTTAGCACCTTAAATTCAGATATAATTAGGTACCTTTCCCCAGTGCCATGTGAAATATAAATCCTTAAAGTTCAAATATAAATAAAGTATTCCACATCGCAATTTGCACTAAGTCTTGAAGAGCATACTGAATAATGACCTGAAGGGTGCTATGAGTAGATCTGAACCTAACTGACCAAAAAGTTATGATGCGTTTTAAGTCTTAATTCCAAAAAGCTATGAAAGTTCCTGCAATCAATATGCTAGCTCCAGATATCAAGATTTAAACAATGCTGGGACAGAGATTGAAGCAAATTAATTGTAAACTAAGAAAACATAACGATTACGTGATGACTGGATAGCAAATTAAAATTACTCAGCTATAAAACAAGGCTGAAGGGAGACACTTAGTACTCACAGTTGCGATTTCTTCTCTTTATACTTCACAGTGACATTTCCTCTATCCTCCATGTGTGCAGTCTCCAATTCAAGTGAATTGCCTGAATAAACCTTCCCTTCACTGTAGGGAGAAAGGGCACTATCATCATGATCAGTACGACTGCTTTCAGCACTGAATCTCGAAACAGATATAGATATAGTTGACTCAATTGGTCGAATTGTATGCAGAGGATCCATGCTACTTGGACAGTACTGGTTGGGAGAATTACGATCCTTGTTCTCATAAGCAGATTGGGAGATTGTAATTGATGCAGCTGCTGAAGATGCCTTTCATGACAGAAAACAGCAAAACCATTAAAATTTTAGAAGGAACTTGTATGATTAATATTACCTTGACATCCTACACCTTAGCTCAATCAACTATCTATGAATACTTGATTACAGGATTTCAGTGAAGAGCTCATGGAATTAACCTTGAATCACAAAATTCCTTTTTTCTTCTGAAGCTTACAATACAAGCAACAATAGGAAGTTTCCAAACGTGTACTATATACTAATAATTTATGGATCTAAAACATTGTATCATATGTCAACTGCTACATTAGTCACCCAACTGAATTAATCTTTTCTGGCATAATATTCTGCGAACTACAATGGTTATAAATAGCTCCAAACTTCAACATAGGAAGTGCAATTCCAAGCAAAGTAAATATCGCATATAAAGTACAATTTTAATGCAACAATTTTTACAATATAACTATATTACCATGTATGCTTTACATGTTTGAATGTTTTCTAAAGAAATTTTTCATATCAGCAATAATATTGAATGACATGAATGCATTTACGGCAATAAAGTTATGTCTAAACTTGATGGGTTTCACATTTTCCTCTTTTGAGGGAAGAAATTATAAGCCACTGAGAGGTATTCATATGAGAAGAAATTCCTGTACATATTCTGCTCAAGTTCATATAAAACTTACTATGCTTTTTTATTATCTTTATTGTATCATCAATTTAATTATGTATACACTGGGAGGTGATAATGTGTTAATAAATAGTAAGATAGTTAGAAATTTCTGAAAGAAAAATGATAGCAATTCAGACCTCCATTGCACTTGGATTGTCTATATCTGACTTATCAAGTGACATATCCTTCTCTAAAGAAGAGCAGGAGACATCTTTATCACCAAGCAGTCCTCTAATTGGATCTTGGTCTCCTCCAAATAGTTCCTCAAAGTTTTGGAATGTTAAGTCAACATCAGGTATGTTAAAATCATCTCGACATACAAGTTCTTCACATATCCCAAGGTCTTGAATATTTTGGGACCACAGCTGCAAACATTAATCAAACAGAAATTTCCACTTTGACCAGAAATATAATGTTAACCAGATGAATGCTACTGAACAATCAATATAATGCCAAGCAAACTCATTTAAATGAATCAGATGTTAATACAGTCACCAAAACAAAGGGTAAAAGAAGTGTTTGCTTACACTAGATGTTAGACATTCAAACAGAAACATTCGTTTCTTGCACCAACAGAGATCTGGAAGTGAGTACTAAGATTAAGACATCAGCATGAGAAGTTTGAAACAAGATCCAAACTGTTCATGATGCTGATCTTAATTTTTGGAACCCTATCTCATCTGGTTTCGTTTCTTGCAGTGTGAGTTTTCATGTTTTCATGTATCTGGTTGCTTTTCTAGGAACATAATCACTGTAAACAAGTGTATATTTTTTTGTTTTTCCAATATGTCCTTTCAACTCATTGGTCAACACGTTATTGTGTTTATCCATCCTTGCTACACTTGCATCAACATGAAGTTTTCTATTTGATTGATATTTATGCATGAAAAATGTTTTAGATAGGTATAGCAGTTTTCATCATTAGAAGTTGAGCTCCATTGCCTAACACGGTATGAGGAGACAATATTTATAAACTATAATTATATTAATTTATGATGTAACTGCAAATTGGGAAATACGGTTTGTAATAGGGGATTTAGGGATTAGTTATTAATAATTTGGGAATTTAGGGTTTATTTGTTGAATTTAAGTTTATTCTACTATCAGTGTAAAGCTTTTTTACACTATCATCCAATCGCATTTTGTCATATCACTAAAGGTATTTGACTTTTTAGGTAGTTGCTGTCATAGTCAAACTTTTTTTAATGATTTGACAACATATGATTAGATGATATTGTAAAATTTTGTACATTGACAGTAGATCAAAATTAAACTTATTTGTTAGATTAAGGCTTAATTTCCTATTCTAGATTAGGATTTCTTGAGTCTTAATTTTGGGTTACTTGTCTTAGTAGATTTAAGGTCCTTTGAGTCACCTATATAATGGTAGCTTATTATTGATATTAAATATTGAGAATTTTGAGTGTTTTTGAGATTATTCTTTGTTTCCTTGCTCCTATTCTACATCATAGCCCTAAATAGATTTCCAAGGGATGTACACAGCCCAGAGGAGAAATTCAATTGGCCCAAATATTATTATCAACTTACAGGATGGTTGCTTTTACTTCACTGAATTGTTGTAAAAGTAACGTGTAGACATATTTCCAAGCATCTCAATAACACATTTATTAATAAGGATGATGATAGGAAAAAAAAAAGTTTATAATTACATATACACACATGAAAACACTCACACATGTATGCTTGCATGTGAAAGGTATGTGTATATAAAGCAGATGGCTATAAAAAGAACAATGTATAAAAATCATTATGGAAGTAAGTAAACATGTTCTCTATATGTGCATTTGTATAAGTTGCATTCCTTTCTTTTGTTCCTCCTTCTGCACAGGGAGGGGGGAAGGGGAAGTTTGTTTTCTTTTAAACTGTACTTTCATTAAACAGAAAAAAAATATGTAATTTATGTGAAACAGTTCTTGCATATTTGTTTAAACAATTTAATATTTCCATATAAGTTGCCATTAAGTCTCATATGATGCTTAGCAGTGAAAATTCACTTCCAAAGGCATGCATCTCACTACAGCAAAGCACAAAGTAGGAGGACAAGTTTGCAGTTACTTGATAATATCTATAAGAACAGAGGTTAAAACCAGTGATCTAACTGTGGCTCACAACAGTGGACAGATAATTATCTGACCTGGTTACTTCGAAGTGGACTTTTGCATGTCCAGAACATCTCTCCGTGCAAGGGAAGGTCTATAATCAAAGATGAAGATAAATTATCAAGTTGAGAAAATGTAGAAGACAAAGTTTCAGGATTGAGCTCCACCATGGGACTGTCTTTTTCCAGAAGATTAGTAGCAAGATCCTGGGAATTTTGTGCTTGCTGATTGAATTTTTCATCAAATTTCTTAAGAGTATGATATTCTGAAGAAGATAATTTTGTTTCTTGTAGCACATTTATCTTTGGAGAATGATCACTCTCCTCATTGAGCTGAAGCCTTTTTAAATCAATAATCTGCTGCAGAATAGCTTGTCGCTCTTGATCACTGTTCAATATCTGAATGATGAAATTAAATACTTAGAAGAGCTGTATACAAACAGGCTTGAGCTTGCCAGTTAAAGGCCCGAAAAAGAAAATCTTGTGGGTTGCATTTGGATAAATTATTGAGAAGAACTATAGAAGCAAATTGAAATTTGGATTTGACATTTGTCTTCTTCTTCTTCTTCTTCTTTTTTTCTTTTTTTTTTGCTATTTAGTTGGACATTTTATATTCAAATTGTTTCATTTGTTGTCTTGATTCATTGAATCTAAACTAGAAAAAAACAAAAATAAGAAATATCATACTTTAACTAGATACTCTAAGGAGTGCATTTTAAATTACAGCTTCCTATAATTGTTACAAATCCTAATTTAAGAATGCATTAACCTTTGCTTAGATTTGCTCAAGATAAAAAATTTTGAACTTTCTCAATTTCATTTGACCAAATAGTAGTAACATCTTAAATTCAAATATCCTTTGAATTGCATCAAAATTTTACTTTAGGGCACATCATAAGCACATAAGAAGACATGCACAGAGACAATATATATATATATTTTTTTTGTCATAGAAAATGCACAGACACACTGTTAATGGATGAATGCTAGGAGAGCCCCTAAACATCCCCGGAAGACCACAGCTCCAATACATGTCATATGACAAAATGGACAATTAGTAGGCTTATAATACAAACAACTATTTGTAACACCCTCATGCCTAAAAAATGAAAGCAATAAAAAGTATATATCCTTTTCAACTCTTAACTAATAAGCACTCCTCTACTTAAATAAATCTTCAAAAAAATATGGAAAGTAAACTTATATCTTATGATGTAACTTCTCTATATTTGAATATGTGCTTTAAAGTATGTATTAAGTAAAATGGAAATATGAATATCAAATTGCATGTAGCTTGGGAATATAATGTGCTTACTAAAATTATTTTAGATGTAAAACATAAGTGAGGTAGAAATGAACTTTACCTTATGAGGTCATTACTTATCATCATAATTTTTACAAGACTGCAATATATAATTACAGATTTCATCACTATAATAAAAAAACGTTTTAGAACTTCCATCTTGCATACCTGACCTTGTTGACTGCTCGATCCCCCATCAAGTTTGCCCCCAGATACAATTGAAGGGACTCTAGTTTGAATTCCAGGCTGTCCTGAGAGATGTACCACATTCGAATCTGCAGAAACACATGAAATGGATGCAAACTGATCCTGATCAGCACTTTTTTCTATCTCATTCAATTCAAAACCCCACAGTGTTGCAAAGCTTTTTGCGGAAGGGCAACCCATGAAACTTCTGATAGCTCGTTTCTGATGTGGGAAAGACACATTGTGCAACTTTTGATCGCAGCCACGACAGATTAACATTTTGTGGTCCAAACACTGTACATAAGCAAGATGGTATCTGCATGAGTTACACACAAGGGTCCGGAGGTGCCGGCCAGACAATGCATTTGCTAAATGGACCTTTGCATCACAAGATAGACAAAGATATGCTGCATCAGCCTTACAGTAAACAACTGGCCTCAAAGCTGTGCAGAATTCACAAACTTTCTCCATTTCCTCAGTTTTCAAACACGAAACAAACTCTGAAATTATAAAACCTCATTCTACATAGATAGGAATTTGATTATAGAATAATCCAGATATCATCTCAGCTGGTCTATAGATGGGTGCAGAAACCTTTTCCATCAAAGCTAATCTCATCTTGTATCAGAAGCTGCCCTGTGTCAGTTTAGAAGATATAAAAGAAAAACCCATCATAAGAAGTGGAGTCAATAAAATTTAAAGTTGAAAAAAAGACTATAACTTTACATCAAATACAGTTGCATACACTTGAAACCATAACAACACTTATTAAGAGAGTGTTTGTAAACATTTCTTTGAGAAAAAAAAAAAGTGATTCAAAAGGCCATTAACATGTAACGGACAACTGCCCCACTACTGTAGCTCCAATATTATTGGAAATCCCAAAAGAAAAGCTTTAAAAACTCCTTATTTTGCATACATGATTGATAACTCTTGCATTTGAGATATACCTTATAATATTACAGTTGCCAGCATACACATACCCAGATTCGAGCAGCCAAATTAATGGGAATTCAGCAATAGCCCACTACTCTCACCTCCCAAAAGACTAGCAGAAAAGATCATCAACATGAAAATAGAGAAACCACAAGCCACCATCAAAATTTAAAGCAAACGAAAGGAGATCCCAACAAAGAAAGTTCCCAACAAGAAGAGAAAAAAAATCCCAACAGAGAACTCATATGGCAGTCCATGTAACAACCAACATGAAATTCTTGTGAACTTTGAGAAACAAGCAGTTAAAAATTAAGCGCTGACGCAGTTGGGGTAACTTCACATTTCACAATGACTTTGAAAACTGAAAAGGGAAAACGAAAAGGAAGAGACGTACCCGTGATTGTTTCCCAGGGGAAGAAAAGCACACAAAAAAGGGAGGGGGTGGGAAATTGGTCCAAGAAACGAAAGAAAAAGTAGGGAGTATTGTTTTTCTTGTTCGGAAAGTGGGAAAGGATGAATTTTCCCGGGAAAATCAACAGTTTGAGTATGAGCTTCTTCTCTTTCTTCTTCTGCTTGTTCATGTTCTAGATCTGAGTCATTCCATTCATTCCATGTGTTTCTGGCTTGTCACGTTTTGGTCTTTTCCCATTTGAGGGTGACGTGTACACTGGCGACCCTCGAACTTTCCAGCGTGGAGGTGAACACGTGGAATTGGTGTGGGGCCCACTGACTCTATCCAATGGGTGTTCGCGGCCCATGTGAAGGTGGTTATTTAATCCGAAAGTTTACCCGCGTTGGGCCAATCGTGGCTCGCCATGCCACAACACGTCAACGCCAACCTCATGTGCCAGGAACGGCCACCGGGATGGGCGCAGTGAGGACGACGGGCCCACGGCGGGGACACCCTCGAGACTCACGAGGCACCAAGACTTTCTCTTCTTTTTTTTTCTTTTTATATATTTAATAAGAATAAAAATACATTTTGTTTTTTTAAAAATATAAACGATAATATATTAGTCTTCTATTTATATGTAATATTAAATTAATTTTTTAATAATAAATAATATTATCAATTTCATATTAATTTAATGTAATTTAAAAACTAATTTAATAATATAAATTAATACTAAAAATTAATTTAATGAATTTATAAATAAAAAATCAACGTAACATTATTTTTTAAAAAACAAAATAAATATTTACTCTATTTAATAGATAAGAAAATATTATATTTTTATATTAACTGGAAAATTAGTCGTCAACGTGAGTTGACTAAGTTGATTTATCTGGTATAAGTATTTTTGGTCAAACTATATTTTATAAACTGGACAAAAATTAAGTTGATTTGGTCTAAACAAAAATGTTAACTCAAAGAAAATGATATAATTAGAAATTTTTTATTAAAATTTTTAACAGAATAATTTAATATACTTATCATCCTTAAATTTAATTAAATTTTATTAAAAAATTTAATTATTTTTTTAAGTTATATAACATTACTCATTAATCCAAAAGGATCAACCATTTTAACACTTCTACCTCTAAACTAAAGAGTAAGGACTAATTTGAAAAAGGAACAAGAAAAGACATCTAAAGGAAAGTTGTAACAGTTGAGGTAGTGATGATAAAAATTGAAAGAGAAATGAAATTCGTACATAAATGTTAACCTCGAATGCCTCACATTATTGAGATTAACTAAATATCAAACTTATTTTAATTATTTAGCCACCTACAATTAATTATTTATTAAAATTAAGAATTTTCTCCTATAATTCCTTTTAAATTTTTGATTATATATAAATATATTATTAATTAAATATATTTAATAATTGATTAATTAATTATCGCCTATGACCTCCACAAATGATTAAATAATTAAATTAATTTGATAATTAAATCAATCTTGACTGCACGAGAAATGTGAGAGAAAGTAGGCATCTATCATTTCTCAAATGAAAAAGTAGTTAGGACAAAATGGTGCTGTTGACTAACCAAATTAATGTTGCGCTAATTTTAGATGTGCCAATTAATGCACATTGTACTACATCGAATGGCGTCATCAAGCGAAATGACAATAAAACGATATGTTGTTCGAAGAATTTTAAGCAGTTTTTTTTTTTTTTTTTACTAATGACCTTGGTTATTTCGATCACCAAATAATCCCATCACCATCAAATTAAATGTGAAAAGCGATTTTTTTCTTAATATTTTACCTAACATGTACTAAGACCCAAGAATTGAATTAAAATTGGAGTGCAGAGTTTTGGTTTTGGACCCCAAAGAGTTGACTTATAACACATTTGTTTAGGCAAGTTCAGCATCACCATCCTGCCAAATTTATTATTTTGGAACTTGAATTTGGCATTTTCCTTCTTCTGTAGTATCTTCCAAACACTGTTATTGGCATAATTTGCATCAATATCATTCAAGCAGTTTGTGACAAACAAAATTCAATTGATCAATGGGATTACACAAACCCTAACGTGATGCACATCTAACAATGGGGTTTGTACATTGTCACAAACCTATACCATGTGAACAAGAAACTTCGACACAGTTCCATAAATCTGTGCTGTACAATTAGGCCAAATATTGCGAATACCATAAGAAAATAGCATTGTTTTTCTCTTACAAAAGATATGAAAAAATTAAACCTAATGCAACTCCCAAAAGAGACCCCAAAATGCTGGTTTCAGTGCCAGTTCGAGCTCAATGGTTGAAGCAAAACCTGAATCAGAAAGGTATTGGTGAGAAATCTAGAAGATCAACATATTTCCAACAAAGAAGTATCATGTTTAGAACCAATAAAATAATCAATTGAAAGACTACTAACAATGATACCTCTAGATTGCAGAAACAAGTCAATGACAAAAACAAGTGAGCCAAAAAGCAGGACGAGGAAAGGCTCGGATAAGACCATCTTAAATACAATCACAGCCCCCAGAGCTTCTCCACGAGCCCATCGTCAAATAAATAATGAATATTTCCCTCTAAAATAGATGCTTCCCTCAGACACAGTGCAGTTCATCTTCTAGCAACAATAATAGAGCACAGCTCGAACTAAGAAGTAATATATCAATAATAACTTTCCTTTGAAGTGATATTTCCCCCAACCTAAATATGAACATTTATTCTTGCAAGCAATCCCATTCCAGTTGTCAGTGTTGAGAAAATTGAAAACATTCTCTGTTCGTGAACCAGCACAATGTACAGAACTCAAGCGTGGATCCACTTCTATTTCTATTGTCAATAAAATAGGAGTTCAATATCTCATAAATAGAATGAATAAACTTATCTTCTGCACCTTTGTAAAATCTAGGGATGAAAGCTCCTTACTTTTTTTTAAAAAAAATTATTCCCCTCCCCCCTCTCTTTTCATACAAATAAATCAAAATTCATCATTATGATGGATGTGAAGTCAAGTCATAACCACTGCAAATATCATAATGACACTACCAGAAACACAGAATTCTTAGAAGCTAGAACATTACTCACCTAGATCAGCTTGATTTCACATAAACTTCAATAATATCATTGTCTTCCATCCCAAGGCTAGCAGGGGTTTCAGACGAACTTATTTTATCACCATCAAAGGATAATACTATTTGTTTCAGGTCACACTTTACTTTTTCTGCATATAATTTGACAATCCGTTCGAATTTGTCATCCTACAGAGAATGAAAAAAGGAGAGTAACATGTCATACACACTTTTCATTTTCAAGAAAAATGGCGAGAGCAGAAGAATGACAATCAAGGCATCAGGTTGTCCATAATGCTTTACGCCTTTACCTGAATACTAGTAACAACAGACAACAGAAAATATAATAATACATTGAATCCATAAAGTATATACTATATATGCTGAAGGAATTATATACCATGTACATACGAAACTGCTTCAATTCATCCTTGTCTTGAACAGAGATGAGAATCTTAGCTCTTTCAGAAGGTTCTGATGTTTTTTCACTTATACCATCCACGGAAGACTGCAATGAATTGCTAATTTCTCTTTTTGCAGCCTCCTCAACAGTTTGTAATATATTTTTTGCTGATTGAGCAAATGAGAGAAGCTCCTGCTTCTTTAATCTACACGCATGAATCACACCTTATAAGCAACAGTAGAAAGAAGGGGGAGGGAAAGTGAGAATAACTACATGGTAAATAAAGAATATAAGTAATCACATCAGCATAATGATAATAACAGAAGGTTTGTAGTACTTCAGAATGACAACGTTGCCAAACCAAGAAGTGCCTCAATTAGTTCTAAAACCATTTTCTTCCCCCATTGCATAATTTTTCTATAAGATCACCTACATAAATGCTTTTAAAAACCTATGTAACCTCAACATATAGGAGCAATGCAAAAAACCAGTCCAGCTCCAGATGAAATCAGAGATAATTAACTTTTATAATTTCCTGACCTCAAATATGCTTACTTTTGTTTTTTAGTTTTTGGCCCTTTCCACATTAACACGCAAAAAAGAGAGGTATTAGTGGAAGAAAAAGAAAACTGGTGTAAACAGCTATATCACATCATTGCAATTCCTGGTTAGGGCCAAATTAGCAATTTATTTTTTTCAAAGAATGAATAAAAGGCGTGTATAAAATCCTAAGCTAGATCATGTTAATGCTCAAGAGAACAACTCTCCAATATATATCACCCTCAATACCAAGGAGAAAAACACATGTATGAAACATGCTTATCCGGCAATGTCACTGTCTGGGCAATAATTTCCAGCTGAGGATAATGCAAAAGCGAGGGTGGTCACAGAACGACACAAGCAAACAGCTAGAATTTGGAACTTGGAAAAATTTTCTATGAACAGTAAAATGCCCAACCTCAACTCCTTTAAAGTTGAATCCTCATCAATGATTCTCTGTGCGTCACTTGAGACCTTCGGTGGAGGAGGTAACCAATCATCGTCCTCTTCTTCAATGGCCACCACCGGTACCGCTTTCACATCAGTCTTCCCGCTTTCAACCTAAATCCCCATAATAGTTTCAAAAGTTTAAAAACAGGAGCAATCATCTGGGTGCAATTAGATAAAAGTTGGAGGTGAAGTTCTTATTACAGGCTGAGAAGTCTTCCTCTTCTTAGCAACGTAAACCACATCCTCGTTGTCGTCATCATCTGCCACGAAATCAAAATTCAAAACAATTCCCATCACCCAGATTCATTAACAACAATTAGACGTTCAAATACTGCGTAAACTCCCTCCCCCACATTAAATTTAATAATATTCATGTTTCCATAGGATAAAACTAAAGGGAAAAAAAACGAATTTTTCTACTATTTTGGTTCTTAAATTATTCGCTTTTACAGAAAAAATAGAAGACAAGATTTATAAGAAGAGAGAAACGAACCATCAAGGCACACGACATTGAGAGGCTGAACGCGACTGTAATCAAACAAGGGCTCGAGTTCTTCGGTAAATTCGGCCTGCAAAGAAAACCCAGAATTTGAGAAGTCGACTTAGGGTTGCAGTAGCAAATTGAGAGAGGATTGAAGTGCATGAGGTTAGAGACTCACCATCACCAACCTCTGAGAAGCTCTCTCTCTCTCTCTCTCTCTCTCTCTCTTCTTGTTCCTTGTATTCTATTTCACCATCGCGCTTGAAATTCAATCTCGCATGTTCAATGTTTGGTACTATGGTATTTCTTTTATTTCATTCTTTTTCTTTTATATAAATTACTTATTTTGAATATTAAAATTTTAAAAACAACCATAGCTTTACTAAAATAATTTACCTGTACTTTTGGGGTTACGTCCCATTCAAAAAAATCTCTCACTAGTTAATTGGATTTGAATTTTGAAACGATTTTTTTTTTTCACGATTTTGAAGGAAAGTTGATGCTAAAGTAAAGTATAGTTATTGGGGGCATTATAAATAATTATTTATTAGCTCTTATCCTACTTTATTTATTTGTATAAATATCGTCTAGTACTTCGAATATAATAAGGTATAATAATATAAAAAGATAAGATAGAAAGTTGATAAACTCTTATAATATTTTGTGTATAAATATATAAATATCTAACATCTAATAATATGATAAATATTTACTTAGATAAAAATATAATTATTTTTTAATTTAAATCTAATTGTGATAGAGGTGATATATAATTATTGTGTATTTTGAGCAACAAACACCCCATAAGCTCATTTGAAGATAAAAATTATCTCTCAAATGTCGTGTCATCATGTTTAATAATTATAAGATAATTAATTTTTACTTGAAAATAAGATTTTTGTTAAAATAAAATTTTATTATTTTTACATTGGAATAAAAGTCAATTAAAAAAACTTTAATATTTTTAATTTTGATATTTATTTTTTACAGTTTATTTTATTTTTTTTTTCACTATACTTTAACTTATATTCTTTTTTGATAATTATATATTTAGAAGTGATTTTAATCAATATTATCCAAACAACATTTATTTTATCAGAATTAAATTTTAGATAAAATTTTTTAAATATTTTTTGGCTTTACTTCAAACTCACTTTTTAACTAAAATTAAATTTATAAAATTTAATCTAAACATATATTTAATAAAGTAATTATAATTGCGATGAAAATAATAGTAATGGCAACAACAATCGCCACTATAATGCATGGGTGGAGGTGTGGCGGTGATATTAAGGTTAAGTGGTGTGGACGAAATTAATAACAAAATTGATGAGACAAAATAAAAATGATTTTTAATCTCTTATTCTTTTCAATCTTATTTAACCTTGACGGACAATATAGTTTTGCATGATAAATATAAAATAAAATACACCATTGGTATAAGCTTATATTATTTGATGTATGCACGAAACATTATAAAAGAGCGACCAAATATTACAATACTATGGTATCCAACTTTGTAGAGCATGCCAACAAAGCCTTAGTCCACATTACTCCACATACTATGCTATAAATAAATTTAGTTCAGCGTTATAAATAAATACAGATAAAATATAAAGATACTCTTTCAATTTTTAGTAATTTTCATGTACAATTTTTCAGAAAAAAATAACAATTAAATACTTAATTGTTGCATGAATTTCCTTTTTCTTTTCCCATCATAATTGTTAACATTAAGCTTTAGGGTATAAATTAAGCTCTACTTGATTTTTAAAATGATTTACATATCTTTATATATAATCTCAATCATTAAACGGAAGCCTGACTGATCAGCAATCAAAGTTAAAACTTTAATTATGAATATTTTTACAAAAAAAAAATTGACTTTTGTAAAGTAATAAAGTGAGAATCTCACTTTGAAAAGTAAAATTAGAATTTATAATTATTAATAAAAAAATTAACAGTTGAGATTATGAAAATATATATATATATATATATATATATAAGAAATTATAAGATTATTAAAATTTATTTTCTTAATTTTCTCAACAATAATTAATATTTCTCATTTTAATAAATTTTGTTTTTTAAAGTGTGCCTATATTCTTTAATACCGAGATCCACCTCAAATTACAAATAGGATCTTCTTTTTAAATAAATCTATCACATAAACTTATTGCCCTCAATTGCTGATTTTGAGAAACTTGAATATAGTTCGACCGTTGCCAGTTTTATCTTCCAAGTTCCAACAAATGTAAACGAAAGGAAGCGATGGTCCATGCAGGAGAGACAACTGTTTTATTTTAGCAAACAAAATCCTAGCAACTACTCTCAAGTCAACGAGTCCAGCAGTTTATGCTATTTATGTAAAACCATATTTCCTTATAAAGTTCAAATTGGCTTATAATTAATTGGAAAAACTTCTTCACAGGCTTTCCAGTTTCCACAAAATAAACTAGGCAAAAGTAAAATAAAAAAAATACTGTGGAGAAAAACATAACAATCAACAACAATATTGTTTTCCTCATAATGTGAAAAGGGTCCTATTAAATTATAAATTATGAATTACGAATATTTTAAATAAAGAGTTGTTTTTAAATTAGAATATATAAAATTTTAATATGATAACATTGATTTTGTATAATAATTTGATTATTTTTATAATAACAACAACAACAACAATAATAATAATTATTCGTGAAAAGCTAGTCTCACATGCACACATAAAATAAATAAAAAATGGCCATTCTAGACAAGTGTGAATGATGTATTTTTAAGTAATGTGAGAAGATAGAGTTTTCTGTGGGCGTGCATTAGTCTTTCACAGTGGTCAACAGGTTTCAAATTGCTGACTTATTTCTCCAATTCACCAATCAGTACGTACCCATTGTGGTACTATGGAAGGCACTGTGGTTTATTGTAGCCGGCAAAAGGTGAATCCCCTCAAAAAGCTTTTTAATTTTTATTGCTCTTTGTTCTTTCTGGTTTCTTTTGGGGAACTTCACGTAGTTAACTTATTTGAAACCAAAGTTCATGATGCTGCTTCTGCAAAATGTTCATACCATAGCCCCAACGGTTGCCACATGCCCCCCAGCTCTTTACTTGAGCCCCTCTGAATCCAGGCACACTTCAAAACTGCTTCCTCTGTCTCTTTTCTCTGTGGTCTAATCCTTTTCTTGTTTCTTCAAACTTGTTCTTTGCTCATTCTCTTCAGGTCCTCAGGCTTCTTACTATCCTGGAAATGGAAGATGAGTCAGTGCCACTGATAAATTATGTTCCTAGCTTTGCACGAGGCTCTAACCTTCTGCTAATACGTAGTGACACACTGTCTCTCATGTATCTGTCATCGCTGCTTGAGCGGTACTCATTCAATGGTAAACTCTGAAATTTTTAGTTTGTATCCTCTGTGACTTTCATTCCCCTGCCCTTCTCCTCTTCCGCCCTTGTTTGTATCCTCTCATTGTTTATTCATTCGGTATACCCTATTATCTGCTTTGGTCCTGCTTTGTTTTACTTTGAATCTCTTCTGTGCATTCACTCATTTATATATATGTGTGTGTGTGAGTGTGTTACTAGACTGAAAAAGACGAAGTTCTTTTACTTGGGCTGTTTTCTAAGACATGTAGATAGACTCAGACAAACCGAAAAAATTAAGATACAAAAGGTTTAACCTTTAGGATCCAAAGAATAAAGCTAACTGCAAAAAGTAAAAGAGAAACATTTGGAATGAATTTTGCAATGGCTTTCTGATTATCAAAAAGCTGAGATGTGTGATACTTTAGCTTGTATTTTCCTGTTTTACTGAATAGTTTGTCCTTAAATTTTACATCCGTGAAATTTGTTTGGTCATGTTAGCCCTAGCATTGTCAAACCATTAATGATTTAGTAGTTCATGTACCATTTCTGATTTGTCTTTGAAATAGTATTAATTTTTGAAACTTTTGTTTTGAACTCAGGATTTGAGGATAAAAATATTTGGGAAAAGGGTATACAAATCTCTTAAAACTTTGAGTCATTTGCAAATAACCTCCTAAACTTTAAAATCGTTTTAATTAGTACCTAAACTTTAATAATTACAAAAATTAACCCTTCTATCCACTTTTCATTTGTTTCAAATTGAATAAAAAAATATTTAAAATGAATGCAATGTAGATGGAAGGGCTGATTTGTGTAATTGCTATAGTTTAGGTACTAATTAGGACGGTTTTAAAGCTCAAAAATCATTTATAAATGACCCAAAGTTTAGGAGATCTCTATACTCTTTTCCCAAAATATTTCCTTCATAGCATCTCTTCAATTTCATTGTTTCACTATATTTGCATTTTCCTTATCTATTCATTCATTTAAAGCTCTCAACAATAAATCAACAAATACATTACACCAACTGATTCTGTATGCTTTTCCCATTGCTTGATCAATGTGCGTAATAGCTAACTTGGATAATTGTTTGGTTATTCAGTTACTGCTACAGACAAAGCATCGGTGGCTGCTTCCTTGATTTGCAATCATGAAGGCAGGTTCAAACTTGTCATGGCTAAAGTTAACATGCCTGGCATAGATGCCTTTTCTTTTCTACACATATTGCATGAAAAGGACCTTCGTGTCATCTGTAAGCTCTAGTTCAGCTTTTTCAGTTGACAATTTTCTCCAGGAATCTGGTCTCACTTAGTACTTCTTTCTATCTTATTTAACATGTGCAGTCATCTCCTCTGGAGGATTTGATGATGTAACTAGGAGAGCATTAGCTAAAGAGGAACATGTTATTTTCTTGAGGAACCAATCCGTTTGAAGGATCTGAAATATGTATGGCAACATGTGTATCACTCAAAAGTCAACTCAGCAGAAGATACTCAAAATGCGAACTGTGAAGACAAGGTATGTTGTGCAAAGGGATTACAACGTACCAAGATCAAACAGGTAGATGGGTTAAACAGGCATAAAACTGTAAATAACTTGCATGGAAATGACATTCTATACATGACAATGGATCCAAGGTTACAGAAAAATAAAAAACTAAAAGTAGGCCTGGTTGAGGAAAATCTGTGGAGGGAATTCCAAAATACCAAAGAGTTCCAGGTTCATGGAGCAAATGCAAAAGATAATGAGGACAAGCAAAAGGAGAAGACAGCAGAACTTAGCTCAGCCCAGTTGAACTTTGACAGCAATAATTATACTGCTAAGGAGCGAGAGGAGAGAAGAGAACATAACAGTGGATCTGCTGAGAAAAAGCGTATTATTTGGACTCCTGAGCTGCATCTAAAGTTTACAGAAGCCATAAGTGTGCTAGGGAATCAGAGTAATGTTACTTTTTCTCTCTTCATATATTGAATTCATTTCCCTTGTCTTTTATTCTCTCTAATTGCTCTCAATTATGGATTAAGCTTCATTCTTGATAAGGTAATTACTAATTTAATGTCAGTGCTTGATTTCCTTTTGTATTCAGATGCTGGTCCAAAAAAGATATTAAGTCAGATGAATGTGTCTGACCTGACAGTTCGCTGCAAGTCATCTGCAGGTTCTTTTCTGTCACTTCAACCTAGATATACAATATTTTCTCATAATTTATGTTGCACAAATTAGTGTTTGTTGATGCCTGATGCTATTATTAAAAGTTGTTAACATATGCATCAAAGTTATCCTGCATCATTTATCTCAATTTTCTGCCCTTTATATTTGATATTATTAGGTCTGCAGGTTCCATGAATTAACTACTTTTTTCAACACACAGGTTTGGCTAAGAATACCAATGTGTTTACTTAGTAATCTGCTATAATTAACAATATTTTGGATTTAGTAAATGTGTGCAAATCCTTTCCTGGTAAATCCTTAATTTTTTCTGCTTTCCACCATGAATTTTATTAGGTATATAGTGTACTATCTTTTACTTGGTAAATGATACTACTTATCCATTTGCTTAATATTCCAAGTTCCAACTGTTCTGAATTTACAGGTTGTCGAAGAATTTAACATTGTCCTCTAACTAAGATGAAATCAAAACTACTTCCGTTTAAGAGGTCTTAAAGACACTATGTAAAGATTTTGGGTTTGAGTAAACAAATTATCAAATCTTTCCTTGTAAACCCTAAACTTTGATACTTCTCACTTCCCCGCTATTATTTACTTTCTTTTACTGATTCTCTTGGTGCTACTGTTATCATATTATATTTGTTCAAAAGGAGACCTCTTTATTGAAGTCTATATGGTATAATTAATATTAATTATGTCCTCCTTGAAGCATTTCCTACTTTGTTGATAAATTTAAAGTAGTATTCTTTTCCTAAAGATCAACAATCTTCACTTTTTCTACATTTGGAGGCCAACAACTAATGCATTACAGTTCTTCAAATCTGAAAATCATGCAGTAGAATTACTACAGCTACAAATAATTGCTAGAAGATTTACATTCAGTCAGTTTGACTATATGAATTTTACAGTACAGAAAATTGAAAGAAGCTTATATCATACAACATGGAAAATATCAATCAACAACTCAGCAAGAATGAGTCAATGGAAGTATCTCAAATATGCAATGAGATCTGACAACGAAAACTTATTATCGTATAGCCGCTACATTTTATTGCCATTTATAATTTTTAAGGGTGAATCCGTAGTACTAGTTAATAGTATAAAGAGAACACCACTATATAAATTAGGATGCTAGCTTGCTAGGAACATTTTGCATAAACAAAGAGCAAAATGGCTAGATAGAAATCATCACTATGCTGTTACTCTGTGTTCTCTTTTTCCCATCATTGTAGTTGCATTCTCGATTCCCGCATGCTTCTTTATTTAGCTTTTTGTATAAGATCACCAATGTTCTCCCTACACAGAAATACAGAGCTCGGGTAAAGAGTATCCAAAAGGCCTATAAATCTGATTTGCCTCCAGTAAGTATATCATCAAACTTCAGAGGCAAAAACAATTTCCCTCGCCATTTGAGAGCCAAAATTACCTAGGTGAGTTGGTGTGTGCATGGTCCAGCTCAGGAATAAAAGGTAGTACAATAACATAAATTCCCTTTGGTTTTCACTGATCTTAGATTGTAAATTGGCTAGTCATTGCTGTAGAACATAAGAGTGTATCTGTATATAAATCAACAGCTGAATTTACTCCAGGTCTCCCTGCATCAACTGCTTCCTTGAATGAGAGCCAGAATCAAAACCAGTTTCTAATGAACTATGCTGAAACTCAAGAATCAGATATTCTCAAACTGCTAGAAACCCCGGGCAATCCAACATTAACATATGAATTTCCAACAGACTTGGCCAATTATGGAAGCCAAAGAATAGATGCTACAGTGGGACAACCTGTGCCAGATGCTACAGTGGGACAACCTGTACGAGATGTTTCAGTTGATCAAAACCAACCTGCAACAGAATGTGATGATATCATAAAATTGCTTGAGGAAGATTGTGACAGTTATGATTGTTTTGGAAATGGAATAAATCCAGTGATGTTGATGAATTCGGTGAGATGCTAAGGACATTTCTCCTTGGAAACAGCTCCAGTCCACTAGAGTTTGATATCCGCAACCCCAGCAAATCATAAGGTCTGTCCCTCTATCAGATTCCAAATAAGGTGATACTTTTGAAGGCAAAGATGTGTATTTTCTCTTTTGATATCTCTAATCATCATTGTCCTCCTCCTCCTCCTCCTCCTCATCGTCATAATATCTCGTTTTTGGGACCCGTGAGATAGTAAACTCATATTTTTCATTTTTGGCTCCAAGTGCATGCAGGTTTGACTGAAACTTCACATTGAAAGCATATTCAGAGCATATGAAGACCTTTCTATTATGTAGCAATTCTGTTTACAGCAAGTTAACAATTGCTACACGTCGAGATTAGTTAAATGGAAATTCGACATACATGGAAAACTAGAGTTTTCCTTTTCTAATCCAGTAATACAAAAATAAGTATCCTATTATGTCATGAGAACAACTCAATTTACAGAACTCTCTTTAAGAAGCTTGATACAGTGTGTAATGTTCAAAAGTTGTTCTATCAATATAACTGTACATTTCAAATATATGTCTTTGTTGTGGTGTTTGCGTGTGTGTTATATGCAGACACTCATATACCATACCTACATTGGATATGTCTCATGATGTGCTTCATGCATTTACTAAGTATATAAATGAGGTTTCTTTCATGATTTTGGAATCAGTAGATCCGGGGTCTGTCATTTTCTTTCTTGGGAGAACATAAAGACATAATCTTGCGTAAATATTCCATTAAAAGTGCAATGTACTTCTTTCTAGTAGATTCTGCAAGGCATGACTATGAAATGATTTTAGTTTTTAAGTTAAAAAGGAATAAAACTATCATTTATAAATGGAAAAAAGAGTCAGGTGAAGAATTTTGGGTGATAAAATGACTGGATCTGTGTTCTTGTGAAGTAACAATTGTCATTTTACTAGATGTTAAGCTGGGTTTGCTTTCTTTAATCAAACTGTAACTAAATAGTGCGGCACGTTGCGTTTTGTTGTGGACAGCATGGAACTATTGAACACTGAAGTGTCAAAGCTTTATGCCATGAATAAAGAACCAAAGCTTTGAAAATAAATCCTCAAGGAAATTATTGTACTTAACCACTAATGTGAACCGTGACCTTAAGCACGCCCACTCCATGCTCATATTGGCTCAACAGATGATGTCAAAAGTATTTAGGCATTAAACATATTCCAATATATCACTAACCAATGTGTTATTCTGCATGTATATAAGATAATTTTAAGCTTCATGTCAAATTTGATTCTGAGTCTCTGGCCTAGATGCAGATCTGCAGAATCAAAACTATGCTCAGCTCATGTTAAGTAATTTTGAACTAGTCCAGCTTGAGTTTCAATCTGGGAGCTCAAGCTGAGCCCAATCTTAAATTTGTGTAAAGAGCAGAGCTGAAATATCTGAGAGATTGACGCCTAGTCTTTTACCAGCATGGATCTTAATAGCCTGGACTTCACCATAGTAATACATAATATGAGATATGGATATCAAACATTTGATAGAAAACATAAATTGCAAATAATGGTTTAAAAAATTATCATATTGAACATGTGTTCTTCTCATTGAAATATGTACACAACTTCAGTTTTTTATATTGGCTGAGGGGCCTGTAAACCAATGCTGACCACTGAATATCCAGTAAGAAACTACAAGAACCAGCAAACATCCAACTGCAACAGGGGTGTAGTTAAGCGTCCCAATGGTTATTGGGTAGGAAACAGGCAATGAGAAAAGGATGGAGATGGTTATCACCCAAAGAACTGCAACCCAGCCAACAATGATCCCGTAACGGCCTAAGTTGAAAGGCCCTGGGACAAAAGACTTGCGTGCCAAGGTCACCCTAAAGAAGATAGGAAGGGCATAAGCAATATAGAGGCCAATCGTTGCTATGGACACCATGGCTTCAAATGCCACCATGCTTCCAAGAGACTGCAGTAGAGTTAGAACTAAGTTAGTGACATGTGGCAGGCATAGAATAAAAAGAACTATGGCTAGTATGGATTAGATTGAGCTGTGAGCTTGTCTGCATTAAAATCTCAAATGGCAACATAACTAGGGCATTGCCATGGATGAAATTTAAATCAGCACCTGTTCATATCAGATGATAAATTTATCCTTTAGAGGTCGCAACTCGCAACAGTTTAGATACCAAGAAAAGTTATGTTAAGATTTATAAAATACTTTTAGGTCAAGGGGGACTGGAAGTAATCTAGAATTTGATCCTTGCCAGCCTACTAAGTTCAGTATAAAATAGTGTTCCATAACTTCCATTTCAGCACACAGTTGTTATGAGTTTGCATTATAAAACCAATTCTTGGCTCCTTATTTCACAGCTTCAATTTTTGAGTCAAAAGATTCTTTCACATGATCCAAAGAAGACATGGACAGGGCTAAAATAAATAGAACATAAGATATCTTTATAGCTGAGACAGAAAATCTTAGTTCATTTTTGCTGTTGCCAGAGAATATGAGAAACATCGTTTTCCACTTTTCGACAGATCAGAGAAAACTTAATATGCTCTTTTGCAGCTTTTTAAAATTGAAATCATAAAATAAAACACATACCGTTAGTGCCATGCAAAATGATATAAAAACGGAAAGCCAAACTGCATTTATGGGGATCTCCTGCTTGTTAACTTTATGCCACCATGATGATAACGGCATGGCCCCATCTCTCGAGAAAGCATAAACCATCCTGTATAAATTTAAAGCATTATAAGTAACTAGAGAGATTAAATCCCTCTCGTGTGGAAAGAACACTAAGAACATGTACAGATACCTTGAGTTGCTGGTAATTGAACTCATGCCACAGAAGAATATGGCAACAGCAACAATTCCCAAGCAAATAATACCCCCAACTCCATTGCCATATCTTTTCTTGAATGCCAGATAGAATATTTCAGCAATGGCATACCCACCAGCATCATTATTTTCACTCAAAAGGTAAGGAATGTCAGTAACTGCAAAGGTAATGCCTAGTATGTAACCGAATCCAACAATAATAGATATCCCAACGGAACTGATAATTCCTTTTGGTCCATTTATATCAGCATCCTTGGTTTCCTCTGTCTGAAAATAGAAATTTTACACTTACAGTAAACAGAAAGTCTTACTCTAAATCATTTAGTAACTTCATTCCATCAATGGAAATGAATAGCACAAAATTTTCAAAGTGGAAAAGAAAGACCAACTTAGAAACTTCTAATACTTAAATTGAGAATAGTAACAGAGGTTTGTCAATTACATAATTCAAGAGGAAAATCAGTTCCGAATTACCAGTTTGCATGTTATCTCATCTGGACCTGGCCAAAAGATGGGTCCTACGAGCTCAGGCCATCGTTAATTCGTTATGTTTGTAATCTCACAGAAAGAGTTTAAACTGGGCCACAACGGGGCAGATCTCGAATTCAAGATCCCCAGCTAGTAAAAGGTACCAAAAAATGTTAACCCCAACTCATTGTGCAGTTTAATTTTTCTTATATTAATATCTTATTACACAGTTCATTACACTTGTATAATTTGCTAAAAAGTTAACCAAAATCTTAACTACATTAGATATAAAAATCATTCATGGGCTTTTACCTAATAGCTTAAGCTTGTGAAATATTTGTTTCATAATATGGTATTAGAGCCTCTTTGATCAAGCAACCATCCTTACAGGCCCATTTTTCATAATTTAGTTAAATTTCAGCACAAAGTAAAGTGGGGTTCATGACAAACTCATCTAGGATTATCTAACCCTGAACTGGCAGATGAATCAACAAGCTTCGTTGAGCTATGCAAATTGCACAGCCAGTCTCCAGGTTTAAGCTGACAACAAGAACTCACAGGCTCAACATGTGTGATTCTTATTGAGAATCACTCTAAACTCTAAAGGGATTGCTAAAAGATTTTCAAGGCAACAAAATTCTGTGAAAAGAAATAAAAATAGAAAAGATATACCATATGAGCTGATGCATCAAACCCAGAAAGGGTATACTGACTCATTAGAAGTCCCAGCAGAAATATGTAGGGTCTGCTGTTGATTCCATCCCCCTCATCAGTATTGAAATGAGTGAAGACGAACTTGGCACTAGCCCTTTCCAGTGCAACAGATGGAATGAGAATCATAAGCACAAAAACACCTAAAAATTTGCCCATTCCAATCAGAGATCCAAAAAGGCTTTTCCCTAGTAACCGAATTTAGAAAAAAAAAATTCAAAAAGGAAATCTTTTCGTCATACCTAAAGCATTCCACATAGCAGCTAACTGTCCTAAGAATGATAACAATGAGATGGGAAGGCTATTTATTATACCATGTAGGAGCAAAATTCCCCCATGGATAGCAATAATTACATATTTAGATGCCTCATATCCACCACGATTTTTCCCACCAGTACCAAGGAGAATGATAACCTGAATCAGTTGTGCAAGGGAAAAATCTACACTAGTTGTTATTGCCCACTACAAATGAAAAGGAATCAACAGTTAGAGCTTCAAATGGATTACTAGAAATCTACATCCCACACAAGCAGTGAAAAGTGAAAAATGTTGAAATTCTAGAATATGTGACTTCTCAAGAATACCTGACCAAAAATATTGAACCTGCAAGAAAGGGGAAATCATTCAACTCGCATTAGAGAAATGACTGCAGGAAAGCAAACATGGCAGTGTATCTTGTGATTAAATTTGACATGCTGATTAATCAATCAACTCATGTTTCAAGCTATATGGCATTAAGGGAATGATACAAATCATATCTGTAAACATGTTGTACATAAGAAATATTGCATGCTGGTTAAGAGCATTAATTGTTCAAAAATCTGTTTGAAGTTTTACATAATATAAGTCAATGGTAAAGAAAAAAGGGAAGAAATCCCCAAGCATTGATTGACACTTATTAGCAAAACTTGAATTATGGATACAAAAAGCTATAGATGAAAATGTGAACAAGGAACCAAAGCGAAAAGGTTTAAAATTAAAAGGAAATTCATATTAAAAGACTGTTCCTGAATTGAAATATTATAAATCTTCTTTAAAGGACAGTGAATGATAGTTTTCTTTGAACAGAATCATGGTAGATGAATACTACCAATTAATATATCAGATTCAGACACCAGGTCTAAGGTATCTTCATCCATTATGGGACACTAATTAGAAATGAATCCAACATCATTCATATGAAGATAAAGAAGAATAAAGTTTATATGGATCTTATGGCAATTACAGCATGTAGCACAAAAAAAAAAAAGCCCTTACTAGAGGGAACGCATCTTCAATTTCAAATACATAGGATATATGTTCAGAAGACAATTGTAAACATGGAAAACAGGTGATAAGGTGTTAATACGAAAAGAAAAAATAGGAGAGAGAGAGAGAGAGAGAGAGAAAATGCTATTTGTACTAGACGAATAAAATTTCTGTATATATCCTTACTTTGTCAGTCATGTCAGGCACAAAGCAATTGCCTGGTGTATCTTACTACATCTAATGCAGACCCTTGAGTTGGAGAACCTTTTTATGATATTGCTAGTATCAAATAGGGCTATTTCA
The DNA here is from genome assembly GCA_019955255.1 of Castanospermum australe. NCBI lineage: Eukaryota > Viridiplantae > Streptophyta > Magnoliopsida > Fabales > Fabaceae > Castanospermum > Castanospermum australe. Next base: position 60,176 of record NSJW01000935.1, read on the forward strand.
AAAAACAAAAGGAAAAAAAGAGTTGGGTACATTACCAGCCAGTAATCCAGGAGGCAAAGGGTGCCCATCCCGGGCCAGCAAGCTTGGCACTCCAATAGTAAAGACCACCAGAAGTTGGATAAGATGAACATATTTCAGCCATTGACAATGCAACAAGCATGGTGAAAGCACAAGCTACAAACCACCCATATACCATTGAAACAGGGCCACCAAAGGTTAACCCGTTGTTGAAAAGGGTGGTGATACCAGTAAGCACTGATATGATGGAAAAGGAAAAGGCAAAATTTGAAAGGACCCTACAGTTGACAAACAAAGGAAGGAATAAAAAACTTACCATAATCCATATACCAACCCCAATAAAAAGGAAATCAAAAATTGAATTGGAAATCAAAAACCAACAACATAAAGCAAAAAAGATAAAAAAAAGAGAGAACTTTACGATAGATCACGCTTGAGCTCTTGCTTATAACCGAGCTCATTAAGACGGGCATGCCCAGAATCAAGTGAAGCATCACCATTTCTAACCACATGAGATGGGAGCACCATCTTTTCTCGACCAGACCCCATGAACTTGTTATATATATTTTTTATTTTATTCAATTTTAATAATAATATATTTCAAGTCAAATTTTAAATTCCACCTGCACGTTAGGTTACCCGAAGTCATATTTTGTGGGATATAGTTTCTATCCAACTACTTAACGAACACAAATATCTTCATGATATCTCGCTACATGTTGAAGATTGGGTGGGATAAGGTCTGCAACCACCCTCTGCAATTAGCCGTTTTCTATGATATATATTGTCACCTGCTTCCGAAAACAGAAAAACAACTTCTCGTATTATTAGCAGATCAGGGTGGGTTCTTGGGGTTGGGCACACATACAGAAAATAAAATATTCTCCTTATGCTCTGTATTTTCTTGTTCCTGAGAGCAGTCCTGAGAGTTGAAGAAGTGGCTGTTGTATCTGAAATCAGGAGAATATTAGCTACGAGGCCTTCTGCACCGAGTAATCTGCTTGTGGTCTTGCAGTAGAGAAATAGAGAAGCCGAAGGGACTCGCCTTCTGGTTACTGCAACCAAGATGACGAATCCCTTTGAACTTGGAACTGGCAAGAAAGATTGAGACTTGCAATGGTTGCTATCAACTTAAATAACGTGTCACTGTCTTTCCCTCCTTCCCTGAGTCTCCCAACTTTTTGGATCAAACCTACTCTCACTCTGTAATACCGCACGCTTTTTTTCAATAACAAACATTTTGGGTTTCAAGTAAAAATAAAAAAATATTTAACAGTATTTTGATCTGCAAATAAAGTGTAAATTAAAAATACTTTTGGTCTGTCAAAGAGACAATTTGAAGATGGTACTTAAAGCGGGAGCCAACAATTTTTTTAATAAATCAAGAATATTATAAAGTTTGATTTATTTAAATTGTTTCATAAATTTAATCTCTTTAAATTCGAAGTAATAATAATATGACCCTTTCCTTCCCCACAAGATAGGACTCTCAATAATCAAATCATAATTTTCACATAAACTTAATATCTTCATGTTCAAAATGATAATAGTATGATCCTCCACCTCTTTATAAGATAGTATTCTTAATAATCGAATCGTAATTCTCATATTTGGAGACGTAACTTATTTTTATTATACAAATATCTCGTGAGTAAAGCAAAAGCTAACAATGTACTAATCTTAATAAATGCAGTTTGTTTAGTTTATACTTTAATTGAAAGAATTAATTTTTGTTTGAAAATAATATTTCAAAAAATTGTTTTAAAAGAAGTTTTTATTTGGATGTTGTTAATTGTAAAGTGAAAATGAAAAATTATTTTAAAATGTAATTATAAATATATTTTAAAAAAAAATTATGTTTCACACTTAAAATTAATTTTATTTACCGCAAGAAAAACTTAATTCTCTTATAATCAATTTTATAACTTAAAAATTTATAAGAATTAATTTGAAAAACTACTCAAGCAAGTCTCATTTGATAATAATATCGTTTGAGTGTTCAAACTCAATTCTACCCAACTCAAAATCTAAATCAAATAGGCACACAGTGGATTAACAAGTAAAAAGAAAGTGAAGAAAGTGAAACAGATGAATAAGCTTGATTTTTAAATGTCTCTAATTCAAACCAGTGAATAAATTTGGAATCTGATCTTCACATAAAAAATGGGTTCAAGGTTACAAAAGTTGGAATCATATTTTAATTATCTGTTATGAGGAGTATATTCCATATGACATCTTCTTTAAATTGTTTTAATTTTTTCTAATTTATGAATAAGTCAACACGTGCTTGAATATATTTCACCGAACTAAATTATGGTTTTTTTTTCATTAAATTATGATTCATTTAGACAGATCCATTCAACAGAAAGTATTTAGGCTTAACATTTATATTGAAATTATATTCTTTATATTAGGTTGAAATTATATTGTGTTATCCTATTCCATCATAACATACCTTAGTTAAAGCAAATATATAATGTCAAATCGAACATTATATTCGAGTTTGGCACTTACACATAGACATTATTTTAAACTACTCTTTAAATAATCAATTTTTACAACATAATAATTACACTAAATAATATGATAATCGTTCTATTAATGTATCTACTACCCTATTTTTTTAATGAAACGATTATATTTATAATAAAATCACACTTTGTTATATATCTTAAACTCTAACTTCATAGGTGAATACATATAACCCTCAATTTATTACTCGTGGTTGTATCTTCTTTTATATTTTCTCTAAAGGAGGATGTATTGCAGCATACAAAAGTTCACCTTTTCTAGTAGAAAAATATTAAGTAACACAACTCTTAAAACAAGCATAAATGATTGCATTATATATATATATATATATATATATATATATATATATATATATATATATATATATATATATATATATGTATATATATATATATATGTATGTTTGTATGTATGATTGTTATCTGAGTTTTGCTTAAAAAAATTCAAATGAGATCACTTGTACTCAGATTAATCAAACTGTAACATGGGGTATGTTTGTAAGTTTAAAAATAAAAATTGTGTATGGTAGAAATACTCTATTCAATAATAAGGATTTTCCTTTTAATTTACATTTTTGTAAGTTTTACACAACCTATTGTTCTTTGGGACTTCAATTCATATTTCCGTGAGGCTAGGTTTAGAAGTTTTGAAGAGGATAAAATGGAATGATTTATAATGAAGTAGTTTAGAATAGAGTAAAGTGAAAAGGTAAACAAATACCATTCTTGAAAAGTTTTATTGAGAGAATGAAAATGAGTTCTTTTCTATTATTTAGAAGTCACAATAGTCGTTAATAGAGTAGAATGAGTTATAAATTTAATTTTTAATATTATCCTTTTAATTTTTATTGTCCTATGCATGATTAAAGTTATAAGTGTTAAAAAAGTAATTGATTATTTAAAAAAAAAAAAAAGAGGAAGCCACTCTGTACCAAACCCTCCAAATTGGAGGATATGAAAGTTTGAGTGGTGTAGAGTAATTTAGCTTCCTTCCTTAACTATTTCACTCTATTATTTAAAAAACTTCCAAACAATGATTTGAGTCCATTTTACCATTCCATTCTATTACAAACCATTCTACTTCATCTATTCAAACATATACTAAAAGAATTTTCTTTTTGAAGATGTTTAATATATGAAAAAGTTAAATTCCTCAAATATATAAGTTTTCAAATACATAAGAAAATATAATTTAATTTTAATTCATTAATGTAAAATATTTTACACTATCATTCAATTATATATTGTTAAATATTAAAAAAATTTGACAATGATATCAACTAATTAAAAAGTTAAATACTTTTAATAATACGGTAACATATGATTAAATGACAGTTTAAAATTTTTTTATATAGATAGTGAATCAAGACATTGTCAAGTATCTCATGTTCTTATATTTTTTGAAGGTATGGATACCAAAATTAAGAAATCTTACGTTTTCAAAAAAACGCCCATTCTTATGTTAGTAGTAGGCATTCATCAAATACGAACATGAAAGAATCAAGATTTTTCTGGCTATATAACATACCAAAAACTTGCGTGTAATGCAATACTAATCTATGTTTGAACGTTTTTTTTTTTTTGGTGTGATCTATGTTTGAACTCTCACGTTAGCATTTGGTCACATGCAGAACGGGGTAATTTCACTAATTTGTTACACGTCTATGTGCTTTGTCGGCGGGTGCCTAACGCATGTGTGGTCCATTCAATTAAACAAATCAAGTTATACAATTCAATTATAACTCGAATTAACCCAATAATAATTGAGTTGGGCTGGGCCAAGATTCTAGATTAAATTTATTTTTATTTTTTAAAATATTTCTTCATTGTTAAGTGCAAAATTACTCTCTTAAAATACTATCATATGTCGAAAATCAGAACTCTGCGCAAGGATTTAATTTTAAAAATTTACAATTTATCTCTAAAAATATTTTTAAAAGTAACCCATATAGATCTGCTCAATTTGTTTGGGTTGATCAAAGCAACCCATATAATTATTTTTTATTTAATATTAATTAATTAATTTTCCGATATATTTCTTGGGTTATCCGATTTTGTTTAATTGTTCCAAAATATATTTTTGAGTTTTTGATTCCCATTGTTTATTCTACCAGCATGGCTATTAACGTTGTGTGAGCCGTGAGGGCAACCTTCGATGTGCCATGTAACTAAGATGATTTCATTTTTTATTATTATGAGATTTCATTTATTTTTGAGTATATAAAATTAAATATCGATTTACTCATTAACCTGCACGGCTATAACCTACAGAATAATATTTTTTAAGTTCAATAATGTGAAGTTAACCAATGAAATACAAAAATTCCTTTTATATACAGTAACTACAAAGTAAAAAAAAAATCCAACTACTAGATTCATTTTAGTTACAAAAACTTTAGAGGGAGAAGACGCTATCACAAACTTAGCAAGAGTTTTCACTAATATTTACATGTCGCCTATTAATAGGGACTCTAACAAAAATTAATTTCAAAATTTTTTGAGAATATATTAATTAATTTTATCAGTTGAGTCAACTCTTATTAATTATTAAATTATGATATAATGAATTAGTGCCTGGGTTCAGTAAGATAACTTTTTCATGGATTGATGCATTTGGATGCCACAGTGCAGTCTCACTTTGTGCATCCTAAATAATTTTAAAGGATTCTTATTTATCACCAAGAAATTTCTTTATATTTGATACTTCAATCTCAACCTAGGGAAAAATTCTTTCTATTCTTATCACTAAGAAGTTGTCTTATCTCATAACCGGAGCATATTATCAATTGAGAATCGAATCCGACACTTTTCAATCAAAGCAACTTAATTTTATCAATTGAATCAAGACCGTCAATGGCACAGTATGGAAAACTCTTTTCTTACACAAACCAATACTTACTACGAAAAATATTCATGGTACCGGGGACAGAATGGCTTGTTGTAACAACCGTCAATGGCGCTCCGTTCGTCTTGTATTTATTAGTAGAGCCAGCAGTCTCTGATCATTTTTTACAAAAAATGATTTCGATGGATCACAGTTTCTTTTTTATAAACATTGAAAATTACTTCGATACCCATTGTTTTTCCTTGATACGGGTGCTTTAGCTAATTTATCAAACATGTATTAATGGTTAATTTGACTTTTTTGACTTTAAACATTTATTATAAAAATAATCAAGAAATATTTCACAAATCATCTTGACTATTAGTGCCTTCCAAAAAAAAAAAGAAAACAAAGAAAACAAAGTTGCACAACAACACCCTTTTTAACATTAGATCTCAGCTGGAGGGGGAACATCATCATCACATCCGTCATTGATGTCATCGCCCACCGTCTTCTTTTCTTGCACCACAAAATCATGTATGTTTTGAGACCATGATTTTGATCCTGTGGGGTCCATTAAATTAAATCACCCTCGTTTATAATGTCATATATGGACATAAAAGCAGTGCTGCGACAACTAACAAATAAGTTGGCTGAAAAAGAGACAAGTAGACACTCCGAATCCGACAACCCTCTCAGAACCAAAGCAATTGACATACCGTTTTTTTAACAGCCAACGATGCTGAAGTGTCTATTATCTGCAATTGAAACTCACAGACCCCTATAATTTTTACAGATTATGGACACCTGGTGATCTTTCCTATGTCTTTCGGGCACTCTTAATGTGAAGTCAGTGTCTCCTTGCATTTTGTGATCCATCTAACGTGGGCTTGAATACCAGCTATTGCCTCGAGAATCCCTATCATGTTGAGGTGGGATATATAAAGATACAGTCTGAAGCTCAGCAGAGTGCGCACGAAGACCGTCATTGTTGGTAGAAGAGGGCTGAGCATCGTTACGAGATTCAGCCAACATCTGGAAATATGCATGAGGTCCCCAACCTGCATATATACGTAATAAAATTATGAACGGACATTTTTCTTCAAAAATCTGAACCAGAAACCATATTAGACTAACGTTTGTTTTCAAGCCCACAAGCAAGTTAACGTGCTCAGAAGATGACAGTGAAGCAGGAGTATAAACACCAACAGGTTAGGTATAGCTCTCGAGTAGACCTCAAACTTACAAAAACTAGAGCGGCAGCATGATTATACATTGCAGTTAAGCTGATAGAATTGTTTCTAACATGACATGTCAATGATGCCATAAGCACTGACATGCATATATATTTTTTATCCAAATTAACAAAAGATTTTGCAACATTATCAAGCTAAATGAAAAGCTGCCCAGGCTCCCATTACAGAAGTTAACCTTTACGAAGCAAAGGCAAAATCTCACATTTCTTAGTCCTTTATGGATATATGATTGACACATAAACAAAGATGTCAATCTACAGCATAGTCTAACTTAAAGAATATATGTTCGTTGGGTGGGTTAATTAGTGAACCAGTGGGTTTTGACTCAACCCAATCCAAAATTGACAGGTTAGGTTGGGTTCGCGGGATTGAGTTGGATTTTAAAATCAGGTTGGAATTTTTCCAACGCATACAACTCGAGCCAACGCTCCCCCCTCCCCCACAACACACACAGACGCACACATTCAATTTTACAAAGCGACATCGTTTTGATAAGGTTGAAGGTATCAAACCTATCTTTGACTTTTGGGACTTGTATATGTTTAAGCCTTATTATGTTTAAGCCTTAGTTTGTTTCAAACTTGCTTAAGACTTTGTACGTTGGTTTTTGTTGAAACTTGTTATAATATATAATGAATTTTTTGATTTTATATTAATTTTGACATTTATTTTAAAAGGTGAAAATTATTTTTAATATATGTCGGACCCACAGATTCAACCTAACCCAACCCAACCCACTCATGTGCGAGTTGGGATAGGTTGAGTTTTATAAAAAAAAAATCTCCCAACCCAACCCACAGTCGTATAGCACCCAACTCCTTATTTCCTAAAATATTATCATAAATGATAGGCGTTATTTAACACCAGACATCAACAGCAAGGTTTGTCTTGAAAGTCTGGACACAGAACTTGTCTGGCTAGGGTAAAAGATACCTAAGTGACAGTGTTCATCTAACAGTGTTATATCAACAAAGATATGATCTCTGTATACAAATTAGAAAAGCCACATTAATGTTGATCTGCAGTGTTATAGAGATTCTTAAGCAAAAATTGCAAAATCCACTAAAATGAATACTGATTCTCAAATGCACTACCTCAATAAAACTCCAAAGATGATGAAAAATTGTATAATCATTTATTGTTTGCACTTTGCAGGTTTGGCTAGAAGTGCATGTGATGGCGATAATGAAATCCAACATATTCTCAAACCTCAAATTTGTAGCATTTGGGGGATTAAGTATGTGTATTTACTAATATAAAAGCAAAAATATATGTATAACATTTCAGATGACGAAAACCTCTAAAACAAACCACTTAAATTTATTGTCCACTATCAAATGACCCATATTATGGTGTGAAGATTATCTTATTTATAATACATAGCTATATAGCTTAATTTTTCATATTCTTTTCTCTGAAACAATTACCACAGCTTAAATTATCTAACATATTTCATTAAATATTTTTTAGTCAACTTGTTATATTACAATATTTCACATAGATTATTGTACTTGAATTGGACTACAAGATTTATAAATAGGCTAAAATAGCAACATCTTTTCAAAGAAAAAAGATAGAACCATTGAACTAAACATCAAGGGAAATATTACAAAAAGGGAACAAGAAAAACGACTTGCAAATCAAACTTGTGCAATAAACTGATTACAGATCAATAACAGATATTGAAAATAACTACAACTAAGTATGTATAATTCATTTATTTAACTTATTATTTACATATTTCCATACATAAATTTGTGAATTATTCCCTTTCAGAGTTTGATAAAGTATGCTCTTCATCACTGAATTGAATATTGCTACTAATATTGCTTTATGCAATCTATATTTTATACATCGGATGAGGACTGTAAACTAAACTATTGATTAGAAATCCAATATTACACTGAAAGTCAATATGTGGCATATTGAAAAGTCATAAAGCAGTTCCTCCATTTCCCAGCACAAATATAAAGATGAAGCTTTAGAGGCCATTTGCATAATAAACAACTCAATGATGATTTTGAGAAGAAAAAAAACGCAATACTAGCCTGCCAATATTACATTTACTTGTTTACATTAAGCGCATATTTGGATAAACTTATTTTATACTCAAAACAGTTTATAATCAAAATCATACTCAGATGGCCTTTGAAAAATGAAAAAAAAAAAAGATTTTTTCCTAAAAATTAATAATCAAAACCAAACATGCACTAAGGCCTTTAGCTTGATGTATAATTAACATATTGCTTTGAAACACACTTTACATGCTGACTATTAACATGTTAAACCATAATTCCACAATAGAACATACATATCAAAAGAGCTAAACAGATTGTCACAACAACAATATCAACACTTACTAAAAAGGATGAAAGGAACAATTCATGGACATACCATCTATGTCATATGGAGGTGGAAAGAATTGTAAGTAACAAAAGGAAGCAATTGTCATCCCTGCATAAAAGAAGTTCACATAACAAACTTTGCAAAAAGGTTTACTTAAATATTTAATCAATCAAACAAAGAAAATTGCAGGCTTCAAAAAACAGACCTATAAGACCTCCAGCAAACACATCTTGCCAATGATGCCAATAATCATCGACACGAGAGACAGCAACCATAGCTGCCACGAGGATTGGTAAGAAAACAATACAGAGCTTTGCAACATGGCCCCTACGGTCAAATACCCTAATTTTTCCAGATAGATACCAAGCAAGAAAAACGAGACCAGCAAAGGACCCTGCATACCAAAAATTGAATCTTTCTGAGCTTATATAGTGGTAGTTCATACAGCTAGTGGTAAATTACAAATGAAAACAAACAATAGAAACAGGTCATTCCCAACAGAGACCAATGACACAAAAAATGCAAATGCTGGCCCAAACATATTTTTTGGCCATACAGTGGACAATGCAAATTCTCAAGGTTGAGAGACTAAATATCTTTAAAAGCACCAAATACTTCAACATTTTAGTAGTGTGATTAAATAAGAAGGTAAAAGAATCTTATAACAAATTTTGTTTTCTTTGAACCTAACTCGTCAATTTCTGACCTTGTGATTCTATTATAATCCAGAGTCCAAACTAACTTCATCTTCGACATACGGACCATGTAAGATTGCCTATTATATAGACATCAGGAAGCAACAAGACCACTCAAGGAAATCTAGATCCCTTAAGATATAGAACATATATAGAAATAAAAACTAAGCACACCACACGCAGACCCTAAGATTGTCAAGAGTACTTACAAGAGGTATGTCCGCTTGGGAAACTTTTGTGCCCTTCCTTAATAACACTCTTATCTCCAGTACACCTAACATCACTTGTTACTGGATCAAACACCTGAACACATCATGCACCAATTCCAAGTTTATTGAGTACATAACTAAGTAAAAGCAATATGTATCACATAGTAATGGTATTACTCAGACAATCTTGGTAGCTGATACAATTGAGAACCCACCCCTTTTCCATCAGGGAAACAACGCCAGAAGAAATCAGGGCGTGGCCGTCCAACACCATCTTTGATAGCATCAGTTATAACCGCAGTAATGAGTACAGAAAATAGAAGGCCTGAATAATTTGGTAATATATAAGGTTAGGTTATTTCAGAGTGATGTGCAAATAAGAAGGATAGGAAAAGCTTTCTACAGGTCAGAAATGTACCCAATGTAGCATGGTGAAAGTCATAAACATCCTTTCGAATGATATAGTAAACAAGAATGACAGCCAGTGGCAACAAAATTGCTATTATCTGTCCAGAAAATTGAAATTCAAAGAGTTAATATCTTGAATGTTGATCAAGTCAAGGTTCAAGATATCATATAATCTCAGTAAGAGTATAAATTCCTTTTAAGACATAATTCTTGTAAGCAAAACATACTGGAACAGCCCAAAAGGGAATAGTATTATCTTTCAATGGGTATCTCAGGTCTGTCATCATCCCCTCTCCAACAAAGCGGTGAAATGGCTCTATCACATTCAAGACGACGTCAATGATCACAAGAAGCAAAAGAATCAACCAGTCATGCATATGTATCCTTGCCACACTAGCTCCATGTGATCTGATAGTGTGTGTACCCAACTGAATTTCTGGCATTTTTGCTGCAAATGACAAAATAGGAAGGTTAGCAGGAATTATGTTAAAAATTAAAGCACCACAGATGAAATGTAGTGAGAACAAAAACAGAAAGGAGTATAAAACAAAAATATCACAGTGACAAATACATATGCTGCTCTAAAGTGACCCCAACAAAAAAAAAAAGAACATTGGTGGGATTGTTAGATCCTATCAATCCAATATATGTGTACTTCTTCATCTGATTTTCGAGGCGCCTTTACCGTTTGGGGAGGGGGTTCAGTCTTGGCTCTAGATGAAGACAAAAATTCCAACCCAAATGCCATGTAGAACTATGTAATTTGATGGCTGAAGAATTTTGCTTCAATGTTTTCACCCACAGAGCCCCTTTTTTCAGCCCTACGTCATGTCTGCTGAAGGTTGTTGAACAAGAAAACCTCAATTTCACATGGTGACAAGTTATTGACGATGACTTGAATGTATTGCTCTAGTTTTCCATCTCATTAGTGTTCTGTAATCTTGTTCCTTATGCTCATGTATTATGACAAATATGTAATCATGCATCATTGGCATTTCCATCAACATTATGCCCTAGGATCTTATTATGTATACTATTTATGTATTTTATCAAAGATTTCCATTTTATATTTGGGGAGATAATTTTGACTATATTTTGCTTATTTGTGGTTTCTTTTTCTACAAGCATGGAAGTAAATGTATATTTGTACATAATATTTCCCGAACAGGTGGGAATTTAATCCAGGATTCAATCCTAAGAGCCTCTTGATTAATCGTAGGTAGCATCTTGATTTTGATGATAGAAAACGTAATCCATCCTTGACATAACCCAAAACTATGTCACAGGTTCAAACTTCTCTTAAATCTTCTCAAGGGCATAACAAAGACCTTTCCAAATCTAATTTATTACCCAACCACAAGTCAATGCATGATTTCTTAGCTCCTCAAATATATATTCTCCCATATAAAATCCCACAAATGTTTGAAGATTACATGGTTTGCTTCAGCCACAAAATTCATAATGATCATTTAAGTTTGCTTGAGTCAGTTTGTGTCTGTCCTATCTATTGAACAGGAAGCATTGACTACTTAAAAGCTTTATGCATGACAAATTTTCTTATTAAAATCAGTTTAAGAAAAAAAAAAAAAGGCCATTTTTTTTTATCAGCAACAGAACTTAGAAGCACTACTTATGGTTCCGGCAAGAATACTTCCTTAAGCACTATTCAGTCTCAATGACAAGTATATAGTTGCATCTCTGGCAAGTGTTTTTCCTTTTTCTTTTCCTTCCAATATACAGACACAGACAATTTGGATGGACAGCTTCTCATATTGTGGCGAGAATCATTGGTAAACATTAAAAACTGAATGTAACAGAAGATAACAGAAACTGGTAGAAACTCAAATCTCTGATCCGTAACTTCGGACGAAACTAATCAACTCGCACACAGAACAGAAAAAAGAAGTAAAATGAGTATTGTCTCACACAAAAGCAAGCTACCATGTATTACAGTTCAACTGCTGATAAAATAAAATCAAGTCAAATCAAACTCAGATAACGGTAAATCATTTATTGATCACGGTGTTTCTGCGCATAAACCCTTCGCTGATTTTTCTCTCCCGGCGTTTTCTCGGGAAACAAGCGGATTTTTCAGGAGGAGTGAACTCAACTGACGGTTTAAACAGAAAAGAAAGGGGAAAAAAAAAAGAGAAGAGAAATGCCGAGAAACAAACAGAAAAAGAAAGCATGTTGACAAAGACGCACACAGTGATACATTCGAGGGCCAAGGCCACAGAGGGATCACAATGCGAACTGCGAAGAGGAGAAGAGAGAGATTGAGAGAGCGAGGGACTCACCTGCACAGCACGAGATTCGAGGTGACGGAGAAGGCGACGATGGAATTTTGAGAGAGAGAGAGAGAGAGAGAGAGAGAGAGAGTGATAGCGAAGGAGAAATTCAAATGGAAGAGAAGGAGGAAAAGGAGAGGATCCGACGAAAGAGAAAGGGTCCTCTGTTTATTCGTTCCTCAATGTGTCCCCTGTAGAGAAAAAGAGTAGACGGAACGGAACAGGAGAGCGACGGGCAGTACAGAAAGAAGCCAATGAATTTTTCTTTTTTAAATAGGCAACCAAATTCGGATGAAATTTAAAATCTGGAAAACTTTTTTTGCTTTGTAGTTTTTTTTTTTGGCATGATAAATATTATAATTTTTAAATTGTTTTAAAAATAATAATATTGCTCACGTCATTCTTGGCAATACATTGTTAGAACTTAGAAGAACTCAATTTTTTTTTCTTGATAAAGTGTAGAACTCAAATTTGATCACAGTTAAATTAAATTCGGTCGCATTTAACTAAGAAACAAAGAATTCACTCCCATTATATATTATAATAATAAGATTATGCAGACAACATTATTTTTTTCTGAAAAAATTATGATTACTAGGGACAAAAATATATCAGATATTGATTTGAAAAATATGGAAAGTGTAAAACATTGGAAGATTGAACGATTATATAACAATATCACCACCATAACTCAAATTGGAAAGTGTATATTGAACGAGCTCATTTTGTAAATGATTGTACGTATCTGAAATTAAATTAGATCGTCTGGATAAGAAATTAATTGAAAATACAAAATAATAAATCCTACATCTTTCACAAAAAGTTCATAAAAGAATGCTAAATTTGATAATACGATTAAAAAATCTATGGACATTTATTTTCTACTATCTTTTTTTTCCTTTTTGTTTTTTCTCCTTAAAACTATTCATTCGAATATTGATTGCTGATTTTGTTTTTTTAAATTTTAAATATTTATTGTAAAAGATAATAATTAATAAATATTCAATAAATCATTTAAAATATCGGTACTTCAAAAAAAAAAAGAGTAGCGCGACAACACTCTCGGACTTTTATTAATGCCTCCCCTTTCATAATTCATAAAGTTATATTGATGTAGATATTTATTGATAGTAGGGACGGTAAAATATATAAAATCAACATACGTTAATATAAGTGAAAGTGATTTGAATTTTTTAAATATTATATTTAGAATTTAATTTTTAATAAATATGAATAGAACATATACTGTTGATAGGTCTTTTTTTGTATAAAGTACGATCGAAAGCCGAGATATTAATATTTTACCTTCTGAGTGAAAGGTACTTTGGATGTATAAAAAAATATATAAATTTTTCCTTTTTTTATTTTATTTTTCAGCACCTAATGCACCTTATAGTAGTCCCTCTCTTTTAAGTTGGTGGTTTTTATTTAAGCAACCTTAAAATATTGCTGAGAAGAACTCACAAATTGATCGCCAAAATTTTCTTTTCCCAAAATTCACATTTCAAACGCTAAAAATAAAATAATAGCAGTAAAAAAATATCCTCTTCTTTTCATGAGAATTCCTAATGTTTTTTTTTTAATCTCTAGCTAAACAACATCACGAAAAGCAGGATTTAGATTAAGATTATAAAATAAGCAAAAGGGCAAAAGATTAAGATTATTTATGTTGCAAATGAACAGAAATTGTCTCATTTGCTCACCCTTTAGGGGTACAAACGAGGCATTGGAACTGCCACTTCGTTAAGACAGATGCAACCCTTTTAGTTTTAGGCAGCTAAAAAACGAGACATTTTTGGGGCATTTGTTGTAGACAAGGTACTTGGCTGGGAGATTCAGGATTTCAGAATTTGGAAAGGGGCATGAGAATTCAAGACTTATTGTATTTTATTTGATTCCCGCTAAAGTTAACTTTCTCAGGTTCCTTCCCAGAGTGTTATTGGTATCGCCACCTCGACCCCCATGAAATGACCCTCTTGCAATAATTTATTCTTATACCTTGCTTGTTTGGAGGCATCTATCATCGATGGAAAATAAAATAAAATTAAAAGCATGTGGATTAGAAGAAAAGGGAGGAGAAAAAAAAATTGAATTCAAAGAAAAGAAAATACACCTCATAGCCACATACCTTAAGTAAAACATTTTGAATTGACATTCCCAAAAACTTTAGATAACAAATCCCTTCAAAAATCGAAACTTAAGAGTTAAGATGCATACCTTAATCATCATATACTTTCATTATTTTACAATAATTATAAATATGACTTTATGTTAATATTCAATTTGTCTTTAGCATATATATATATATATATATATATATATATATATATATAATAATAATAATAATACAATAGGCCTTGAAATGCAACCTGGGAAGAACTATTCCAAATATGGTTTAGCTTTGTTCGAGTCAACGCGCCAGCGCAAAGGTGTTAAAGTCGGCATTTACGCTCTCACTGGATCATGCCGTCCCCGGACCAGACCAGACCAGCTAAGAGAAGCGAGCGTAAGCATGTGCGCAAGGAGATTATGAAAGGGTGACACCTGTCACATAAGTGAAACGTTTATTTGGCTTTAGAAATGGCATTCATAACCATAAAATGATAATAAAACACTATTGTCGTCAACTAAACAACAAGCACCTGACAAATTAGCTATAGGAACTAGAAGTCATAGAATTTAAGAGAAGCAATTGGTGGGAAGCATCAATATGAACTTTTTTTTTTGGTGAGGTATAAATATGACTTTATAAAAAAAAGAATTAAAATAAAATTCAATTTTCTCCTTATAGTTTGAGACAAAATTACTTTGTTATTATATAATTTTGACTTTATCCCTTTATCTTCGCTAATTAACTCTTTTAACATTTTATTTTCTAGTTTTATTTGGTTAACTCAAATTATAAATTCATCAATTTTAATTAATGTAATTAATTTTTTTTTATTTTTTTAACTTTATAGAAACTAATATAATAATTTAACAATATATTATTTAAAATAAATAGACAAATGTCGAAATGATTTAAAAATTTATTATTATAATAACAACTAGCAAGTAAGCTTTATTGAATAAAATAAATATCAATTACGTAAATTAGACATATATTTATTTATAAATTTATTAGTTTAATAAATTATAATATAAATAAAAACTTTTGTAATTGGTAAAATTTAAAAAAGACACAAAAATCTCTCAAATATGTTGGATAATGAATTACAAGAAAGCAAAGTATTAACAGAAGTTATCAAAAGACAAAGTAACAAAATCAAAATTACAATGTAGCAAAATAATATTATCCCAAACCACAGGAAAACAAATTGAATTAACCCTAAAATAAATACTCACCTTCGATAATTAAATTGTCAAAAAAATTATTTTCTGAAAGAGATATATTAATTATACCCACGAATTTTTTTTTTTAATATATTCTCCATTACAAGCTTTATGTCAACAAGAAAAAAAAAAAAAGTTCTAATGCGGGAGACTCCTATCATAGTTGGGTAGTTTGGGGAGATGTGGGTAGTCTTACCCCATAAAGGGGATGTGTTCACGATTAGAACTCGTAAGTTATGACCCTTAGATCACAACTCGGCAAAATCTTACTCATGCATCAAGGCTCAACTCCAAAACAAAAATGAAGAGAAAACCAAAATTCTCCCACTAAGCTACTACGAAATTAAAATCATCTTAATCGGCGGAAAGCATGTTAACCTTTCTATTTTTACAGTGCCAGTGGTGCACGAAGCTATCAACAACAGAAGCTGCACAATATTGCTAATTTGCTAAATCTAGCGTTTGACGTGTAGAAAACCTCATTTTTAGTTACAGGTATATATGTATATATATAAAAAGCAAGCAAATTCACGAGCAACTAAGCAAAGGATTAGAGCAAAAGACGTCCATAAGATCACTTTTGTCCCATCTCCATGGCTTCCAAGGTTGGGCTATGAATATGATAGAAAGGCGTGAATGCATCACGGTTTCTCCTTGATTCTTGATTCACACCTCGAACATCCATGGGTGAATTCCGATTCATGTTTGAAATGGCTCGTGATTCCTCCATAGCCTGGAAATATGCGTATGGACCCCATCCTGAAAGGCAACGAATTTAAAAGCAGCTCAAAGGAATACTTCATATATGCATGCCACACAGATTCAGACAACATGAAATGAATAATACACACGAATAGAAAACAATCTACTGATCGGTAGAGGTGGCCGAACCCAGCCACCTTGGCTTACCACAAGTGGTGGACCAGATCCATCTTAAAATTTCTCACAACGTGCCATGAAAAGAGGTGGCCAAACGCCAAATTAAGCTTAATTTAAACATGCACACTATTCCAATACAACCAATTTCCACCTGACCAGGCTTTTAGCCCACAAACATCTACTCTTGTTATCAGATGCAAAGCTATTCAAGAAAAATTCAAAGAGGAGAATTGATCAATAATTTAGTGGCAAGCGTAACACAGTTACAAAGAATTTGAGTTAGCGATCACCAGAGATATAAAACTATTTATATTTCTACCTAATAGCTTAGACTTTTAGAAGAGTTGGTTTTTGAAGTGATACAAGAGCCTCTATAACCAACAGGTTGAAAGTTTGATCTTTACAGCTCCTATTCTTCATAAATAAATTAAATTTTAACATAAGGGAAAATGGGTCAATGCACTATTCAGGCTTCAAGTCCAAAGAATTCTTGTGTGAGGGGATATTTTAAATTCTTGTTAGTTATAAACTAGTTTATTGCTATAATAGTCAAATATCTAGTGCCTTGTAAGGGAGAACAAGCAAGTTCTAAGGCAACGAGAGACTAAAAATTTCTTCAAACACATGACAATCAAAAAGGCCTCAGCCAATAATGACTGCAGTGAGGACTGAGCTCTAATCAAGTGCCTAAGTCCTTATCTCGTTGGCTATGGTACAGAGATTAGTTGTCAAGAAGGATTCGATATGTATAGAAAGTGACAGGGCACATTTTATATGTAAACAGATACATCCTTTCTATGGGTAGAGCCAGAGAAGAAATCAACAACCATAGAATGAGAAAAAGACAATAATATTAATTGATGACACTTTTCGTACAATCACAATATGATAAAGCTTCTGATATCATACTGGGACTTAATTGGGCAATATATTTGCAAATCAAAACCTTAGAGAAATCAAGATATAAACAACATTTGACTTGCTGCTGGTGATACCAATCGAACAGAGATAGAGGTGTTACCATCATCATTATAGGGAGGAGGGAAGAACTGAATATAGCAAAAGGTTGCCACAACAAGCCCTGGAAGAAACATACAATGTAGAAATATGATTTTGACTTCTATTTATTATTGCAAAATGAGTTTTGATATTTACTATTGCGCTCAAGGCCAGAGCCTTTTACTTTCTTTATTTTATCAGTGATCAGTAAAAACAAACCTAGAAGGCCTCCAGCAAAAACATCTTGCCAATGGTGCCAATAGTCATCTACTCGAGAGACTCCAACTAGAGAAGCAACAAGTAGAGGAAGAAACACAATGCATAATTTTGCCACGTGCCCCCTGCGGTCAAATGCTTTAATCTTCCCAGATAGGTACAAAGATAGAAAACCTAAACCTGCAAAGGACCCTGCAGAACTGAATTTATCAGATCAATAGGTCCATGCATAAACAATTTTCCGAACAAATTAGTTTGCAGTCTGATGAGTAAATTAATATATTGACATGTTAAATCCACAATAGATATATCACTATAATGAAATTAGCACTCAACTTGGAAAGGACTTACTACACTGTCTGATAAGCTTGAATTAAAATAATGTTTAGCAATTTCCTACTCTTCCAAATATTCTTTCTATCTTTATATGGGTAAAAGCAATGCCGCTTTTAGCTAATGTTGTGCTTCTAATATGTTAACAAATCAGTTACTGATAAGAGCAATATAATTCAATATTCAGATTTGACCCTTCTACATAAAATGCATCATCAATTCCAATCTGCTCATACTGAAGCAATCAGTAGAAGAGGACTAGAGCAATAGAAATATTGTTGCTCACATGATGTATGGCCGCTTGGGAAACTCTTGTGTCCTTCTCTTATATCACTGTCCTTGCCATGACATACCACATTTCCCCATTTATCATAAGCCTATTAGGGAAAATAAAATAAAAAAAAAGAAGAAGATGATTAGTAATGACCGCTTACCACGGATGATTACCATATGTATAAAATAACAGTTGTTATAGTTTTCTGGAAACATCTGACATGATGACAACCCTTATCCACATCACAGATAAAAGCATCCAAGATATGAAATAAGAAAAAGAAAAAAACAAGGATTAAGAAGATATAAAAGTGGACACATCCCATAACAATCTTATACCTTTTGAAACCCATACGCATAGCACAAGGGACCAAAACACTTTGGATGAGACTAAATCATCCCATGTGAGAAAACCTAATATCGATGTAATAAGTAGTTTATAAACAAGCGAAAAACAATGTAAATATTAAGTTCCTGTGAGTTTAACCTTATGATAGAAGTAACAACTAATTAGCATTTCACAACGAAGGACAGGGTGGAAGGAGAAGAAATATCAAATGGTTATATATTAGTATATAAAAATAAATAAACAAAGAAATAAATGATAGTTGCTTACATCTACTCCATCAGGAAAGCAACGCCAAAAGAAGTCTGGCCGAGGCCTGCCAACTGCATTTTTTATTGCATCGGTTAGGACTGCAGTGATCAGAACAGCAAATAGGAGGCCTGCTAGCAATGAAGTACATTAATATCAAATTCTTCAACAGCTTAATTTCTTTAGATACTGAGGAATAAAATATATATATAAATATGAGAAATGCAAAGATTACCTAGAACACTGTGGTGCAGATCATAAACATCTCTCCTACGCATATAGAAGAGAAGGAAAACAGCTATTGGCAACAGAACCGCATATAGCTGATCATTAAGAGAAGAAAAATAAATCATTCTTTACAACAACTACTTGTATAAAATAAAAATAAGCAATTTGCTCATGAAGAAGACGGGTGGAAAGCAATCAAGGAAGACACCGGTCATTTGTTCCGTCATCTCTTTGAGCAAGTCTCAATTTTCAATCAAGTACCATGACAAAAATGAGTACAAATAGCTGTCAGCATTTTATATTGATACAATTAAATAATTGAATGCTATGCAAGCATAATGAACACAACAACAAATGAAAAGATCCCGTGACATGCAAGCAACCTTGAGAACTTTTAATTCTTGTAATAGGAAAAGAACTTACAGGAACAGCCCATACGGGCACAGTGTTGTCTTTCATGGGATATTTAAGGTCATCCATCATGTCCTTTCCCACAAAGCGGTAAAATGGATGAATAACAAGGAGGATAGCCTCTATTACTACAAGAAGCAGCAATATAAGCCAATCATGGATGTGATTTCTTGCAAGTGTGGCTCCATGGGATTTGATAGTATGAGCAGCAGGATCAACCAGCCTCGTGCCTCCCTGCCGTAATAAACAACTAAGAAAACGTCTAACTGAACAGATTTAAATTGGGAGGCTAAATTTTTTACTGCGAAACTGGCACATAAACTAGTTAACAAGGTGGTACATAGCCACACTCACAATCACAAGCATTTCCTGCCATACTACATGATTGGTTTTGCTTGCATACATATCATATACTGGCAGATAGAGCTCATATCTTGTGCTGGAGAAAAAAAAAACTATTTTTACACTTATAAATATATAAAAACGATTTGCTTTGAAAGAAACCAAAAATTTACACACACACACAACTTTGTTCTATTCTTGGTAGAAAAAAATGTTCTGCTCTGCTCCACTGCATGTCTCATTCTGTCCCCAACTATTGATGTTGATGATATATTAATTAAGTTCCAGAAAAATTCTCAAATTATAATTTGGTAAATATGCGAATCACCTAAGTGGAAATTGAAGAACTTCTGCAGATTATATAATCTATCTGTTCGTGAATAATAATAATAATTATCCTTAGCCAAAAAAAAAAAAAAAGGAGAATTGATGGTGGGTATTTGATAACCACAAAATTCAAGCTGAAGGAGGACCAACTACCACGCAGTGGTTTGAACTGAATAACTACGATTATTTGGTCCTGTAGTATAAATATTAGCCTAGCGAGGTCTCCACCATTCATACTCTAAAAAAGATAGTTAACATTACCAAAAGAGAATTCCATATTTTTGCCTCGTTTAACCATGATCATCAAATTATAATAATTAAACATTCAAAAATTATCATATGATAACAATAACAAAATGAAACCTTTCGCATTTTTCCTTTAATTATAGTAAATATGTTGATAAAACTTTGAACAGAGTGCAACCACTTCCCACCGAAGAGGAAAACGACACAGAAACAGACAGAAAACAAGAGAGCAGTTCACTAACCTGAATCAATGCCCAAAATCTTCCAAAAGATAAAACACCCCTCCACTCCATGTATAGAAAACGAGACAATTTATGAGTGCGGTCACCAAATTGTGATCACTAAGGCAAAAGGAGAAAGGTGTGGGAATGTAGAAAAGCAACTTGCTCTATCAACTTGAAAAGGACTCAAAATTTTCGAGGGTATAAGAAAATATATAAAGAATTTTCTAGGAAAATCTGAAATATTTTCCGGGAAAACCGTTCACTGGGTTGGTGAAGAAGAAAATGTCACCGGTGAACGCACTGAGTCAGAGGGAGAAGAGAAGGAACTTCCAACTCTGCAAGCGCGGGACAGGCCGGTTTAGACTTGGCAACGAACCGATAATTCTTTTTTTTTAAATAAATAATAAAAGAGTTTTAAAAAAAAAATGGTAATGGTGAGAGTGACGTGGCCATGGCTGACAATGTACCCTCGATGGCCGTCAAGTTCAAGGAGTGTGGGGCCCACATTACATCATACGAAAACATTCAACTCTAGTTATTTTTTTTCCCCAAAAAATCTAAATAAAAATTTGAGTCTTTGAATAATCATCCATGAAATTAATAAAGTTAGCTAAGATGAAAATGCAATATATTATCTTACAAAATTATTCAGTTGACAAAGATCAAATTAATTGTTCGTAAATTTTAAATTAAATGATTAGTAAATATCATTATGATTTTGTTAAAATTAATAATATATCTCAACTTTAAAATAAGTTAACATTATCTGTCAACAAGAAAAAGAATATAAACATTATTAGTTAAGTTGGCCAAAAAATTTGTTTTTTCTTACCATAAAAAAATGCGAGAAAACTAGAAGTATCAAAGTCTTATAGGTTCAGGTTTTCTTTTTCTTTTATTAAAAATTTTCAAAGAGGACATGATATAAATTCAACAAAAATTATAATAATATTTATAAATCACTTATCAATAGGAGACTCTTCTAAAAATTATAATTAAAATTAGATCGAATCAAATAATTTAACTGATTTGATTATAAAACAAACACTTAATTAATTATAATTCGATCTTATAAGTAAATTTAAGATCAAATCAATTTGAACCGATTAATATTACTTAAATTAATTGATTAAACTATTGCTTAAGCTAACGGGTCATTATTTTTTAAAAAAAAATTAATATTTTTTGCATTATGTGATTCTTTTCATCAATTTTAAATTTATATTATTTTACATAGTTTATTTTAATAACGTCATCTAATTTTATCATTTATTTTAAATAATTAAATTTAAATAAAAAAAATCTTATCAATTTATTATTTAATTTAATTTTAATAATATTATTTAAGATTTGTGAAAATGCGCAACCTAACCCTAGGGTAAGAGGGCTGTTTAGTTCAGCCCAAAAAAAAAAAAATCTGATGAGAAAGGGAAAGTGTTTGTATACATGGGACCGGCTGTTAGCTATGCATAATGTCACCCTTAAGACTATCTGACAAAAAATGACAAATGACAATTTGTCGTAAGGGTTTATGCAAACTCCTTTTATAGTTTCATTCATTTTTGTGGGCCAACATTGAAACTGAATAAAAGACCATTGAATTCCATCCACCGCATACGCAAACACTGATAGACCAATAAATTTTGAAGACCAAAAAAAAAAAATCCATTAATTTTAGTTAATGAGACTAATGTGTATTAATATAAAAAAATAAAATTATATAATTATATTCATATCTATATTCAATCATATATAATATAATTATTAAAAGTATATTTACATATTATAATTATTATCTATATTTCTCATATTTTATAAATATTATATAATTTTTATTTTAATATTATAAAAATATATTGCTATGTAAGTAATCAACCAATTTTTTAATAACTTATCTTTTATATTTTTTATTTTTGTCTTTAATCAAAATATCTTCATATAAATATTTCTTCTAAAATTTAAATTTTAATTCTTTTTCTGATATTACGACTTACTTTTGACTAAACTTAATATTTATTGGTAACTTATCTTTTATATAATTAAGCATTAGATCATTTATAACATTCATAGAAGAAAAACTCATTTTAATTTTTGCAATTGTCACTAATAAAATCAAAGATAATTATAAAAATAAATTTATCAATGAATATATTAAATCTTATTATGAATTTCTTGAATTTAAGCATGCTACACAAGGAAAAAAAAAACCTTGATATTCACCTTTTAGAGATTGTTAATTATTGAACATTTATTTCTTAAATTTATTTTGCTTGACAAAAATATCACCAATTTTCAATATATTGTGAATGAGAGGATTTTGAATCAAGTAGTAAGTAGCATAATAGAAGAGTAAAGTATTCACTTACTATACTTCATCTCACCCCTCTCACATTTTCAACATCAATTACTCTACTTTTTTTTTAGGACAATTCTATACATGAGAAAAATAATAAAAACCAATAATCCAACATATATAGCAAAAACTTTTTCCAGTTTGTGGGGGCTTCTTTGTGGATCCGTCCCTGCGCAAACAGATACATACACCTTATGAAGTCATTCCTTATTATATTTTTGTCATACTTTTGTTTTTTTTTTATAGGGCACAGATATTTAAATTTATAATTTCTTATAAATTATTTAAACTCTCATGACTATTATAATAAATACATGTAAAATATCTTTATTTTAAATTTAGAATAAAATTTATTTTTATTCTTTAAAAGATATATTATTTATCAATTTGATCCCTTAAAAAGTAATTTTATCGATTTAATTAATTAAATTTTAAATTTATAATAATTTAATCCTTTTAAGAAATTAAATTAATAAAATTAATATAAAAAATAATAAAATTTATTAGTAATTTAAAATTTAATTGATTGAATTGATAAAATTAATTTTTTTTAAAAAAATTGATATATAATATATCTTTCAGGAGTTAAAAGAATATTTTACTCTTAAATTTATCAACTTCTTCCTTGTTCCATACTTGATTAAGAAAGTAAAAATATTAAACATATATAAAATTTAGATACATCATATAAAAAGAATTGCAAGACCTTAGAGTATCATAGGTCATGACCAGCAATAATAGGTTGCATTTTTTTTTTTGGTAATACAAAAGTTTAAGTTGAGGGGAGGTCTTAATTCAAAGTCAGAGTAAACTTTTAACCTCAGCAAATACTTATAAAGAACTTATAGATAAGTATCTATCAAGAGACAAATGACCGGAATAAAAATTAAACTTGTAATTGCTAACTTGTGAATCTATTCACTTATCACTTTGACTCACGTGCATTCATTAAATGACAACTAATGTGTCAAATTATATTTTGTTCACCTATAAAGTCACACATCATTTTAAAGAATAGATGGAGTATAGCTATAAAAGAGGTTGAATTACAAGAGAAATTAATGGCGTTAAAAGTGGCTATAAATATGACTATATGAGTAAAGCTTATACCTAAGAAAATTATTGGAAAGGGTAATGACAACTTAGTTTTCATTTTAAATGGGTTGTTCTTATGAATGTGTCTCAACTGTACTATACTCAGTGACTATAGATGTTGAATGAACTGGTTAATTATTTTAAATCACAAAAGGAGAAATTAGACAATGAGATTCTTTTTTTTCTTCTTTTAGTTTGTCATTCGAACTTGAATCGATAAAAGGAGCACTTACTTAATAATCATTGAGTGGGTGACTATAATGATGCGATTTTCCCTGCCTCTCTTTAATTATTATCCATAGAAGGCTTAAGCAAATATCAATCACAAAAGCATGGATATTTTGTGTACACATTATATAGTAGTACAATTTGCACGTGTAAGACTAATCAGAATATATTTTTTTATAAAAAAATAAAAATAAAATGATCATCCGAAAAATTTAATAGTTTTTTAAACCCAAAATTCTTGAATTATATATGAATAAGCAAATATGTATACGTCTTAACTTTGTCGATCAACAGCAGGAAATAGTCATGCCATTATATGGTGGTTTTGAAATGTATTAAGAACAATGATGTTAGGCACACAAATTATTGCAAAAGTCCTTTATAGGTATGGAGTCTCTTAATAGTAATCACAAATATCGGAACCTTAAAGTTGTGCTTGAATTAAGGGAAACAGTAAAAAAAAAAGTTAAAATAAATAATTAATTCATATAATTTCACTTAATTTACATATTAATCTCTATAATTTTTTCATTATATATTAGTTTATATAATTTTATTTATTTAAATTTTAATCTCTCAAGAACTAATACTTTAATAAGTAAAAATTATAAGGACTAATCCTTTATGAAAAATAGAGACCAATATCTTTTTGAATAAAAATTATAATAATTAAAATCTAAATAAATAAAAAATATAAAGACTAATACTTTACCAGTAAAGATTAAAATATAAATAAATAAAATTATATGAATTAATATATAAAAAAAATTATAAAATTCAAAATATAAATCGAATAAAATTATAAAGATTAATTATTTATTTTAATTTATAAAATAAAAAAATAAAAACTTATTTTAAATATTTTAAATTTAAAATTTTAAAATAAAACTTTTTTATTCTTTTATTCTTTTTTATTCTACTCTAATCCAAACATACTCTTACATGCCAAAGGAAACAAAAATGTGCATAATATGGCGAATAAGTTTGTAATAGCATGGCAAGTGTCATTAAGCCCTTTCCTTCCACAATAAATAAATAAAGAAGAGTCACAAATTGGAGGCTGGGTGGTGTCACTTCTGTGCCGTCCACTTGTTTTAGATTGGTCTCTGCCATGGTTTTCTCAGCTTAAAGGAGCTGTCCACGTCTAAATGCATTTTTCTCTAATCTCTATCATGGTTCACTATATATCCAATTTTGTTCTACTTATCAATAATTACTTGCAAGTCATTGGTGTTTTCTTCATCATTCATTAATCAACTTGTAAGTGTCTACTATGTATTAGAAAAAAAAAAAAAGTACAAATCAGCCGACAGATCTTATCTTGTAAGAAATAATTGCTATAATTTTCCAGTCTTTTCAATATGTTTTCTCACATGACTTTTTTTTTAAAAATAAAATATTAAATATTAAACTGACTATTAAACTAAAATTTTCTTCAATGTGGCGTTCAGTCATTTTATTGCCCATTTTCTTTTACTTTTTGGTTAATTCTTTTTACTTTTTTTTCGGTCGACAAATTCTTCTTTACCCTTTTTTTTTTTTTTTAACTTCAAATTCTTCTGTCTACTTTACCTTCTTTTTTTTGGGTCTTCTTTCTACTTTACCTTGAGAGCTTCGTTTCATCCTGTCTAGGACTTCAATTGGCCCTTATTGAAGTGTGAATACATATACAATGAGGTGAAGCCACTTAGTGGGCCGGATGGTCAATAATATCTTATGGACTCGGAGCATTGACGTTTAAAGTTTGATTCTTAATTGCCCTACAGTTACAGTTGACAAGTAAGTTGAGAACAAAAATATGCACTACAATATGCTGCACTTGAGAATGCTTAATGCTTAGTACGTGCGTGCATGATTTGACTTTTAAAAAATTTTAAATTATGATTTGAATACAAGTTTATTTTTTATTATTTTTGTTCAAATCATAATTCTGAGGTTCAAAAGTTAAACGAAACACATTAGTACACCTCTGAGATTCTATTTGATGGGTTTTGTTGAGCTGTGTTTGCTGAGTATCCAAATGTTTTCTCATTCTCTTTCCTTGTTAATTGTTTCTTTTACAAAGACTTTGCACCCATAGGACTTTCTGCAAATTATGGGATTGTTATTTTTCTTTTTCTAACGTTAGCCAGGTCAACCATTAGTTATTAGTGAATGGGTCTGATAGATAGTGTAGAGTCAAAAAACATAGAATTGTATTGTGAATGATGTTGGGTAAGCAGTGACTCCGAACAATGTTAGTCAATGAAGGCACGAAGAAAGTGCAACTTCTAGAATATTCTAATGAAAAAGAAGGATGGTTTTGCGGTAGAAGAAGGGGGGTAAGAGCAGGTATTAGAGTCCTACGATTAGTTGGCGACACCTGGGACTGTCCCACAGTTTTTGAGTGGCTGTTTGTTAAGGGGGGGCCCAATCCAACCAGAAACGCGATGGGTGTTCCTTAAAGGGCACACACTTCGTCGTCCACAGGGTGGGACACATTGCACTCTTTCCTATGTTCTCCCATCCTTAATGTTCAAACCGCTGCCTGCCATGATGGACCATGCCCTTTGCTATTGCTGAAAAGTTCCAACTTTCATAACTGTTATAGAACAGTCCAGCTAATGCTATGGTAATTTTTATTTGTTTATTTATATTTTTAATATATTTTTTAATTTTTTAAATTAGGTGGTCTTCTTTTTAATTGTTAATTCTTTTTAACATATAATTGTTAATTTTTTTATATATATAATGAAGTCGTTGTTATGATTTGCATCAATAGCATTCTATTCAAACTTTTACTCATCGCTTGAGCTATGTCTAAGTAAATGTTGTTAATCTTATTTTTATACTTTATTTGTTTATTCACACTCTACTTGTCTCATTTATTTATTTTTTTATCTCTCTTAACTAGTGGTTTTGAGGTTTTTTTTTGTTATGATCACTTTAAAATAATTTAATTCTAACTTATATTGATGAACTATATAAATTTTTATTCAAAACATTAAAAATGAGCCTTGATCCACTACAGTGGCGAAAGTTGAACTAAAAGTATGAGAGGATTACAGTAAATGCTCAAAATATAAATAAATTTAGAATTACATGTATTTCTTTTTACATATCAATCAATAAAATCAAGTAGTATATTTTTTTAAATTTTTTTTACTGCTAAATGATGATAAAACTCAAGTATAATGAATAAGTTTTTTAAATCTAAATGTTCACGATCATCAAAAATAAAATTAATATGAAAGGTGAAATGGAAAATGAGTAAAGTTTACAAAATAATAGTTTTCGGAATGCAAATATTGTCAATGTTAAAATTCATATAATCATCCTTAAGATAAAAAAAGAAATAGAGATCGGAGTCACTAATTCCATTACGATAACTGAATATGCTATTCAACTTTTTTAATTGTTTATTTATTATAATAAAAAATACTTTAACTTTAAAATGATCTTCTACTGTGACAAACTTTTTTAATGATAAAACCACTAAGCATTAAACTTGAAAACTTCAATATCATTTATTTTGTCATATCACAATTTTTAGTAGTTCTTCCCAACCATGTCCCCTCAAGTTCTGAGTAAGTGTCTTAGTAGAAGGACATCAAAATTATACGTAGAGGATCGAAGAGAAGAGAAGGGCCATAATCTTGGGGACCCCCTATGAAGTGAAGTGGTATAGGATGAGATTGGGTACTAACATATAAAGCCTCAAAAAATAGTAAATTACTCGTCATTGGACCCACCAGAAGAGTCCAAAAAACTTGAAAGTTGAGACCCACCTCATCCATCGTGTCACTGGCATGGAAACTCCATACAAAAGTTGGCAGAGTGGGGCCAATTCGTCCTTCTTTTGTGAAAGCCTAGGGCTTGTCTGAGAGCAACTGCATTCATTCACAGGGTGAATATTCAATTTTAGTAGACCCCACCCCACTGCACGTCATTGTCCTAATTCCATTTCGCTTTGTTTATCTACGCAAATATCAAAGATCATCAATATGATTTCCTATCTTGACTACAACCCTTCCATGATGATGCTTCTTAATCTTAACATGCCTATGGACTCTGGTTCGAGCACCTCATTTTTTTCTTTATGGCATTTTGTCACCAATATATTATATTGTCCAAGATATGCTGATTTTGTCGGCAAATAGAGACATGGTTTTCCGACCAGTTTGGCTCTAGTTAATAAGATTACCCTCACTTGAAATGACATTTGTGATGCACAGAGCTTAGTTCGAAAAAAATAAAAAAAAAAAACAATAGAGAACAAAGCAAAGGGAGACAGAAATGGAGGAGAGGAAGATTAACAGCAAAAAGAAATGAAGACGAGGAGAAAAATAAAGTCACAGACGAGGAATAAAATAATTAAGAGGAGTCTAAAAACGCACGTCATTGGGATAATAATAAATATTTATTCTAATGATAATTAAATATATTTTATCCATAATTAAAACAGTATCAATGATAATATATTAGTTTAAATTTAAAATGATTACAGACAATTAATTCTTGGTTATTATTTATATATCTAAATCACTTTTAAATACACTTATTTAAAAAAAACCATTTTACGCATAAAAAAAGTATTTCCTTTTACTAGAATTATCAAAATGATCATCCACAAAAATCTAGTTATAAAATAAGTAAGTTAAAGTTTCTATAAAATAAGTTTTATTTATAATATTAAGAATTTTATTTTATTAAAAAAATATTTTAAAAAAAGAGATAATTTTAATATCTAAAACAGATGTTAGTCTTATACTTAAAGGATACGGAGATATATCTTAAAAAAAGCTATTAAAATGATTGAACTACCTCAGTTCTACCTTACCTAGAAGACTCAGTGCCTAATGTCTCTTGAGCTCTCAATATACATTCATACAAAACCATCAGTCCCGTCAAGTTATAATTTATGTCAGGGTCTCTAAAGTTTATGTTTTCGTGTATTACTAAAATCATGGAGTGCTCAGTACCGCAATTCAAACTTGATTGAGCTTTTTATTCTAATTATTACAACAATTTTGGGTTTAAGTTCAATTTTGTTTGATATAGGTCTCATTTTTCACTAATTAGAATAAATTACACCAATCTTAACAATTATACTTATATTATACATTCATGCTTTGGATCCTAGAGTGATATGCTCGCTCAAATGAGATTTCAAAATCCAGATTAAGATATTTATGCACTTTCAGATAATAAGGTACAATATTTATAACATTTAATTAAAAATAATAATTTAAAATTTGATAAAATACAAGTATATAAATAAAAAATTATAAATTTGTTAAAATACTTTATTTTAATTTTTTCATCAATGACATTTGTATTTTACTTTTTAAAGTGTAAATTTTATTTTAGAAGATCCAAATTCTTTTATTAAACTTTGCACATAAAGAATACAAAATAATTTAGATATCTTCAACTAATTAACTCAACCCCCGTTAATAGTGTAAACAATAATTCAATCGTTGATTATGTGTAATATTTTAAAACTTTGAATACATCCACGTTTCTAGCCAATTGATAATTGCTTTAAATAGCGTCATTGTCATTAAATAATGAATATCCAAATCGAGGTAAAGTTAGTGAAGAATTTTTGACGTGGTGGCATGAACAATATATTGATTCGACCCTTAGCAACATATAGAAATATTGAAAATTTAGAATAGATTACTCTAAATAAAAAGGAGTGAATTAAGAAAAAAATCATCACTAAAAATTGAATAGGATAGAAAAGACTACTATTTATAGATTTGTTTGGAAAACTTTCTTTAAAGGAAAGGAATAAAATATAAAAAAATATTTATTTCGGAACACTATGGAATAATATAAACATCAAAAGGTAGTGTTTCAACAGAATGGGATCATTCTAATTATAATTTAACTTTAGTTGGTAGATACAATTGAAATTATTTCCCTCTTGATTATCTTTCCATCATCTACTAAATCAAGTTTGCAACAAGCAGGATTAGATTCGTTGGAGGTTAGGAAAAAAAAAAAACCTCTAAGGTTAACAATCAACTCAATAGAAGAATTTATTTGGAAGAGTCAAATTATATACTTAAGAAATATAATACGATTGATTATGTGATTCATTAATTTTATAAAAAATAATTTTATGTATTTTTCTCTTTTTTTATGAATTTAGAATATTATCACAGAGCTAGAATTAAATTTTATGAATTAAGATGTGATTCTTAGTAAATCAAAATTAAATTATTAATTTTATAAATTTAATTATTTAAACTTTATTAATAAGAATACAAAGATAAGATTTGTTAATAAAAAAACTTATTAATAATTTAAAATTTAACTAATAAAATTAATTTTTAAAAAATTAAATTAAAGAAGACAATATTTTTAAAAAATTTAAAAATAAATTTTACTCTTTATATTTTTTTCATCATCTAAATGATAGAAAATTTCAAATTTAAAAATTGTATTTTCTTGTTATTTGCTTTCTCTCCAAGATTGGGAAAAGCGGGGACGAGAAGCAGCCGAAGTGTGTGCCATTTACAAAGTATCTCCTCGTCAGACGTCAGGTGAAAACGTTAGAATGGCAGTTGTCACTTTACAGCTCTGCAACTTGTGGGCGCCGCTTACCGGACTGTTTTTCCCAAGCGCAAAACCCAAACGCGCCCTACAGAAAACACAGAGATCCAATAGAAAGGCGCGTTAGTGCGCGTGAAGTCCAGTTAACGCGTTTGCGTTTAACTCTTCCCCATTTAGTGCTGTTTCGTATGCTATCCGTTTAAGTGAAAAAACACTGTTACGTTGTTTAGTACGTTGCGTCAGCTTCGGTGTTTAGCCCGGAATTGCGGCTAACACTCTGTTTGGCTAATTTTAGTTGGACCCATTTAGGGTTCCCAAAACGCGTTTCTGAAGCAAATCAAATTACCCAAACCCCATAAAAGTTTCTCAAATAATAAGTTTTATATATATATATATATATAAAATTTTTTTTTACCGGTTTATGTTTATGCTGTTATTTGTGTTAACTTTTTTATTTTACGTTAGAGAGAAAGAAATTAAATAAATGAGTTTAAAGAGGTGTTAAAGTTAATCCTAATTATTTTATTTTATTGGAAAAAAATCCATAATTTGAATAATTTTATAATTTTGGTAAAGTTACGCGTTTTGCATGGTTTTTGGTTGCATTGGCAAGGGACAGAAGGAGCCAAACACACAGCAGCTGTCAAAGTCATTCCCTCCCCCCACATCACGCTGTTTTCCAAATTGCCCTTTCCCACAGTACAATCCCACTATAACTTTTCAAAAAAACTAAAAATATAAAATAAAAATAAATTTTTTTAACAAAAATAATATTATAAAAAACTTGAAATAATTAATTAACGCTATGTTTAGAATGCGTACAAGTAATAAATAATATATTATAATTAATTATATTTTTTTTATATAATGTTAAGATTAAATAATATAATATTTAATAAAAATAATTTTATTTACAGTTAATTTTATAATAGATAAAAATTAAATTATTTTTTATATTAAAGAGTTTTATATAATTAAAATTTAATAAAATTATTTTTATTAAATAAATTATTATCTAATATTTTATTAAAATATAAATAATATTTATTATATTATATTATTTATTATTTATATAATATACCTAACAAAATCTATGATTATGAAAGAAAGAAATAAGAAACAAGTGAAGTAACATACTAGTCCTTCAAAATATATCTCTCATAATTTAATCACTTACTTAAATGGATATATAATTTAATTTTTTAATTATTTAAATTTATTTTAAATTATTCTTTTTATTATCATATTTAAAAATTAATTTAAAATAAATTTAAATAATTAAAAAATTAAATCATACATTTAATATAAATTAGAGAATAAATTGTAAATGAAATATATTTTGAATGACCAAATTACCATTTAAAAAAAAAATTGTTAAAGAGGAAGAGATGTGGAGTAACCATAAGAGCATCAAGTCGGACGGCGTTAGCCCCTCTTTTTTTTTTCTCTCTCTCTCTCGCGTTTCTGTGTGCTGCAAAGGAGGCTCTGCGCGGCACCAAAACC
This sequence comes from Castanospermum australe, assembly GCA_019955255.1. Taxonomy (NCBI): domain Eukaryota; kingdom Viridiplantae; phylum Streptophyta; class Magnoliopsida; order Fabales; family Fabaceae; genus Castanospermum; species Castanospermum australe. Next base: position 92,879 of record NSJW01000935.1, read on the forward strand.
TCCCCAACCCCCTTCCATTCCACCTCACCCGCTTCCTGCCACCACCCATGGAGGCACAAACTCCACCGCCGTCCACTGCTCCGCCGCTGTCTTCCGTCGTGCCGCCGCCGCCGCCACTCCATCTCAACTACCCAGACTCCGTGGACTCCTCTCCACGCTCCCGGAACACCGACTCCTGGGATGAGCCTTTCCCTCCGGCCGCTGCCTCCTCCAAGCTCCGCCTCATGTGCAGCTATGGCGGCCACATCGTCCCCCGCCCCCACGACAAGTCTCTCTGCTACGTCGGCGGCGACACCCGCATCGTCGTCGCCGACCGCAACACCTCCCTCTCCGACCTCTCCTCGCGCCTCTCCAAGACCTTCCTCAACGGTCGCCCCTTCACTCTCAAATACCAGCTCCCCAGTGAAGACCTTGATTCCCTCATCTCCGTCACCACCGATGAAGACCTCGATAACATGATCGACGAGTACGATCGAACCGCTGCGAATTCGTCCAATCCTTCGGTGAAACCGTCCCGAATCCGCTTGTTCCTGTTCCCGACGAAGCCCGAATCGTCGCAGTCGATCGGACCCATCCTCGATAGTACGGCGAAGTCGGAGGACTGGTTCCTGAACGCGCTCAACGGCGCCGGATTGCTCAACAGGGGATTCTCGGACTCTGCTTCGGTGAATTGCCTTCTGGGTCTGGATGATGAGGTTGCTGGCAACAATCTGGACCCGGGTTCCAGGGAGGCCGAGGCTGCGCAGCCTGGATCTTTTGGGAATTGCAAGAATTTGAAACAGGGGCAGGATATTCACTCTGTTCCTGATTCGCCTATGCTGGAAACCACTTCTTCTTTTGGGTCTACTTCATCATCGCCTTCGTTGGCCAATTTGCCACCGATTCGGGTTCATGTGGATGATGGTAGTGGTGGTGGTGGTGGTGGTGGTGGTGGTGGTGGTGGTGGTGGGTTTAGGGTGCAGGATCAGAAGGTGTTAGGGATTGAGGAACAGTTTGCTCAAATGGGTATTGGTGTGGGGCAGAAGCAAGATGAGGGTTTTCTTGTGCTGTCTTCGCCGCCGCCTCCGGTGCCGGCCACCCTTTCTGCTGCGATGGCGGGTGTTCCGATCAGCTCTGCAGTGGTGACTGGTGAATACCAGAACCGAGTTTTCTCCGATGACGAGAGATCGGACCATGGGGTGCCTGTGCAATATAGAAAACCTCCAACCCCGCAGCCACAGACACAGTCACAGCCTCAGGCGCTGCCACCCCAATTTCAACAGAAGTCATCAGGAAGCGCTGATTTACCTTCCCCAGATTCAGTTTCAAGGTATTTTCAATTTCCTTTCCTTTGCTCTCAGTTTTCTTTTGCTATCTGGTTTTTTGCAGTGTCTTATCTAAATTTTCATTGAATCATTTTTGTCGTATTTTTGGTTTGATTATATTTCTGGGGTGCTGCTTTAGCGCTTTCTGAATTAGGTACTTGTTACTTGTTTGAATCATGCAGTGATAGCAGTCTTACAAATGCAATGTCACGTCCAAAACCTGTAATCTATCAAGACCAAGTTCAAGTTCAAATTCAATCTGGAGCTACAAGGATTCCTAGTAACCTCGTTGATCCAAAACTTAATGTGTCTGATCCACACAGTCGGATCCAGATGCAGCAGCATGTACAGGACCCAGCATATTTATTGCAACAGCAATTCGATCAACAACAGCAGCAGCAGTTTATACATGGCACACCCTTCATTCACCCTACCTCTGGAGGGGCTGTGCCAATCTCTGCATACTATCCTGTATATCCTTCCCAGCAGCAGCCCCATCCCCAGCATCACCAGGTTTACTATGTTCCTGCAAGGCAGGCCCAAGCTTACAACTTGTCTGTGCAGCAGGCTAATATAGGTGAATCTGCTACAACCATCCCTTCTAGCCGACCCCAAACTCCGCCGAATCCTGCTGCACTGATTCAACAATCTTCAGCTTACAACCCCATTAGAAATGCTCCCCTACCTAAATCTGAAATGACAGCAAATGCATACAGAACGGCAACTGCAGGCACCCCTCAATTAGTTCAAGTTCCTACTAGTCAGCATCAGCAACAGTATGTTGCTTACTCTCAGATTCACCATCCGTCTCAGTCCATCGCCCCAAGTTCTACTGCCCCTGCTAATTATGCTTATGATTATGCGGATCCTGCTCATGCTCAAATATACTACACTCAACCTCTGGCACCCACAATGCCTTCACAGTACCAGACCATGACAGCTGCTGCTGTAGTGCTGCCGGAAGTTTCTGCACAGCTTCCTTCAGACAGCATGAAGCAGCAGATAAGAACCTCACAGCCTTTATAAACCAGTCCTAAAAAAATGAAACAATTTTGAAGAAATGGGTTTGGTTTCCCGTTAAGTTTTATATTGTAGTTCCTGTCTTCTTGGTTGTACCTGTTTGTGGTATGTATTTGTGATAGATAATAAGAAACTGTGATCATCTTGTACTCTTTCTTGTATGTCATGATTTATAGGAAAAGAAATTGGTTCGAGGTTATACTGTAAAAGTTCTAGTCCTAAACGTTGTATTGTGAAGTTCAAATATCAATTCCTGAAATGATTGTCATATAATTTAGCGGGTTGTTTGTGTTGTGGCTCTGGTCCGTGATTCATGTTACATGAAAAACTTTTCCCGTCGACAACAGCAATGGATGCGGCCATTTGGAGTGGAGTGGAGCTTGTGCTTGGTCCCTTATGCGGTCTCAACCGCGAAGGACCACAAGTTTGCACTTTTGCATAGTCAATTAACACGTTTATTGTTCTGGCCTTCTCATTCGTCTTTGTTTTTTCTATGGGAAGTCTCATATTTCTGCTTATTGACGAGGTTTTGCTGATCATGACCGAACAAAAATGTCCTTGCCAAGTTTGAGTTTGATTCTCATTGATGAAAGCTACAACCTCGAATTACCATCAAGATAGCAACTTTTAAATGCATGACATTAAAAATGCTTCGCTTTTGCTTCTCGATAATCTTGTGGATCCTCTGTGGTCATTCCACGCGGCAGAGAGCAACTTTATAGAGTGATTAGGTGGTCCTATAAAAATTGATCACACGGCCTACCTTAGAAAAAAAAAGATCACACAGCACAACACTGCATTTGCAATTTTCTGATTCTCGTTTAATGGCTTACTTTTCATATTATGCAAAAACACTGTCATTGTAGATATAATTCTTTTACATTGCTAAGACAACTCCATGTGGCATCGGAATTCAAACGGTTTAGGATGCATGCGAGAACAAATGTTATAAAGGCAGGTACTAAAGCAAGCTTGACCAATTTCTTGACCAAGACAGAAGCGCACAAAAACAATACTGAACAAAAAGAATTGATCAATGGGAAATTTTGACGTATAGTGAACTTTAAGATTAATATAAAACCTGCATAACAGAGCGCACACTGCATATGTTGGTTTTACTGAATTTCACGTGACCTTAGTGGCAAAGTACATCAGATTCAGTGTTTTATTTTATTAAGCATGTACTATGTACTAGTTAGTGGTTAATTTAAGTCCAACTATACGAGGTTTAAAGTTGGATTTACTGATTTAGGTGAGGGTAACATTGAGCTGCTTACTGATTGGTGGAAGTCCAATTTGGTTCTACTTGAACCAAATACTTGTCTCGATATCATTGAGCAACACGTTTGCACGATTAAGCTATTGCCTACACTCAAAATGTTGTCATCCCTGACTTAAATTTTGGGACAAGTGGTTGATGCTGACTCTGCTTCAAACGACTTAATGCATCCTACTGAGTCATGGCGATCATTATTAACAAGATCATCCACCAAAATGATGGAGCTAGAAATTGTCAACGGACTTCTCGGGTCCCTACCATTCCATAAGTTAATTTTTTGCTCCAGAGATTTTTAGTTATATTTCGTGTAAGATAAGGCTTTTATATCATTCTATTTATCGTTTGTTATGTTAGCTATGTAAATCATTATTATCTTACATTAACAATGATTAATGATAAAATAAAAAAAATCATCTTAGCAGTGTAGTTAATATATATATATATATATTTGCTTAAAAGAATGCTTCTAAGGCAGTACACATAATTGGCATTATTGCTGACCAAGGGAGTCTCCATTCAATGTTCAGAATAGCGGCCTAGTGGCTCCAAATTGGGAACTTGGGGCGTGTCTTGGAAACTCAAAGGCATGGAAGAAAGGCATGGAAGTATGTGCACCCCACCGAATTTAATGCGATATTTCAAAGGGGGGGGATTACCCTTTGCTCCCAAGAACATAATTCCATAATGATGGAAAAGGAATCAATGAGGGGGTCTTCAGCTCAAAACTTGATTCTCTGACTCCTAAAGATTCTATGGATTGGTGGACTGTCAGCACTCAAAATTGCGTAGGGCACCAAGTAAGGAGCTGCCCACCAAGGGCCCACTCAAGATGATCATAAAGTTCCAAACTTTAGAAAAGATCAGATCAGAGTTGTCCACTTGATAAAATGAACTGTACTTGATGTCCCGAAAAAAAAAAAAAAGAGAAAGTGAATTATACTTGTGCTCTAATGAACATTCCACGTTGACACACGCTCAAAGGGTTATGTAAAGCATTTGCCTGTATTGATTCAGAGTGAGCCATATAGAATTGGAAAAGGAAGAACAAATTGAACATTTATAATTTGATTATAACCATTGTCCATATAATATATGAGAATGAACATTGCAGCACTCAACTCTAAAAAAATTCTATTCATTTTTTACCCTATCCTTTTTCTTCTATTCATAATAACAAAGTAAAGATCCAATCTTTTATTCTTTCCCCTAAGATTATTACAATCAATCAAGCAACATATCAAAATTCATCGAAATCACCATTTGAAAATTTCAATACAGCAAAAATAACATCTACCTCAATTTTGGAGATTTGAAAACCGAACAAAATGTTATAAACTTTCGGCCAAAAAATGGATTGAAAAAAAAAACTCAAAATAGGTTCAATCAACAACTCAATTGGTCAACACAGCCTGGTTAGGTTAAAAGCTCGGATCAGGTCTAAATTTTCCACCAAGATAAAAAACAATGGTTTCCAACAATATTGCTGAGAGTAAGGTTACAGAAATTCAAATCGTGATTCTGAGCATGATAATGATGTTAGATGCCTCTTCTCACTAGCTCACTATGATAAACAATGACAGACATGGGGGGAGAGACCTTAATGACGGTGAGCGACAATGGTGAATGATGAACTTTAGGCCATCAATTGTCTTACAAGTAAGAAAAAAAAAAGAGTAGAATTGACACTATACAAAATAGTTCCACATGCAGCGGAAACAAAGATGGACATAAGTCATGATGGATGGCACCATTTTGATATTATGTTGAAATTTTAAGAATTGGATAGAAGAGGAAAGAGAGAGAGAGAGAGAGAGAGAGAAAGAACTTGCGGAGAATTCAAGCAGGGACATATAATTTCTTTTCTTAGCCATAGCTATAAGGATTAAAAAATCATTCCACAGATATATCAAAAAAGAAGGGAAAAACAAATCTAATTACTCAACAGTTACTTCAAGCACTCTTACACAATTATCAGCTCCACAAGAAGCAAGTTGCATCCTCGTGTGATCTTCCCCATTCTTCCTCCATGCCAGACGGTTTACAGCAGAGGCATGGCATATAAAAGGATCTACACGTACAAGAAGAGCAGCAGCCAGACTCGGTGCTGCGATACTCCCATCATCTGCTCTGTTGTAAGACAGACTCCACAGTTCAATTTGTCCACTTTCCATCCCAATGGCTAGAAGTCCTTCATTTCTCCCATCATGGAGACCAACCCAAGATAATGCTGTCACACTACTACTTAATTGAGGTAAAGTTATAAGCTGCCTGACTGACGATTCCCTCTCCACAGCCCAGATTTTCACTGTCTTATCCCGTGAACCTGTTGCAAATTCATGACCATGTGGATTCCAAGAACATGACCAGATAATCCGTTTGTGCCCTTCCTGCCTTGAGAGAAGACTATAACTAATTTCACCAGTGTCTACAAACCACAACTGAGTAATTAGGATTTATGCTGACTAGCAGTAATTATTAAGAAACTGTGCAGTGGCAACTTTTGTAGTACTAAAGAGTCCAATCAATACCTCTTTTAATATTTAACTTCAAATTATTTTCACCCTTATTTTTCAAATATATAGCTGAAGAGAATATGTCAACCAAGAGAAATCAACCCAAAAAAATGCAGAAAAGGTGCAAATGCATCTGCCTGCATTCTTAAAATGATGATCTTCAGGCTACCTGTTCTTGTGATTGTAAAAATGGAGAACTGGCGATCCCTTGAGACAGTCAAAAGAAAATTGTCATCATGTGAGAATTCCAACTGTGTCACTGTTAAGCTGTGGGACTGCAGGCGGCCAACTGCTTTCCATGAGCCCACCTGCCAAAGCCATACCTCTGCCACAGTTGCAGATTGGGCCTGCAATGCACAAGACATATGTGCAAACGCATAAATTGCCAAATATTATAGCAATAGCAATGATAAAGCATAACAGTGAACAATGGTAGAAACTGACTACCATAACAATCTAAGCCAACTAACTAGGTTGACATAAATATGTATCCAATGATGGGAAAAACGCATTGCAATGAAGAAATAACAGCAATAAGCAGCATCTAGTCCCTCAAGCCATGAGATATTGAAGCAGATAAGGTTTCTATATAAGTAGCATTAAATCTTCTGTCTAATTACACAGGTGCACAGCCAGAGTGACACAACATACCTTACATGAAGAAGCAACAAGCTCACCCCTATGGTCGCAGCATAAAGAAAATAGTTCATTTCCATGACCATAGAGTTTGTGTGATTCAGGCCAGAGCGTATGCCAAGCCAGTTGATCTTCAATTGGAGGTTCAGTCAACACAGTTGGAACTGCATCTGGAATAGTTTCAATCGTGTCAAAACCATCAATCCCATTTCTCTCAGGGGTCTCGTGTACAGCTGCATTGGAGAATAACCCTCAAAATTATAAATTTTTAACAGAAAGACACACCACAACAGATTTATAATTGTTTGAAAGGTTCAATTTCAACATAGGAAAATGAAACAAGGGATTTTAATTTATTAGTTTCCCATTCTATGACTATTAGCCAACTCTTGGGTAGGCTGATATCCCAATAGTAGAGACAGACAGCCAAGTTCGCATACAATAGGTCCTAAAACATAAATTTAAGGGATGGTTACAACATAATTGTACACCAAATATGCCAGTTGAATTCCTGAGTAACCAGTATCTCAGTCTGCTTATCTTGGTAGCTGGTTCAGCAAAGATGTACCTTTATCTCTAACCTGTGAGAAATCAGGGGGTTTACTCAAGAAAATTAACCAGAGTGTTAATTAATTCATGCAAGAAACAGAATGAAGAATAAAGTCAAAAAAATTATCTAAAGCTCACATTTCTAAGTTGGAGGCCTGAGACTACCAAAAGGCAGTAGAATGACCACAGGACTGGATGCAGGTTCACATCATTACATAAATGCCACGCAAGGGAAAATCTAGAGGTTCAGTTTTCCAGGAGCAGACATACTAAATGGAACGAAGAGAATCAGGTGAATTAATTGAGCAGTTATCAGATGTTTACACATACAGTTCATTCCAAGCAGTAAATACTAAGATAGGATATGTCAGAGAAAATGTCAATCATAGAACTTGACTTTAAAACATGCTTGACAAACAAGAAGAATTTGCATTTTGGATGCTACGTCGAGGTTAACACAGATATAACTAAGTTAACAAGTTGGGTGCAAAATTTACCCAACAATCCAGACAAAAACTACCTGGAATTATAAACTAACTTTTCAACCAATTACATTCTTTTTTAACCTTAACCTGTGGCTCTATCTTTTTGAGTGTTCTGTTCCATATCTATCAACTTTGACCAGAAGCCATTTCTACCAAAGTTGACACCAGCAGAAAACTATGTACAACTCATTCAGAAAACTAGAGAAGCAGTACCAACATTTGACAATATGATCTCAAGATCTGACTACTATGTGTCTCATCACTATGAATTTCAACTTTCATATGAAATAACTGACCTTGAACATAAATAGGTTTCTGTGATAATCCAAGAGAAGACAGACATATTTGCACCCAAAATCTGAACATCTGGCAGGACATCATCAGAAGAACGAGATTTCTCTGCAAAGTGGCATTATTTAACGTCTTCAAAAATGATAAAGGGGCTTCAAAAACTCTGGCAACTTTCTCTTCAGCTCCACTGACAAAAACGATGATTCCCCTTACTATGAATAACTGCCAGGCAATTAATATCATGACCATGAACCTGAGGGCGAGCTATTTCATGCCAAAATTCCCCATCTTGGAGAGAAGCCTCAACTTTCCATGGAGCATAAATTCTACTTGTCTGCAAGTTTCATATGCACCAACATCAATTTTCAGAGATAAAACAACTTCAAGAAAATATTCATAGTTATTATTTGAAACACCAGCAGTGGAGACAAAAACAATTACACAAGTACATAAGCAAAAATTGATGAAAAAAAGTAAATGTTTATATCTCTGACAACAACAGTAAATGTTTCCAGGCGAAAAAAAGTACATAAGCAGATGGCAGCCTTTTAAGTGTTCTTACATGAAATAGTAAGTCCAAAGAAACCTATGTGCCCAAACTAGACAGTCTTTTACCATCAATAGACAATGGCTCCTAGACAGTACAATCTGGGAAGCTGCTTAATCTTAGAAAGTGAAATAGTCCACTCCAGTAACAAGTGTCCTATGTCTATGTATGACTACACAAGGCAGTAAAAAGCATTGAGCAGCACATTCTACCGATTAGACAATTTATGCAAGATTTTTATATCCTATCCTATGGGCAACATACCTGGTCATGACTGACAGACAGAATGTAGTCACCAGATCTAGCCCATGCAATATCAGTCACTGATGCAAAGTGACCAGAGGGAACTTTTTGTGGCAGCCAATTATCATTACCAACATTTTTCCAAAGATGGAAAGATCCACCATATCCGTGTGCTAAAATTGAATCTCCATTTGGGCTCCAGTGACCACCATAGAACCCCAGTGCACAATGGCTTAGTTCCCCAACAGTGACCACATTCATCCAGACACCAGAAGTCTTTTCAGGTTGCCAGATCATCATAGTTTTGTCCATAGATGCAGATAAGATGCTTTGTGGTTGGTAACAGGTATCCCCTTCCATTGATGCAACCAAAGGGGGTTGCCACTTCACTGAATATACCCAATCCTCATGTCCAATTAAAAGAGACTCCAAGGATATCTGAAAAGGGGACGAACCAGCTACAAGTACAGGACCTTCTATATAGGATGACAGGCTTGTTTCTTCCTTCCTGTTAATGCCATGTCCATTGGACATAGAGCCACGTAGTGCCATCTTCCAAATTCGTATGCCTTTATCCTGAGATGAACTCACCAGAAAAATACTGTTTTCTTCCCCATTGATGCTTATAGGTAATGAGAAGTCCAAACTCCGGATCCAATCTGTATGCCCTTTTAGCTCACATGCATGTATAAGCTATGTTCATATGTAAAAGAACAGTAAAAAATAAACACATAAAAAAAAACTACCATATAAGAAACTAAGTTCATTTTAATAATCTATAAATATAGGGACAAAAATACCTTTCCTGTCCTTCTGCCACAATAAAGATGAATCTTGTTATCCAATCCTCCCATTGCAAGGACTATTTGCCCATTATTTCCAGGCAATTCCGCCAATGACAGGGCTACCATAGATTTAGAACCAACAGAGAAAGAATCCAGACATGATAATGTACAGTCACCTAAAACGATGAAGCAAATCTCAATTAATATAGATAGTAAACAATTGAGAATTTGACACTGTGGACAATACACAACTCACAAGGAAAAATTTAAAAATCACATCACAGAAAACCCACAGCAAATAGAACCATTACCATCATGCAGAATCAGAATAAATGTTAAAAGCCACCTTAAAATGGATGGAGAAAAAAACCACCTTCTCAAACCAAAGCCGAGGAAAGATATGCACACAGAGATTAACAAATCAAAAGTAAGAAACAAGTAATTTAAAGTAAGACAGCATGCATGGGCAGTATGAGCTCAATTGCACTCTAAACAAAGTGGATACTAGAAATCAACTTTATTGTAGTACCTAAAAAACTCTGGTAAACAAAATATATCAAATTTTGAACAGTCAAGATATGAGTTAAAGTAGGTCAAATATGTTATACCAGGATAATGTGCCATGAGTGTTTAGTCTTCAATTGTTACAAGAAGTTGCAATGTAAGTAAATCCAAAGATGGAAGTTGGTCATAATGACTCTCATTAATAACTGTGTTTTTACCATAAAAATTCAAAGCTTCTCATATGCAGAACTCCTTGTTTCTAGCCTTTACTAGAAAAACACACACCCTACACAATACACTGATGCATGTTTTGGTAATTAACATGCTACTGCAACACTCTCTTCTTTGTGCTTTTTAAGATCCACCCCACCACCAAACAGTTGTTTCAAAATGATTATTATTAGCATAGTTGTCAATTTAATATCATGCAGAGACAAGATATAGCTCACTGCAGACAAAAAAAAGATCCATCTTTCAAAAACTACATAAACAAAAGATTAGGAAGAACAAGCCAGAGCTATAATTGGGAACACATGCATGTGGATTACATTAGTCTTCCATTTAAACTGAGGAAGCCTACAAGCAGATTGAGGGAAATGGTTAACAGAAATAAATTCCAAAATGTTCTAAATCAGTTGGACGTTTGGAGTCTTGGACTGTCAATGAGTTTAAATGTATGTTTGATGCAGAGGTTTGTCAGTAGACAGCAGACATCCTTTATTAGTAAACCACAACATATAGACTCTGTCATAACGAAAATAAGATCAATCCTGTACACACATGGCAGTAAACAGAGTCAATGTCATTGGGAATTAAGGCTTACCTCTGCTTTCCAGTGGAAATACCAGTTCCCATACACAAACAGTACCATCTGAAGAAGTAGATGCAAACATTGCCTCAGTTTGAGAAACCATAATTCCAGTAATGCATGTAACACCTTTCTTGTGTGACTGTGGCACTTGTAACACTTGCCTCCACTACGGACAGATCAAATAGAAAATACAAGTAAAACTAAATAAAAGCTTCAAAATGACGTGTCTCTCATAAATTTTGTAGAAAATTGGGAAAAACAAAGGAACATACTGTACCTTTCCATCAATGAAGGACAATTCCCATAGAATAATGGCACCATCTGCATCTCCGGATAGCAAATAATGCTGCTCTAATTGTTTTGCTGCATATAAAGAGGGGTACTAATCACTTTTTGAACATTGAAACAAGTTTCTATGGTGACTTTTTCCTTATTCCTTGTGTGTGTCAATGAGTATGAGCGGATAAAGGCTACTAATGATTTTGTTATCTTCCTTCCACTCCATTAGTGGATTCAAGAAAGCAAATGAACATTAAGTTCTATGCTGAAGTACACAAAATTGGCTTCACAAAATCAGTTTGAATGAGAAGGGGGGCATACCAATTTTAAGTTCTAATCCACCCCAAACATTTCTCTAATCATTTTACTATGACCCATCTGATATGTCAGATAGCCTAATCCAAGTGCAACGAAAGGAACATGTTTCGAGTTACAGTAGTAAAGGCATTAACTTCTAGACTTCAAGTCGAGAACAGATTGAGAAAGAAGCTACCTTTAAATACAAACTTGCTGCTTGGGAGCCAGTGGGTGCAGTTCACAACTGCCTTGTGACCCGGAAGAGTAGTCAAAATTTGAGCACTCTGCCAAAACCCAATAGAAGAAAAAGAAATATGGGCTCTCAATTTGATGTTTAAGATAAAGGGTCACTGAAAAGTGGAACTAAGCAAGCAGAAGAGACCTTGGGGCAGAATATAGCAACGGCGTTCTGAGCTCCAAAAGAGACCAAACCACAAGCACCCCACGAGACGTTGTTCACTATTCTGTTGCATCCTGCTCCAATAAATACCCCCTTCACTTCAACCACACGACCACTATACATTATCACGGAGAAGAGTTAGAAGAGAGAGAGAGAGTGAAGGAGGTTTTTTTGGACAAGGCGGCGAAAGCTTTTGCTTTTGCTTTCTCAGGCGAGAAGAGCGTCGCGGGCGGTGATTCGAAAGGAGGAGGACAATTGGGTCAGCAGTGGGCTTATGATCCCACAAATCGTATTGTGGGCTATTGCGTTTCTATAATTTCTAAAAGGCTTTTCCGGTTTTTTACACCATTGTCCTACTGGCTTTTCATTCAAAAAACGAAAAACAACGAAACTTTGAGAATGGGTTTTGGAATCATAAAAATTAAAAATAAAATTGACTTAAATTATATTAAATTAAAAATTAATTTTGATATTTAAATTTTATTATAAAAATTATAATTTGAATTGATTTAGAAATTATATTTTATATTTTGAATAAAAAAATTGAATTAATTTTATTTTAAAAAATTTATATTTTTATGTTTTCTTTTAATAAACTTTATCTTTCATTTTCAAATAAATAATTAAGAATATAAAAGTAAATTTAAATAAATTTCACTCAAATTCTCTTATTTTAATATAATTTTAAAAATAACTTAATTAAAATTCATAAAATTTATAAAAAATTTTAAATCTTATCAATTCACATTTTATAATTTTTTAAATAAAAAATTTCATTTACAAATGAAATTAAATCTTAAAATTATTGATTCTAAATGTATCCTTAAAAAAAAAATGCGTACACAAACTTTTAAAAAAAATGCATACACAACCTCCTAAATTTTAAGTGGTATGTAAAATTGTAAATAGTTATTATAAATTATGAAATTTTTTTATTAGATTCCTAAATTTAAATGATTTATTATAATATATCATTTCATTCAATATCAGTTAAATTTTTAATGACAACTCTCTCACATAATTAGCACATATTTATAAACTCAAATTAATAATTTTAAAATTATTTTTAAAAAATAAAAAGTAAAAATTAATTTTAAAATTATTGAAATGTTTAAAAATAATAATTTAAAAGTGAAAAATTGTCTTCAAATTATTAATTTAATATTAATGACACGTGCTAATCATGTGAAATAAGTTGCCAATATTAATGACACGTGCTAATCATGTGAAATAAGTTGCCATTAAATATTTGACTGAAATTAAATAAAAAGATCTATTATAACAAATCATTGAGTTTAAAGACATAATAAGAATATTTCATAATTTATTATAGTTATTTACAAATTACTCAAAGTTAAAGAGTTCTGCATGTATTTTTTCCAAACTTTATGTAATGAGAAGCTTAAATTATATTATAAAATATAAATATAAATTTAATTTTAATTAATAATTTGATTTTGATTCACGGTTAGTATAAAAGATTTATATTATCATTGCCAAATTATTCAAAAATTTTAATTCAGATAACAATTATATAAAAATTAAACACTTGATAGAATGTGATTGGATGATAATATAAAATATTTTATACTAACAATAAATTAGAATTAAAATATTTTAATTAATTTACAGTGTAAACTTTTTATACTATTAACAAATCATATGTCATCATATTATTTAATAAATTTTACTATGATAATAATTTATTAAGAGGTTAAGCTCATTAAATAATATAACAGTTATAATTTTATGATAGTATAAAAATACTTAATATATTAATGCTAATACAATAACGCTAAAAAATATAAGGAACCATGTATTCAATGAGCAGATAAGATGTCTATTAATTTATTAAATATTCAACTATTTGTGTATGAAAGCAGCTAGAAATACATGAAGTACAATGTGGTATTTCATTTGTTTTTTAAAAAGTAAGAACAATTCTGTGCATTGCTTTGCAAAGTTGTCACGCAAAGTATAAAGAACATACGAATATGTAGCACACGCTCTCTCTATTTGGGAATTACCATGACACCTTTTTTTTTTTTCAAATATGGATATCTTATGAATTATTAAATATTTATTAACGACTCTTATATTTGATTGATATTTAAATGTTTATCATGAACTCCATAACTAATGAATATTTAAGAACTCATAAAAGATATGATATCAAAGAGAAAAATGCAGAATTTAGTAAAATTAATTTTAGTATAATAAATGCTATTAAATAAGATATATTTAATATTAATTTAATTTAAATAAAATTATTATTATTAAATTATTCTCTCTTAAATTTTTTTAATAATTTTAAGATAAATACACTCAATATTAACACAATAGATTTTAATCATTTAAATTTTTTGATATAATTTAATTTTTTTAAGATAAATACATTGAATGTTATCATAATATAGATGAAATTATTTATAACAAAAAATAAAAATACTTTAAATAAGTTTTTAAATATTTTGAAATATGAATTTTATTAGCATGTACAGCACATTAAGAAATAAAAATAATATTTTTTATTTTTTATTAAATTATCTCAATTATTTAAAAAAATTAATAATATTTTAAAATTTTAAAATATTAAATATTTTTATTTTTTATTTAATAATTTTTATTTTTATTCCTTAAAATATAATCTTAGAGCATACGTTAATAAAATATATCTATAAAGAAAAATGCTATGTAAATATGGGAACTGACAACTAGTGTTACTCTATTTTCCGAAGGCTTAAATTTAATTTTGAATAACTATATCTTGCAGTGTGAAGAAATGGTGACGTGGAAAGCGCCACGATTTGGTGTTGAACAGCGAAACGATTTCGATAATTTATAAATAATATTGGTCGGCGGAAACCGCCATAACTTTGACTGAGACACGGTCACAAAATTGAAATTTATACATACAAATACCAGAACCACCGCACTTTTTTTTTTTTTTCTGTTTTCCAAAAATGGCAACAATCCAATCCGATATACTCTCTGCTTTCTGGAGAGCCTCTTCAACCTTCCGTTCCCTCTCTCCCAATCCTAATCTCCCACGCGCCACCGCATGCCGCCTCCTTTCCCCGTCGCCCGCGACGCCCTTCCGTCTCAGGGCTTTCTCCACCGGCGGCGCCGCCTCCACCGCCACCGTCAAGGTCTCCGATAAGCCCTCCATTTGCACCGCCGACGAGCTCCACTATGTCTCCGTCTCCAATTCCGATTGGAGGCTCGCTCTCTGGCGCTACCACCCTTCTCCTCAGGTAGGTGCCTCAAGCCTTTTGAGAGTTTTGAATTGTTGAACTCTTCATCCAAATCACCCCCCCACCCTTTTCGTCATCCTTTCCGTTCTATGGTAATTGCGTTTTCTGAGAAATAGAATGCACGTTTCATAGGCACCTCCCCGGAATCACCCTCTGTTGCTGTTGTCTGGAGTTGGGACCAACGCCATTGGATATGACCTTTCCCCTGGGGTAATTTCATATCTAATTCATATCTAGAAGCTTAACTTCCGCCTTCATAATTATGCATTGTATGGGTTTCTGTTCTGTATATTGAGTTTACTTGTGCAATACTCCTGCTTGTTTTCTTTCATCTTCTCTTTTGGCATATAAATTACGGCACTCAAAGTCATTAGTATATGATTTGCTTGTGCTGGTAAACTTGCCAAGTGCAATATTATGCGGTTTAGTGGACAATCATGAAGCTGAAAAATTGTGTTTTGGGAATGATTCAAATTTAATAAACTGCAGTCAGCATATAAAGTGTTATGACATTTTATGGTTATTGGATGACATCATGACATTGGTATGGAATTGGATGATTCCACATATGCAAGTCTCACAGAATCACATGTCTGAATCGATGTTATGGCTTATGAATTTTTATGCATATCCCTTTGTCCTTGTATAGGTAATTCAAATTGCCCATCTTTTTATCCTTGGTTTTTGCACCCTAATATTTTTCTTTATCATTATGAATCTAAGATCTTAAAGCATGATAGTAATATTTATGAGCTAATTAGTAGGCACCGGAGGCTTTTGATACTAATGGATTATTTTGAATTGCAGTTTGACGGCAAAATTTTGAATGCATCTTCCCTTAAAGAATGAACTGGAATGTTAAATAATATTCATTTTTTCATTCTATATGCATTACATACATCTTTTGATTCTATACTATTCTTTCCTCCATATTGTTTTGGTTAAAAGTTTCCTTTTTTCGACCATATTATTTTATGCAATTAACCAATGTCTGAGTAATCGGTGATGCTGTTATAGCAGGTTAGTTATATTTTCTTGACTATTACATATGTTTAGTTCTCTGTTTTTTTTTTTTTTTGGTTTTATATATCAGACTTCCCACTAACACTTGATATATACTGCAGTCATCATTTGCACGTTACATGTCTGGTCAGGGATTCGAAACTTGGATTCTTGAAGTACGAGGAGCTGGGTTGAGTGTTCAGGGCTCAAATTGCAAAGATATTGAACAGTCTGCCCATGCAATGTCTGAGAAGATAGAGGCTGCTTCAGAAAGTGTAACCAATGGAGCTGTGCCTTCGAAACAAGAATTGAATAACATTTCTAGTGCAGTATCTGAATTTGACATTTCTTCATTAGAAGGTGTAGAACCTAAGAGTGTGGCTGGCAAAGGAGACCTAACTGGGTTAGCTACTGTTTGGGATGAATCAAAATTGGTGGCAAGGTTGACAGAAACTTTTATGCGTTTGTCAGAAAGAGTCTCTGGGTTTCTTAGTGAAAGTCAATCCAAGGTCATGTCTGCCAAATTACTTGATCAAATTTCAAAACTTTTGGTGGATTCTCCATTATATGAGCAATTCAATGAGATAAGGGGAAAGCTTTCAACCTTGTTAGAAACGAGGCAAAACTCTAGTATTACTAGTCAAATAACTGATCTGAGTCAAAAGCTAGTAAATATTATTGAGGAAGGTCAGCTATATGTTTCTCCTCCATTATTTGATCTACAAGGGCGCTTTACTTCTACATTAGAAGATTTTCAGAAGCAACTTGATTTGATAGTGAAGTATGATTGGGACTTTGATCATTACTTGGAAGAAGATGTCCCTGCTGCGGTGAGGTGACATCCTATCATGTTGGAAAGTTATATATTTATCATTCATTTTTATTTTGTTGACAGTGATTAACAATTATGTCATTTGCAATCCTTTTCTTTTATGTACTATTTACAGGAAACTTGCCCTGGTTGCATATCCCTTATGTGATTTTTTGGTTTTACCTATACAGATAGAATACATAATGAAAGAAAGCAAGCCAAAAGATGGTAAGTTGCTTGCAATTGGACACTCCATGGGTGGTATCTTGCTTTACTCGATGCTGTCATGGTTTGGTAAGTTTTCAACATTTGGTAGCGTCAATTGACCAATAACCATTTTGCTTTACCTTGTTATCATGTTCTTATTTTTGTATTTTGTTATTTGACATTTGTTATGCTCTAAACTCTAATGTCAAATCATTCTTGAATGGCGGCGGAAATAATATGTAGGATTTGGATTTGGAAATTCCTGTAGTTGGTTGGTATTATAATAATGCTAATCTATGGCTCGTAGGTTATTTCTGTTCCAGTGTTGAGTTGACCAAATATACCATTATTCAATTTGTTATTAGATATCAAGACTTTGGATCTGCCTATGGTCCAATAATTACTTTGAAAGCAAAATGCCATGTAACTACCATTGGCTATGACTATGAAAATCTTTAGTCTACAATCTATATCTTCGGTTTTAATCAAGTCATTGAAGATAATCCTTTTGGTTGATCCTTTACCCATACATGCAAAAATGAACTTTTTTACTTTAAGTATATCATGAACGTTAGATGAGCCAAATTATGAGATTTCAATGAGGGGCGTTTGGTTTTGTGGAATGATTTTTCATTCCTGGGACCTCAGAATGTTTCCAAAAGTGTTTGGTTTGCCAAAGATATTCCTGAGAATATTTCATGAAATTCCCAAGAATGTTGTATTAAGGTGTTTGGTCTGAAGACAACATTATCGGGAATCTTAGAAATTTTCCCTAAATACCCCTAATTAACTCAGAAATATTCATGAAAACTTATGGTATGGTGTTGGTGGTGGCCATGGCAGTGGATATAGCAATTCTAGTCTAACCATAGGTTCTAAGAAGGTAATTGAGAAATTGAGATCTACCATATATTGGATTTGATGTTATTTTGCAGACAAAGAGCTTTGTGCACCAAAAAGAAGGAAAAAGAAAAAGGGTACAGAGTAGTGAGTACAGACCAGAATTTTGATTTAAAAAAATTAAAAGCCCTGGCTTCTTGTAATCTTGTTCTTAAGCAACATCCTTATCACCCCCTTGTTGTTTGTATAAGAATTACTAGATGGTTTTATCTTGATTTCCTATGATCATGCTAACTAATTCAGGAGAACTTTAGGACACATGAAAGCTCATTAAAAGTCCTCACTTGGTTTTTGCATCTTCCTGATCTCCCCCTTGTTGCATGAAATTACAATTCCTAGATGATTTTATTTCAATTTAATATGACCATGCTAATTCAGGAGAACTTTAGTATACATGAAAGCTTATTTATTCCCCATAAATCTTGTTAGCTGAATGGTTTCCTTCCTCAGATTGTCTCCCTTCAGTAGCAATTTGTGTGAACACCTCTGGCCTTCTCTCTTTCCGTTTAATGTCGTTCAATTTTGTTTTGTACCTCCTTCAACAAGAGGGTAATGGAAGACTTGTCATCATATCAATTTCTGAACCTAACTTGAGCTTTCCTGATTGACGTTTAATTATTGTCTGAAATAGAAGCAACTATAAATCTTGACAAATTGCAACATGATCGAACTTTCGAGATTTAATCCATCTATTGATTGAGCATACGATCAAAGATCATGGTAGGTTGCATTTTTTTTAAGTCTTTACACATGATTAGTCTTCTGAATAAGAGATGGCAAAAAAAATAAAAAAATCAAACAAGGGAATTTATGAAATTTATGAGATTTTTTTTTTATTTTTATGAAAGTAGGATTCAAATCTGAATTATACCTACCGGCAGCTGGATAACTCTGGCTATACTATCTTTCTTACATAGAGTGATGCTACTTTCAAATCCCTTCTACCCTTCTTCGTTGCCATAACACGTGCTATTCCATGTTCATAATTATTAATCTATGATAGTAACTTCTAAAAAAAGTTGTCAACGTAGAATAGCATAGTGCAAGTAGATTCCTTTACATATACAGACACGCATATATGTTCACCTGCTTAGACATGTATAAAATAAATACATAACTTATTTACTTAGCATATGTTATCATTTCATACAAGGTTTTGAAGGAAAAGAACCCAGATTGGCTGCAGTAGTTACGCTGGCATCATCTCTGGACTACAAATCTTCCAAATCAACTCTAAAGTTACTCTTACCCCTTGTAAGTGGACGATTTAGCTGTTTCTGATTACTTCCTATATAGGTTTAGCAGTTAACTTGGCACAACCTCTGTTGAGGTACTAAATTTGGTCACTTGTCATACAGGCTGATCCTGCACAGGCTCTGAATGTCCCTGTTGTTCCTTTAGGGGCAATGTTGGCAGCAGCATATCCTCTTTCATCTCGTCCACCATATGTATTGTCATGGTTAAATACTTTGATTTCGGCAGAGGACATGATGGAACCAGATTTATTAAAAAGACTGGTCTTGAATAACTTTTGTAAGTACTTCTATCCCTATGTGATGCAAAACCAAACTTTTATGATTTGCAATGGGGGAGCAAGGGTGGAGAGGGTTGTTAATTGTGGCATGGCATGATTCAGTTCCTTTACAGTGCTGGGTGGTGCACTTTAGAAAGTAAAGTTCACTTTGGAACCAGTAGTGAAAAATCAGTCTCTGGGTTATTGTTTGACAACTGCATTGCTGTTGAAATTTCAAACTATTGATTTCGTTTTCTTCAGCAGTTGTTGAAATTCAATTCATTTTCCAAAGTGCACTTGGAATTTTAAAGGATCTGAAGCCAACAGCTTGACCATTGGATTAAGTACTATAATGCAAATATTGAATTATAGATTGGTCTTTTTTATTCTTTTAAGGTGTGATTGAGATGTCCTTTCTTCTAATTGTGGATTATAAGTGTTAAATCTTGTGGTATACGTAGTTTTTATGGACTAAGCTGCTGGGTTTCACATGCTAGTTGTCTTAGACTCTTACAAGAACCCAGGTTTAACATAACATGCCCTTCTTTCTAGTGCCTATCTGGTAGTTATAACCATCCTGGTAATTCCATTTTTAGAGATATTAAGAATTGCTCATTACACATTATTATTGTACAGAATCTCAAGAGAGGATATTTGTTCAAAGAGAGATGGATCAACATTATTGATATAACTGCATATAAGCATGCTAAAATTAATGGGCTAATGAAAAGGGAAAATAATTCATCTGCCTTCACTAAAAAAAAAATAAAGCTAGGTCTTTGGACCTTTAAGACATGGATAGGAGGGTAAGATATTCAACTATTAACAAATGATCTAATGAGCTAGAAGTGTTGGTTTCATCAAATTTAAATGGCCAGGAATGTCGTAATTCCAATAGATGTACTTCATGGATATTGCCACTTTTGCCCCAATCAGCCAGTAGAATATCTTGGGTGAGAACTACTTTAGTCTGGAATAAGACTGGAATATCAGTTCACATAAGTTCTTATGCTTGAGTTAAGCAAATTATATATTGACTTGTGAAGAACATAACTGACTTTCATATGATACAATTACAACTGGTAGGTACCATACCTGCTAACCTTATATTGCAGCTCACAACGGCATTTCGAGACCGTGGTTTATGTAACAGGAATGGGACCTTTTTTTACAAGGACCATCTACACAAAAGCAATGTCCCTATCTTAGCTATTGCTGGAGACCAGGATCTGATTTGCCCACCTGAAGCTGTGGAAGGTATTTTTCAATCCTTGATGGTTTATTTGCCTGTTGTTTCAAGAAGTGAATATTCTTATAAGGTTTTCTATGTAGCAGAAACTGTTAAGTTGATTCCTGAGCACCTGGTTACCTATAAAGTATTTGGAGAACCCGGAGGCCCACATTATGCTCATTATGATTTGGTTGGAGGAAGACTGGTATGAACTTCCCCCGTTTGGTTGTTATTGTTAATTTTATTTTAGATATTAGAAAATAATAGTCATACAAAGAATAACATAGTTTCAAATTTCAATTAATTGATCATGGCTTTATTGGATGTCCCACACATGAATTTTCTCAAAGATCTGTGTCCTATCTGTGGTTATCTCTTCCAGTTCATCTACTCTTATAATGTTTTTTCCTTTCCATTTTTAATTGTCTTACTTAAGCACCACTTGTTTCTTTCATATCAAGGCGTTTGTTAGACACAAATAACTGCTTTATATTTTTTTATGCCCACTGCTGCTTTGTTTGTGATGTTTTTCCTATGCATTTTTTGAGCGCAGGCAGTGGAGCAGGTGTATCCCTGTATAATTGATTTTCTTGGTTGTCATGACAAGTGATATACACCATCAATTTCGTCAAAGGCATTCTTCTTTGATCGTGCTTGGTTACTAAATTCAACAGGCATAAGATCCCTTTCTCTTGTTGCCTTTGTACATCCCATTAGAGCTTATGCAACACTCACCTATGTGGCGGTGATGGTACTCCCAAGATTATCTATCCGGTTATTTTACTGTGTACCTGAGAAGATTCGAATACAGAAAAGTTGAAAGCCCTGATCAGACTTTTTGTTCATCGGAGAAGTTTTCACATTCTGTTTTCTAACCATACCAGTCTACCAAATGCCTCCATTAATAATGCTGAGATGTTGCAGTAAGGAAATCGTTTTCCCAAGTTCTATTCTATACACCTTGTTGGGATGAATACTCAAGTAACCTATTGTAATCCATACCAGTAATAATCCCACCTTACGTGATGTATATGAGAAAGGATGTGCAAAAATAATTGCCAATGCATTATACATATCCAAAAGAGTAAAACTTTTGAAAAAATATTGATTAATTTTGGCATATAGATATGAGCAGTGCTACTCACTCGTACACTTTTTTTTTGCCGCTAGATCTCATACCCATATGCAGAGATTAATGAATTACTTGCACAGAAAATCAATATAGCATACTTAGGAATTCCATAAACTTGCATAGAAGTATAAGTTTTTGTTATAAAAAATGTATATAAGTAGACTTGGTTGTAGGTCCGATTTTGGTTTTATAATTTTATAAAATTTAGGAGGCATCATTACAGTAGAAGATACAGGTAAACCTCACCTTTGAATATTTGTTGAGTCATCCACCTAGATGACAGGGCTGCCACTTTTCCAGGGAACAGCGATCTGGTCGGATCCCAACATCCCACGCCACCCTGCTTAGCAAAGGCGGGTCACCACCCACCCCCCCCCCCCCCCCCCCCCCCAAAAAAAAGTTTGTGGGGCAGAAGCAGAGTTTACATTAAAATCTTGTCTAATGATTGATTTATTTACACCACCCACACAATTGTGGATCCCTTATACAAGAATTGGAGCGATGTATAAAAATGTACGTAACCTATGAACAATAAAAAAGGATTAACTGTAGGATTCAAGGTCATAAATCATTAAAAATAATCATTCTAAATTTAATAGTAGCAGGGCTCGCTGATGTATATCAGAATACGAACTGAGCCTCAATTACACTGTTGCTGCTAGTAGATTGCCAACACTGCAGTTATGATAAATGTTTTAAGGGTTTATAGCCGAAAGGGTAAAGTATTACCTTCTGTATAATTAGCATGGAATTTCTACTCAATGCATTTATATGTTGGTTCAGCCAGCTCACTGTTCATATTTTTCACTTGCTTGCCTCGGGTTACTATTCACCATGGAATATTGACATAAAGAAAGTCTGAGCATTTGTAGCAATGTCAGGAAGCAGAATCCAGAATAAATTCTGCTAGGATCAATTTGGCCATCCCTTGTTCTTGTGGTGTTTTGTTTTTACCTTGTGTTCCATGTTGACAGTAACAGAAGATAAGCATTGAGCATTTCATGATTGATAATGGAGGAGGCTTCCTTGTCTTCCATGTGCTCTTGCACATTAGTTTGTTACTCAAAATTGTCACTATAAATAGGTGAGTCTACCAATGAAACCACCAACACCTACGTTGACAAGTTAGCTATTTTAAGACCAGCAGTTAATAGGGCATCATCCCAATGGATTCAAATACATCAAGCTTTCTTTTGAACTCTTCAACTTTTCACTCAGTTTTCTACCAAGACAAACAGGATGATGGCATAATTGATCTGGGTCTTAGTCTCAGAACTGTGCAACCTGAAGCTTATCATTCTTCTGGCAACCGTATGCGTTCATCCCTTTGTTCATTCTTTTAAATCTTCAGCTGTTTCTCTTATTTTTCACTCACCATTTTGTCACACAGCTTTTTTTTTTTTTTAATTACAGAAGCAAGCGTAATTCAATTCACTTCAGTCAGAAAGATTTTGGTATCTTGTCTTAAACAAAGACTGTACCCAAATGTTGTCCCTGGAATCTGGATGACTCATTTGGGTTAAGAAAATAATGTGATACAAACAATAAATACAAAAAGTAACGTGTAAGTAGGTACATTATCTGTGATGATTCATCCGAGTTGTATTGCTCTAACATAGTAACATTATTAACATGAAATTGATCAACTGATTAAGGTTCGAGTTGTAACAGTGAAGATTACAAGTTTCTCTAATTTTATTCTCTAGAGAGAGTTGCTGCCATCTAATGAATTAATGTTTGGATTCAGTGGTAAGTCTGGTTGGATATGATAACCTTATGGGTTGGCCTCACTCTAATCTAAACCTCAAGAATTCAAGCACAACGCATTCTAGATCTGTCTCTGAAAATTTTGATGAAGAGAAAGAGGGGTTCCAGAGCAATGAGAGATGGGCTTATGTGAAGGTTAACATGGATGGGGCTACCATTGGAAGGAAAATTTGTGTACTTGATCATGGAGGCTACTCAAGTCTAGCAATCCAATTAGAAGACATGTTTGGTAGGCACACTCAATAATGCTCTTGCAAGACATTTTTAGTTTTTTATTTACTAGTAATATATGTTTTAACTGGTTGTACCATTCAGGCAGCCAATCTCCTTCTGGTTTACGATTGTTCCAATCAGGGTCAGAGTACTCATTATTCTACATGGACAGAGAAGATAATTGGAGGACAGTAGGTGATGTCCCATGGAAGTAGGTTCCTTTTGCTGTCTTCATGTTGTTTGACTTGCCAATTTTCTGCATTCAGTTCTAGGTGATTTACTGATTGAACAATGATTCTAACTTCAGTTCTTCTCTCTCACTTTTTTGTTTCGACACAGGGAGTTTGTAGAATGTGTGAAGCGGCTAAGGATTGCAAGAAAGAATGCAGACTTTGTTCCCTGCTCATCTAGATACACCTAAATTTTCTGTGTCTTACTCATGCTCCGAACCATGACTGAAGTTATGCTAAACTAAAATTGGCTATATTAATGAAAATGACACTTTATGATCATAAGTTCATAACAGAGAATTGCAACTTTGTCAATTATGTTTACCTTCTTGATGTGTGTTCCCTGCTCAATACATTTTTGGCTTCATTTGGAAGATCTAGGAGAAATAACGACGAGGTGAGACCGTGAGAGGAATGAAAATACAACTAATTTATAAACACGAAACATAGTTATCAACTTGAGCTAGGGAACCTACCCGGCACAATTTAGTACATTGTTCCGGCGGCCTGCAATATTCACAAGGGCTTCATAGCTAATGCATACCGGCATAACTATATGTGTGTGCATGTCAGCTGAGCAATTTTTCTTAAGTATCAATCCAACCGTTAGAAATATATAATATTATTATCATTAAATTTAAAATTGATTGAACATTCATTAATATATAATCTGATAGTTGATATTTATTTATATTTTAAAAAAATATTATACATTAGAATAAAAATAATTAGATAAAATATCAATTTACTTTAAAATTTTATAAAATTTTATGATTTGATTTATCTCATAAAAACTTTCGTTCCAACGATTAGATTGATAAAATTTAACGTTAATAAAAAATTATTTAATAAGGTAATTATGTCAAAATTTATTCATAAAATAAGTGGATCCCACTCTATGCTTGAAACCTACTTATGTTTATTTGGCCTGCCATGGTTGTACCGCATAAAAAGCAAAATAGTGTCTTGAGGACCTTCCATTAAGTTGTCTGTCCACATAAAACTTGATGGATTCAGCTCTTGTGGAATGCACCTGGTATGTTAGACAGTAAAGCATGTCCTTGATGGAAAATTTGAAAGTGATTATTAATATTCCTGTTAATGATTACATAACACGTTGCATTTTCTAAATTTCAATAGAGGAGTCGAGTCTTCATCTGGCAACTTTCGGGACAAAAACCACTCTCTGTATTTCTCAAATTCCATGTCATTAAATTGGCAAAAACATCTGTCTCAAGTTGCTTTCACTTTGAAACGTGACAATGACATGTTTCCCTTCATTGGCTTAGATGAAAGTTCTTCACAAGATCAAATCTAACAAACAGTCTTGTGATCCCACTTCATTTTCAACCTATTTATTTATTGCTTGTAAGCAAAAAGAAGAGAAGGTCAACTTCTGTTTTTTTTTTCCCAGCTTATGGGGTTTTTTTCTTTTTTAATTTTTAAAATGAAGTCTAAGACTTGTTGTGGAGAGTGGGATAATACGACTCCAAGATCAAGTAGTCCCAAATAAGAAGATTGTGTCACTTGAAGAGAGTTTTCTCTTTTTTTTTTTTCTTTTTACGGTAAGAGTAATTACTGTGACTAGGCCCCTCTTGAAATAATCTTTATGGTGCACCCATCGCATCGGCTTAGTGTACATGAGAAAATTCCTCTGTCTTAATCCAAAATTTAAATTTAAATAATCAAAATAAATAATACACCTTAACCATTATGTTAACCTATTGAATTTTCTCTTTTTATTAGGTAGAAAACAGATTAACAGTTTCCAATTTGTCAAAGGTTAAAGAAAATCACAAATAAAACAAATGTGCCCCCAAGTTTTTGTTTTAAAATACTTGAGCATTGGCATTAAATAAACAACAAACTGGGGGAAACTCAAACCGGGTCCGTGTCAAAGAGAAAGTCAAAAGAATAATGAGATAAATTAGGCAAGAATTCCAGAGATTGCTGGAATCCATTTCCCCTAAATTCGCGCCATAATCCACATGGTTTTGCCATCCCAAGTCCAATGACTTCTTAATTGGTGTAAATGTGGGGTCCCTTGTAAGATTTGCAATGCATCCATGCCAGTTTTTGGTAGTCACACAAAAAAAAAAAGAGAAAAATAAATTAAAGATCTTTTGAAATGTAAAATACACTTTAAAAAGTAAGCTTAGGAGTAACTTATAAGTTATAACTGATTAAAATGCCAATGATTTAAAATTTTGTAAAGTGAAAATAACTTGATAATAGTTAGATTTCTTATTTTATATTTTAGACGAATCAAATTTGAGTTTTTTTTTAAAAAAAATTATTAGTATAGTTATAACTAGAGATAAGTTTCTGCTCTCTCTAAAACCCTCCTATTATGATACATTTTATTCTAAAATTTTTCACTCAGAATAAAGAACTACCAATTGAGTTGCAACATTTTTAATTTGGAACTTTCTTTTTATTTTGTAACATATAATAAATCAACTTAATGAGAAGAAAATATGTTCATCAAAAGAGCCATTTTTAGTACTCCCATAATAGTTTATTATATTATGATTAATTTTGATTTATAATTAATGTACCTTCAAATCATAAGTTATTATATTATTAAAAAAATTTAATTAAAATAATAATTATTTAAAAAGTCAAACATTAAATAATAAGTAATTAGATGATAGTGTAAAAATATCTTAAATTCTATTATATTTGTTGTAATTCCAATACTTAGATTGAAAATAAATCTCAAAATAGTAAACCCACAATGACAAAAGTGCCATGTATCAGAGAGTTATTCATCGTCAAGCTCAATTAGTTGCAACGAGAAAACAGCGGAACAACGGGTGAGGGATTTGACCTCATTACCCTTTTGCTTGCCGTTTTTTATTCTTCCACTTAATTATCAAATACATGACACAAAGTTAGGGCATTGCAAGCAACCTGGCATTCTTTTGTCGGATCAGGGATTCTTTTTATGATTGAAAACTAAAGAAAGAGAACACTCTGAACAGCATTGGCGAATCATATAAGTCTACCCAACTATGATAATCAATCAGAAAGTTTACGATTAAAATGTCCAATCAGATAACCACTGTGTAAAACACTATTCCAAATTTATAGTTTTTCATCTTTTTTTTTTCCTTTGTGAGGTAAGTGGGGCGAAAAGATCACGGGTTTCTTCAGATGCTGAGGCAAGTGCTGGCACCGTCCGCCATAATAAATTGAACAGGACAGGCAGAGGGTGAGAGAAAACAAGAGAACAGAGAGACTCTCGCTGGCATAGTAAAATCAAGATACTGTTGTTTTAAGATGAAGACATTCTTTGAGGTACATATTTTTTTAATAGATTAAATACCAGCCAGCTAGCAAAACAAAAAGAACAAAAAACAAATCAAGAGTCTCTCAAGCATGCGATGTAGGCTGTAGCAGACCTACACAGTTCCTCTGTAATGGCAAACAAATGACAAGAGAAGAATCCTAGGAAGACTGATTTGCCTCAAAACAAGTTGTTCATTTTCTCTCCTAGGCATCACTTACAAGGATTAGTATTCTAGCGAATCTCTTTACAATCCTCCTAGCAGCTTGAAACCATTCTTAGAAGTGACCTGGAGTAAAAGCTTCACAAATGAACTAGATTCACAACTCACAGCTTCCTGAAATTTCTCAATCAGAGGATATGGACAGTCTATCCAAAGCATCATGCACATGCCTCATTGTTGGTCTCTTTTCGGGGCTGCTATGGACACAAGCCATTGCAATCTTCAAAACTGCAATGATCTCCTCTTCCTTATCTGCATCTTCAGCTAAATATGGGTCTAATACATCTGAGAGTGGCTTCTTCTCCTCAATGCAGAACTGAATCCATTGAACAAGGTCCATTTCTGAGTTACCCACTATGACAATGGGTAATCGTCCTGTGATCATTTCTAACAAAATCACACCATATGAATAAGCATCCCACTTCTGCGATGGCTTCACCACTCTCAGTGCTTCTAGAGCCTGATAACCGTTTCCCAAAATATTAGTTGTAACTTCTGCGGATAAGCTCTTTTGTCTTTCTTGGGGTTTCTCTGCAGCCACTCGGTCGGATTGCAAGGTTGGGGACCCTCCAGCAATATTAGCAAGGCGTCCAAGTCCAAAATCAGAAATGTGGGGTTCCATGTTATGCCCAAGAAGTATGTTACTTGGCTTCAGGTCTCCATGGACATATTTTTTGGGGCTAAACTCGTGCAGGTAGGCCAATCCTTTTGCAGTTCCTTTCATGATTTTCAATCGATGGGACCAAGATAGCGGTGTAAATGTGACAAGTCCAGCCTTTCCTGAAGTCGTTAAATGGAACCAAACAATCAAATGAACTAAGTGTCAGACCACTAAAAGAAAAGATCAGTAATATCCATTAGAAAAAAAATAAAACTTACCATGAATTGCTGTAGCAAGGCTTCCATTGGGTATATAATCATAGATGAGAAGCTTCTCATCAACAGACCAGTAATAGGCTCTCAGAGTCACAATATTTGGATGCCTTAACTTTCCTATTGCTTCTACTTCCGTTTGGAACTCTTTAAACCTTTGAGAACCTCCCTCCCCCAGTCTTCTCACAGCCAAGGCAAGCCCGTCTTCAAGCACCACTTTGTACATAATCCCTATTCCACTCTTACCCAGAACAAAAGCTGAAGCCTTAAGAAGCTCATCCAAATCAAAGGCCACCTGGGCATCTAATGGGACAAGATCATATTGCTCAACATTATCAGATAGGATCTCAGATTCATCCATTCTGAAGCATAAGCACTCTTTCCTTCCTTTCCCTCCCTTATCAACACCATTTTCATCCTGATCCTGATTAATACCACAAAACCTTGTGTAGCAGTAAGAGAACAGTAAACCTAAAAGGCAAATTCCAATTAAATCACCCACAACAATGCCAATCATAGCACCTTTACTTAGCCCTTTGTTTTTCTCACTCTTCCCATAACCATTGCCAGTATTCTGTGGGTAGTTATCAGGCAAAAATGGTAATGATGAAGGTGAACTAGCAGCAGGAGTATCGGAGCCGCATGGATTCTTCAAGGGCGGGCCACATAGACCAGGATTGCCAATAAAAGCCGTTGGTCCTCTGTTCACTAAAGCACCATTTTGGGGTATTGGACCATTTAAATTGTTGTAAGTAAGATCAATGTAAACCTTCTCAGGCAGATTACCAAGGCTGGCTGGGATTGAACCACTAAAATGATTGTGAGACAAATCAACAGTTCCTTGCAGGCTTGATAGATTTCCCATGTCACTAGGAATTGAACCATTGAATTGATTGAAAGAAAGGTCTAGTTTGTCCAGAGAAAACAAATCAGTACCAAATCCATCTGGCAGAGGACCGGTGAAATTGTTTTGACTAAGAACAAGGGTTTTGAGTCTCTTGCACTGGACTATAGTAGCAGGTAAAGACCCATTGAAGAAATTTTGTGATAAATCTAGAGTTTGAAGGTACCTGAGCTTCCAAATCTCATTTGGAACAGACCCGGAAAAGGAATTTCCATAAAGGACCAAACTTTGCAGTCCCTGCGCTTCAAAGAGCTCAGCAGGTAAGCTTCCAAAAAGCTTATTGTTCCTAAAATTTACATGGCGGAGCTGGGAAAGAGATCCTAAAGTAGAAGGAAGAAAACCATAAAGTTTCCTCTTTGGGATACTAATGGACACAACACTTTGCTCCTTGCAAGTAATCCCATTCCATGAACAGGGATTATCATCAGAAGAATTCCAGTTACTCATAGACCCTTCTGGGTCTGCGACGGACTGCTTAAGTGTTAAAAGCACAGAGCCTTCACCATTCAGAGAATTCACACGTGCAAGAGAGTTACAAAGAAGAAAACACAACAAAACTAAAGGGAACATCTCCGACATTGTGACCGTTGGAGCAAATACAAAATAGAGAGGAAGATGAAGCTCACCGAGGTTACCTCTAGTTTCTTTGTGTAACAGAGAACAAGGCGAGGAGCAAGCTAGAAAGAAAGACAATGCAGGTTAGTGTTACCGAGGTTAGAGAAAGAGAGAGAGAGAGAGAAGGAAAGCGTGAAGAGTCAACAGTGATGGAAGAAGAGAAAGCGTTGAAGAATGGGAAAGGTTGAGCTTGCAAGAGCAAGACCACGAGGGTCGGGGAGAAACATTATTAGATGAAAAAGAAAATGAAAAGAAGGTTGGTGAATGCTGACTAGCGAGAGTGAGAGAACCCACACACACGACAACACTATAAGACGCTCTGAAATTTTCGCGACATTTTGGTTGCCCTCTGTATTCTGTAGTCTGTACTCCATAGAAGCTTTCGGCTTTCCTGGCTCGCAGCAAATGATGGACGCTGGCTCGTAGAAAAAGAAGATTCTTTTTACATTATCGTTATGGATTTGGCTAACTTCACTTTAAAAAATAAAATAAAAATTATTAATTATTAATAAAAAATTAAAAAATAAAAAATAAAATTTAATAATTTAATTTATTATATGTTATATATATTTTATGATAATTTTAATTATTAATTTTTTTATAATAGTTAATATTTATTATTTTATTATTTAAAATAAATTTTTTATTTTAAAAGAGTTAAATTATTTTATTATATTATATAATAGATAAATAATATAATATAATTAATATTATTTATATTTAAATAAGATATTAAATAATAATTTATTCTGTTAAAATAATTTTTTTTAATCATAACTGTATTAAACTGTATAAGATAAAATAGTTTGATTCTTATACTAAATAAAATTATTTTGATCGGATATTATGTTATTCAATACCTTACTTAAATACTGTATAAAGATTAATAGTATTAATTATATTATATTATTCATCACTTATATAATATATAAAAAAAAACTTTAATTTTTTGTAATATTTAATGATAATATAAACAATTTTCAATAATAATATATTAAATTTAAATCATTCATGTATTCTAATATTTTCATAGAACTGATGATCATAATACAAAAATCAAGAGTACATATAAATTATTTTCCACTCGATAGGTTATAAATCGGGTAAATTTAAAGGTGTGAATTAACTTAGTTGATAAACTTTTTTGACAAGTGAAAAGATTTAAATATTAATAATTATTCTAAATTTAATTCGATGACACACTTCATTTTATGTGTCATGTGTAATATTTGTATTAGATTAATATATATTCTTAAAATATAGATTAAAACTTATTTTTAATTTATGAAAGATGCATCATTTATTAATTTAATTTTTTAAAGATTAATTTTATCAATTTAATACCCTAAACTTTAAATTCACAATAATTTCATTATTTTGATGAATTAAATTAATAAAATTAAAATAAATAAATGAATGAAATTTATAAGTAATTTAAAACTTGAGAGATTAAATTAATAAAATTAATGTTTAAGGAACAAAATAATAAATAATATATCTTTTAAAAATTAAAAAAATATTTTACTCTAAAATATATAAAACTTTCTTCACTTTCTTTGAGAATTTTTTTTAAATATGGGCTAAGCTCATTCTTATAAAACTCTTTCACCACATAGTCTGCGTGACTTTGTTATTTTTGAGGTGTTCTAATCTCTATACTATCATTAGGTTTAACTCTCAAATTGAACATATTAATTTAGTTACAGTAAATAACCCTTTTAGCTCACCAAAAACAAAGACTATGCCAATGTTACATTGTCTATTAATACCCATAAGCTTATCTTTCAATTTTCTTAATAAAATGAATAAAATACATATCAGACATTGCTGCACATTTTGTACTTGTGCATGGCAGGAAGACCACATTAGACAGTCATGATTATTCTCTATTGCTTCTGAACCGTTAGGGAGACCATGGCTATAATTATGCCCACTTTGTGCTCTCCATTCCTCAAGTAGGTCTTTTATTTTTATTTTTTTATACATATTTTATCATTTTATCACTACCAAATTAAGAAAATACAAAGAACCATGTATATGTGTGTATTTAGAATAATTTATCTTGTTATCAAAATAATTTATAATTAAATTTTATTAAAAAACTTTAAAAAAATTATTTTTTTACAAATTAATTCATTTTCAAACATACATTCTGTCTCGTTATCATAAAATCAGATTTTGCACAACTTACAAAGCTATTAAAAAAAGTATATTATAGTTAGTTGTTAAGATTAGAAAAAACATCTCATATTACCATTAATAGATTTTGTTACTTAAAATAAATTAATGGGACATAGAACAATTTTAGTATTACTCATTTGACGATGACAAATAAATTTTATGATTAGAGATTAAAAAAAATGGAGGTACCGTAACAACCGAGGAATCAACGGTTCAGATCTTCCTGTCAAGTGGGCCCCACATTATGACACGTTGTGAATGCAACAACCACGTGTTATTGTACTGCTGCATGCACGCAGAAGAAACGGAGCCATTGCCAACTTGCAAAATCTCACGATACGAAAAGGAAAGGAGAGCGATAAATCAAGGATAAATTGGCATGTGAAGCGTGAAGCCGTGAAGCTCGTAAGTAGCCGTTTCTCAGTGGCTAGCTACCGGCTAGGCTTGAGGGTACGGGTACCCCACGTTAACGTTAGAGCTCACATTCGCACTACACTGGCTACCTGCCTTTGATGCTACGTAGCCTACGTTTGTACTCTGCAGTTTGTAGAGTATATTTTTCTTGAAAAATAAAGAAAAAATGCATTTGGATGATAAAATATTTTTAAATAACGTGATTTTTTTATTTTATATATAATATACTTTTGGATAAGCAGTATTTATTATGAGAATTTTTTTATTTTATTGATGTAATAATAAATTTATATGTGATCTATTATACTGTATTTATTAAATGCAAGTGTCTATTACAGATACTGAAAATCTTTTATTGTCTAATTCTTCTCT
The DNA here is from genome assembly GCA_019955255.1 of Castanospermum australe. Lineage (NCBI taxonomy): Eukaryota > Viridiplantae > Streptophyta > Magnoliopsida > Fabales > Fabaceae > Castanospermum > Castanospermum australe. The sequence goes on from NSJW01000935.1 coordinate 125,953, forward strand.
ACTAAAAGATACACTGCTTGAGCCTTTAGGAATTAGAAGTGAGTCAGTAATAAAGTGTAAAGATGATTTATAAAATGCCATAAATTTAAACTTATGTAACATATTTATAAAAAAAACATTGATTTTTAATTTTGTATTGTCATTGATATAAGGGTTATTCTACTACTATACACATTTATGGAAAATATGTTTTAAAAGGATATTTGCAATACTTAGTAAATAAATTACAAAATTTTGATATTTTATAAAAAAAATCATACAAATCTAATAGCGTGTAAAGAGATATAAAACTTTACATGTTTTAACCATTTTAAGTTTCTAAATATATGAAAAATTATTTATAACATATAATTATAAGGCATGTAATAAATTTGAAATATTCATGTTTATTTTAACATATTAAATATGAAAAAAAAAATTTAAATTTGTATATGAAAGTATCTTATAAACAACAAATTCTGATGGTACTTGAAAACCAGTAAAGGGAACGGGAGCGTGACCGTTTCATTCCATAGAGCCCACCACCGGATTATAAGTCCAATAGCAGAGCTCTCGCAGCTGATAGCTGCCTATAGTAATTATAATTATATGAAGTGGGCTTTGCACTTTATAGATCAAAATAATAATAATACAAAATTATATTAAAAAGTATACTTTTATAAAGGCACCTTACTTCACGTGTGTCTTTTTATTAAGCAAATCACAATGTTATATATGTTTATATTATTTTATTTAATTAACAGTTTGAGAATTAATTTGTTGTGAGAATAAAAATAGAGATTAAATTTTTATAGATAAATTTTGTATATAAAATTTTATAACTAAATTTATTTATAAAAACTTTATTTTTATTTTTACTCTTATATTAAATATTCACTCAATATTAACTGCTTTACAGTTGTTGCCTTGTTGTAACTTTCATATTAGCACTTTCCTGTTAGGAATAAAATAAATATTTTTTAGGCTCTATTTAGTATATTATATAAATAATAAATAATATAATATAATTAATATTATTTATTTTTATATAATATTTAGATAATATATTAAATAACATAATATTTAGTCAAAATAATTTTATTTAGCTTTGATCCTATAACAAATAAAGATTAAATTATTTTATTTTATTTAATTTATACAATTAAAATTAAATAAAATTATTTTAACTGAATAAATTACTATCTAACATCTTGTTTAAATATAAATAATATTAATTATATTATATTATTTATTTTTTATATAATATACTAAACTAGACCTTAACGTCTTGCTAGAAAATTGTTTAGATTGTACCACAATCTTATATCTAGGCTGTAAAAGTATATTCACAATCACATACCGTATAATTCAGAGTTGGACCACATAAAGTAAATGCTTTTAGAATACCATTTAAGCTTTTCTCCTGTCTTATTGTTCTCTTTCGACAACTCATTTTCCTTCCATCAAAATGTTGATTATATTTAGTATGTCTCAATATATTCCCTTTCAAATGTTAATGAGGTTGGATACTTGTATTTAAATATCATTAAAAAAATCCAAGTAAGACATTTGGATAAATAATATTAATCAAAAATAACTACATTAATATCCACATTTTACATCAAAAGTAAATTTATGAATAGTATTACCCTTTTTCATAATTTAGAAATATTTTTCGTATTCTGGTTCCTTCATTATTTGCATGGACTTAGAGAATAAAGACAAGGGGTGTCTCTAAATTTGCATATAGCTTTTGCTTCATCATTGCTAGATTAAAAGAAAGAGGCCTTGTAAGTGGTTACAGTATGCAGATTTAAAGGAGAAAAGGTCTTCAAAGCCGTTAGGTATGCAAAAAGCAAACAAATGAAAGAAAAAATGATAGGAACTGAGATGTATGAGGATGGCTCTCTTGCTTTTAGGTGACAAGCAATCATAAGTTTTCTTGCTAAACTTCGCGATGCTTTTATATGTAAAGTATTTTTTGTTCTAATATTTTCAATTAAGAGATCTTACATCTATCATTAAGATATACTACTTTTTGCTGCATGCTTCGTACTATTACAAGGGGAAACTACATCCATAATCACAATGTAAAATGATTTTTAATAATTGATTTGCATATAGCTTAATGTACTCCTAAAACGTAAATCATCATACAATAAAGAAATTGACCTAAACTGTATTTATTATTATTGATTGTATTTTATAAATTTTAAATATTTATCGTTGGAACTAATAACTAATAATTAATAATTATTTATTAACTCATCAAGAATATTATGTGATGTTTGATACACCGAAATAATTATGAAATAGAATAAACATGAAATGAAAGATTTTTATGTTTCTAGCATGCAATTTATGGAATACATTATACAATATCAAAAATGGAGTATGTAATTTATTCACTCTCAAATAGGTAAGATTAAGATTTCAAACTTTATAGAATGTGCATTATTTTTTTTTATTTTAACATGCCCTCATTATTTTTATAAAATTACATTTTTATTCTTTTTAAATTTAACTTATCTAATAAGATAACTTTTAGCAAATAAAGATTTCACATATTAGGTAACTCTTTTATTTTTTTATACTATAAATTTATATAAATAATCATGTAATTCTAAAAAAAATGTGAACATTACTATTAATACTTTTTTTCTGTTATATTTTTGCAATTATATTCAAAATTTCATAAAAATAAAAATTATAATAATTTAGTGAAATATAATTACTATTTAAAATATCACAAAAAAATTTATACTTTTACATAAAATGACATTTATGTCATTTACATCAATTTTAATTTCATTCCATATCAATTTTTATACCAAACAATGAAAAGTAATGTTACACAAAAATTAAATAATATTTTTGACAAAATTTAATTAAAATTACGAGTGATTATTAAATAAAATAAAATAATAAAAATTATTTATTTATTAAAAAATCAACGGATATAACAAATTCAAAAATTCTATAAAAAACTTTTAGTTATATAATATTTTCTAACAATAAAATAACTTGAAAGAAATTCCCTTTATTTCCGTTCTCGTTATATTCTGATTTCATTTAACCATGATTTCGTATGCGAAACCGAACGTCACGTTAGTTCTTAAAAACTAGACCAGCTAGCGTGCCACTCTACCCTGACTAAAACGGCGTGAAATGCTAATCAAAGTTGTCGTTTGAGGATCTTTTGTCGGAAAAAAACGACTTCATAGCAATACCGATAAAAAAAAAAAAAAAAACGACATCGCAGTCATGCGTTATCTCCCGAAGAGCCAGAGCAACGATGGCTGAAGAGAGACGCGAAGGAGACAATGACGGAAACTTGCATCCGAAACGCAGTAGAAGCCATACACGCGAGTCCATTTCAAGCCGTCCTCTATCTCGCCGGTGGAGCTTCTCAGGTCTCCTCTCTCTCTCCCTCTCCCTCTCCGTGTGTCTATGTGTTTCTTTCTCTCTCCGAGTCTCCGTGTGTGTATTTGCGATGCACGATGGTGACCCAGTAGTAATTGGAATCATATTGAACGTGATCAGGTTGTGGGCTGGTTGCTATCAGTTCCTGGTGCTTCAAATACTGTGCTTGAAGCCGTGGTTCCTTACTCTAAGATGTCCATGATCCAGTTACTTGGCAAGGTCATCGTTTGATTTATTCTCTCAGCAACTCAGTTTTATGTTTCTAGTTTTTTTTTCTTATTATTTTTATCCCTGCAGATTCCGCCCCAGTATTGTAGCCGACGGACTGCTGAAGATATGGCTTTGTTGGCTTATAATCGTGCTCTTAAACTCTCCAGGCCAGGTTGACTAATCCAAATCAAACTCATGCATTTGGGTTCCGACCCATTAATGACACACACTTTTATCAATCATTATTTTCTTTGTTATTGCTAAGAAATATGTGAAAATTTCAGTGTTGTGCAAAGATGGATGCTTTGCTTGCACATTTGTATGAATTGCAGTCAATGTGTGTGTATCGTGCCAAAAAAAAAAAAATGCAGCAATATGAACTAACGTGCCTTTTGGTCTGCATTTACATGTTGATTAGGATTCCCAGTTCTTGGTGTGGGCTTCACTGGTTCTTTGGCTAGCACGCGTCCAAAACTTGGGGAGCACAGGTATTATCTTATTATACATTATCTACAAAAGTGATCGATGAAACTCACTGTATTCAGCCCATCCATAAGCTTCTCAATGGTTTTATGATTTGCTTAACTTCTGGAGAGGTTATCCATTGGCCAGTAAATTGCATTAGTATATACTAGTTTCCAACTTGCAGGCTTATTTCCATCGGGGATTCCAATTAAATAAGTTGTACCTTTCACTCCTAGAGTCCTAGACAGTTCTTTTCCTGTTTGTGGCAATAAGTTCACATTCACAAGCTAGTCTTGTGAAACTAAGCTAGCACCACCTATGTATCTTAAAAACTTTTATTCTTTTTCTGAAAAGAACCTAGGTATTGCAACATGATAATCTTAGTTTCTATGAGATCAAGATTTTATCATCATAATATGGTTTCCTATAACGGCCTTTTCTTCCGAATCATATTTTACACATTTTTGTTTCATTTCAATACGTTCATGTCGTTCATCTTGATTTCAGTGTTTGAGTAATCATATGATTCATATCAGTGTATGTGTGTGAACTTATTATAAGAGCACATATAATTCTTACTCGATATTGGCTAGCTAATCTTAGCCCATGACTTCCTGTGAAGATGTATTTTTCCTAACTGCAGCAAGTTGTATTAGTCATTTGTATCTATAGAGATACTGCAGAGTCTTGACTAAATACAAGCTAAGCTCAACTGTAGACAAGTGCAATACCGCTACTCTTCAAGTTACCTCTGGATTTATTTTGTATAATTTGATTGTATGACTGTCTGGATCTTGGTAATTGGTCACATTTTCTTTGAAGAGGTTCTTTTCAAATTGTGCTTTCCCTCTCTCTCCTTAAATGTGATTTTGGGGGAGGACTAATCCCCATCTGAGCTTCTTCTTTTATGTTCACTTATAGATTTTATATGTCAACAAGGACAGCTGACCGACTTTGGATATCAGGAGTGACCTTGACTAAGGTACTGTTATCCTTTTCTTTGTTCTATACGTTATTCTGAACTTGATGCTAAACATGTGATAATCATATATGCTATATTATTTATGGACATATTTATATTTATTTAGTTTTGCATATTGTTTTAATTTAGGGGTTGCGTACTCGAGAGGAAGAGGAAAAAGTTTCCAGTCATCTTTTGCTCAAGGTGTGTGGCGGGTGTAAAGAAAACTTGTCAATATTTTTTTGTTTTGCTATTCTATTTGCACTTATGAGCTATTTTCTTCTATTTGCTGCTTCTTTTTTCAGATTATGTATAAGAACATTGTAGATATCATAAAATGAGAACAGGAATATTTGGAAGCAAAACTTTAGTTTATTCCTTTCTTCAAAATTGTTTTAAAGTACTCCTTTCTTTGGCCTTCTTTTTGCTTCCTTCTCTGTTCTGCTTCTAGGCAATTGCAAATGCATGCAAAGTTCCAGCAACATCTGTTTCTGAATTGACTGAATCTGATGTATCTGATGAATGTGAAAAGCAATTCAATGAAGATCAAGAGTTGGAACAACTTATAAATAGTCAAATATGCTTTAAAATTTATCCATTTTCTAGTGGTATGGTTGAACCTTTGAGCTGAGTCAAACTTAATACAGTTACAGCATACAATTAAATTCCAATTTCTTATTGATAATTTTTTATCTTTTGTCTGCAGAGATACCAACAGAAAGGAAATTAATACTGCCTGGTTCTTTTAATCCATTACATGATGGGCATCTCTCAAGCTCATGGGTGTTGCCACCCGGTACATTAGCTCATGTTATTCATAAAAAAAAAAATGTTCAAATTTTTAATTTGTTATTCATTTGATAGACTACTCACAGAATATGAATTCCTTCCTTCTAATTTTTACTGGTGTTATTTTAATATTGCTGTTGTAGATGTGTTCCTTTCGAGGGGCTGGTGTTATAATTTTGCTTTTAGAAATTAGTATAAAATATCAGTGATACTCATCTATATCTATGATGTTTTATTTAGATTTCTTTTCATTTGTTGATAATTTTAATTCAAAATTTCACTTATTAACAACACATTTATGCAGCATTTGTGGCAATGGGTATCCATGTTTTGAAATATCTGCGGTCAATGCAGACAAACCTCCATTATCAGTGTCTCAGATCAAAGATCGCGTCAAGCAATTTGAAAAAGTTGGTGAGATTCTTTCTTCCTCTTCCAGGTTCTCTATCTTAAAAATGCATAGGTTCTAAACGCACAAGTTTCTTAAATATCATTGATAGCATACTGCTCATGTGCCACACACGCTCCGAGGGAGGAGAGAGAAGGGGAGGGGATAATGAGTTTTTTAACATTGTTTCCAGAGATAGTATGCTTAATAATGATGAATATTTGGCATGGTGAATAGGGTCCACGTGTTTTTGTTATGTTCGAAAATTTAGGATAAGCTCTTTCGGTGATTTATGCAAATTTTGTTTCTGTAACATATTTGCTAAATACGATATGCCACTTGTAGTGATCTAGCTTTGCCAATCATCCTGTTATGATATTCAGGGCTTACAACTGTTTTTAGGCACTTAGTTTGTTATTCTTTAACGTATGACCTAAAGTTGTAATGACTTATCTCCTTCAATGGCAGGAAAGACGGTAATTATATCCAATCAGCCTTATTTTTATAAGAAGGCCGAACTTTTTCCAGGCAGTGCTTTTGTAATTGGTGCTGACACAGCAGTGAGGCTTATTAATGTATGAAATTACATACTTCTTGGATAAATTTTGCATGAACTTAACAATTTCTTATCCTGAGCATTTTTAGTACATGGTTTGTTTCATTAGTCAATAGTCATGCTTGGCATGCTTTCTAGGGATGTAATTTTAGTTTGTAAAGCAGCTCTCTGTGGTTTCTGCTGTATCATGTCTCTATTCTACATGATTGTTTATTTTATTTGTGAAAAAGTACATTATTAATTCATTATAATATTCTTTAAGAAAACTTATTGTTTATGGCATTTTCTTATAGCTGAAGGGGTGAAAGCAATCTGACCGTGTCTTTCCCTATCCAATTGTCTATCATTCTGCAGTCTGATGGTACATGTCATGACATGCATGAAATGGACTGATTTTTGTTAAACAAAAGTGTGTATTTTGTTAAGCATGTTTTCCAATTTATGTAGCTCAAGTCTTGTGCATTAAAATTGCTATTTGTCCTAAGATAAGTTTTGGGGTTTTGGGTGGATAAGTTAATATGGTGAAAGATTGATTCAGAAGAATGAATTTGTGAAAGGTTTGTGTAACCTAAATTATGCACAAGTGAAAATTGATTTTTGTTTTTTTTGGGCAGCCTTATATATTGAGAATTGAGGTATAGGTGCTTCAATAATGAAATGATGGAAAGTAGGTCAATGGAACCAAGGAGAGATCAAAGAATGCCATTGGTAGAGGTAAAGTGATGAAGAGTTGTGTCTGGCAAAGAGGCAGCAGAGGTTATAGTCCTAGGTTGAGTTAAATTGGGATAAGGGAATTTTTCTGACTGACTAATTTTGAATAAGGACCCGTTTATCATAGGTTGTAACCTGAAAAATAATATTTTTGATAGATAAAAACTTTTTTTAAGTCTTGTCAGTTGTCAATATCCTCTTGGAAACAATATAACGTTCAGTTAATAAACATAAATATGTTTACGTTAAATCCAAAATGTAAAAATAAGAAAAGAAGGAAACAGAAGAAAATAGAAAGAAAGAACAGGAAATGCCTCATTCTTTGTTGTGAGAGAATATGAGAAGAGAATTAAGAATGGGAATGACTAACACACTCCTGTTTGTCTCCTTGTCTCTATATTTATATAAAAAGATAAAGATAAGTACAAAGAAGATAAGTCTAATTCAATAACACAAAATAATAATAAATAATAGTTCAATCTTTATTCTCTAACATTTGTTTACCCTTTTTGTTGCTTCATTGTTAAATTCAAGTTCTTCATGTTACTCTTGCAGCCTAAATACTATGATGGGGACTACAACAAGATGCTCAAGATACTAATTGGTTGCAAAGAAACAGGATGTACCTTCCTTGTGGGTGGTCGGAATGTAGATGGTGCTTTCAAGGTATCACTGCATAAGAAAAGAGCGTAATTAGTTCTGGCATTCTGATTTTCCACGTTCAATGTTAGTGAGGCCATCACCTCCTTCTACAGGTTCTTGAAGATTTTAATGTTCCAGAGGAACTGAAAGACATGTTCATCTCCATTCCAGCTGAACAGTTCCGCATGGATTTATCCTCCAGTGAGATAAGAAAAAGAAGTGGAGAGTAAATATTTTTGTGGTTGAAGGTCACTCCTGTATGGTCAAGGATGAAATCACTTTCTTCTATGAAGCACAAAATTGTGGTAGACACGTAACGGACACTCATGTTACACACGACACGATACCACAGGACACTTCAAATCCTAATGGGACACTTCAAATTTTGCTGTATGTTCGTCTGAGCCCGTGCTTCTTAGCTTTCCTGTAGCTGAAAAGGATAAACATATTTCTGTGCGCGGTTGATGTCAATTTTTTTTTTGGTACAGATCAAAACTGAATGTGTGGTAAAAAGGGGCATACACACTATTGAAAACTAAATCTAAACAAAATCATAGTCAGAAGCTCAGCATCAAGTACTATTTAAAGCTATTTTTCCTTTGTGTTCCTAACCCAAAATTTGTCAGTTTCAGTTTCCACCGTCCAGGCTAATTTAGAGAGCACCGTGCCTTTTGGGTTGGCATGTGTAACTTCATGCTTTAGGACAGAAGTGAGCCTTGTCTTTGGGCACATTCCACCAGAATTTTCTTGTGAGTCACTATCCCAGAGCACTCCAAATGGCTAATGGGCCAATGTGAGCCTGAACGTTCAATGTTCGTTGTCCAGTTTGTCACTCTCTCATTATCTGTTTGTTTATCTTCTATTCTTACCTCGAATCTCTCTTTGGTTCAATCATTAGTATATAGAAGAAACGCAAATTTTTAATCGAAGAGAAACAAGAACAATATGCTTATTATAGCAGCCTGTTTTGACTACAATTTGTAACTCTGAAAAGTGGAAACTAAAACAAGTATGCCTCTCATATCAGCAATAATTAAAATGAGAGCAATACTGTTCCGTAGCTAGCTAGCTTCACAGTTGTGCCTCTTAATAGTCCACGTTGGTGGAGATGGTGATGATGAGGGGGAACAAACAGAAGTTCAACTACCAGAGTCTCCGCCACAACCTGCCCCACACCCGGCGGTGCAGGCTGAACCGTGGCCATGGCTGCTCGCTGTAGAGGCTTTTTTTGAGTCTTTGGACACCGGATCTGCGCAGAAGAAGACGATGGCCGCAAAGAGAGAGAGCATCACCAATGCTGCCCAGAAGGTAAAAACGAGCCTTCCCAGCTCTTCACCATAGCTGCCACCACCTTCGCATCCCGTGAATCCAATCTCTTTCCATTGCCTCAACATATTCTGATTCTATGTTTCTCTGACTCTCTGGGCATGTGCGTGGGAGGGAAAGGACCGAAGAGATGATGCTACAAACAGTTGCAACGGACCAAAGAGATCATGCAACAAATAGTCCCCTCTCCTACGGCCTATTTTGGGGCCATGAATTGGCACAAAGGAAAACGAATGTGAATGGTTTTAAGAGAAAATTTGTATTATTTTAAAGTAATACTTTTTCTTACTTTATACAAGTGAATATAAAATAAATATATAAAAATGATACTAAATCTCATATCATATACTTATTTATTTTATATTTACTTATGCAAAATAAAAATAAAATATTTATTTTAAGAGTATATAAGCATTTCTTTGGTCTTAAAGCTTTATGCCATTGACCGAGTTAACTTACTTAAGAAAATGTTCTTGGTATTAATGTGTAACATATCTGATAATTATGCTTGCGGGAGATTATTTCGTCACATAAGCATTTTAGGATGTTAAGATAATAAATATTTTTATTTTTTATTTAATATATTTTATTAAGTTTTAAGAGAATTATTAAATTAATCATTTAATAAATTTAATATTATTAATTCGTTTTCATTTTATACCCAATCTAATTAGGAAGTTCACTGTCTTTGTGGAGGAATTCAAATCACGTGTTTGCCAATCATATCAGCACAAATGTGCATGTTTGGCTGGCAACCGCAGGTGTCAGAACTCTGAAAGAAGGAACGTAATCCAAATCTTATTATCCTAAAGTGACAAATAAGGAAATGACCGAGAGAATATAACTCTTCTTTTGGATCAAAGGTTTCACATTAATTCATTGCAATTTGTCACTTCAAAATTTGATGCCAGCTCATTTGATATTTATTCTAATTTAAGGACGTATTAACAATGCTTATTTTTGTGTAAAAAAAAATATCATATATACTATTCACACTATACTTACTTACATACGTACAAATATCAAAGACATAATATTAAAATTATCCTTTTTTTTTTAATGAATGTATATGCATGCATATACTAAAATGAGTAACTATCTGATTAATAAATATAATTTAAATGTACTTATTGCATGAATTTAATTGCTAAGAAATATTTGAGATGTACAAATCCTTTCTTTAAAATAATTACACATAAGTCTTTGAAAAAGGCTTCTTTAATATGATAGAAATGAGTTACATTAATGCCCAAGAGTCTTACTGTCTTAGTTTAAGTGATACTAAATTTCTTTAGGAATTACTTAATCCCAAGTTAAATCTCAACTAAGCCAATTTACTTGCACAAAGTCTTAAACCTCCTTTATAACCAAAAAAAAAAAAATCACATTATTATTGGCGAATGGCTAATACAAGTCTACTTAGCTTAACTTGTTACACTTGAACCATAAAACATGCCTAGTTATTTAGTACTCAAACCAGGCTCAATAGAATTGGAAACTTAAAATTTTCATTTTTAAGGAGATAAGTAGCGCTATTATAATATTTAAAAGGTATTTTTTCTAAATTTAAATAATTTTTTTTATATTATAAAAAAATATTTTTTTAGAAACACACAAATTTAATTTTTAAAAAAGCACAAAATGTGATTTTTTTAGTGCTTTAACTTTTTAAAAAAATATTCATCCAAACATTTTAAAAAATAAAAAAAATATTTTTAAAAAAAAATCTTTTTTATTAAAAAAAAAACCACATCCAAACGAACTCCTAATATAAAATACAAAACCCATCAAGTTAAATTATGAATCATATATTGTATCCAAAAAAAAAATTATTAATCATATACAGTATGGCTTCATGAGTAATGATACCTTCATGATCCTTCCATTCACCAACATAAACAAGTAGTTTTTCTGGTACATACATAAACAAGTAGTTTAATTCAAAGTTTTGTAATCCTACTATTTTTCCTTTAAATTCAATGAGTTGATTGTTCACATGACATCGACTACGATTTTTATTATGGTGTACTTGATGTTACGAATTAGATTCTTTTTTTTTTTTTCTCTTTTTCAGGTCTAAAAAATCTTCTATATAGCCCTCTCACTTTCACAATCCAAGCGTTCATTCGCAGTCAAGAATCACATTATTATACATCAAAATGGTCGGAACCAATATTGGAGACAAGATACAATAAATACACCATATAATTTAGCTACTTGCAGAACAAAACCTAGTTACACTTGATAGTTGGCAACAATGCAGGGACATCACTCTGTATATTGGATGACCGGGCAAGACAAATCAGCCAGAAACTCAAACTGGTCAAGAAATCTAGCGCGAGACATCCCAATATAGACAAATACGTTGTAGCCTACTGAGAATGAGTGCTATAGAACAAAAAGCTTAATGAGATAACTGGGGAGAACTTCTAGCAGACTGCTCAGAAGCATTGGCAAGGCCCTGCAACATTCTCAAAATCTCGCTTGTGTCATCCAAGTAATACTTGGCCTTGCTAGGTTTCTGCCCAACAGTGCAAGGAAACACTTCCGCAACCAGGGAGAGAGATGCCCTTGCACTCATTATTACCTCAAACATGTCCTCATCTGATCGGTCATCCCCAATGCATAGAACAAAATCTGGAATCACACCCTTTTGTTGCATTGTTAAGAGAAGACGTTCTGCTACAATACCCTTACTCACACCCTGTACCGCAAGTGGTAGAACAAAGGAAATAGTCAACCTCAGAAGGATGGGCCAGGTTTCAATGCTGGAAGTTGGAACACAGATTGTATTTTGAAGTTTAAAGACAAAGAAACCACATAGAAGATAGAACAAGCAGTGAATGAGAGAATCATATAGAATGAGGAAGAAGTCCAGGATCTTAGAAATAAGGATGCCCGTTCACATTTTGCATGACAAAAGGTTAGAATTAACATCAATGATCCAAAAATGTTCTTTACAAGCAATCTAGTCCCAAAACAAGTTCCAATTGTTACTAAAAGAATATTATGAAACAAACAGCAGTCAGATATGCTAACACAGCATATAATATGGTTGTCTAAACATGGTTGTGGGCCAGTCATGAGAATGACCACAGTCAGAGTACCTTGACTGTCCAGATTCAAAGGTTCTTTCGGACTAAACAGGTAACAAGTCACAACTATAAGAAGTATATAAACTTCTTCAACCAAATATTGCTGACCTCAACATAGATTAGTGATGGAAAGACAAAGTTTTATTACTGACCTGAGGTTTAACTTCCACAATGTGTGAGCCACTTTTAACAGAAACAGGCTCATTGGCAAGAACACTTTCCAGATGATCTAAAAGCTCCTTAGCCTGGCATGAACCAAAATCTCGGTCTGCATATTCATAATTCCAAACAAGAGCACTCTCTTTGGCCTCTATGTTAGAACCATCAGTTGTTTCCATGTATAACTGCATTACTGGCTCAGCAATCTGTTTCCAGTCAAAATCGGGCACAGAAACACAAGCTTCCCATTCTGCATTATGATTTGTCCTGAAAAGGAAAAGGATAAACTTCAATTTGAGCACAGAAGCAAACTCTGCCAAGCAAAACTTTTTTTTATTTTTCCTCAACATTCTTCCACGTATAAAGTGAAGCTGTGAGTATATTTGGCTGACAGAGAGGATGAACTAGACACCTGTATACAAAAGAAATGCCAAAAATGATCCCCAAATCCCACCAAATTTGGAACAAAAAGAACCAAAGTTCATCATTCTTAAAATTAATAAAATAAACAAGTAAATTTGAAGTTGTTCATTGTTACCTTTTCTGCACAGTTTTCTTGGGACATTGGTAGTCAATCAGATTACTTCACAGGGAATTGGATAATCAGAATGAAAAATTGACATGTGGAAAAACGTGTCCACAGTTACCAACAAACATACCTCACAAAATAACCATGCTCTGCAGCAATTCCCAGCCTTTCACAAGAAGAAAACCATTCAGTAAGAATCTTTCTGTCCTTTCCACTTACAATGAAAACACAATTCTTGGTGTCCCGGCACAAGCTGTTCAAGATGCCAACAGATTCAGCATTGGGTGTTGTACTAATTGATCCAGGCTGCATCATGGTACTATCATAATCCAAAAGAATTGCTCGGTGCTTGGTCCTCTTATAAGCTGAAACAATATGCTCCATTGATAGCTTTCTAAAATTAGGATCCAAAGCGATTACCCGAAACCCTAAACCAAAACCAATTCCCCACCATCTCCTCCTGAGATGATCCCTACATGCCCTTTCCAGATCCTGCAAAAAGCTACGTGCCCAATATGCAACATCATGTGTGCTAACATACCTATAATGTTTCTCATGCCGCATCTGTTTTTCAGACTCTGGGACTATTAGGGCAGAATCCATAGCTTCAGAAACAGCATCAATATTCCATGGATTCACTCTAATTGCCCCACTTAATGACGGGGAGCACCCAATGAACTCAGACACCACCAGCATGCTCTTCTTTTGGGAAAATGGATTTATTCCTAAAATCTCATCTATCTTCTCACTTCCTTGTCGACATATGATATATTCATAGGGTATAAGGTTCATCCCATCTCTCACTGCTGTAACAAGACAACATTCTGCAATCACATAATAAGCAATTCGCTCATAACTTTGAAGTGGTGTATCAATCAAGACTACAGGTGTGTATCCGGACCTTCCAAATGTATCATTTATCCTTGTCACAGTGGCATAAGTTTCACTTTGTACCTCCTGTACATCCTTTCCCCGGCCTCTTGCAGGGTTTGCAATTTGGACAAGGACAACTTTGCCCCTCTTATCAGGATGTTGTAAAAGCAATTGTTCCATGGCCAAAAGTTTTAAGCTGATTCCTTTAAAGATATCCATGTCATCGACCCCAAGCATCACAGTTTGACCTCTGAACCGGTCCTGTAACTCTGCAACCTTGCTTTCTGTCTCAGGAAGATTCATGACAGATTGAAGCTGACCTATATGAATACCAACAGGAAGAATCTTAATACTTACAGTTCTACCATAGTACTCAAGACCTATGTAGCCCCGCTTGGATTCATAGGAAAGCCCAAGCATTCTACTGCAACAAGAGAGGAAGTGTCTGGCATAATCAAAAGTATGAAACCCAATAAGGTCAGAATTCAGAAGAGCTCTAAGAAGTTCATCCCTAACTGGAAGTGTTCTGTATATCTCAGAGGAAGGGAATGGACTATGGAGGAAGAATCCTAGCCTCACCCTGTTAAATCTCTTTCTCAAAAATGTTGGAAGAACCATCAAATGGTAGTCATGAACCCACACAAAGTCATCATCAGGGCTAATGACTTCCATTACTTTATCTGCAAATATCTTGTTGACAGAAACATAAGCTTGCCAAAGGGACCTATCAAATCGACCACCAAGATCAGGTGATAGTGGAAGCATGTAGTGAAATAAAGGCCATAGATGTTGTTTGCAGAATCCATGATAGAATTTACTAAAAAGCTCGGGAAGGAGGAAAGTGGGTACACATTTGAAAGTGTCAAGCAAGTACTGAGCAACATCATCTTGCTCACTTGGTTCAATTTCTTCTTTGAGACAACCAATATAGATAGCTTCCACATCATCCCCAAGACCATCTTTCAGCTGTAAAAGAAGTGAGTCCTCATCCCAGGTAAACTCCCACATACCATTGTCTTTTCTGTGTGCCCGTAATGGAAGCTGGTTGCCTACAATGATAATCCTTTCTTGAGAGATGGAGGAGGGAGCATCAGAGCCAGCACTGTTGCTGTTCTCATCATCTAGTTCAGACAGTACTCCAGCAACAGTTGCCACTCGAGGAAGCCTTTTCTTCTCACGTCCAAAAGTTGGGGAGTCACAGGAAGTAAGATCTAACAAGTTAGAATATGACCTCGAAACCATTATGATGACAGCCAAAGGAACTTTGGTGGACGAGATGTAGAAACAGGCTTAGGTTGATTATTCACAATTAAGTCCTTCAAACAACCATAACAAGGATGAAATTTCAGACATCTGAAAGCAAATTAAATATCATATACCGGTACCTCAATAAACAATCAGTCCAGCAAAATTAATATTACATAATGTTACATTACAAGAAACGTCCATACAAAAGTTCAATAGATTTTCTTTTTAAGTCTCAGGATTTCAAAAGATTCAGCTTTGGCATATAGTCCTTATGGTATGCAGTTAGTCCACATGAGAAAAGGGAGAAAGGGGCAGAGAGAGATAAATCTCACACTAGGACCCCTTCAGCTAGGTTTGACAGGACTTAAGTCTTAAATACTTTGAGACCATTTAAAAAACACTTTGAAGAGTGCTACCATATTCAATCAAAAAAGAGACCTATACCAACAATTTGAGAAAATCCTAGATAGAACATTTGAATCCATCGAAAAAATTATTATTACTCGTGAACTAAATCTGACAAAACACCATCTACTACGAACAAATTTTTAACTACCAAAAAATCATCTAGCAACACTAAGAACTGGAGCAATGTTAAGATGGCTGAGTGAACACTTAAATCGATTCAAACAGCCAGATACATCCAAATGCACGATTAGCCCATCTTCCATTGAGCACATAGAAGCTCAAAAAGTGGGGGATGAGCAAATTAGCACATACATGAATTAGCAGAAGAACCAAGAAAGACTGAAAACCTTTACAACAGCAATGAAGAACTGGGTGCAAAAACAAAACCTACCGTTGACGGTAACAAGAAAGAGAAAGGTGGTGTGGGTTGGGAGATGAGACAGACACCAAAGATTTTTCTTTTCTTCTCCTCTTACACACAAACGTTAGTGAGAAATGGCGTCAACTGGGAATACCTTTTCTTTTACTTTTGTTTACGAAAACAGAAATTTCATAGTGATTTGTTTTGCCTGTTACACCCAGCCAACGACAAATTGGATGTCTTTATACAAAGAACTTGATTCTCTCTCTCACTTTCCCTCTCCATACACACACAGGGACACACTCTCACTCTCACTCCCTATCTCAGTGATGGGTGATGACGAGGACAACAGCACAGTAGACTCAACTTCCTTAACCCCGGTTAATGAAAGACTTACTCCACCTAACCCCTCAAACAATGTGGGGTGCATCTGCATCCTCCACACACAGCGCGTGCAACGCCCCAGCACTGTTCCAATTCCCGCATAGATACCCTGATGATTCTATCGTGGTGGCAGTGCATGCCTGGATTTTTAAGGTAAAAAATATTTTTTTTTACGGATACTGTTTATTTTTAAAAATTATATTTTATAAAAAATTATATAATTATTACTTTTAATATAAAAAAATTATATTTATAAAATAATTTAAATAAATTGAACCTTATATTTATATTCCTATCAAAAATATATTTAAATTCTTAAAATTATTTTGAGATAATATTTGATAATTCTTTTATATGTATTTTAGCCTAGACTAATCCTTAGATTATATTTTGAACAACAGTAATTTTTTATTATTTTTGCTCATATGCATTTAGGAATAATTTATTACTGTATTTTTACTTCAATAAAATCTATCACTAAGTTAGCTTCTTAAGAACTATATACTTTTTAAAAAAAAATATAATTTAAGGCGAATTCTACAATATATTTCATTCATGCTTAGAGTGATATAAATTTTATATAAAAACTTAAAAAAATGAACTCTAGGATTTAACCATTTTAATATAACGATACATGGTAAAAAAAATTAATATGTATACTTTAGAAGTCATATTAATATTATAATCAAACTTATATGTTTCAATGATCAAAACTTATTTTGGGTCATTGCTCTTTATATGTAGTAATAAGTTTAAAACTTTTAATCCCCAAATTTAGTTTTCTTCTTTTAAAACCTAATTTTATAAATTATGCATTTAGAGAAAAAAAAATGAATTAAGAGATGAAAGTGTACGTCCACAAAGATTTTTACATAAAAATTTAAAGCATTCTCAGCATAATATTTTAAGAAAATTCGCTTTTAGTAGGGACGCCAAAATTCCAGCACTCGTAGGAACCGCAAAAATTACCTAGGATAGAGAAGGGGACAGGTACCATACTATCCGTAGGTACTTGTATACTCACAATTTCTTTTTTTGTTAATATTTTATACATATTATAATTTTTTTTAAGGTGATATAAAAATATATACATATTTTATTATTTTACTATAATTTTTTTGTAAGTATAAAAGTTGTTGAAAAAAAGTTATATCATTAAATAATAAATATTTATACGAATTTATTATTATAAAATATAGTTTAATTTAATATATTTTTTGTGATATATTATTTTAATTTTATAAATATTTTAAATTATTAAATAAAATTGTGATATAAAATATTAAATTTTATTTATTTATATTTTTAATTTATATTTTTTAAAATTATATTTTAAATTATTATATGTTTAAAGATATCTGTAAATACTTATTTTTTTTTAATAAAAGTTTTAAATAAGTACTCGCAAACGAGAAGGTAAACAAGGATGGGACGTGGGCCGTTGACATTCCTAGCGTCTGGGAGGTTATATGGAAAGTTGAAATTGCAAAGGTAACTCCGAAGCATTTGATCATGTGAAGTCCTTTTTAGCTTTTGCTGTGCTGATGTTCTAAGTTCTTGCCAATTAATTAATATACTAATATTCATTTGGAGTGCATCCCAAATTTTTATTCCTAGAAAAATGCTTCTTATAATTTTTAAGTTGGTTCCATGGCAACTTCAATCTAGCTTTCGACCAAACAAGTTTTAAATTAAAATTTTGTAATGAAACAAGTTGATGGCCTTTAATAAGTTTAATAGTTTATTATGTGATCCAATGGCTTATCACTGTTTGAAAAAAACCACAGAGATTAATTTAGGGTTGGTGACTTCGAGGCCATGTTCAAGATTAGATCTTATCTCAACCATCATATGCTCGTTGCCTTCTAATTCTGCAACATGTACTTTAATTAATTGTCAGTTTTATTATTAATCAATTGGATTTATTAGGTCTTTGCTTGGCACACAAATAAATAATAATAATAATAAAACTTGTTTAGCCTGAAACGAGAAATGGTTTGTAGTTTAGTAAATGAAGCTGTGCATGCTTACGTACATATATAGGTGGAATCTAAAAAAAGCTTATCTGATTCTGCCGTTCAATATATTAATTGTACGAATGGAAACAAAAAGAATATTAACTCTTATGATTTTTTTATAAGTTTGATTTTAATTCTTAACTAGCATAAAGTTATTTTATATTATCATTTAATTATGAACTATCATATTATTAGATGAATTTGACATTTTAAGTAATTAATTATTATTATAATCTAATTCAATGGTTGAAATTTAAATTATTAATTTCTAGTCACCAATATTAATCATTTCCCCATTCAAAGAATGTAAAGAAATAAAATAATAGAGGGAAAAAATTGCAAATTTAAAATTGAAGAAACAAAATTTGAATTTTTAGTTTTTGAATTTTTTTTCTCTTTTTACTCATTCAAATAAAAATAAGTTTCAAATTTTTAAAATTTTCATTTTTTTTCTTTATTTTCCTTCTCTCAAACCAAACATAGGTTTCATGTTTGATTCTCCTAAGGTTGAGTTGTGTAGAAAGAAAAAATGCGTGTTTAATGTGTGTATTTAATTTTTGTTGATAACTTAACTCATTTGAACTTAATAAAGAATATAGCAATGGTTGAATATATGATATTAAGGCCTCACAAACAATAATACAGACCATCATTAATTTAATTTTCTCCTTTATTTTTAGTTCATCTTCTTGCTTCTTTATGGGACACTCCTCAACCATAATTAATTATCATTTCTTTGAGCGATTTTCTCCAAATCACAGGACTTGCCACATATTTAAAATTGTATAATTCATGTTCGCCTCTGTTCTGTATCAAGTCTTGGTGAAAAAGAGAGTAGATAGAATCATAGAAGAGAAGAGATTAATAAAGACAGAGAGAAGCTTCTGGTTCTAATGGACGGGTGAGTTCAATTGTTACTTTGTTAGAGATTTATTGGTAGCTAGCGTCAATGATTTGCTTCCCACTATATCTTTAGTAATATAATAAGCCTATCATTGTGCTGAAAAAACCAAAAAAAAAAAAAAGTCTAGTTGCTTGTTGACGTCGAGTGATTGTGTTGTGTCCACTAGACTTCAATGTTTTTCGCTACCATTTGGCATTTGCAATCATTTCGGATGCGACGCTACTCCTCCCTGCCCCCTCTTATAGTCATGGGTCATGCTCACACATCTACCATTCTCAATGTATATTTATTAACCATGACTTATTATTAATTATTTGAATGATTAATTTCGTTGCAATATAATTAATTTGTATTAGTATTGATTATTTAATTAAGTAAAATGAATAATATTGGACAACTTGCTTGAGCTTAGCTCAAATGATAACAATATAAATAAGATTTTGAAGTAGACGTTATGAGTTGAAGATATGATAATGATTTTCAACAACAGAAGGCTTACGTAAAATTCTCATCTTCCTTTTCTTCCTTCCCCCATATCCTTCTTTTTGTCTTAACTATCCACTCTAGCTACTAATAGCGTTGCCTTTGTAGCTCTCAACCATTGGAGTCATATATAGGCTCTCGTGCTAGTGGGATATATATCTATAGATCATAGTCCAAACATTATTATACCCTTGGGAAGTAGGATGGATTCTCAATATTGGTCTTGCTTCTTTGGACTCGCCATTCAATTCTCAGGGATTTTACACAAATTAAAGTGGGTATGATTTCACACTACATCTAGTACATCTCAACTTTCCTTTGGTACCTTTTGAAGATTGTAAGAAACTTTGATCCTCAGTTAGGTCTACGGTCACGTTAAGTTCCTCCAAAGCTCAAATTCCTTTTATGGCATCACTTCTTCAACACGGTATTCATCATAATATAGTGGATTCTTATCCTCATCTTTGTGACAATATATATATAGACACACACACACGCACACATTGCATATTTGGCTGTATTTATTCTATTGCATCCGTGAAAGCAAAGAAAAGATAGAGTCTTCAATGAGAAATTATATGGTCTGATGCAATGAAAGAGTGCAATGCGTTCAATGAAGTAATTTGAATATATATATATTCTATTTTTTTATGCTTTCCACAGGCTCTTGTTATTTATGGCTATGATTAATGAATTTTGGCCCCTTCGTTGCTTTTTGTACTGGTTCAACCTATCATTGCCATAACAAAAAGTCTCTATCTTTCTAGAAAAAAAACAAGTCCAACATATGAAGAAAAAAACAAGGGTGATGTGTGATTGTGTATTAATAAACTAAACCTTAAAAGGGAAGTTATGGTAATTGACAATAAATGAAATATAGAAATAATTTTGAGATGGGATGACGATTTAACATCTAATTAGTATCTGTTATTCAATTAATTGGATTTTTTGGTGACTAATTAATATTCTTACAAAATGATCTTGTTTAAAATAAATCTGAGCCTCTTACTTATCAATCAATATTTTTAGAACCCATCTATTTTTTTTTAAATGGTTTAGAATCTGTCTCTAATCCTATATTATAAATAAGTTAGGCTTTATAATCGTTCTTTTCTTTTTAAAATTAATTTAATAACATAAAAAAAGATTTTGTTTTATGTTTACTTTTATGTTATCGATTATATAACCGGAGAAGTATGTTTTGTTCACAATGGAAAGGCCAAAGAATATTCTTTTTTTGGCAAGTCAAAAAGCCATTATCATAGATTGTGACCAAAGGAATAATACTATCGAAAGGGATGACCTAACTCCCCACAATGATGGGTTGATATTATATGGATCCATTGTCAAATCACACTTGCCTTACTTCCAAAACCAATATTATGAACTAATAGCATATTGACGGGCATTAACTTTTTATTTATTAAATTTTTTTAGTTCAAGACAGTATTTTCAATTTTGTTATCCAACATTTTATGAAAAGAGATTATACTTTTACCTTAATTGTCACTCTGTTGATAGAAGCATCAGAAGAAACTTAGTTTCGGGTTCTAAATTCATTTTGTAGAGAAAGAAATTTTAGAAGTAGTTATTAAAGAATGAAAGTATAGAAAAAGCACTTATAGAGAAAGTGAGATGGTTATAATATTTTATATTTACAATTTTATCCCTAATTTAAAATATGTTGAAATAAATTTTAATGGTAAAATAGGAAAACTAAAATGTGGAGACCAAAAGGTACAATCCCTTTTATATATAGTATAGATAATATGTTGTCGACAAAAAAAAAAAAGAAAACTATAATATGTTTCTTTTTCTTTCCTTATAATTTGTTGTTATTGTTGCCCTCCACTGTAATCTTAAGAGGAAGGCACATACAAAGTAAATGATTTTCTGTAACCCCAAAACAAAAACAAATGATCACTTTCATTTCTTTTCTTTAATTCTGTTATCAAATACGAATATTATAATTTTTACTTTTAATTACTTCCATTTTTGTGGAGCACATCCCTGCTGAATGAGTGATGGAAAACAAAAAAGAAATGAAATGAAGTTGGAGTATATACTATTTTCATTTTCTTAAATTGTTGCATTTATTATGTATATCTAAGAAAACATGTGTGATCAGTACTGTGCATGTATATATTTCAGAAAAATCTTCAAACGTGAAAACTCAACTTTATACTAACAAAAAGAACTCTTAAATAATTCTTTATTCTAGAAATACACCATGACGACTCCTTAGCTTTTATCAAAATTATTTCATGAGACTTATTTTGCTTATAAACTTTTTTATTTATGTTTTAAAAGCTAAAATATTTGCCATCTTTTACTGAAGTGGCTGGCAGTAAGAAAGTTAGTGTCCTTGATACTATAATGTGACCAATAAACCAGGTCTTGAAAAATGACGGAGATATGTCTTGTAATTTTATCTCCTGCATGCCAAGGATTCAACAGTACGTGGAAGAATTTACAAGCTGTCAATTCTTAGTTGAAAATATTACGACTTCTATGGTCGTAACTATGCTTAAAGTTAGTGTTTAGGTGGCTTTGTCCATCTAGAAAAAGATATCTTACTGTTTACTATATAAATAAAGAGTAGATGTAGTAGAAGTGGGGAATCCCGGTCCCACCAATAATTGATCAAGCATGATTCATCTGCAGTCACTGAATAAGTGGCGATTATCACCAAATGACAGTGCAAAAAAATGGTGGTGATTTATGAGCAGGTCTTCTGGGTTGGAGGGGCAGTTGGAGATTAGCGAATGTGAGTTGGTGAGACGGTAGATGGGTATTAAAGTGAAAGTCTTACATTGGTTAGTACTTAGTAAAGAAAGAGAGTTTTCATGTCCAAGTTTGGACGGACTAAACTAAAAGAACTTTTGTTTTCAAGACAAAACATCCAAAAGAAATAGAAAAGAAAGTGTGCAGCTAGCAAAATCCAACGACCACAAATCACGTGGTTATGAATCATATCTTAGCTAGTTCCCATTATTTACTCTTTGAATCTGCATTGGATCTTCTCTGCATGTTGGTTAGTCACTTGTAGATTGAAGGTCAAAATTGCTTCTTTTGTTTTTTTTTTTAATAATAATCTAACAGTATTGCAATTACATTCATAGGTGGCTATTGGTTTGTGTAAGTCACAAATAAAATAAATAGCCACCTATGCGCGACACAAAGTGTTAACTGATGAAAAGTTTTCAGGTATAGGTCTTGATTCAATAACTAGTTAATAAAGAAATGGAAAATCTTTAGCTAAAAGATTAAATATATTTTATCAATGCACGGACCATTAATGAGTCACAGAAAGCACTTTTTTTAGTTTCTTTTCACAAATTTTGATCACCAATAGTGAACCTCGTAAGCGTGATTATTACTCTGGTGTGCATTCTTATATTTTTTTCATTTTCCTTCTTTTTGATTAATTAATACACCATATATGATATCCATTTGCTTGAAAGTTTGTCCAATCTCCAATCTTAGTAACGGCAGTGGCTTCTAATCTTCAATAAGTTTAGCATCTAAGGTTGACTGCTTTCTTTTTCAATTCTTAACCGTTAGTCAACCAAATTGGGATGCCAATTTCAGTCAGAATATGCTTTGTTTGTTGGAAGATGCCATTGAATATCTGAAAGTTCTCGAGCATCTCTGTTTCTCCCTCTGTTTTTATGTTGAATTTTTTACTATGGACACTCATCTTTCACATGTTGACGCTATGCCACTCTGCTGAGTGCTGACATAAAAAACAGATTATGTCAATGGATGGAGAAGCTCTATATCAACATGGCCACATCTACCTAGTTGGGATCAATAGTGCAGAAATACCTTATTACATGCCATGTCTACCCATGACATTAGTGGTGCTTGGAAGAGGCGTCGCCAATGGTTGGAACTTGGAGCACCACGGGCTATTCCATGGCTCTTGGCTGGTGCTCATCATCCATCAACCATCCTCTGAAAAAGTCCTTTTGCCTTTGATATCTGGTTCAGCAATTTTTCCGGTCCCTCAATTGCAAGGGCCATTAATAGCTTCACATGGATTATTTACTAACTGTTTGCTTAAATAGCCACAGACCTCACATTCAACTGCACAAATAATGCATGCAGGAGAATCTATCCTCTCAACACTAGAAGAATAGACACTGCCAGCCGGCCAAGAAATTCAGGTGGCTAATTTAGTTTAAGTATCTTTCTTTTATGGTATATTTTGATTAACCCTGTTCTGTTATGTTAAAGAGGAATGTCTATGGTATGCCAACTGAATGAATTCTGATTGGGAGTTATAAACAGTGACATTTATTAACAAGTGTTGAAATGTTATAAATAATATGAACCTTCAATTACCCCACATCATCCTAAATATTTCATAGAAATATGTTGTTGCAAACTCTTGTTCTAACTCAATTTATAATTTTACAAGCATTGTCTACATTTACAAACTGAAGGCAGGAAACATATTTGCTTGAAGCCAATTTATGACAAATTAAAGAGAGTGCAGCTTGTATCTTAATTCATGCAAGGCTGATCTAAACTTCATCTGAACTTCTTTTGTTTCACAGGTCCCCTGGGAATCTTGTTGAGGAATTTAGAATCCAATGTCTTGAATAATCTCTTCACATCTTGGTTGCCTTTGCTTGCTAGATAATCCACCTCATCTTCATACCGCTCATACATAAGGGGAAGGGTCACCAGGCAGAGGAATACTGCAGAAGAATACATAGCAGATCAACAATCAGGCTCAAACAAGAAACTTGATGACTATGCCATGAAATGAGTTTGTCTGGGAACTCACTGATATATAGAAGATTCAGAGTGCTGAAATAAGTCCCAATTGCTGACATGATCCAGAGACCAGCAAATGTCTGAAATTCAAGCACTTGATGTCAACTAACAAATTATTAAGAAAATGGTCTGATATTAGATGTGAGAGTAATTGAAAATGGTTTCTCAATACCACAAAGAAGAGTGTCAGGTCTTTCCCAGTTGAAATATCATAAAATTTCCCCAAGAACCCGTTGAGTTTTGTATAGAAGTATCTGAAGGTGGATTCTGGGATTTCAAGATCATGGATACTGGGAAGTCTCCTGCAATGCAACAGATTAGTAGTTACTCCACAGATTATAAAACAAAGCTTTCAAATATAGACTGCAAAAATTAATGAACACAAAAAGGTTATATTACCAAGTGATCAGTCCTGCTGCATTATACCAAACGAAGAGGATGAGCATAATGGCCATGAGGATGTGACAGAGTAGAGTAACAAAATGGTATTCCATCACTTCAAAGAGAAACCAGACAGTGGAGAACCCAGCTACGGTTGCACCCGATAATATCTTGTTCTTCCATAACAATATTTCAGCAACTGCAAAATCAGATCAATCACGTCACAAAAAAAGAACAACTTTTAGAAAGAAAAAGGTTGTTTTTTTTGTTGGTCTTTGGAATATGAACCAAAATGCACCAAATGTTGCATGATGGGGGCGAAATGGGCCTAATTAGACAATTAGATCATAATTCTAACATCGCGTCTGGCCAAATTATAGTTTGTGGCGCTTTATCCTATTATTAATATTGTTTTCTTTTGATTCATACACATATGTAAAGAGAAGGATTTTTGTCTTTTTCGGTTCAAAGTTTAGGATGAATGTTATCCTGTTCCAATATTTTCAAAAACAAAATATAAAATATAAGATATTTGAGTATAAGGTATAAAATAAAAATAAGACTCACATTTATTTAAATGGCAATTGTAATTTTTTCAGTTATTACGATATATATATCCTCAAGGTACGACCTCCCACTCTTGAGGGTATGACAATTGCAATTTAAAAACGTAAGAATTTTGAATTTCAATATATGTCGTATCTAAATATCATATATATGGCATATCTATTCAAGAAATTTTCGTTTATATATAAAGGGCTTCCCACGAGGCAACCTTCTAAAATGATCAAACGGTAATCTTGTACCATTTAAGATAAAATGACAAAAGTTTAAAATTTATAGTTTCAAATTAATGGACAGGAATCACGCATGTAATTTCATAAATAAAAAGGATTCATTTTTTTCTACTTTAGGGAAGAGAAATACAATATATATATTAACTAAACAACCAAAGGTGTTGATTATGTTAAGAAGAGATAAAAAGGGATGCATAATGTAAAAGAGGTGAAACTTTAAAAAAAGAAAAAAAATCTTACGCTTTCCTTCGCCGAGGACGGCGTGCAGCTGTCTTTGACGACCAATAAAACCTGCTCGCTGCCGTGGAGGTTCGGTGGAACGTGTTGGCATGGCTACCAATTCAATGGATTGAATTTGTCTGTGAAGTGTTTGCTGATTTTCCTGAACGAATTTCCTAGCTAGCACTCTTGTGATTCATTCGCCATGAGGCCTATATATGTAATGTGCCAAAAGGATACTGTGGTTCGAAGCTTTGTCACCAAGAAATTAACCCATTGCATGGAGGAAAGGTATGGCTTTGGCATGGCCTTCAAGTTTTATTTCCACGTTCCCACACGCAGGATTCGGATGCATTGTTAGTGTCTCACGTTTACCCTCCACGTCTTATTAGTACTTTTGTTTTCCTGTGCATAAGCAGTGTGTAAATGCACCGAACGTGACACAAGGTAACATAGCAATCTTTAAATAGCTAAAAGAGTGCGTGACTCTGTACAACGAATTTATTTTATTTTTTTAAAAAAACCAGCAGAATATAAGAGGGGAGTAAATGTGACTTCATAAAGTCACTAAATAAACTTATTTAAAATTAAAAAAATGAGCTAAAATAGACATGGAGAGATAGCAAATTAATTCAAAATAAATAAAAGAATACGTGATTCCATACGCCGCTAAATAAATTCATTTATATTTTTAAAAATTTTAAACTGAACTAAACATGATATTGATCATAAAATAATTTTTAAATAATTATTTTATTTATTTTTTAAAAATAAATAATATCGTACATGGCACTAGGCCAGAGTTCGTAACTGCATAAAACCCCTAAATGAACGTTTATCGAATTATTAGCTTTGTTTATTTCATAAAATTACAAAGATAAATGAAATCATTCAACTAAGAGCATATATTGTTAAGACAAAACTGAATACAATAAATAAGAAACTAAATTAAAAAATAGCAATCATGGTAACATTAGACATAACTAAAAATTAAAACATTAGATAGAGATTTTTTTAAAAAAATTAACAAATAGTAGCGATCGATGATTTGAAGAAATTGAACTAAAAACGTATATGACAGCAACGTAAATACGTCCGTTTTAGGGACAACCAATTAACAAATACTAATAGATTAAAAATAAAAGAACAAGGCAAAAAATTAACAAATACTAATAATAATTTCAAAATAAGAGAGCAAGTTAAAAAAAAAAATTGTAACGTGCTAATGAAATTTGAGCAGAAAAGATTTTCTTGAAAGCATAAAAATGTTAAAGAAACATGAGGGCCAGCAATTCGCCACCAAATATCACTTCATCAAACATTAAAAAGTCAACTTTACCTGAGTAAATAATGAATATTACAAGCATCATAGTTCTGAGTGGACGTTTAGTATAATAAAAAAAAATGGAATCAAAATATGAATGAAAGTGAAAATAAAAATAAAAATAGAATGGTAATATATAGGTTTCACATTTTACCAATCACAAAAAGGAAAGAAAAACTTGTTTCATATAAAAGTATCTCGTAATATGTACTTACCGTTTGTATTTACTTTAATCTAAAACCAACATACTATGAATATTTCATAAAATAAAAAGAATGATATTTTTTACAAAATAAATATTTCTTTTCATTTTCCTTCTCATTTCATTCATTTATCTTCTATCACACACTAAACAGTCCTAAAGAAATTGTTACAAAAAGAAAAACAGCTGCATTAAAGGATAACATCGCTGGCTATCAGTTTATGGTAAGAAAAGTGGGTATAACTTATGGACATCTTTAGGCCGTGCATGGCTTTTGTCTCTCTTGGTTTCTCTCCCTTTTCTTTCTTTTCTATTTCCCCTGTGCTTCTGATGCTCTCGTTTCCTCCTCCTTTTGGCTCCGAACCTTTTTCTGTTAACCTCTTTCTTTTTTTTTTTTGCCCCGAAACTTTACTGTATTGAAGATAAGGTTAGCAAGAGCTTTTTTGGGGTTGTGGGAGAGTTAGAGTTGCTTTTCAACGTAAAAATAGAGAAGAAACCGCCATGATGTAGAGAGGACCATGTGATGAGGGCAGAGGGTGAATCAGAGGGGACCGTGAGTAGAATCTTCTGCACAGGAGAAAAAGACAAAAAAAAAGAAAAGGGCATAGATTACTGGATAATGTTATTTACAAATATTTTTTTTAACGTTTTGCATTTTTGATCAATTATTATAATTCTTTTTCTTTTATGTCTTTCTCTCTCTTTCTTCTTCAATATTATTGGTTCATATAAGAGTACGAGAGGGATGTGAAAATAAAAAAATATGTAAAACATTTTTAATGGGCTTAAAAATTGGGCCAATGAATTTAAATTTTGGTAGAGGGTTTAGTTGGAGATTGGGCTAGGTGGGTATAGGCTTTGGGTCAGGTTGGGATTATTTTCACTTTTGGGTTTGAATTGGTAACTTTTGGCCCCTTTATATTACTGATATAATTATCTATTATTGAAGACAAAATTAAGGACAAAAACAAAAAAGAAGATAACAAAATATATAATTATTTTTTTTATTTTTTTGCTTTATTAGTGAAGATAAAATGGAGTGCTCAACCATCACCATAAAATCACTTCGAAAACACTTGTTATTAGTGTGGTTGCAAGGGTTACCTCTCATTCTTTCTCTTACCTCCACAGTCTGATAGTCTGCTGCAAAGACTTTCTTGATGCAAAAGAAGATAACTACGTCTTTCAGCATCAATTTTTTTGTATAATTAGATTTATCTTGAGCGATCACATCAATTTGTTTTAAACAGATTTACTTACAATTTAAATTTATCTTGAATCTGTAAATATTATATAATCACATCAACACTTTACCAAAAGTTTACACCATTAAATTTATATTTAAACTTTAATATATCACATTTAAAATTTTATACTAATTTATTTAAATGTGATAACTTTATAAGTATTTATTAATTTTTTAATTTATTATCGTGAAAACGAAAGTTGACAATCGCCATTGTTAAAGGAATTAAGCATGCGATTCTGATTTTTCACTGTTTACTTTTATCATTTTGTCCTTGGACAGAACAGTAATCGTAATCATAAAGAAAACTCAAATTTTGACCATCATGTTGAGCATATCACATCGCCGAAAGTCATTCAGCGTGACATGCTACAGAGTGTTCGTTAAAAAAAATAAAAAAAAACAAGGCAACATGAGCAATTATTCCAAACAAAACTATATAATTATTAATGTGGTTTGAATTTGAATAATGTTATTTTTTTTATCAAAATAAATGTATCTCTATGATTAGTTATGAAAACATTAGATTAGGGCAAAGTATACAATATAAGTAACATATATCCTTAATGACGGGAAAAACAAATTAGCTGGGACAGATTCGACCCCTAAATAACCATTGTATATCAAATTAACTATTGAGACACATCATAAGTTGAGGAGGGTGTTTGAACCCACGTCTTACTTTTGGTCAGGAGGCATGCCATTATTAAGCCATTGTTCAAGTGGCTAAAATACCGGGGTTTGCTTTATTAATCACAATTTTTAAACTTCAAATAAAACTCTCACTTTCTCATAAAATTGTAAGTCGCTATTAAAAAGAGTTTTGTGGCATCTTTTTCATTATGTTTCTATAAATTAAGCTTTCTTACCGATAATGCCTAAAATAAATTCTACTGCACCTAAACTAATGGGATTGACAAAATTTTGAGTAGAAGAATATTTCTGTTAAATTCTTCACATAATTATGAAATACCATTGTAATCACGCATATTTTTTTCAAACACTCGTTAATATAGCTATGTAGTAGTATGTACTTAGTTAATTATATAACAAGTTAATTATGATTTTACTTGATATATTTCATATAAAAAATGAAAATCCACAATACAGTTTCTATTATTAAATTTATCTTTACATATATAATAACATGTTATTTTTTTTATACTAGATTAACATAAAAGTTAATAATTATTCTTTTTTTTTAATAACATTTGTTACCCAGACTTCTCAATTTTATCATGCCAAAACCTTGTGGCCTAGTCTAATCGAGGAGCAATGACTGCATAATAAAGCAAAGGGAACGAAAGAGAATGCCCCGCAAACCCGTGTTGTAAGGGGCGCCAACTCTAGTCACTAGCACTGTTGGCATCCACGAAAGACTCGGCCATCGATGGCTTTTACCGCAGACAGCAACTTTGAAGGTCCTCTGATGTGCCTCCCCTCGCACTATAAATAGTGAAGAGAGCCATGCTCTGATGCATCCATCGCTGTTGTGTCACAGCTAGCCTCAGCTCTCAAAGTCTCAGTTATCTCTGTTTCTGTGTCGCTTCCTCGGTCTCTCTTCGAAAATGAAGATTTCATACGCAGCACTGTGCATCATGCTCACTCTGCTCCTTGCTCAAACAGAGTCGTCAATGGCAGTCACCTGCAACGCGTTGCAGCTGAGTGCATGTGCCAGCGCCATCACCTCCTCGAGCCCTCCCACTGCTGTGTGCTGCAGTAAACTGAAGGAGCAGAGATCTTGCCTTTGCCAGTATTTGAAAGACCCCAACCTCCACAAGCTTGTGAACTCTCCCAATGCCAGGAAGGTTGCTGATGCCTGTGGCTCCCCATTCCCCACTTGCTAGACTAGAGTCTTCTCCTGATCTGTGCTTCGCTTTGAGCCAAAACATTAGAGACAACTACTAGATTTATATATAGGAGCATCTTATATGTGTTTCTGTGTTATGTAACTCTGTTCTATTTGGCATCAAGTGGGACAGTTCCTCTGCTTATGCTTCAGTTTGGTGTGGTCCTGCTACAATACTGTGTGGCGCTTGTCAGTTGTTGGAGGAGTTGATCTTGTATCACATATATATATGCATCTATTAATGAATGTAGTTTGCTGATTTTGACGAGACAGGAAGGAGCACTTGGTTTTTATTTGAATTGTCCAAATAATTTCTAGTCATTTCTCACAACTTTTTTCATTAAATTATAATAAATCCGTTTACATAACTAGTTATGCGACAATCATTTCCTATTGAAGTAAGCATTACAGCCAAGCAGTTACTTCATACATGTGAATGAGGTGTATCTCACGGTTCGGTTCATTTAAACTATCTTATAAATTTTTTATAAGATATAATTTTTAAAAATTAAATCGCAATTCTCGTTCCTAAATCATAATTCACTCTCCTTAACTCAATACCTCACGGGTGAAAACAGTTCATACTTGAATATCTAACAAGTAGGAGATGAATCGATAACTTGCTCCACGACCAAGTTAGAACGCACCACAATTAGTAAATGTTTTATTTTTGCGTCAATGCAGTTAAATTTTATCCTAAACCCACCCTCATGTGCTCTACATGAGAAATGTTAATTGCGTATCTGGTGTGTTCGTGTTAAATGAAAAAAAAAAGTAAGCACATAGTTGATGTGACTAAAATTTTAGTGAATTGAATTCAGATGCTCTAATGCTTGTAGATGTGAAAAAGAAAGTAACAAATAACATAAGCCATATTTATATTATACTAGTTTTCTGAATTAGTGATCATTAAATGGGAAAATGAGCAAGTTAAGGATGAGTGGTTTAATAATTCTGATATTGCACATCATCCTTGTGGTGGAGGGCACATTTAAGAAAAAAGTTAATACAAGAATAAACTTGGAGCAATTATTTTGTATGATCTATTTGCTTATTTTTATCTCTGTCATTTTCTTATGCCACAACATTGCATTTTTTACATGTTTTAATTTTAGGTTCGGGAAGCAATGAGTTATTGGGAGGAGATTTGAATAGTTTGAAAAGTTCATAGATTCAAATTTTCGGCTGTTATTACTA
Source organism: Castanospermum australe (assembly GCA_019955255.1). NCBI lineage: Eukaryota > Viridiplantae > Streptophyta > Magnoliopsida > Fabales > Fabaceae > Castanospermum > Castanospermum australe. Next base: position 157,865 of record NSJW01000935.1, read on the forward strand.
AAAAAAAATCTTTAAAAAGTAAGAGAGAAAATAATGACATTGGTAATGATAATAATAAGAGTTTAATTTTAATTTATTATTTTAAATGATGGATTAATATATAATTAAATGATAATAATGAATCAAAATTAAATCTTAATAATAAATGTTAAAACATATTGATGACTAAATAAAATTGAATATTGATTGGTAAACCGAAAAAATTTTGAATATTGGTTGTCTTTGCTGAATTAATTGATCCAAATTTATTATTCTCACTTTTCTAGGACTGTTTGATTTGAAGGGAAAAAATAAAAGAAATTAGAAAAAAATGAAAAGAGGGGATGAAAAGGCATTTCTTCTCTCTATTTTAGTTGAAAAGAGAAAAAGGAATGAAAATTTTTAAAATATAAAATTGATATTTAAGTCTTCTTATTTAAAAACAAAGTTTTATACAGCCAGTGTGAAAAAATAACCATAAAATTTAATCAAATTGTGATTTTATATACCAAGCTTAGGAAGCCTGTAGATATCTCCCAAGCTCACTTTCATCTCTCCTCACATATCAAATTTTTTTATTAGACAGATTGTCTCTCTCCTTAACTCACTTCCCTTTCAAGTCACAACCATCGTCAATTCAAAATTCAAATTAGCAAATTGGAGTTTTGACTTTTGAGTGGTCGAAACCCAAAACACATATCAGAATTAAATATGTCAACATGAGGCTCCGACAATTCAGCCCTACTGCTTGAAACGGGCCAACGCCTATTAACGCCAAATTCAAATGTCAAGATATTAAATATCAGAGAAAGAATTGTTACATCCAAACAATTACATAATGAATAATTCGCGCAAATAAAAAGGGAAAGAAAAAAAAAGATCGTTAGTGCTTTTGCAATTACACCAAGAGACTAAGAGCATATTTAGATACATTTTTTTAAAAAAATATTTCAATATATTTGAAGTATATTTAGATGTATTTTTTTAAAAAAATAACAGTTAAAAAAAGTCAATGATCTCTAACTTCTGAAAAAAATAAAAAAAAAATTTTTAATATAATTTTATAACAAAAATATCATTTATTTTTATTAAAAATTACATTTCATATCCTCTCTTTTTTTTTTTTATAAATCATATTTGCATAAACCTCCATAAGTAATTTTGTAAATGATATTTTAAACAATATAATTTTAAGTCATTATGCTTAATATCTTAAATCAAATTTTGATATTAGTAATTATACTACTTAAAGAAAATAAAATAAAATATCAGTAACATGTTGTTAAACCTTTAATACACAATTAGACATATTTTTATTACTTTACGTATCGTTTTCTACTACGCTATTACCATGACATACTTTAAAATTTCACCGTTCTTATTATGTTAACCTATTTAATTATATTTTATATATTATAACTCATTATTTTTATATTTAAATATTTTTTTAAGTTATTTTGATATAAATAAAGTATTTTTATTTTTTATCTAAATAAACTTAAAATTTTTTTATTATTTAAAAATACTTTTTAAATATGATATTCAAATACAAAATTATTTTTTTAAAAAAAATATTAAAATAAAATATATAAAAAAATATTTTTTAAAAAAAACTTATCTAAATAAACTCTAAATTAATCAGTCTTTTTTACTATCTTATTTTATATTTAAAATAATTTATAATTAAAATTTTACTGAAAAAATTATAAAAATAATTTTTTTTAAATAAAATTTCAAACATACTACTCGTCTAATAAGCTTCTTTATAAGAATATATTCAATTTACCACGCAAAATTTTATTACTATAATGCAAGAAGAAACTGAGACATTAAGCAAATAGGTATAACGGAAAACGAAGTTGGAGACCAAACGTTAGAGAGCAACAAGCTTTCAAACTAGAAATTGGAATATATATGACATCCATACTACTACTATCTATCTATATATCGTTTCAAGCACTCTCCTATTACAACATAAATATTATATATTCTCCCATTAATAATACATGACCAAGGATTTGAAAACTTTGTCCCTCCCTTGCCCCAAACATCCCTAGTCCAACAAAGAAAGCCACCCAAAATTGTGTAAATTTGCCCACTCTGTTCAAAGTTGAAACCAATAATTTTCAGGCCTTCTCAAACTCACCACGTCCACCTTGTTGGTGGTGGTGTGTGAAATTAGAAGTGGCCATTCCAAGACCTTCGTTGCGGTGCTTCTCCCACCCACCAGTGTCTGCCCTGGAGTGCGCCCAATAGTACAAGATGGAGGCCAACATGGACAACAATGTTAAGGCAGCACCGGCAGCAAAGACACCTTTGCGGAGGGTGGCGCAGGACAGGTCCTGTGTGTTAAACCACCCACGGTACTTGGTGTGGTATGCGTTCCTTGCAGACCCTGCTAGCAAGCATGCCTCTGCTCCCACAAAACTAATCCTGATTTTACAGTGAAAAACTACAACAAAGTTAAGTTTTCATCGACCATTTCTATCCAACACTATCTCAAACAAAGAGCCAAACATGATCCAAATTTTTTTGTTCTGAGTGCAAATTACACAATCAATCCACAAGTGATATAGCTTAAGTCCATTTAGGCATTTGCTAATCCATATATGGTTTCGATCTCTACCAAAAGGGAAAAAAAATTCATGGCTTCAAAATTCTTAGTTTTCATCCATTGTGTGTACCAATTCAAATTACTTCACACCAGTTATATTCATTCTCCACCTCCCCCCAGCACACCATCCATGACTTTTGATTTTATTTCCTTTTGGAACGGGAAGCTATTTTTTTATTAATTTAAACAAAATATTAATGAATAAATTAACAATTAAGAAAGAAATATAAGAAGACAAATTGATAGGCACACGAGTAAAATAGATTTTACCCAAATCACTTATCACATCAAAATTACAAAGGAAACGACCCCTTTCGTTTTTTTAATATACAAAATATTGGCTGTATTTGCTGTGCTATAGGACCTGATCTATTCTAATCCATGACAGAGAATCATACACTGTCTGATCAGAAATTGATAATATAATAATCCAAAAAACAGATAATGTCAGCACAGTGAAAGTAAGATTGAAGAGGAAGAAATTAGTGAAATTTACCATGAGAAAATGAAGACGACGACGGCGCAGGTGGTGGAGCAACCGGTGACAAGGCCTTTGCCGAAGCAAAGGCATCTGGTGACGCCGTTAAGCACCGCCTGGCTCACCAGCAAGAGCCCGAACGCCGCCAGACCGTAGACGGTGGACGCATCGGAGCTGTAAACGCAGTAAGTTCGCTCGTCGTACTCATCCGGCACCACTTTCGCCTGAAAACGTAGAAAAAAGAAAAAAGGAGTGAGGATTTGCCTTTGAGAGCTGAAAAATGCAGATTCAGGAGCAGAAATGAAGAGGAGGAGCGAGAGAGAAGGGGAGAGGGGAAGGAGATACCTCGCTGCGACGTCGCTCGGCGCCAACGGCGAGGACGAAGGCGATGAGGTGCAGAGAGATGAGGAGGGCTAAAATAGTTACAGAAAGTGCCATGATTGGAATTGTGCTTCTTTGTTTGTGTCTCTGTTTCTCTCTCACTCGCTTTGTCACTACACTGTGTGTGCTGCTAAATGCGTATATTATAATATCTGGAGCATCTGGAGTGAAGCACCCTCTTTTTTTTGGGGCTCCGGCTTTTGATGAAATATCGCCCCCATTTTCTTGCTTTACTATTACTTTCTATGGGATTAGGTTTTCCTTTTTCATTTCATCTTTGACAACTTTAAGCCTCTCTCAACAAGCACTTCCTTTAGAGTTTTAACTTTAAATTTTTTATAATATTTTATCTTCATTTTAATTAAAGGAACATCATTCAGATTAGAATTATAAATTATAAATTTCTAAGATAAAATTTCATATTCTGATCATAGTTGTATATATATGGAATAATAATCACAACACAAAGTAACTATGCTGTGCACTGAGCACTCTCAAGTGAATGAGAGCATGCAATATTTATTTGGTTGGTTAAATAGTAAGGGGTTAATACGGCAGTCTAAACACAGGACGCACCCAATTCCCATTATCCCACCTAAAAAATTTTAGCTTCAACTAACTATAAAAAAAAAATGACAGTTTCAAGTGTAATTTGGTGAAGGTTGTCCGTCTAAAATTTAAATAGAGTGCAAATTACTCAAATTTCTGTGCACTAATTTACTTTTAGTAACTTTTGTAAAATATAAGATTAGAACATTGTTACTCACAAACTCAATTTTTGTATAAAAATTGATAAATACAAAATATATTTAATCGCATGTTATTTTTTGAGTCAACAACGTTATATGGCTTTTTTATTTAAATATAAAACTTTTTTATTTATCATAATTCTCTTTTTAAAGATTATTTATTAAAATATGTAAAAAATTGTAAAGATTAAAAGTTATTTTGGATTAGAATGACTCTTGACTTGCATTAAATATTTTTTTATAATTAATTCAGAAGTTGTTATGGGCTAATTTATTATCAAAAAAATTTCAAACTAAGTTAGAAAGTCTAGGACGACTTCCCAGCATGATTCTCAAATTTTTTTTAATAATTAGTTCATAAGTCACTCTAGATAAAGATGATTTTTGAATTAATTATAAAAAAATTATTTGTTACATGTCAGAAATCATCTTGAGCCAGAGTTATTTTTTATCTTTATAATTTTTAGCATATTTTAAAAAATAATCCTAAAAAAATAGATTTTGATAAATAAAAAGAAAATTTCTATATTTATATAAAAAAGCCACGTTATACACATACTTTTCTTTTCCTTAAAACTATGTGTCCATCTCTATATTCAGTTACTTGTATTATACTAATTGAGTACTCGCATAACTTTACAAACAGAGATTACGATATTTTTTCACCTAATAATTCGGATTCTAAGAATTTTCTTTTAGCTACCGGCACTTGAGTTGGGGACATTTGTGGAAATTTTTTTTTCTTTTTTTTATATACTAATATTTAGATTAAAAGAAAAGCTCTTTTTAATTTAAGATTAGGGCATCTTTCTAACTTCAACACTTACCATAATATTATAAATGATTTATCATTGAAAAAATTTTAAAATTAAACTAAAGTTATAATAAAATATAAACAAAAGATTAATCAGATTATAATGAAAAACTTTGTTTTGATTTAAGCAATTGAGTAAAGAGAAGATAGGATTGGATAAGTGCGTACAAATGTACGGAAGATTAATGAGTTTGAGGAATGAGGATGATGAAGAGTAGTAACGCATAGAATGAGTTTTTATTTATTTTATATTTTATTTATTTTTATATTTATATTATTTTTTAAACATAATCTAATTTAAAAAGTTTATTTTAACTGAAATAATTATTTTTTATTTTAAATTAAATATAATTTTATATTAAACATAAATTACTTCATTTAAATAAAATTAAATTTATAAAATTAAAATTACATAAAATTAAATTTATAAATTCTAATTTAAACCACACTCAAATATGGATCAAATAAATATTGTTATTGGAGCCGGGACCACTTAGGTATTTGATTTTTTGTGAATTGTGGTGGGGCCCTTTCACTTACTGCGATTGATGAAAGAGTCAAACAAATAGCTGTAACACGGTGAGCACCGCCTTCCCCTGCTTCCTCCACCTTCATTATTACCGGATTGATTCCCATGTTTCCCCCCTAAACGAGTGAAACACAACTAAATTAGTAGCAGGGAGGGACCCTTAATATGATAATATATGTAAATATGACAGATACTTTGACAAATATATCTTCTACTAATATTATTATGGTATTCTGATTTTTTTTAAAGTTATTAATATTTGATTAGATATTTATTGATGGTTATTTTTCATAATAAATGTTAAAATTTTAAAAAATAATATTTAATAAATTAACTTATGTAACTGATAAAAAAATAGTTGTAATTCCCATCTTATCGTACTCAAAACATCTATAAAATTCTAATGATGACGCCTTATCAGTTTCTCTCGTATTTTTGCTTGTTAAGGCAGAAGCCTTCTCCACTATCAAAGATTTTGGTGCCTCTTTTGAGGGTTTTTTTTTTATGAGAATTTTTTTTTATAAACATTATTGTGAGATTAACTTTTTAAATCAGAGTTTATAATGAGGTAAAATTTTCTTCAAATAATGATCTCAAAATTTGAATCATTGATGTTGTAAGTAAAATTTATCAGAAGTTGTAATTTACTACTAGTCTTTTACTGTTACCTATTACTTTTGGGTGAGATAAATTTTAAGTTATTAACATTGCAATTAGCAATTAGCAAATAGCAAACAGAAAATGCAGGAAGAGACGTCTGGCATTAGCAATAGCTCTTGGCTGTGGCCACGTCACATGCCATTATCGTAGTCGTAGTAGTGTCTTTGTTGTGCATTTATTTGCTGATTATTTGCCCAGTTCTGCAATCATCGGAAGACATTGTGGAAGATAAACAAGTAAAAGAAAAAGCGCTTCCTTTCCCACAAAGTGTGCGCACTCATTTTGCGGTTGGTTTTCTGCAAATGGAAGAATATGATTGGCAGTGCTGCTGATTTCCTTTTATTTTTTAAAAACTAAGGAATATTATTTCTTTTATTTTTTAGGTTATCTTGATTCTCAATGTTAATTATTATTAAATGACATTTGGAGTGAAGTGCGTAGCAAGGGAAAAACTTGGGTGTGTGATGGTAATGACACGTTGATTTTGCATATTGTTGTTGGACTGAGGCCCCATATTCATTTTGGGGCCTGGAGCTCATCTAGACTCTCCCAGATGGACAACAAACTTCTGTAGAACGAGTTCATTTGCTTCTTTATGAATAGACAAATTCTTTTTAAAAAAATTTGATTATAAGTTATTTTTAATTTTAAAATAAATTAATACAAATCACACCGAGAAGTTTGTGATGTATTTGATTTGATTTGGGTTTCTACTTTCAATTCTGAAAATCGAAACTCAAGACTGCACGGGAGAAAAAAAAAAAATCACCCCAATCACACCAGTGGATCCAATTATTTAAGTCCAATTTAAGGTGTCCTTTTTAATTAACTTGGCAGATAGGAGACATTAATAGTTCAGTACACAAAGGATATAGAATAATTGTTAATAAATGTTAAAAATTTTTTTTATATAAAAGTACCTAGGTCCAATTATTATCCCAAAGCATATACACTTGCACAAATCATTAAGAAAGAGGAGAAATCCAAATTTAAAAAAAAAAAGAAAAAACCGCTTAAATTTGAATACTTGCAAATATAGTTCTAGAGATAAGACAAAAGTTTTCAACCAATCAATTCACACCTCTTAATTACAAAATCTTTTAAATAATGTTTCAGACATACAAATAACAATTGTCAAAGATACTTCCCGGCCTCTGTTTTTACTTTTTAGTTTTAAATTTACTTTTAGTCATTAGGTAATATCTCTACGACAAACGTAAAACCAAATTAACAAAAATTATTACATCAAAAGAAACGGGAAAATATTCCCATATTAAAAAAGAAGTCATCAAGTTATATTGAATTTGAATTCTCTCTCTCTTTTTTCGGTGTCCTAAAGAGATACAATTTTTTTTTTTGGAAAGGACTCGTTATTGTTTATGTAGGGGTCAATTAATTTTATACATAAATAATTTGTGTTTTTCTGTTTGAAGACAGTATCCTAGTATCCTATTCTTAAGGAAATTCTCAAGGAAATTCAGATCCTTGTATATCTCCGGAAGAACAAACGCAGCACAGCACAGCACAACCTGCATGTCTCAATCTCAAGAAACAAGAAAACGTCACCACTCACCACTCTACTGGTAGCTTAGGAACAACTGTCAATGGATTCCAAGGCTCTCTAACGATAACAAAAGGGAAATCAATCTGAAAATAGAAACTCTCATGGATATGACCTTTTCTCCGTATTAGCTAATCAGCATTAGCTGTGATTGGTCTTTCAGAGATTGCAGTTAAAACTTAAAAAAGCATACCCTCTTTCTGGTTTCTCTTAATCTGACATTGGCCTCTCACAGTTGCCACATTTTTGTGTCCTCCATCTCCCATGGCCAATTCGGATCTCTCAATGGTTCTGCCAAGGGTTCTCATCGTCTCTCGCCGCACCCTCCGCAAGAACAAATTTGTAGACTTTGTTGGTAACCCCCCCCCCCCCCCCTTCTCTTCCTCTGTCGCTTTCTGACTCACACTGTCTCAGTCTCTCTCACACACAATATCACACAAATGGACGGTTCAGTACTGTATTTGCAGCCATTGGTGCAACAAGCTGTTGGATCACACATGTGCATTCTTGTTACTAATTTATATGTTTTGCACGCTTTTTTTTTTGGGTAAGCTTGTCACACTCTTTTGTTTTGTCTAGTTTTTGTCTCCATAATTTCGTCAATAGCCTTTGGATCATCATATATACTTCTTTGAAATCACCGGTTCTCTCTGACAGATCATGATGTTTGTTTTATATCTTTTAGATGCGTGTTTAGACTTTTTCAGTACATTGCATGTAGGTCAATCACCAGTTGTTACTTCTAAAAAATTACTTCAGTGTTTTCTTTTCTTCCACGAAAGCATCTAATAATTAAAAAAATATTTTAAAATTACATGTGCATTGGATTCAACAATAGTACCAGTCTAAGCATTAGTAAAACTAGATCACCAGGGAAAGGAATGAAATGAATGAGAATAATTCATGCATCAAGACATTATGCACCAGCTGAGGCATTGTTTATCTTGAATTCTTTCATTTTATTCCTTACAATAAGTCAGGCTAAATTTAGTAGATGATAACAGAAAATGGCACTAAAAAGATCCTTCATTTTAGATTAGTTGTCTATAAAAAATTTTCTACCCCCTAATTCCCTTTTAAAGTTGGTAACATGTGGAATTTACCTTAACTAAAACCTAAGCAGGAATTCAATCAAATGAACAGGGGAGTATCATCTGGATCTCATTGTAAGATATGGAGCTGTTCCAGTCATTGTCCCAAGAGTTAGTGGAGTTCACACTCTCTTAGAAAGCTTTGAGCCCATCCATGGAGTTCTTCTTTGTGAAGGTGAGGACGTTGATCCTTCCCTTTATGATGCAGAACTGTCCGGACGTTCACCTGAAGAGCTTGAGCACATTAGGAAGCTTCACCCAAGTGATACCGCCATTGATAAAGAGAAAGACTCCATTGAGCTAAGACTTGCAAAGCTGTGTCTTGAAAGAAATATGCCTTATTTGGGTATATGCAGGGGGTCTCAAATCCTTAATGTTTCATGTGGGGGCACACTTTACCAAGATGTAGAGAAAGAGCTCTCAGGGAAATGCCCTGATTTTCAAAGAGTAGCTCATATAAACTACGAAAATTATGATGGACATCGTCATTTGATCAAGGTAGTGGAGAGTTCCCCCTTACATGATTGGTTTAAGGACTCTTTGCAACATAGGAAAATGGAGATTATGGTGAATAGTTACCACCATCAGGGTGTTAAGAGATTGGCACAGCGATTTGCTCCAATGGCATTCGCTCCAGATGGTTTGGTTGAAGGGTTTTATGATCTTAATGCTTATAATCCTGAAGAGGGCAAGTTTATTATGGGCCTTCAATTCCATCCAGAGAGAATGAGACAGCAAGACAGTGATGAATTTGATTACCCTGGATGCACTATGGCTTATCAGGTAATATTGTTATCTTGAAATGAATTTTTGGTTCCTACTCATGTTGCAATGTATGTAAATTGATATAAGAAATAAAATTGAGTGTTCTGTTCCTGGTTGTGAAATAGGAATTTGTGAAGGCTGTAATCGCCTATAAGAAAAAACTCAGCTGCTCAACATTTGTGCCAAGAGCTACAAAGCTTAGTGAGGAACTGGAGCTAAGGAGAAAAGTTATCCAGAAAAGCTTCTCAGTCGCTAGAAACATTTACAAGTCCAGTTCTCAAGTGGTTACAAACCAAAGTTCTGAACTCGATGCAGGAGCAGACTTTCTGCAGGTTTGCCAAAAGCTTAATTTAACAGTTAAAGTCACACTTCACCAGTAAGTAGTTTAGGTGAACCACTTTAATTAGATGTGGTGTGATTACAAAGGTTTTAATTTATACCACCATTCATACTAACAGAGAAGTTAACAATGGCAAGGATTCAACTTTTCCCCTTCCTAGCATGGTGTTTCTCTGTCAATTTAAGAAACGGTAAGGAAGAAAAAACACATGAAGGGGACGTAAAACTTTCCAAACCACAGGTGTCAATTAAACCCAAACTACAAGCAGATGCAGGTAAAGTATGGTATTCCTATATAATATTGTCCACTGTCCTGCATCACTGAAAAAGGTATAGGAGAAAGGTATAATTAGTTGCTAAACGAAGAGATGCTCATAGTTATGAGATCCACTATATTTCATTTAGTAAATGTTTATGAAAAACAGACTTCATCTAAGAGTATATGTATATTTTCTCAAGAAACTCCCCAATTCAAATTTGTTTTACGACCATACTTTTTTGTAATAAAAGATGAGCAGGTTCTATCTAAGATGGTTATAATGCATGCTTGCAGACAAACACAGCACTGAGTTTGCAGCAGGAGAATAGGCTAAAGCAGGTTGGGGCAACAATTAGAAATGGCTCAGTTTATACACAGAAACTGAAAATGAATCAGGAGAGGGAAAAGGTTGCTAGGACTATGATGGGAAATATGCCCATAGAACAGTTATCTGAACTGATGTCCTTCTACGGATTAATGCGTCAGATATGTTCCGAGACTTTGGAGAGAAAAATTCATGAGCTAGTCCGGGAAGAAAGTTGATTCTCGACGGTATGAATGGCATAATTATAAGTGTACAGAAATCTTGATATTTTTCTACTATGGTGGCTTTGGTTTTTTCTCCCTTCTCTATTGGTTTCTTACTGCTTCCAATGAAAGAAGATTATCCTTTGTTTTGTTCCTTTGGTGAAATGCTGATTCTTTTTTCTTTCCCTCCTGGCCTCCCTCCTTGACTAAGGGCCATTAAACATTTGTTTCGGGACTTCCAGGTTTTGAGAATTAATCATTAGCACCTACTTTGTTACCCACAAATTTAAACTATTTACAAGTGGATTCTGCTCACAAGAACATAAATTTATAATTACTACTAACAACACAATTCTCTTTCTTTACTAATCTTTGAGATAACTATAAATGAGATAAAACAAAACAAAAGTAGTGGGCACTAGCTTTTCCCAATCTCAAAACGAACAAAGTGAAGTTGGTAAAAAACATCGAAAGTTGTCCAGATGAGAACAAACGTGAGTGTCAAAGGGTTGAAGTCTTACCTAACCATTTGTCGCCAAGTTACTAGATGGTTTGATGGCTTGTGCTTTTTACTTTTGTTTTTCTATATTTTATTGAGAACGAGTTTATCTTCATAACAAGGTAAAAGCTTTGCAAATTTTAGTTTGAAAGTGTGTGTTAAAAAATATTATTAAGAAAAGTCTTCTGAAGGACTCTAAAAGCTATGGTTATTAATTAAGAATCCAATCTAATTTCTAAGCGCTTGATTGAGAACGGATTAATTGACAGAATATGCTTGTAATATTTCTCCATCATTTAGGCATTTAGCATCAATCAAGCTGTAGGGTGGGGCCAATTTACACTATCTGATTACACCTACCACCTTTATGTACTCTCTTTCTCTGTCCATCTCGATATAAAATCTAACGATCAACAATGTAGAGTATCATAGAAACCTCCCATCATTAATATTGTTTATCTACAAGTCTTATTTCATACAAGGGTACCTGACTTTCAAATTGATGCTTAGTTAAAAGAAAGAAGCGTGCCCTAAATACAATTAACATTTAGCTAAACCGTGGAACAATCAGAATAAGACTATCCCTAGCCGTTTAAATTATGGTAACGCCAGCAGTGCGTGTAAACTTTTCTAAAATCAATTATTAACATTTTTAAGGGAATGAATAAAATCCAAAAGATTTCATTGGTATTGAAACGCTACATAAAAAAAAAAAAAATAGAAGAAAAAGTTCTACAGGTGATGCAGCTAAGAAACTTAAACTGTCAGAATTCAAATACATAGTCGGGGCAATTCAAACACGAGTCCACCTAAAAGCATTTCCAGCAAAATTCCCCATAAATTACAGCAAGGCCCTATATAGTGATCATCAGGACAGAAAAAATACAGCCTGTTCTCTTAAACACAACCTTACCAACATAAATATGGTTGGAAAAAGACATGAAACAACCGATGTGGGACTTCATATTGAAGTCAGCTAACAAAACAGTCTCATAACAGATATCAGCCATCACTTCTGAAGCTTCTCTTAATCTGTACATCTACAATGAACACATTCGGAAGGAGCCTTAATTATGCTTGACCTGAGGTTCGCTGCTTTTATTCCAATTACTTATCTGATTCTTCGCTTATTATAGCAGGAAACAAAGCAGGGAATTACAAAGGACAGAGCTTAACACCCTTTTTCTTTTCTTTTTTTTTTTTCCTTTTTCCTTCTGTCAAGTAGGTGATTAACTCTGATTTCATCAAGTATAACATTTAAAAAATGAACCAAGCTGGTACTCGCAAATAACTAGGCCCACTTCTTAAGATGGCTGAAGTAAAACGGTACTGTCACCTTAACATCATCAACGGCTGAAAAACAGGAAATCTGGATGACTGACCTGAAGCAGCCTTAACCAGTTGTCAGCAGCCTGCCAAAGAGAGAGAGATAACTGGCGCTCGTATCCACCATTAGGAGTCCACAGAGATCCTTTGAATTTGTATGAAGCAAGACCAAAAACAGGTAAAGATATTTTAGGGACATTATCCATCTCACTAGGATACGATACTATGGGAACCTGCACTCTTTGTGAACCTGAAAAAAATAATAGGTATCTCATTAAAGCAACTGCTGCAAAACATAAAGAAGGACTACTGGTTATCTCATATACAAGTAGCATCTCTCAATAATTGAGCACTAGAAATCATTATTATGCACCTATAGCTGGAATTGTCCACTTAAAATAGAAACATTAACCAACATAAACACAAGTCTTTTTAGTAGAAGATGAGGACAATTAAAAAACCCAACTAATCCAAAATGACATAAAAGAATTTCGAAGAATGAGACAGAAAGATCACTACAAATTTTTGAAAAATACATTGACTAAAAATTTAGACAAGCAGTCTCTGGAATTTGGACAAAGAAATTTGCAATGTACCAATGAAAGAGATAATGAAGCATTTTGGTATTCATTCATACATCTCAAGAAGTAAGAACCAAAGAGTGGAAGAAAGATCACCAATCATCAGGTGCCTAGACATTAGCCATATGCTCAGATGATTGTGAACTAAGGAAGGTTGAAGAACCCAAATATGGGATAGGTATATCAGATATACATTTATCCATAGAGAGGAAACGACAGATTGTCATATAACAAGTTTATATTAAGTATATAATAACATATCATGAACTAGTTAATGGCTTAATGATAGCAGCCTAACATAACAATCTCATTTGAAATATGAAATCCCAAAAAAAAAAAAAAAATTAATACACTGTTCTGTTATCGTTCTCAAACTTCATTATAAAGCAAAACCTACTACAGCAGACATGAAGTGAAAATCCATCCTACCTCCCACAGGTGTATAAAGCGAATGGTATGTCAGAAAGCAGGCATCAAGATCTTTCAATGTTGGACCGGTTGGTATCCTGTAAATCGGATACCTACAATTAAAACATAGAACAGGACAACAGGTCAGTCCTGTGTGCTCTATGAGCTCAACGTCAAAGCACAAAAGTAAAGAAGAATACCATGCTACAGATATCCAACTTGATGATAGTATATCACAACTTCTAAGTGTCGCCAGTGCAGGGAAACGAAAAGCAAGGTCCAATATCTATCCCAAAACACAACAGAAAATATAATCAAAAAGCAAGGTCCAATATCTATCCCAAAACACAACAGAAAATATAATCTAAAGGCTAAACAAGGTGTAGTGATAACAAATGACCAGAACTCTGTTCCAGTAAAACTGAGGAGGAAGGAAAGAACGGGGCAGCGGAGAGTGAGTTAGCGCACCTTATCAGCCAAAGGCTCACGGCTGTAAGGAGGGTCCCGCTCAAGATACTCAAAAAGCAAGTAGCCTTGAGAATTGACAGATTCACCATCATCACTAGAAAAGCCATCTTGTGGGACAGAATGGTGGTCTCTCAAAGATGATCTACCTATCCAATGAGGCACCTCATCTGATAGATGCAGAAGATTCCTCTGCTCCCTCAAGTATTTCAATCCTCTTTCAGGTTCACAATCACTGCTACTATCACTACTTGAGTCCCTGAAATCACTGTCACTGTCCTCGCCTAGTTGCCTATCAAAGAGCGAAACAATAATATTATTGTTATACACTGCTCTGAGAACAAGGCAGTATTGATGGATAAGCACCAGATACAAATTGAGAACAAAGAAAACCAAACGGTAGCTATCTGTTAGCTTAAAGCATCCAACCTAGTAGATTGCTATGTCATGTCAACAGTAAGCATCAACATCACGAGGAAATAAAAAAGGGTCAGAATGAGCATTAAATTAATCTTACAACATACTGGAATTCATAAACAGTTGTAATCAAAATTTGCTGTGTCTACCCAAATCAGCCCTATTGTTTGGCTTGTATTTAGATCCACACCCTTTCAAATAGTACCAACACAATAAATACAATGAAGACAGAATTTAACTACAATTCTTAAGCAGAAATGAAAAAAAAAAAAAAAAAAGAGCAAGAGGACATTTAACAGTAAACAAAAAGAAACAACCCAACAAAGCACAAAGCAATGGAGGAAAACATAATGACAATGGAAGGCAACCAAAAGAGAGCACTAAAAACGACTCGAAGAATACAATATACCCTTCTCTTATAAATTAAGAAAGTGGGATAAGAGCCATCAATAGAACCTATGGTTGTTACAATAGTTCATAAAAAGACAAACTGATATCTAACATTTCCAGTGCAAAAAATAACAAAATATCAAGCGGGCATATGAGATTAAATTCAAAGAAATTCCAAGCATACTGATGAAGTATTGATATGACAGCCTCAGTAAGCATATTATAATAGCATACAACCTCAAGGTGCCAGAAAAATTTGTCACAATAATTTGACAATTGTTTGTTAAGTAAAACACTACATTATGTGCCCTTTAGATCGCCCGGAGGGACTTAGACTTGGTTGACACGGAAGTTGACTCAAGAATACCCTAACAGTACAACTAAAAGAAAAACACTACATTGTAGCATTCAATGGTACTACATTTAAAGTTCCAAAACAAGCCAAGTCATAACCTAATAACTTTTCAGCAAGGACCTAGAAAATTCTTTGCCATGCACATGAATGCATACTGCTATCATACCAAAATGGTTTAAAGGGAGGGGTTCGGGTAACATGCCAACCCCTTGAATGAAAAATAAAACAGTTAAAAGTTTAACCAAATTTTGGCCCTATCCAGTTGTATGAGGTAAATACTTTACATTGAAGAGGCAGAAAATACATCCAAATAGCCGATATCATGTCTATTAAAATTAATCTTCTGATACCTTGACTTTACAGATGGCTTCATAGTCTCAGCATAAATTTGAATTCCAGAAAGATAGGGAACATAATATTGAACAACACTATCATTGTCATTTAGGACAAGCGGCACTCCAGCTCCATATGCACTCCACTCCCTGAAAGATTCCCACAAATCACGAAGAATAAAATAAGGCTGATACTCCACATCGGACGTCCTAAAGCCTCTCATTGTCTTCTGCAATATTCAATTTACAATCAAAATAGAAGGAAAAGAAATTTTCATATTTACAATCACATAGCTCCCAAGGAAAGAAAAAGGAAACTCATAAAAGTGTAATTATATATATTTTTTTTCTTAGTAACAAACTACTAATAAATCATACAGCAAACTAGAAAGGACGAGAAATTTGCTTGTTTTATTTTTTTTTTTTCTACTAAAATATCCTCTCCATTCCTTAATTCCTTTCAAAATTAAATACGGCCTTAGATGTTGCACTTCCCACTGAATTCATCGGTTACAAAATTTAAATATGAATCTCAATGAATCCAACAACTACAGTACAATAAACAACTAAATAAATGAAATGCAATTTCTTCACTAACCCAGTTTTAACAACACTTGCTAGTGACTAACAAACGAAGTAAACTTACATTCACCCAGAAAATCAAACAGAGTGTAAAAACCCAACCTTAGACGGATACTGGGCAGGCACAGAGGGCGTGATCGCATGCAAGAACCGCTCCAGATTACTTAATTGCTTCACCACAGGTTCACAAGACGGCACTGCAACTGGCTTCTTAGGTTCGTCAGACCCAGCCCGGCTCTCAAGCTCCCTATTTACTGAATCCACCGATTTCTCTCTAACCGAAGGCGACGACCGACTCGCCGTCACGTCGCTGTGAGCTCTCCGTAGTCTATCATTCTCCATGCCGTGCAAGGAGCGCCGCGCCTTCGCCGGAGTGTAAAACCGATCCTCTCCACGGGCAAGCCCAAACTGTAAACCAGTACCCAACATTCCTATACCCAATCAAAATCAGAAAAAATGGGGAGAGAAAACACCACCAGCAGACGAATTGGAAAGGGCCCAATAAAACAAAAACTGAACTTTTTTCTGGTATTGTATAAACCCCGACTGTGGTCAACGGTATTTGGATAAGCTTTTTAGAGATTGGTACCAATTCGATAGGAACAATGACGAATTAGAGGATCTGTGGCGGTTCTAGGGTTTCCGGAAAAATGGGGTTCTGTTTTAGGGGTTTGAGAGTTTCTCTGAATTAGAAACAGAGAAAAAGTGATGGGACTTTGAGTTAAATAAAAGGAAGAAACAAAACGTGTACGGAGGCACAGAATGGATCTGGTTGGAGACTGCAGCAGGTGAAGACGAAGGGCAAAAAGGGTAATTCGGACCAAGGGGGTACGCAGAGAGAGAGAGGGTTGAATGAATGCGAATAGAATGAAGCAAAGCAATGGAGGAAACGAAAAGAAAGTGACGGGCACGGCAGGCTCTGAATATAATCAATATATGGATGGCCAACCAGGAAGAAAACCATTTTTTATCTATTATTATTATTATTAAAATTTTCCTTTTAAAAATTATATATGTATCTCTGCAGTATTTGAAATTTGTTTGAGAGTCCAAAGTTAAATAGCTCATAGATCACTAGATAATCTTTGAAAATAACACCAACAAGGATTAAGTTGCCGGTAAGCGAGTTCTCCTGTAAGAGAAAAATCATAATACGAATTCTAGAATAAACATTTAAGTAATTAGTCTCACAAAAATACTCTAATTAAAGACAAATTTTTTTTTTAAAATTAGTTAATTATGAATGAAATTTCACTTAAATCAATCAAGTTAATTATCTATTTAGATTAACTTATTTTATATTTAAAAATATAATAAATTAATAAATTTTTAAATATTTATTAATTATTAATTATCACCATAAATATTTTAAAAAATTTATGAATGCTCAATATAAGACAACTATTTTACACTCTATTGTTGAATGTGTGTTACATTAATTTTTTGGACTAAGTTATCATTATCTACCTCTATTCATACTCAAATAATTATTAGTATTGAAAATAGTTAGCATATCATATTCTCAATAGTATAGCTTAAGAGAATTATCTTATAATGGATATAGGAATCTATCATATTTGAAATTCAGAAAATATAATCAATAATTATTAAATACTTAACAATGAATTATGATATCAATACTTTTAAAAAAGTTAAATACGTAAATAATTCTCTGTATAGATAACTTTTATTTGTGAAGTTTTTTAATCAAAGTTCAGCAAGGACAATCAAGTATTATGGGAGAAAATAATAAAATGATACTTAAAGAATAAAAATAAATAAATATTTTATAAATCTATATATATAGTCAAATTAATTGAGCTTAATAAATATTATTATATAACATACATTAAATATTAATTTAATTTAAATAAAATTATAAATATTAAATTTATTTTTTATTTTTAAAATTTTAAAATAAATATTTTAAATATTTTATAAAATTTAAAATAATTTAAAATATGTATAATCTTACATATCACAATTATTGTAAATATTTATACCTCCGAAAAAATGAGAGCAAGATACCAACTTCCGTTATGATGAGATTCAACGGAACAATTGGTCTCAATCCTGAGCAAAAAGTGTTTCAGGCAAGCTGTAGTGTTATTTAGAATGTGAAAAGACAGGTATACCGCCTTGGATTCTAGAACAATGAAGTATAGAATGGTAATAATAATTAATAAATGCTTTACAGGAAGGGTATTTTGGAGAGAAGAGGTTGCAGGGGTTATCTGGTGGAAATAGATCCAAGATTACCAAAAGGAGATCTGTGATTGGTAGAAACGGATGAAAACACTCGGATTTGAACTTAAGTGGTGACACGTGTGGAATGAGATAAATGTGACACGTGTATGATTGAGATTGAAAGGTGTAACCTTGCGGAAGCTGTCTCGTTCACATCTTTTCTCACTCGATTTTCTCAAAGAAAATAAAACTTTCCGAGAAAGCACAGAAGCCGCCCAGTTTTTGTTTTTAAATTGTTTTTTCAAGTGCGTGGGACGCTGAGAAACGCAAACGCAGCATCATAGCGCGTGGAAGAAGCGCGCCAAAGGTTGATAGAGAGTTGCGGAGTCACGTCGCTCTGTTTTGTTTGACTCGACAAGCTGATAGCGATGGATTATGAATATTTTAGTTTTTTATATATAAAAAAACAAATCATTCAAAATATAGAAACGATTTTTTTTTAAAGAAAAAAAGAAAGATCGTGGCAGTGAATGAGGATGAGCTGTTAGGACTTGTTAATCACATGCTCATATGTGCTCTTGTGAAGAGTATAAATAAACTGCATTAACAATTCATTATTTTTGTTTGGAAAGAACCAAATCCTCACATTGACTTGGATTGTATATGATTAAGGTGATAAATTCTTATATGCTATACATGAGAGCGTTACACTTAATTTACACATGCTATGACATATAAACATAATTAAATATTAATTGTTAAAGTAATTTATTTTAAAAAGTTTCATCCCATAATAATTTAATAAATCTTGAACATATAAAAACTGTTTAAAGCCATACGTGAGTTCCATTCATATACCTCACATAGGTCCAATGAATTCATTAGGGCGGTTAAATGGGTCACCTGACTTATTTAAGTATGCTCATGATAGATTTTTAATTAAATAGGTTAGTCAAAATTATTTGTATTTAAATAAATTTAAAAAAATAAGCCTAACATTTTTCGTATGAACTCTTAGACTTAAATTGGCCAACTCACATAATTTTTTTTTAATTTTCATGTTTTATTTATTAAAAAGTTAAAAAAATATTTAAATTTACTTAATCATTAAAATAACTTCTCAAACTAAATATATAATTTAAACATTGTCTAAATCACGTCTATAAATATATAATATAATTTAAGTATTATTTAAAATCTACACTAAATTTATAAATATATTATATAATTTAAATATTATTCAAAATCTAAATCAAATTGATAAATATAATAATTAAAAATTGGTCTGTTTTCCATGCAAGTGATAGAATGATTAGGGAGTTAGGTTATACAATGTGTTTTATAAGTATAGTTATGCACTTAAAAAAATTCATTAAAAAATAGACAAAGCCTGCAGGTAAATGAGCCTCATCTTATTTAATTCTTAAATTAAACGGAGCAATTCAAAAATTCATGCATTTAAATAGATTACAATTATAAAAATTTAACTTGTATTTTTCTTATAGTTAAATGAGCCTATCCAACATATTCGATTCATTTTGATGGCCTTAAAATTCAATTCATATTTCATATTTGACTATTCTATTTTTTTATTTTGTTAACGAGTGTTCTTAAAATATATGTTAAATAATAAAAATAATATTTTCGATAAAAAAATAAAAATAAAAATAATTATTTTTTATTAAATTATTTTAATTATTTAAAAAAATAATTTTAAATAATTTTAAATAAATTTTAAATTTTAAAATATTAATGATTTTTATTTTTAATTTCTTACCATGTATAACAAAACCCCTTTTTGTTTTTTAGGATAAGTGAAAATTCCTCTCATCGTTGTATGTTTTGTGTAATTTAATATTATAAAAAAATTTAAGACTTAAAATAAAAAAAAAAAAATCACTCATCATCTTTCATTCTTTTTTTAAATGGATACTACAAAAGCTCAAATCAATAAGTATCTTATAATACATCAATACATTGAGATAAAGCAAGGGAATGACAAATTCCATTTTTCTCGTTGGCTATGGTTAATATGAAAAATTCCTATGAATATTTTCCTTTCGTTGACCATTACAAAGAAAGGAATTCAAATTCAAAGTCTCATTTTAAAGGAATTAGATTTTTCTTTTTTACACGAAAGCTAAAGAATTTTTATTATTCGTAAACACTAAAATAACAATACAAGAGAATGAGGAAAACCCAAAAGAGGAAGAGACAAGGTTATCAATAAACTTATCACTGTGCTATAATAAGTTTTTATTATTTCAGTGATCATATAATTATCAGTAAGCATATTGGGAGAACCAGATTTGAATTCCAAAATCTTAAACAATTTTTTTTCACAAAAATACAATGCCATTACTATTAAATAAATTTTTATAATCTATGGATGCCCACAGATTAAATTATAAACCTACAAAATAACATAAAAGTCGGTCACGGGTCAGTCATGCATCCAAATAATTAAATAAATTTTAAAATAAAACTTATTTTTAATCTCTTAAAAAGACATCATTTATCAATTTAATTTTTTAAAAATTAATTTTATTAATTTAATTATTAAAATTTAAATTATAATAATTTTATGAAATTAAATTAATAAAATTAAAAGAAATAAAAAATAAAATTTGTGAATAATTTAAAATTTAAAAAATTTAATTAATAAAAATATTTATAAAAAATTAATAAATAATGTATTTTTTAGAATTAAAAAATATATTTTATTCTAATAACATGATAATAATCAAGAGAGATGTCCTGAACTCATATCACATGCAGATAATTTTCTATATCTAATATCTCATCATTGATCAGTTTCTTTTAAGTGGATTCCCAAATTTGATTTTGACTATAATAAGTTCTCTTCAATTTATCTCACAAAAGGGTATTATTTAAGATAAAAAAAAAAGAAAAGGGTATTATTTGTAAAAATGTAAAGTAGATTTAGATGGATAAGCCTCTTTTTTTTAATGATTGGGGACATGCAAGATCGTCTCCGTCCACATTCAAGTAATCTTTTATCCCATTCTTATCTTGAACAGCCTTTATGATGTAATCTGTAAAATTAGGATTATAAAATTTGTTTGACAAATTATGTGGTTTGCCAGAAATAAATAAGCATTCAGATAACAAGTGAATTACTCTTGAACTTTCTTTAAAAAAATATTCTCATATTAATGTGAGACAATCCTTATTGAAGAAAAGAAAGGAAAAAAATTAGGGTTGGTGTACAAAAGATTAATTTGTAGAGGAAAAATTATGAAAAAAAGGGGCAAAGTTTAATAGAGTTGTTCTCCTAACTCAAATTAGTACACGCTGAGAGGATTTGTTGATGACGGGGCTTATAGGGCAAACCAAATAAAAAATTATAATGGCTTTCATTATTCTGAAAACTTTACAAATAATCGTATTAAAATTTCTTCTTTCTTTTCGTGATTCTTTATCATATTTAGAAGGACTTTCCTGGAAAGGAAAAATCACATACAAGAGCCTTGATCAGTTTGAATAACTAAATAATATAAACTGCCGCAAACCATGACATGAATGACGTTAATTCTATATTCATATTCTGTTTATACAAAAGTATTTCTGCAAGCACCCACCAATTTGGCACATAAAGGAAATGCCCATCAATTATATGCCAAAGGACGGGTCTCTGATGTTTTACAAGGTGGTTCTGTTCTGAGAAAGTGTGGTGGACAATGGAACAGAAACGCATATGGGGGAGACCCACATGATCGATGCTGGTGGCTCTGAAAAGGACTCCTTTTTAATTCTGTGCGATGGAGTAAAAAGCCAACATCTAGGACCCATAAAAAAATTTTAGATAGGTATTATTTATTTTAGATATTTTATTTTATAATTAATATTTATTATTAATTTTTTAAAAAATAATATATATTTATAATATAATTCATTAAATTTTACATATATTAATTATTAAATAAAATATATAAAGTAAGTAATATATATCTAAAAATTTATCTTCATATCATATGCCAATTTCATCAAGGCCATTGGCCATTTAGCATCTTCAGAAGGATCAGTCATTGGAGCATCAGTTTGCATCCATCAGAATTCAGAACTAGGTATACGAGAGCGGTCATTTTCTAACTCGGGTATTTTTTTTTGTGTGTATTGAGGCATTTTTTGAGGAGAAAAACTCCATGCATGCATCATCAACTATAATAAAAAGAATTAACACAAAAAGAGAAGAAACAAACTGTACATAGGAAGAAGTGAACAAGAAGCCTTGCGTCTCTTCTTTGTAGCACCAATGTTTCTGAAGGGGCTAAGAGAACTGGACAAAATATAACCATCCATAGTAGAAGAGAAACAAGTAAATAATTCACAACCTCCAATTATTTATCCCACTTATCCAACCTTGCCATTTCCCACCCAAGTTTCCATGTTAAAGGGGTGTCTTAATCTAATCAAGCTTAGAGGATCGTAGTAAATAAAACCAATATGAGAGAGAGAATACAACCACTAGATGACAAAAAAAAATGCTAGTTTCTACTTTCTATGTTAAAAGGATCAAAATTATTCAAAAAAACAAATCCTTTGGTGGAGAGAGGGAGAGATACAAAATTTTGAACTTCAAACATGTCAAAAGGATGCAACTTACTATTCACAAAAAAGCAGAGTGCACGATTGGAATACTTCCTTCTCAGAGAAGCTAGAACGTTGAACGATAACGTTTTCCCAAGAGTAGCATTTGATCCCCCAATCATCAACCTTCTTCTACGATGACTGACAATAATCCAATGAATATACCCTAATGTCGTTGGGTCTCAGGCATCTTATCTCGCTTTCCGTCAAAATTTCTACAATCAAGACCCACCTAAAAATCTCTTACCAAGAAAACGCCATTGAAACTGGTGAAATTCAAATAACATCCAACGGAAGCATTCATGTCCAGCTCCAGGTGAACCCTGTTGTCTAGACTTTAGAAACTCTTCTTAGAATTGACAAGTGGAGAAAATTGCATAAAACCCATCACCAAAATGAGAAATTCTTAGGTACTATTGGTGTAAGATATTTTGTTATTCTGTACTATTAATTACATAATATATCAAAGTAATTAATGTTATTATCTAAATAATGAAAGTTAATGTTAATCTACAAATCTAATGTGTCATGTGCTTAATGATATGGTATAAGAAAAATATATTACACCGAAAGTATATAAGAATTTTTTTACCAAAATTAGGCCCTCTATGAAGAAAATCAGCTGAGAAAGAAAGTAGGGGTAGACGTGAGTAATTAGATTGAGTTGGATTAAATTTAAGTAGTTTTAGACTAATGAAACGTCATGAAGCTGCTGAAATTCAAATAACATCCAATGCAAGCTCTTTTATTATCAAATTAAATCAACTCAAATTAGAGAAAAAATTCATCTAATACACAATTCATAGATCCAACCCACAATCTAACTCATTCATTGTAGATCAGGAGGTTCAAACTTAATTCTCAAACTCAAACCAACTTGCTATTTGGGGTTCGGTCAGAGTGTGCAAACTTCTCTTAATGTATGTTTAGTAATAATTTTTTTTAAAAAAATATTTTTTTAAATTTTTTAATAAAATTTTAATTATAAATTATTTTAATTATAAAATAGATTAATTCAAATATATATTACTGCAGTGGTGGGACAGCTGTGTAATGTTAAAACAATAATTTAACTAAACGAAGATGTGGAATTTGGATCTCAGTTAGAGGCTAGGGCCAGTTTAACCCCAACACAAGTTGAGGTCATGGCTACGGTGCCTCCAAAAGGCTCAGCCCAAGAACAATTTTCATATTGCATCAGAAGACCAAACTTTAAATTAAGTAATAAAAAGGGACGACCAAGAAAAAAAAAACTTAAGAAATAATAACGAAAAGAAATAAAAAAGAAGAATATTCGGTAACGAATAAAAGGGTGTCCTATCTAGTTAAATACTTAAAATTAATAGTCTCACTTTTATTTATTACTTATGCTTTTATTTTATTATAATCAAATTAAAAAATAAAAATAAAGTTATTAATTAATTACAATTTTTAAAAAAATTATTGCAGCCCATTTCCTAGATAGTTTAACCCTTTTTTTTAAACTGCATAAAATAGAACTCGTCAAAAGAGAGATATTAGAATGATTATCTTACAATTTTATTGATCTATTTTTTGAGTTATGTTGATATCCTTATAAACATTTTTTTTCTTCAACATATATTTAGATATAAATTATGTTTACTGTTTTTTTAATTCTTTTTCATAGATAATATGATAAGGATTATCTCCCCTGCGTTATGCCTTGCAGCCTTGGCCACATTATTGTGTACATGGAATTCAACTTCTATAGCCCTTCATTATTAGTCACATGACAAATTGATGAGATGATTTAGAGTTCCCATAACTCACGTGTTATTGATTTTTTTTTATAATCACATGTTATTGATATAAGAAAACAAAAATACAACTAAAATTAAAGTATAATTAAAAATATAATTATCAATTTAATTACGTATAAAATAAAATATTTTTTAACTTGAGTACAGTACAACTTTTTCCCTCTCTCTCATAATTTCTTTCTCAAATCTATATTCAATTGAAAGTTTTTAGTTATAATTGTTATTTAGAAAATATATAGTTGATTGTAATTTTAATTGTTTTTTGCTGTAATTGTGATCTTAAAATTCAATGAAAATATTAATTGTTTTGAAATCCTTAACAGCTAATAGCCTAATATTAATTGTCTACCCAGACTTGACCATGGAATGAATATACATTTATCTATTAAAAAATTTTATCTACATCCATAAAAATAATATAGCATTTGAAAAGTAATTTTTTTTACACCAATTTATATTTTTTTATTAATTAATTACATTAGTATTCAAAAATTTATTCTTATGAAAGTCATATGAAATAGTGTAAAAAAAGGGGATGTATTGTATGTTATCTTCCTTTGAAATCATTATACTTCTGAAATTTTGAGATTAGAAATTTGAGGGTCCGCAAAAAAAGGCAATGCATGCATGTTGCGTTTCGTTTTCTTAATAAAAATTCTTGGAACTGTAGAATTAATGTGCTCAATTATTGTCTTCCTTAACGGTGGATCTGGACTTTTTTTAAGCAGGAACACAGCTACGTTAAACATTTAAATTTCCAGTTTTCCACTGAACATATATTATTGTGCCTTGAAAATTCAGCTGTTGATGTTTTCAACTGAAAAACTGCCTATAAGGACTTGAAACCTCCATTTTGGACTTGGCCGAAGAATTTTAAGGGAAAGGGAGGGCAAACACTTTGTAGTGGGTTAGTTTCTGTGGGAGAGATTTCTAAGATTTTTTTCTTTTTTATTTATTTATGGTCATATTAATTTTATAAATTATTATTATATATTTAAATTAAATTTTTTTAAAAATAATAATAATTCATAAAATTAATATAATTATTATTAAATAACAGAAAATAAAAAAAATATCTATTTTTTAAGCATATAAGAATTTTTAATTTCAGTGGTCTGTTTGAACCTTGAATTGGTTCATTTAGCTTTTCATTTTGGCGTTTGTTGTGCCTGTCAGACGTATTGATTTCTGTGGTCCCAATCATCCCTAAGTGGTCACGCCATGAAAATCTTGGGAAATTATTTGACTTCTACCTCATTATATATATATATATATATATATACATAGAAATATTTAGAAAGGGTGTTATCTTACTGTGAAAGTAGAGGGGTTTTTATATATTTGTTTAACGAATCACATGTTGGTACGTGGCCTTAACTTGTAAAAGGTACCTCGTCAAAGGCCATGATTTCCATGAAAAATGAAATAAACTCATTTCTTTTTGCTTCAATAAATTTAAATGGACAATGGGACCAAAATTGCATGCGCTCACGGGATTTTATCTATCACACGAGTAATCCTGTTTGGTATGAAAGATGCTCAACTTGTAAATGACTAAATGTACTCGTGACACTTGATTAATACAGTAATTTAAAATATTGTAAAAAATAATGTTATACAGTTAAAAAATAATTATAATTTTTGAAAAAATTTAAATAAAATAAATGTGAGTTATTAAATAAAATTAAATAATAAGATTACTCACAAATATAAAAGTAAAAAAAATATGTTAAATTATTTTATCAAAAATTTTGATAAATTTTTTTAATTATATAATTTTTTTTAAAAAAAATCTAATGTTAACTTGCTAAAGACAAGTGTTCTATTTTAGTAGTTAAGGCGCCTTAGTGTATTATATACTCCTTCATTTTACTTTTATTCATGGTTTAAAAGATTTTTTTTATCTTAAATTATTTATAATTTAAGAAAATTAATGAAATATTAATTAATTTTTAAAATTTTGTCTTTATCTTTAAATATTTTCACTAAATCCAATAACTATATATTGAGAGAGAATGTGAAAAATGGAGTAAGATTGATGTAGAGAGAAAATATTAATAGAATAGGAGAAAGTATAATATATTATATTGATCTATATTTTCTTATATTTGAGGTAATTTAATATCTTTTTGAATTTTGTGTATTTATTTTAAACGACAAATAAAAATAGATGAATAAAGTATATATTAATTACTCACTTACTAGTTATTACTGATGCTATTTGATGACTATTGATTTGTTATTACTTATTTTTATTAACAGTGATGTATTAGATATTATGACTTTATATTTATGAAGTATTGGTGTAGTGAAAGTAAATTATGTATTTAGATATGAAAACTACGGTTCGATTTTTAAGAGTCTCGTCTCATAAAAAAATCATAACATTATCACTCATTATCTAAAAAGATTAGTCCTATCAAACATTTTAAATGAACCAAACCTTTGTAAGGATACTCTTGCTTTCATACTATCACTTTGTTGTTGATTCAATTATCTTATAAATTACATTTTGTCTTGTATTTTAGATGTGTAATTGAATTACACTTTGTCATGCAGTGCTATATAAAAAAAAAGAGTTTTGCATTGTAAAAATAAAATAAAATTCTTAATATATAAACATTGGACCAGCTTGGGGTTTAAAAATAAGTCTCCCCACAACATTAACCATGTGATTGGAGTTAGTAGTGATATGAGTTCAAATCTTTTTATTTTTAAACTTAAAGTTTAGGGAAAAAGAAAGTGTTTCATTTTAAGGTCGAGACTTACTGTGAGTCTTAACAAGAGTTTGATGTTAGAGTGCTACTATTGAGCTAGAATTTGTTGCTCGAATTTGGTTTGCCCGAATAAGGTGGCAGGTAAATTAATTTTTAATTAATGTCATTATGTGTAATTAGTGCTTTACTAAATAAAATAAAATAAAATAAATAAAAAATAAATGGTAATTAGCGACAACAAGAAAGGATTGGAGAAGAGGTGAATTTTTTTGCTTGTAAATTTCTACACATCTTTCTGTTCAACCAACAGGAAAAAAAAATTCAGATGGATTTTCCATTCTCTTTTATTTCGTAATTGAATTTTTTTTTCATTCTCTAATTGAAAATTTATAATCTAAAAGCAGAGCCCCACGATTTACCTAATAAAATTTAAACTGGAATAATTCAAACAAATCATCTCTAAAATTCCAAAGGTAATAATAGAAGCCTCACCATATCAAAACACACATTGCATTGCAGTAATACAAAATTCTTGTGAGTCATCCAGAATCATTAGCCCATTGACAAAACCTTGTACAATGGAAAGCTTCTTCATTAACTTCTCTCTCAGCCTTGCTTTTCTTCTTGGCACCAACACGCCCCAAAGGTGGTGGTGAAGACTGATTCCCGTTCCGAATCAATGCTAGACTTTCTCGAAGCGTTTAGATCTTGAACAAATTTACTGAGCTTGAAGGCACAAATTCAATAATGGGACGAGTTAATTTCAATGGTGGGTTGCAGAATTAATATATTAAGAGGAGTTTCAGAAATTTGAAGGTCATTAAAAAAAAAAAGCAAGGGATAATTTTTAATTTTTTATTAAAAATTTGATGACATGTAAATTTATCTGAAAAGCCAAATAATTCGAGCATCACGGTTCTGTCTTTTCTTTCAGGCTACGGTTATATTATCGTTTATTAATAAAAAATTACTAATGGAAATCAAAGACCGAATCTTTTGACTATAACTCTCGTTGGGTCAAATTCTTTTTTCTAATGCCAAAGGTTTGACATCACCACACATTACTTATATTAAGAAGTCTTTAGTACCAAACTAATTGTGGTAAGAAAACGAACACGTGGTTGCCTGGTTGGTATTCACTATTCAGAAATGGACATATATGCCTATAATTGCATAATTGGCAGAACCATTACGACATTTCTGAACTTTATAACCCATTAATCCTTCTGGCTCTTTTCTCCAAAAATTGAACTCTTATGTTCTATTAGTTTTGTTCGAGAAATTTTTAAATATGTATTATTTATTTTAAATATTTATTTAATTTTTTTTAAATATATATATATATATAATATTATTTATTAAATTTTATGTATATTAATTATTAAATAAAATATTTAAAATATTATTTACTTAAATTTTTTTAGATATATATTTGAATTAGAATTTATAAATTTAATTTAAAATAAATTTAATTTTATAAATTTAATTTTAGTTAGAATTAAATTTGAGTAAAATAATTTATATTTAATAAAATATCATGTTTAATTTAAATAAAATAATTATTTTAAATCAAATAAATTTTTAAAATTAAAATTATATTTAAAAAATAATACAAACATTCAAATAAAAAAATAAAAAATAAATAAAAACCCGCCTCGGTCCGCGAATTGGCTTTTGGAGGGTCCCTTTCTACTCTCCTGTCCAGAACTGTGAACACAACTAGAGGTCAGAAGTTGACAAGCTGGTCAAAATTTTCAACTTGGTTAGGAGGCCTTATTTAGATAAGTTGCCCTTTATGGAGACTCATTCAACAGTCTAACATAGACCGATATGAGGCAGAGAAGTACAACTGGACAACCCCCTTCTACTCAAAGGTGTCAAGACCCAGAGGCATAGACTCCGATTGCAGGTCAAACCCACATCATCACAGTTCACATTTTCTTGTATAGTAATGATATTGTCTACTCCATCTCTCCAATGCTTCTCATCTTGAACTAGAACTTCCCAAAATGAACCCTACCAACTTCTTGCCTACCCCAAGCTCCTCCGTTCTCCCCTGATTCACTCCTACATCCTCCTCTTCTCTCTCCTAACCAGAACAACTTCGTGTTTTGTGAACCCAACGTTCGATGCTTGTCAGCCCAAAACCTGCGGCAACAACCAGAGTATAAGCTACCCGTTCTACATCGAAGGAATACAAGAACCCTTTTGTGGGTACCCTGGTTTTGACCTCTCTTGTGGCAATAATGGCTTTCCAATTCTCAATCTGTCTAATGCCCAATACATCATTCACGAAATATTCTACAGCAATCAGTCACTCCGAGTGTCCAATGCCGCGTTTTCAAGATCGAGCACCGCGGGTTGTTTTCCTCGTACCCAGAGCCTCACTCTTCCCGGTAACAGGTTCAATCTTGCTCCCAACCAAACGGACCTGATATTGTTCTTCGGCTGCGACTTACCGTCGCTGCCCAAAGGGCTGCAAGAGCACAGAATTGGGTGTTCTGCAGAGAACGAAACGAGTTCGGTCCTGGCATTGTTTGGGGAGGATCAAAATGTGAGCTTTTTGTCGAAGAATTGCAAGGGAGGGGTGGTGGATGCGACGGTGGAAGAAGATGGGCATGGGGATGAGAAAGGAGGAATTCAAGAGGCGCTGAGAAGAGGGTTTGTGTTGAATTGGACGGCCAGCAACTGCAGCTTGTGCAGCAGCACAGGAGGGAGGTGTGGGTTCGACCCAGACATACACACTTTCAGGTGCTACTGCACTGATAGAATTCATGCTTCGAAATGTGATCCAGGTTAGTCTCTCTTGCTTCCCCTCCATCTCAGATATACACTTTGTATCAGTTTTCACGTTTCTGGTGAACAGAGAAGAGTAGGCATTTACTTAACATCTATCTATAATTAAAACAGTAATGTTAATTGCATAACTGTAGCAGTTACAACTATGCACAACTGCATGCATGATTCTATCTAAATTTAAGTGGTTTCTAATTAGTTCTTTTTTTTATTAAAATCATATGGAGACAAGGGCTGTGTTAGAAGCATTATTTTGAAATTATTTATAATCCGAGAGGAAAAACAAAATTGAACCAGAGGATTCAAGAAGAATTAAGCTGAATAGAGACTATACAATTCAACATCACAGTTTAGTTGTTACCCTAAACATAATTATGCCCATGCACTATTAACCTGTATGCAATTAATTTGTCATATCAGTGACAGAGTTGTGAGTGTGTGACTGTGTATTTTTTTCTTTTTTATCACGTCAAAATTTTTTTCTTTTATATATATATACATATATATAATTATAAAATTAATGATCATGTTACACCACTGGTTTTTTACCTTTTCACATCCAGGAAGGCTTCTATAAAATTTTCTCTGTCAATGTGGTAACGAACGCTTGCGTTTCCTCAAGCTTCTCTGATTTACGATTTAAGAAAGAAAGAAGGAAAAGGAAAAGATGAATGACACTGGTGTAATCAATCTTCAATGATGTTTATATGGGAGTGAAAACCAAAGAGATAGAATATATAGGAGTAACTAATTAATAAAGATTAATAAATTTCTCGTGATTTTTGGGTTACTTATTAAAATAGTAGTAATGCAATGCCTCTCCTTTCAATTGAACTGTACGGAATATTGTTTGTTTACACACAAAAAAATATTGGTACAACCATGTATTAAAAAAGAATTTAAATAAAAGTATTCTCTTATGGATATTGAAAATTAGTTTCTTAATAAAAAAAAAGTTTCTTAATAAAAAGTATTGTATTATGCATGGTTCTGATTGCTTTTTTTTGGGATCATTTTTATGTAGAATAATTAAAGAAGTAAAAATAAAATTGAGAAAGGATATTTTAGTATTCACAAAGTTATCATTCACACGAAAGTTTGTTTTTTACCTTTCTGATAAAGGGTCTGAAAACTTTTTGTATTACAATTTTTTTATTTTAATATTAATTACAAGAATCTTCTGAATCAAAAATATTACTAGAATACAATAAATTAATGTTAGTGTCACAGCTATTGGAGTATAAAACACACACTCTTTTATTATTGCAAGTCGTTGATTAAGAACAGAGTTTGAATGGTTCATACAACTAGTTTTTTCTTTTTTTAATTTCATGATTGATACATTAACATTATTTTAGTGCTTGTTCCTACTCTTATTTTCACATATCCTTTCTAGGTTCCTTCTAACGTGTTTCTATGCATATATTTTATTTTATTTGTTTTTGACCTGCAATGGTTTTATAAGGGAGCCTTCGCTCGATTTTGACATGACTATTACTAAAATTGAGAAAATTATATTTTAAAACTTTAGAATATTTATAATTTAAATAAAATCTTAATATGATTATTCGATTTCAAACGTCAGTTATTCAAAGAACAGATATTTACTTTTAAGGATTATGACATGATAACCTTATTGGCTTCCTGAACATAATAAATTTAATATTTAATCCTTGAATATAATTATGTCTTTAAAATTTGCAAGAAGAAAAAAACTGATATCTATAATATATCTATGGACTATGATCTTTGATAAGCTTCGCTGCCAGTTGTCTAGAGAATAAGCTTTTAGAACCTAACATATTTGTGTGTATTATTTTTCTTTCAGGTAAATGTATTATTAAGTCAATTTTTACTTTATTTGAAATTAAATTTCTGTTTTTAATAGTACTAAAAGGGTATTTTTTACATCAACTTAATATATTTAAAAAAATTAATTTTATTAAGTGCTTTGAAGTAAGTAATCAAAGCATACAATTCTCTAATATAATTAAATAAAAAATTAGTCACTGATAAATAATTAATATCTGAATTATACATTAGAAATCATCGATAATTTAAGGTAGTCAACCCTGGACTTCTCCACAATCAATTGCTTTATTTAAAACTCTACGACAATTATTACAAGAATTCAACTGTTGATTTCCCATGAAAAATATAATTGTTCTTACGTTTAACAGCAAAGAGGACGCATGTAGGACGGCATAATTTATTTCGTGTGACAACTGACAATATATTATAACAATAGTGTAAGCGTCACATAAAAAAATATATATATGTAGCAGTGCATGTGTGCATGTTTCGCACAGGACAAGTAGCTAATTTAGGTTATAGTCTAAATTAAAATTATAAGCTCTCTTAAGAAGAGATTTCGATCTGTCCTATGCAGATTAAGTGATTGATTGACTTTCCTATTGTCAATTTTTTTTTTTAAATTTCATATGAAAATCTAATATTTAAAGGGAAATACTAACATGTGTTGATTCAAGTGGAAATGACTTGGGTTCATTAAACATCATGTTTGGGATTCAATCATTGATAAATATGAATGGAGCATGTGCTATTAGTAAATTTATCTCTCAAGGAGTACGATTGAAGGTTGAAAGATTAGTCCTTTATTTTTTAAGTGGGAATACTTTGATTACACAAAAAAAAAATATTTAAAGGAAAATAGCCAAAGATATGATTGTCATTATCAATTATTTGTGGATATATTATGCATAAGATTAAAGATTTACTGCCAGTTTTCTGTTTATGATGTATTGAATTCTATGTTGAAGTATAGCGGTATGAAGATATTTGTATGGGAAAAAAAGGAAGTTTCTGAATCAGAATTTAGAGTCTATGATCGTTCGATGGCTATTTAATCTTTTAAGTTTTTTTTTTTTTTGATTCAGTATATGGCAAATAAGGATTTGAGTTATTATTTAGTACAGTTGGGTTAAATAATTATACAAATAATTTAAATATTCTGATTTTAAAATTAATAAATTAAAATATTATAACTATAAAAGATCATGGTCGCATCAACTAGGTGGACAATCACTTTAATTTTCTGAAAGGAGTTCTGGGTGCTTAGTATTTAGGTCTAAAGTTGAAGCATTTAATAGCATTATATCTTCCTCTTTTATTTTTTGGTCACAGATTCAATATATTTGGACGTAGTGGGTGAAAATACTGAAAGTGAGTGACGTGTTTCTTAGCCATAAAATTTAAGAGGTTTACTTCCTTTGCTATGAATTCCCAAAAGTTTTCCTGTGGAAGACTCAACATGACCCGTTTTTTCTCCTTGGATACTTTTTTTTTTTTTTTAAATTCTTGATTCTTAATTTCTATTTTCTTTTCAAACTGGATTCTGCTCTGTCCAACAAGATGGTTACATTGAAAGTCAGGTGCTAATTGCTTTTCCCCTTCTCGCACAGTTTCTCTTTTGGTCAATTCTCCCTCTTCAACTCTAGTCCTAATTCATATTGAGCACTTGCACATAGCTCAGGCAATAAGGGAAGGGCAAGAGTTGCCACCTAATTGTAGTTATGGTTGAGATGACAAGAGATTTAAGTAGAGACATAAATTTAAGTCATATTCTTAAGAAAAAGAGGAAAGAAAGGTTAAAACAGACTTTTTTTTTTTTCAATTTGGAGATGATACAATTTCAATAAAATCCAGTCTTTCCATTGTAACACTACTTTAGTACTTTCCACTATGGTATTACTATAGGATTGAAGAGAAGCATGGATTCTAATTTCTAAGTCTACAAGACTAATTAAATGAATTGGACTTTGGAGAATCATATTGGGTAAGTGGACAACAAAATTTTCTGATTGGATAAGATGGGATGAGAGCGAAGTTGAGAAGCACGGAAATTATTGATTTCCAGAGTTCTCACCATTTTTTTGTCATATCCCACTCATTATTTTCTTTACCAAGCACACTTTTTCAATCAGAAAAATAGACTGGTAGCAGTGGCAGGCTTCTAATTTCACAATTTCACATTATATATCTGTTAGGGGACGCTCCAGGTGCTTGAGACAAAGGAGAAATAGGAAGGTGCCCAGAAATTTGAAGCCAGTGATTATGACATGGGCAGGTAGATGCGAATGAGATACCCTTATGAACGCGTTTTTCTCTTTAGCCCTGTTGATCAGTCGCGGTGTGAAGTGTGAACACTAAACGCTTAAAACGATGACCTTTCCTTAACCTTGTCTCATTCCCAAACTCCTTTATCTTCATTAGGTGCTATGTTTTTCTCTGTTTCTTTCCACTATTTTCAATCCCAATGCCCCACTGGCCACTGCACTTCCAAATTCTGTGGACTCTGGAACTTTCAGCTGTGATTTTTTATTTATTTTAATCTTCATCTCCATGCACACAAGTTTTCTTAGTAGTCCCATTCTGTTTTGCGTCATGTAGACGGGTTAACAGCCCTTCAAGAGAAGATTCAGGTGGTGAACTGCAGTTTTGAAGTTGTTTAACAGATTATAAGAGTCAAGCAGTCAAGTCTTTGTGCTGCTTTCAATAGGGGAAATTGAGCTTCAAATTGGTCTCACTTCCCTAAGGGCCAGATACGTACGTGTCGCATGGTTACCCAACCCCACCTACATCTTCCATGAAACCCATTTCAAGGGGTATTCCGTAGTCCTTTTGCAATTCAGCTGGCGTATCAAGCGGTTCAAGTTGTTGTTATATTGTGAAGAGTGTGAAAACATCAAGTAAGACGAACTTCACTGAAGTTAGAGAATCAAATCCTTGTTGGATTCCATTCGTTTTTTTCTCATACAGTGGGGGATTCAGGATGGCTCCAGTTTATGAATTTCTCTTCCTTTTGTTCTGTCACCTTATGCTACTTCTCTTGGCGGCTGGAGATGGGAATGGGTACCAAGGAGAGTGTCCACCTTCATTCGATTGTGGATGTCTTGGCAATATCAGCTTCCCTTTCACTATAACAGAACGCCAGGACTGTGGCTTATTGCCCATACAAAATTGTCATACAGAGAAGGAAAAAAAGGATCCAACTACAGGATAAAGGGAAATGGTTTGTTGTTATACACCTCTCTCCCTCTGAGTTTCCCCGTAGTCCTACTCGTGCTACTATAAACATTAGAGACAACGATCTCTTTAAGCTTTTGCAATCCAGAAGTTGTGAAGCCTTCAGCTATAATTATACTCTTCCTCCAAGCTTCCATTTTGCTTCTTTTGCTTTCTTAATCAATGCAACCCTGTTCATGTGCAACCGCACCCTCCATGTCAGCCCCCCGGCATATATTAATTATACAGGGTGCCCTGACTACTGTCTCTACTACAGGCCCATCATCCCTTACGATAACAAGTCTTCGAGTTCTTTGACAGCATGTACAAAGGTCCAGCTTCCAATTAAAGACGTGCCTGATGCTAAAGACCCATTTACATTCGTAACTGCTGATATCTCCATTGAAGTACAAATATCAGATGAATGTGAAAATTGTCACTATCACAAAAGAGGCCGGTGTCAACTTGACAGCCAAAGTAAATTTTGTTGTGTCAATGGTATGCTGCAAGAAAAAACTGGAAACACAATCACACATATGAATGCTATGCACTGATAGTAGTTGCTTTTATCTGCTTTCCAAATGATTGGTTCTTTATGTTTCCTCCTAGATTTGTGCAACATAGTCTACTTTTCTCAACGCCTCAAGCCCAGTTCCTTGCTCCTATATCATAGTTTCAGATAGCTCAAGTGAAGTGAGATTGATGTGCCTAATCTAAGTTCTCTTTTGTTGTCTAATCTTTCAAATTTAGAATTTACTGCACTTCTTATGTGATGTCCTATCAATCATGGATGGAAAAAGCTGAATTCCATTGATTGACTGTTTAATATTGCCAATGCAACACCTGGCTTTAGCACACATTTTTCTCTGTCTAACTTTATCATCATACTTCAACCCTTTTGGTTGCTCTAAATTGTTTCTTCTAATTGCAGCCACAGAGGAAAAACGGTCGAGTTTGAAAGTGAAACTGGGTATAGGTAATGTGCCTTTACATAACTTGATATTCCTTTAAATTCATTTATCCCGAGTGTGAAAGTCATCAGTGTGTCAAATCAAAAGAACTTCTGATTTTTTTTGACACCCTCATTTTTCCAATTCATTCTTCCAAAAGGATGAAAAGGCTTTAAATAATTCTATAATTCTACCAATGCCATCAGGAAACTGACCAGAGTCATGCCCTCTGATGTGTTTTAAGGTAATCTTCAATTGATATTTTCTTTTGGCCCCCTTCCACAGGTTTAGGTATTGGACTCCCAAGCATCTTGATAATTGGGCTGCTCCTTATACTCTACAAACGAAAACATGCTACCTCAGGTGGTCAATTCCAGTCAAGAAATACTTATTCTGATTCCTCCTTAGATCCAAACCTTGAAAGAGGCAGTGTGTACTTTGGAGTTCCCCTGTTCTCCTACAAGGAGCTTAAAGAAGCAACAAACAATTTCGACCATACTAAAGAACTTGGAGATGGAGGCTTTGGAACTGTGTACTATGGTAGGCAACTCAAAACACTGCCCTATTAATTGAAACATTAAACTAGTATTCCATCTTGTTGTATAACTTATGCTTAGATCTTTAATACCCAGGGAAGCTCCAAGATGGACGGGAAGTTGCTGTGAAGCGATTATATGAGCACAACTACAGGCGAGTTGAACAGTTCATGAATGAAGTTGAGATCCTCACACGTTTGCGCCACAGAAATCTTGTGTCCCTCTATGGCTGCACTTCGCGCCACAGCCGTGAACTACTGCTTGTGTATGAATATATTTCAAATGGCACCGTTGCTCGTCATCTCCATGGTGAATTAGCAAAGCCTGGCTTGCTACCATGGTCTATACGAATTAAAATTGCCATGGAGACTGCTAGTGCATTGGCCTATCTCCATGCTTCTGATATCATTCACCGTGATGTGAAAACCAACAACATTCTCCTTGACAACAGTTTATTGTGTTAAAGTTGCAGACTTTGGCCTTTCAAGACTATTCCCCAACGATGTCACCCATGTCTCCACAGCTCCACAAGGGACCCCAGGTTATGTTGACCCGGAATATTACCAATGCTACCAGCTTACTAGCAAGAGTGATGTATATATAGTTTTTGGAGTTGTGCTCATTGAACTAATATCATCTATGCCGGCTGTTGATATGAACAGGCATAAGGATGAGAATCAACTTGTCCAATCTAGCCATAAAGAAGATTCAAGAAAGTGCATTTAGTGAGCTTGTAGATCCTTCTCTTGGTTTTGATTCAGACAAGGAAATTAAGAGGATGATGGTTTCAGTGGCAGAATTGGCTTTTCAATGTTTGCAAAGGGACAAGGAATTGAGACCTTCCATGGATGAAGTCTTGGAGGACCTGAAGAGAATTGAGAGTGGGAAGGATGAGCCAGAGCACCTAGAGGAAGGTGTTCATAGTGCTGGAGTTTCACAGAGTAATGTGCCTCCACCACCACCACCACCAGCCTCACCTGACTGGGATGAAGTTGGATTATTGAAGAATATGAAGCTACCGCCTTCTCCAAACACCGTCACTGATCAATGGGAAAGTAAACGTACTACGCCTAATGTCAGTGGTTAATCACTTAGCCTATTATCAATTTTGATACTTTAATCCATTCTTACCATATCAGCTTTCAGCACTCATTATTAGTTGAAAATGAGCGATTCAAAGCATCATCATCTTCTCGTCCACTTGTACAGTTATTTATAGGACGATTGTATTATACGGCACAACGTAGTGATGAGGGAATATGCATTCGAATATTTTGAAAAAAAAAAAAACTGAACAAAAAAAAAAGGTTATGCGGTTCGGCAATGTGCTGCTTATGTATGATGGCTTAGAAAAAAACAGAACAATGTTAAGAGCGTACATACAATTCTACAACTATCTGCATATTGTTGGAATGTTGCTTTTGAACATATCCATATGCACATCTTTCTGCTCAATCAAACCAGTTATCACAATTTCTATCCTAGCATGAATTCAGTCTGGCACTTAGCCTAGACACATGCTTCGGAAAGTTTTTGTTTCTTCTTTGTTATGTTTGGAGACGAGATGGAAACCCCAACCAGATAATGGATTCATTGATCACCTTCATCACCCAATCCCAAACCATGGTTCTTTAAACATGATTAGGTGATTCTTCCCTCTCTAATCCAGACATTCAAAATTGGAGCATTTTTTTTGTTGAGAAAGGAATGCTTTAGTATGTACCGGCAAATTGCATGAACCAAATAATTTTCGCCTAAAAACAAAGATCTAAAGAGTACACACACATAGCTTACGAATAGAGGGGAGAATTTACCTTAATTTTTAGCGGAGAAAAGTACTGTATCCCACTTTCCCCTTCCCCGGCCGTCTAAATTGAAAATAATATTCAAATAATATTCAGCAAATCTCATGGAGAATTTCCTGACAGTTTTTTGGTTTCTGGTTTTATTTATGTATCTCAAGTCTGTTGTTTAGGTTTTTGTGAGTTTGTTTGCGTCATTTGGCTTCTATTAAGTTCTAACTGCTAGTCGAGTGATTCTTTATTGTGCTCTAGTGCTCTACCACAACCAGTGTTTGGGGCTTGTTGCTCTTTTCTTGTATGACCCCAAAAAAACAGGGGACAAGGCTGAGTCTACTTGTCGCACCACAACACTTTACATAGCTCATTTTGAGCTCCAAATTTAATTTCAGTTTGACATTGAAAAACTCTGTGTAGCAATTCTAGCCAGATATTAGACTAAAATTTAATGTACATTTTTTTTTAAAGTTAGGTGAGAGGTTGGATTTCGAATGAACCGATGAATAACGGTGTGAAAGGTTGACTGATTGCGGAACTTATTAACAATTTAGTATTAACAAGTTTCCTCGAAACTGACATCTTGAATTAGTTTGACTTTTCAAGGATTTCTTCTAATTTAATTTTAGTGTTGTCAGTTTCGTTCAAAAAAAAGTTTGTCAAATTAAAGTTAAAATTTAATCCATCCTATGTTTTAAGAGATATGAGATGCGGTGAACATGAGTCATGAAGTTTTCCCTATTGAGGGATTGCTGAATTCTGGTTTGGCTTTTAGAACTTCACAGTATTCGGACATCAGAGTTTAAGACGGGCAGAAGTCAATGAAAGTATAATATAGTTAAGATATTTTTATCATAAAATTGTGATTAATATTAATATGCTCATAAAATCTTAAATATATTATATTTAAAATACGATAATTGTAATAGAAAAAATCATATTTTAATCTACCTTACTCTACATGCTTATTTAGTTTGTAGAGTTATCTAATTTAAAAATGACAAAGCATATCAACCCATCCTGAATCAAGTGAAAATGAGATGAGTTGTCCCGTTTTTATTTAAAGTGTTAAAAAAATTAATATATTTTGTTTTATGATGAGTTGGTAAGTTAATCTGTTTATAAATAAAAAAATAATAAATTAACAGATTAATCTGTTTAAAATTAAATAAAAAATAATAAAATAATGGTTAAGCAAATTAACCTACCTAAAACTTTAAAAATAATAAAAATACAGGTTAAATGAATCAACTCACATGACTTGATGCATTAACTCACCACCAACAATAAAATTATTTTTTAAATATTAAACTTGACTTGACAAATAATTTGTCCTGTTCTACCACAACTTGCAAGTTATACGAGATAGGTTAAAAAAATTTGACTCAAGAAAATGAATTGCATGATACAACCTAACTTATCATTTTTAATAGGTTAAATGGATTGACCCTTCGGATTGAATTTGTTTTGCCATCTCTATTGATGTCTAAACTAAACTAATATTTTATTCTTTTAAAAATTTAATTGACATTAATTTGATCCTTCAAAGATATTTGATATTAATTTGATCCTTAAAAAAATGACATTAAATTAATTATTTAAATATTTACAGTGATATCAAAATGATTCTTTTAAATGACTATTTTAAAAAACTATTTTGATGTTACTTTAAATATTTGAATAATTAATTTGATGTAACGTATATTTAAAGAACTATTTTAATGTCACTTTAAATTTATAAATGATTAGTTTGATGTCATGTATTTTTAAAGAACTAATGTTAAGTGAATTTTAAAAAATCATGGTTTGTTCTAATATCTATAACTATCTGCGTCCCTGATAGGAAAATATCTGGTTAGCCGCCTCCCACCACAGGCGCCGCCCCTCAGATTGAAGCCTTAAAAATAAAAACTCGTGAGAATAGCTGAAATATAAGTGGGTTCTGAGAAATTCTCTCCCTCATTCCATTTCTTTTTGTCTTTACTAAGCAAACTTTTGAATTAGAGTAGAATGAATTTTATTCCACCTAATAGCAGACAACTGACGACTGGTATCTAGTCACGTGTTTGAAGTTAGATGGGGGGTGCCCAGAAATCTATCTACGACTACGTCAAATTTAGGACGCGTTTACTATTTTGCTATTTCCTCCTCGGTCAGCACTCGCAAATAAAGCCACCGTAATCAACTCACAGTAAGTACTCTCTTACCGTTGCTATCTTATTATCACGACCTTGACCTTAACCAGGTATCAATATCCATACCCTTTATCGGTTTAACCCCATCTCGTCCCCCTTTTTTCATCTTCAGTGCTAAATTTAGTTATTTTTTTTTTCCTCTTCTTTGTTGACAATTTGAGGCTCCAAAACCTCATTTGCATGCACTTCTAATCACCACGCTGCTGTTATCTTCATCACCAAGCACTCAAGACTCAACTCAAGTTTCTCTACGATTTACAGTCTGTTTGTGAACATAGCAAAGAAAAAATGTTCAAGCTTTGAACCGTGAATTTGGAAACCGTGTGAGTTTTGAAAGGGTCAATTCTAATTTCCAATCCTAGTGCTGTTTGGTCATTAGGTGAAATTGAGCTGGAATTTGGGCATGATTTACTGTTGGGATAATCAAGAGGATCCACATCGCCAAGAAAATGTTTGTCAGACCTGGTAATTAATCTACCTATCTTTTTCACCAAGTCTTCCATGGTCATTTTCCAAGTCAACGGGCGTATCAAAGAAGTTCATCTAGATGAGTTGATGCATATATATTGCGAAGGAGGTGTAAGAAAAGTTTGCACAACTTCACCCACCTTAATAGAGAATCAGGTTGTTGTTAGTCTATTAGTTTTTGCTCATAAAGTGGGGATTTTGGGATGGCTCCAGTTTCTTTGTTCTGCTTGATCTTGCTTTCTCACCTTATACTGATTCTCTCGGCTGGTTATGGAAATGGGCACCAAGTTAACTGTCCACGCTCTCCTTTCGTTGCGGAAAACTTGGGACTATTCAGTTATCCTTTCACCAAGGCAGAACACGAGGAACTGTGGCTTGCTAATGATACATGGCTGTGATAATGGTGACGATGAATCAACTAAATTCATCCAACTGGACAAGAATGGAAGACGCGCCGTGCTTAAAAGCATCGTTCAGCCGAATGGCATTTCGATTTTTGATGAAGATTTTCACAAGCGCCTGCAAGGCCAAACTTGTGACGCTTTGAGCACTAATTATACTATTACTTCCCCTTCTCCTTTGGTTTCTATTTATATCAAGATACAATGTAACCCTGTTTAGATGCAAGCACTCCTTCAATGTCAAGCCCCCTCCACATTATTCTGAATACCCACGGTGCCC
The DNA here is from genome assembly GCA_019955255.1 of Castanospermum australe. Classification (NCBI taxonomy): domain Eukaryota; kingdom Viridiplantae; phylum Streptophyta; class Magnoliopsida; order Fabales; family Fabaceae; genus Castanospermum; species Castanospermum australe. Next base: position 199,710 of record NSJW01000935.1, read on the forward strand.
AGACTACACTATCTTCTATTATAATGACAGCCTTCCCTCTCCGAATAATGACGAGGCACACAGAACTTTCTCAGCATGCACAGTTCTTCAATATCCAACTAAAGACTCGACTGATAGCAAAGACCTTCTGTCGTTTGTATCTGCTCAGGCAGTTCTTCAAGTACAATTATCTGAGGATTGTGATAAGTGTTTACACCAGAGAGGAGGCCAATGTCGACTTGACAATAACAAATTTTACTGTGATGGAGGTACACTTCTGGACTAGTTCCTCTAATATTCCACATGATGGGTTCCTTCTGTTTTTTTCCCTATATTTATGTACAATATCTTCAGCAAAATTCCTCTTTCTTATATCATTACCGGCACAATACCAATGAGATTGTCCCCTTTTTTTTTTCCTGGTCTTTGATTGAGCATTAACCTCATACTTGTAAGGGTGATCACCGTCCGGTCAACCAGTGGATTTGATAAGCTTGACCTGATCTGATTTGATGACAAATGTTTGGATTGGATTGGGTATTTAAGTTAATTTGTATTAAAATTAAAAGAATCCGATATGAATCAGTTATCATTTTTGTTATTGAATTTTGTTATTTTACATATTTTTAATTTGGACATTAAAAAAGTATTTGCTTATCTTTTCGAGTTTGATTTTATAATAAAATATAATTTTTTAAATATGTATCTTCAAATATTATTGTAAAAGAATAAAATTTATAAAATTTTTTATTTTTATTTTTTGCACAAGAAAGGGATAAAAATAAAATATGTAACTTGACAACCCAAACAACCTAGTTTTGATTGGTTTGAGTTAAATGAAATTTTTTCTGCAAATTCGATCCACCTACAACCCGACCATTTTGCAGCCCTACCTTGTGTAATTAAGCGACTTTTCCCCGCTTTCTATCTCGGTGGCAAGGGCTGAGTCACTACTAACCGCATAACTTGACTGCTTTACATAGCTGACATGGCAATTAGAATTAGTCCCATGATTATAATTTTCTGCTTTTAACTAATTTGTTCCTAATCCTTTACTGCTTTATTGTTTACTTCAAATAATTTATTTAATTGACTTCTTGGCAGCTACAGAAGATAAGAGTAAAGCTTTGAAGCTGGGACTTGGACTTGGAATAGGTAATGTACATAATATATTTTTAATAGATATTCAGCAGAGAAGAGTGCATATTTATGATCTCACTATCGCATCTGAGTGAAATTCAGAATGACGTTTTTTTGCTCCTTTTTTTTTTTTTTGGGAAAAAACCCCCTTCTCTTCTTAGTCTTATTTCAGAGAATTTCATCTCTCTTTCTTTCAAAATGAAGTTTCACTTTGATTGTTTGAGATGGTTATTTAGTTATACTATAAATTTATCTCATAAATTTTGGTTAATTAGAATTTCCCACGAAGAAGTATAAAAATCAAGGTAGTGGTCAGAGCCATGCACTCCAATGAATTAATATTCTAAGACACACAATTTCAACTGAACAATTTCAAATTCCTCAGCAGATGAAGTTCCCATAATCTTCAAGACTTCAACTAATATTTTTCTCTTCTCTTCCCTTCTTCAATGACAAAGGGTAAATTTAAAGTTTGTCAGATTAAAAGTTGGAACTTCCCTATTACAGGTTTCGGTATTGCACTTCTAGGCATTCTGATAATTGGATGCCTCTTTGGACGGCACTATAAACGAAAACATGCTCCATCAAATCCAAACCCAGAAAGTGGCAGGGTCTACTTTGGCCTCCCTCTTTTCTCTTATGAGGAGCTCCAAGAAGCTACAACAAATTTCCACCACACCAGCCAACTTGGAAATGGAGGCTTTGGGACAGTTTACTATGGTAAGCCATTCCCAAATGCACTTCCCTCTCTATTGAAACACAGATTGATTGGACTTCCATCTTGTTGAATAACTTGTTATCTGATCTTTATCAACCAGGGAAACTGAGAGATGGACGAGAAGTTGCAGTCAAGCGCCTATATGAGAACAACTACAGGCGAGTAGAAACAGTTCACGAATGAAATTGAGATCCTTACTTACATGCGCCATAGAAATCTTGTGTCCCTCTATGGCTGCACTTCACGTCACAGCCGTGAGCTACTGCTTGTGTATGAATACATTCCAAATGGCACTGTTGCTTGTCATCTGCATGGTGATTTAGCAAGGCCTGGCTTACTGCCATGGCATATAAGAATGAAAATTGCCGTAGAGACTGCCAGTGCATTGGCTTATCTCCATGCTTCTGATATCGTTCACCGTGACGTGAAAACCGACAACATTCTCCTTGACAACAGTTATTGTGTTAAAGTTGCAGACTTCGGCCTTTCAAGACTATTCCCCAACGATGTCACCCATGTCTCCACAGCTCCACAAGGGACCCCAGGTTATGTTGATCCGGAATATCACCAATGCTACCAGCTTACTAGCAAGAGTGATGTATATAGCTTTGGAGTTGTGCTCATTGAGCTAATATCATCTATGCCGGCTGTTGATATGAACAGGCATAAGGATGAGATCAACTTGTCCAATCTAGCCATAAAGAAGATTCAAGAAAGTGCATTAAGTGAGCTGGTAGATCCTTCTCTTGGTTTTGATTCAGACAGGGAGGTTAAAAGGATGATAGTTTCAGTGGCAGAGTTGGCTTATCAATGTTTGCAACAGGACAAGGATTTGAGACCTTCCATGGATGAGATTTTGAAGGGGCTGAGGAGAATTGAAAGTGGGAATAGTGAGCCTGAGCATCTAGAGGAAGTAGATGTAAATCCACGATCTCCACCTTCACCAGATTGGGATGGGATTGGATTAGTGAAAATCATGGACCTACCACCTTCACCAAAAACCGTGATTGATAGATGGAATAGTGAATCTACTACACCTAATGTCAGTGGTTATTGCGTAGCCCAAGTATAATGCTAACTGCATTCTTACCCTGTAAACTATAAGAAAAAAATTAGAAACGTCTTTTATTTTTAATTTTTAATTTTGGGTCCAAAATATAACATTTTAATGGCACTTGTCATTGTAAATAAGTTGACATATTATATCTTCCCATTCCCACTTGTTTTATTGATAATAAGATGATTATATAATGCAACACATCATAGTCCTTTTAAGTACCGACATATCTTAGTTATGACAGGGGAACCATGATCCCTCTCCAAAATTTAAGAAAAAATCATATGACTCCTATAAAAATTGTATGTTATCTAGTTTTTATTTTCTTAATTTTTTTTATATCATTTGTGTTGAGTTATTTATAAATAGATGCCGTACTTCTATATGTAATAGTATATATTAATTTAGATGGCAGGTTGTTAAGCTTTTCTCTTTAATTTTATGATTTTTTTTTAATTACGAAGACAATAACAAACAACCAATGATAAAGAATTAACATAAAAATTCACATGTTAAAAATTTTAAAGTTAAAATCAATTTATAATAAAATAAGTACGTAAATGTTTTGTGAAAACTATATTTGTCATAGTTTTTCTTTTCTTTGTTTGTCTACTCTTTACAATTAATATACTATTCATTTTTACCCCTCAAATATTATCCTCATGCTCCGATACTTCTTTGAAGGGTTGAGGGAATTTACTTTTGGTCCATATTAGAAAAGTCCGAAGTATCATCATTTACAAAAATGAGACCCAAGCTAATAGCACAATGAAAGCAAAATGATGCCAAGACCATATTTTAGTTTTAAACCCGTTAGATCATTATCATTTTTAACTTAAGCCAATAACCATAACAATCCCAGCTGCGCAAAATATTTAAAAATCTGCAACAAAATCCGTTGCAAAAAAATTGCAATGAGCAAAATAGCAACAGCTTATAAATTCGTCGCAAATGTGGATTTGTGATGGAGTTAGTGAAAAATCCATTGCAAATAGACTTCTTATTTTGGTGGTCTTTGTTTTTTCTAATAAAAATAAAAACTTTAAAACAAGAATGTTTTTGAAGCTCCAAGAGACATATTATTGATTGTTGAGCAGAAAATTTTAAAAAAAAATGAATACTATGTATCTGTTGCTTTTATTAATGGTAGAAATAAAAAATGTATAAATATTTAAAGATTTGACTTGTTTACCAACAATTGAATTTCGGTTTGATACAAAATTTTCCTCGTATATACCTCCTCTTAGCCTCGGTAGTGAGTGTGGGACTCTATTCCCTAGTTCAAGAAAAAAACATGTGGAACTCATAATGAAAGATTAATGGGGACACAAATTTTCTGCGAAGACGATTTATTTATTGAACAATTTACGTTGATGACATTAATTCACATAAGATGTTGAATTCTATGTCCAACTTTTACTTTTTCCACACGGATGAAAAATAAAAAAAAAGAAAAAAAAAAGAAAAACTAGTTGCTTGTCCAATTAATATGTCTATTTGAAAAAGAGAAACTTTTAGGTGAGCATTGTTTATTTTAAGTATTTTATTTAAAAGTTAATACGTGTAAAATTTGGTGAGTCGTGTTTATTTTTTAAAAAGTTGATAACATATATTAACTGTTAAATTGAGTGTATAATGTAAATAATACTTATATAAAATTTTTCTATTAGCAAAGCCAAATGATAATTGGAGATGGCTTTCTCCATCTCATTTTATTTAATTTTTCTCTAACTTCTGCCTTAAATAACAGAAATTTTTTTAATATATTTTTAAAGTAGTACACCCAATCTATTAAAATTATAACAAATGAATAATATAAACAAACATGTCAGTGGATTAAATAAAAAATATTATATAATAAAATTTAAATCAAATTTTAATAGTTGAGGTGTAGTATTATAAGTGTATTTAAAAACTTTAGTAAGGGAGCTACTTGGATACGGATAGAGTAGTTATCATAATGATCGCTTTGGGAACACTTGGCACTTCTTATTGTGGTTTTCTCATATGATGCTGAAAATTGAAGCATCCCACGCATTTTTAATCTTTGAGGAAGTAGAATGAAAATTGAAGTAACTCTCCCGTTTCCTTAAATTCCACTCATTTTCAATATTTATTAAGCATGCCATTGAATTAGTGTAGACTGAATTCGTTCCACCTAATAACTATTGATTAATTTTTCATATATGTATATTTATAATTTTATACATAAGTGATGCTATAACGAGTGACTTTAATTTCTTATATACGTAATAAGTGATACTGCACTTTAGTCTGCACGGACCACGTGATTATAGGTGAAATGGAACTGAATCGTTTAAACGAAAAAAAAAAAAAATCAAACTTTTAGAATTGGTTCTATTTTAATGCGGCTTTTTTTTATAAAGAAATTTAATTAACGAATTACTACATCCAATCCGGTTAATTAAGGTGATTTACAATCAAACCATTTTAATTTAAAAATTTTAAACAAAAAAATAATAAAAAATAAAAATTGTTAAACAAGAACCTTTGTTAGTTTTTTTTTCTTGAATCGAATTGGAAAACAATTATTTATATGTTTTAATTACTTTTTTTTTAAGTTTGATTTTCTTTTATATAATTACCCCATAATTGAATTAGATTTTTGATTCCGTTTGAAATAATTTTTCAGAACGAACGAAATCTTGTCTGCCATTGCACGAGACAAAAAGAAAGTGAGGGAAGGTCACTTTCTCTCTTGCTCCATCCATGTGACGTGTGTGTGTATATATATATATAAAATTATTTATATAATAATTTAAATTTTTAAAATAATTAATTTATGATATAATATTATAATTTTTATAACTAAAAGATAAATGTTCAACCATTACTAATTTCAATACAAGATATGGTTTGCTTAATGTCTGCATTTCAAACTTAAAAAACTCTTGTGTGAATAAACATATTAAAAATATAAAATTATTTATGTGTCTTTATTTAAAGTTATATGAATAATTTTATATTTAATAATATATATATATATATATATATATATCTTTTTTTTTTTAGAGTATATTCTATATATGTTCAAAGGAGACACTCCATATGCTTGAAACACAGGACAGAGAGCAAGAATCTGAACTCAAGTGAGAGGCACATTTTGTCCAGATATCAAGCCGACACGTTTTGTCCATAACGCAAGGAATTAATTAAGTGACAGTATGAACTCTTACCGCCGCTAATCTTGACCTCAAGGGAGTGTCAATATCCATGATCTTTCATCACCACTTTCCGTGCTCTATATTCTTCCTCTTCCTCCTCTCCAATCCTCCAATAATCTTCAAAACTCCGTGTGCACTGTGGGGTGTGGACCTTTCAGCTGTGATTTTCAGAGATGGAGTGGAGATGTCCAAACATCATTATCACCACTTCTTTGTATTCTTCATTACCTTACCCTGCACACAAGTTTTCCAATATATTAGTTCCAATCTGTTTGCCGTTTGCAGAGGTTTAACAAGCGTCAAAGATTAAATTCCAGACCTTAAACGGTGGCTTTGATAACGTGTTAGTAAAGGAGCCAAGTCTTTCTCATTTGTAGTCATCAATAACTGAAATTGAGTTGGAAATTGGTGTCACCTTTTTTGGTGGCTTCATCAGGAATTCTTTAGCGAAGGACATACATTTCTCACCCTGCGTTCCCGACCACTATCTTCTCACGACTTATCCCACTTAGTCTTCCATATATAGTCATTTGATTTTTTGAGTCAATTGGCGTATCAAGCACTCAGCAGTTCAAAATGATATTTTATATATTGTGAAAGGTAAACAAAAATTACAACACACTTTCATTAGAGAATCCTGGAAATAATTTTAAGAGTCCATTAGCATCTTTATTCATAAAGTAGGATCTTTTTTTGTCATAGAATGCATTCCTTGCTTTCCATTAATGTTTTGTTCCTTGGGCTTATCTTAGTTTGACAATTCTCAATATTCATAATGGCCTCGCTTTTTATATTTTATTCACTCATTTTCTTTCAGCTTTTGCTTCTTCTTCCAGCTCACGACGGAAAATGTTCAAACTCTTTTGAATGTGGATATCTTGGCATGATTAAGTTCTTCCCTTTCACTAATACTCAACGCCTAAACTGTGGCCTATTGGCGATACATCGCTGTGATAATCAGGATCCAAGGGGGTTGAAAAGAATCCAAGTAAATAGCACACCAACAAGATGGTTTAATGTTGTAAACGTGGATTATTACACAATATTCATCAGAGATGATGATGAACGGAAGCTTTTTCAAAACAGAAGTTGCAAAGCATTCAGCAAAAATTTTACTCTTCCTCCCAGCTCTCCTTTAGCTTCTTTCAACATCAAATACAGTATAACTCTGTTCAGATACAATCACTCCCTCAATGTCACCCATCCCAAACCTTTTTATAACTACACAAATTATTCCGATTACAAAATCTACTATGGCCCTCCAAATTCTGAAACACATCCGGACTTGGAGTTTCTGAGTGCTTTAGCACTGTGTTCAACGATTCAGCTTGCAATAAAAGACGAGTCTGATATTAACGGTCCCTTTTCCTTTCTATCTTCTCAGATCACCATTCAGGTAAAATTATCTGATGATTGTGATAAGTGTTATAATCACGAAGGTGGCCAATGTCAACTTGATAGCAAAGGAAAATTCTATTGTGCCAAAGGTATACACCAATACATATACACAGTTTAGTAGACATTCAGTCCAAAGTTTCAGTAACAAGACTATTTGATATATATAGTTAGCACGATACTCAGAAGGTGAAACTCGGGTAAAATTAGAAAGCATCTTAAAAAATGACTCTATATTCATCTACCTGGTTTACTTTGACTTTTCACGATTGATTTTAATCGTTGATTTGTTTGAAATAAATTACTTGATAATTGATATGCTCAATTTCGATAGCAGAGTTAAAGAAATAGACTAATTTGATCCTATACGATTATGTAAGGGTTGCTAAAGCTAAGTAGTTGCTTCTTTTATAACTTCGCAGGGAGTAGAAGTTGGGTTGTGAAGATGGTACTAGGACTTGGACTGGGTAATGTAGATCGATTGTTCTTCATTTTCAATTGCGGGCCTTCATATATAATAATGTTGCGTATGATACCTTATCAGAGTGTTAAATCCAATGATTTCTTTTTATTTTTTTCTCAACTAACATCCTCATTTTTATATCTTTATTCCTCGTCCTCAAAGAAAATTTTCAACTCTTAATCTTATTTTCAAATTCCTTCCATGTCTATCCCACCATGGTGGTAGCTTGATTCTAGTTCTCCAAAGTATTTAATTGCCATGGTAAGGTAAAACCTGGCTGCCAAGCATGGCATGGGTCTGAGTACAATTCGAATTCATGTTATATTCAGTTATTGTATCTTGGCTTAATAGATCTCCCAAACAATCAGTAGTTATTATCTTAAAATTCTTTAACTTGAAAGGTATCCTATGTTTACTCTGTTTCTTTGCATGACATTACTTTCTCGAGCTTCTAATTAAATTCAATCTTTCTAATTTGATTAAATTATCCATTTGTTACGGTTACTCTAGCGCTAGTAATTGTCGGGGCGGTGGGGCTCTACCATGCAAGATGGAAGAAGAAAAATCAAACCCATCTACTGATTGAGGCCTTTCTGGAGAGACATGAGCCCATTCAGACCAGGAGGTATAGTTATTCTGAGATAAAGAAAGTGACCAACTCCTTCAAAAACAAATTAGGCCAAGGGGGATTTGGCAGTGTATACAAAGGGAAATTACCAAATGGATGTCATATTGCAGTGAAGGTCCTACGTGAATTAAAAGGTAATGGAGAGGAACTCATCAATGCAGTTGCAGGTGTCAGTAGAACTTCATATGTTAACATTGTCACTCTTCTTGGGTTCTGTTTCGAAGGTTCTAAACAAGCATTAGTGTATGAGTTTATGCCTAATGGATGAGAATTTCGAAGGTTACTCTTCATTTTGACACAAAACCTCATAACATACTTTTGGATGAGAATTTCTGCCCCAAGATTTTAGATTTTAGACTTCCCAAAATATGCATAAGAAAAGAAAGTGTCGTATCCATTTTTGGTGCCAGAGGAACTGCAGGCTATATTGCCCTGAGGTATTTTCTAGGAATTTTGGTGCAGTATCTCATAAGTCAGATGTTTATAGTTATGGAATGATGGTCTTAGAAATGGTTGGGAGTAGAAGGAATACTAGTACTGAAGTTGAACATTCTAGTGAAATATATTTTCATCGTTGGATTTACACTCGTCTTGAATCAAATCAGGAGCTTGGTTTGTGAAGTATAAAAAATGAATTTGATAAGGAAAAGGCGAGAAAGATGACATTAGCGAGCTTATGTGGCATACAAACCAACCCTTCAACTCGACCAGCAATAAGTGAAGTGGTGCAAATGCTGGAAGGAAAAGTTGAGTTGTTGCAAATGTCACGTGAACCTTTTTTGTCTTCTCCTTCAACCTCTATGGTCCATTGCTCAACTCAAACATGTGAAACTTTGTAGTCTATGAAAATATTCAGACGAGGATTGTAGTTTGTAGTTGAAGTGTGTATGAGTGTGTTTGAAATGATAAGTTTTAGGAATGATTTGATTTTTAAATAAAATTTTATGTTTGAAAAGTTATCAATTGAAATTGATTTGATTTAGAAATATATTAGATTTAAGTTGTGTGTTTTTAGAAATCTACTCAAATTTTGTTGGATTTGAATTGATTTGATTTTATTTTTATTTTGACAATTTTGTTCTTATTAATTTATTCACTTATTTAATTTGAGTTAGGATAATATAATAAATCACTAAAAAAAACTGAATTTCAATCATTTTTGAATTGTTTCAAATATAAAATTTAATTTGTAAATCAAATTAAATCTTATTTTTTATAAGGAGTTTCAAATATAAGAATAATTTTTAAATCAAATTAAATTAAATTAATTCAAATTAACTTTATTTTTAATGATTCTAAACACAGCGATTGTGGTTTTCTAGTACAATGCTGAAAATTATAGCATCCCTAGCATTTTCAATCTTTGATAAAGCAAAATGAAAATTGAACGTAACTCTCCCGTTTCCTTAAATAGGACCGTCATTTCGTACGAAATTTTTTTATACCAATTCTACAAATGATGTGGCACCTGTGTAAAAATGGAAACAACAACTCAATTAAGATTAATAAAGATATAATCACCAAAAAAAAATAAAGATACGAAAATACAATAAATAAAATACAAAAAGTTAATAAGAGTGAATAGCAGTCCTGTATCTTCCAACAGTTTCATCTCTTCCACGATTAATTAATGTTAGGCCACCGTAATTTCAAAAGCAAGGCTACGTATCACCCTCACCCCCGCCGGACGCAGGACTTTCTCACTCTAGATGCTGGCGGCCGCAACTCCAGAGACGCTGGTTGCTGCCGCTCTCCGCCGCTGCTCCAGATGCAAGATTTTGCATCTTATGCCTTGGATGCCATTTCTCAATTTTCGAGACTTCACTAGCAGTGAAGGTTGTCAACAATGTTGATCATAGATAATTTAAGATTACAGGGGATAAAGGACCGGATGCCATTAGATTCAATCAAATTGTTCTAATGTGTTCACATGTTTTATGCTTTTGGAATAAAATCTTCTGGTTTTTGTTGGAGGCTTGGCTTTTGTATTATCCGATTTCATCACTTTGCAGATGTACTCTGGACACTGCAATGTGCTAATGGAACCAATTGCGGCGCAGTCAACACATTCAATACATTATAGTTTACTTCTAACGATCAATTGAAAAAATCAGATTTAATTTGTAAGTAGGAAAAATGGAACAAGAAAAAAAAAATTTCAGGAGACAAAAACCACGGTGACAAGAAAGAGAGGAAGTTTGAACCGTCGGCACAATAATTTTTATGTAAGTGATGTTATAACGAGTGAGTTTCATTTCTTATATACGTAATAAAGTGATGCTGCAATGTAGTCTGCACGGAGCTTGTGATTATGGGTGAAAAAATAAAAGTAAAAAAATGGAACTGAATCGTCGAGACGAAAAAAAAATCAGACTTTTAGAATTGGTTCTATTTTAATGCGGCTTTTTTTAAAAAAGAAATTTAATTAACAAATTACTATATCCAATCCGGTTAATTAACGTGATTTACAATCAATCCAACTTTAATTAAAAAAATTGTTTAGCAAAATATAACAAAAAATACAAATAAAATGTTAAACAAGAAACTTTGTTATTTTTTTTTCTTGAATCGAATTGGAAAACAATTATTTATATGTTTTAATTAAAACATTAAAAAATTTAATTAACCAAACCGAAAAGAACTATTTTTTTAAGTTTAATTTTCTTTTAAATAATTACTCCATAATTGAATTAGATTTTTGATTTAGTTTGAAATGATTTTTTAGAATAAACAGAATCATGTCGACCCTTGCACGAGACAAAGAGAAAGAGGGGGCAGATCCCATTTTGTCTTGCTCCATCTATATATATATATAAACACACACACATATGGGTGAGGATCTACTTACACTTAGTGTAAGTCTTGAATATTTATATCTCTTAATAACTTTTTATAGAATGTGAATTAAGTCAATCTAACTGTTGAATTATGTGATATTTTCTTGATGATCATGTATATTAAATTTGACATCTATAGGTATGTAATCAAATAGTTAAATTTTTTTTATATTTTAAAAAGTACATTATACGTTAAAATAAAGTGATTTGATGGAATATCAATTTATTTTTAAATTTTATAAAATTTTGTAGATTTAATATACTTCATAAGAACTTTTAATCTATTGGTTAAATTAATGAAATTCAACGTTTATAAAAAGTTATTAAACGGTATAAGTATGCCAAGACTTACATTTAGTATAAATAAACAAATATATATATATATATATATATATATATATATATATATATGTTTTTTTTTCTTGGGTAGTATATTCTATATATGTTAAAAGGAGACACTCCATTCGCTTACAACACAGGAGAGAGAGCAAGAATCTTAGCTCAAGTGACAGGCACATTTTGTCCAGAAATCAAGCCAACACGTTTTGTCCATAACGCAAGGAATTAAGTCATAGTATGAACTCTTACCGCGGCTAATCTTGACCTCAAGGGGTGTCAATATCCATGATCTTTCATCACCACTTTCTGTGATCTATACTCTTCCTCTTCGATCCTCCTCTCCAATCCTCCAATAAACTTCAAAAACTGTGTGTGCATTGTGGGGTGTGGACCTTTCAGCTGTAATTTTCAGAGATGGAGTGGAGAGTCCAAACATCATTATCACCACTTCTTTCTATTCTTAATTACCTTACCGTGCACACGTTTTCCAATATATTATTTCCAATCTGTTTGCCGTTTGTAGAGGTTTAACAAGCGTCAAGAATAAAATCCCCCTTAAACGTGGCTTTGAAAACGTGTTAGTAAAGGAATCAAGTCTTTCTGATTTCTAGTCATCAATAACTGAAATTGAGTTGGAAATTGGTGTCACTTTTTTTGGTGGCTTGATCAAAGTGGAATTCTTTCGCGAAGGACATATATTTCTCACACAGCATTCCCGACCACTATCTTCTCCCAACTTATCCCACTTAGTCTTCCATATATAGGCATTTGATTTTCCGAGTCAACTGGCGTATCTAGCACTTAGCAGTTCAAAATGATATATAGGAAGGTTAAAAAAAATTACAACAAACTTTCATTAGATAATCATGGTCTTAATTTTAAGAGTCCATTAGCATCTTTATTCATAAAGTGGGATTTTTTTGGGTCATAGAAGCATTCCTCGCTTTCCATTCATATTTCGTTACTTGGGCTTAACTTACCTTGACAATTCTCAAAATTCATAATGGCCTCCCTTTTTATATTTTATTCACTCATTTTCTTTCAGCTTCTGCTTCTTCTTTCAGCTCACGACGGAAAGTGTCCACCCTCTTTCGAATGTGGATATCTTGGCATGATCAAGTTCTTCCCCTTCACTAACACTCAATGCCCAGACTAGGGCCTATTGGCAATACATGGCTGTGATAATCAGGATCCAAGGGCGTTGAAAAGAGTCCAAGTAAATAACACACCAAGATGGTTTAATATTGTAAACGTGGATTATTACACCATATTCATCAGAGATGATGATGAACAAAAGCTTTTTCGAAACTAAAGTCATCCTATAATAAATATTTCCTAAAATTATGGATCTTGTTTTTTAACTTTGTCAATGTGAATCATCTTTTCACTAGTTTTTAAAAAAATTACCAAACCATTAATGAAAATGTTGACAAAGTTGCCAACTTTAACACTTTTTTCAGTATTTGTCAACGTCGATTCTAGTAGGCAGAGTCATGCAATTACAATTAACTACAACAGTTTCAAATTTCTCTATTGCATGTTCAAGATAATCTTCAATAGGATTTCTCTCCCTTTACTGGTTCTAGGTATTGGACTCCCTGGCATTATAATTGGGTTGCTGATTCTTTGGCACTGCAAACCAAGATGTCCTCCTTCGGATGTCCAATTCCATTTGAGAGAAACAAATGCTGATCCAAATCCCTACTCAAATCCCAACCCTGAGGGTGGCAGTGTCTTCTCCTATAAAGAGCTTGAAGAAGCAACAAACAATTTTGACCGTTCAAGAGACCTTGGAGATGGAGGCTTTGGGACTGTGTACTATGGTAAGCGTCAGAGACACCCCCCTTTTCTATTGAAACAGTAGATTAGATTGGTCTTTAATCTTGTTAAAATGTTAAATAACTATTGTTTTGATCTCTAACAACTAGGAAAATTCCAAGATGGGCGAGAAGTTGCCGTCAAGCGCCTATACGAGCACAACTACAGGCGAGTAGAACAGTTCATGAATGAAATTGAGATCCTCACTCGCTTGCGCCACAGAAATCTAGTGTCCCTCTATGGCTGCACTTCACGCCACAGAAATTATTGAAGAATATGAAATCAACACCTTCACCAAAGGCTGTGACTGATAAATGGCACAGTGAATCTGCTACATCTAATGTCAGTGGTCAATCACCAAGCCAAATCTGATATGCCACTTCTTACTTACCCTATTTTTCTTTTTGTGTTTGTTTTCAGGTATAATGATAAGATTTCATCAACACTTATTACCGGTTGGTGTGATTATTGTAAATGAGTGAGTGAAAATATCATTATCTTCTCATGCACTTGCATTGTTGTATATAGTTACATGATGATTATATTATCTGGCACATCAAGTGTTGAGGAAATGTATAAATGTACATTTAATGAGCATATTTTTTTGTTTTTAAAAATTTTCATAATTTGTAATCACCCAAGTGGTTGGTTTCGGAAAAAATTCATTTGACCAGAATTGACTTTGTAAAAATTAATTTTAAAACAAATACATTTTATATTTTCGACTCTTGATTGAAAGATGATTTAATAACAATCGGTCTTGTATGAATAACATTAAAAATATCAATTTTAAGTGTTTAATTATAAGATTGGCCATGCTTGCGGTGTGTTTGTTTCACATTCTCCTTCCGTTAGAAACGGAAGGAAGGTTTTCCTTCCTTTTAAGAAATGCTCACAGTAAACGTGCTATCGAACTTTTGCGACGGATAAAATTCAATGCAAACTAAGGTTTTGAAAACTGAATCCGTCATTAAACTGGTCGAGGTACTGATTCAAGGTTCAATGGTCGAACCGTGGTCCAACCGGAATATAATTAAATATATATTTATATTTATATATAAATATAATATATATTTATATATATATATATATAATTATTTATATATTAATAAAATAAATAAAAATTATAAAAAATATAATATAAATTAATAATAAAATTATTTAAAACATAAAAATATATTACACAAAGTATTGTACTAATTACCAAAATAAATGTGAGAAAGTTTAAAACTGTCTTAGCCTTAAATAAGGTAGAGAAGAAAAGAGAATATTAGAATACAAGATGTGATTGTGGATAAAATTATTGAGATAATAAAATTATCATTCCTCACTCCTTCATTTCCTTCCAACAAAAACAAAAATTTTATTGTCTCACTCTGACTCAGCCGTCACGACGCGCCAACTTTCCCAACATACTTCATTCCTTACTTTTCCTTCAACAACAATTTTAAAACTTACTTTTATTTTATTTTATTAATTAATTAGCCCAAAATCTCTCAAATAAGTAAAATAACCCTTTTTATTTTGTTTTCTTTTTTAAAATCTTATTGTTATGTTGTCTGACTATTGAAAAGTAAAAACTTGTCTCAGAACTCAGAAGTCAGAACCGGTTCAGCTTTCTTCACTCTTCAGTTTTCTTGTTCTCTTGTTCTTCAGTCTTCAATCTTCACTTCTTCTACGGAACCGACGCCACCAAGTAGAAACGATTCGATCCGATGACGCCGGCTAGCCACCTCGAACAAGTGCATTTTCTAGTCAATGCGACCTGAACGGCTCGTTGTCTTTCGAGTTTCGACGCGCTTCCACAACCTGGTACCTTTCGGTCCTTTTCTCTTTCGTCTCGTCGCCCCCCTCTCTCTTTTTCCCATTCTCTCTCCTCCAACCCCGATTCTGATCCAACCCACACCCTAATCGCTGTTCTTCGATGATCGATTTGCATGATTCTCCCACTTCGCCGGAGAGAGGGCTGATTTGCCGGTTGAAACTCGCACGCGTTTGTTCTCGGCTTCCCCTGAGTGAAACAGTGCGGCATCGACGACGTTTTGTACTTTTTTTTTTTTACAAAATTCGGAGCAAAATGACATCGTTTTAACATAAAAGGTTCAAAAAAAAAAAGCTCAGAACCGGGCAACCTTACGGACCGGCACCAATTTGAGACCAGTTCATCGGTTTTTGATCGGTTTTTGACCCCATCGATTCTGAGAGATAACCCGAACCGATGAGGGAACCGGTTCCCGATCTGACCGGTTAAACCGGCCGGTCCGATCTAATTTTCAGAACACTAATGCAAACAGACACTTATCTTTCCACCCCCAACCAGGTGTCAAAAGTGCCTCTGACAGTGTGCAAACTTCTGTTTGCGTTTGTAAAAACTAAACCAACAAAGCTGTGTACATTGAACGATGATTTGTTTTACGTTTGCGTTTGGAAAAACAAGCTTTGGAGAAAAAACTTTTTAATAAAATTTAATTATAAATTATTTTAAATATAAAATAAATTAATTTAAATACAAACTAATTTTCTTCAACTTGATCTAAATAAATGAGACATATTAATTTGTTATCATACTTATTCTGAACTTCGTTAAAAGTCATGATTTGACATTCGGTCTTGGGCAAGTTTTAAATTATTTAACTAAAATTTTAATTTTAGTAGAACTTTTTTAATATAGTCCAGCTAAATACCTAACAAATATTATCATAAATAAGAAGAATTTTTAACCAAATATATATCATTCTATTATTTTTAACTGTTTCAATAATTATACAAAAAAATTTCAATTTCATAAAAAAAATTAAAATTTATTAAAATTAATAAATACGAAGTCACATAAATAAATCATAAAAAATAAAATATTAAACTTATTACACTAAATATATATTTAAATTAATTTATTTTAAATTTAAAATAATTTATAATTAAACATAATATATATTTATATTTATATTTTTAAATTAAAAAAACAGAAGTACGTGGCAAGCAGCAAGAGAGAGAAAGAGAGAGTAAACTACCCAACAAAATTTAGACATTAAAAAAGAAAAGGTTTTGTTAGTATTTCTGAAATATATTTAAAAATAAAAATTATTAAATAAAAATATAAATATTTAACATCTTAAAAATTTAAAATATATTTAATATTATTTTTAAATATTTAAGATAATTTAATAAAAAATAATAAATATTATTTTAATTTGTCTACAGAGCACATGTTAACAAAACAAAAAAAAAAAAGAAAAACACATAAAAGAGAGCATAGAGAGAAAACGTAACAGTTACCTAACAAATCATACAACATTCACAGTTTAACAAATAAACTTTTAAAGGAAAAAGATTATTTCTAATTACAATTAGGGAAAACTTGTTAAAGGGAAAAGATAATTTCTAATTACAATTAGGGATTGCCACATGACAATTAGACGTAATCCCTTTAGTTAAATGTAATAGATTTATATATGTTAAAACCAACAAGCGGTTGGTCGGGTGGTAAGCAATAGAACACAAGTTCGATTCTCGAAAAGCGCCCATGTTAGGAAGGAAAGTAACCTTAAATGCTCCATCTTTCAGAATTACTAGAGTAATGTCTCCCACAATTTTGATTACCGAAAAAAAAAGGAGACACTCCATATGCTCAAAACACAGGAGAGAGAGCAAGAATCTTAACTCAAGCGAGAGGGCACCAAATTAGTTTGGGCACTAGTAGCTGGAGAGAAAGAGCACATGCATTGCCCAGAAATCAAGCCAACGCGTTTTGTCCATAACCCAAGGAATTAAGTCACACTATGAACTCTTACCGCCTTTAATCTTGACCTCATGGGAGTGTCAATATCCATGATCTTTCATCACCACTTTCTTTATCTTCAGTGCTCTATATTCTTCCTCTTTCTCCTCTCCAATCCTCCAATAAACTTTTAAAATCTGTGTGCACCTTTCGGCTGTGATTTTTAGAGTTGGAGTGGAGACGTCCAAACATCATAATCACCACTTCTTTGTATTCTTTATTACCTTACCGTGCACACAAATTTTCCAATATATTAATTAGTTCCAATCTGTTTGCCGTTTGTAGAGGTTTAACAAGCGTCAAGAATAAAAATCCCTTAAAACGTGGCTTTGAAAACGTGTTAGCAAAGGAGTCAAGTCTTTCTGATTTGTAGTCATCAATAACTGAAATTGACTTGGAAAATTGGTCTCACTTTTTTCGGTGGCTGGATCAAGTGGAATTCTTTCACGGAGGACATACAATCCTCACACAACATTCCCAACCACTATCTTATCACAACTTATCCCACTTAGTCTTCCATATATAGTCTTTTGATTTTCCAAATCAACTGGCGTATCTTGCAGTTCAAAATGATAGATATTATATATATATATATATGTATTTATATTGTGAAGGAAGCTAAGAAAAAATTACAACACGCTTTCATTAGAGAATCATGTTTCTTAATTCTTAAGAGTCCATTAGCATCTGTATTCAATAAAGTGGGATTTTTATTCACTTTCTATATTTATTCACTCATTTTCTCACAGCTTCTGCTCCTTCTTTCAGCTCACGACGGAAAGTGTCCACCCACTTTTGAATGTGGATATCTTGGTACGATTAACTTCTTCCCTTTCACTAACACACAACGCCAGACTGTGGCCTATTCACGATACATGGCTGCGATGATCATGATCCGCAGGCGTCGAAAAGTATCCAATTAAATAACACACCAGCAACACAGTTTACTGTTGTAAAATGTGGATGATTATACATATACATCAGAGATGATGATGAACTGAAGCATCTTCGAAACAGAAGTTGCAAATCATTCAGCAAAAAATTTTACTCTTCCTCCTAGCTCTCCTTTAGCTTCTTTCGACATCCAATACAATATAACCCTGTTCAGATGCAATCATTCCTCAATGTCACCTTCCCAAACAATTCCATAACTATCCAAACTGTTCTGAGTACAATATCTTCTTTGGCCTTCCAAATTTTGTAAAACATCTGCCTGGCTTCAAGTTACCAAGCGCTTTAGAATCGTGTTCAACGATTCAGCTTGCAGTAAAAGACGATTTCTAATACTAGCGACCCTTTACCTTTCTATCTACAGAGACCCCATGCAGGTAAGATTATCTGATGATTGTGATAAGTGTATCATCACGAAAGAGGCCAATGTCAACTTTGACAACGGAGGAAAATTCTATTGCGCCAAAGGTATATACAATATAGTTTGCACAAATACACTGTTCAGCAGAAATTCAATCTCACGTTTCAATAACTATACTGTTTGATATATATAGTTAGCACGATACTCATTATTAGCCCCATTGAAATTTTCTGCTAATAGTACGTAATTTGGTCCTGACAATCTCTTTATTGTTTGTTCTAAATTAATTGCTTTCTCCTTTAACTTTTGCTGTAGAGGATAAAGGATTGGCTTGGAAGTTAGGACTTGGTAATGTTCCCCTCACATATCATTTTATTTTATTTCCGCCTTTGCCTTCAAATTTAATGATCCCGAGTATCATACATTACCTGTCTCTTAAACCCAGATCTTTTTTCCCTTTTTTTCTGACCTTAACCCCCTTATGATGACTTTTTCCTGTATTTTTCCATGTCGATTCTAGTAGCTAGGCAGAGTTACGCAATTACAATTAACTAAAACAGTTTCAAATTTTTCTAATGCATATTCAAGATAATCTTCAATAGGATTTCTCTCCCTTTACTTACTGGTTCTAGGTATTGGACTTCCTGGCATTATCATTGGTTTGCTGATTCTATGGCACTGCAAACGAAGATGTGCTCCTTCTGATGTCCAATTCCATTTAAGAAAAACAAATGCTGATCCAAATCCCTACTCAAATCCAAATCCTGAGGGTGGCAGTGCCTACTATGGGGTCCCTGGTCTTCTCCTATAAGGAGCTTGAAGAAGCAACAAACAATTTTGACTGTTCAAGAAAACTTGGAGATGGAGGCTTTGGGACTGTATACTATGGTAAGCGTTGTCAAGAATTAATTATCTTAAAAGTTTAAATTATTAGGTGAAGTCACATAAATAGTTTTATATCTAACACGTCCTCTCATGCAAGAGTTTTTTGAACTTGAAGCGTGAATAATGCATAAACTTATCATATTTTGTGTTAAAATTTATTTTAATTGTGAAGAATATAACAGTTTTTTGTATAGTTAATTCATAACAAGTGTCACAGACGGTACGCTTTCTATTAAAACAGTCAATTAAATTAGTGATTGGTCTTTCATCTTGTGAAATAACTCCTGCTTTGATCTCTAACAACTAGGAAAACTTCCAGATGGACGAGAAGTTGCCGTCAAGCGCCTATACGAGCACAACTACAGGCGTGTAGAACAGTTCATGAATGAAATTGAGATCCTCACTCGCTTGCGCCATAGAAATCTAGTGTCCCTCTATGGCTGCACCTCACGTTACAGCCGTGAACTACTGCTTGTGTATGAATACATTTCAAACGGGACTGTCGCCAGTCATCTCCGTCTGCATCAGCAAATCGTGGGTTTCTGCCATGGTATATAAGAATCAAAATTGCGATAGAGACTGCTATTGCATTGGCTTATCTCCATGCTTCTGAAATCATTCACCGTGATGTGAAAACCAACAACATTCTCCTTGACAACAGTTATTGCGTTAAAGTTGCAGACTTTGGCCTTTCAAGACTATTCCCCAATGATGTCAGCCATGTCTCGACAGCTCCACAAGGGACCCCAGGTTACGTTGACCCGGAGTACCACCAATGCTACCAGCTTACTAGCAAGAGTGATGTGTATAGCTTTGGGGTTGTGCTTATTGAGCTGATATCATCTATGCCTGCGGTTGATATGACCAGGCATAGGGATGAGATAAACTTAGCAAACCTAGCCATAAACAAGATTCAAAAAAGTGCAATTAGTGAGCTGGTAGATCCTTCCCTTGGGTTTGAAGCAGATAGTGATGTTCGAAGGAAAATAGTTTCTGTGGCAGAATTGGCTTTTCGGTGTTTGCAACGGGACAGGGAATCAAGACCTTCCATGGATGAGGTTTTGGAGGTGCTGTGTGGAATTGAAAGTGAAAAGGATGAGCCTGGGCATCTGGTGGAAGCAAAAGTTCATGGTGATGGGATGTCAAATAGTGATTTACATCCATCATCTTCACCACCTTCGCCACATCATGTTGAGTTGAAATTATTGATGAATATGAAATCAAAGCCTTCACCAAAGGCTGTGAATGATAAATGGCATAGTGAATCTACTACACCTAATGTCAGTGGTCAATCACCAAGCCAAATCTGATATGCCACTTCTTACTTTCCCTATTTTTTTTTTTGTTTTGAGGAATAATGAAAAGATTTCATCAACACTTATTATCGGTTGTTGTGATATTGTAAATGAGTGAGTGAAAATATCATTATCTTCTCATGCACTTGCATTGTTGTATATAGTTACATGATGATTATATTATCTGGCACATCAAGTGTTGAGGAAATGTATAAATAAACATTTAATGAGCATATTTTTTATTTTTTAAATTTCATAATTTGTAATCACCCAAGTGGGTGGTTTCGGAAAAAATTCATTTGACCAGAATTGACTTTGTAAAAATTAATTTTAAAACAAATACATTTTATATTTTCGACCCTTGATTAAAAGATGATTTAATAACAATCGGTCTTGTATGAATAACATTAAAAATATCACTTTTAAGTGTTTAATTATAAAATTGGCCATGCTTGCGGTGTGTTTGTTTCGCATTCTCCCCAACAGAAACGGAAGGAAGGTTTTCCTTCCTTTTAAGAAATGCTCTCAGTAGTCAGTAGTCGTGCTACCGAACTTTTGCGACGAATAAAATTCAATGCAAACGGACACTTATCTTTCCACCTGCCAGCAAGTGTCAAAAGTGCCTTGGACAGTGTGCAAACTTCTGTTTGCGTTTGTAAAAACTAAACTAAGAAAGCTGTATACATCGAATAATGATTTGTATTACGTTTGCGTTTGGAAAAACTAGCTTTGGAGCAATATTTTTTTTTAATAAAATTTTAATTATAAATTATTTTAAATATAAAATAAATTAATTTAAATCTACAATAATTTTCTTAAACTTGGTTGAAATAAGCGCGACATATTAATTTATTGTCATACCTATCCTGGACTTGGTCAAAAATCATGATTTGACATTTGGTCTTATGTCTGGGCAAGCTTTTAATTATTTAACTAAAATTTTAATTTTAGTTGAGCTTTTTTAATATTGTCCAACTAACTATGCAACGAATATTATCATAAATAAGAAGAATTTTTTAACCAAATATATATTACTCCATTATTTTTAACTGTTTCAACAACTATACAAAATTTTTTCTGTTTCATAAAAAAAGTTAAAATTTATTAACATTAATAAATACACAATCACATAAATAAATCATAAAAAATAAAATATTAAACTTGTCACACTAAGTATATATTTAAATTAATTTATTTTAAATTTTAAATAATATATTATTAAATTTTTAAAAAAAAATTTAAAAATTGTGATTTTTTTTTTTAAAATTAAGCTCGTCCACACATACTATAATTATTTAACTTTTTTTCTAAGCATAACATATATTTATATTTATATTTTTAAATTAAAAAAAACAGAAGTATGTGGCAAGCAGCAAGAGAGAGAAAGAGGGAGTAAGCTGCCCCACAAAATTTAGAGACATTAAAAAAGAGAAGGTTTTGTTAGTATTTTTGAAATATGTTTAAAAATAAAAATTATTAAACAAAAATATAAGTATTTAATGTCTTAAAATTTAAAATATATTTAATATTTTTTTGAATATTTAGAATAATTTAATAAAAATATCAAATATTATTTTGATTTGTCCACAGAACTCATGTTAACAAGACAAAGAAAAGAAAAACACATATAAGAGAGCATAGAGAGAAAACGTAACAGTTACCTAACAAATCATACAACATTCACAGTTTAACAAATAAACTTTTTAAAGGAAAAAGATTATTTCTAATTACAATTAGGGAAAACTTTTAAAGGGAAAAAGATAATTTCTAATTACAATTAGGGATTGCCACATGACAATTAGACGTAATCCTTTTAGTTAAATGTAATAGATTTATATATGTTAAAACCAACGAGCAGTTAGTTGGGTAGTAAGCAGTAGAACACAAGTTTGATTCTCGAAAAGCGCCCATTGGTTAGGAGGGAGAGTAATCTTAAATGCTCTATCTTTTGGAATTGCGAGAGCAATGTCTCCCACAATTTTATTTACAAAAAAAAACAAAAAGGAGACACTCCATATGCTCAAAACACAGGAGAGAGAGCAAGAATCTTAACTCAAGCGAGAGGGCACCAAATTAGTTTGGGCACTAGTAGATGGAGAGAAAAGAGCACATGCATTGCCCAGAAATCAAGCCAACGCGTTTTGTCCATAACCCAAGGAATTAAGTCACACTATGAACTCTTACCGCCTTTAATCTTGACCTCATGGGAGTGTCAATATCCATGATCTTTCATCACCACTTTCTTTATCTTCAGTGCTCTATATTCTTCCTCTTTCTCCTCTCCAATCCTCCAATAAACTTTTAAAATCTGTGTGCACCTTTCGGCTGTGATTTTTAGAGTTGGGGTGGAGACGTCCACACATCATAATCACCACTTCTTTGTATTCTTTATTACCTTACCGTGCACACAAATTTTCCAATATATTAGTTCCAATCTGTTTGCCGTTTGTAGAGGTTTAACAAGCGTCAAGAATAAAATCCCCCTTAAACGTGGCTTTGAAAACGTGTTAGCAAAGGAGTCAAATCTTTCTGCTTTGTAGTCATCCATAACTGAAATTGACTTGGAAAATTGGTCTCACTTTTTTCGGTGGCTTGGATCAAAGAGTGGAATTCTTTCACGGAGGACATACAATCCTCACACAACATTCCCTACCACTATCTTATCACAACTTATCCCACTTAGTCTTCCATATATAGTCTTTTGATTTTCCAAATCAACTGGCGTATCTTGCAGTTCAAAATGATATATATATACATATATATATGTATATATATTGTGAAGGAAGCTAAGAAAAAATTACAACACGCTTTCATTAGAGAATCATGTTCTTAATTCTTAAGAGTCCATTAGCATCTGTATTCATAAAGTGGGATTTTTATTTACTTTCTATATTTTATTCACTCATTTTCTCGCAGCTTCTGCTCCTTCTTTCAGCTCACGACGGAAAGTGTCCGCCCACTTTTGAATGTGGATATCTTGGTGCGATCAACTTCTTCCCTTTCACTAACACACAACGCCCAGACTGTGGCCTATTCACGATACATGGCTGCGATGATCATGATCCGCAGGCGTCGAAAAGTATCCAATTAAATAACACACCAGCAACACAGTTTACTGTTGTAAATGTGGATTATTACACCATATACATCAGAGATGATGATGAAGTGAAGCATCTTCGAAACAGAAGTTGCAAAGCATTCTGCAAAAATTTTACTCTTCCTCCTAGCTCTCCTTTAGCTTCTTTCGACATCCAACACAATATAACCCTGTTCAGATGCAATCATTCCCTCAATGTCACCCTTCCCAAACAATTCCATAACTATCCAAACTGTTCTGAGTACAATATCTTCTATGGCCTTCCAAATTTTGTAAAACATCTGCCTAGCTTCAAGTTGCCAAGCACTTTAGAATCGTGTTCAACGATTCAGCTTGCAGTAAAAGACGATTCTAATACTAGCGACCCCTTTACCTTTCTATCTGCAGAGACACCTCCATGCAGGTAAGATTATCTGATGATTGTGATAAGTGTTATCATCACGAAAGAGGCCAATGTCAACTTGACAACGGAGGAAAATTCTATTGCGCCAAAGGTATGTACAATATACTTTGCACAAATACACTGTTCAGCAGAAATTCAATCTCACGTTTCAATAACTATACTGTTTGATATATATAGTTAGCACGATACTCATTATTAGCCCCATTGAAATTTTCTGCTTATAGTACGTAATTTGGTCCGACAATCTCTTTATTGTTTGTTCTAAATTAATTGATCTTTCCTTTAACTTTTGCTGTAGAGGATAGAGGCTTGGCTTGGAAGTTAGGACTTGGTAATGTTCCCTCACATATCATTTTATTCAATTTCCGCCTTTGCCGTCAAATTTAATGATCCCGAGTATCATACATTACCAGTCTCTTAAACCCAGATCTTTTTTCCTTTTTTTCTGACCTTAACCCCCTTATGATGACTTTTTCCTGCATTTGTCCATGTCGATTCTAGTAGGTAGGCAGAGTTATGCAATTGCAAGTAACTAAAAAACAGTTTCAAATTTTTCTAATGCATATTCAAGATAAACTTCAATAGGATTTCTGTCCCTTTACTTACTGGTTCTAGGTATTGGACTTCCTGGCATTATTATTGGGTTGCTGATTCTATGGCACTGCAAACGAAGATGTGCTCCTTCTGATGTCCAATTCCATTTAAGAAAAAACAAATGCTGATCCAAATCCCTACTCAAATCCAAATCCTGAGGGTGGCAGTGCCTACTATGGGGTCCCTGTCTTCTCCTATAAGGAGCTTGAAGAAGCAACAAACAATTTTGACTGTTCAAGAAAACTTGGAGATGGAGGCTTTGGGACTGTATACTATGGTAAGCGTTGTTATGAATTAATTATCTTAAAAGCTGAAATTATTAGGTAAAGTCATATGAATTGTTTTATATATAACACGTCCCTTCACGCAAGAGTTTTTTGGGTTTGAAGCGTGAATAATGCACAAACTTGTCATATTTTGTCTTAAAATTTAACTTAACTGTGAAGAATAGAACAGTTTTTGATATAATTAGTTTATAACAAGTGTCATAGACAGTACGCTTTCTATTAAAACAGTCGATTAAATTAGTGATTGACCTTTCATCTTGTGAAATAACTCTTGCTGTGATCTCTAACAACTAGGAAAACTTAGAGATGGACGAGAAGTTGCCGTCAAGCGCCTATACGAGCACAACTACAGGCGTGTAGAACAGTTCATGAATGAAACTGAGATCCTCACTCGCTTGCGCCATAGAAATCTAGTGTCCCTCTATGGCTGCACCTCACGTTACAGCCGTGAACTACTGCTTGTGTATGAATACATTTCAAACGGGACTGTCGCCAGTCATCTCCATCATGCATCAGCAAATCGTGGGTGTCTGCCATGGTATATAAGAATCAAAATTGCGATAGAGACTGCTATTGCATTGGCTTATCTTCATGCTTCTGAAATCATTCACCGTGATGTGAAAACCAACAACATTCTCCTTGACAACAGTTATTGCGTTAAAGTTGCAGACTTTGGCCTTTCAAGACTATTCCCCAATGATGTCAGCCATGTCTCGACAGCTCCACAAGGGACCCCAGGTTACGTTGACCCGGAGTACCACCAATGCTACCAGCTTACTAGCAAGAGTGATGTGTATAGCTTTGGGTTGTGCTTATTGAGCTGATATCATCTATGCCTGCGGTTGATATGACCAGGCATAGGGATGAGATAAACTTAGCAAACCTAGCCATAAACAAGATTCAAAAAAGTGCAATTAGTGAGCTGGTAGATCCTTCCCTTGGGTTTGAAGCAGATAGTGATGTTCGAAGGAAAATAGTTTCTGTGGCAGAATTGGCTTTTTCGGTGTTTGCAACGGGACAGGGAATCGAGACCTTCCATGGATGAGGTTTTGGAGGTGCTGTGTGGAATTGAAAGTGAAAAGGATGAGCCTGGGCATCTGGTGGAAGCAAAAAGTTCATGGTGATGGGATGTCAAAGAGTGATTTACATCCATCATCTTCACCACCTTCGCCACATCATGTTGAGTTGAAATTATTGATGAATATGAAATCAAAGCCTTCACCAAAGGCTGTGAATGATAAATGGCATAGTGAATCTACTACACCTAATGTCAGTGGTCAATCACCAAGCCAAATCTGATATGCCACTTCTTACTTACCCTATTTTTTTTTTTGTTTTCAGGAATAATGATAAGATTTCATCAACACTTATTATCGGTTGTTGTGATTATTGTAAATGAGTGGGTGAAAATATTATTATATTCTCAGGAACTTGCATTGTTGTTTATAGTTTATATGAGCATTATATTATCTGGCACATCAAGGGTTGAGGAAATGTATAAATGTGTTTAATGAGCATATTTTTTATTTTTTAAATTTCATAATTTGTAATCACCCAAGTGATTGGTTTCGAAAAAAAATTATTTTACCAGAATTGACATTTTACGTGTCTAATTATAAAATTGGCCATGCATGATCTTTCCGCCTACCAGCATGCCTTGGACAGTGTGCAAACTTCTGTTTGCGTTTGAAAAACTAAGCCAAGCAAAGCTCATACATCAAATAATGAATTGCTTGCTTTCAAATATTTAGATTAGTTTTCTTGGACTTGGTCGAAATATGCACAACATAATAATTTGTTGTCATATCTATTAATTATCCATCCCAAAATTTGTCGTATCGTCGATTATCTTGGACATGGTCGAAAATCATGATTTGAAATTCGGTCTTATGTCTGGGGCCAAGCTTTTGATTATTTAGCTAAAATTTTAATTTTAGTTGAGCTTTTTCAATATAGTTCAGCTAACTATCTAACGAATATTATCATAAATAAGAAAAAATTTTAACTAAATATATACAAAAAAATTTCAGTATCATCTTTAATTTTAATTATTACACATTAATGTTTTTTGAAAATAATTTTGATTTTTTGCACCGAAGAAAAAAAATTGTTGCACATTAATTTTTTTCATCCTTTGAAAATTGATTCATTTTCAGTCCTCGTTTAATTTTCTTATAATTTTTTTGAAAATTTTTAGTAAAGTGTTTGATGATAAGATGATACAAATAACTGTTCTTTTGCTTAACAAGACAGGGACGTTTATAACACACAAAGAAAGGATGAAATTTAACACAACATAAACATTTAAAAGATTAAATCGAAAAAGAAACTGAAATTAGCTAGAGAGACCAGAATGAATTATCGTTTAAAATACAATTAAAAAAATTTAAGAACCATGCATATATACTAAGGGAAAAAAAAATCTGCTAATGAAAATTGGCTCAATTAGTCGATTTTTTACTTATAATAATTATATGATTTATATTTGAATCCTAAGATCATTTATTGATAGACAATCTATAATTTCACTGTAAATTTTTGTTGAGATTGATAGTTTATCCTAAAGAGCCCCTCACCCAAAATTTTGTATAATAATAATAAAAAAAACTCTTCGCATCAGTCTTCTAACGCAACAATAACTGAAACTTTGATAGTTTATTACGTATTTAGAGTTATTTTACAGTTCTACAATTTATTCAGCGACCTACTCAAGTGTTCAACGGACAACAAGAAAACATTATTTTTAGTCCTAGGAAACCGAGGAGGATATGAATGAAGTATGAACTGATTAACACTGAATATTATGAGGAGATAAACACAAACCAGAGGTTATGTGAAAAATCCCTTTACCTTTTGAGTCTCCTTTTTCTCATTAACACTGAATTTGGGTTCTAAATCACATTCAGTTGCCAGTATTATGCTGTGTTTATTTCCACGTTAGGAAACTCCAAACTCCTGTTGGTAATATCAAATTTGCTTTTGCTATTAAAAAATTTGGTTTGCCGCCTACACCTTTACATATTATCTCAAACTTGCTTTTAGCCCTAAACTCACATTTGAATTGAAGCAAGAAATCCTTGCTTTTACGTTAGGCACGTTGACTAATTTCTGGTAAGAATTTCTCCCTTCCACTACCCTCTTGCAGTCTCAAATCACATGTCAAGCCCCACATATTTCAAATTTGCAAATCTTAAAAGAAAGAAAATAGAGCCTGTTGCCTGCTTGGTTCCATGTTTCATGATTTATTTTAATAATAAAATAATATAAATTTTATTAAAAGAGAGTAATAAATATAAATTTCATTTTTTAATTAATAAATAATTAAAATAATTATTTTTAAATTTTTTTATGAATACATTAAACAAATCATTTTTTCCATTTAGGAGATCATCAAAATTTTAATTTTATAATAAAAATAATAAAAAATAAAATTATATGATACATAGAAATATAAAGAATAATAAATAAAAAATATAAAATATGGAAAAAAATGAAACAAGGGGTAATACAGACAAAGTAATATGAAACTCATACTCTTTTTTATAATTACATATTAAAAAGTAATTTTAATCAATATTATTCAAATAATATTCATTCTATCAAAATAACTTTTCACATAAAAGTTTCTAAACATAAATTACTTTATTACGAACTCACTTTTGACTAAATTCAAATTGGCAATATCAAGTTCATTCAAAATTACATTTACAAAATCTAATCCAAATACATACTTAGTCCATTTTTAGTGACTTTCTAGTCTTTCTCGACATAGTTATTCTTTAATCACATTATAATCACCAGTCATTTGTTATCATCATTTTCCCAAAGTACCTGTCTGTTTGCCGTGTTGTAGACGGTTGAACAAGCTGCCTAGAAGAAATTCAGACAGTAAACTGTATTTTTTGAGAAAGTGACAGATATTTTGAAGAGTCAAGGAATCATGTGCTGTGCTTCCAGTCAAACGCCGAGAATGAGGTGCAAGTCATTTTCACATTTATGGTGGATGGATCTGAACGATTCATTGGATCCGTGATATTCAGGACCCTAGTTCATTAGACTTCCAATTCCATAGTCATTTTCCAAGTCAACTGGCGTATCAATTGGTTTGACAAGGTACTGATATATACTGTGAAGAAAGTGTGGAACAAATTATGAGAGAGGCACCCCTGTGGAAAATAATGGGGTTATTGTTGGTTTTTGGAGTCATTTAGATCTTGCTCATGACGTGAGCATAGGATATTTCAGGATGTTTCCAGGTTATGTGTTTCGGTTCCTCTTGTTTTCTCATCTGACTGTGCTGCTTCTCGCGGCTGGGAATGGAAAGGGGAACCATGATGAGTGTCCAGACTCGTTTGATTGTGGAAACCTCGGGAGGATTCGCTTCCCCTTCACCAAGGTAGAACGCCCGGACTGTGGCACATTGCCAATCCAGGGTTGCGATGATCATAACCCAAATGCAGTGAAACATGTCCAGTTAAAGAATGGAGGAAGATGGTTTGAAGTCAGAGAAGTTGATAATGGCTGTCATGATAGTATTTCCATTATTGACGAGGATCTCAGAAAGCTTTTGCAATCTGGTAATTGCTGTAAGGCCTTCAGCTATAATGTTACTCTCCCTCCCAGGTCTCCTCTCGGTTGTTTTCACATCAAACACAACATAACCCTGTTCAAATGCAACAGCACCCTCAAAGTCACCCCTCCAACAAATTTCGTCAAAACTACAAGCTGTCGTCCTCCCTACGATATCATCTTCGGCCCTCCAAACTCTGCTGATGAGTCCCTGCGCTCTTTAGCAGCTTGTTCAATGGTTCAGCTTCCTATGAATATGAATGGCTTTCCATTCTATGGAAGTGGAAACCCATTTGCATTCTTAACTTCTGAAATTTTCCCTTCGTTTCCTACCATCATATTACTGTATCCAGTGTTCACATGATGGGGGAGGCCATTGTAGACTTGACAGGAAAAGAAAATTTTATTGCGCCAAAAGGTATACAATGACAAACCTTCTAAAAACACGTGATCAAGTTTTAATAGTTGCTTGGATACTTTGCACCAACTAGAGGAGAATGAGTTTGGTTCTAATATATATTTTTCAATTTCTCAAATGGCCTCAGCCCAAAATCTGGCCAGTGATCGGGTTTACCATAAACACGTGTAGCTTTCAGCAGATAATTTATTTGCATTTAAAAAAAAAAACTAGTTTTCTTGCTTTCTTCATATGCTGCTATGGTAGGTTACTATTGTTCATTTTTATGTACACCTGCTAGGTATGTGTAAAATGCCCCAGCCAGTTCCTTCCTCGGATACAATACCGGCACGCCAAGTTGAGTCCGGTTGTGATGGATCAAGTGTTGTCCTTTCATTAATTGCACGCCTTTTTTTTTTAATGCTTTTTGTTTAAAAAAAGAAAAATAAAAAGAATGTTTCAGACGCGTGTTTTTTTATGTTATTATTAAAAAATATAAAAATATTATTGTTAATTTAATATTCAGTATATTAATATTTTATATGGATAGAATTTTTTGGGCGCTGATCATAATAACAAGTAAACTCCACTTAAATAATTTTTTTTTCCTGAATAGTTAAAATTTTTACCCAATTACTTCCCACTTGATTATTCCTGTATATTTAAGTGACTTCGTTGTTGTGTTAGTACGACGCTAAACTATAGTTGCACTATTCTTTGTTATAATTACTTCTTTGCTTCTTATGCAGCAAGGATCGAAGTTCGGTTTGGAAGCTAGGTTTGGTATTAGGTACAGACCTTAATATTCAATTTTAGTTGTGTGCTTCTAAATTTAATTATGATCCTGTGCATTATGCACACTATAGCGGGGCATCAATTTCTTTTTAAAATTTAACCCTCTCCTTTTTCCAATTTTGTAATTAAAAGAATTCTACAATGTTTCTTTAATTGGGGATATAAATACGATTAAAACGAAAGTGGAAGAATTTCTTTTATATTAAATAGAAGTGAAATTTCCCCTTATAAAAGAATAAGTTTTAGAAACATCTGCCATATTAATTGCATCAATCCACATGTGATCGATGCCAAATTATGCAATGGAAATCCTTTCATTAATAATTTTTTAGATTACAAGTTTTAAGGTAATTTTCAACAGATTTTTTTTTCACTTCCATTACTATGGGTGAATTTAAAATATAGGAGTTTATTCATTTTAGGAACTTTTTGAAGGAATAATTACAATGAGGGAACAAACAAGCACTTGGCGTGATTATTCCTTATATTTTAATTATTTTTTAAACCAAATACTCATCAAGTGTGTTATTTGTTTCTCATTAATTATAAAATAATTTTATATTTTTAACTTATTTTTTTATTAATTTTTTAAATTATTAAATAAAGTAAGTATTAAATGTTTTTTATATTTTTAAGATATTAAATATTTTTTTTTTATTTAATATTTACTACATTAAGTATTATAAAGATTATTAAAAAAAAATTTTAAGATAATATAGCATTGTTAGAAAAAAAATATGTAAGTCTCCTTTTAAATAGTTCTGTCAGATCAATATTTGCAACAACCTCTACAGGTGTAGGTTTTGGACCGTGGATCATGTTTGGGTTTAACCTGATCCTTATGTTGTGGCACTGCAAACGGAAATATGCTCTTGCACACGTCCAACTCCAATCAAGGGACAATTATACTGATGCCTACCCTAATTCTGACGGAGAGACTTACAGGGTCTTCTTTGGGGTACCTGACTTCTCCTATAAGGAGCTTCAAGAAGCAACAAACAATTTTGACCGCACAAGAAAGCTAGGAGATGGTGGCTTTGGCACTGTTTACTTTGGTCAGCATAGCACTTCCCCATTTCTACTGAAAAATATATATTGAATCCCTCTTCGATCTGATTGATTCACTTAAGAACTGATTGATCTTTAAAAACCAGGAAAACTCGTAGATGGACGGGAAGTTGCAGTCAAACACCTATTCGAGCACAACTACAAGAGAGTGGAACAGTTTATGAATGAAATTGAGATCCTCACTCGCTTGCGCCACAGAAATCTCGTGTCCCTCTATGGCTGCACTTCACGTCACAGCCGTGAGCTACTGCTTGTGTATGAATACATTCCCAATGGCACGGTTGCTAGCCATCTCCATGGCGATTTAGCAAGGGCTGGCTTACTGTCATGGCCTATCCGAGTGCAGATTGCCATAGAGACTGCTACTGCATTGGCTTATCTCCATGCTTCTGACATCATTCACCGTGAAATGAAAACCAACAACATTCCGCTTGTCATTAATTTTTCCGTTAAAGTCGCGGACTTTGGGCTTTCTAGATTGTTCCCCAACGATGTCAGCCATGTCTCCACAGCTCCACAGGGAAGTCCCGGTTACCTTGACCCTGAATATAACCAATGCTACCAGCTTACCAGCAAGAGTGATGTGTATAGCTTTGGGGTTGTGCTCCTTGAGCTGATATCATCTTTCCCAGCACTTGATATAGGCAGGCCAAGGGATGAGATTAACTTGGCAAATCTAGCCACAAAGAAGATTCGAAATGATGCATTTAGTGAGCTGGTAGATCCATCCCTTGGTTTTGAGTCAGACAACGAAGTTAGAAGGATGATGACTTCAATGGCAGAATTGGCTTTTCAGTGTGTGCAAGGGGACAAGGAATTAAGACCTTCTATGGATGAAGTTTTGAAAGCGCTCAAGAAAACTGAAAGTGGAAATATTTACGAGCCTGAGCATCTAGAGAAAGGAAATAATGGTGCTGGGATCTCACAAAGTGAAGTACATCCAGCACCAACAGCCTCACAGGACTCGGGTCAAGTTGGGTTTTTGATGAATATTAAGTTACCATCTTCACCAAACTCCGTGACTGATAAATGGGAAAGTGGATACACTACGCCTAATGCCAGTGGTTAATCATTTTTCCTAATAGCAATAGTTTTTATCATTTTTTTTTTGGTATATTCTGAAGCTGTTACTACAACTTGAACTTAAAACCGATATTTGAATGAGCTAAACACTGGTTGATACTTCTCCAGCGCAGTAGCGCTCATGGTCAAATGTAAGTTAATTAGTGTGTCTATCTTCTCATGTCCTGTATATCGGATGATTATATTACACAGCACATTATGAATAATTATGATCTTGTCCACGGTTTTGAAAAATGCATATATGATTTTTTTGTTTGGATACAATAGAAAGAAAGGAAAAGAACACAACAGAAAAGCACAAACTACTGGTTTCTAACAAAGCAAACTCCTAATGAGTCTGCCAGCAATAGAAATCTCAAACCTTCAGATGGCTCTTCGAAAAACTGGAACAAGTCTTCTCCCTTAGCACCTTCCTTAGCGATGAAATCAGCACAGAAATTGTTTAAATTATGTTTTTTATATTTACCAGAAAAAAGTTAGGTTTTTTTTTATATAAAAAAGAAAAAAGAAATCCCTAAAGTTGAGTTATCTAACTTTCATATAAGGGTTTTCTAACCCATCAAGTAATATATTACAGACTTCCAACTTTCTATTTAGCATTGAACCGGAGAACCCGGGAGCAATGCTAATTTTTTTTAGGTAATAGGAGCAATGCTAATTTTATTGTGGCAAAAAAATTCGCATAACGATATGATTATTTTGATTGTGCTACGTACGCTAAATATAGAAATGAAATGGAGTTTGCCCTCCATTTGAATTTAATCATAAAATAAAATTATATCTATAGTATTTATAAAAGAGATTTCTCTCTTTAATTTCAAATTTTTGGTTTTTTTTTAAAAAAAAACCATTGATAATATTAATCTGTTTTGTCCATAATCTCTTCTTATTAGTTATGTTATGTAGCTTCTTTAGCGAAATCATAACGAATTGCACCAAGTTCATGTAATCACAGATCATGCTTCTTGAAGAACTAGCGACCTGCTGCTTGATAAATGGGCAAATTAAAGACAAATCTGTAATCTGAGTGATATGTAACTGCTGTAACTAGCCAACCAGTGAGGAGCTTTTTTTTAGGCTAAAATGTAAAAAAATCCCTCCAATTATGGGTTATTTTTAAAAAACATCTTTACTTTAAAATTCAACAACCCGATTCTTTCAACTTACTTAACCATTACATATTGACTCCCTAAGAAAGGTTTTCTACACATGTCCAAGGAGTTCAATTTATACTAAGATGTACATTTTGATACATTGAAGGAGTTAGTTGCTAAGTTTAAAAGTACAGGAAATTTTTAAAAATGACCTATAGTTAGATGAGTTTTTTATAAAGAACATAACTCATATTTGTATTCTCTCAACATAACAATATCATGTAACTAGAGGTAAAGACAAAAAATTATTTATATAATAATCCACCATAACTACTGTTATTGTGTAAGAAGTTAATCAATCCTATAGAAAAGTAGTTTGTGTTATTTTTTGTCGTAACATATCACTATCATATTCTTAAAAAGGATAAGAATGTTAACGATGGTTGATTCAATTTGTAGAATCGAATAATTCGTTCAAGCTAATAACATGCTCTAACATTATAATAAGATGCAACCTCCCAAACTCATTAAACATATTTTTTCAGAAAAAGAAAGATAAGAGAATTTAAACCAACCTAACTTCATATATATTTTTTTAAGCAGTTTAAATTCTCTTAATCTCTTTTGTTTGTGCAACTATTAAGTTCTTTAAAAAAATATTAAAAAAAATACATTGGAGAGAATGTAGTAGTCCTACTCCTACTTGCATGGTCAGACCCTATTCCCTTTGAAATTTCAAAGGAAGATATAAAGGAAAGCAGAAGCAATGAATGTGTTGGGAAGAAAAGATGCAACCATTCCCAAAACAGATCTCATGCTCCCTCTTCCTCTTAGAGCCAATCAACCTCCTTTGTCCCCTCACAATCATCACTCAACGTTCAAATTCAAACTCACTCTAACTCATCATTCATAATCCAACTCTCACACTCACACTTGACACTCAGACTGAAGAGCCATACCAGCACAACTCACCCTGGACATGGCCACGCTGCACAAATTCAAGCTCCTCGCCACGCAGTGCGCCGTGGCTCAGAGCCCAACGCGGAGCCCGAGGACTAGCCCGCTGGTCCAACTCCGGCGAAGGAAAACCACCCTGCGGATGCTGCTTGGCCGTAGCAGCGGCCGCCGATCGCCTCGCCGGCGAAACTCGCCGCTTCAGCAGGAGCATCTGTTGGATTCGTCGACGAAGAAGGGGAAGGGTTTGATGCGGAGACACTCACTGAAGGACCTCTTCGTGTCTTCGCCGCCTAGGGAGGAGGAGGAGGAGGAGATGCCCACTGCAGAGTTGCGTTCGGTCGGCGTTGTGAACGTGGGTCTTGCCGGGTCGGTTGCTTGGGTAGACCCACCCGGGTCAGCCAAACCGGTTTGGGCGGGTTTTCGTTGCAGGTCGTTATTGAAAAGGAAAGCTTGGCGCCCTGTGCTCCTCACTATTCCCGAGTAATCAAAGTCATCACGATTCTATTCAACAGTCAACCCTTGCTTTTCTTTCATCCAACCCAACACATTTGCTGTCTCAGCAAAATCGACTTCAACTCTGCTGCTGGTAGTATCTTCTTGATATTTTATGCCAAAATTTAGTTCGATATATATATATATATATATAATATGAAAAACAAACTTGATGACAGTATGTAAATTTGTGGAAGTGGTTTTAAGACAATGTAAGTTTGTTTTTCTTTATCAATGTTATCATCAAATTTTACAAAATTTTTTGCATAAGCTTAGCTGCATATTTCTTTAGCATCTGAATTTAAGTTACCTTAAATATTATTGCATTTCAGTTTTGTGATATGAAAAATTAATCATATTATCACTTATACGGTTGAGGTAGGTGAAAATTTAAAATATAAATTAGCAAAATTTAACCATTCTATTTGATGAAAAAAAATAAAAATCAATCAGATTGTTTAGCTTTATAATTAGTTGTCTGTATCCAAATTATTGAAAAAAAAATTGTATTGTAAAAAAGGCAAGCTTTATTGTTTCTTATTCTTCTTTTTAGGAAGAAATAGGAATGGAAAGCTAAAGTGGGATAGGGTAAAGAGAGACGTGTAGCACATGTTAGGAGTTGGGAGAGGAGAATCCTTTCCTAAAGCATGAAGGATCAACGTCGGGGAAAGGGCAAAAGATAAAGACAATCATGCTTAGAGAGATATGCACAGACAATTGGTCTTGTTTGGCATTGAAATGCCTTACCTAAAACTTTTGCTGTTTTAGTTTGAAACAGAATAATACTACTTTTCCAGCATACAAGTAACAGTTGTGCAAAAGAGGTATAAATTGAGTGGGACTGGGAATTAGATCATAGCTCTTGAATCATGATCAGTTATTAACCAATGCTTTTAGTTCATTTTATAGGAATAATTTCCACCATTTTTTACCATTAAATTTATCTCCAAGTTTTTAAAAGATCTTCAATTTTAATCCATAATTAGTGTAAAAAATTTTTTACACTATCACTATAATTTATTGATACATTATTAAAAAGATTTAACTATGACAATAACTACATAAACTTAGGAAATGATAAGTACTAATTAATTATTTACTAATTATTTAACCAAACTCATTGAATCCTTGTGGGTCTAACATCTTGTCATGGCTTGGCTTTTTAATAATTCTCCCAAACAGATAATGACGATCCCAGCAGGCAGCAGCAATGAAAGGAAATGCACTTATCATAGCAACATATGACCTACAGCCTTTATTCAGCAGCCGCTTAAGTTGTTGAATGGATATGATAACATTTAGGTGTAGGAATGTGAGGACAGAAATCAAATATTTATAAATTTACAGAAGACATTGAATAACATAAAGCCGTAAACAAGAAAAAAAAGACTAGGTTAGAAGTCAAATGAAAATCCTCCTAGCCTCCCTATTTGTCCCCCACTTTATTATGCTCAAGAAAATGGCCTTACTCTTATTCACTACAACTTTTATTTTTCTAATATAATTCACAAGTCTAATTTAATCGAGCATTTACATTGCAGCAAAAGTTTTTTAAGAAGCCACCAAGTTATAAATTATATGTATATATATAAAAAAAAAAAAAAACGAAGACGACCGAAAAGAAGATAAATGCCTATCAATGTCTCGTTAGCCGCTCTTTATTTGCCAGAGGAATTGATGAAGCTCTCTTGTTAGACTGAGATGGTGATTGCCCCCGATCAGTGCCATTTTTAAAATCAATGTCACTGTCTTCTGGCTGGGGCTTGTTAAGTTCATAGCCTTGTGGTTGTGGATACCCCTTGTCCTGAGGGCTGAGGTATAACCCGCTGCAAAAACCTTTTTATCATCTCATAACTGGTGAATGTAATAACAGCAGATGGAACTGTTCTTAATAGATTGGTTGCACAACCACGATAAAAACCTGGAAAGCCTTCTTTCTGGAACACTTTTCTAGTACAATCAACAACCCCTGCATATCGGACCCCAATATTTTTAGCCTTACCTTGCTCCTGCAGCCTGGAACGTATCACCTGAATATGTGAAATTCTAATGGTTAACAAACACATGGAAAAATACAAAGCTGCTGCTCATTGGCATCCCGCACTTATTCTGATAGCAATTTAGCCAGATGGTTAGATTTAGACATACCTCGTGTGGATAAGTCATTACAGAGGCAATTACTTTCGAAATTGATGATGCAATGGCAACCTTTCCGGGACTTTGCTCGTCAACAGTTGTGTTATCTGAAATATTTGAATGTTTCATTTGATCAGCAACCACACATTAGAAAGCAGAGAAAACTACATTTATTACAAGTACAACTGAGTAAATAAATAAATAATTTACTGCTATCATATGTACCCTTTTTTGCCATGTATGACTTGATCTTTTCGTATGCTGGAAATTGAATTGCAACATGACTTATGCCGGCCAATGAAGGCACAATGCCACTGCTTCAAAAGAACAGAATATCATCATGACTCAATATACCAGAGACAGAGTCATGTCAATTAAACTTTAAGTTTACTTTATTATTTTTCTTCCTTCTTGAATCACTGTTTTAATTTTGTGCAGACATAAACAAACAGCCTGTGTCAATGAAAAATGGGTGACTGTTAACCTGTTAACTGTGCAATAAATGAGGGAAAGAAATATTAATGTAGAAGAGATGATACTTTCTTTATCTCCTGTTTGATGGAAAATAATTAGAAATAATAATCAAGTTTCTCTTTTTATATATACTTTTTTCGCCGGTGGTGGGGTGGGGGGAACTATTTTGGTCAATCACTTGCATGACCAAGACCTGTCATCTCATTTTGCAGTAAAAGAACTGTATTTGGCAAGACTGTAAAGTAGGTAATATGAATAATATGTCAATCCGTTAAAGTGAGATGAGCCATGAAGAAATAGACAGTCTCGCATAAAGAAAATTTCATCTCTTCTACATTTCCCTCGTTTATTGCACAGTTAACAGGTTAACACTTAACAGTCACCCATTATTCATTGACACAGACTTAATGCAGATAAAAAACTATTACATATGCGCATAAAAAGTGCTAGATATACTAATGTTACCCCCTTTCTAATTTCATATAATATTAGCCCAAAATCATCAAGTTGAAAATTAGTTCCAAGAAACTGACCTATATAGTCCTCTCATGCCTTCCTCATGTGCAATCCTTGTCAAAGCAGAACGAACGCTTTTGTAAGGAAAAACATCAGGCCTCATTGCTTGTGTCTAGTGGGTATCAGGAAAAAAGAAATGAACTAATGTCCAATATAACAAAAAAGTGAACCATTTATGACACGAAATTTTAAGGAACCATTCAGTTCGCAAAAATCACGCTGTAGTAAATTAAAGAATTAAAAAGCTCATGCTGATAGCACAGGACCCAATAATATATCACAAAATGAGTACACAATAACACTTCTGCCAGATACAAGCCAAAAAATAAACGTCGATGAAGAAAGAATTCTCAAGGAAAATGAAACAATCACACAATAACATAATCTTTACTATTATAATGGAAAACTTGGCCTTGGTGTTTGGTATCTCCCCAGTCCCCACTATGTAAATTTTATCCTGAAAAGTAGAAAGTTATAATTAGTGGGTAATTATTATAATTTTTCTCTAAATAAAAATAAAATAAATTAACAAGTGGGTAGTTATGCAGTTATTTAAAATTTAATTTCTTATTAACTTTTATGTCAAATAAAAATAATATAAAAAGAGAAGCCTGTAAAATGTTGAAACTTCTTTTAGGAAATGGGAAACGTAATAAGAGAGGCCAAAAGCCTCTCTTGAACGACAATTGTCTCATCTGCTTTCTTCAATGTGATTCCTAATTTTTCGTTTTAGACCAAAGCCTTCAGGACTTGTTTATTTCTATCACCAATAATTTTTTATATGAAGATAACCTTCCCAACCCTGCCATTCTTTTCACACTCTTGTTTCCTTTAGGTTTTTAATATATAAGGTAAGGAAAAGGGGTTACTACTTCAGAATTCCAAATATCAACATAAAATTTGGTTAATTCTGAGATATAAAAACAAAAGCACGTATCAAAAAATAAATGAACTAAAGAATTAATAATCTTTAAATAATTAACTTCATTGAAACAGAAACAGGCGTACAACCATGGGATATAGATGCATCCAAAGCCTAATGTCATCAAAGAGATACAAATTAAAGCACATACGATCAGTAGCTTTTCAAGCCTAATCAATCAGCTGAGAAAGCATACACATCAGGTACAGCTAAGGAGCTCAAAATTACATTGATAAGCCAATAGTCTCATATGCATGCTTGAAAGATTGAGAAACATTAACTGTGACAGGGATGGAGAACAAGAACAAAAAAAGAGAAGATTATAGACTCCTACTTTTATGTATATATTTCCTATAACTAGAGACAGAAGAAGCACCAGCTTACTTGGAGTCTGGTCTTAACAACCCACAATGGATTTGTTGAAATTGCTGTTGCTGCCCCAGCACCAGCAGCAGCTATCATATTTCCAACAGTTGTGAGTTGAGTGCAACCATCTGCTATGGTATTACCAATGAAGAATGTTATAGAAATTCAAGTCAGTAGAAAATTTCAATTCAGGCTCAGAAGCAATCAAAATTGGAAAATATCAAGTACTTCTAATGACTCAAGAGAAGACCAAATGCCTGTACTAAGTACACAACATTTACAAAAAATTTACCATGTGAACGAAGCAAGCCCTTTAGTTGCTCATAAACTGTGAAGTAAACCTACAAATGATAAAATAATTTTGTCACTTGGAGAGATATGAAGAGCAACCTTTACATATATATGATTGAACAATAAAAGCAAGACTATTCATCTTCTAATAGAAGAAATATTTTATCCATAAATTATAAACAATGCTTCAAAAAAGGATCTTTTTGGTTAAAGTATATAGAAGTCGTAATTAGTTTAATTGGCTTTTCATAGGTTGATACAAAAGTATACGTACACAGCACATATCCTTTCCACTGCATGGGGAGATGGGGTTAAACATTCCTCCAGAAAGAAGGCAGGCAGTGATCTTACATGGTAGTTGTTGTTAATGAATTACCTCTTCCAACCTCAATAAATTTAACTTAGTAAAAAGGGTATCCTAAGAGTACCCAAAGAGCAAAAAATATGAAGATCCTTACAGTCAACAATAATGAGACAAAGATCAATATAAGGACTATTTTTAAACAAGTAGACATGAAGAATATGGCCAAATATATTTCTCTAAATTAATAGTTTTCTCTTAAGAAAGATGGAAAAACATGTTTATCCCTCCAGGCCTAAACAGTAGTAGAGACAGAACCTAACATTAGATTCCATTACAACATGAAATACATGGAGAAAGGGGAAAACAAATGTGGTAAGAAGAGAGAACGAGAATTTGGGAACTAGTGATAATGAAAGATATTGTTGCAAGTAGGTCAGTGAAAACTGTAGCCCTAGAGAGGACTATATGGCAAATGAAAATTGGTATCAAGATTGTAGTTGGTTATAACCCTAGAAATAAGATAATGTCTTATTTTTACTGTTTGAAATACGAAGATGGGAAGATAAAAGGATGTTGAAGCAACATGGAATCAGTACTAAAATACATCTGAAGCCCTGCCTCACTGAACCTTATATCTTTTGCTGCAATGATCACTGATCACAACACAAAGATATAGTTAGAGACGCAACAGGAAAAGAAACGAACTGCCCAGTTTGGAAGTAAGGCAAGTATTGTTGGTGAAAGGCCACGGTACATTCCCCTGAAACCTTCACTCCCTATTATATTCTGCAAGCTCGTGACAATGACACAACCTAAGAGAACAGCAAAAGTTAGTCTGGAGCAACAATCAGCCAACCGATGTATGACAGAATTTATTCATATTGGAAAAATAATGCTAACAAATATCATTGACTCTTTGGATTGAACTAACATGATCTGAGAGACTGAGATCAACCATAGGATATTCAACCTTCAGCTTCACGTTGATAAACACATAATTAATTCTCAAAGGAAAAGAAGCACTTCTTTATCAAAGAAATAATGCAAAGGCATCTGCTTTACGAACTTATGTCAATTATCTATGTACAAAGACTTCTTCCCAATCTTAATAGAAATTCAGTCTCAATCCCAGTAAGCGCAGCACTATTGTCTATGTACATTAAGCAATTAACTAGAAAATCTGAAGGAGCAAAGTGAACTAACTGGAAGGGTACCTTTCTGCCCTGGAGGAAGGCCATGAACTTGTAGCCTTGTCTTGATCACATCCAATGGGCACACAAATGTAGCCGCCATTGCCCCTGAAATGCAATTAAGTTCATCCACCATTACTAAATATTACACTGTCAAACCAGTCATTCTTCAAAATAGTGGTAGAAACAGAGATGTGACCAGAAAATGGAATTGGGAAAGGAAATAAAGAAATTAAGAAGAACCCATAAAACTGAACTCGAACTTGAAAAGCAGAAGAGCTTACCAGCAGCGGCACCAGCACCAGCGTTGCAGATTAAGTATCTGGTGTTGTGAGTGCCACCAGAAGATTGGCCATTGCTACTCATATTAGAAATACCCTTATGATGCAATTTATCCTAATCAACGAATCGAAAGCGAATTCCTATAACTGAGGAAAGAAAAGAACTGAATTCTCATGGTAGATCTTTATGAACTTCTTATATACAATTCCCAGTATAGAACAGAGAAGGGGAAAAGGGGTATGGTTTAAGCGGTGAATTGCTCTAAGAAAAAACTACGAAATCTAGGAGCGGTTCAAAGAGTTGAAAGACTGCGAATTTGTTCAATTCTTGCTTTCTGTTCCTCTGGTTTGTTCTGGGTCCGTGATTGGAGCGTTTGGGTTAGGAGCAGCAGATGCCAAAAGGTGGGGAATTTTCTTGGGTTTTTTTCTTTTTTCTTTGACTGGAGTTCAGTTGGTTGTTCATCAGGCTGTGTAAATTAAAAAATGACTCAGTTTGATTATTAAATTTAATTTTTATTTAAGTTATAATGTCTAAATATTTAGAACATTTGATCTCAGAACTGGAATCTTCTATTTTTCACTTTTAGGTTTTCATGTCAGATATAACATTCCTCATAATTACATTTCTATTTTCTAAGAATGAGGTTTGTGTTATATGCTAAATACTAGGAAATACAAAACATAAGCTCTGAATTTGGACTCAAATATGTATGTGAAACGAATTGAAGTGATTTCAAATACAAGCGAAAGAAGAGAGTCCATGTCTATTCTAATAAACTCTCACATAAAGGCTTCAACAAAACCAAAACCATCCCGTGTCAATAGTAAAGTAGTAATTAATTAACATACCATGATTCAAATAAAAGTATTTTGAGCAAGGTTCACTTCTTGGTGAATGTGAATGGAAGATATACTGATAGCATGCTTTTCCTATAAAGAGTTCCGAAGGTTACAAGATTAATCCTTCACCTTTTAAGTGAAACATTTCAGGTGCACCCAAAAATATTAAAGTTATAACTAAAAAAAAATAATATAGATCTAGAATGTAAATGAACAATTCAAATTTTTTGACAATTAGAATTATCATTTAGGGTGTTTTACAGACGATATATGGCAAAGAAAAACACATAGAGAGAAACTTTTCTGAAAAACACTTCCATGTATAACGTTATTAATGCACCAAGGCAATTCAAACGCAGCCCATATGAAGCAAATTTCTAGGCATGTGAGGGTTTTGGTACAATTTCAATACATTGAATAAGATTTTTACTAGAAACCTGTCTTGTTTTGACTTAAAAAAGCAGGCAAAAGGAAACTTAAACAATGACACTTGGTCCTAAAAATCACTTAAAATTAAAATACATCCATTAGTTATATTATATGGCATTTAAATTGAAACAGATGCTAGCCCATAAAATCTCCGCTGTTTAAACATTTACTGATAGTCAGCTTGGAATAATAATATTTGATTCCATTCATATCAAAAACTATCTAAAGTTCTTAATGAATTTGTCCGCGAAGCTAAGCAAGAATATGTTCTTTATTCCTATCTCTTCTCCTTTAGTTAGCTTACCTTCTTGAATTTAGGTGCTCAATATTCCTCTTTTTTTATCGTAAAGTATTTCAATTAAAATAGTAAACAATAGTTAAACACACTAGGGAGATATACGTAGATTTTTTTTTTTTTGACTTGGGAGATATACGTATACTTTAGTATTTAATATAAAAAGTTAATATTTTTGTGTTTTTTGGTAAAAAGTGCTTCAATTCAACGAGAACTAAGCCCCACTTACAAAGACCCTAAAGTCTTAGTCCTAACGATACTGCTTTACACAACAAAATATTATATTAAAAATAGATAAGCTTGTAAGGACACTAACATAACCAC
Organism: Castanospermum australe; assembly: GCA_019955255.1. Lineage (NCBI taxonomy): Eukaryota > Viridiplantae > Streptophyta > Magnoliopsida > Fabales > Fabaceae > Castanospermum > Castanospermum australe. The sequence continues at coordinate 243,743 of NSJW01000935.1, forward strand.
TCTTTATCATGGAGGAAGGTAGACTTTGTTTTTTATTAGCAGCTCCTTAACCTTCTGCAGCAATCGAATGGCCCAACCGGTATGAAAGGAATCACCTAAGGCTAGCTTGACTATTCTATGAACAGCTTCATTGTCTTGTCTTCTGGTCCAGAGGAAACTGCAAGGAACAAAGGATACTTGAATTTTCCAATTTAGGTCCAAACCCCTGCCAGCTTCCACCTCCTCTATAGTCAAATATTTTTCTTGGACTCCTTTCAGGCTAGTACGGTTCAAAATAACAATAGGATGCTTAAGCCTAATGTCTTTTTTATTGAGCTGCATGAGTTCAATCCTTTTAGGCCTGGCTGAAGTTAGCCCATTTCTAGGTCTACCATAGTGGGAAGAAGCTGACTTTGAACTTGCATCTCCTCTATCCTTTTATCTCGGCTGGTTTTTCCTTTGAATCAACTGCTAGCTTTCCTTTGCCTTCATTCCTCTGCCTTTTATTTTCAATCGTACCCCTTAGGACTCTTACTACAATCATGTCCTGGCTGCCCCTACTTTACATGTAATCTAACCATTGGAGCTGCTTACCTCTCTAGAGGCCATAGCTTGTATTTGAATTTCACCTTCTGTCCTATCAAAAGTCCAACTACTCATCCTTTCTTCCCCACTCGCCAATGCTTAATTCTTCTCTTCACGTTTCACTCCATGGAAGTGGGTTTCCACTGGTTTTTTTACTTTGTGACTATCGTCTGCCATAAGAGATTTCGTTAACTGAGGGGTTGGAACCCCCAACTAAGGTCCATACCTTGGCTTTCCAGCATTAAGGACATATACTGCCTTTTTATCTTTACAAACCTTCTGATCGTGTCCAAGCTTCTCACAGTTAAAACAAAAATCTTAAAGTTTTTCATATCGGAGAAATACACATGCATTAGGCAACCTTGTTCTTGGAACCTAAAAACTAGTTGGCAAAGGTTTTGCAATGTCTACCATAACTCTAATCCTTAAAAAACTTCAAAGCAACTGGCCTTCCACAAACGGATTCTCAACTTCTAGAACCTCACTAATTTTTCCCCCAATTTTTGCAGCATTTCTCAATGTTAGAAAATCTAATAGTAATCCGTGCACTTGTATCCAGTAAGAGGATAAACTAAATTTTTCCTCAAAAAAAATCACCTGTGGATTCCAAACTTGTAAGCATAGCAGTTGCCCCATCACGTTCCAAGAAGCTCGCGAGTAGATTTTCTTGAGTATTTGTTTATCCTTGAAGTTGAAAATGAATAAATTTGTCCCTGCATCGATTATTGTCAAGCCGTCTGGTTCTCCCAACCTTTTGAAAAGCATAGCTTTGACTGCATTTCGGTTCAACACCTTTTTTGCTATGATTTTGCCTATCAGCGTTTGTTTTGCCCTTTGTAAGGCTGCATCTTCCTCTACTTCAAAACTTAATGTTTCTCCTTCCAGCATAGTCTCGTAACTCTTAAACCAATAGCACCAAAAAAAGAGGAAAGTCCTCCCAGATCGCTGAGATGAGCTCAGGGGATACACTCACAGGGAAAGAAAGTAGCTCTTACAGAAAGGTGAACTGAGATTAATATTTTTGTGTTTGATTTTCGTAGATTCTTTACAACAAAGCTCAGGTCCATATCGTATGAAGCCCAAATCCGTTTAAAGGTTAGACTGATAAGAAAGCAAAACACTGAGCCCGTTTCAGTTTTTATTAAGGACGTAATCAATGGGCATTTTTGGGATTGACATCAATACTTCTCTATTTTCAAAAGTAATTTTTCTATGACCCAAAAAAGAGTAATTTTTCTTTTTTTTTATTCTTTTGAATACTTTTAGCAGCAAATTCTGGGGCTGGAAAAACAGAAAAAATTAATAAGATTTTGACAAAAGCGAGTCAGGACTTATTTTCCTTTCTGCTCTAGTGTTACTAAAGCAATCATAATATTTCTGAATTCAAACAAAACACATCAACTTCCATGAAAATGAATTTTCACGAATACCGTAACATCAAAAACAAAAGCAACTTCACTCGTAGGAGTATAAAATAAAAATAAATAGTATGAACAAAAATATTCTAAAACAGAGACTATAAATAAAAATGGGCATGCCACTATGCATTCGAATTTCTCTCTTTTTAATAAAGTGTTTCTGCCCAATTTCAAGCTTTCATCTGGCTCTTCAATACTTTGTATTAGCTAGACATGATACCACGTACATATTATCCTCTCACTATGAAGTACTCATATAGCAGATGTTACTCTTTGTTCTTCAACATATGTTTGCTGCACGAAAATATTAAATGCACAATTCTTACGAAAAATTGTAAGAAATAATTAGTATGCACGGAAATATTGTGAAAGTAGAAAGAATAAATATTAATTATTAAATTTTACATGAATATTTAATATTAAAATATAAAGTTGTATAACTTTTTAAAATAGTTATATAACCTTTAAGATTATCATTTAATTTTTAAAATTTACTTTGACCTCTATAATAAAAAATATTTTCACTTAATACAACCCATATATATATATATATATAATATATATATATATGGATAAAATTACTCTTATTACACATCTATCTATGAATGACAAATCTTGTTTAATGAGACTATAACTAATTTTAGAATCTAGTGTTTACTTGATCACTTGACTATACTTCAAATAGTAAAAGTGAGATGGGTTAGAATAAACGTGCCTGCTTCATTGTATCATAGCACTAAAGCGTTAAAGCTTAAATAATACATCATGTATCTTAGGAATATTGGTAATAATAACAGTAACATTCTCTGACGCACGAGTTAATTACATAATCGATCAACCTTATTCATAGCATTTCATAATTATGGAAATGAGGTACCCCAATGTGAATATTGTGAGCATAAATACAATTTCAAAAAATTAAGATTAAGTGCGTATCTCTATATCTGCATTTATCATTGTTGATTGCTCAAGAGTCTCTTCCAAAAGTTGTTTCAATAATCCATAATAATAAGTGCCCAAAACCTATAATCATAAGGATCACTAACAATAATAGTGGCTCTCATAAATTTCTAAGAATGATCGTATCATCAGCCCGTTGTTAACAAATAAAAAAAAAACTAGCAAATAATTATAGTCCACAAATGAAAAGATTCCAACAAATATCTATCGAGCATTAATTTTGAATGTCCACATCTTCGTAACAATTGTGAGATACCCTCGTGTTGTAACATCCATATGTATTTGAAATGTCAATTACGAGGGTATTGGATACCAACTATACGGTACAGATGTCCTAGGTCCATCTCAATCTACAAAGGCCCCACTAAATAATTTTTATCTCAGCGATAATTCATCCCGAACTCAGTAATGACTATTGACTAATTACCGTATTAGCAGTAATTAATTTTTATCTCAGCTATAATTCATCCCCAACTCTTTCGGGTATCTTCTTACTTTATCGAAGTATTTTTTTAGTTACCCGCCCCTCACATTTAGATCACTCATCAAGTCGAACATTCAACTCCCGCAAGAAAAAAAAAATCTCAGAGTGTGCTAAGCTAACCAAAACATTAACTATCAAGAAATAAGGCTCGTAAAAATTATACAGATCTCATGCACAAATTTTTTATACGGTTATCTCTCTTCATCACATAATCATAAAATAAAATGAACCCACATTTAAAAGAATCCAAATTAAAAAAAATCTAATATTTCTACATTTTTCTTTATTCTATATATATTATAATGGAGAATATAAACATTATACTAAACATAAAGTTTAAAGTTTTAATATTTAAAAAGTCAACTGCCAAATTAAGTTTTAACATAAAGTTTTCTATATAAAATACATCACGTATTATTGTAAGGATGAGTGCGGGCCAACTGCCAAAGTCCTTTATAGTGGTCCAAATAAAAGAAATATAAATGCAACAAACAAAACAATAGTATATAATAATTAAGTATAATATTGTAATAGCACTACACAGCAAAAGTAAACACTACAAAGCCATTGGATGATTTATTGTCAATCAAATCAATGTATAGTTTTACAGACTTCTTGTATTTGTTTCGTTTTCTTTTTTGATAAGTTAATAATATTGAGTTACGAATACCAAACTTACTTTAAGATAAACATGATTCTTGGTTGCAGATTCTGGTAGGATATATGACAGCAGACTTAAGGCTATGGTTGGATTAGCGTTTTGTCCCTCTAAAGGGACATTTGCATCCTGAAATGGGATTTTGCCCAGATTAATGCTCGTTTGGTTTCACGTTGAAACTATCTCTCAAACTTGCTTCCACATGCAAGCCCACGTTTATTTCAAAGTGAGTCATAGTTGCTTTTCCGTCAGCGTTGACAATTCATGACAAAGTATATTTTCTCTCATCTTTCATTTCCTAAGTTTATCCTTATATGCCACACCATCTAGTAAGCTTTGAAATCAGTGTTGAATTGCTGATGAAACTTCAGAAGCATATCTAACTAAGTATGAGTCATGTTATTGAATCAATATAATATCAATTAATTATACCTTGTATATCAATTAATTTTATAATATTAATTATAATTATACTTTAATTTGTATTTTTTATTATTAATTTCCTAATATCAATAAAGTAAAAAAAATAATAAAAACGTTCATGCCATTCGTTAAGGAGTAGATAATTGAGAAAAACGCACTTCTTTTTGAAAAGCAAAATTAATTTATTTTTATAATATTCAAACAATTAAATTCTTTTTTAAAATATTCAAATAATTTATTTACAATATTCAAGAAAATTAAATTTTTAAAAAATTATTTTATTATTAAATTATTTATATTTTAACATCAATTTATGTTTAATTTAACTCAAAAATAACTCATGCTTTTTGATATTTACACATTCAAAAAGTAATTTTAATAAACAATATTCAAACAACATCAATATTATTAAAATTACTTTTAAATAAAAATTTTTAAACATAAATTATGATCATACAAGTTTATTTTTAAATAAAATTAAATTTATAAAATTAAATTAATCAAAAATTAAGTTTACAAGTTATAATTCAAACACACTTGATAGTTAAGAGTAGCATTTCAGGATTATGCATGAAACGCTTTTGGTGGGATTGGTTCACTAATTCTGTAATTCACCCTGTTCATCAGGATATGGTATTTAAATTGGTGGGGCCAAGCTGGTGTGCAGTTTTTGTTTGTTCCCCGTGAATGGAGCAAACTGGCCTCTCACGCAGGGCCCATAAAAAGGCCCATCCTCCCAAACTGTTTACCTAAAACGCTTGCCAAGGAGATTTTTAAGATTTTGCTTTTGTTCAAAGCATGAACGTTTATCCAAGACACCAAGTTGGCCTGGGAATCCTCAGAGATCTCAGGTTGGTGAAAGGTTGTCAAGGGTAAATAGTGTACAACTTGGAGAATGTGCCCTTCTTCCCATTTTGTACGAGGACTTTCTTTCTGCGTAATTGGCATATGCTAGCTTTTGTCTCTGTTGACCACTGATTTTTCTAATTATGATTTAAATTTACTCCTCAGTTACATCTAGTTTGACATTTAGAAAAGTTCCTCACTCGCCATTTCCCTCCTGAATTCTCTATTGCTATTCCTTTGCTCCTTAAAAAGACTTGAGACCCTTTATTTTTCCTGAACTTTAGTACCTTCCTCACTTCCCTGTTTATCAGCTAAACATGTTGAGAATACATAATTTGTGTATGTTTGAATTAGAATTTGTAAACTTAATTTTAAATTAAGTTAATTTTATAAAATTAATTTTGATCAAAAATAAATTTTAGAAGTAAATTTTAGTGAAGTGATTTATATTTAGTAAAAAATTATGTTTAATTTAAAAATAAAAAATATTTATTTCAGACTAAATAAATTTTTAAAACAAAAATTACTTTTAAAAAATAATATAAATATCAAAATAAATAAGATATAAAATAAATAAAATTTTATTTAAACATTCAAAAGTTAATTTAGATTAAACAAATGTCACCCAAACACACCCATTGACTCCGATTATTAGAACGTAAAGAAAATAAAAAAGTTCTTGATGTGCATAATATAGAGACTTTTTCCATTAGCCAAATTTAATAATGACAACACAATGAGCCGCATGTTTGAGAGAAACTAATAAAGGATCGATTTAATCACTTGCCGTAAAATTTTCTTTATATTATTGTGTGCACAATATAGAGCCGCATGTGTTGACAATAATTGAAGGGGTTTGAATTCTTTTAACAACATGATAAAATATAATTAAATATGATAATGTAAACAATAAATTAAAATTAAATATAAAAACTTAATTGCTTAAAATTCACAGACATTGCTGCGTGACGCTACAGCACAAAGTAACAGTGCTTCAGTTTGCCAACTGGCCTAGTTGTTGTTTTAGGATAAACCATTCAATCTCAAGTCGCTTTCAAAAGTTGCATAGAACTCCCAAAACCGGCTGCCTTTTTCCTCCCAACTGGTACTTTTAATCCGAATTCTGCTGTTCACTATCCATCGGCCCAGAATGCATACCAAAAATGCTTGCTTCATTGTCATTCCCAACCGGTTGCACCATAGCAGCCACATAAAAATCTGCCCCACCATAATGCAGATAGCTACATAGATAAAAGTATTCCGTGGCAACTCATTCATATGCCCAGCAGGCCTGATATATACCAGCTAGCTATTACTGCAAAAACAGTGCTTAATCAATTTTTTTTTTTATTCTCTGTCATTCAAAAGTATTTAAATGTGACTGGTCAGTAGTTATAATGGCTTACAAAAAAAGTTAAGAAATATATAATATTTTATTTGTATAAATATCACTACTGGTGTAAAACTTAGATTAATGACAGTGCATGGATATCTTGTAACAGATATATATATGAAATCCTTCCTCTTAAAGTGCTCATGCAAGTCGATGCTTATCTTGATTGCAGCAGCAAGCAGGTGATGTTAATTTTTTTTATTTAAAAGGGTGTGGCCACTCTGTCTTGTGACATATACTGCGAAAAGTACTAGTAACCTACTACTTAGGTTAATGGTCACCTCTATATAAATAAGCTTTTGTTTACATTGAGAAGGATGAGAGGAAATAAAAGAAAATAAATACGACTAACTGTTTCTTGATTATTTATTGAAAGTTTTAATTACTAAGAAAATAAATGAAAAAAATTGAGGGTTGCAATTAATCCTCTATTTTTTGGTCTCAATTCTAATTATTATAATTCCTTCAAATTGGGAATATTTAAAAATAATTGTTCCTTAACTTTTCCCCCTTATTTTGTAATAAAATTAAAAAAAAGGAAAATCACCATTTTCTTTGCCTTGTTTAGATAACAACCAAAATTGTTAAATAAGTGCAGGATGCTGCATGCAGCATTAGTTTTTTTTATCAATAATTATCATCTTAATTATTTCTTCCCCCTATTTTAGATCTACAAATGGAGAAGTATTAATTAATATCTCATCGATGCTAAAGGTATACTCACTCAAAAAAATTGATTAAACTTCGATTATGGAGCGTCGGATACCTATGTAAATAAATTATTAATTTAAATAAAATAGCCTGCGCAGGGCTATCTTTCATAATATATATAATTGAAGGAGTAATGATATACTCATACAGTACCACGTGCTTCTTGGTCTTTATATTTGGCCTGAGCTGCATGACGTTCCCCAAAATCGTAAAATACCTGGAATGAGTTATATTATAATGCTAATAATCTCTTACAAGTTTCAAGGCTTCATGCCTTCATGGCATCATGCTCGTGCAGATGCGTTATCTCATACTAGGATAGCTGAATATGAATTCAAGGCAAATAAACATGGACCCGTTTTGTTAGCCGAACTCTGGGTCATTCTTCATGGTTTCATTTCAAGGTTGCTTGGGATTTACTTAGAGGTGAGGCAGGTTATTTTTCAAGATGACTCACTCTCTGCAGCAGACCTTGATTCAAATTCAAAGGGTTGTAGCCCTCTTCTCACCCTTGTGCCAGCGTTGTTGATAGTATATAGAGATGTTACACTTGCACAATGGCAAGTTGACAAGTTCAGATTGTTCATTCCTATAGAGAGAGCAACTTATAGTTTCTGATTGCTTGGCTAATTTGGGCCATGAATTTGGCATAGGATTACACCTTTTGCATATGATGTTCCTCCTCCTTAATTATACTGAGATTCTGATAGATAACCTGAGGAGCGTAAGATTCCCACGTAGTATTCCCTGCTAGCTGGGGGCTTCTAGGCCCTTTCTCTCTAAGTGTAACGAAAAAAAAGAACCATTACATTTTTTTTATATAAAACAAAATATAAGAGATGGATATATTAATCCTCAATTAAGACAAGATGTATGATAATTAATGGATGTACCAACTAATAAAGAATCAACATTAGGAATTGAATCAATATCTTTACATTGACACGCAACTCGATCCTATATCAATTAAGTAATTTTTTTTTTGAGAGAAAAAGAACATTACTTAATAGTCTATAAAAGTGTGACTTAATAGTAAGTAAGTTAAAATCTTAATAGGATAAATTTTGCCTATAATATCAAGAGACCATTTTGTAAGGAAAGACAACCTCAATATTTTCGAGTAAGGTATATTATATCTTGTACTTAGTGCATGCATATTTGATATGAGATAAAAATTGGAGTCTCATTCATAAATTTTTTACCTTTATTTCTATCTTATATCAAATTGATCATTAATAAAAATGGGGTCATCACGATTATACTTTGACAAAGTAAAAGAATAACTTTTGCAAATGGCAAAATTAATTATTAATGATGACAATTAATGTTGATATAGTCATATTATAATATATGAAAAACTATAATAGCGACAAGTTTATCACAAACTGAACAAAATAGGAATAAAATCTTGCAGCATTAAAGGTGGGTCGTCAAGCTTGTCCAAGTTTCAGCCAGAACAATTTCATTCTTTCAGTAACATTGGACTTAAAGATGGCTCCAAAAGTATATCCTAACATGCTTTTGTGCGTGTTGGGCATCAATTATGACTACACTAAAATTACGAATTTTGGGAAAAGGATTCTTCAAGAGTTATTAAAACTATTTTTGTCAAAATTTTCAACCACAAAACATGCATTTCTCATCGGATTCTCCCCTCAGTGATCTTCTTTTTCACAATCATGGGTGCTGCTTGGCTGCTTCCTACTAAGCTTTTACAAAGTTGTGTGCTTACTGGTCCATAGGAATTTATGTGGCGTGTTTTCATTGGTTCAACTTCGGCTACATTAGCCTTGCCCAACACAAAATTCTGGAAATAAATTAATTGAATACACAAATGGAAATTTTAGATGGGTTTTTGGGATGAAAATTATGTTTTTGGGATGAAAATTTTAGAGCTATTAATCGAAAGCTGGGTTTTACAAGATGAGAATATTTCAAATTTCAAAACAAATATATTAAGTTAGTGGTTAAGGAAATATATTCTTTGTCTTAATTATTTAAATTTAAAATTTGAATTAGCACAAAAAAATTAGATCTTTAAATGTACGAAGTTCATGTGAAGAGTTTGCTTTTAGATTATTGGAAGAGGGACGTAATTTTTTTTTTATTATTTTGACCCAAAATTTTTTCCAAATATATTCTTACCATAAACTAAAATTTTTAAAGGAACATGCCCAAATAATCAAGCCTTCCATTACTGATTTGGTGGCATAATCAATGCTAATACCACTTTTTTAGGTGGGGCGTGTTGAATATCAAACATTTTAGTCTTCTTATTTTTTTGTTTTGATTTATTGTTTGTATTATTAAGTTGTTTTCTATTGTACTTTCTTCTTATACTGAATTTTTCATTAATAATTATTATTAAATAAAATAAAATAATGTTCTAGTAAGAAGATGAATAAATTCGGTGATTGAATAATAATATGACAGTTGTATAGCATTGACATAGTTGTCAAGCAAGCAATGATGCTTCAAAATTTATATGATACGCACAAAAGTGCCCACCTACCTAATATTTCTCGTTTAATTAATTTTGCCTGGGGTCAGTGGCTTAACTAGTTAAAAAATGATGAGTGGTAATGTTTCATGGCTTATTGGTAAGTGCCACTACTTGTGCAAAATACAAATACTCTTTGCCAAGCTTAACTGGAAGCTAAATACTATACTATATATTCACGTCAAAAAAAAAAAAACTATACTAATGATCAGAGAAAATCTTGGTGATTCAATTATGCACGTAATTATGCTTGTGTTTTCATAATTAAAACATAAATTCTTATAACTCTTTTAAGTATTTATGAGATCTTTAAATAATTTTATTTTTAATTATATAAGATCCAATTATTTAGATACACTCTTCTCACTTTCCATAATAACATAATATTATATATGTGTTTGTTAAATTAGTAAAGTCCTAGCTCAAATAACACTTAATCTTTCGAAGACTACTTGATTCCATTGAATTTCAATCATGTTATTTTGCTTACATTTTAGCTTAACATTCTCTTCTCCACACCATGTATTATTCCTCCTTTGTAAAAAAAAAAACTAAATTATAATATAAATATGATCTCATAACAAAATATCTTAAGTTAAAAAATGAAATGAAATTAATATGCAAAATTATAATAATAAAGGGTATTGTTTAAAAATCACGTTTAATAAATTACATATAATTTAATCATTATCTTGTTTGGTTAGACGTGGATGGTTTAATTTTTTTGCTTTTGTCTAGAAGAGGCAAAAGCCTGAAACAGAAGAGATTCAAGAGAATTACAAAATCTACGAAGTAACTGGGAGGGAAATCGAAACTCTGCTAACATCACGAACCAGTAGGCTGCAGACCCCTCAATCCATAAGGTGGTGACTCCCAGGCTTGAATACCCGAATCATGCGTCAGGCTAGTACTACAACTGGGTAGAATTTGAACATTCCAGTCCCATTTGAGCTTCAATCTAATGCTGCGAATCAATTGCCTAGTGGGAGTGGTTAGTAGCAATACTACCATCAGCTTCTCACTGGATAAGCTGTACCACCAATCCAGAGTCAAGTTCCAGCTGGATCCAAGCCTCTCAGCGAGATTAAGACCTTCCCAATGACACAAAAAAGAAAAAGAAAAAGAAAAAGAAAAATTCTTGATGAGCATTAACAATGGAGTGGACTAGAAAACCCAAAGCCAGCAAAGCCAGCAGGAGGCGTTGTGCAGCAGGGTACAGCAAAAGTAAGGTGTGGCCCACTGCCCTCTCTGCAAAGCTGCAGCGCACCCTCCCTCAACAAAACAACACCACATCGTTGTCGACATCATGCCATCCCAGAAACACATGCAAACCCCTCCAACACGTGTCCCTTTCCATTCACCAATTCCCCATATTGACATTTTTTTATTTTAAATTTTCTCCCGATATTAAGATCTGTTTGTTTCTTACACACAATATTTCTTTTTTTTACTCATAAACTATTTGTTTGTTTCCTTGTTTCAATTTCCTCTTCTTTGTCCTGATCTAATCAAGATAAATAATCAGCTCATTCATCCCCTTCGTTTCTCACGGAAATTTGTCTCCTGCTTAGGTTGTATACCCATCTCACTTTCACACTCGGCTGCCAGAATCAACTTCCCCACAGGTGTCACTCCTTGCTCACTGTAATTTTTCCCGGAAAGAAGAATAATGGGGTTGGCTTTTTTTTCCTCTGGGGAAAGGAAACGGGAGAGAAAAAAGGTTAAAGATACCGACTTTTAACAGAAACAGAATGTGGGTTTTTGCACGGAAGGCTTTATAGTCAGCAAAGCCACTTTCTTCCTTCATTGTATGAAATGAAAGCTAGCTTGATCCCGAGCTACCACGGCAGCATTTGTTTTATTGTTATTCTTTTTTGCTCCAGGAATGGAATCTACATATAAAAATAGAAATCTTTGTTTGAGTGTTTGGTGGAGGAAATTGTTTTGAAGCTCGCCTGGGTTGGTCCTAAAAAGTTTTAATGCTTTTTTTTTTTTTTCATTTTTTTATGTCCACAATCCATCTCTTCCTCTCTCTAGAAATTGGGTTTTTTTTTTTAATGGAAGATTATGGGTTTTACAGTTCATACCTTGTCATCAATACGCGTTTCGTATATGTATTGATATCTTCCCTTTCTCTTTTCTGCATGTTTGCTTGGTGTAGCAGTCAGATCTGCATCTGGTTTTACGCGGAGCGCACATCCAAACATTCTCGCTGGTAATTCAGCTACTTTGTTTCTTTTCTGCTTAGAATTTATGTTCTCTGTTTTAGCTGCTGTGAACCTGTGAACCCAGCTTCAAGTTTCTTCCTTTTTATGTGAAAAAATTTCCATTGAAGCTCACGGTTCATTAAGTTCAGTAGAGGCCAAAACTGGGTCATACAAATTGCATTGTGTAATAATATGACAGAATGCATTATGAAAATTTGCATCTGCAGTTTGGAGTTTTATCTGATTATTGCTGGAGATCAGTGGGTAATTGTTAGATCCTGGATTGACAACTTCGATTCTGATGAATGCAGATCAATTTGGGATAAAAGTCTGTGTTTTTGTGCCAATTAGTGTTTACTGTTTGGAAGGAGTGCTCCTGTATTGATCTGGGTGCCCGTTACAGTGCTTCACGTTTGGAGTTCTAATATGCTCGTGAGAAAGAGAGCTTTGTGAATTTGAGTAATTGGGTCTGAGAGAAAGGTGGGGCTAGATATGGCCTCTGGTGAAGGGAGGCGGCATCATCATGACCTTGTGCCTCTTGCTGCATTGCTTAAGAGAGAAATGAAGAGTGAGAAGATGGAGAAGCCCACAGTGAGGTATGGGCATGCTGCTCAGTCTAAGAAAGGGGAGGATTACTTTCTAATTAAGACTGATTGTCTACGAGTGCCTGGGAATTCTTCCTCATCGTTTTCTGTATTTGCGGTATTTTTCACCATTTCTATTTCAAATTATATTTATTCCTTTAGAACTGCATGCCATAGTAAATGGCAATTAGGAGATTGCTGATTTTCATTTCTGCATGTTTTAATTGAAAATTTGCTTTATTTTTCCACTCTTGGGTGGAGTAACTGCTTTTCAGATTGTAATTCTGAATTGTGAGCTAAACCTAAATGTCCTTTGGATAGAAGCACATCTTCCAATGAGATGGTCACTCATTTCTTCCGGTTTACAGATCTTTGACGGACACAATGGAAATGCTGCAGCCATTTTTACTAGGGAGCATTTGTTAAATCATGTGTTGGGTGCTCTTCCTCGAGGGCTTGGACGGGAGGAGTGGCTGCAAGCTTTACCTAGGGCATTGGTTGCTGGGTTTGTTAAGACTGATAAGGAATTTCAGAGCAGAGGTGTGGACTTTGGCTTTTAGTCTTTTTTCTTTTGGTGATAGAAAAATTATTCTTATGGAGAAGATGGAAAAACAGAGCAGGAGGATCAGGAATTTGATCTTCATTCTTAACTGATTTTTATGAGTCCTTATGTGGTTTTCTCTAGGAGAAACTTCTGGAACTACAGCCACATTTGTGATAGTGGATAGGTGGACTGTGACAGTTGCATCTGTTGGAGATTCCCGTTGTATACTAGATACCCAAGGTGGTGCTGTTACCACCTTAACTGTTGATCACAGACTTGAAGAGAATATTGAAGAGTATGTTTTTATCTCTAAGGCCTAGTTAGTTAGCTTTTTCTTTATCATCATGCTCATGAGTTGAACTGTATGCCCAGGAGGGAACGCGTTACTGCAAGTGGAGGTGAAGTTGGGAGGCTTAGTATTGTTGGTGGTGCTGAGGTGAGCATATTATGCTGTAATTACACTTCTGTCATCCTAAAATGGGAGAAAGGAAGAGAGTTTTCATTTTTTTTTTTTTCCTTTTCAGTATCCAATTTAAGGACATTCCATTTAGCTTATCCTTGTACTATTATTTTAAATGTGTATTTCTGAACAATTGCAGATTGGTCCCCTTCGTTGCTGGCCAGGGGGCCTATGCCTTTCTAGGTCAATAGGAGACATGGATGTTGGGGAGTTTATAGTTCCAATACCACATGTCAAACAAGTGAAGGTATAATTTGTTTTCAGATAATCTTCTCTACTTTACATCTTTGATTATAATGCCTATGCATACTGCTAGGTCTGTTTTCAGGTTAAAATATTATATTTTTCATGAATTATAGCTATCAAATGCTGGTGGGAGGCTTATAATTGCTTCTGATGGCATCTGGGATGCTCTATCCTCAGAAATGGCCGCGAAATCTTGTCATGGTTTGCCTGCTGAACTTGCTGCTATGCAGGTTGTGAAGGTAATATTCTGTACGTTGCTATTTGGTCAAATCAACATGCTTTCTGGCTTGTGATTTGTCATTAGCATCATGTAGCACAGTTGGTATTTCTCCTCACATATACATATTCCTATTGTTATTCAGGAAGCCCTAAGGACAAGAGGGTTAAAGGACGATACAACTTGCATAGTAGTTGACATAATCCCACCTGATAATGAATTGCCACTAACATCTGCCCCCAAAAAGCAGAACAAGTTGAGAGATCTTTTGTTCAGGAAGAGATCCCGTGATTCTGCTGGTAAGCTGTCAAAGAAGCTTTCAGCTATAAATATAGTGGAGGAACTGTTTGAAGAAGGATCAGCAATGCTTGCTGAAAGGTAATCTCATTCTCTTTCATAGGAAAATTTTTTCAATTGACCAGTATTAAAAAATCTCATGGCAGTGCCCTGCATTTTGTTTTCCTTCTTCGGACCTCCTTTTGTCCCCACAGGATTTCTGTCGTTAAAAGTAGAGGTTGATATATAGTTGGTACAAATAAACTGAAGTTTTTCTTATGATTATTCTTTTGTAGGAGCTAACTCATATTATTTGTAATTTATACTATAGGGTAGCATCTTGGTTTAGGAATATCGGTAACTGGTTAGATAATGGGGTGTGAGGGTTAAAACATTTAGGTTTTGTATCAGGGGCCTATTTCAGAATGGTGTAAAGAAAAAAGTTATTTATAATCAAATTCTTCTATAAAAAAGTAATTAATGTTTGAATAGTTTTGAGGGTCAAAATGAAGATAAACTGATTAGTCGAAGCTACAGAAGGGAAGATAGAATTTTCACCCATGTAAAAAACCGTGGAATTTGGTTGACTTAGTTTTGATTGAATTTCACATTTGAAAAGCTTAAACTTTTCACTTCAATTATTGTCTTACTACTATCTCTTTCTAGGACTATGTTGGATGTACAAAAATATTTAGCTTAATCCAAATAGAAACAGTATCCAACTAGCAAAAGTCCTAGCTAATATTGACTAAAGCATTAGAAAATAAAAATAAAAGAAAACACATGTTCAGATTGCAAATTAAATTGTGATAATACATGAGGTACTGAACACTGGTCTATTTCTGACCAAAATAACTTCACTTTATCTGACATTCATTTTGTTTATTTGGTTGATTGTTGAGATACACTTTGGCCTTTTCTTCATCTTAAACTGAAATGAATTCTCTCTCCACTTCAAATCGTTTGTCCCCCAATAAAATACACTAAAATTAAGGATCTTCAGTATAATGATGCATTCCCATTTCCCAATTGCCCCCATAGATAAAGACAAGGTTTTTGTTTGACAGGTCCATATTCAAACTATTCTAATGCAAAAAAAAAAAAATATATATATATATATATATATATATATATATATATATATATATATATATATATATATATCTTTCTCAAGAAAATGCCTAACCAACTGTCAGTTCCTATTAGCTTGAATATGGACCTGTCAACCTAGTAGTTTAAAAAGGATTGTCCTAAGTATGATACCAGCTTGTTTGGCTCCTACCTTTTGATTGTCTTTTGATGAAGTCTAACCTGTTTGTTCACTATCGAAACTTGCTCCACATGATTTGTATTTTCAATCAGCCATTGACATTAGTGCTTAACGTCATAGAATGGAACTCTAGCCCCATTGACTTTTTAATTTCTTGTTCTCCTCTGATTTATATTCCTCGTAAACAATGCCTTCAAGAATTCTTTTTGTCATCGTAGGTTGAATTGTTCCTGGTGTTGTATATTTTAGGCCTTTCCAATGCTGGGATTCGAAAAGCATTATGATTTACTTGATCTCTGTCCCTCGTGGTCCGAGATTGATATATGAGAATTTTACTGAAACAGTATTTGTCCCAGAGGTTGTATCTGTAATATGCAATTTAAATGAAAAAAGTTAGTTAGAGAAAATAGAAAATGAATGATCTATAGCCTTTCTGAGAAAATAAACTTATAGGTTACTTATATCTTTATTTGCAATCTTACAGTACATCATGGTCTTACCAGTCTGTGATGCACTAGCCGATAACATTATGTGTAGTTGTAAGTGACTCAATTTTTTTTCACAGCAATCTGCATGTTTGCCATAGCCCTTTTAGAAAGATATCTACGCATGTGGCTGTAAAACATTTACATTATATTCTATTACCTACAAAATTCATGATTGGTTCTCTATAACTGATTCCTACTTAGGATGCTAAGCTTTACATGCCTTAGCAAGCCAATTTCAGTGTGTGTTCTGTAGTTGCAAATATGTTCTTGTCTTGAAGCATTACATGTTTGTATGATTGTTTACATGGTTTTCTTGTTGAATGGCTCTTACTCAAAGCTAATTTTCTATCCTATGCCTTATATTTTATTGGAAATATATTTTTCTGGTTCATAAATATTTAATGCTAATTAGTATGTCTTGCAGATTAGGAAATGATGACAACTCAGGCCAATCAACATCTGGCCTTTTCGTCTGTGCTGTATGCCAAGTTGATCTTGCTCCAAGTGAGGGCATCTCTGTCCACGCAGGTTCCATTTTCTCCACCAGCTCGAAGCCCTGGCAAGGGCCTTTTCTATGTTCTGATTGTCGGGATAAGAAGGATGCAATGGAAGGGAAACGTCCTAGTGGAGTTGAAGTGTCATAGGTTCTCAATTGGTTTCCTCCTATTCTTTATGCTATCGTTCATTTTTTTGCAATCACTATTTTTATAGGTCAAGTAATTGATTGAATCTCACTATCAAGTAGCAACAGATATGTATATGTGATGTCCGAAAATTCATCTAAAGTGGGCATTGCATTTGAGTAACAAAGGCAGGGAGAGAACCTGGACTGAGATTTTGGGCATGGGCACATCTGTTCATCTCTGGTTGATTGTTAGAGCTAGATGGTTAAGATCAGTGCCAGGTGGATTCTTTTGTATAGTAGTTATGCTGCTTAATGTGCCACAAAAGTCAGGATCATCTTGATTAAGTATGCAGCATTGCAGAGCATGCTACCTTCACCCCAAATTCCTGTATATAAACTTCCCATCACCTTTTCAACCCCTTGGGGAATAAAAACTTTAAATCTTTACTTATGGTTATGGATTGAATGACCAAGTCATCTGAATTTAAGAGTTTCTTGTTAAGTATGTTTCCTTTTCCCCCCATGTTGTTTTGCTCCCTCATCTTTTTCTTTTTTCTCCTCCGCTCTCTTTTTCTGAGAAGGGGCTTGTTCCGTGGTTCCATTAGGAATAATTGGAAGGATATTGCAATGTTCAATCCTCCACCTTCTTCGAGTTTTTTTTTTTTTTGTTCCACACCTTTCTATATTTCCTTGTTACATATGCTTATTAGTAATTTGTGTCATTCTATGTTGGTAACAACGCATCTTCCTGAAGCAGTATTTTTCCTAGTGGAAGTATAACCCATATGCAACAGACAGTGTCTTATTGAATGCATTTCGAGCATGTGCTCCCAACAACTGAGTTCATATGTCCAAAAGTTCTAATACTGTATGATCTCATCAAACCGGAATGTCTTATTTTCTAGCTTTGACTTTGCTATGAATGTTGTGCGGGGCAAGACTGGGATGATGTGATAAGCGATCCGATTTTTAACAAACCTGGCAAATAAATCTGTCACATGCGTGTCATGCGGTGTGGAAAATGCAAGGCAAGTCTACTGTCTCACAATAAATACATTTAATGAAAATGAAAAAAGAAGACTATTGTTTAGTTTTAGACACTCCTGCTCTAGATTTGAGCCAAGACAGAATGGAATACTACTAATAGTCAACAAAAAGAGTAGCAACAATAGCCAAAGTTAGTGGCAAACAGGGACGTCCTTATTTTTATTACCAGCTGCATTGTAACCGTATTTTTATATTTGTCAATCCTTTGTTTGTTTTTTATCCTGATAGCGAGATAGTACTGATCCTAATTAGTAAAATTAATATTAGTTCGGGGCTCAACTCAAGTTTTATATAGAACACTATTCTAGACTATATAACCTTACTTTAATGTGAAAACTAATTAAGGACCTCAACTTTAAAAATTATCAATTAAGGTATTAAACTTAATAAAAGAATATTTTGACAATAGATATCAATCAAAAAAGTTTTTAGTTCATATATAATTTTGTATTTTGTTCATGTTCCAAATTGTTTTGATATACAAAGTTGGATATTTTTGTTTTTTCAACATTTTTTTATAAAAAAAAAAGATTCTCGTTCCTTAATTAGTAATGATAAAAGTTTAGTCTCTTTCTATTAGTTTTATAACGTTTTCCTCTTTTAGAATATAGAGCAGCTTTAAATCAAGTGTGTGTGTGTGTGTGAGAGTATATAAGCTGCATTTCCCTGTTCCAAAAAATGAGTACTCATGGAATTGACCCGAGTAAGTGGTGTTAACTTAGCAAAAGAAATTTATAAAAGAACATTTTGTTGAATTATCATATGAAAAAAATTGAATTCCGAAATCTTGTATTATTATTATGTTAATTGGTATCACTATGCTTCTTATCTTTTACAAAATAACAGCTAGTCAGCTATCATGATAAATCTGTGACCATCTGTCGTGCATGATGCTGACTCAACAGCGGCAATTGCCGAGTGAGCTGCTAAGAACAGCCAGATCACACAAGCTGAGTCAGCTGAATCTGATATACCAGATGGATAGATGTCAGCTGATACGGAAAACAAGGAAATTCTAATGCGTAGGAGCCCAAGACCCAAAATAACCGACGACCACTGGAAGGTGAAAGGATCAAGGCTTGAACAGAGAAGAGTTGGGCAAGAAAAGAGTATTGAGTGAGCTTCTCCCTCTCTGCTTCAGACCCTCCTTCCTCATCCTTTTCCTTCCTCTTCCTCTTCCTCTTCCAATAAGAAATTTTTGCATCTTCTTTGAGCACAGCTAGAATTATGTTCCATCCATTTATATTTTGATATTTTAATATTAAATAATTAAAAAATATATTTATAAAAAAAAATACATTTAAAGATAGAAATAATTAATGCTATATTAATAAATGTGTTTTCTGATCATTTAAGGTTAAAATGTCAAGATATAATTATATTGGAATATAATATAAGTAGCGCTATAAGAACATGTAATAATTTCTCTCTTTCAATTCGTGTTTTCTCTTCTTTCTCAGTATGGTTCAAGTACCTCTTCTTGTTTCACTTGTAAGGAGAGTAACATACTTGTGAGTACAGTGTCTGTGTGTTCAGACTGAAGGAGTAATGCTAACATACCTGAGATCGTATTTTTTTTCTGATTTCTAAGTGTTACTTTACTGCATGAGCTACCACAACAGCACCTTTGTCATAAAGTTCATTTACTTTCAGGTTTATCGACAGATAACATTCAATAGAGGTATACTTTGGAAAGAGACAATGGATGAAGGGGCGGGGATATGTATCCTTCAAATGAAAACGTTTGTAAACCGTAGACAAGACAATCTTGTGTCGTTTATTCTATTCCCTCTGTCGCTAAGTAGTAGAAGTCTTTTGGTTTAGGTCCCATTTAGCAAGAAGCTAGTAAGAGTGGAATCTTGAGGGGTTTTGTCTGCACTGGATAAATTTATTGGTGCTGGTTTGCGAAAGATTGTTGGTTTGCCCATCTTTCTATTTCCAAGTCAACCGTGATTGCAACAGTCAATTTTCAAGTCAAGTGGCCTAGTACACACATATGCCATAGAACATATGTGTGTTGAAGTGCATATTTAATATCCGTGAATTAATGTATAATAGACATTGCATTTTAGTAGCAAAGGCTGGAGGAAAACCTGGATTGACAAAAATTATATTAGCTAAACATTCTTTTTAAAATTTGAAAATCTAAAAATGAAATTTATTTTCAAAAAAAAAAAAAAAAATAAAAATAAAAAACAAAAACAAAAAAATGTTTCCTCAAACCAAACAAACGTACGAGTTTTCATCTTGTTTTCCTCTATTGCGAACTTTATCACCAAGCACACAAGATTTCCTATTAGTTTCGATCTGTTTTGCTGTGAATTTTGTAGAGTAAAAAGGTCGACTCTGCTGCTATTTGATAGGCGAAAGCGAAACTGAGCTAGAGAATGGTTGCTTTGGGGAGAGATTCTTTAAGTATAATTAGTGACAATTTTTTTTTAATGTATCATTGAGTGTGTGCCATGAAAGCTATGTGTGTCATTATTGTTCTTGAGTTTTTTTTTTTATTATAACTACTAAATTTAATTTTCTTAATACTAATCATCGTTAGTATATGAATAATGGGATACAATAATCTTCCTGCACATTGACAAAGTCTCACATAACATTGGCTACCCTACCACAATTCTTTTCCGGACTTACTAGGCCAAGTCTTTCAAGTAATTTTCCAAGTCAATTGGCGGATTAAGCAACTCACATAGGCAGTGTATTTGTGAAGAAAGTGCAAAATAAGTAAGGCACCCTCTGCTTACATACATAAATATTGTTTTTGCTCATTAACTGGGGGATTCAGGATGGCAACAGTTTATGAATTTCTCTTCCTCTTGTTTTCTCACCTTATGCTACTTCTCTTGGCGGCTGGAGATCATGGGAATGGGTACCAAGCAGAGTGTCCACCTTCATTTGATTGTGGATATCTCGGCAACATCAGCTTCCCTTTCACTAAAACTGAACGCCAGGACTGTGGCTTATTGGCCATACATAATTGTGATGAAACAACATGGCCTAAAAGGATCCAACTACAAAATAAAGGGAAATGGTTTGATGTTATGCGCTTACATCAGTCTCAGTTTTCCCGTAGTCTTACTAGTACTACTATTTTTCAAATTGACATTAGAGACAACGATCCCTATAAGCTTCTTCAGTCCAGAAGTTGTGAAGCCTTCAGCCATAATTATACTCTTCCTCCCAGCTTTCATTTTGTTTCTTTTCGTATCGAAGCCAATGCAACCTTGTTCAGGTGCAACCGCACCCTCCATGTCAGTCCCCCAGCATATATTTATAATTATACAGGCTGTCATGACTACGATCTCTACTACAAACCTTCCATTCCTGATAAGTATCCGAGTTCTTTGACAGCATGTACAACGGTCCAGCTTCCAATTAAAGACGTGCCTGACGCTATAGACCCATTTACATTTGTAACTGCTCACATCTTCACTGAAGCACAATTATCAGATGAATGTGCAGATTGTCACTATCAGAAAAGAGGTCGGTGTCAACTTGACAGCAAAGAGAAATTTTATT
Organism: Castanospermum australe; assembly: GCA_019955255.1. Classification (NCBI taxonomy): domain Eukaryota; kingdom Viridiplantae; phylum Streptophyta; class Magnoliopsida; order Fabales; family Fabaceae; genus Castanospermum; species Castanospermum australe. The sequence goes on from NSJW01000935.1 coordinate 265,192, forward strand.
GTGCCAAAAGTTACGGTAAGCCTTATTGTGTAATTCGTAAATTTCAAGGGGTATTCCGTAATCATTTTGCAATTCAGCTGGCGTATCAAGTGGTTCAAGTTGTTGTTATATTGTGAAGAGTGTGAAAACATCAAGTAAGACGAACTTCACTGAAGTTAGAGAAATCAAAAATCCCTGTTGGATTCCATTCGTTTTTTTTCTCATACAGTGGGGGATTCAGGATGGCTCCAGTTTGTATGAATTTCTCTTCCTTTTGTTCTGTCACCTTATGCTACTTCTCTTTGGCGGCTGGAGATGGGAATGGGTACCAAGGAGAGTGTCACCTTCATTCGATTGTGGATATCTTGAAATAGGAAGAAAAAATTTAGTGCATACAAAAATTAATACGGTAAAATTCGTGGGAGAAATGATACATAAATTTATTATGCAGAAATAAAATACAACTTTTAAATATCTCAACCTGAAAACTCAGTACACCTAAACTTCTTAGTAGGAATACTGTTTCAGAAGTTTACAAGGAAATTCTCTTTATGATTTTTTGTATGCTCCTTCTACTCATTAGAAGAGTTCCTTATACAGAGATCAAAATTGAAACCAAAGTCCACAGAAGTATAAAGGAAAAATCCACAATATTTATGATCAAATCATGAATGAGTCATCCCAAATGGTGCATGCAGTATGTCTTGCTGAGCATGTGCCTGGTGTTTCCTTGAATGCATGTGAATTGTTCATTTAACGAGTGGCCTTCCTTTTCTATTCTGTCAACTTTCTTGACTTTTTACTTTGTTTGTCTTCTCATTTTTTTTTTTCCAAAGCAATAAATGTTTCAAAATTCAACCCACACCGAACATTTAAAACCCATATTAGCTATAGTCGTGACTCGTGAGGCTCCATATCCCTAAGCAAGATCTCTAAATTTTTTTTTTTCCACTTTGTCTCTGTTTCTTTAATTTGTTGAATATTTAGGCAAACCTTTTTCTTTTTTGACTTTGATGGTGCCGTCCGTAATTGAAGCACAACGCAAGACCTAGAGGACGCACTCCATCGTGCTAAAGTAAAATGGCAAATGCGTGGAATGGTTTGGGAAATTGCGAGGCAACTATACGTATACGGTTTTGTAACGAGAAAGAAAAGAAAAGACGTAGAAAGTCCGTATATTTATTTATTATCAATGAAAGAAATCATGTTAGCACAAAGAATGAGCAAATAAAATTAAAGTAGCAGAAGGTGAATAGGTCTCTTTCTAATGGAAAAACACGTAGCCACTTAAAAGACTTTAAATGCAAACAACAAAAAGATGTAACAGTAACCTGCAAAGCCCTGTAAAGCTAAATTTGATCTACTCTCCAAACCAAATGAGTCCATGCCGCGGAGGCAAACCGAGCACCCTCAACTTCCTTTGTCCGGAAACAGGTTACCCATGAAGCAAGGCTAAGAATATAGGTGCAGTAAATGCACCGATAATTTCTACTCAAATCATATATCCCATTCTTTGTCAAATACAGAGTGACTCTAACAGAAATAAGGATCAAATTCACGAACATTACTTTCATATAGAAGGAATGAATATAGAGCATAAAAAGTAACGCTTGTGCAACAATTTCACACCCACTTAAAAAAAAGAAACATATTTTCAATAGTAAAGAAACAAAGTTGTGTTTTATTGTAAATTTATAATTCTGTAAATAATATCTTTAGAGGTAAGTGGGTACGGGGTACTTCTTTAGACAATCATTAACAGGAATTGGTTGGGAACGTCGAAATAACAATGGGGGGGATCTCATTGTGTTTTTCTGTGGAAAAATGTGATGTGTACTCAAGTACTTTCACTGGTCTTTTCTTAAAATTCTACAGAGGTGATTCATCTTATTGATTGAAAGTTGAAACGAGTCATTTTGCTTGCTTCCAAGACGTTTCCAAAGTCCTCATAGTTCACTTCCAACTCTACAGTGATAAGAATTGCCACTGTCAAATTCTCAGCAATAGGATAGAAAGAAATGTTATCCAGTGGTCCCCCGTGCTGATATTCTCCATTTCTTCTTAAGACTATGGATGTGTTTGAAATAATAAATTTTATGATTTGATTTTATTTATAAATCAAATTTTTGATCTAGAAAATTATAAAAAAGGAATTAATATGATTTAAAAATTTATGGAAATATAATGAATTTTAATTATGTTGGTTTATAAATTCTCTTAAAAATAAAAGAATTTTAGTGAATTTTATATAAATTTACTATTATATCTTTAATAAAAATATAATAATCATATTATTATTAAGATAAGATACGCTAGAAAGTGTCCGCTCTCGTTTAGCCGTGAAATCTTGTCTTCTTTTTCAATCTACCTCTTTTTTCTTTTCCCACCCATTTTTTACCAAATCTTCCATTGTCATTTTCCAAGTCAACTGCTGTATCAAGTTGTTCATGTGGTATCAGACCCAAAAAGAACAGTTGTTCAATTTGGTAGGAGCACATATACTTTGAGTAAAGTGAAATTACAATTAACACAACTTCACGTACATTTTACAATCAATCAGGTTGTTGTTAGAGCCCATTAGTTTTTGCTCATAAAATGGGGATTTGGGGATGGCTCCAGTGTCTTTGTTCTACTTGGTCTTGCTTTCTCACCTTGTACTGATTCTCTCGGCTGGTTATGGAAAATGGGCATCAAGTTAACTGTCCACGCTCCTTCCCTTGTGGAAAACTTGAGACTTTCATCTACTTAATTTAAATATTTGGATAATTAATTTGATATCACGGATATTTAAAGAATTATTTTGATGTTATTTTAAATTTGTAAATGACTAATTTGATGTCACATATTTTTAAAGAACTAAATTAATGTTAAGTGAATTTTTAAAGAACAAAAATCATAGTTTATTCTAATATCTATAACTATCTGCATCCCTGATAGGAAAATATCTGGTTAGGCGCCTCCCATCACAGGCGCCGCCCCTCAGATTGAAGCCTTAAAAATAAAAACTCGTGAGAATAGCTGAAATCTAAGTGGGTGCTGAGAAATTCTCTCCCTCATTCCATTTCTTTTTGTCTTTATTAAGCAAACTTTTGAATTAGAGTAGAATGAATTTTATTCCACCTAATAGCAGACAGCTGACGACTGGTATCTAGTCACGTGTTTTGAAGTTAGATGTGGGGTGCCCAGAAATCTATCTATGACTACGTCAAATTCAGGACGCGTTTACTATTTTGCTCCTTCCTCCTCGGTCACCACTCGCAAATAAAGCCACCCTAATCAACTCACAGTAAGTACTCTCTTACCGTTGCTATCATATCATCACGACCTTGACCTTAACCAGGTATCAATATCCATACCCTTTATCGGTTTAACCCCATCTTGTCCCCGTTTTTCATCTTCAGTGCTAAATTTCGTTATTTTTTTTTTCCTCTTATTTGTTTACAATTTGAGGCTCCAAAACCTCAGTTGCATGCACTGTAATCACCACTCTGCTGTTATCTTCAGCACCAAGCACTCAAGACTAACTCAAGTTTCCTCTACGAGTTACAGTCTGTTTGTGAACATAGCAAAGAAAAAATGTTCAAGCTTTGAACCGTGAATTTGGAAACCGTGTGAGTTTTGAAAGGGTCAATTCCAATTTCCAATCCTAGTGCTGTTTGGTCATTAGGTGAAATTGAGCTGGAATTTGGGCATGATTTACTGTTGGGATAATCAAGAGGATCCACATCGCCAAGAAAAATGTTTGTCAGACCTGGTTAATTAATCTACCTATCTTTTTCACCAAGTCTTCCATGGTCATTTTCCAAGTCAACGGGCGTATCAAAGAAGTTTCATCTAGATGAGTTGATGCATATATATTTGCGAAGGAGGTGTAAGAAAAGTTTGCACAACTTCACCCACCTTAATAGAGAATCAGGTTGTTGTTAGTCTATTAGTTTTTGCTCATAAAGTGGGGATTTTGGGATGGCTCCAGTTTCTTTGTTCTGCTTGATCTTGCTTTCTCACCTTATACTGATTCTCTCGGCTGGTTATGGAAATGGGCACACCAAGTTAACTGTCCACTCTCCTTTTCGTTGCGGAAACTTGGGACTTTCATTATCCTTTCACCAAGGCAGAACACCGAAGAACTGTGGCTTGCTAATGATACATGGCTGTGATAATGGTGAGATGAATCATCTCTAAATTCATCCAACTGACAAGAATGGAAGACGCGCCGTGCTAAAAGCATCGTTCAGCGAATGGCATTTCGATTTTTGAAGATTTTCACAAGCGCCTGCAAGGCCAAACTTGTGACGCTTTGAGCACTAATTATACTATTACTTCCCCTTCTCCTTTGGTTTCTATTTATATAAGATACAATGTAACCCTGTTTAGATGCAAGCACTCCTTCAATGTCAAGCCCCCTTCACATTATTCTGAATACCCACGGTGCCCAGACTACACTATCTTCTATTTAATGACAGCCTTCCCTCTCCGAATAATGACGAGGCACGCAGAACTTTCTCAGCATGCACAGTTCTTCAATATCCAACTAAAGACTCGACTGATAGCAAAAACCTTCTGTCGTTTGTATCTGCTCAGGCAGTTCTTCAAGTACAATTATCTGAGATTGTGATAAGTGTTTCCACCAGAGAGGAGGCCAATGTAGACTTGACAATAACAAATTTTACTGTGATGGAGGTACACTTTTGGACTAGTTCCTCTAATATTCCACAATACCAGTGAGATTGTCCCTTTTTTTTTTCTTGGTCTTTGATTGAGCATTAACCTCTTACTTGTAAGGGTGATCACGGTCCAATCAACCAGTGGACTTGATAAGCTTGACCCGATCTGATTTGATGACAAATGTTTGGATTGGATTAGGTATTTGGGTTAATTTGTATTAAAATTAAAAGAACCCGACATGAATCAGATATCATTTTTGCTATTAAATTTTGCTATTTTATATATCCTTAATTTGGACATTAAAAAAGTGTTGTCTATCTTTTCGAGTTTGATTTTATAATAAAAAATAATTTTTAAAATATGTATCTTCAAGTATTATTGTAGAAGAAACACTCCAACAGTTTGTGTCAGCAAATGTTCGAGAAAGATTAAAAATATTTGACATAAATTATTTGCTTTGTTTGCATTTTTTTGTTCTCTCTTGCAGGGAAAAATGGAAAGAGGGTGCTGAATCAGCTGATAGTGGCAACAGGTAAAGCACTGTAAACACACCCAATTTAATTTTAACAATTTTTCAACACAAGTAAATCCAATAGTAATCCTAGTTTCACAATTTTACAACAAAAACGAAAAAAGAACAAAAATTACAACTCTACTTTCTTTTGATCAAATATATCATTCTACTAATTCATAAATATAGGCACGCGTCCAAGTACTATGCAGATTTCTATACGTACTTTCTATATGCTCATTATATTGTAAGGTTCTGCAGTGCAGTAGAAAGCCAAAATTAAGTCCAGATAATCAACTGAAAGGATAGCCTATAAATATGTTTTTGTGTCTTTTGCTCATACAGGTCATTACTTACTGACGCTAAACATTTTCCTTTTATATATTAAATAAATTCTCCAGCGGCCTCAGCAGCTGGAGTTTCAGTGCTGATGGTCTTGGCTTGCTACTTTAGGACAAAGATCTTCCCTCCTGCATATCTTTTCTTTTGGAAGGAGAATCCAACCCATCGAATTATCGAGGAATTTCTGAAGGAACATGGACCCCTTCCTATAGCTAGGTATAGTTATTCAGAGGTCAAGAAAATGACCAACTCTTTTAGAAACAAATTAGGCCAAGGAGGATTTGGATGTGTCTACAAAGGGAAGTTACATGATGGGAGTGTTGTTGCGGTGAAGGTATTAAGTGAATCAGAAGGTAATGGAGAGGAATTCATCAATGAAGTTGCAAGTATTAGTAGGACTTCACATGTTAACATTGTTAGACTTGTGGGATTCTGTTTGGAAGGTTCTAAAAGGGCTCTGATGTATGAATTTATGTCTAATGGATCTCTTGAGAAGTTCACATATGAAGAGAAAAATCCATTGCAGGTTGATCGCCAATTGGATTGCAAAACATTGTTTGACATTGCGATTGGCGTTGCTCGTGGATTAGAGTACTTGCACAGAGGTTGCAATACTAAAATCTTACATTTTGACATCAAACCTCATAACATACTACTTGATCAGGATTTTTGTCCAAAAATTTCAGATTTTGGACTTGCTAAAATTTGCCCAAGAAAAGAAAGTACTGTATCCATATTGGGTGCAAGGGGAACGGCAGGATATATTGCTCCTGAATTGTTTTCTAGAAATTTTGGTGGGGTATCACATAAATCAGATGTCTACAGTTATGGAATGATGGTCCTAGAAATGGTTGGAGGACGAAAAAATAATAATATTGCTGTTGAATGTTCTAGTGAGATATATTTTCCACATTGGATTTACAAACGTCTTGAATTAAATGAGGAACTTGGACTGCGGTGTATTAAAAATGAAATTGAGCAAGAAGTGGCAAGAAAAATGACTGTAGTGAGTTTATGGTGCATACAAACTGATCCTTCAAATCGGCCAGCAATGAGTAAAGTGGTGGAAATGCTGGAAGGGAGCCTTGAAGTGCTGCAAATACCACCCAAACCTTTCCTGTCTTCCCCTTCAACATCTCCAGCCCATTTGTCATCAGAAATAACATTGTAGTTTGTGAGAATACTAGGATGCTGTATATGTTGCAGTAGTAAGAACGTCAATCATGATAACCCCTAAATAAGAGGCGTGTAATGTGTAGTAATAGTATCTAACAAAATTGTATAGTTTCTTTTGTCCATAATACAATTTTATAGTGAATTATCAGGTATCCCCAGTATTGCATTTATTATTTTCTTTTTCTTTGGGTTCGACTGCGTAAATACTTTTGTTATACTTATACTTGTTATGCATTTTTATATATGGGAAATAAATCAATACCAGTCTTATAGTGACCAAATAGCAATTGTCCGAGAGTCAAAATTGTTCACTTTTCAGTGGAAAAATATCAAAGACTGACATTGACAGGTCATCTTACACCACATTTTAGAAGTTAAAACCCATATTAGCGATAGACGTGAGGCTCCACATCAGTTAGCAAGGTCTCTCTTTCTCTTCTTTTATTTCTTTTTTCCACTTTGTCTTTTGTTTAGGAACATAATGGGAGCACGATGCAAGACTTTGAAGATATACCCCATCGTGTTAATGGTTTTTTGATTTCATGTTTGCTTCATGCGAAATGAAACATTTATTACTAAAGTCAATCTTTAAGAGAATTTAAGTCTTTTCCATTCGAATCAACACCCGTTTGTTCATGGTAACGTAAAATGGCAAAGGATGTTGTTTTTCTTTCAATTAATTTTTATATCATATTTCTTATATTTTCTTCATTAAAAAACAAAAATAAACATTAGAAGTTTAAATGTTGAGGAATGTGTTTTTTTTTTTCAAAAGAAAGTATAGGAATTTAATGTAAAAATTAAGTGTAAAAATATGTTTTTTCAAAGACAAATGCGGTGAATGGTTTCAGAAATTGCAAGGCAACTATAAAGTATATGATTCTGCAAAGTTATCGCATGCTATCAGTTATTTTCGAGATATTTATATTTATTTTTATTTCATTGCATTTATTTTTGCATTTTATAGTTTTATATTGACACTTTTCAATATAGTTTTTTAATTAGTATATAATTTAATAACTCGATTCATTTATAATCTCTTTTAAATATTATTTATATTATTATTTTATTAATAAAAAAACAGAGAAAAGAGAAAAAAAAAATGGGAGGTAAAAAACAATTACACTGAGCTCACAGCTTGAAAGGGCACCGTGTTATGCAGAGCGGGTTCCATCTTAAGGTGACCTAGTAAAAAAAAAAATACAAATACACTACTAAGTCATGAAGTAATAATATTTATCAAAATAGAAGCATCAATCGCTCACGTATCTAATTAAATCAATACTATTTATTAGTCACATTGTGCTAATATTTTGGCCTAAATGGGCGCTCATATTTTGGACTTGCCCTACCAGTTCTCTTTGTTTTGCTCTTCAAGCGTTGATACTGTCGTCATTTTATTTGGTAGTTGGAAGTCTTTACCTAAATTCTACTCACAACAAGCCATTTACACCTTATGTTATAATTAATCTTAAGGGTGTGTTTATTTGAGGACATGAAAAAACTTTAGATTGGACATAATTTTTGAAACAATTACAACTGATTTGCATTCTACTATAAGGTTTGACCAGTTTTATATCATAAAAGCGAATTGAAAGGGAATTTTCACCCTTTTTCTAAGGACCAGTGAAAATTGAAACTTTTCTATCATATTTTATTTCCACTGATCTCTTTAATGTTTTAGCTTCTCAAACAAGCAACAAGCATGGGCTAAATGTGGTGGTGCCTTAACTATGGTAATTAAAATAGGGGACAGCGTATAAGCGAGTCAAAAGTAAAAGATAACAATATATAGTTATTGAGCTAGTGATTTCTTTAATATAAACCACAATCTTAACTAGTTGAATTAAAGGCATAAGCATTCATCCGTGGGTCTAGATTGAAAATTTCGTTTAATGTTGCCATGCGATGCTCAAGAAGTCTTTGATTTTGTATCATTTTCATTTTTATTACCAAAAGCTTCATATGCAGGTATAGTCCATATATAACTCCATATCAATTGAATTATCTTATCAGTGACGCTATTGTGACAATGTGGTAATTGGCTGCTCCTTTAGATAAAATCCTCATCTGGAATTGGTTAGGAATGCCGAAATATAAATGCAGCATCTCATTTGTGTTTTTCAGCAGAAAATGTGATATGTATTCCTTTAGTGGGAGAAATTATTGTATGTTCATCTAACGTTATTAGAAATATATTTTCATTTAATTATATTTTGATATTTCAGTATTAAATTATTAAAAAACACATATCAATGTAAAATTAATTATTTTTATCTTGGAGTGTATGTTTTTTTTCATAAAAGTATTTTCTAATAATTTAATACTAAAATATTAATATATAATTAAATGGAGTATAATCCTAATGGCACTCTAGGAATATATAATACTTTCTGAGTCATTGTTCTTTGGCTTAAAATTCTACAGAGTTCAGTCATCTCTTACTGATTGGAATGAGTCATTTTGCTTGCTTCCAAGACCTTTCTAAAGTCTTCTAGTTTACTTCCAAGTCCACACTCATTTCTGACCAATAGCATAGAAAAAAGAGAGAATTCTTAGTTATTATATCATTGAACAATTTACACGTAAGCTATTTATATGTTTGTGTATGAATTAGTGATAGACTCAAATTGATAAATTCTTAAGTAAGCATTCTTTATTATATCATCTTTGGATACTTTATTCAAAAGATGGTATGTGTCAATTGAATGTCCAAGTTTTCAAATTATCATTTAAGTCTTAAAAATTCTCTTACTATGTTATAAATGAACAGATAAAACAAAGTCGTACAAGTATGTGACTTTAATAATAATTTAAAAATGTAGACCTTCAATTGACACTAGTCTACTATTAAATAAAATATTTAAGAATGATATAATAGATAATGCTTACTTCAAAATTATTTCATATAATAATAATCCACAAAACAATCTTTTTATGTATGCTTTACCATTGAATGCTACGCTAATGTTGTAGATCATTATTGTCTGTTACCATCCAACACACAAATATTAAGTTAAAGTATCAAATGCATGTGTGCGTGCGCGCGCCCCTGTAAAAATCTTGGATTGATCAATTAGTTCCTACCTACTCCTATCTGTTTCTGAACTTATAATTACACCAAGTCATCCAGAGTCATTTTCCAAGTCAGCTGGCGTATCAAACGGTTCAAGTTGGCGTTCTATTGTGAAGAGTGTGCAAACATCAAGTGAGACAAACTTCACTGAAGTTAGAGAATCAAATCCCTGCTGGATTCCATTCGTTTTTTCTCATACAGTAGGGGATTCAGGATGGCTCCAGTTTATGAATTTCTCTTCCTTTTGTTTTGTCACCTTATGCTACTTCTCCGGGCGGCTGGAGATGGGAATGGGTACCAAGGAGAGTGTCCACCTTCATTCGATTGCGGATATCTCGGCAAGATCAGCTTCCCTTTTACAAAACAGAATGCCAGGACTGTGGCTTATTGGCCTTACAAAATTGTAATGATTCAACGAAGAATAAAAGGATCCAACTACAGGATAAAGGGAAATGGTTTGATGTTATACGCTTTCCTCAGTCTCAGTTTTCCCGTAGTTATACTACTATTCACATTAGAGACAACGATCTCTATAAGCTTCTGCAATCCAGAAGCTGTGAAACCTTCAGCTATAATTATACTCTTCCTCCAAGCTTTCATTCTGCTTCTTTTCCTATCGAAATCAATGCAACCCTGTTCATGTGCAACCGCACCCTCCATGTCAGTCCCCCGGCATATATTAATAATTATACAGGGTGCCCTGACTACTATCTCTACTATAATCCTTTCTTCAGTTATGAGTCTCCGAGTTCTTTGGCAGCATGTACAAAGGTCCAGCTTCCAATTAGAGACATGCCTGACGATAACGACCCATTTACTTTCGTAACTGCTGATTACTTCACTAATGTACAATTATCAGATGAATGTGCAAATGGTCACGATCTCTACAGAGGCCGGTGTCAACTTGATAGCAGAGAGAAATTTTATTGTGCCAACAGTTACTGTACGCGTTCTTGTATAATTCGTAAATTATCAAAACACTCCAAACAGTTGTGTTAGCCAATGTTTGAAATAAATCAATAAGTTTGAAACGAATTATTTGCTTTGTTCTCTCTTTCAGAGAAAACTGGGAAGAGGGTTCTGATAGTGGCAACAGGTAAAGCACCCAATTTAATTTTATCAATTTTTCGACAGTAAGTAAATCCAATATTAATGCTGCTGACATCATTTTACACACAAAAAGAAAAAAAAAAACTCTACTTTTGACCTTTGAGATATATAATTTTTGAAATAAATGACAACACAAGAATTGTGGTTTTTATTTGCGAACACCAAAAATGATTCTCTAAATCAAAAACTTTTCTTTTGATCACACACACACACACACACATATATGGAGCTCGTTTGAATTAATTTAAAAAAAAAATTCATGAGCTTGCTTTATATATATATATATATATATATATATATATATTATGTTTGGATATAATATTTGAGAAGTATATTTTTTAAGCTTAAAGAGCTTTTTAATATTATAAAAAATATCTTTTTTAAAAGCACAAAAATATAGCTTTTAAAAAAATATATCCTAACATTCTAAAAAATGAAAAAAATACTTATGTTTTAGCTTTTTTTTTAAAAAAAAATACTCATCCAAACATTCTAAAAAAAAAGAAAAGTAAATACTTGTTATAAAAAAAAGCACATCAAGACAAGCTTATGATTCCACTATTCCATAAATATTGGCACAAGTCTAGTTATTATAGCGATTTATATACTTTCTATGTTTCTACATAATCATAGTTATTATATAAGGTTCTTTTGTAGAAAGCATAAATTTAGTCCACAGTTAATCAACTGAAAGGACTGCCTATAATTTGTTATGACTTTTGTTCATACAGGTCATTACTTTCTTTATTACTTACGCTACACTTCTTCCTATTATATTATATAAATTCTCCAGCTGCAAGGCAGCTGGAGTTGCAGTGATGGTCTTGGCTTGCTGCTTTAGGAAAAAGATCTTCCCTTCTGCAAATCTCTTGTTTTGGAAGGAGAATCCAACCCATCGAATTATTGAGGAATTTTTGAAGGAACATGGACCCCTTCTTGCAGCTAGGCATAGTTATTCAGAGAACAAGAAAGTGACTACCTCTTTTAGAAACAAAATAGGCCAAGGAGTATTTGGATGTGCATACAAAGGGAAGTTACATGATGGAAGTGTTGTCGCAGTGAAGGTTTTAAGTGAATCAAAAGGTAACAATGGAGATGAATTCATCAATGAAGTTGCAAGTGTTAGTCGGACTTCACATGTTAACATTGTTAGACTTGTGAGATTCTGTTTGGACGGTTCTCAAAGGGCTTTGATATACGAATTTATGCCTAATGGATCTCTTGAGAAGTTCATATATGAAAAGAAGAATTCATTGAAAGTTGATCGCCAATTGGATTGCAAAACGTTGTTTGACATTGCAATTGGCCTTGCCCGTGGATTAGAGTACCTGCACAGAGGCTGCAACACGGGGATCTTACATTTTGAGATAAAAGCTCATAACATACTTCTAGATGAGGATTTCTGTTCAAAAATTTCAGATTTTGGACTTGCTAAAATATGCCCAAGAAAAGAAAGTATTGTATCCATATTGGGTGCAAGGGCAACAACAGGATATATTGCTCCTAAGTTATTTTCTAGAAATTTTGGTGGGGTGTCACATAAATAAGATGTCTACAATTATTTAATGATGGTGTTGGAAATGGTTGGGGGACGAAAAAATATTATTATTGAAGTTGAATGTTCTAGTGAAATATATTTTTCACAATGAATTTACAAGCGTCTTGAATTAAATCAGGAACCTGAATTGCGGTGTATCAAAAATGATAATGATAAAGAAATGGTGAGAAAAATGACAGTGGTGAGTTTATGGTGCATACGAACTGATCCTTCAAATCGGCCAACAATGAATAAAGTGGTGGAAATGCTGGAAGGGAGCCTTGACGTGTTGCAAATACCACCCAAACCTTTTCTATCTTCTCCTTCAACATCTCCAGCCTATTTGTCATCTGAAGCATTGTAGTGTATGAGAATACTAAGATGTTGTATATGTTGCAGTACTAAGAATGTCAATCATGATAACCCCTATATAAGATGTATGTAATATCCAATAAAATTGTATCGTTTCTTTTGTCCATAATGCAATTTATAGTGAATTATGAGGTATCCCTAGTCTTGCATTTATTATTTTCTTTTTCTTTGGGTTTGACTTCATAAATTGATAAGAAACTTCCTTGAAGGTAGCACTGAGTATGTTTTGTACTTGTGACCGTGCTTGTTTATAAGCATTATATGTATGGGGTTTATTTGCCTTGGTTTCTTGTTGGACGACTTCTACTGGAAGATAATTTCATTTCATGTGCATTTTTATTTATGGGAAATATATTATTACCAGTCTTATAATGATCAAATACTAACTAATTGTCCAATTGCACTTAACACATCATTTTAATCTAAAATTTTAAGGTATTAAATTCCTAAATTTTTTCACACTTGTATGGTTCTCACATATTCTATTCTATTCCAACACGAGACATTTTCACCCATATCTCACTCACATTTGAATTCCGAACACTTTTAAGTAGAAAATCTTACACAATAATTTAATGTTAGTATTAGAACACCCCAAGTCTAATGAACATTTTATAGATGGGAGCAGAAATGTGCTCAAATCTTAGAAAGAAATTTGATAAAATAAAATAGAAAGAGCAAATTTAGTACATAAAAAAATTAATACGGTTAAATTCGTTGGAGAAATAATACATAAATTGATTATGCAGAAATAAAATACAACTTTAATATATCTTAACGTGAAAACTCAGTACACCTAAACTTCTTAGTAGGAATACTGTTTCAGAAGTTTACAAGGAAATTCTCTGTATGATTTTTTCTATACTCTTTATACTCATCATTAGAGTTTCTTATATAGAGATCAAAATTGAAACCAAAGTCCACAGAAATATAAAGGAAAAATCCACAATATTTATGATCAAATCATGAATGAGTCATCCCAAATGGTGCATGCAGTATGTCTTGTTGAGCATGTGCCCGGTGTTTCCTTGAATGCATGTGAATTGTTCATTTAACGAGTGGCCTTCCTTTTCTATTCTATCAACTTTCTTGACTTTTTACTTTGTTTGTCTTCTCTTTTTTTTTTTTCCAAAGCAATAAATGTTGCAAAATTCAACCCACACCGAACATTTAAAACCCATATTAGCCATAGTCGTGACTCGTGAGGCTCCATATCAATAAGTAAGGTCTCTAAATTATTTTTTTTCCACTTTGTCTCGGTTTCTTTAATTTGTTGAATATTTAGGCAAACCTTTTTCTTTTTTGACTTTGATTGTGCCGTCCGTAATTGAAGCGCGATGCAAGACCTAGAGGACGCACTCCATCGTGCTAAAGTAAAATGGCAAATGCGTGGAATGGTTTGGGAAATTGCGAGGCAACTATACGTGTACGGTTTTGTAACGAGAAAGAAAAGAAAAGACGTAGAAAGTCCATATATTTATTTATTATCAATGAAAGAAATCATGTTAGCACAAAGAATGAGCAAATAAAATTAAAGTAGCAGAAGGTCTAGGTCTCTTTCTAATGGAAAAACACGTAGCCACTTAAAAGACTTGAAGTGCAAACAAAAAAAGATGTAACAGTAACATGCAAAACCCTGAAAAGCTAAATTTGATCTACTCTCCAAACCAAATGAGTCCCTGCCGTGAAAACAAGTTACCCATGAAACAAGGCTAAGAATATAGGTGCAGTAAATGCACCGATAATTTCTACTCAAATCATATATCCCATTCTTTGTCAAATACAGAGTGACTCTGTAACAGAAATAAGGATCAAATTCACGAACATTACTTTCATATAGAAGGAATGAAGATAGAACATAAAAAGTAACGCTTGTGCAACAATTTCACACCCACTTAAAAAAAAAGAAACATATTTTCAATAGTAAAGAGACAAAGTTGTGTTTTATTGTAAATTTATAATTCCGTAAATAATATCTTTAGAGGTAAGTGGGTACGGGGTACTTCTTTAGACATAATCATTAACAGGAATTGGTTGGGAACGTCGAAATAACAATTTGGGGGGAGGGGAGGTCTCATTGTGTTTTTCTGCGGAAAAACGTGATGTGTACTTCGACTGGTCTTTTGCTTAAAATTCTACAGAGGTGATTCATTTCTTATTGATTGAAAGTTGAAACGAGTCATTTTGCTTGCTTCCAACACGTTTCCAAACTCTTCATAGTTTACTTCCAAGTCAACAGTGATAAGAATTGCAACTGTCATATTCTCAGCAATAGGATGGAAAGAATTGTCATCCAGTGGTCCCCCGCGGGCCGCGCTGATATTCTCCTTAATATTAACAATTTTCAACATTGAGAATGACCTCTATATATTTGTTTCCCTATTGAGACATGGTAATGTTCCTTTCACTTAGCATTTTATTTAATTTTGGCCTGTGCCTTCAAATTTAATGATCCTGAGTATCATACATTACCAGTCTCTAATTAAGCCCATATCTTTTTTTTTTAATTTTCTTTTTAACCTTAACCTCTCTGATGACTTTTCCAGCATTTGTCTCATTTGAACCTTCCATGTCGATGCTAGTAGGGCAGAGTCATGCAATTACAATTACCTACAACAGTTTTCAAATTTCTCTTTTGTATGCTCTTCAAGATAATCTATAATAGAATTTCTCTCCCTTTACTGTTTCTTAGTACTGGACTCTCTAGCATTATAATTGGGTTACTGATTCTATGGCACTGCAAACCTTTGGTTTGTTTGATATAAATTACTTGAGCTGTTCAACTTCGCAAGCGAAGTTAAGAAATATAGACTAACTTGATTGTATACGATTATTTTATTAAAACTATGGAAATAGTTGCTTTCTTTCTAACATCTGCAGCCGGAAGTATAAGTTGGGTTGTGAAGATGGTGCTAGGACTTGGACTAGGTAAGGTACATAGATTGTTCTTCATTTTCAGTAGTGTGCCTTCGTTTATAATAATCTTGTGTATCATACTTTATCAGTGAGTTAAATCCAATCATGAGTTCTCTTTTTTTTTTCCAACTTCAATTCCTATCCTATTTCCAAATTCCTTCCATGTGTTTCCCGCCACGATGGTAGCCTGATTCTTGCACTGGGAAGTCTTTAACTGTAGTTAACTTTAACACTTGGATTCAACTAAGCAGTTTTAACTTTAGCCATTATGAACTCAAGCTATTTTGAGGTTCTGTACTGTTCTTTTTTCTTTTTCTTTTTTTTGTTAGAACATAAGCAACCTCGCGCGTCAAGTCAAGGTAAGGTCAAAAACTGGCTGCCTAGCTTGGCATGGGTCTGAGTACAATCCGGTTTCATGTTATTCAGTTATTGCATCTTAGCTTAATAGATCTCTCAAGGGATCATTAGTTATTATCTAAAAATTCATTAACTTGAAGGGCATCCTATATTTACTCTTTTTCTGTGCATGAAATTACTTTCTCCGGCTTCTAATTCAATCTTTCTGATTCGATTAAATTATCCAACTGTTAATGTTACTCTAGCACTAGTAATTGTGGGGGCGGTGGGGCTCTACTATACAAGATGGAATAAGAAAAATCAAACTCATCTACTGACTGAGGTCTTTTTTAGAGAGACATGGGCCCATTCAAACCAGGAGGTATAGTTATTCTGAGATGAGACGAAGAAAGTGGCCAACTTCAAAAACAAATTAGGCCAAGGGAGATTTGGCAGTGTATACAAAGGAAAATTACCAAATGGACGTCATGTTGCAGTGATGGTCCTAATGTAACGTTTGTTACATAAAATGATAATTTTATAAAATCGAAATAAAAGAGAAATAAAATGAAATAGAATAATCATTTCTAATTCATAATTTGATAACTTTTGAAATAAAATATTTTTCTAAACTACTCGATTATTTAATACATAGAATCACTGTGGAATGGAGTCAAAGCTGATGTAAATGACATAAATATCTATTATAAGAAAAAAATCTTTTAAATATTAACAATAATGTTTAATTTTAATTTTTTTTATAATTTAATTAGAATAAATAATATCATCTTTTAATAGAATAATGTTATCATATCAAGTAAATAATTCATATTTATTTTTAAATATAAATAATTTTTAAATCAAAGACAAACTATCTATATCAAGACTAAAAATTATATTGATAAACTTAAATATTTATTAAGGTTAATAAGTAATCAAATACATAAAACTTGACCATAAAAAAATTATATCATAAATTAAAATGTAAGAAGGACAATATTTATTACCCAAAAAAAAATATAAGAAGGACAAAAAGTGTAATTTTATAAAAATTTTAAGAGTATATTAAGAATAAATAATTTTAATCCCATTCTATAAAATATGAAATCTTAATCTCATATCTTTAGGAAAGAATAAATTTCATGTTCCATTACTGATTTTATAAAATGGAACATGAAATGAAATCATTATTTCATGATTTATTTATAAATAAATATAAGAATACTTCAATTCATTAAATAAAATCATAATTCTTACATATCAAATGTTACAGTGAAATAAAAAGTAACGGTGAGTAACTCACCAACGAATATCGTATAACTTCACATTTCACCTCTATTTCTCTACGTCACACCCTGCTTTATTTCTTCTCTCTTTTTATTTTTTCAGTAACAATTTCAGTCAATAATCCTAACATTGGGCAATTGCTTGGAATTTTCCCTTACAAGTATCTTAATTTTTTCTCAATCCTGGAAAGTATTTTATTAATTTAGGACATATTTCCCACTATCATTTTATTAATTAAGTCAACAATGACTGCTTACAGCCAAAAAAAAAAAAGAAAAAGAAAAATCAACTGCAACAGTGTCAATGACTTAGAGTAGAAAGATCCCATGATAGGAAAAATAAATATGAAAGTTTGACTGTGAGTATAAACATGAATTTGTTATGTGGTTATAATAGTTATTAACGTTTCAGGAATTTTGGGAGTCTAGAATATTTTTTAAGCCTTTATATATGTAATCACATATAATTGGAATAGATATCAGAAGAAGAATTTTCTCAACTTCTCTTTTATTTTTTGAAAGCTACAATTACGGCCTTTTTCTCATTCCTTGTCCCTTAATCCCATCCCTATCATCCCACTCTCCTGTTCCCCCCTGCTTGTCTTCTCCAAACATTTCTACTGAGGCCTCTGTTCAGTAGCAAACACTCTAGACAACCAGGTTATTGTTTGTGCTCATAATTCGGGGATATTCAGGATGATTCCACTGCATGTTTTTCGCTTCCTCTGGTTTTCATATCTTGTGCAACTGGTATCGGCTGGAAAGTGTCCACCTTCAGTTCGGTGCGGATATCACGGCAACATCGAATTCCCCTTCACCACTGCTGAACACCCGGACTGCGGCATATTCGTGATAAGGGGCTGTGATGGCAGTGATCCTGGGGCCAAAAAAAGCATAAAGAAAGATAATAGATGCTTTGATATTTCCTACATTGACAATTCTACGATTGTCATTGCAGACAATGATCTCGATGACCTCTTGCTATCAAGAAGTTGTAATGTCTTCACCTATAACTATACTTTCAGAGTCAGCTCACCTTTGGCTTCTTCTCATATAGAAAATGGAACCCTATTCAGATGCAGCCCCACCCCCCATACTGAGCCTCCCAGTTATCCCTCTTTTTCCACAGTATGCAGTAATGATACATGGTATGTCTTCATATCCTCCAGCTACAATGACCTCAAAGGATGTACAATGGTTCAGATTCCAGTGAGAGACACGGTCGGGGATTTCCCGCCCGATGGTGACCTTTTTAATTTCATTAGTTCTGATATAACCATCCAAATATAATTATCTCGGGATTGTTATAGTTGTCACTATATTCATGGAGGCCAATGTAGACTTGACAGCAACTCAGTTTTATTGTGACAAAGGTACGTGCCTACAATGCTTGACTAATGAAAATTTGTGCTGTTGCTTGGGAACAAATTGAGGTCATAGAAATGGAGGAACTTATATTTATGGACCAACTGATTTGCTGATTCTTGAAAATGTAATTAGCTTATAATTTAGTTCATAATTATAAATAAATATATAATGTAGTTATTAAATTATTTAAATTCATTTTACCTTTTTTTCCTTATTCGTAAGAACTTGACGTGAAATAAATTTGAATAGTTTTAAAATTAAATTATACATTTACTTTAAATTAAGAACTAAATTATAAATGACGCATAATTTTAAAAATTAATATGCCATTTTACTTGATATTAATGTGTTATTACTGATGAGAGTTGGCTAGGCGAAACTAGAGAAAGATTGTGAGGCGGCCAAAGTGAAAGAAACCTTTATTTGGCGAGAATTAAAGATTATAGTAATACATGTGAAAGTGAAATTAAAAAAAAAATTAAGTGGACCATAATCCCCCTCATGCACCACTATACTCCGCCCCCTAGACTCGATTAATATGAATTAATTACATTGAAGTGCATTCTATTTTACTGTGCAATAACTTATTTACCTCTTCAATTTTTTCCTTATACCAAAAAAATTGAGAAACTGATAATAAAGTGAATGAAACTGGAAAAATAAAATACAATTTTCCTCTACTTTAGTTATGAGTAAATTAAAAGGAATGAAAATTAGATTGTTTTGGAATAATAAAATGTTGTACCGAAAAAAAATGTGAAACGGAAGTAAAGTATTAATATACAAAGAGAACATGAAATTTTAGATCGTCTAGAGTTTTTTATATTGAAAGAAATGTGTAAAATAATCAAGATTAAATGTCCATAGTTATTAACTTGGAATTATTTTGATCTACTTTAATTAGTATAATTACCCCAATATTTATGATTTGTACTTTCTGTTTTTTTCAAATGCTTCATATTTTTATTCGTTCTAATCAATTTAATAATATAAAAACAAACAATAAAACTTTTTGTTTTTTCTTCTCGGGGCTTTCGCTTCATTGCTCTTTTTCATTTTCTCTATTTTTATATGCCGCTTAATTTGTTTTCAAACGAAGCATAAGACTATTGTCCGAGTAAATTTTTGTTTTGTTTCAAGTCTTTTGCGGTAAGAAATATCTACAGATAATTTAGTGATTTATTATTATTTGCAGGAAAAACTAGAAAGACCGTGCATATTGTGGCAGCAGGTAAATAAAAATTACTAACATTAAGCCACTGCAAGATTTAAATAATTTATAAAAAATGATAATTATTTTTGAAAATAAAATTACAGTCTTCAAAGTCAGAGTAATATTAAATGAAAAGTTAATTATAAAAAAAATTTAATTTTAACTTATTATTAGTATAAAAAAATTTATACTACTAACTAATGTTGTTAAACAAATAAATGAGTTTAATTATAAAAAGTCAAATATTTTTTTAATATAATTATTTATAATTAGATGATAATGTAAAAATTATGTTAACGATAAATTAAAATTAAATTTATTATAAAAATACTTTTTTTCGTTTTACATATTTGTTCTCATAAATAATTAAATTCATCTTTTATTATTTCAAAATAATAAAAAACTAATTTTTACTCTTAACTTTATTATATTTAAATAAAAAAAATACAGAAAACACGGGTGTCTTTGCTGACTTTTCGTCCGCAAAGGTCTAAATGAAATCAAATATTTGGTTATGGTGCAACACAAAAAATAATTCTTTGAAATAGGGTCAAATCCATAATAAACAATTTTTTTAGTACACGACTTCCCATCGAGAATTACTTTTTAATTAAAAAGTTTTTAATTATAGTCAGTGTAATTATTTTTTATTATATCTTTAAATATATGTCATATTAATTATATAAATTATTATTATTTTTATAATAATTAAAGATAAAAATAATTATATAATTAATGTAACAAGTAATGAATAATAAGATGTATTAAATTTTTACATTAAATATTCTTACACCAAAAAATTGTATCTTTCCATCTAAACCTTTGTGTTCTTCTAACCTACAATAATTTATAATTCAACTTGGACCCAACTTTTAAACTTGTGACATGATATGTGAGATGGTTTTTTTTTTCTTGTGAGTAATTCAAGCACCTAACACTTATATATGAAAAGAAAAATATTATATATTTAGAATTTTTTTATCAGTATATTTTTTAGTAATTTTTATGTTTGTTAACTATTAAATAAGTATACCACTTCATTTCTTCTAATAACTATTCTTAAATTTAGCTAAAATTTATCAAAAAATTATAATTTTTTTGTTTGACCGTGTAGTATTACTTATACGATAAAAATTCAATTCAAAAAACCATCTTTCCTTGCTGAATGCTGATACACTTTTTCACTCCAATTTTTATTTTTAACACATTTGTGTTGTTAGAAGAAAAAAGAAACTAGTTTAATTAGTACCTGCTCTTCAAATAAAAAATTTCGATATATATATGTTCATATTCTGCACGGGATTACTTTCTGATAGATTCTGCAGTTGCGTCTGCGGCTGGAGCACTAGGAGTTCTAATTGTCTTGGCTTGCTGCTTTAGAAGATGCCTTGTTGCATCTGGAGCACTAGGAGTTCTAGTAGTCTTGGCTCGATGCTTTAGAAGACACTTTTGCAACAAGGAAAACCTAACCCACCAAATAATTGAGAAGTTCTGAAAGACCACGGAAACCTTGGAGCCAAGAGGTACAGTTATTTAGAGGTAAAGAAAGCGACCAACTCCTTCAAAAACAAATTAGGTCAAGGAGGATATGGTAGCGTGTACAAAGGGAAGTTAGATGATGGAAGTCTTGTGGCAGTGAAGGTTTTAAGTGAATCAAAAGGTAACGGTGAGGAATTCATCAATGAAGTTGCCAGTATTAGTGTAACTTCTCATGTTAACGTTGTTAGTTTACTGGGATTCTGTTTGGAAGGTCCTAAAAGAGCTCTAATATATAAGTATATGCCCAGTGGATCACTTGAGAAGTTCATATATGAAGAGAAAGATCCGTTAAAGGTCAATCTTCAATTGAGTTGCAAAACCATCTACAATATTGCGATTCGTGTTGCTCGAGGATTAGGGTATTTGCACAAGGGCTGCAACTCTAAAATATTGCACTTTGATATAAAACCTCACAATATATTGCTAGACGAGGATTTCTGTCCAAAGATTTCCGATTTTGTACATGCAAAAATATCCAAGAAAAGAAAGCATTGTAGCATTGTTGGGCGCCAGGGGAACAGCAGGATATACTACCCCCGAGTTGTTCTCTAGAAATTTTGGTGGAGTTTCCCATAAATCTGATGTATACAGTTATGGAATGATGGTGTTAGTAATGGTTGGAGGAAGACAGAATAACAACGTGGAAATTATTGAACGTTCAAGTGAAATATATTTTCCGCACTGGATTTACAAACGTCTTGAACTGAACCAAGAGCCACGATTGAGGTGCATAAAAAATGAAATGGATAAAGAAATGGTACGAAAGATGATAATAGTGAGCTCATGGTGCATACAGACAGACCCGTCAAATCGGCCAGCAATGAGCAAAGTGGTAGATGTGACGAAAGGAAGCTTGGAATCCTTGCAAATACCACCCAAACCGTATCTCTCTTCACCTCCCAGATCTCCAACAGGATCATCAGATCACCACACTCAGACTGAGACATAACCGGCTTTGTCATCCTTGAAACTTGAAACTATTAATAAACTGCAATAATTTCTAGCAGCATCAATTTCAATCATAGTTTGTGATACTAAATAACATGTAGAATATTTAAAAACAAAACTGATAATGTCCCTATTATGTAAGGTCAGAATTCTAGTGAGATAGAGATATTTTTTGTTGGGAATGTAATGCCTTATAATATAACGTATCTGTTTGAAGTTTTAATAATTTTCCTCATAATTTTCCTCCTAAAAAGATGACTGATTGAGAGTTTGGATTTCACTATCTATTTCAGTTTGGATTTCATTATGAGATATCAACTATTTAAAAAGTTAATTTTTTTTATTTTTGTTTACAAAGATGTGAAAAGAGAGAAGATGGACCAAATTATAAAGTTGCAAGCAAAACGGCTAGGTTAAAATGCGATTCCGAAATCAATTACTTTGATTGATGTGTTAGATAAATTCATCTATTTGAGTCAATGTTATTAGCATTTCTAAATCTTTGATCGAAGTGATTAAGTTCATTGTCAGTAGAATTATAAACATTTTGGGGTCGTTATGCTTAGTAGAGTATTTGTGAAAAGTTTGACAAGGTCCTTTCTTCACATATCTTCAATGTTGAATATCTTGTAATAATATGATCCTTAATCTTAATCATATAGTATGCATTTACAAAACAATTCAAAGGCAGATTTTAGGATTATTTAACATATTGAAGAGATTTGATCATTGAATATCTGAAGAATCCACAGCTACAATATTAGTGCTGACATCAAAGTGAAAAATCTTTTTCTACAAATTTTGCAAGGAGTGTGTGAAGGAGAGAAACTCCTTTCATTCCCATATGCTCAAAACTCCTATGATCTCGATAGGGGCAACCATAGTACATATAGGATGAAAAAGAGACCTCTCCTTGTGTTAACAATATAGGTTAACCTACTTATCATATAAAACTCATACATAAAATTCACATATCATCACAGTCCATAATTAGTCTAGTACTTAGCCCAATAATAAAAATAATCACAAACGAGCTAAATCAAAATATATTTAATAATATTTGATATTCAATTAATCTAAATTTTAAGAAATATATGATTATGTTAATCCACATAGAATCAAAATTCTAACATTCAATTGTTAGATACAGCAGCTAACTTAGGAAGAGAATAAAAAGATAGGTACTGTAGAAAATAAAAGGAATAGGCTTTACCATTGGGGGTAAATCAAGTTAGTGGGAAAGTGAGATTCCCTAATCCAAATATAGGAGGATACAAAATGAGAAAAAAAAAAAAAAAGGCACCATGCACAGAGCAACCTTGCAGGAGTGGCTCATTGTTTCTTCTGCATCTATGTTACTTGCTAGATGGCCCGTGGGGATACAAGTTTATAAGGGTAGAGAACAACATGGGGTTTGAATCTTTTACTTCAACGCAGGGGTGTCCATTGAGTTAGGTTAACCTATGAACTCATAGATTTTGACCTAACCTAACTCATAATTAATGGATTGGGGCTGAGTTTAAAAATGCCTATCCGATGATAATGGATTCAGTTGGGGGTTAAAAAAATTTCAACCCACTTAACTTAACACAACTTATCTTTTTTTAAAAAAATAAAAAATTATGTTATTTTTTATATTCAGTATACTAAACCTAATGTTTATTCTTTTTCTCTCTCTTAAACCTTATGACTTGCGTTAGTTCTTTTTATGTCTAAAATTAAGACTTATTATACTATTTTTATGACTTGTAACTTATTGTATTTAACTTTTAGTTTATTTGAGACTTTATATGTCATATTTTGTTAAGGTTTATTAAGTTATTTATTATAAAGTGTAATGAATTTTTAATTTTATATTAATTTTGACATTTAATTTAGTAAGTAAATTTTTTTTTAATGTATATTAGACTCACAAGTTTAACCTAAACCCAACTCGCTAATGTGCGGGTTGGATTCATTATGGTTTTAGAAAAAAAATTCCTAAACCCAACCCAACTCAAATCCATTGTTTTAATAAACAGATTAAGTGCAAAAATACCCCAAATCTGATTCAACCCAACCCACGAATGCCCCTACTTCAATGTATATCAACGAGGGCAGAAGCCTTATGGCCCTTATCAACAAGTGGACAAAACTACAGGAAGAATACCATCAACTCTCCAATTAGAGTTGCTGAATCTACCATAGTTGAGAGGATTTCCAAGAGCAGTATTAGCCATTTGATGCAGGACTAGTTAAACTTTTACCATGTTATTCATAGAGCACAATGCATTTTTTTTCTTCTAAAAAAATCAAATTCATGGATCAATGTTGCACGAAAAATGCTCTCTTATTTGTAATTTTCTAGAAGCCCACAGATTGAACGGTGGGCCATGAGTAGGACCACTATTCCAATCCCGACTGTTCTAGGCCTTCAGAGATGAGAAATTCAGTCCAAATTTCCAGAACTTTCCGAATTGATTCACAACGCACCGCCATATATTCGGCTCGAACCTACTGGATTGGTCCTTCAATCACTTTAAATAGCCACCCAACCTCATTGTTTTTACACACAGCAACGAGCAATTAGAAACAACTATCTTGTCACTTGTCAACAGAGTTTCCGACTTTGGATTTGTGAAAGCAAGAAATGTCGCTCATCCCAAGCTTCTTTGGTGGCCGCAAGAGCAACATTTTCGACCCCTTCTCTCTTGACGTTTGGGACCCCTTCAAGGACTTTCCGTTCTCCAATTCTCTCACCGCTTCTTTTCCTGCATTTTCTCGAGAAAATTCTGCGTTCGTGAACACCAGGATTGACTGGAAGGAGACCTCGGAAGCGCATGTGTTCAAGGCTGATGTTCCGGGGCTGAAGAAGGAGGAATTGAAGGTGGAGATTGAGGATGACAGGGTGCTCCAAATCAGCGGGGAGAGGAACGTGGAGAAGGAAGACAAGAACGATACTTGGCATCGGGTGGAGCGAAGCAGCGGCAAGTTTATGAGAAGATTCAGGTTGCCAGAGAATGCTAAAATGGATCAGATCAAGGCAGCAATGGAGAATGGAGTTCTCACTGTTACTGTCCCTAAAGAGGAAGTGAAGAAGCCAGAAGCCAAATCCATCGAAATATCGGGTTAAAAATGAAAAGTTTGTCTACAGATTTCTCTCGTAACATGTTGGGGTTGAATCTTTCTTTTTGTCTGCTGCTTTGCTGTTATACAGTGACATTTGGGCTGGTGTACTACTGTGGTAGTAGAGTTGAGAAGGTGTTTGTGTAGTTTTTTGTTTTTGGTCTTTTTCTATTAAAATGTAAGAAAAAATGCATGTACTTTATGATGTAATTTTCAACTTTCAAGTTTAACGTGTATTTCATTAATGTTTTGTCTATGTTTATTGTTATTTTCTCTTTCGCATGTATCTCGTCCTTCTCAGTTCTCACTATACAAAAATTACTATTCTAGCATGTGGAATTCCCGTTTAAAATTTAAAGTCAAAATTGAAGGGAAAAAAATTAGCTAAAAATTTGAAAAATTAAAGAGAAGCCTGTTGGAGTAAAAGAGTGGAGGAAATTGAAAAATAGTAGATAAATTTTATATCATCTTGCATATTGTTCAACTTCAACTTACGGGTGGTATGCTATCTCAACTTCCAATTGTATGATACCTTACGGTGAATTGGTACTTATTTTTCATCCATTCAGCCAAACCATGGCAATAAGGTTTCAGCTCTTGGAATGTACCACAGAAGCATTAGAATGCTCTACAGAGCCCCTGCTACGGACTGTTGTTCAATCACAGCACGAAGGCATGTTGAGTGATGAAGAAAGGAAGCGAAGAGTAAAATAGATACTAGCTTCTCTACCACTATACTTTTCTGATTAATAAGCAATATAGCTACAATCACCACTAATCTTTGCATATAAATATGAATTAAATTTAAAAAGAAAATTTATTATATGTGAATTCTCTAAAACAATGTAAAATATCATATTAAAAGAAAAAAGAGCGGGAACCAGTGTTCCCCTTTTTTGTGGAGCGCTTATAAACTTTTGGAGGGTGGCACTTAACAACAGGATTGGCTGCTGTCATGAATCGCCGTATTTGATTTCTATATTGCCAAAAGTAATCGAGTCAAAGTCCTCTTATTCATCTCATTCTCAATTCTTGGGAACCTGCAACTATTATATAATACTTGTGCATCGTGAAACGTCTACGAATCCATATATCTTACTTCTATTTTTAACAAATGCCCGCACCAGGAGACACAAAATTAAAGTCATTGTCTTGTCTCGGTGATCTTTTTGTAAGTCACTCCAACTTTTTAAATCCACACCTGCAACTTTAGACCTTTGAATCCGGGGTTCTATAAAAGCTACTGAATTATTAAAAAAGTTGCCATTTATCGTGATTATTATCTTATATAATTAAGAGTAGCAGACGGCATTGTTGCCTTACAGGCAAGGCCGACATATTCTTTTTAAGTGGGATTCATATCAAGTAGCAATATCATTAGTTGCGGTTTGTTACCACTTACCACATATTATCTTTGGCTTCACTTCATTGAAAACTTAATTCCATTTCGAATTTGAGCTTTCTTTTTCGCAGATATTTTTAAATAATATGATAGTAAGAATATTTCACTTCAAGATTACCCGTCAACGTGCCTTTGACGTGTTTGGGATTTGAGAGGAAAAAAGCTCACTCAAATAATTGTTTTCAATAATTTTTAATTTCTGAAAAAAATACTACTCAGATAATCCATGAGCACTAAAGGATTTCTCTTTGGAAGGATAACCACCACAATTAATAAAAAATAAATAAATTCAAACCCTTGCACGTGAATATACAATTTTTTTTTAAATCACTTCGACCAACCAACCCACATTATTCATTTTCACAAATATTGAATTAGATATTACTTTGATTTTTTTAACTAAAAATTTTAGGAGAATGGAAGCTATTCTATTCTAAGATTAAGAAAAGCCAAAAATTTCAATAAAAAATTATAAAGATATTTACTTATCACTTATTAATAAAAAATTTTAACAAATCAAAATAAAACTCAAACTCTTTAAAAATATGCAAGACAATTAGATATTACCAGGAGCTTAAGCACATTGATACATGAATTATTATATAGACTTAGTTTATATAAGACTAAAACTTTAAATATTCACTTGGTATCAATTTAGTTTTTTAAAAATATGTGATATCAAATTAATTATTTAAAAATTAAAATAATATTAAATAATCTTTTAAAAATATTATTAAATTAGTCTTTTAAAAATATTATTAAATTAATCTTTTAAAATAATTCTTTAAAAGAATTATTTTGATGTTATTTTTAAAATTTTTAAAAAATTAATTTAATATAATATATTTTTAAAATATTAAATTGATGTTAAATATTTGTAGAAGATCAAATTAACTTTAAAATAAATTTTTAAATTACTAAAATGATAAGTTACCCATTATATAATTTATGTGCATTAAAGATTTTTTATTCCATCTCTTTCGTCACTTCATGAACGCCGCTCCTCAGTTCATCAACATGTTTTTTCGGTTTCTCCTCATTATCATGATATTTTGCCCTCAGTTTATCAGCATATTTTTTTCGCTTTCTTCTCATTATTTGGTACATTGCAAGAAGCCTGAGGTTACTAATTTTTTTCAGAGCACATTTATTTTTAAAAGTTTTTTTTTCAAGTAATCATTAAAAAAAAAAAACTAGGTAGAAGACCGATAAGGAAAGACAAAAATGAAGCAAAAAAAAAGTGATAATCTTATAGATACTGAACGTGACAATCTTGAAGGATAATCTGGACGGGGCTTTTCACTTCAGTCAAAGGACAAATGAAGGTGATAATAATTAAGCAAGCATAATCATAAAATCTCTACATCCAACGGTGCAAAACATTCAAATAGCTTGATTATCAAAATCAGAGCCACGACGTTCAACACTATTTAAGAGAGCAAGGATATAATTGTCTTTTCAATCCCACTAGCAGTAAATACTAAATACAGTACAAAATAGTTAAGAGAAGAAATTATCGTCTTTTGAGGTGCAGGCAAGCCACCAATAACAACATGCTTTTCAGTTAAGCTCTCGGCTTTCGTGTTAAATAGCACGAAGCACTCCTCCCAAATTATTAAGCAAGCCCCTTCATTTTCTCATTAATTACAAACTTAACACTCCGCTTTACACAAAACACATTCTCACTTTCTCTCCTTCACTTCAGTCACCCGCTCCTTCTCCTTCTTCCTCTTTACTCTCCCCTCTCCATCTGCAGTGTAACAATGGCGGCATCTCCCTCTCACTTCATTGCACTTCTTTGCTTCTTCTCCTTAGCTTTTCATTTCCTTCTCCTCGTTCAAGGTTCCAAAAACCCAGATTTCCAAGCTCTCATGGCCTTCAAAACCGCTTCAGATACATACAAAAAGCTCACAACTTGGAACTCCACCACCGACCCATGTACCTGGGACGGTGTTTCCTGCCTCAAGAACCGAGTCTCCCGAATCGTTCTCGAAAACCTCGACCTCCATGGCTCTATCGAGCCCTTAACTGCTCTGACTCAGCTCCGAGTTCTCAGCCTCAAGCGAAACCGTTTTTCCGGCCCCCTTCCCAGTTTGTCCAATTTCACCACTTTGAAGCTTCTTTTTTTTGTCTCACAATGAGTTTTCTGGCGAGTTCCCGGAGACGGTTACGTCGCTTTTCCGCTTGTACCGTCTCGATCTGTCTCACAACAACTTGTCCGGGGAGATTCCGGCGACGGTCAACCATTTGACCCACCTTCTTACTCTCCGTCTCGATGAGAACCGGTTCTCCGGCCACATTCCCGGTGTAAACCTTCCCAATCTACAAGACTTCAATGTTTCCGGGAACCACCTTTCCGGCGAAATACCCAAATCTTTATCAGGTTTCCCCGAATCCTCTTTCGTGCAAAACCCATCCCTCTGCGGACCCCCGTTGCAGAAATGCCAGGATATCGTGGCGGACCCGAGCAAACCCGGATCCGAAGGTGCCATTGCGTCGCCATTGATGCCCCGCAATCCCCCAACAACCGTGTCATCTTCACCGAGTGCAATGCCAGCAAATGAAGCAGTGCCCAGAAAATCAGGCGACAAAACCCGCCAAAATGGAGCTTCGAAAATAAGCCCCGTGGCTCTAATCGCCATTATACTAGGTGACGTTTTGGTCCTCGCCATAGTGTCCCTGCTTCTCTATTGCTACTTCTGGCGAAACTACTCTGATAAATTGAAAGAGGGAAGAGGGTCCAAGCTTCTGGAGAGTGAAAAGATTGTTTATTCATCGAGTCCATACCCTGCTCAGTCCGGGTTTGAAAGGGGTCGAATGGTGTTCTTTGAAGGGGAGAAGAGGTTTGAACTGGAGGACTTGCTGCGAGCCTCTGCTGAAATGCTCGGGAAAGGCGGGTTTGGGACGGCCTACAAAGCAGTTCTTGATGATGGCAATGTTGTTGCCGTGAAGAGGCTCAAGGATGCACATATTGGAGGGAAGAGAGAGTTCGAGCAGCACATGGAAGTGCTGGGAAGGCTCAGGCATCCCAACATTGTTAGCTTGAGGGCTTACTATTTTGCCCGAGAGGAGAAGTTGCTGGTCTATGATTACATGCCCAATGGTAGCTTGTTCTGGCTCCTTCACGGTACGTTATTTCATTTTTACAATAATCATGATTTAAAATTTTACATTTGGCTGCTAAGAAAAGTGGGTAATATAATATAAAATCGGAGCACTTCACAGTCTTCTACTGCTCAATTTGCTGTTCTCTAGTTGCCAATAGGTGAAGAAAGTCAATAGAAAGAGGGCCTGCTAAATAGTTTATCTACTTCTTTTTTTTGGGTCATCAAGTGGTTTATCTACTTCGAAATCCATTTTTCTTTCCTTCATTTTCCTAGCACCAGCCTAAAAGCCATAAACAAAATAACCAACAGAGCTCGTATGAGGCACCTAATTATCCAGTGATAATGGTCTAGTGAACAGGATACGGGATACCCTCCCATGTAGGGTACCTACATCAAAGTAGCAGGTTTTGTGGGGTCCATTTTGAGGTCTCTTCATTGAAGTTGGACCATGTAATTATGGATGGTTTCTTTAGAACGCTATCAGGAGTCCTTCTTCCTTCCTTCCACCCATATACGTTTTTAATACATTTTCCATCAATTGCAGACAAAGGAAGTGTTAAATGGGCAGTAGCTGCACAATCCTAACCATCTGGGAATTGGCACTGTCGTACTATTTACAGACTGTGCACTGTGTTAGACCCTTTTCTTATTTAAAAAAGAAATAATACAAGCATTGTCTTTTATTTTTCCTCTTTTGCTTTATGTGGTTCTCCACAACGACATTTGGCCTTTTGCTTTTAGCTTTTACCAGTGAATAAGACCAAAAAGTGCAAACTAGGCTCTCACCATTTGAACCTTTCTGAATAGTGTCAAATGCGTGGTTATATGGAACCTGATGGGTCAATTGGCATCTTTCGACAGGGAACCGAGGACCCGGGCGAACCCCACTGGACTGGACCACGAGGCTCAAAATAGCAGCTGGAGCGGCGCGAGGTGTGGCCTTCATTCACAACTCGTGCAAGTCCCTTAGGCTCACCCACGGTAACATCAAATCCACCAATATCCTCCTTGACAAGCAGGGAAATGCATGCGTGTCAGATTTTGGGCTCTCCATCTTCGCGGTCCCAAGCCCAGCGGGTGCGAGATCCAACGGCTACCGCGCTCCAGAGGGGTTGGACGGTCGAAAACAATCCCAGAAGTCTGACGTGTACTCCTTCGGTGTTCTCCTGCTGGAGATGCTGACGGGAAAGTATCCCTCCGCCGTGGAGAGTGGCGGGCCCGGGGGTGGCTACGGTGGTGGGGTGGTGGACCTCCCAAGGTGGGTCCAGTCCGTGGTGAGAGAGGAATGGACGGCTGAGGTGTTTGATCTGGAGCTAATGAGGTACAAGGATATTGAGGAGGAGATGGTGGGTCTGCTGCAGATTGCCATGGCTTGTACTGCGGCTGCACCTGATCAACGGCCCAGGATGAGCCACGTGGTCAAGATGATTGAGGAGTTGCGTGGGGTCGATGTGTCCCCTTGTCATGACACGTTGGACTCTGTGTCTGAGTCACCCTCCTTGTCTGAAGATGCATGTGGAGCTAGCCAGTAGACTTCGGAGGGGTTAAGGTAGTTTTGTAAATCAGATTATTGGGTTTTGTCTTGCATTTGTTTTTTCAAATTTTTATCTTTAATTTTTTTTTAATCTCACCTTTGTTTGATCCCTTTACTTGTTTTTCTGAATGCTAAGTAAAATTTTCCGTCAAAGGATCTTCATAGAGTTGATGGGCTCTAATCAAAGGTTAAGGCTTTTCTTTCTCAAATTTATTGACCTGCATGTTTTGGCATTGGTTGGTGAAGGACATTCATTGGATTAGTTCAATAATGGTTGACATATTCTGAAATGGGTTTACTAAAGAAAAGCATGTCTTGATTGATTAGCAAAATTTAACTTGATTGGGATTTGAGAAGTCAATTTTTACCATCAACGAGTATGGAGGAGGCATTCAAAAGCAATGTGCTTTGCTTTTGCCTCCAGTGGAGCCACCTCCTACTCTTTATGTTTTTCTAATCTAATTTGTTAAGACAAGAACTTTCAGACACCAACTAAAGACAAATTTAATGGTTTTTGATTTTTTTACTTTCGTTACCGAGATATGATACCACCCAATGAAATGAAACTCAATAACCGAGATCAATGAAGCAAATGGATTGTATTGATCAGAACATGATCTATACCAGTTAATGAAAAGCCTTACAAGATGAAAAGAATGAATTAAATAATTGGCTTAGTGATAACTTTTGTCTTTGCACCTGTAGTAGTATTAGAAGTGCATGACCTGCGGTGCCAACCTAATAAGCCTTGACAATGAAGTGGGAAAAAACTTCCTCCCAAACAGAAAACAAGCATTGGTGCTGTTTCCATTATATTTGCATTTCTTACCCCTCAAACTCTCCAAGAACTCAGCAGTCACCTCAGATTTCAAAAATTTTGCTGGGTGTGGCCCACCCTTTGACCAGTCAACCCAAGTCAAACTCCTATTTGAGTTCCTCTCCCAAAACTTGATGCTCACAAATGTAGGCAAGTAATGTTCGTCTGCATAACATGAACCCTTGCAGTACTCTTGAAAAACTGGGAAGTATGTTCTGTCTGATACTACTTCTAGGGCAAGCTCTCTGTCCATTTCAAACCATTGAGACCCTTTTCTCCATTGCCTGAGGGAGATCTCAGGGAGCATCTGGATGCTGTACCGGCCACGTCCAACTGCGCTAGGCTCATCAAAAGCCATGACATAATTTTGGGTGGAGTTCATTAAGTAAGAGTATATGGTCGTGAAGTTGAAGAGTGGTATGCAGGATTCTGATAAGAGAACAAATCGTTGGTTTGAGAAATCAAGAAGTGCATTGGCCAGCAGGCGTCGCTCAGCTTCAATCATGTTGACATTGCCCCATTCCACTTTCTGCAGTATGTGATACCAGATAGAGAGAATTAATCACCGTTTCTTTCTATATTGAAACAAGCTGCTGGAATTACAAATATATGACCCATTTTACCAGTTTAAAATTAGAAACAAATAGCAATCAAGTATAAGAAAATTAATGTACTAACGAACAGAATAAGATTTAAGTTCCTTAGAATTTTCCCCTGTATTTTCTTATGCTTTGTTCATGTTTCACTGGAGGCATGATGCAAAATGGCAGTAAAATCAATACTAGTAGTAGTACCCTAGTTATGTGGACAGTTTTATCAAGGTAATTATTCTCACATTTTTTTAATCTTACACTAGATCTTGACTATTACATAGGATCCACACATATGATGAGTAGTTCCTTTCATAAGAATTAAATCAATCCGTATAAGAAATGAAATGATGTACAATTTACACAAAAAATGTACTAGTATGCGAATATTATTGTCCTTTTTATTAATTGGGGGTTGCTGAATTTAGGAGTGTTTTCTCAAAAAGTGGCAGCTAGCAGTATCAGTTAACGGGGGTGATTAATTTGGGGGCTCATGAGCTACCTTTTTAAATGCTAATATATGGGATCGCCAAATGGCAATTCAAGTGGGACATATGGGCTTGTGGTGATCAATTTTTTTGCCAAGTATATGGAAACCTTCGTTCATTCGAAGAATCAAAGGTACAATATGGGTCAGGACCTGCTCATATCAGGTGAATGTGGTGATAACTGCCAGTCGAACTGATAGAAGTTCACAGAGAGAGTATCTCTTATTTATCTTTTAGAACCTGACTAGATAAATTTTAGACCAAAATCAGCTTATTTATTTCACTATAAATGATCATTCTAGTTGAACCCTTTGCTTAAACAACTCTGATTCTGAGAAGAATACGGAGTCAAGCTGGTATTACAGTCCATTATTGACAGTAAATTTACAAACCCTTTGGCAAGCAATACGAAGCAATTATTGTCTTCCTCTGTGTTCTGTTTTCTTCTCCCCCTTTCCCTCTTTTGGTTTTTCTTTATTTGTTCTTTCTGTTAATTACTGAGCATCTTGCATAGATAAAAGTGAAACAAGGACATCTGCATAGGACTACCCTAGGCTTCATTTTAATTATCCAAGCTATAATCATTTTCAATATTCAGATTAAGGCAATAGTTAACGTAATAACAAGTAACTGAAGAAGAAGAAACCAACTAACCTTACTGGGAATTCTCCGGCCATGAAACACTGGACTCTCCGGGTATGATCCATTGTAAGATGGACTAGAATGCACGTAAATTGAGTAGTACCCTTCATGCCCTTTGAAGAACCTCTCCCACAAAGGCGCCAAATACACAGGACCCTTTGTCAAGAACATGAAGGCCACCTTGGGAACTCGATCAAACGGGTATTCCTGGATCTTAGCAGTCATTGAAGCTCTCCATATCAGTTCCTCATCCTCCATATCGTGCATAACTGGGGGAGGCTTAAGGAACTCTTTCAACCCTACATGACTGAGATTGGATATTTCTGGTCTTGCAATTGGTGGCGGCAATGGTGGCGGTCGCGATAAGGCAGAGAATGACAATTGAGTGAATTGTAGACTAAAGGTGCAGTTTTTAAGATAGAAACTGATTATGATTCCAAGCGTTACACCAAAGCCCAAAATGAGCATATAGGAAAGAAAATGAACAAGGTGGAGTTGAACATTGAAAAGCTTGGAAACAGAGTTTAATGGGTATTGATTATTTGAGCTCTTCATTTTGGGGGTCAAAAAAGAAAATTCCCTAATTCTGTTATCTGGGTATAGATAGTAAGAATCTAAGAGAGACTTTAAAAGAGGGTTTGCTTGTCAAACAACGGCTAATGGGTACTTAAGTTTATATTTGTAAAGAAGAAAGATTAGAAATATATTTGATTTAAGATCTGTCTATGGCTTTTTGTACTGATGAAATACTTTAAAAGACAAGTTAGAGAAACAATATCAGTAACAAACCTATCTTCTAATCAAAATATCTATATATAGTCATAAATCATAAACAAAAATTCAAACGAAAGAATTCAATAAAATAAGCATCACCAGAAATATGATGGACACTCCAAGGGTGATAGAGAAAGAAAGGACATAAAGCCCTGAAAGTCCAGAGAGAGAGAGAGAGAGAGAGAGAGAGAGAGAGAGAGAGAGAGAGAAACACAGATGAAAAATCTCTGCCTTGGCTCAATTTTATGCTGGAGGGTCTGCGACTGCGAGACCCATCCACATGGAGTTGATGGCTTTGAAGACCACCGGATTGGAGGCTCTCTCTTTCTGTCTCTTCAATGCCCACTTTAAAGATTTTTTTCCCTTTTATTTTCTTCTCTGCTAGAAATAATAACAGCTTCGTTAAAAAGCTCAACTTGCCAATCCAGGACTGTTTTCGCTGGTTTTGGAAACCCGTAGAAGATGATTAACTTTTCGTTACAAGAAACCAAGTTATATTCCCCACGTAATTGGAAGCAGCAAATTATTACTATGTTGCAACTGAAAAAGAAAATGCATATTTTGTTGTTATTATCTGGTGCTCATGTTACTTGGTACTGTGCAATAAAAACGACACGCGTTTCTCTGTGCACTTGTTGACATTGGAAACGTCTGTTACGACGAAGACTAAGTTACGCAGCCGCCAGCACCATGATTTTTCTTTACCAACGCGTGGGTTTACTACGCGTTGGTTACTTCTGGTGTTTCAACTATTCAATTCCATGCCTTTGGATCCTCAAGAAGGAAAAAGGTCATTGTCAAAGTTCCCAAAAATGGGAACCCAGAAAAGAAGCCACGTAGACGGGATTGAAGACTTTTCAGCAGAGTTTAATATTGTAACGATCAAAGCCACCGCGTGTTGAAAATCATGCAGGTGAAATAATGCAAAAATTTTAAAAAAAATTTCCTTGTGCAGTGAAATTCTTTTTAGGACGACTTGTAATTATAATTAAACTCAAAATTTTTTAAAATTTGTTGCTGAATTCTATCAATTTAGCCAACTGTAGCTAATAACAAAAATGCCAATAAAAAAAGAAAAAAATGTTATGAAAACACAGAAGAAAAGCAAATGGAACGAAAGATATCTGTTTAAAAACAATATTTATGATGAACATATTTATTTATAATATGTGTGCACCCATAATAAATTTTACGTAGATTTCAAGCAAAATTATGAGGGTGCTCGTACAAAAATATTTTAGATATTAAAGACTAGTGAATGAAGTTATTTACGGAAAATTGTTAATTACCTAATAAAATTATCAATCACTAACCACTTTATGACATGATTAACTACTTAAATAATTAACTAAGGGATTATTTTTAGTAAATATTTTAATAATTTTCCTAAAGTATTCCGAAATAGGAAAATAAATAAAAGAAAGAACACCTGAAAATAAAAGGGGTGAGGACTAGGTTGAGGTTTTGGGTTAAATTAAGACTAAATTATTATATTAGTCTTTAAAATATTTTATTTACTTCACATTAGTTTATAAAAAATTTTAATTTTATTCGTAATTATTAACAAATCAATCTATCATTTAAATTAATTTTTAAAAAATTTAAAAGTCAACTATATTAATTTTTAAATAAAGATTAATTTAAATAATAAAATTATTTGTCAAAAATTATAATAAAATTTAAATATTTCATAAATTAATAAAAAATTAATAAAAATTTGTAAAGATTAATTTAATAATTTAATCTTAAATTAATTACTTACGATATCATATGTGATGTTTTCAACGTAAAAAATGATTTAGGCAGCAATGCCTGTGCAGAATGCAGGACAATAAATTCCGTTGCCCGGTCGATTCAAAGCCAGTCCCTCTCTTTTTTACTTTCATGGACCAATGATTTCTGGACTATAAAAAATTATTGAGTTCATGATTAATTTCCTTCTTTGTTTTTTTTTTCCCTCACAGTCATGAATGCCTTTTTCTTTTATGAATGATCTTATTAACTTTATTTAGAATAAAATTTTGTTTTATCAATTTAAATACTTACATTTTATAATTTACTAACACAGATTTTTTTTGTAATTTTTTATTCATTAAAATTTAAATTATGTAATGAGGAATCGATCCCTTTCTCATGAAACTTCAAGATAGGATACAATAATCATTTAAACACACATGCAATAAAATAATTCTTAATTTTGATTAATAGGGTTTCTCGAAGTTTACTCCCCTAATAATTGATTATGAAAATAAAATTTTTTTTTGGCAAAATAACTTTTTTTTTCCTGCCTGCATCTCTTCGTTTATTGTCAGGTATATATACAAATTTCCACAAGATGAGAGTGACATAAATTATGGTAAATATTTTACTATTTGTATAGGGAAAAAAAAAGAGATAAACATTCCATTAAAGATAATGAAAAGTACAAAACTAACTATAAAAAAATAAATAAAAAAAACTAGTTGGACACAATGATAAGGGGACAAAATCCAACAACAATGCTAGAAAATAAATAAGCAGAAAAAACAAACAAATCACCTAACAAGAAGATGATAAAAAAGACGACAATCCTGAAATTTGAGCACCAATTTTGTGTGAAATAAAAGTTGAATGAAATCTTCACAACAAAACAAAAAGTTGAATGGAATCTCTTACTTTTCATTTTGTTGTCCGATCATAGTAGGATTGTAGATTATCGTATTTTAAGAATTAGTAATTATTGGAATGGCCTCCACCTGACGAAAAATTTGGCATGCCAAATTGTAACGTCTTGACTATTCATCATATGTCTGTGGACCCTGGACACCTAACTAATAAGGCATTGGCAAAACGAAAGCTAGTTAAGTATCACACATAATTTCCACGAATCACGGCACTAATTCTCTTCCACTTTTCAGCCTCAATCACGGCCATGAAGCATAAGTATGAACTATTACCAATGCCAATATTAATATTACGAACAAGTTTTATTTTCAATACTTATGATTATGGATAGGGGTGTTGAAGGTACACTTTATTTCTTTCCTTTTACGTCGTTCTTTATTCCTAACAAATATGACAAGAAAGAAACATAAGAATCACTCATGAGATGTTGGCATAATGTTGGCATAAGAGAAGTAGATTATGTTTTTAAGTAAGAAAACTGTAGTTTGATTTTTA
This sequence comes from Castanospermum australe, assembly GCA_019955255.1. Taxonomy (NCBI): domain Eukaryota; kingdom Viridiplantae; phylum Streptophyta; class Magnoliopsida; order Fabales; family Fabaceae; genus Castanospermum; species Castanospermum australe. Next base: position 303,184 of record NSJW01000935.1, read on the forward strand.
AAAATTATATTTTATTAAAAAATATATATTATTATCACTTTCGACCTAAAAATTTAAATTTATAAAATGATTTAAATGAATCGAATTTTGTAAAGATATTTTTAATTTAAAAGAAAAAAAAAAGACATGAGAATCTAGTAACATCTAGAGAATGACACAAAGCAACCTCAAACCAGTCCTTTTGTCAATTTTGATGGCTTTAATTCATGCCTATAACATGAGAATTCCATTTAATGTTTCCAACCCTGCGTTTTTTTTTTCCTGACATTATAACTTCACGTTGTCACAATGGCTTAGGTGTTCAGTTTTTGCATAGAATTTGCTTTTTCTTTGAGAAAGAAGTTGAAATCAATCAACTGGACTAGAATATTGACCACTAGAATGTAACTAACTATGAATCTGTTTTAATTAAAAAAAAAAGGTATGAATTCGAGAATGTAAATTAATCTTTTGACAAGTATCAAAGATACCTCCTGCCCTCAAGAAAATGTGCAGCATTTATTTAGATCACTGTCCACCACAAGTTTTGAGTGTTGGCCAGGGCAGACAGAGAGATCTCAAAACACAATACTAGGGAAAATGAAAAGTCTAGCCTTGACTTTTCATGAGTCCGAATCAGGAGTCAACAAGATGAGTACTGTGCTCATGCAAGAAATTTGCACCAGCAATTACTTGTGCATACTTGTCTTTAGATCATTAGTTCATCTGCCAAAGTGTCGATTATATACTATTTCTAATGTTCCCTTTACATTTGAAAAAAGAAATGTTTCATTTTATGTCAATTTAAAAAAAAAGTATTAATTATTTTTTCAATTTTATCCTTAATGTCAATGAAATGAAAAATGATTAATGGTGTAAATAACATTTCAAATATTTCAAAAAATGGACAATTGTGAGATAATATTATTTTTTTTCTTGTAAACAAGACCATTTAATAACTTCTTTATTTTTTATGCAAGTATGACAAATAAAAAGGAGGGAAAGGAGTACCAATTAAGATCTATGGAGCACCTCTGACATTTCAATGTACCCTACGAGTTACATCATAGCATGATGCATCAAAGTATACAATTGAAACCCTATCTCGGCTACTAATTTTTTGTGTCATTAAGCATCGCAGATTAACGATCACCTAATGGAATATAACTGCTACATTGTAGTGGAGATTCAGACAGGTACACCTATATAGTTAGTTCCTGAACAAGCTTTTGACAGAGTACAATACAGCAATGCTAGCCACAGCCCCGGCGATAAGAAACGGAGATTTTCCTATACGTAAACTGGCACCATTGTAAGCCCATATCCATCGAGATAGAAAATGCAGCCCACATGTATTTTGGAACTTCTGAATTGAAAAATCCTATGAAGGTAGATGCAGTATCCTCTGTCAGTGCCACGAGAGAATAACAGAACATCTCAACACATAATTCCTTTCACAGATTATGAAACAAGCTTTATACAATTATTTGCATGGAGGTCCCACTATCTAGGCCTATTTCAATGCAAACAATGAACTTTGAGGATAGAGCTACACATTTTCCAGAGAAAATGCAAGGAAGAAGCTGATAGGCAGTCAGTGACCCCGCCAGCCAGGCATCTCTCCATAGTCCATACTTATAATTTACCCATATTGTCAGCAAATGCAACCAAACTGGAATTGAAAGTTTCTAGAGAGAAATCCTGCACATACTCACAGAAATTGTCTAAGTTTCATTCAGTTTGGAATGTTAGCATGTCACTTATTCAAATATGCTCGCTGAACAGTTTTTCTCAAGACAAAGGTAAAATTGCAATTCCATGGATCATGATATTATAAGGATGATTTGGAACTACATTATAATTTTTGAAACTGTACTTGAAGAGTTTTAATGATAATGTCTAAAGCATCTTTATTAAATAAGTCATTAAACATATTTAAATTTATTTCCCATTATTTCTATAACTATTTATGTATTAGTAAGTATCAAGTAAAATATAATTATTTGTATTTAGTAAATATCTTAATTGTATTTATTCAGTATACACTTCTGCATCTCAGCTCTTTCCTAGGATGTATCAAGATTGAAATAAGTCTCACAAATGATTGATGTGTATACCAAGTAATGCAAGTATTGAAGAAATATTTGTATCTCAGATAGAAACTGGATACTATAAAGATATGTCAGGTCTTGTTTAAACCTTAAAGCTTATTAAAGTCTCAAAAACTTTCCCTTTTTTGTTATATAAAATATGAAAGTTTCCTAGTTCATTCATGTCTATGGCTGTTAATCTGTAGCAACATCTAGCAACTATGTGCCTGCTTGTTTTAAATTTTTTCAAACACAAACGTGTGTTTCCTGAAAGGAAGAAATTCTTGCTTCCTTCAAATGCCAGCCGTAAACGTCTGTTGGTGTTGATGTGAATCAAAAACAAACAGACCTATAACAAAACTATTACCTTTGGTAACTTATGTTGCTGGGCTAGATGATCCACATGGAGCCTCACATTAGATGATGCAGGAATCCAGGCACGGCGGTCAACATCAGAATATACATATGCAACAATGTCAAACAATGTTTTCGCTCCACCTTCAATAGCTCTCAAGATACTAGCTTCTCTACTCCTACGGTTCCTGAAAATGATATCTGACAGTTGGTGACAGACAATATCAACTGTAACTTGTTCAGGTAAAGTTTTCTGGTTAATAGAAGTCCATTGATTATTCCAACTCCACACAACCTGTCTCCCCCAAAACCCAGCACAATAAGAGAATGCATGACAAGGAGTCTCAAGCTCTGAGATAGCAAAGAAAATAAAACGATAGAAAGAGATGCTTGACAAAATTTAATTTGGTTCATAAAAAATTGGAAAAGACTTTCTTCAAAATCCAAAAAAACTACTAAGAAGATACTTAAGGCCCCAAATTATTAGTCATATCTGATAAGAAAATTTTATCTTAAAAGTGGATTTCATGAGTGGTACAGCACAGGAAAAAAGGGAAGTGACTGATGGTTCATACTTTAGATATCCACATAGCATCTGCTTTGGCCAGATATTTACTCTCCCATGCATCGGTATTAAAACATGTGGAGAGAGCTCCAGAAATTTGTATGTGGTTTGGAAGTATTCCTGCAAATAACAATAATATTAAGCTAAAGCAGTGCATTGCAAATTAATTATAAGTTTGGTGGAATAGTCCAGTTCTTTTTTCCTGTCTTTTCCCTGTCTTTTGGACATTGGAAATCATTAAAATTGAAATTCCTCCACGTTGCATGCTTCCAAGGGAATTGAGTCTTTACAGGCTACACGTTGCTGACATCACAGCTGCCAAGCCTCATCTTAGCACCTAAACTTAGGGTCTTGCTTAGTTTTGACTAGGGTGGACATATCTTATAACTTTTGAAAAATTATACGGCAGAAGTAGACAAAGCCTAGAGTATTCAAGATCCAACAAGTTATGAGTTTTGTATATTGGAAAGGTGACTTATAAGCAAGTATCATGTGCACAAAACATTAAGCATAAGACAAGTGAAAGAATATTTGCTATATTTACTATTAAACAAACATTATTTTAGTAATAAATGACCCTTACATTATGGACTAAGGAAATTTGTATTCTCGTGTGTATAATCTTTGATTTGATAATATTAAATCTAGATCAAGTTTGAAAGAATTGAGTTTTTTCATTGGCATAGCAACATATACAACTAAATGCTGACAAATGAAAATGCAAGGATCGAATCCTCTATATGTGGATATACTTGAGAAAGTAAAGTACACTTGGGTAATTGTTGATGAAATATCAGTGATTTGGATCTTTAAATTTATGCATTATTATACAATAATTAAAATAAAAATATAGGTTCCATTATATACCAAAAGAACATATAATGCACTGGTATTATTAATATTATTTTCTTTATCAATGCTTCTAATGTGCACTTTACTCTCTGAAGTGCAGGGAGTGCACCATTCACCTTAGAGAAGCTGAAGCCAGCAATGGTTCTTACTAGCAGTCTATAATCTAAGAACAGGAATATAGGCATTCCAACATTACAAGGTCAAATCGCACTTACAGTCATATTTCCACCAGAAGTTATGTCCAAGACAGCACTTCCCTGACTGAAACAAAGTGAATTAATATGTTAGCAGAGTGGAGTAATTAGCAAAAAAGATCTCGAAGATGAAGAGGAAATTAGAGGGCTTGGATGACATAACACAAATTTCATCATGCCAAATAGGGCTTGGATAATATGACACAAATTTCAGGATGCCAGACTCTCTTTCCCTAAATTAAAACAAGGTAGACCACCTATTCCCTCTTCAAATTTTGAGAAGAGGATTTTTGTGTAGGTAAATCAAACAGAATGATCCTCTTGTGACAATCACATCATGTCTGTGTTCTCCCAGTATCTGTATGTTTTTAATATCTCCAGTTACACATACAAAGGGTACATAAAGTAAAATACTGTAACCACGTTGGGAGCAGATTACTCAAATACTTTAGACTTCAAAATTAACAATACAAACACAGATGGTACACATGTTCGATGCCTTATGTTTTGCTTTTTGCCTGATACAAAAACTGTATTCAGGATCCAACCTAAAAGCCAGTTGAAGTTGTTGTCAGTTTCCAGGCTCAGCTGATGCTAAAGTCAAAATCTCCATCTCCTTTGACTAGTAATGCAAATATAGGAAGTTCCTAAAGCATATTTAACAGTTTGATTAATGTCAACAGCAAAATCAATATTAAACATTGTCAACAGAATCTTTCTTCAAGAAAACAGTTCAATGGTCTCCAGTTTACACGTATAGAACTCACTGACCATTACCCACCAATTCCCATGGGATTTGGATCCTCTCATTTTAACTCCTAAGATGACCTCGTCATTTCAGGAGATAGATAGACACAAACACCCTGTATAAAGGAGCACACATTTCTGCAAAACGACCCACTGTTGTGTCTATCTCTGTCATAAAATGACAAGTTCATGTTAGAAGCTAAAATGAGAGGGTTCAAATCCATTCAGATGTTATGATAAGGTGATTTTAGTTTGTCCAGATATATAATATTCCTGTGAAGTTTCAAGCATGGATATTTTCAGGTCAATATCCTTCACTTTATTTTATTTTTCTTACATCCATGAGTCAAATATCTTAGAACCAAATGTGTTCCAGAATACATGTTGTTGAAATTCCAGTGAGTCTTATTTCAAGATAAATCTGAGGTCTGTGTGGAACAAAATACTAAAATTAGCTCGTGAAGAGCCAAATAATATAAACCAACGTTATACTTTACCCATGACTGAGGAAAATAAGAAAAATCAAGAAATGCCAAACAATTGACATTTGGACAAATTCTGCATACGAGCACTTCTATATACTGGCATCTAGACACACACACAGTCTTTTATTTTATTTTTATTTTAATAATAAAAATTAAAAGAGTTTTAAAATTTTAAATAAATACATAACTACATGTTTATCAATCTATTTATTTATTTCATATTTTTTGGTAGATTTATTTATTTCATTTTATTTAAAGGAAAAAAAAAGATGAGAATAACTACCTGGCTAATTATAACTTACTTCTTTTTAAAATAAAGTTTGTATGGTGAGAAGACACCAAATACCAAAACCAAGTTTTGCTATGCCCTAACAAAAAGTCTACTACATTTTGAAGTAATTAAAACAGTTCCAACTGAGACTTTGATCGAGATAAGGCATTCAAATGGTTAGAAAGTTTCACAACCATCCAAATATGCATAAATACATTCAAAGATAAATGAATGTGAATGTCTATGTATATGTGATAGCAAGACCTTGCTACTTGCTTAATCTATGAATCATGATATTCTATGGAATCTTACCCAACACAATGATCACCTACAATCAATGAGTGAGTATTCACATGAAGCAGTGCCATATGACCATCTGTATGTCCCTGAATCGAAGAGAATTTCATCTTCAGCAGAATATAGAAGTAATTTTATAGATAATATAATATTTGCTCACCACACTTCTGACTTCTATACAAACTCAGTTAAGAATTCGAGTAACATTTGATATAGTTTAAGATAGTTTTTTATTTTGTCAAGAACCAATTCAACCAAAAAGCTTAAGTTATTAGGAGACACCCCTATATGCAAAAGCACTTTGGATTTAAAGCATGCACAAAGCACAGCTACCTTGTGGAAAATTTTAATTTAATTTGAGAATGTGACAATGAGGATCAAACTCTGACCTCTGTTTGAAGAAACTATGATGCCATATTAAGAACCAATTCAACCTAAAAGCTTAAGCCATTAAGAGAAGACACGCAAATGATTATATATACAACTCTAACAGATTTTTTGTGAATGTTATCCATTCTATAAGGTAGTAATGTTAAAATAGTGAAGTGGATGTGCCATTACCCTGGTCATACATCTTAAACAAAAATTTTCAAATTTATACAGAACATCAGGTCTAGAAAATAGAAGTTATTACAATGCCCAACAAGCACAAGCACAAAACAAGAAACATGCTAGACCCAAACACACTGTACTCTTTAAAAGAAAGATTATGCATGTGAAAAATACCGGTGCAAAAATAACTCTCAATCTCTGACCACCAATGTATATGTCTTCAGCTCCAGTAACTGAGGTATAGCCAAGTGGCCAATCATCTGTAACCAATAGGATATTAGTTTAACACTCGGAAAAGTTTTAGTTTCAGTACATCAGGTTAGAAACTTAAAAACCTAAAAGAAAATTTAAAACCCAATTCTGAAAAAACATGCAAGTCAGAAAGATTGATAATAACAGCACAGCTTTTTAACCTAATTAGTTAAAAAGATACCAAATCTTAATCAAAATTCACAACTCAAAAGCAACATCAAAGTCCAGTCAGGATTTAACATATCATGTAGTTGTCAATACTTATTTTAAGAAAATCACAGTAGGCACAAATGACAAGAAGAACTTTGAGCACAAGATAGAATAACAAGCACTTGCCATAACTTTCATGAAATAAATCCTTAGATTTTAAAAGACAATATACTTTGGTTCTTCAGTTCTTGTATGCTACAAAGAATGATAGAAGCAAGCAAATACACAGACATAATAATTAGGTTGTTATAATTCTAACTGGCCACCAATCAATTTGACTTTCCATGGTGCTGAATGAGCGATAGTAACAGAAGTTTAAACAGTAGATGAGACCTAATCTCTATTTTTGTTAAGAAAATAGGATGATGGTGAAGAGATAAAGAGAGAGAGAAGAAAAATATATCAACCAAAAGGTCCGCTAATGATGTAAACAATATATCTACCCTTAGACCTGTATTTATATTGATACTAGGACTACATAGTGAAACTAATAACTACTTTCCTAAATTCCGAAACAAGTTTGTCTCAGTAGCACAAGAGAACTATATGCTAGACTGCCCGTAAAAGAAACTTGACATGTTTGCACACTGTCTCCAAGAACATTATTGAAATGAAAACAAAAACTAAAATGTCAACATTGCAACCTCTGCTTATGCGACGCATGGTATTTTCATGTGCTAACAAGGTAGCGTCAGGATTGCACTTCTGGATAACTGAGAGACCTGTCATAAAGGGTGAAAACACATGAGTATCGAAAGGGTATACTCATGAATTAAATCCAAAATAACATTTGAAATGCAAGTTTCCAAATACAAGAGGGAACCCATTACAGACAACAGCCTCTGCCAGAAGAAAGAAAAAGTGATGATTTATGAGGTAGACTTGAGTACAGAACCAACAAAGATAAGATTATGTCCTTAGTTGCTTTTTGGTGCTCACTTAGCTTTAGTGCAGAAGTAACAAAGTAAAAACAATTATTATGATCACTGCCTGACTATTCACACCACCTATACTCATAGCATAATCTACCTTTAAAAGAAGACAAGTCACTATAGTTTTAGCAAAGACTTACCATCTACATGATCATGGTGATGATGAGTGACAAAGACCACCAGTCTTCTTGGCAGAGCAGTAACAACTTTCTTTAGCTGATAATCACAAAGTAATATGTTAAGATTTAATTGAAGAGGAAAACAAATTTCAAAATCAGAGTGTGGAAATTAGCCACTATCTACAGGGTGAGGTATGGATCCATAGAAGGAAGGTAGGATATAGGCAAAAAGGAACATCAAAAAGTATATCTGCATGCAAATTCCTCAACTGTCATACTGACTTAGTGGGTGTTTGGATTAGCTTATTTTGTAATCAAATCAACTTATAATCAAAATCTTACTGAGAGAGCTTTTGAAAAAAAAAAAAAAGCAATTTTTTTCCCAAAAATAAGCTATTCCCAAACATGCACTTATATTTAAGCTGAAAAAAGTTTAGCAGTTAAGTTCAAACAAATATGACTTGTTTCTGTTTTTCTGTTAAAAAGTAATGTCTAGTTATATTAAGAAACAGCCAAATCTGCATGATCAAGTATACAGGAAGTATACAATAAAATGCATCCCTTGATGATGGAATAAAAAACAGAAGGATAAAAGACAACTCAAAGGTCATAATAACAAGGACTAACTGCAGAAGCTTGGATGTTCTCTGGAAGTATACCTCTCCATGGAATTCTGATAGACATCCTGGATCAACTATTAGTGCATCTCCACGTGCAATAATATTATTATCCTCAGAATCATTTAGAACATTCTCTGGTGCAAAAACCACCAAGTTTGTTGTGCCAAAAGGTTTTGCTGTCCTACTTCCCATAGGTATTAGTATAACCCCAGGAGGGTACTCCTGAAAATGAAAGTAGATCTTCATTTTGCACCAGATTACAAACACAATGACTTTTTAGAATGGAATAACAAGCTTCCTCTTTCTCCTTTCCTTGTACACAAATATCAAACTGCAGCTATAATCTCGGAATAAATAGTTTAAGATGTTAATTTTGAGTTGCTGAAAATTAACTGTACATGTGGCATTTTTAAGTTTCAACAACTCGCTCATCCAGAGGAGGTTCTTAGCCTTTTAACTTTATTCATAAGCAGTTGACCAAGCGAGTTAGCACATATGCCAGTGAATACATAGGACGGCAGTAGAAATTTAGTAAACAAACCATATGCGAAACCTTAACACAGAGCCTTGCCTTACCATACACAAATTCAAAAAATGACAATTTTCTCTTCTTCTTTTTTTATGGGGCATTATCCATGCATTGCTGAGAGCGTTTGATAACTTTAGAACAAAAGACATGACAGGGTTTGGAAAATGAATATTTATGTATATTACCAGTCTCTGTAAGACGTACTATGACAAGATCTTTTAGAATCTCCCCTAAAAACAGGTGGCTTACAGGCCATTCGAAATTCCTGTCCTAATTTTTAGAAGCAAAGCCTCTCATAAATCACTGCTTCTAGATTTATTTCTAAAATTGTAATTCCCAATAAATGACCCACCATCGAAATAGAGGAAATTCAAAGAGAGCATACCTGGTAGTTAATGGCTGGAGGGACTTTCCACTTTGCAGAGACAGATGAGTCATTTATGAGACCAACAACTACCAATGGCCCGACACGATCCTTGTGTGGTTTCACTTCCAGAAGCCAGTTAAGACAGCTTTGGATGGACATCCATTTACATGAATCTGCATATGGACTTCTACAAATTAATCACATATGTCATTGACATACCGTGATATTAAAATTTTTAGAAGAGATATACAGCCAAACACAGATTAAAATTGCATAAAACATTCACAATGATTTTAATGAATGGGTTGCAATCCATAACAAAGAACCCGATGTTAACCACACCAAACTTAAAATGCAAGCAAACCTCGTAAGTCCTTTTCCTGAGCTACCAATTTTCCCATAATGAAGACTGTGTTAATGGGCAAACCGGGTCCAAACGCAGCTTCCTTCACATACTTACAGAACTTCCACTCTCCCCCATCCGCTGCCCCAAATCCCAGTTGTCCAAAGACCTAATGCAAAACCATTTAACACGAATTCACATCATCAAAGCAAATATATATATATATATATATATATATATACACACACACAATTTCCAAATTCAAGAACACTACCTCACTAATAGCCGAACGGATGTCGAATTCCCTCAAATTGATCTCCTCCGAATGCAAGCCAGCAACTTCCACCACAACCGGGGGCTCCGGTTCTGCTTGGAGCGGGTTCAATTGCGCCGAGGGCAAGTCCCAAAGATCAGAATCGACGAAAGAATCGTATTCTTCATCGTCGAATTTCGGAGGGCGCGACTGTTTCACGAGCAGAAACTGGCCGTGGTCTGAAGGGCTTTCGATGATCAAGGCGAGCTTGTGAGCTGCCATTGGCGAATGAACTGCGAACGGGAAAGGAGAGGGTTGAGATAATATGGGTACGAAAAACAGTGAGGGAGGGAGCAGAGTTCATATTTCAGAGAAGGGAAACCTTAATTCTGATTGGAAAACCAAACAAAAGAAATGAAAATTGACAATGAACGTAGACAGAGTTTGCATTTTTCTTCATTATTGCATTATACTAATTTTCATTCCCTCCATTTCTTTTCCCTTTATTTTCCAAGATAGTACAGTAAAGAGACTTTATAGGGCACCGCTGGAGGTGGAAAATTTTGCCGCTCGTTCCCGTTGTCGTTGTCGTTGTCGTTGCCGTTGGCATGGTGTAGGTGGAAACATGAATGAAAGCAAGTACTCAACCGTGTAATGAAGACGAATTCTTAAGCATAGCATTGATCCTATACTTAACATTCAATCTTTATTTTAGATTTTTTTTTTAGCACAGAATAAATTTAATCTAGACATATATAAAATTAGCTGCTTTTTTCAATAAAAAATCTATACCGGGGAGAAAAGTCAGCCTCATGGAGAAGCTTAAAATCTCTAGAAGGGTGGGCCTTTTATAAGTTAAGGAAGGCCTTAGCCCCCAAAATTTTTTAAAACTGTAACCCTGGATGTACAGAGTAAAGTGATTAGTAATGAGATTACTAATAAAAGTGATGAAAGAGTCTCAATTCATTATTTAAGAGTTTTTAAATAACAAAATCATATGGTTAAGGAAAAAAAAATTTAAATCACTCAATACAACTCAAATTTTCAAATTTTTATACTCTTTAATTTGAAAGATTCTCTCTTTTATTTTTATAAATAATTGTTTTCTTTTTTATAATAAAAATTAAAAAGATAATATTAAAAATTAAATTTATAAGTTACTCTATTCTACTAACAAAAATGTTATTCCTACACTTGTTATGTTACATTTTTTTGGTATACCCACCTTTTATGATATATAGGAAGAAAGATAAACTCATTTGTCTTTCATATTTCCCTTTTCTCACTTCTTTTTTTTATTAAAAGTAGGTGCAAAGAAAAAAAATGTATAAATTAAGAATAACCTTACTATTTTATTAATGATTATTTTAACTCTCGAACATAGAAAGTAACTTCCTTATATTCTTTCATTAAAGCTTTCCAATAATAGAGTAGAATTTTTTTTACTTTTTCACACTACTTTATTACAAACCAATCTATTATAAGCTACTCCACTTTATCCCATAATATTTTACCTGTAAAATTTTTTGTTAATTTTTTTCTTTTTGAAATTATTTTAAAGCATGACCCCGAAACATTGATATACTTCATCATGCTCCGCCTCGCACTTGTCTCTAATAATTGAGCATAAGACAAATACATATTGGTCTACCCTCCATTGACAAGAAGTCAAAGAGAGTTATTTTTACAATGAACAAGGAAGAAGGGAGAACAAATCACTGACTGGTAGGAAAAGTTACTTAATTTCACTAGCATGGAAATAAAAGATACTCATGAAATCTTGGTATTGGAACTAACTTTGGAAGGTTATCACACGAGGAAGTTTGGCCAACCACCCTCCCCCGCAGTTGTAGCTAGTGCGGTAAGAACACTTCTTATGACGACTTTTTAATTTTAATTATTGATCAGAACATGCATACTTTGAAAGTTAATTTGACTGAAATTTAACCCCTGCGCTAATATTTTTGTAGGAAAATGTCAACTATGTTAGTTTAGTATGAGGATAAAAATTGGGTTAAATTTTCATGAGATTACCAAATATACTCCGAGAGTTGATAGTAAAATGGTTTGCAAACATTTAAGTTAGGCTTAAGTATTTTTGAAAACAACAAGGTTTCGCTGAAACCTTTGAAAGGTCAGAGTATTTCACTTTCTTCTTCAAGAGGGGTACACATGCCGCCAATATTTTCACCTGACAGCGATTTTGGTATTCTTCGTGGGAGCATCTCAGAAGCCAACAGAGCATCACGTATGCATGCCAAACTAAACCGACAAAAATGTTCACAGAAGCAACATAAAGTTTCAAAAATTCAACAACTTCAGTTGTAAATTATCCTTGGCCCGTCTTGGAGGTGCGTCGTGCATGGATGAACCATGCATCAAGCCATCAACTAGTACCATAGTATATTTGTCATTTTATAGTAAGTGCATGCACGTCTTTCACAATTTATTATTTTCCATTTCTAATTAAATAGAGCTGGTCTAATCTTAGTTTATCAGATTACTTGTACTCTTCTTTAACAAACGTGATTTGTCTCACTTGATTGGTCTTCTACTCATATTTTATTATTTAAAAGACTTTATGAAGATAAAATATAATTTATATTTTTAAAATTTGTTTTTATATTAAATTATTTTTTTAATTTTTTTTTATCTCACTAAACTCTCTTAAAGTTTAGTATAACTTGAAATTTGAAGTCAACTTCCATTTCATTTAATAGAAAAATTAACATTTTAAAATTAAACTAAAGTTCAAGGAATTTAATGGGTAAAAAAATAAACATATAAGAATAATTTGATATTGAGGTAAACTTTAACAGTGTAAATTATATTTTATTTTATATTTAAATATATTTTGTTAAAAAAATTTCTTCCTTCTTTTTTTTTTCCCCTCTAATTAAACTCTTTTCATGCAAGAGTATGCTTAAAGTTCTCATCTGGAGGAGCAAAGAGAAATTCACTTAAATGCCTCCACCAATCACATGAGCTATCATAAGTCTGCTCACTAGCCTTCAACATTAGCTTCGAATATCACTCTTAAACCCGATTTACAAAGAAGTCTTTCAAAATTTAATTTAAGCAAGTATCTTTTTATTAAAATCTTTGCTTCTTGTTTCAACGAAAAAAAAAAAATCTTTGGTTGTTATCTAGGGTTATGTATTCTGTAATAAACATTACCATTTTATAAGAAGTTGATTTGCATTATTTTAGTTTCTGCTATTGTGCTCTTTATCTAAGGTTTTTGTTATTTTATTATTTCTTGGTATAAATTCTGGTGTATTTAGAAAAACTTTATTACTCAAATAAAAGCACTAACATAAAACATATACTGCAAAAATAATTCAAGCTGTGCATCACACTTCTTAGAATCAAACAAACTAACACTCTTGAAAAGGGCTTTATAAGAGACTTCAGATCCCAGTTTTCACCTATTAAAAATTACAATTGAATTATTTATGAGAAAACAATTTCTGTGGCCTAGTAATTATGTATATACTATATACTTCTCTAGCTAGTATAGTATATATATCAGCAAAAACTAGTATAGTATATAATGTTTCTATTTATAGATGATTTTTTTTTTGGGTTCACATTAAAAATCATTACTACATAACAAGCTTGCGAATTTTTTCTGAAAAATTAAAATAAATGAATCAAATTTTTTGGTATAAAATAAATGAATCATTTTTTTTTTGGTGCTAAACAAATGAATCATTCGAGTCCCTACAACAAATTTCAGAAATTGAAAAAAAAAATCGAAAGAAGACTTGTTCTTAGTCGTACATTACGTGACATAACCCACCTCAACCTGAGTCTGTAGGCAAAGGACTTTCTTTTCCTTTCCATTCTCGTTCATTCTAAATTGTGACCTCACCCTCACACAGCTCCTGTTAGATCCCAAATTCCCAGCTCCCAAATTTTCGTCTTTTTGTTATTTCGAGGAAGCCATGGGCGATCCAATGACGCTCTGAATTACGTGCCTGTGGGAAGTGTTGCTCTTTCATTGGTTCTGAATTTGGTGGTTTCGGTCTTGAAATCTTCCGTGCTAGGTTTCGATGATTGGAGCAGTTGGGTCCGTGAAGAAGATGTCAGAATAGTTTTTGAAAGCAAAAAGGTGAATTTTTTTTTTTTAAATTTTGAGCTGCTGTGTAAAGAGGCTGGAAAATGGGGATGGGTTCCAAGATGGAAGGACCGTCTGCCCCAGTAAATCGACGTGACCCATATGAGGTATTGTTCGTGTCAAGGGACTCAACTGATCAGGAAATAAAAACGGCTTACAGAAAGCTCGCTCTCAAGTACGTTTGCTTCTGATTGCATCCTGGCCTTTTTGTTTATTTAAATCCCCATTTGGGTTGTGTCACTTTTCTGTTGAATTTTGCATGAGCTTCTGATTGTTCTAAAGGCTGTTGTTTCTGTTTGCTTTTGTTTTCTCTCTGTAGAAGTGATGGGTATCATTCCTTGTTAACATTAACATTAACATTAACATAGACGAATTGAAGAACCTTTGAAGGTGACGAACATTGTTGTCTAATAACCTTTCATGTTACAAATTGCACTGACTCCAGGACTGAATGAGTGGAGCAACTTAAATTCGTCTTTGATGTTCTGTTATTATTTTCATATGTGCTGTAAAGAACTTTTAGTTATCAATTCCCTCTATTTTTTAACAATAAAAGGGAGATGAATGGTATCCTTTATCATGATAATATTCCTGGAATTGATCTTGCAAAATTCTTGAGATAATCCTTTACAGCCACGTGTCTATGTTACTGGTCCGGGTAACAGGTCTACTTGTCTTTCAACATCACATTTGGCATGATGGATTTGTAAGGTAAAATGCTTGGCAAAGTAAAAACCTAGTAAATTCTATCGGTTGTATTGTTGTCTCTTTTTCTTTTCCTTTTTCTAGGAGGGAAGGCGGGGGTGTAGAGGAGGAACAAATCAGTTAAAGCAATATACAGATATTATTGTCAGCTTTTGCTTTGTGCTCCCATTTTTTTTCTGGTCTTGTAGAATCAAGGAGTTTGTGTTGTTATTTACTGGATAACAATGACATTGATGAGAGTGAACATATGTGGGATCTTTTTACATATCTTTATATAATGTGATATTTGCTTCATATAATTGACAGGTATCACCCTGACAAGAATGCCAATAATCCTGAAGCTTCAGAACTATTTAAAGAGGTTGCATATTCTTATAGTATCTTATCTGACCCAGAGAAGAGAAGGCAGTATGACAGTGCAGGATTTGAGGTCCCTTTCCTGTCCTTCCCATGGGAATCCAAAGCCCTGTTTTCTCAACTTTTCTGTTTTTCTTTTCCAATGTTTCCTTCACTATTAAAACACAAATATACTAGTTAGCCTTAATTGTAAAATCTAAGAGGTTGTTAACTTAAAACCACCTGTTACTTTTTTTAAGTCGTTGATTGTTGCTTCTTTAGTGCTAGAGTGGTGTCTGTTTCATTCATTGCCTCCAAGTGTCAGTCTGGATGAACTTGAGACCAATGAAATTTTTAAGACTGTGTTTTGATCATCCAACTGGCGCTTGCTTTGATTCTGAGTTAGAGTTTCTGGTCTTGGCACTTGGGAGAGGAAGAAGATAAACTGGAAACAGAAAAAGAACTTGAGAGAAATGGTAGATTACAGTTGCCCAATTGGGTCGACTCACTGAATCACTTTTTCCCTCCCTTGCCCTGTCCGCTCCTCTGCCCAAAGAATAGGAATTGCGATGACTGACTGTATTTTCCCTGGAGAGCATGCCTTCTGGGATCTTACCTTTTTCGGTATAGAATTGGACCTTCAATGATGTCTTGTGCACATGTCAGGGAGCAAAGCCATTCATATTGATGCAGGACACCAGAAAGTATATGATTTAAAAGATCAAAATTAGGTTTTCTTTTTTCGGGGAGAAATAATGGTAGAAACTAGGGGAGTTGAAGGCTCATACAAGGATATGTGGGGGCAGGGGTAGTTTTCAAGAAAAAGGATGAGGGTAAAAGGGTCAATTGGTGGCTGCTAGAATGCAGTGAACAATACCTGCAAACAGTAACTTCACAATTTGCTGGGCAAACAGATCTGAAAACGAAGTTAGTCTTAAAAAAAATCAAAGTAGATTAGATCAAGATAGAGAGCAGACAACCTAGGCATCACTATATATTAGATGACGGCTTGGGATTGATTCCTGCTGGTGAACCTTGACCTTAAAATGGGACAACCTCTCCTCCCCCTTAAATTTGGTCTACCAATGTATATATTAGGTGACAGCTAGGGTTTCCATGAAAATAATCTCTTCATTCTCCATATATCTTTGAATAATTCATTATAACACTTATATAGGACTAGTCAAACTTGGGGACCAAGTTGTCCACAACTTAAGGCCCAAATCAAGTAACCACTCTCTAATAAACATAAATAAAATCCTAAATAGCAAAAATAACATATGGATTTTTTTTTTATTAAATTTGAGCAAAATTCTTCTTCTTTTATTGGTCTAAATGGTTTGTTTTTATATATGAATATATGATTAAGCATCCTTCTTGAATGTCTTTCCTCTTTTCAGTTCATAATTTTTCCCTATGATACACTTGGGCCAGAAAAACCTGTGCTCAAAGTGGAAAATTTTATGTATGGAAAGATAGAAATAAAATGACTACAATTTTGTTTATTCACTTAATCTTGTTAGGTGTATAGGTGCTTTTCTTCTAGTATTCAAGGCTCTTTATTTTGGGGGTATATAAGGGGGGGGGGGGAGATGTAAGAAAAATTACCAACTTGACCCTTAGTCCAAGTATTATATTTGGTTATTTACTAAAATCACCTTTTGGAGGAGAAGGGTGTATTGTTAGTGTGGACCATAGTTGTCACTTGTCAAATCGTGAATCGTATTTTCAATTTTTGAATTGTGAATTGTGAATCGTGAATCGTAACGTATCGTACGATTCAGCAACACATTACTAAAATACTTAAATACACATGATTGTGGACAGTAATTACATTTAACATGTAATCTGTTATCAAGAACACTGCAACGATCCCATGTGACATCCTTCTTCCCCTTCTTCTTAGCCTTAGGAGCCATCCAAATACTCTCTGTTTTGAACCACCAAAAACAGAGACAATAAGAATTCTAGCACCCACTCAGCCACTCTGTTTTGAACCAATGAAACAGAGGCACGAAGAAGCTGTGAAAACCAAACAAATGCTCTGATTTGAAGCACTGAAAACAGAGAAACATGAAACCTGCAGAGACACTGGACACAGAGAGGCTCTGGACGCAGAGAGCACTGTGTCGTGCGTGAGACTGAGAAAAACGAAAGGAGCAGAGAGAGAATTGCATTCTGCACTTGTGCGTTCTGCAGAATCTGCACTTTTGCAGTTCTGCTTGAAAAACAAAAGGAGCAGAGAGAGAATTGCGTTCTGCACTTGTGCGTTATGCAGAATCTGCACTTTTGCTTGAAAAACAAAAGGAGCAGAGAGAGAGAACCACAACGGAATGGGAAACGACGGAATGGTACCCATCTATTCCTTCCTTTAATTTCGGCAGTGCCGATTCGTATTCTGCATATATATTGAAGCAAAAAAAAAAAAAACGAAACAAATCGCAGAAGACCACGATTCGAATCGGTGATACAAAATCACACCGATTCAGGCGATTCCGGCACGATTCAGAGCCGGACACGATTCAGCTTCTGATTCGAATCGTGGGCAGCATGAATCGAATTGAATCGCACGATTCAAATTGCGCGATTCTAACAACAGAGGTGTGGACTTCTCCATTTGATGTTTAACATTCTTTCAATTCATAATTGTTGCTTCCATAGTGCCAGAATGGTGTCTGTTTCAGTCATATTGCTTCCAAGAGTCAATCTGCATGAACTTGACAGCAATTTAAATTTTAAGGTGTCTTTTTTATTGTCCAACCATTGCTTTCATTGATACCATGCTATAGTTTTTGGTCTTGGCACAAGAGAGGAAGTTGATAAACAGGAAGCAGAAAAAGAACTTGAGAAATGATAGATTAGAGTTGCCCAATTGGATCAACATACTGAATCACTTACTTCCTCCCCATGTCCACCCTTCCCTAAAAGAACAGATATTGTGATACCTGACAAGTTGGCTGTCTTTTATCTGGAGAGCATGCCATTTTGTCATCTTACTTATATTGTGACCTAGAATTGGATCTTCAAGGATGTCTTATGCTTTCAACTATGTACTTCTCGGGAGAGAGGGGCAAAGGCATTCATATTACCTGCTTGCAATATGGAACACGATGGGATTACATATCTACACTTGTTACATTTACATAGTCACAATTGGATATTATATGCATTTAGGTGTGAAGTCTGGGCCATTTGTTTCATTACAGACTGCATGTAAATATGTTCTGTTTTTATTTCCTGTCTTGCTTTCTTTTGAAAGATTGTTATCTTTGCAATCAATTTGTAAATATTCATTCTATTTATCTTCACTATTGTGGCATGTCAATTCTTAAATATTTAAGTTTGTTTCAGCAGCATTCTACTCCTTTTTATTGGTGTAAATGGTTTGTTTTTAAATATTATTATATATACTTCTTGAAAGCTTTTTCATGTTTCAGTTCATATTCTTCCTGAAATATTTCTCCTTTTGATGTATAACATTCTTTAAGCTATTGAATTTTATGCCACTACATATCAGGCACTTGATCCTGATAGCATGGACATGGAAATTGACTTATCTAATCTTGGAACTGTCAACACAATGTTTGCAGCTTTATTCAGGTGTGAATTTAGTACATGACTAATTGATTTTCAAAGTTATTTAGCTTTGCTTTGTTTCTTATTCTATTTGGTTACAGCAAGCTGGGAGTCCCTATCAAGACTACCATTGCAGCCAATGTTCTTGAAGAAGCTCTGAATGGCACAGTTACAGTCAGACCCCTTCCAATTGGAACATCAGTTAGTGGAAAGGTTCTTACTTTCTTCATGTTGTGAAGCAATACAGTAGTCTTCCTGGTGGTGTATTTGTTCCACACTTACATTTATGTCACAATTTGTTGCAGGTAGAGAAGCAATGTGCTCATTTTTTTGGTGTGACAATAAATGAGCAGCAGGCTGAGTCAGGGATTGTAGTAAGAGTTACTTCAACTGCACAGAGCAAATTCAAGGTATGACTGATGTCCTTATTATAACAATTCCTGTCTTTGTCTGTTCTTCTGTTGAAATTCTGCTTCTCGGTAATATGGTATTGGATTGTAATATTGAAGACTGATTTTTCAGTTGCTCTACTTTGAACAAGATGCAAATGGTGGCTATGGTTTGGCACTGCAGGTAGTCTATACTCTTCTAGTGCTTATACGTTTATTCCCCCGTTCCCCCTTTTCAAATTTTTGTTCCTACCAACCTGTGGTACTTATTTGGAGAACTTTTGGAGCAAATATGAAAAATCACACGTATTCATAGTGTTCAACAATTTCCTTCTTTGAAATTATTCTTAAACATGCTAGGTCCCCAGGTTGGTTTGTGATATAGAAGCTGATACGAACCTAGGGAGAACCACACCCCAAAAGCTAGCTATTGAGGTGGGAGAGCCCAAGGCCATATAAACCCCACATCAGAATCCCATACTTCCGATGTGGGACTCAAGTCCCATACCTTGCAATTGGGTCCTAACAGAAGCATTCATGTACCAAAAAGTCTGCAAAACGTATCTTGCAGCTGGACTACGTAAAATAAGTGGTTGCCAGGATTAAAATCAGAGAAACACATAACACAAACATAAGGAGAGAGAGCTGCAAACCTGCAACCAGTTATTTGAATTGATTCTGTTAAGACAAACGATGCAGATTAAGCTATTTATAATTGATTTGTACATTGCACAAATTCCAATTAACATTTATTACAATCTGCTTCTATTTTGTTTGTCAATGTTGCAGTAGTTCTTGTGCAATTGCAATTGGGCATACATTTACTTAACATTGATGCATATGTCTTTCTGTACAGGAAGATAGCGAGAAGACTGACAAGGTGACATCTGCAGGAATGTATTTCTTACATTTTCAAGTGTACAGAATGGATTCAACTGTGAATGCGGTATGCAAATTATGTTCATTAGGTTTCGTTTCCTTTGTTCTAATATTTTGCGGTTTAGGGCAGGTTGTTTGTAAAGTCGTGGTTACTTTTAGTGCTCTGGTGCAGTTAGCGATGGCCAAGGATCCTGAAGCAGCTTTCTTTAAAAGGTTGGAAGGTCTTCAACCTTGTGAAGTCTCGGAACTAAAGCCTGGCACTCATATATTTGCTGTTTATGGTCTGAATAATTTATTTTGTTTTATTGTCCTTTTGCTTGCTTTGGCTAGTTTTTCTTTTTCACATAAACTATTTAAGTTGCATGTACACTGATTCAAGTTGACATTATTTAGGAGATAACTTCTTTAAGACTGCTACCTATACAATTGAGGCAATATGTGCAAAATCATATGAAGATACCACCGAAAAACTTCAGGATGTTGAGGCTCAAATTTTAAGAAAGAGGAATGAGCTACGCCAATTTGAAGCAGAATACAGAAAGGTTATTATTGGCTTTAGATTTTCATGGCATAAAGTTTATTCTGAGGCACTCACAGTGTTGTTTCTCTTAATACTTTTCAGGCATTGGCACGCTATCAGGAAGTGACAGACAGATACACACGAGAAAAACAGTCTGTACGTTCTTTCAACCTGAGTTACATTTACAACACAAGTGCAGAGCTGGATATGCACACATTTGCATTCCTTTTACTATTAAAATTTCTCACCCTACTTGCTTGGCTGCTCAAAATAGGGCACCGTTGTCTGAAGAAATCACAAATGTATAATTTTATGCTGAATACCTTGCAACTTACCAACCAATTTAAAAGGAGAAAAAGGATACAACTCAACTGTGTCATGAGATGCTCATCCTAGGTTTGGCCTTTTATGTATATTAATATGTGAAGATGTAGGAAATTTCATGGAGTCTACTATTATAAAAGTTTAACCTACGAGGGGCAAGTCCATGAATGGTTTATATCTCTAACATGCCCTCTTATACAAGTGTCATTTGGGCCTGAAATGTGGACAAAACACAAGCCCGCTCAAACCTTATGCTGATATAATAGTTTTAATCAGAAGAATGAGGTGGCATGTATCAAACTCTTGATCATTTAGTCATAGAGGCTATAATATCATGTCAAAGAACCAATACTTCTAAATGCTTAAGCTCTTTGGGTGGTGCAGGACCAGGAATGGTGTTTAAATTAACACTAAATATTATAACCTCACACCCTACTAATACCAATATGCAGACTTTTTTTCTTGTACTAGCCTGAATTGAGTTGTCTAGCACTCACTGACTCTTTAAGACTTATAGAAACACATCATGTCAAAAAAAGAAAATAAAATAAAGAAACCCATAAATGTAATGAGAAATTGTAAAAAATTTGGAGGTTATCTGTATGCTTTCCAATAATATGTTCTATTAGCTTTCTTCGTGTGTTATGCTACAAGCTCAAACTTCTATGATTCTATCCTGTAGATAAAGTTTTCCTCTCCCCTTCCCCCCCCCCCCCGGGGGTTCTTCTGACATTACCATTACATATTTTTGGCAATCAGTTAGTCGTTTGTTACACTTACAATTATAATATGATGAAACTAACGTTTTATTATCTCTCTGACCTTGTTAAGTCCGATTTGCTACTCAGGTAGACGAGCTTCTGAAACAAAGGGACAGTATCCATTCTTCCTTCACCGCTGTCAAGGCAACCAATATTAGTGGCAGTGCTAGTAACTTGAGCAATGGAAGTACTAGCAAAATCACAGAAGATTCCAAAGCTGAGAGCCCTGGGTCAGATGGCAAGGATAAATCGGGCAAAAAGAAATGGTTTAACCTCAATCTTAAGGGTTCTGATAAGAGGTTGATTTAAAATGCACTTTATTTTACTTGTCTATATCAATCAGAGCTTGAGTGACAGTCATGGCATCACACTTAGCAGCCTGTTGATGTTTTGCTTGCAGTGCTATGTCTGGAATTTTTTTTCCTTCTTTAATTGGTTCCACCAAGGGTGTAAACTGGTTTGTTAATCTGTTCCTTGGTATGTGGTGCATTCAAAGGTATTTGTCTTACTATTTTCAATATTTTTGTCGTCGAGTGAGACTTAATCATCCAATTCCCATGTAGCATCCTGAACATATATAATTTTGATATTGTAATGATATATTCATTCTTGTAACTGTCATTTTCTTCAGCCTTGCTCTTTATCATCTCAGACGCCAGCTCCATCTAATAAAATAAATATATAACATGTATATATAATATATTTACATAATACACCTGCAGCATTGCTCTTTCAGGCCAACAAGGGCTCTCGAAACGTGGTAACCTCTCCTCCCCTCAACTTCTTTATTTTAAAATATATATATATATATATAGCTTTCAACTTTCTTTGGGTAGTAACTACAGAATTCTGGTGCAAACTTGTTGTCTTCTCAAGTTTTATGAACATATGCTAATTCGTATCTGCAAACACGACACAAATTGAATTCAACCCCTGCATTCATTCTTCAGTGAAGCATTCTTCATGTACTGCTCCCTAACTGGTCTTGGAATCGAAGACTTGTTCTCTCTTTTTTTAGAATCTTGGAAAACTTCAGATCCATTGGTTGGGCTTAACTAGGGCCTAAAACAATCTAAGCCCGCTAGAGCTTGGGATTGATCCCGTTGACCCAAAAGTTTGGGTTGGGCTTAGGCCTACCAAGCTAAGCACAATAAGCCCATATGTTACCTAAGCTCATGAACAATTGCAATTAATATCGATTCTTCAAATTTGAAATTGGATCAATTAAAATTCTTTCACTGATCATAAGGAGTCAACAAGATCAGGAAGTCATGGCAAATTTGAAGAAATTCGAATATCAAGATATAATTATCATTTAAAAGCAAATTGTGTAAAAGCCTTCTTCACTTGCAGTTTTTGCTTGTTCTCAACTGGATTAGTTAGGCGCTTCTTTCTTTCCTGTTATATTTGGTTGCCATGGTTATTTATCTTGTTTGAGGTTGATTACCACTGTCCTTAATATATTTGATTGCATTTGAGTGTGTACTTTTGCGTTTGCATGACCCTTCTCGTTTTCTCGTTTGCCCTAACCTATAGCCAGCGGACTTCAACAATAGAAGTTAACTGTTATCTTTGGCAATGAAAGGGAAAATGAAAAATGATGAAATCTTTCTCCCAAGTATCAATTGTACGTATAAATGCCCAGGAACTTAAGAGTTTTGCCTCACTTTTCAAGGAAATTACTCCAGATTGAAAGTGCTTAATAATTCGCGTTTTAATGTAAAGAAAGCCGGAGTTATGGACAATAAAATGCAGCTTTTACTAATTCTTACCCTACTTTATCATTCAGTTGCTCAGGTTAGTCATTCATCCTATAAAGAAAAGAACCTTAGTTCAGTCTAATTTTCAATAAAAATTATAGCTTTGACCATATTCGTTACAAATTAGACATAAAATTATTCCCCCCCTCTTATGTTTTTAAAGAAATAGACATTGTTAGTTGGGGGAGGAAATCAAAGCTTCACCCTTGTCAATAACCTTGTCAAACCTCCAGTAAATATATATATATATATATATTACTTGTTATCAATATAAAATTCTCCTCGCAGAGAAAACGAAATTAAAATATACTCACAACTCTCTTTTAGTAAATAATAAAAAATATAAAAAAATAATTAATGAACATATATAAGTACTGTCTCACAACTCTTAATATAATTGTTCCTGTCACAAAATTATATACCGTTTTCCTAAAGTTTGAAAGTGCACAAAATTAGATTTAAATAAAGAGATTGATTAAAGATATACAATTTTTTTTCCGAAAAGAGAAGAATTAGATGGATGTCATTTCAAGTTGAAGTAAACTATTATGGCCATTATTTTTAAATCATCAATTCCTTGCCATCTTATTAATTATAAATTGGTTTACTTTAAGAAAAAGCTTATTGGCCTTACAATTAGACTCTTAAGAAAGCTAACCAGCTATCATTTAAGTAACTTTCCAATAGTAAAATTCAAACCTAATCCACTGAGCAAGGTTGCTTTTACACACCCTATTACTTACTCTTGTGACTTGGAGCTAATTGGCTTTTTCTCCTTCAATTCCTAACCTACTGCATATTGCCTCAATTATTAGCCAAACTTTCCTATGGATTGATTTGAACTTTGAACACGGACACACAAGACATATATAAGGACTATTGACAAAAGAGGCACCATGAATCGGAATACTATTTCAGCCTTAAAAAAAATATGCAGATTGTTTTGGGCTATATATATAGTACAGTTAATAGAGACTACGTACCATCTTAGGTCATTTGTTTAGAAACTTAAGAAAAAAAGGGTGGGGGATGACTTGGGGCATAAACATTAACTTACTTTAACTACCATTTCTTGCAATCTAAACAAGCTTGTCTTGACTTGTCCAGTTGTCCTGAATCTAAATTAGACGTATAGTTTAATGAGTTAGACCATTACTTACATCTGCTTGGATTTTCCCAAGAAACAATCTGCCAGAAACCCAAGAAATTGTTTATATAATTAAGCTTTCTTTGTTTTTGTTTTGTTAGAACAAGCACATCCTACTACCAAGTTCCGCAGACGCATCCAGATTATATAAATAATATATATAATTAAAATCATTCTTACACTTATAAATGATCTTTTTGTAAGAGAAATTTTATAAAAGTTACCTTTAAATTGAATTTATACATTATGCATATCATATTAATAAAATTTTACATTAATCTAATATTGTTTTTTATTCCTTTAACTTATATTAAAATTAACATATAATGTGACTTTGAAGAAAGTGATAATATTCATTTCTTCATCACATACTAGTAATTGTTTAAATTCTATAAAATTTTGCATGCAAGATAACTAGGTATATAATTTTACAATGAATTATTAGATGATATATTGGGGTGTCAACGAAAAATTCTATGTATTGGTAACCTAATCTTGGATTTATTAAGTTAGATTCCTCAATCGGTATGGTGTGAGAATCTAATGTAGAATTGGTTTTATATGTGACAGCTTAGTTTGTGGACAGTTTCCCTAGCTATAAACTATATATATCTCTTCGATATAGGAAGCTATGTAAAATAAATTTTTTTTCTCATTTTTGTTTAATGACAAGGAACTTAATTTATGAGACGATTCTAGCAGAAGTTAACCCGAAAGTTCTCTTATTTAATACGTCATGACTGTAAGTTCATATGTCAATTCTATCATGCTTCACTTTGTGTATTCACTGCCCCTAAGCACGCTGCAATTATTAAATAAAATAAAAAAAAGAGGAGATAAAATTAATAAGACGTGCGTGCATAACAAAATTTTCTATCATTTTAGTGAATAATACTTGAAGTTTAGCAAGATTCGAGCATTGTTGCAGTCACCTTCATCTACTTTGAAACGTATTCAGTTAATGTAATTGACAAAGTCTTTTGCTATATTTATAAGAATCTGAACTAAATTTTGTCCTTACAAGAAAGACGAGTTCCAGAAAATCAGAGTTGTCCTATGGATCGAATAACTAACACATAGGGGAAAAAAAATAGATTGCCATAAGTAAACAGCATCGTCTTCCTAGTAGAAACAATAGGAATCTAGGTTTAAGAATGAACTTTGTTATCAAAATCTATTTCTAGTTATAGAAGTTGAAACTTAATTAAATAGGAAATCAAGCTGGAACAGCCCAAATTAGAGTAAGTGATAAGTGATAAACTGGTCAATGAAGAAAGTCTAAATAGCTGCAAACAGTTTAGTGCACATGTGGCATTAATTTGTGCCATGTAAAGGAAACTTATACTAACAAAATACAATAAGAATATTTCATATATATATATATATATATATATAGAGAGAGAGAGAGAGAGAGAGAGAGAGAGAGAGAGAGAAGATCGATTTTGTCATGTCATGTGCAAATGTCCCCTAAGTATGAATGTCTTTGGGTTATATGTTATGTGAGTGACATATTGCATTGCATTAGCATGGCCGTCTAAATGTCCCTCACTTTGTTAACAAACCCTGCACTTGTTTTTGTCTTATTGACTGACCAAAGTCCCCTTCTCTCTCAAACTCAATTCATGGGAACTTCCAAACGTTTATTTTAAACCCATAAAAAAGGCACAACGGATTTTAGAATTGCTTCTTTTCTTTGTCATAAATATGGACATTCTAGACTACAATCTAGGCTTAGCTTCCCGTTGATTAGATTATTAATTGTTTAGTTAGTTAAATATATGATAAGAGAGAGAGAGAGAGAGAGAGTTCACACATGACTTAAAGCTAACTCCACCCCTACAATACATCCACCAATTTGGTTTTTAAATAAGGAAAATAGCAATTTTAAAATGAAGTAGGTAGTGTCACTTGGAGTACATGGAGGGGCTAATTGAGTCATACCCACATTGTTTGGGGAGTGCTTAAAAAGTTCTTTGAACATATCTACAGAAAGGATTTCCAACTTGAAAACCAAGTCACATTGGGAGTTATCTTTTTATCCTTTTTGGATGCTTCCAAAGTAATGGTTGCGAAAAGAAACAAAGACGATTAGAAAGTTAATGGAGTTCTAATATGATATAGGATCATGTCTCTTAATAATCGCTGATTAAATATTGTGATTTATTGTTCCATTGGTTAAATTTACTTGATAAGCACAACTTGGTGGGCCATAATCACGATTCGGGTGATCTTAAATGATAATATCGGCATCACTTCAATCAACAACAACAAAAGTAAGCATGATTAATGCCCTCCAGAAGTGGTTTCTCTCAAATTGATGGTGGAAACCCATTACAACAAGTTCAAAACCAAAAAATTAAAAGGAAAAATAAAAAGAACAAATTAACCAAAAAAAAACCACAAATTTATTGTCAAGAAGACAGTTGTTATGAATCAACAAGACTTGTGAAGTATGATTGGACAATTCTCTCTCACTACCCCTATCTTATATTCAAGTCATAAATTTAAGTGTTCATGTGGGGGCAACTGCCCCAAAACTTGCACATGTGGTCCCAATGTGGGTGGCACCTACCTATGTTTGTTCAAACAGTGTGGAACCAATCAGATGTAGCTTCCCATGTGTTATCACCCTACATCAGGGGAGAAAACATTGAGTTCATGCCTAACCATTTCTATGCATATAGCTCCCAACCCACTTCTCCAATTTTTTTCCTCTTCTCTCTTAAAAGACATTCTTTCATGCTTTCTTCTTTTTCTAGACCTTTTCACTTCACAATTTCAACCTAGAACCTGTCTTTAATCAATGCATGTGCTTCGCGTTCGGTTTTTTTTGTCCAATCCGTTTTTGTGTATGCTTTGTTGAAGACAGGAGGAATGGTTCAAATTAATAACCAATTGATAGATTATATAACGAGAATTTTTTTTGTTAAAATTTTTAATAAAGTAATTAAGTATATTTATTAACTTTTAAATAGATGAGTGTTTCTTGTCACTTCATTCTATCCAATAACTATTTTTAAATTAATATAATTGAATTTTGTCAAAAATTATGATTATTATTTTGACTGTATAGTATTACTCTCATATATATATATATATATATATATATATATATATATATAAAACTAGCGCACTATTAAAACCCTAAATCCTAACTGGCCCCCTGCTACTCTATATGGCAATTTAATTGAACTAAATCTAATGAATCAGACAAGTTCACAAAATTTATGTGGATGCATGAATCAGTTACAAATAGTAGTTCGGACTGCCAATGTTACTGCACCAGATGGCCAGTATATCAATTGAAAATTAATTCCCACTGTCAAACTACCTTACCAAAGACATTAGAGAAAAGTGGAGCCTTTGAAAAAAAAATACCATATGCATAAAATAAAGAAAAAAAAGAAGGCCATTTATGGAAGACAAGTAACACAAGATGAAGCCAAAAATTGGTACAAGCGTTTTGCTTGGCCACCACTGGTCCCAACAACAACTGCTAATCTCTCTAAGACTAAGTGAACTCCTTTTAACCTTTATTAACGAGACTACTCACATCTATAGGAGATTGTCAATTCAGTGTACATGTTTTCTTTTGTGTGTTAGTGTGATGAGACTGACTCCTTGAGCCCCATAGTGGTATTAAAGTGGCCCTACCCTGGTTTTCCCAACCTTCCCAGGACTACAGAGAAAGACCCAAAGAGCAAAATCATTGGATCCACATGATAAAGCAAAAGAGTTTTAGGTTTAGCAGTATATTAAACGTTGTTTTCTTTTTCTAAACTAATTAATGGATCCTAATGCGAGTCATAAATCTACATACATTATTTTTATTTGGTGCCTCCGGTAAACCCATGTTATATGAAGCTTAATTATTGGGACCCACCTTGAAATATTAATTAAATGACCTTTACATATTGCATGTTCCATCATGTTTACACAAATTGACACAAGAAATATTAATTGAACACTCAAGCAAGAAATAGAAAGCAGAAATTAAGCTTAAACATGTTCATAAGAAAAGAGAAAGAAATTTACTAAGATCAATGAAGTCCCAAAAACCCATACATATTAACGGTTGGGTGTCATGATTAAACAGCTTGACCTTTCATTAATTTACCCATGTCATGGTACTTACTAATTAATACAAGCCTAACCAATTAATTGAATTAATTCAATTGATTGGCCACTTGGAGATTATGCTAATGATGATTAATAATCGGATCTATAACAATTGAAATAGAATTTAAACTTTCACTCCAAAGATGATCCATATCATGGGGATTTACAAAGATTTTTTTTTTCTTACATGGGAAAATTTGACTAATTGGGAGGGCTTTGAATAGAACACACAGGAGAAAGAGGGGACAAGGTGGGTCACATTAGGAGTTGTGATGAAGACTTTGGAATTGAAGGAGGCTTTACTTTTTAAATTTTTATTTTTTATGATAAATATTAGTATAAGCCACTATGATTATGATTAATTATGCTTTCTAAGTGGGAGATTACAAGCATAAGAAAGCTTTCACTGTCACTCTCACTCTCGTAGTTAGTGAGATTCGCAGAGATCTCTCCCAAAGAAAGAAAACGAATATAGAAGTATAGATTTCAACGTCAATCACGCAAACATCCTAAACAATAATTCATCATCATCAACACGTAATGGTGGGACCCAACCAAACCCTAAGTTTTGTGAACACACACCTGAACGTTATTATATTCAATTCAATATCCTCCATGTCATAACATTAAAATGCCCTCTCAGACAAGCCAAATGTGAAGTGTGTAATAACTAATAACAAAGGTGCCCGCTTTGTTTTCATGTATAGCTATAGCTAGAATAAGCTAAGCTTCTAAGCTTCTTGCTATGTTGACTTTATTCACAAAATTGCCATCATTGCAATCGGTGACATGTGTGAGAGAATAGGTTGGAATAATGTGAAACATGAGTATCTAACATGTGATATGAGGAGTGAATATGATGTTGACACGTGGGCCATGCAGCAGTGATTAGTGGGATTGACGGTGTTAGATCTAAGTGTCATCTCCTAGTTTAGGATCTTGGATGCTATCATACTATGAAAGCTTTTATCTCTATCCCTCATCTTGTAGGGCTGCTCTGACTTTTTCTAGAGAGAGTGTGTGTGTTGGTGGTGGGTGAGGGTGTCGGCTTTTAAGATCGAGCCAAGGCAAAATTGATGTAATAGGAGAGAGAGAGAGAGAGAGAGAGAGAGAGAGAGAGAGAGAGAGAGAGAGAGAGAGAGAGAGAGAGAGAGAAAGATATTTAATGAGAGAGAGGAGAGAAAAAAAAGCTAAAAATGGAAAAGAAATCAAATAAACTAGTGAGATGGGGTGGAAGTTCAATATCTAATTTTGGTGCATGCAGGGTAGACATGCAATTACAATTGCAATTACTACTGCTTTCAGAATTCTTTGTATCAGGTGCTGGAGTAGTTGGAGTCAGCTGCAGCAGGGTGGAGACTGGAGAGAGGGACATGGGCTTCACGGTGGCTCATTGGGTTTCGTTCCTTCACCAAGAATCCAAGTTTGTAATGAAAGAATACGAGATTACAAAAGTACCCAGAAAAAAAAAAAAATTTGATTTCAAATGGAACATTTGTTTTTGTGAGTTAATTTTAATGCTGTCGTAACTCCTAAGAATCTTAAACTAATGTCATAGAAAAGAGGTGGCATAAGCATTATGGAGTGGTATATGTACGTGTCATAAATGAAGTGGGTCAGACACTGTAATGAGCTATATTCTTGCTTTAGCAAATGTTTATTAGTTGATCAAACAATCTGGCAAGCTTTTGGTTGGCCATCTTACGCAAAGTTCAAATGCATCAAAAGAGTGGAAGCAATTGCCACAGAAACATCCATGTATACTTTTCTAACCTAATTGCATTAAGAGAAAGAAAGACTCCATTGACTCTTTTTCTCTCTCTCTCTCTCTCTCTCTCTCTGTACTTGTTGGTTTTCTTTTTACTTTGGACTATCTGTACTTGTTGGTTGGACATTCAAATTAAACAGACTTTGATGGGTTGAGATGCTAAACAAAGGAATGGGTCCAACAGACTATTAAATTTTGAATGAGTCATTCTGCTGATTATAATCGATCCAGTCAAGTTCATTGGTTGAGATTGAGACTGAGCTACCTGCTTCATACATAATAATGCATAATTTATGTACTAGTTGGCTTGTACGTACAAGAGGGAGAAGTGTGTGAATTAGAAAAAAGAATGATATATGGGTCTGATCCACAGCCAATAATTTTATATAAGACTTTCAACCCGTGCCATACTCCCATCACATGCATCACATTCTCAATCCTCGTGTTGATTCCATTACCCTCTGATCTTTTGCATAATAAATTGAGTGTCTTATTTCTTTCAACTTTTATCCCAAACTATTCATAAGTCAAATAATTGAGATAGGGAGGCTGATGAAGCCCGCCTCTGTAATTTTAACAAACAAGTAAAAAGGCAATGGAGATAAACTGTCGTGAGACAATTTGCAATCCTTTGGGTCCCTTCCCCCTGTGGGTGTTCTTGGCTCTTGTTCCCATATTTTCACACACTTTCTTCTTCTTGGGACGTCCGCAAACACCCTTCTCTCTCTTCACTGAGAATACAATTACTTTTTTTTTTTTCAAAACCCATTGAATCCTGGGTATAAATAGACACCAGCACATGCAACAACTCCTTAATATTAACACATACCCTTCTTCTTGTCTCACTTTCACTGCCCCTTCTTCAAATCTTCGATTCAAATCTCTCCCATGGAGAACCAACTACACTACCATAGTAAAAGAACAAATCCCACTTCTCCCACGCCCTTAAAGCTCTTTGGGTTCAGCGTCCAGGAAGACATGGAAGACGAGGTGCTTGGAGATGTAGCAGACTCAATTGCCAAGGCCACTTCCCCATCTGGGTCGCCGGACTCCGGTGGTGGGGGTGGCGGCGGAGGCCCTTTCCCTCCTTCCTCCGGTGACAGGAAATACGAGTGCCAGTATTGTTGCCGAGAGTTCGCAAATTCACAAGCACTTGGTGGGCACCAGAACGCGCACAAGAAAGAGCGTCAACAGCTCAAACGGGCCCAGTTACACGCCGCCAGAAACGCCGCAGTCTCGTTCGTGCGGAACCCGATCATCTCCGCCTTCGCCCCACCGCCGCACCTGTTGGCTCCGCCGGGGCCCTTGGTGGTTCCGCCGTCGTGGGTGTACGTTCCGCCACGTGCCGCGCCACCTCCTTTCCACGTATCAGTATCACACGGTTGCGTGTTCCCGTCGGCGAACAGCAACACTAGTTATAGTAGTAGTAATAATAGTAGCCTAACAGGTGGGAAATCAGCGGGTTCAGGGATGTTACCCCACGGTGGCGGAGTAAGGGATTCGTCATCTGCATTGTCAACGATGGGGTCGCAAGTACAGGCCCGGGTCCACAACGGTAGAGTTGATGGGCCTTCTTTAAGTAGGTTCTCGAAAGGAGATGGTGGGCCCAATTTCGATGATGCATTGGGCTTGGACTTGCACCTTAGCCTTGCGCCTGCTGCGCCGTGATCTCTCGGCTCGGCTTGGCTTGAAACTTTGAAAGTGATCAGTGAGTGTAGCCATCTCTAGGTTCAGGCTTGATGCGGCGCTTAGGGCCATGTATGGCTGCTTCAGCTTCCCATCTTGTAAATTTTCACATTTATTTGTTTATTTTTTTTTCTTCAAGCAAATGATTTCACTTGGCACACATTGCAGTCATTGCTCATTGACCACATACACTAATTTTCTTTTACTTTTCTTCACTATCATCCAAATTTTGTACATCACCCATCTACATTTATAAGTTTACACCTTTTTTTTTGAATTTGTTTATAATTCCATCATATATCTAACAGGAAATAATAAGAACTAAGAAAACCATTTAATTAATCAAACTAGTCGTGTGTAATTTTCAGCAGGAGAGTGCATATGAAAACCAACAATGTTTAGACAGGTAGGGACATAGAAAGTACAATCAATGTGAAAATATTATGGCGTTTTTGAGATTTTCTGCCGGGATTTAATAAAGTAGTTAATGGTACAAAATTTGCATTCACATGCTGAAGTCACAAAAGTCTTTAGTGTACGTGTAGTTGAGGTGAAATTTGAAAACAAAGAAAAAGCATCGCAAAGTGTGGTGGGAAGTGCATATTGCCTTGTCACATATTACTCGTATCCTAGGTGCAGTTTTGTCCCTCGTGGCCAAGCGATTTACTGAGCCCTACAAGTGCAGCTATCAACGGTTAAAAGAGGCGCTCGTAAGAGTAATATTGGTGTCACCATCACGTGATGAGAAAATATGCACCTCTGTAGCTATTATTGATCAGTGGCACAAATCTAGGAGTGTGTTTTTTTTAAAAAAAAACAGTAATATAATTATGACACTGGTTTTACTAAAGGTGAAAACGAAAGTTAATTTCTTGGTTAAGATTGTTATGCTATTTTTTCTTAGACTGGGAGGAGGCTGTGAATAGGTCTGTTTCTTTCTGTCAATATGTTATAATAATAGCATTTCAGGATATGCCTTATTTAACATAAATACCATATAGCTTATGGAGCTGCAATAATGAAAAAGCAACGTGTGTCCCTTGTCACCTAAATGGTTAAATTTGCTTCAATGACAATAACCAAGCAAGAAAGAGGAAGAGAATCTTCAGATGAAGATTGATATTATATATATAATTGCATTGTTCCCCCAATAGATTTCTAAGATCTTTCTGCCTCTCAAAGAAGGTGAAATATCATTGCAGTATTAATTTTCTAGACTCTAAAAGCTATATTAATATATTAACCCTTCGATGGTTTGTTGGTGCCTTATTTTCTTCTTGACTAAGAGTTGATAGAATGTGGAACCAATAACGTGCAGACTAATTTCTGTGAGTCATTTTGAAATGTTCAGTCTGATTGGATGAACCGATTAAAATCAAGTGCTTGAGTCAAACACCATAACCTTTCATTGTCTCCCATAATTCACTGATTAACCTTGATATCTACTCTTTAGGTTGCTGTCCAAACACAAGGAAGCTGATAGAGAGAGTGTTTGTTGAGAAAATAATAGACAAGAATGGCTTCTAACTCTGAAGAGACTTGTCGGTAAGACAAACCTTACGTGTACGGTGTATCCAAAAAGAGAGAGAGAGAAACCTAATTCTTTGTTATTAAGCTTTTGGGGTAATTCCATTTATAGAATTTTCTTTTGCAGTTTGCACAACCTATATATGCATAAACTGATGAGATAGCTGCATGCATCTGAATTTGATTGCTGAAAAAAATGTTTACGCTTCAGTAATTTGTTCACAGTATATGATATATAGGAGAGATTGAGTAAATATTAATTAACACTTACGAAATAATAATTTAAAGACCCAAAATATCAAAAATATTTCTAGGATTTTCCTGTAACTTTTTATTTTTTTTCCCTCTTATTTTGCTTAACAAGAGAAACAAATAATAAATTTGTGAGGAAGAGAGTGAGCTTGAAACGGTCATGTTGACAGGCGGTATATTCCCAAAATTCTTCATCTTTGTCCTTTCCCAACTTAAAGCGGAGTTCAGAAATTGAATATATTACATATATTTAATTTAATGGAATTAAGATAACACAAGGTCGGTTCTTTTGCCACCCATTATATATTGAGATCATTGATACAGACATGTCCAACCCAAAGGAAGATATGTGGCCACTTTAATTCTTAAATTTAAGGTGGATGATATCTTCAGTCTAGCTTGAGTTTAACCATAAGCTTGGCTTTTATCGTAGTTGGAAACAGGTGGAGTTGGTTTCCACAAGGGAACTTACGGGGAAGAATATGAATACTCGGGACTTTATTATGGGGTTGGATGCTTTTGGTTTTACCTTTCCCTTATTTTGCTCGCTTGAAACTTCTTGGTAGTTAGGGTTTGATTTGTGGAAGAACCAAAAGGATGGTTCATGGTTCAGAAGCATGATGATATAATTTGAAAACTTGAGCAGTTAGAAAAGTTTGTTCCTTCTTTAGAGCTTTTTGACATATTAGTACGATCCCTAGTGGTTGGTTGGTGAGGAAAGAAACTAAGAAAATCCATCTCATTCCCACACCTTTGCTTCACCGAATTAACACAATATTAGCTGTGAATTGGACCCTACGATGTGCATTAAACTCTCAACTCTCTATCTCACATGGCTTAATTACACATGCAAGTCGCCCACTGGTGAAGTTTTCTTAATTTTAACCCATAAAAGGAAAAAGAAGAAGGAGGAAAAAAAAAGCCAAAGTAAGTTGAACCATCTTTTCGTTTCTTAGTCACCATATATAATCCAATTAAAGGCATGATTAAATTTTGACATGTTGAACAAGCAAACTAGCCTTCCCCAAGCATGTTGGGAGCATGGAATTTTGTTCTTAACGTGGAAGTCATTTTTCCCCATTGCAATTGGCTTGAGCTTGATGGAGAAGTTAAGAGAGATATCTCAGCCATCACGTTCAGTGTATTACATATCATACCCAATCACAAACGAAACCATGGTCTAAGTTTAGCAGATAATGACTTTTACAAACTACTAGTAAATATTCTATAAGGTACCTTTGAAAGTCCTTGTCTTTGCGTGCTACAGCTTTCCCACTATTGGTCAACAAGGGATTTCACAACTAAGATATAGAGGACATAGCAAGAGTTGGAAGCTGACTAAGACTATGATTTCTTTCCTTTCTTTTTCTTTCACTTCCTTCCCCACAAACATGGAGCTTGATTGGCTGCCCTATGTGAACGTAATGTGAGTGTTTGTTTGGAGGTAGCTAGCTGGTTGTGATTTTAGTATACTAGAAAGATCACATAGCTTGATTAAACCACATGGAGAATTATTATTATTATTATTATATATAGTGCTATGTGTTTGGCATTATAGAATATGCAAGTTGTTTACCACAAGAGTAATAATGCACTGTAAGTCTTGATTTCTTTTGAACCGGACGCATCATGTATATGTGCTAAAATTGGGTGGTCTATAATCATTTTTGTTGGACCTTTTCCTTCAATTTGGCATATGGTTGCAAAAAGTAGATTAATTATGCCTTGAGAAATATATTTTATTGAGGGAAAAAGGAAGTGTAAAGTATAGCATACATATCTTCTTGTTAGAAAGGAAGAAATCAGTGACTTGTACTCAACTTTGATCACTGTATTACATGAACTATACGCGCAAATAATTGTAATCATAAAAATGCGTTTGGTAGTTTTAATTGGAATGCGCTAAGCAAAACTTGGTGCATACATGATTGTGCCTTGCTGGTTTTTTTTTTTTTTTTTTCATCAAATTACATTTTTGACAAATGAAGTCAGTAAAACGTGTAACACTAATTTTTGGGTAAAGTTTTTAGAACTGTTTCAGTCTTATTTCATGTGAAGTTTGTTTTCATATTTTAAATTGGTGTAATTTACCTATATAATATATTTGAATATATTGCAAATTGTCCCGATAATCTATCTGAAAATGGGTTATCCATTTTTTTTGGAATTTAATAATTAATAAGATAAATTACATCAATAAAAAATTTAATAAGATTAAATTGCTACAATTTGTTATTAATTGTAATGATGTTATGACGAAAGTTTCGATTTGCATATTCAGATAAATTATTGGGGTAAATTGCACTCATCAAAATTGGGGTATAAACTACATTTGAAGTAAAATGTAAAAGTGTTTTTAAAATTTACATTTCTTATTTTAAAATTTGAAATTTTAGCCACTGAACTAATTTCTATAGCGATCGATCCTAAACAAACCCTAATCAGTTTCTCCAATAGCAACACAAGGAGAGTCAGAGCCCAATTAATGCCCATATGAAGTAAAAATACAAGAATTGATCAGAAATTTGCTGCATCATGGTACGTACATATATCTATATCACCTCCATCCATTTACTAATTTGGCGCCCATAGCTGGAGCTTTGTACAAAGGTCCATCTGTGTGTAACAGGAATAATAAAAGGTAGATAATTTCTTAGTGAATGCTAAGAAACCGAAAGAAATAATAGCTAATAATCAGGAAAAGTTAACAATGAAAACTGACCACAAGCATGCACAGCATATAGGAACTCAAAGAAAATGAAAAAGAAGAAGTGTGATAATTTTCATTCGTTAATTGCTCATTCTGCCCGCTCCTCTCTTTGTATAATAATAAAAAATACTAAAATAACAAAATAACAAAAATACAAACATAAATGAAATGATCTAACAAGCAGCATGGATAAAAAATAGCCCAAGTATCAAATAAGGCCTTTAGCTAATTTTCTGTAACACTGTGTGTTATGTCACATCTTAGGACTTCGATGCCTATTTGTTGGGCTATAGTCATCACCCTAAGAAAACAAAAAGCCTATTCTGAAATTGCTCATGCGACCTGCTATAATTGAAAAGGCGCTTATACTACATGGGCATTGCCCGGTGGAGCAAACAGATTATTTAAAACCTTTCAGACCCTAGAAATCATTCAACCTTAATTAGCCACAAAATTAAGGTTACCAAGTCTTCTAGTTCATTGACAAGACTGATTCAGCTGAGACATGCCTGATTAAGATTGTTACAAGTAATTGAATAATGCAGTGGGGAAGGACTGCAAAAACCTCAGCTCGCTTGAGAGTTTATGATCAATTAATGGCAATGAAGGATTTCCGTGTGCAACAATTCAAAGTTTTATTTGAACTTTCTCTCACGCCATGGTAGCCTTTTAGTCAACCAGACCCCGGCAGGTCGAAAAAGAAAGGATGACAAAAGAACACTGATTCAAAGCTCCACATGATCTGGTTTTCTAGACTGTAAATGGTGGGTGGGGTCCCAACTATTTACAAGTCCACTTTGAATTAATATTCAATTTTACATTTGATCTCAACCACCCAAAAACCCAAGAATGACATAAAGTTGAAAAAATAAAATTCAAGTACTTGAGATTAGCTTAGATGGTTGAGAAGATGAAAATTTAGGTAAGTCCTAAGTTAGTTAATGATTTTAATTTCTTTTTTTTTTTGGTGATCAATGATTTTAATTTCTGATATAGAACAAAAAGTATATATCTATGTTAGCTATTCTCTAGCTAGTTTGAATTTTCGCTTGAAAAACCCGTCTTGAATCAGTGAATATTACTAACAAAAAATAAATTACTGGCAACTATATATAACCACCACTTCTGTGGTGAAAATAATTTTTCGTTTCATAATAATTTCAAACATTGGATTGTTTGAACTCTTAAAGGGTGCATGATATGTCTAAATTTCAGTTAAAATATGTGCTTGTCCCCAACTTGTCTTGTACTTTTAATAAAGTTAGATTGCCATGTTTCCTAGCGTGCATGTGTAACAGATATGAGATAACACTCTTCAAAAAGTTTTTTCACCAATTAAGAGAGGCTCCAAATCCCACATGCTGATGCCCCTCCTCACGGATAACTCTCACGTTGCTTTGTTCCTAGCTATGTTTTATTTGGTCTATAATTTATATATATACCAACCAGATCAGTTTAGTGAGCTTAATGTTACCAATTAAAAACTTTATGATTTATATATAACCGCATACAAGATTGAAGGTTAATAAAAGGCAAGAAGAAGCAAGATAAATAACTTACTTTATGTCACAGCACAGTTTAAAGATATTTTTATATGGATAATAACCAAGGGGACAAATATGCTTAAAGCGTACTAAGCTTTTTTTTTTAGGCATATTCTTATCTTCAAATTAAATAAGCTCTCTCCTTTTCCTAAAATGAAATTTCCAATTGTAGTCTTCCAGATTCCATTACTAATACTGCAGTGCAGATGCTTTCTATGAGCGGCTACCTTGTAAACTCACTAACGTCACAGAATATGTGACAGAACGCGCTACAGTCTTCTTTTCCTCTAAAACTTCATTATCAATGCCCTTGGTACTCAAAAGCAAGACAAGACCTTTCGAGTTTCAATCCAATTCAATTTTTGTTTTTCTTTCTCTTTTTTCCACTTCGAAAGAAAAAGGAGGGAAAGGGATAGACAGCTGATAAAGTTCGAGATATTTTTTAAGGTCTGACATGCATGCTTCAGAGGAAGTAGGCAGCAGAACTGTTCGCACTTGGTGTTTCTATGGTTCCAAAAGCTCCTATGGGCAAGTTGGAGACAAACGTTTGCGGTGGATGTCAGAGTAATTTGCAGAAAAAGTTGTTTTAGGTCTCTGCTATAGGTTCCTCGTGTACTTACACTTGGGCGGCTTTTATTTTCCATAGAGGTATAAATGGGACCCAAAATTGTTCTCTGAAAAGAGAGCTTGATTCTAACTTGACATGATTTTGATATGCAAGTTATAGGACCCAAAAGGAACCAAAAATATGTAACTCACACGACCACTAACATCGTACCTCACT
Source organism: Castanospermum australe (assembly GCA_019955255.1). Classification (NCBI taxonomy): domain Eukaryota; kingdom Viridiplantae; phylum Streptophyta; class Magnoliopsida; order Fabales; family Fabaceae; genus Castanospermum; species Castanospermum australe. Next base: position 342,102 of record NSJW01000935.1, read on the forward strand.
ATTACACCGGCTTTTTTTTTTTTAATCTGCAAGTTTTCCATCACTGATGAAGACCCTTCATGGCTTTTATTTTTGTAAGCAAAAACGGTGGTGCCCCTTTTTTCCAGAACAAGCTCCATGCTTGGTGCTTTTAGAAGAAATATATATGGGAGGCCCCACTAGGGCATTTTCCTTTGTGGCAACAAATACAGCCTATTTGCTTTAGACCAAGCAAGCTCATGGGTTATAGGCACTTCAACTTTAACAAACGGGACAAGTTGAATGGCATTTGTGAGTTGGGGTGGTCCTAAAGTCTAAAATGCACGGGGCAAATTAGTGGTCATGAAAATAACTTCACCAATAGATATAAGACATTAATAATGGCTTACTCAAACTGTTATCATAATCTATTAAGGAGATACGGTGTATCACAAAAGTGAGATGAGGAGAACTCTTTGTGAATGGCATCTGTCCTTGGAACTTAATTGTTGATCTAGTCATTCCCAGCTAATACCAATTGACCAAAAGTACACGAAGATACTTATGCACGTACTATATTACTAGCAGTACAATGCTAGCTGCATGGCATTCATGTGGGATGTCTCACATGAGATAATGGATAATCTTTTAGAACCTGTTAACTTAGTTGGTAAGGTCGTTTACAATATAACTGCGAAAGATCTAAAATTGAATCGTTTTAATGTGGGAGAAACTTACCTTACCTTGTATATAATTCATACTGATAAATTTTTAAAAATAATTAGTTTTGTTTTGCTTTCTAAAAAGTTATAAAGTTAACAGAATTGTTTAGAAACCAACAGAGAGAAGAATTAGAAAAGAAATGAATCGGAGGAGGAGGGTTCATTCAAGGCCTTCTTGAATACCCAACGAAGACTATTTTAGATCTCATGAGATGATCCAAATTTTTTTTATATTTCTAGAATCACTAAATTTTCATAAATATTAATTTTAATGCGTACCGATGGTAAATGTTAATATTTTTTGCTGTGATATATCATATATGGAAGTAACTCTTGCGGGGATTTGATGATCAAATTATTGCTCCACTTTGGGCTTAGGTATGCTTTGATCGTTTCAACAATCTTCTATCCAGATTATTGAAATCATCATAATCACTTTTAAGAGATTCCTTTCTTTGATGTAAAACAAAAGACTAAAATGAAGAAATAATCCTTCACTCTTCGTCTCATCTATGAAAATAACTTCTCTCGTGTTCTATTTTTTACATTCACATGCCTTTACTTTAGTAATTATCAACTTATTATTATGATAGCATCGTCATTTCTTTGAGAAATTTTGATTTTTTTTTTTTATGGTTTAAAGGATGAAGATATTCTCAAATCAACTTTTATGTCAATTAAGATTATTTTTTTAAAATGAACTTTGAGGAATATTGATTGAATCTTAAATATTATTAAGGACAAAATATAAATTATCCCCTTAAAGTATAGGGTCTCTCAACTTATCCCTTTAAAATTTATTTTGCACCACTTAACCCTTAACATTTAAGCTGAACCAAAAACATTACTTTGATCGTTAAGTCAAATGAAATATATAGTATGTGTATAGAAGTTTATAATTAGGCTTAAGAAAATAGTTGGGTTGTATTTTATTTTATAATAAAGACAGTTATAAAAAATAAAAAAAATATAGGATAAGATAACAAAATAATATTTCTAAAATAATACTAATCCTAACTTATTTATAAAAAAGAAATAAAAAAATAATAAAGATAATCCTTTACCACCTTTTCAAATTAGATGGGACTATACATAGTCTAAGTTTAGACGTGCTGAACGAAAGTATCCTGGAGCACTAACCATGTCTCGTTAGATGTCTTTATGCTAATGAGACTAGTTTATATTGGGGTTAAACAAACCTAAGACGTGTGCATCATGAATGAGGTGATCTTAAGTATGGGTGCAAATGTTAGTAGTAGAAAGTGAAGTAAGGGGAGACTGTCATCTAGGAGTCGAGTATGGTGCTAGTCATTTTGACTCTAATATTATATAGAAATTTATGATTAAGCCTAATTAAATAATTGACATGTATTTTATTATATAATAAAGACAATTACAAAAGATAAAGATAAGATAAGATAAGATATCACAATAATATTCTTAGAATAATATTATTCCTAACATATTTATAAAATAGTGATAAGATAATGATAAGGATAATCCTTTATCAATGTGTACATTATATGACTTTACCTATACATAAAATGATGTTTTTTTTTTATAACTCTCCTGAAGTATTGATTTTTATCATTTAACTCCCATGAAGTTTAGAATTTTATCACATATCCCTTTTAAAGTTTAGTTTTAAATTTATCTCTATTTGATTTAATTAAAAAAATAATGCTTTCGGTTCCACTGAAAAGTTATGAAAGATTAAGTGATATAAAATAAATTTTAAGGGATAGATTGATAAAGGATTATATATACTTCAGCAAAATAAAATATCTTTTACCCAATTATTGATATAGAAGGTGATAGTTTAAAGATGTGTAATTGTAGCATTTGAAATTATAGATGTCTTTGCAATTGACGCCAAGTTAAAAGAAACTTTTATGTATTTTACCAAAATATAAATAAAAAAAAAGGAGAAAGGATGGATCTTATCAATTGTGTGTTCCTCATAGAATAATACTACCAACACAACTCTTACATTCGCATCTCTAAACAACAATACAGGTGAGGTCATTAATTGTCCTCGATTATGAGTGTTTGAGAGGTGTGTAACTAATATTATTGTTTGCACAAATACCCAATAAAAATTATTCTAATTAAATTACTAAATTAGATCCTCCAAATTTATTTTTTTTTGCTATGTTAGTTTTTGTTACTTGAATTTACATTAGTTCTTAAAAAATTTATTATTCCAATTTAAGTCCTCAACTTTTCTTTTTAATTGGGTCGAAAATAAGATTGTCAAATCCTTCGTGTCACATTAGCAAAATTATTAAATCCTACAGCGTTAAAACTTAAAAGTGGTTTCACATAAGCATTTAATATTTTTTTCTTTTGCTCATTCCATTCTTTTTTTTTTTTAACCTTATATTTGAACAAAACAACCTTAGTGTTTTCGCCTAAGGCCCAAACCTTGACAATGGGCCCAGGTTAAGTTGAACTTAAGCTTGGGTGTAAACCCAAACACCTAAAGCTACTAGGCTTCAGCCCAAGCCTGGCCCACCCAACCCATGAACAGCTGGAGTATGCCACCCAACTAATTGAAAACCTTGAGGTGCAGTACGGTTTTTTTTTCTTTGGCAGGTAGGTGCAGTTTGGTTTTTTCATTATGGAACATATCCAAGTATCTGGGTAACCTATACTCAGGTATTCAATGCCCAAATAACCAAGTTATTATACAAAACAGTTGCTATACCAAACGCTTCCTAATACTGAAAAACCACTTTCCCTCATCCGCGAATGCTTTAACCAGAATAAATATATTCCTCATCTTTAAACCCACCCTCACTTTTCTACCCCTACCTACAGTAAGAACTAAGAACCCAATATTTATCCTCAATTCCATCGTATAATACGCTAATGGAGATTCATTGATGCAACAAATTCAGCTAAAGGCACAATGACAAGGGCACCTCTGCGAGGAAATTAAACTTGCCTTCATCAATAGTAAAACCTGATAAGGGACGATCTAGAACAATGTTTGAGCTTTCTATAGTATATAGCAAGTGTTAGAAAACAAAATCCCCGTATGATATTTGTACAGGCTCTGTTCATGTAATTGTCATAGCCAAATAATTATAGAGACAACCATAAAGGGCCCAGAAAGTGAAAGATATTAAATGATTCTCGACCTAGACACCAAGGCACTTAGTCATAGCCTTGAATTGTTACACAATGTTGAAGCCGCGTATTGTGGTATTGATAAGCAATATTCAAAATTACAACACAGTTCTGTATCAATCACAGCTATGGAGGAACATTGATTCCAACTTCATGTTGACAATCATGGCCCATTCCCTTCTGGCTCGGCGGGTGTTTCCTCCACTTTATGATTCACCGGAGGCGTCATCTGTTTTTCTTCAACTATAGGTGCCCTCTGGTCTGTCTGAACAACTTCTCCCAATAGTGGTTCACTTGGGATGCATGGTCTCCAAATTGTTTCGTTGCCCACATCCATAAGTGCAATGCCCTTTGCAGTCAAATCAGCCCTAATCTTATCACTCTTGGGGAAATCCTTGTTAATCCTTGCTTGAGTTCTTTCTTCTATCAGATGCAGCACATCATCTTCTGCCAGACCTGCTCTCTTCAATGCCTTATCTTTCAACTGCTGCAGAACCTGATGAACAAATAACAATTATTTTCCATTCGTGATGGCTATCCAAAAGAATAGTTACATCTAGATTATACACAATAGAAAAGTGCATGCTAATAAAAAGTCACCTCGGTGTAGGATTTCGAGGACAATAATCCTAGTACATCCAAAACTTCTCTAACTTCTTTCTCAACTTCCACTAGGGATTGAATCAATTGCAACTGTGCCCTTTTCTGCAGCTTCTTCTGGAAGGGCCCAAAATATATTCCGTAAATTACTCGCATCTCACAGACAGAAGAAAAGGCATGTGGCATCCAGGCATACAAGAAACTTATTCTAAATACATACCTTCAGCGTCTTCAAAGAACTGTTCACAAATTTCAAGGCCTCTTGGAGAGCACCAGTTAGTATTACTGGTGTTTGCAAGTCGTCTGACATTTTTGTTTGAAACTCAACACGAATCTTTTTTATACATTCCTTGGCAGTCTCATTAACTTGAGGCACATTTTCATTCTTCTTAGTGCCCCCTTGTAGAAATGATGATAAAGCATCTTTACAATCATGGAGAGTCTAACAACCACAAGAACAAAACCCTTCTCATAGTTAGTTAAGGACATCACAAAAGTAAAAGAACTGTTTTAAAAAATTTCCCTAGAGCAATAGCACCAATTATGCCTCACAATTTTTGCACAGGTATCTGTAGCTATACACCTTCTCTTTGATTTTCAATGTCAATAGATCCAAATCATAGCAAAATTGCCTTAGGGCTGAGATAATTTATTCTTACAGAAATAGATTGACAACTGGCAGCAACATTAAACAAGTCAGTCACCAAACCCCGATCAACAAAACTGTTTTATGTAATTATACTTTTTCCCCTTGTTTTACCTATAAACTATAATCGTAAACTACCGAGACCCAAAATTTCATGTGTAATATGACTGGTAAGAGTCATCCATGCAGAAGTATGCCATGCAAAAGTCTGACATGAACACATACAGAGAGGGGGCAGGGGTCAACAATTTTCATCAGAGAACATTGCTGAATATCTTCTTTCTAGAAACAACTGAGAAGCAGGAAAATAAGCATTGGCAATTCTATCTCCAAGACATACCTTGCTTAGATTAATCATGGTAGTATAGGATATGAAATATCAAAGCTATTCAGAAAAACATATGACATACACGCACACAACCCCAAAGGTAGACAAGTTAATTTCAGATTACATAATGAAGGAAAAGCAATTGTCCCAGGCTCAAGAAATGAGTTGGTCAATCAACTTCTAAGCAATGATGCAGAATTTCTGACACAGATTATTTAGCGGCTGCTTACCTGATATATATAATAAATAGCATCAGATGAACTCTCCAGCTGTGAGACTGAGTAATTTAGCGGAGATCTGTAATGAGCACTAATCAAAAAGTGTCTCAAAGCAAGCGGATGGTACAGCTCAGTGATCTGCAAAAAGAGGAACAAAATCTCATGTAAGATATGACAACACATCTTGTAAGAGACTTCTACCACGTAAAAGCTTCTACAAATATCAACAAAAGAATAAAAAAACTATCATTAACCTGGCGAATAGTGAAAAAGTTGCCTAAGGACTTTGACATCTTCTCATTGTTATTAGTGACATGCCCGTTATGCATCCAATAACTGACATTGCTCTCATGGTCTACAGCCCAGCTCTGGGCAATCTCATTTTCATGATGAGGAAAGATTAAATCAATTCCACCACCATGAATATCAAATTTTTGAGTTAAATAACACGCACTCATTGCACTGCATTCAATGTGCCACCCAGGTCTTCCAGGGCCCCAAGGGCTGTCCCAGCTAGGCTCACCAGGCTTAGCAACCTGCAAGTATTAAGAAATAAGAGATACTCCAAAATGTGTAAAAATAACTGGTAAAGGTTCTCACACCTTCCACAAAGCAAAATCAGCCGGATGACGCTTTCTTGAATCAACAGCAACTCGTTCCCCAGCTCTATTATGTTCTAGCCTTTGTCCAGACAGCATGCCATAACTTGGGAATTTATCAACAGCAAAGAAAACGTCGCCATCAACTGCATATGCATAATCATTTTTGATAATCTGCATAGTACATTAACCTCCTTTTAACTTCTTTATTAACTCCTTACAACTAGAGGTAAACATACCACAATCAAATCAAATTTCAGATTGTACTTTTTCATGCTTCAATGCCATACATATTAAGGAAAACAACATGAACCTCAAATAAATATGTTCCTCAAGCAACTACATCATCGACTTCAGAAAGATGAGTTTATCACCTTTGACCTTTCACAACCTCACTGCTGTTTCACTTGGAGATTGCAGTTCATACCTCTCTAATATTAAAAAATAAAAAATACTTGGCCCTTTTTCCTTTTGTTTTGCATTTTTATATCCTGCTCAATTTGGGTCCCTCTATTCACAAGTTAAAGAACTAAATTATCATAATAGCATATACACTGCTGGAAGATTAAAGAAGGAACAACTTAATATTTGATTGAAATGAAAAAGTTTCATACTTTATTACTTTTGGGGGACAGATGGGGCTGGGCAGGAGGAGGGAATATTTAAATTCATCCTCACTAGAATAATGAGTGAGTACTATGTAAATTTTTTTTTGCAAAAGTACACAAGATAGCCTAGAGTATCCAGATCATCTTTTAAAATACAAGAGAATATGATATTTTCACTTATCTGTCACAAGCAATTTATAAATTCAAATGCACTTCTGAAAAAATAAATATTGATAACTAAAATAAAACAGCATGCAAAATTGTCAATACATTTGAATTCTATTGAAACAAAAAGGGCAGGAAAAAGGAATATACTAAAGCGAGAGACAGCAAAGTTAAACCTGACTTATCATGTCCTTTATCTCGTCAATGTGATCAGAAACACGAGGCTGCCGAGATGGAATCTCACACTGAAGATCACTCATATCAACATCATATTCATTACAAAAACGGTTACTTAATGTCAAAGGATCTTCACCAATCTCATTAGCTCGCTTAATTATCTGCAGCAGTTCTGATATTAGCAGTCTATAATAAGCATTAAAGCATAAGATAAGAAACATGTAAAATGATATAGATTCAAGGTCTATGTTCTATAGGACAAATGATCTTGGTGAAACTTCTCACAGTAAGGCAGAGTTATCACGTCCCAAGCAGGAATGCCAGCATTGCTAAAGAGGTTGGAAGCACTAAAAAACTCAAGTTAAAAATTTCCATTTCTTCTCAACAGCCGCGGATAATTTATATCAGAATTCAGAACACGAGTCATTCATCACTCCAAACCAAAGGAACCCGCAAAACTCAATCCTCTACCAGACATTTCAATCACTTTGACCAACCATTCTTATAAAGTCACAGAACATCAGATGGGTCCGCTAGATAAAGATTTGACATTTTGACTACCAGAAAAAGATTTTTATTTAAACTTTTTACTCACTACCCTACTCTTGCTTCCCAATAAGTACTTGTTTGGCTTTCTAGAACATCAAATCCTCTTAATTTTTAGAATAGTAAGACCAGGTCTTTTGTATGATATGCATTTCTTACACACAGAAAAGGAAAGATCATTAGAAAATGTTATAATATTTATTAGACAGAAAACTACCATATATTGACCTAGACTTGAGCATAAATACATTATTGGCAATAAAAAATTCATATACATGGGCAATACACCCCTTAATATGAATATGGACTACCTCAATATTATCTACTAGAAATTTGGAGCACTCAACCGTATTCATATACATTGAACGCAATGAACATAAATGTAGAGGCATTAAACAACTATAATCTTGTGGAGGGGGGAAGGATGAAGAAAGAAAAATTAAAGAAACTCAAAGAAGTTGACTGCAGTAAACAAAAGCTGAAATAATATACTATGGTAGCAATTGCACCAGTTGGTTACACGTATTCATCCTCACCTTGTCATCAACATCAGTGAAATTCCGCACATATGTTACCTCATAGTGCAAGTGTTTAAGGTACCTGCAAGCTTTCAGGTTACGATGGCTACAAACCACATGTAAACTCTCAATCTTTACATCTAGTATAAGTAAATATAGAAAGGAAATGGTGAACATAAAAAGTAGTAAAAATGTTTGCCAACTTTCAAATATTTTCTGATAATCCAATATCTAAAATTAAGTAAATGTAAATAATAATAGAAGGACCACACCCAGTCAAGGACAAAAGCAGAAGAGACAGGTAGACATTCAAAATCCAATCAATTTGCTCATTTTTATAATTATAAATTAAATTAAATTAAATTTGGCAAGGAATGAGCTGAGCCTGGTCCATGCATTGACTTTTGAATGTAGAACTAGTGGCATCTCAAGCAAAGTCCTACTTGCACTTATCTATGAGAAGCAGCACACTCACTCTAAGCTTTGCATGGACAAAAGTGAAAGAAAATAAAATTAGCGACAACTTTATAACCTTACTAGTAGGATACCAGTGCATTGCACAGGTGCATAAATTGCTTATTTCAATGGCATAAAATTAACTTTCAGCTGTTAATTACACAAGTGATCATTACCTCGTCATTTGTCTTGAAGTCATCACAACATGTTATACATTTATAATAAGCTAAGTCTTCCAATCAAGATACAAAATTAGTCAAAGAAGAGTCAAAATTTAAAAAAATCAAAATATTTTATAGATAAAAAGAAGAAGTCCTTATGATTTATCATTTATCCATTAGTTTACAGCATTGTAGAATGGCGGTTAATGGAAGCCAATGGATTGTATATCTGTCCATAGTTCAAAGGGTATCGTTAATGCGTGGCATTGAATTCCCTCATTATGATTTACTACCTCTAGATTGCTAATGAAGTGGGTTATAACAGATAAAAAAAATTGACACAATGCACCCATTCAAGGGTGGTTGCTGTATAACACGAAGCGATAGGGACCACTTATCCATCCACGAGTCAATAACAATGACAACTCATTCCGGCTTGAATTCTGTCAAATTCATTATGGCCATCTAGCATTTTCCTAACTGAGATAAGAACCGCTGTTCATTTCTGTAACACAGGATGTCAAAATTCCACATATGTATGAAGTACTAACATTGGGAAGAAAAAGGAAAATATTTTTGCACTGTGATGAATTGCCAATTTTCCAAAACCTTCACTACAAAGTCATATGCAAGTAAAAAATTTTCAATCAGAAACTGACCTAGCAATGAACAGCATAAAACCCCCACCCCCTTTGTTGAACAGTAACACATTAAACAGATTAAACATCAAGCCAATAATCATGCTTACTCTAAACTTCCAAAGACAAATCTACAAAACCCAATTCGAATTCCCACCAAAGATCTAAACTTTGACAAGGATACAACAAAATTCACGAGTACAAAACAGAAAAACGCAGACCCATTGACGTATACCTGAAGAGGATATCGAAAGAAACGGCGGCACGGGCGTGGCCCAGATGGCTATAGTCGTAGGCGGTGACTCCACAGACGTACATGCCAACCTTGCCGGGAACTTTAGGCTTGAAGATCTCCTTCTGCTGAGTCATGGAATTGTAAATCTTGAACTCAATCTGCTCCTCCGCCATTGCCAGAGGACAACGCTTTTCCGCTTCAGTTCTATCACTCTCCACTTCAGATTCTTGCTGCAGATGAACGCGCAATCTTACAGTTTCCGCTGCGCGCGTTACAGCCCGGTTCGCCCTAAATGGCTTATGGCTGAGGCCGATGATGGACTTGTATAACCCGGATTTTGTTTGACCCGGTTTGTCATCAATGTTTCTTCTTTCTATTTGGTGAATTGATTATTATCTATATAATATATAGAGAATTTTATCTTTTTGATATTTAATTTTATGTCTTTTTAAAATGTTATTGTTATATAATTTTTTAAAATTTAAAATAAAAATAAAAATATTAACTAAATTTATTAAAAAATTATGAAAAATTATTTTCAAAATTTAAATATGTTTAAAGGTTATAAGAAGTTATTTTCATTTATATTCAAATAATTAATTTATAAATATAATTAATTAAATTAAAAATTAATAATATTAGTATCAAAAATTATTTATATAAATTAAAATAAAAAATATAAATTGAGAGTACTTTAGTGCCTCTCAACTTAATTTGATAGTAAAATATGATTAGACTAGTAGTTAATGTGTGTCATTTTTTTAATTTTTTAAGTATTTTAAAATATTGGACAAGGTTATAATTTGTGATTACTAATTTTTTAAAAATTAGTTTGTTATTATATATCTACCCATATTAATGGATATTCATCTACCTACGTAAGATCAGGACAGGTATGACTCATAGGATTCGGTCCATTTAAATAGTTTCATAGAGCTAATCTTCTTGTACCGAGAATGATAATAGTATGGTCCTATTCATGTTATGAAACTCTTAGAAATCGAATTACAATTATTATATCTGAAGATGTAACTCACTTTCATTGCGTCAATACTTATTGAATATAAATTTTATATATATAACATGTACTTTATTTTTTTTTTATTTGTTGTTTTAGAATAAAAATATTATTTCGTTTTATTTATTATTTTAAAAAATTAATGTGATATTACTTATTTTTTTAAAGTTTTTTTTAATATTAATAAAATAAGAGAAGGTTAATAAAAATAATATTTTGATTTTCAAGTATTTTAATAAAAAATAATTTAATAAAATAGGTTTAATTTTTTATTAAAATAAGAGAAGGTTAATAAAAATAATATTTTGATTTTCAAGTATTTTAATAAAAAATAATTTAATAAAATAGGTTTAAATTTTCTTATAAATGATACTTTTGAATGATTTTCTCGTTTACTTTCAATGGTTTTTTTTTTGTAAGTATCTTAAAAAATAAATAAAAAGGTATTGAGGAGTAATATGAGACTTTGGATGCGGTCATATTTTTAGTTCCATAAAATATTTCAAATATAGTTTTAATAAATTCAAATTTAAATCATTAAAACGTCTTCAATTTATAAATTTAATGTTATCATCAACATTTCATTTTTCAAATTGTAAAGGTTTATAAAGTCAGTTAATATCATAAATTATTTTTAATCTCACTTTGCCTTATAGTATAGTTTAGTATTTTTGTTTTAAGGAACGTATAAAATTTATTCTTAAATTCTCACAAAAGACAAATTTTTTTTACTTAAATAATATTAAATTTTAAATTTATCATCAAAATTAAATATTTTTAAAGTTATTGACGACGCTAAATTTTTTCGAAAACTACTTGATTAATTTGGAGTCGAAAATGAATCTTACATAAGCCGTTTGTCTGACTTTATTCCATCGTCTCTTTCCACTGACTAGGTCTTTGGACATCTTCAATAATGAAAATAATTTATTTCTGAAAATAAAATAATATTAAGGAAACGAACAGAATCTAAAGATTAAAAGTGTAATTGTTATTTCTCTAGTATCTGTGACCCTTTCTCTTTTTTCTGTGGTTTGACTTAAGGAAACAAAAATTTTCAAGGCAATGTGGGAGAAGAAAGAATAAAATCGAGAGACGAATGAAAAGATAAGCATTGGGAGGGGCAGGGAGCAAAGAGCTTTTGTCACCTTCGGTACAAACGCGCACCGTCACCGTCTACAAATGAAAATAACCAACTACAATTCTAGGAGTATTTATCTTTTTTATCTGCATCTTGAAATTTGATTAATTTTTAAGTATTTATCCGTTATTAAATATATTTTACAGACTATACATTTATTTTAAAAATTAATAATTAATAAATAATTAAGAACTCATCTATAGTTGTAGTAATATCTCATGAAAGTTAGAATGCTGTAATTCCACCCTTCTTTATTACTGTACAAAACACCAATCGCATTGTTAGAAATCGAAATCTTGCTTGAAAACTGGCCCGCTTTTCAGTCCTGGCAGCCAGCGTTTCTGGTGCATATACACTTAACACATTTTTTCTGGTAGTCGTGATGGAAATTTCCAAGAAGGCAATGATGGTATTCACACGCTTAAGGAAAAATTGTAAGGTAAGTTCCGTATAAAATAAATTTCTTATATTATATAATTAAATATATTCACATTGTCTAACAGTAAATATATATTAGGATCTCTCGTTATTAAGAGTATTTATGAAGCGGGTTAAGTCAAATTTGACTTAATCCAATCTTAATTTGATATTTTTATCCAATCAATTTTTATAATACTGACCCGATTCTAAATTCAAATATATCTAATTATATTTGAGTCTATATATGGTCTGATTAAGATTAAGTTGAGATTAAGTTGATATGAAATTTAAACATATTTTAAATTTTTATATATATAATTAGTTAATTAAATAATAAAATTTTAATATTTAAAAATAAAAAACTTAAAAAGAGAGATTTTTAATATTTACCTAATAATATTGTGATATTTATAGTAATTTTAAAAATAAATATAAAATAATAATTAAAAAATATTATTTAATCTTATGCTGGAGTGAGCCAATCTAAAAAATAACTTAATTCTAACCTAAAAATATACTGAAGTTCATTTTTTTAAATTTAAGCCTAATCTAATTTTTTATTAAAAATAAGTTTAACTCGATCCGAATAACTTAGTTGCGGGGAATCATTGGGCTGGGTTAGGTTATAAACGCCCGCAATACATGCCTTCAATTTTGTACGAATATACAACTTCTAAGGATCTTCTCCGGTCCCCATGAAGTAAGACTAAGGCCACGCTACATGCGGTCAAACATTAAACATAGAGGTTAGCCTAGTCTACCATTAACGGAGACTTGATCATAAGGTTGACTACTTACCCTTGTACCAGGTTAGCTTCAAAAAGAAAAAAAAGAAAAAAATGAGCCTAAAATTCAACGTTTCATGCTCCTGCTTGAGTAGGATTCGAATCAAGCTCTAGCTTTGGCCTGATCTTGATCTAGAAACTGTGCTAATAATTAATATTTTTGTTAGCTAAGTCTAATAATTCATCTTTTATTTGTATTACTACGAATTTATTATTATTTTTCAATATTAAAATCTCTCATCTCATATGATTTTAATGCATTTTATCCAAAATTCAGATTAATTTTTAAATACATTTTTTATATAAAACTTGTAGTCTATATTTTTAATTTTTTAAAATTTTAACTTTAAATTAAATGATTGCATTTGAAGTTTGGACAGGGTGTTGGCTTGGGTCCCTTCAATTTTGTTCTGTCTTTTTGTTAAGAAAACTCGACATGAACTTAGTCAAGCTTATCCGTGAAAGGAGCTACAACTGGCTAAGTAACAGCACTTGAAGTTGATTGAAGAATTAGCATATACCACTTTAAACTAAAGGACATCTCCTTTTTCCTCTCCTTGGTAAGTAGTAATAACTCTATAATGGGACTCTAATTATATCGCCCTTTATTGATAAAGTTGTCTCTCGTGGGGCACTGTTCAGCAAAGTAGACTCTCGTTATGGAATTTGACTATGATGTTTGTGATTTTACTTTTTTTGTTTCATGAGTTATGCTATACCCTTAATAAGTTGCACATAATTTGAAATCATAGCATATACCCTTAAAAATGTGATATGATTTTCAATTTTCTATGTATATATTGTGTTGAGAAATCTGGTTTAGAGAAAAATAAAAATGAGAGAGAATTTTATTATTTAAAAGTGAAGAAATTCTATAAAGAGTTCAATATAAGTATTATAGAAGTTCTGATACCATGTTAAGAAACATTGTTCAAAGAAAATAAAATAAAAAAGAATTTTATTATTTGAAAGTGAGGAAATATATAGAATGAAATTATACAAGAGAACCTAAGTTGATATACCCAACAAATGTACCTAACTTGTTAACTAAACTAACATTGTTCCTCTAACTATGGTAATATATTGGACCAACTGCTCATACAAAATAAGTTGTGATAATAAGTTGTGAATTGGTATTTAGACATACAAAATAATTAAACCATAAACTAAACACTAATGGCAATAAAGACATTGACCGTATATATCATCAGTTCACTAAACATTGAATCCATGCAAGTACCAATTCATTCTATCACTCATGTCATAGGAAATTATAGTAAGCAAAGCTCTCTGAATTCCTATCTAATAAAACGTGTGTAAATTTGTTCTTTAGAAGTTCCACTTTTAAATTCTGTAATGCACTTCTGGTAATGATAATTTAATGAACAATTATGAGAAAAACACGTAAAAAATGATATTGAACTACTTTAAGACTTGTGCACTGCCACACTGCCGTAAAAAAATCAATAATGAACAGAAAAAATTGAAAATTACAAAATCAATTCCACAATTTCCCGAAAATTCTTTGGGGAGAACAGAACAAATAATGAACAAATTTGCCACACAGAACCAAAAGCATAAACAAAACTCATTGACATGATAACAGGTGCGTCACGGTTCAATTTGAATAACTAAATGGATTCCTATCTCTGCATTCTCATCTCCTGGTAGAATCTGTCAATGAACCTCTCAGCCCTCTGATCAACCGACTCACCTTCATCCCCTGAATCAAACGCTTCAAACAAATCCTCTGCAATAATGGCATCTTCAATAGCAGGCACTGGCAGAGCCTCAAGCTGGCACTCCTCAATGCCACCTCCTTCCGCATTCAATTTCCCCAAACACCTATACAGATATAAGAAGGAACACAAATCTCGGTAGCCTCGGTTCTTGAGCTGATTTGGACGGTAATGAATGAGGGGAGTGCTTGAAGGCGAGAACTGGCACTCTCCAAGAAACCCGTAGTTATGATGCTTGAGGAGCTTGAACTCCTTGCGCTTCCCAAATTTCTTGAGCAAGAGTAGCTTCGGGATAAAGGGTTTTCGCAATTTGGGCATGAGAACAGATATTCTCAAGAGATTTGAGACCTTCTGGAAAATGGGCAATCTTTTTCTGGCCATCTTTCGATGGAGCTGGGGTTCTAGGAGGGTGACTTTGGAGATTGCAGGAAAGGGGTGTGAGAGTTCTTTGGTGGGGTTTGCAAGGTGGTGGAGTCATGGTTAAGACTTGAAGAGTGCTTTAAGGATACAAAAAGGTGAAATGAGAATAGGGGGATCAGAAAGGGTGGTGGGGGAGCCAAGCTGTAAAAGGTATGGTCGGTTGGGTTTTCTGCTTATTATATTGAAGGAATGAGCAAACTAGCCGTTGTGCCTCTCGTGGGTGCTCTGCCCTTCCCTCCAATCTTTCCCAGTTTGACTTCATTTGTTTTTTTGGCTGAGCTCTAAGGCATTTTTATACAGATTAAGTTTAAAAATTTAATTTTAATACATTATTAACGTAAAAAATTTTATATTATTAATTTAATCATATATTAATATATTATTATTAAAAGAGTTTGTTCATAATAATAATTATAAAAAATATCAAACTCTTTTAATGATGTGATAACAATATAAAAAAGTTATATACTAATGATAAATATAAATTAAATTATAAATTAAAACAATGTTCAAAAAATGTTAAGAGAGAGGTTTTTTTTAAAAATAATTTATAGATTTATAGGGTGGTGTCAAAGTACTTTAATTTTTTTAAGGTTATTGATGAGTTGTTAGATATTTTTTAATTATTGGTTCTCATAATAAATATTTAAAACCTATAAAGTATAACTAACAACTAATAAATGCTTGAAATTAATAAAGTATTGTTACCTAGAACAAAAAAGAGTAATGAAGTAATCTCCATATTTAATTTTAATCAATTGATAATGTAATATATACATATAGTAAAAATAGTTTAAAATAATTTTAATCTTTTACTAAAAATAGTTTCATATGAATTATATTAATATTAAGTGAACCTATTTTAAAAAGGAATCAATTTTACTTTTTTTTCATTAAAAATAGTTTTATATGAATTGTGTTAATGTTTAGTATATTTATAGAATTTGAATGGGTTGGATTAAAAAAATAGTTTTATTTAAATTATATTAATATTTAATGTATTTATTTCAAAATCATGAGAAAAAAAATTAAAAGGGCAAGATTTGATAATAGTAATAATTTTATTTAAATTGAGTTAATGTTGAATGTACCTTATTTAATTTTATTTATTAAAATGTTTAATATACCTTACTTAAATCAATTTTACTATATACAATGACTTGAGTTTGATAAATACTATTAAATAAGGTACGAATACTAAATCAATTATAATAAAATTGTTATTATTAGATCTCACCCTCATAAAATTTCTCCTATGATTTTGAGATTAATATATTGAATACTTAACACAATTTAAATAAAATTATTATTCTCATATCTTACTCCTTCAAATTATTTTTTTAGTAAAAAAAGTAATTTAAATTACTTTAAATGTTCTGCTAAATAATCAAAAATATATATAAATTTATACATTACACAAGAATGGCAACTACTTTTTTTATTATAATTTAACTATATATCACTGCATTATTATAAAATATTTAACTATGATAATAATTATTTAAAAATTAAATTATTTTAATAATATGATAAGATATAATTAAATAATTATAACGAAATTTACAGAAGAAAATAAATTAAAATTAAATTCTTATTTTATTAGAGATAGTTTTATTATTTCTGTTGTTCTTTTTTTAAAGAATGAGATGGAAAAGAAGGGTTACGTTTTGCAAGATTTTATAAGATCAAACTATTTTGCAAGATTTGAGTTCCAAAAGCATTGCAATTTTGAGAGAACCAAAAAAAGTTCCGGCGAGGTCCTGATCTGCCTTGGTTGCGTGCCGCCGACACAGTCGGTGGGGTGAGGCCCAGAATGGGTGTTCGTTTGCAAAGTGCAATACTTTACTCTTCATTCCTCAATCCTTCTTCCTTCCCTACGTTGTGTTGTGTTGTGTGTTGTGTTGTGTCGTGGGCACGGCATCGTGCATATGTTTTAATGTTTTTAATGTTAGAAAATCGAAAGAAAGAGGTCGTAAACGCACCACATGGGATTCGGCAAGCGGTTGTTTTCTTTCCCTTCACACAATCCCTTTCTGTCCCTTTCCACTTATTTTGCATTTCCAAGGATGCTTTCACGGCTTCTTCAAGAAATCGCTCTCCTAACCTGATTAAACTCGAATATGTCACCTCTCATTCATTCGACACATCTTTGATTCAATTTAGATTCATTATTTTCCTTTTATGCATTTGCATTCAACTCCTTTTTTTTTCTCTTTCCACTTTTGTATGTTTTTTTTTTGTCTCAATGACAATTACAATAACATCACCAATTAGCTATACACGATTTATGAAAAATATTTATAAAAAAAACATTACAATCAATAAAACAAGTTATTAGATTAGAGTTTAAAATAGTAGGATCACTGCGGCTCATTGCTTGTTTAACTAACTACCCAATACTACTTTTCGAACTTCAAAATATGTTTACATTTCGGTGTTAGTCCCACTTAAATGTAAACACCTAATTGTGAAAAGCAAATGACCTAATATTATCAGCTTAACTATTGTTAAAAGATTGTGATGATTATCATTATTGTGTTAAAAGTCTTATCATACTAGAAGTATTAATATTTTTTATAAACAAAAAGTTTAGGGAGAAAATAGACTACCATTAATCTGTCAGGTATGGTCGCAACTGATCTTTTAACAGTAGACTTTCTCAGTAAATGCTTAATCAAAATGTCTATTCTAAAGTTTGAACTTTATTCCATTTCATTTTGTTTACCACCGTACCCAATCTTTGTTGATACGACTTGTATTTTTTTATATATTAGTGAGTTAGTGTTTTTTCATTTATCACATATCTCATATTATGAATAATGCTACTTGTATAGCAGTTACATTCATAACTATGCACAATCAAATACATCACTCTTTTTATGAGCCAACTTTTTTGAGGTTCTACAGAAGGTCGTGAATGATTGAAGTATTTATATGAGTCATTATTGTTTATTTATCTCCATTGTCAATAACTTTATTACATGTTCAGAATTATATTTTAAATTTTATAATTTAATTTATCTACTTAACATTTTTGAAAACATTACATTTCAAAGATATCTATGATAGAATAAATAGCTAAAAGGTCGAATTTAATATCTTTTTTCCTTCATGTAATAATAATTTTTAAAATCATTATAAACATTTAAGTTTTTTAAAAAAATATTTTTAAGAGTCGTTACTAAATCTACTTAAATTTTGAACTACCTTTGTAATTTTATTTTATCATCATACAAAAATTTAGACTAACCAAAGAATTTAATGTTTATAACAAAACTCTAGTTATTTAAAACGATCAAATTATTTATAGCAAGTGATTACTTGTAGTTGATTTTAAAATACAGACACTTACTGTCACTATTACTTTTAATTAATTTTCTTTTCTTGTGATTGCACGAATTTATATATATTTTAGATTATTTTAAGTAATTTTAATTTTTTTTGTTAAAGAGAATTTTATCTGTATTGTGTTTATATTTAGCATACTTATTTTTAAAAATATTTGAAGGAGTGAGATTTAAAAATTTTAAATTTATTGAATTGTATTATCATTCATTGTGCTTATCTTAAAATCATAAAAAAAATTTGATAACAGTAATTTTATTTAAACGTGATTAGTGTTTAATGTAATTTAATGTACTTTATATAATATAGTATTTATGATATTCAAGTGTACTTATTTTAAAATCATAAAAGAATTTTTTTATTATAATAATTTTGTATAAATTAAGTTAATATTTAATATACCTTATCTAATAATATTTATTAAACTAAAATCAACTTTATCATATATATTGATATATGATAAATAAAATTCATTGTGTATATAGTATTTTTTTGTAATGAACATTTTAGGAAAATTTTTTTATGATAATAGCAGGTGAAAGCTTAGAAATAATTTTAAGTTTTTAACAAAATAAAGTATTATAATTCAATTTGGCACTCGATGTAATTCTTTTCCTTTTAATATTGTCTTTTAAATAACATAAACAAAAATCATAATAATTTTGTTTTTAAAAGTGATTATTGAAAGACATTTTCTTTCTAAAAAAAAGAATACACACTAAATAAGAATACAACACATCAAATTAAATGGCACTAAAAATAATTCTTCCATTTTTTTTAATAATGTCATTTTACATTTGCCGTCCTTAAGGCATGGATTATATATTCGGTGCTTTAAGTAACTGGACGATAATTTAATTAATAGAAGTATTAATTTTGACATGCAATATTAGATTAATTTTAATTGTAATATTATGAATTTAAATCTTTGAAACGTAATTTTAAAAATGACTTTATCATATTATTTTTGACTTAAAATTATGTAAGTAATTGTTTACATAATTTTTTCACCATAATTTGATATGCAATATATTAAATCATAAAATATTCATTTTATCTAAACTTATATATATATATATATATATATATATATATATATATATATATATATATTTTGTATGTGTATGATAAGTATATATTTACATTTATCTATATGTTATTATAAAAGAGATTCTCTATTTTGGCATCAAACGTTCACTTTCTCACTATGTCATCACTACTTATTTACTTAATCGAATTCAATTTGAAAAAGGATAAAATCATAAGGTATTCATATTTTAAAGTTTTTCCTGTTTTCATAAAGTGTAACTTATACCAAGAATGTTTCTCAACTTCTAATATTATGGATAAAGCTCTTCTTAAGAATCTAATTTATTTATAATGAACCACACACTATATCAATACTATGAAGTTACAGTTGCTTTCAAATTCTTCACCATATTCATGATTTATAATTACACTTGCCTTCAAACACTCTTTACCGTGACATTATAAAAATAAAAAAAATACAAATTAATAGACATATTTAGGCTAATTAAGGAAGTTGCTTGTTCAAAACAAATATTTTTGCGAGAAAAATATTTTTTAAAAAAATCGTTTGTTCGTTTCTTTTTAATAATAGCGTTTCTTCAATAGTTCAACTTTTTTAATTTGTTATTCTAAGAATTTAACCGTAAGCAGATTATGATCAAAACTACTATTGATTGGTGAACAAAAAGCTTTTAAAACAAGATGCATTTTGTAATTTAATAAAAATTTAAAATGAATAAAAACCTAAACTACATTTTAAATTTTTTTTCTTATATTTTACTTGATATTAAATGAAAATTTAATCCCCCAAAATATGTTATCAATGCTTTAAAAACTAATTCAACTAAAATAGTAGAGAATAAAGTGATTCTAATTGATTAAATTAGTATTAGTTGATTAGTTGAACATGATAATGTTAAAAGTATATTTAAAATAAATTTTATATATATATATAGCCATATATATACATTTTTTTGGGCCATTATATATTTACACATTAATATAGTTACCTAGTTTATTAAATTAACTTCTAGTTATTATTATTTTATTAACCATCTAGTGACTAAAAGGTAATGGTCATTTTTTGGTTGGAAAATAATGGTGTTTGGGGGGCAATTAAATAGGATAATAATAATCAACAACTCTAACTGAGCGAATAAAAAAATACAAAAAAAAGACAATAATAAATCAGATCCCATAAGACTATCAACGGCAAAAACAACAAAAACAGATGGGTGCCGAATCCTATTGTTTTCCAGCTTAGACTCCCTAAATCTGCATTTCAGAAAAATAAAAAAAAATCATAATCCGACTTAACAAACAAAATTTACTGTGCAATTCCTCTCCTGCATTTAAACTCCACTTTCCAAACTCACTTTGATCTATTTACTAATTACTATAGTGTAATGTAACCAGGAAAAAACAAACTAATCACTATAGCAGTATAGTGTTCATGATCCACACTAAAATTCAAGGTTAGGTTCAATTTCAAATTATAGTTGATTAGTGTTTCAAATATCCTACTAATGCATTATCAATACTTAACACATTTAAAAAATATTTTTTTATTATGCTCGAAATATTAGCATAACAAAAATGAGATATATCTTTGAAAATAATGTTATATCACCATAAATTTTTTTAAATAATTTTTCTAATACTTAATAAGATAAATATTAAATAAAAAATAAAATATTTAATATCTTAATAAAATAAAAAAATATATAATACTTACTTCATTTAGTAATTAATAAAATTATTAAAAAATATATAATTATTCACTTTTTTTAAATATAAAAATTACTATTTAATTCTTTAGAGTCTCATATCATAAATATTAAAAAAAATCTTTATTTCATTTTTTATATCTGCAATTTAACACCGAAGTATGTAATATTTTTGTAATAAATCAATGACGATAATTATGTAATTTCTTAACCTTTTTCAGTGCCATCCTTCAAGTCCTTGACCAGCGAGGAAACAAGAATGATAGTCTCCAAGACCTCCCTAGTTGTACAAGGACTCCGATTTTCTTATATGGAGATAAAATAATAAATAAAGGCTTTTTCGGATGGACGGCTGTGATTGGGTCATAGGATTTTGAAATCGCTCACATCGACGGCAGTGGTTGAGCCCTCTCCCACTCAAAAACGACGTATCACCCGGGAAAAAAACGAAAGCACCCTGGGCGCATTTTAGCACCATGCCCCGAAGGCCAACCCGAACGTTAAAACCGCTCTCCTTTTCCTGCCCTTTTCCCTCACTCGTATATAAACTTGCGTTTCCCGGCGACTTTGCAAACCAAAACCATCTTTCGTGTGATATTCTCAGATTTTCCGGAGAAAAATTTCAGCTTGGGAAGCTCTGGATTTTGGCCTTGCTTTCCTTTCTTTCTGTCTTTGCTCTGAGTACTTGGTGCGGTGCTGGGATTTCGTTTTGTTGTTTTCTTTATTTTTTTTCTTCTGTTTTTCTTGGGTTTGTTTCTCCGATAAATGGTGTTTCTGAATTCTGGTGAAGAGACCGGGAGAGTTCCAGCAGCGAAGTCCATGGCGATGGGTCCCGAGAGATCGAAGCCTCTTCACAATTTCATGTTGCCGTGTTTGAAGTGGGGGAATCAGAGGCACCTGAGGTGCATGAAAGAGGCCACCGACGGCGCCGACGTGTCCGCCAGCCGAGATCGGCGATCTCCGGTGTCGAAGTCCGGTAACTCCGCGGTGACTCGAAATAGGGAATTGGAGCCGGACAAGAAGCAGCCTGTGAATGCAAGGGATTCGGAGAAGAGGATGAGGATAACCAAATCGCGAATTCACGGCGATGGGGAGGATGGGATCGAGGCGGTGAGAGAGAAGCTAATGCTTGATCTGAAGACTGCGGCGGACAGGATGAAAGATGCGATTTTGAGGAAGGAGGTGGCGGGGGAGAATGAGGAGGAGGAGAAGAAAGAAGAGCAGGAATCACCGCCGGCGGAGGCGGCGGCGGCGGCGGCGGGAGTGAGGCAATGGAATCTGAGAACGAGGCGAGCTGCGGGCAAGGCTCCGATTAACGGAGATAGTGGAAAGGGGTTGAAGATTGAGGAGAAGAAACCCAATCACTCACCGTTGAGGACTGACGCCGCCGGGAGGTCGCCGAAATTGAGAGGCAGTCCTGATAAGACGGAAAAGGTGAAATTTTCATTGCCGCTATCGAGGAAGGAGATAGAGGAAGATTTCATGCAGATGCTGGGTCACCGGCCGCCGCGAAGACCCAAGAAGAGGCCCAGAATTGTGCAGAGGCAATTGGATGTAAGCTGATTCCTCCCCGGCATTTGCGTTTGATTATGAGTAGCATTCTATGTTTGCAGTTTTCTGGCTTGCTTTCTGTGCTTGTTTTCCTTTCGCCTTTCGTTTCGGTTAACCCATTTGTTCGTGTGGGATATCGAACACCCATTTTTTATTTTTGTGCAGACCCTCTTCCCTGGTTTGTGGTTATCGGAGGTGACAGCTGATTCATACAAGGTTTCTGAAGCTCCTGAGAATTGCAAGGTATGTCACTCTGTACTTATTGCTTCCTCTACTGATTTGTTGTCTGAGGTGGAAGAGGGGAAGAGAACTAGATTCTGGGTTGTATGCATTTTACCTGGAAATCAAAATAATGCATATTGTTCTCATCTTTAAGAACTTCTCCCATTTACTTTGATTTTCTTGAATTGTCTACAAAGTAACTCTTACATGTGCTTCTTGCAGAGGTAGCATTGAGATTGGCAACTTTGAAGGCACCTGTTGGCTGACTACTGGTAACATGAGACAACAGCTAATTCGTGGGTAGGATACATCTGAGTCTGATGTGGGATTTGCTGAATGTGTTGATTTTTCCCAGTAGCATCTGGTTTATGCCTTCTGTTGCTTTGAGCTAATTTTGATTTCATAAATATATTTCTTCTTTTGTTTATAAGAATAATTCTCTAAAGAGAAATGATTGTTCGATATAATAGGATCAAAGAGAATGCTGCAGTTATCTGACTTCCTACTCTGTTTATAAAGCTGTGTAGCTTCAAGGACGCAGCTCTAATATCGCAATTTTAAACTTTCATTTCAACTGCTACTAGATTATGGCACTTATTTGGTAGTCTAATCTCCTCTTTCTGAGTTACTCTTGTCAAGTCTGGTGAATATTTGACTTCATTAACTCGTGACATTGTGTTCATGAGATTGCATTGCCCTCCCAAAGTCCTATAAATAAAGGCTCTGTATTCTTCGTAACTGGTGCTGGTTTGGCTCAAATCATGGAATAGAAACACAGTTTATGTGGTCGTCTACTTTCCTCTGCAGGTAGAAGTATTGATTGCTGAAGTGTAAAATATGATTGCAGTTCTTTCTATTGCTCATTTGAATTGGTATTTTCGTCTGCGGTCGAGCGTGCTGCTCTGGCTTGTCCATTGACATGCTTCCTGTTTACTTCTGTTGCTAACGTTCTCTCTGTTCTTCAGTATTTAACTGTCACTAAGATGAACATATAGCCCATAACATTATGTCTAGTTTTTCACGCAAGCCCATTCATGTCATTCACTTGATTTAACAATTGAAAATCATGTGGCTCCTGAAGTTCTTCACTGCTAGGGGCTGAAAGTGATAGGAAAGTCAATCCCTTCAATCCCTCTTCCATGGTCTTACAATTGTTGGGGATGTAATTGTAATTTATGAAATGAGAAGGAAATGGCGATTTTGTCTATAAAGGCGTCGTTTACCAGAAGACCCGTTACCCAGAGGGTTTCGCTCGTGGGCGAATTGAAGGGTTCAAAGTTACAAACAGGCCTATATGGTGGCCCCAGTGATTACGCGCTTCCTTTTCTCTCCTCAAGCTTTCCATCCAATCACCATTTCTTAATGCAGGGGCTGGTTGCTTTTCTTTTCTCTAAGTTTCGGGAAACGGTTGCCCATGTCAAATGACAAATGTTATTTACCTTTTGGGCAATAAATCATTTGAGTCGCTGGAGTTTCTGTAATCGCAGCAAAAACTTGTACCTTTTGAATGGTAGCTTTTTATTCTTGGCCTCAACTTGCAGTTGTAACATCGAGAAAGGGCGGCGAAATACAGTGTAACTTCCTGTTGCTTATATTTCCGTAGGTTATGTGTATCTGGTACCTTTAGTCCGGTATTTTAATTAAAGCATTTATCAGTTTTTGGTTATACTTTAAGTATTTATTATTATAAGAACTAGCCTTCTGAGAGATATGATATATTTTTTATATTTTAATTTATATAATTATTTATTTATTTATTTATTGTAATTATAAATTAATTAATTAAATAGAAATAACTTTAATTATTAAATTATTATAATTATAAATTAATTAGTTAAATAAATAATTTTATAGCAACTGAAATAGGTTGAAAGCACCGCAACTTTTACAACTTTAATATTTTTATAATTTTAATTTTAAATATGTTGAAATAATTTATTTATCTATTCTTCTATTTATCTATCTATTTATCTATTATATAAAGGGAATTGACATTAATAACCAACTAATCACACACATATAAAAAGATAAAAATGTAAAAAAATTATTACATTGTTGTCTCAAAAAGTTACAACTACACTTAAAGTTAATTTCTTTTTTTGTTTATAATTTACAGTTATAATTAAAAGGATATAATTCTAAAAATGCAAATTGAGAGGCACGTTAGTGCCTCACAATTTGCTAGTACTATTATAAAGAAATTTTTTTTTATCTCAAATTTTTATTTCCAAAAATTCAATAATAATTAATTGAATACAAATAACAAAATAGATAAAATTATAAACACAAACATTTCTTTGGTAGGAATACAAATATTACATTCTATAGTTACAACTAAATTCAAATATATTTTACTTTTTTTTTTACAAAAATATGTTTATTTAAGTAATTGATTTGTAATCAGGATAAAATTATAATTACTTAATTTATAAAATACTTATATGAGCAAAAAATAAAAAAATGCTAATTAAGAAGCACTACTGTTTCCTCTCAATACGTTAGTTTAGATAATTCTTGTACCATTGAAGAGTATTTGAAAGCAATTACAATTGTATAGCATGGTTATTAAAAAAGTTTGCTTTTAAAATTTTATCTTTTTTTATTTGTGTTTAATTAGTTAGTAATAACTTTTTAAGAATAAAAAATTTAAGATGAAAATTCTCTTTATAATATATATATATATATATATATATATAAACAATAAATAAATATTTTATAACTCATCAAGGATATTAATATTTGGAAAAAAAACGAAGGTACCAAAGCATAATCTGTAGAAAAATGCTAGACAATAATTATTTTGAGTTCATATTGAGTTGGTATACTTAAAAATTCTTGAATTGACAAGTGATTTTTATCACTTTGGATAAATTGTATCAATTTTTTTTCACGTTGTATAGCACTATTAATTGATTTGATTTAATTTATTTTTAATTTTAATTAATTTGATTTGATTTAAAAATTATAATTTAAAACTCATTATAAAATTATATCAATTTCTATTTTATAATTTTTCAAATAAAAAATTTTATTTATTAATTAAATAAATTTTTAAACTTTGTGATTCCAAATATATCATACATTGCCACTAGATTCAAATATTCTCATCATGTTTTTGTTTCCAAATTCCCCCTGGGGGGGGGGGGTAACAACTTGTCCTCTTATTGAATATCAACTACCGACCAAAATAAATTCACCATTTTAAAAATAAGTTATTACTATTGAATTATTAGTTTTTAATTGAAGGAATAAGTTTGGGAACAAAAGTCTCCAATCATGTTGCTCTAATTAAATGATTTCAACTCAGCAAAATAATATCACTTTGCACTAAATTAATAATAATAATTTATAAATTTTAATATTTATTTATTGAGTTGATAATATTTAATTGCACGAAATGATTGGAAAGAGGAAAATGTGACAGATTTTGTATTTCACATTACATTTATAAAAAGATTCAATTAATATAGTTTTACGTTAAAAGTTAGTCGGTATCCTTAAATTTTTTTTAAACGAATAATTTAAGGATTAATTTTAGATAATAAACTTTATATAAAACTAAAGCCTTATTTATTGAATTTAATTTTCATCTACTGTCAGTATAAAATTTTTTTATATTATTATTTAATCACGTGTTACATATTTTTAACTTTTTTATATAATTATATCTTAGTCAGATTCTTTTAATGATGTGACAACACATGATTATATGAGAGTGTAAAATTTTTTATATTAGCAGTTGATTAAATTTTAAACTTTATTTATATTTAATTTTAGTAGAATATCAATTTTATCTTTAATTTTTTAAGATCGATAATTCTTTTTTTTTTAATGTTAAAGATCAATAATTGAAACAAAGAGTTTTGGAAATGCCAAAAAAAAAGGTATATTTTTGATCGTAGAGTTGAAATGTTACGAACATGGCCAGTCGTTTTACTAAATAAAAGGATGAAAAGAGAGGGCCATAAAATTGTATGATACTTGGAACACCCTCTTGTCGGTAGGATTCGAATATGGCCCAGAGTCATACTGAGCCCACAAATTTAACCACAGACCGGTTACCCATCTGAATCCACCAAAGTTGATGATTGTGGAGGAAGGTGCAGGTGATTGTTCAACAAAAACAAAAACAAAAACAAAATAAAAAAAAAAGAAAGAAAGGAGGAAGGTGATCATGATAGGGCACTATCATTCTGTAGATGTTTAATTCAGTAACTTTAGTTAAGGAAACTACATATTTCTAAGATGATCAGATTCAGTGGCTTTGTACGGGAGCAAATCATGAAGGGGATTATTATGTTGGATAGTACAAATTAAGAAGAAACCAGCTTACATAATACATATAAATGAATTGTACTATGAAGTTCAAAGCTTCATATTCAGTACAAAATCAGTCATCAAGTTATATATTACGTACACCAAATATTAGAAAGCTCTGAAAATTAGCTATCCTATAAAAATCCAAAACTAGAGTCTAGGCACACAAGCTTAATCTGGTTAACTGGGGAAAGAGAATCAAGATGTAAGAGAAGTGGCAAAGAAACGCCCGGCTTAAGCCTTCATGCCCTCAACTTAAAGGTCATCCAAAATTGTAAGCAGGTAGGTGAAGAGGGAGATGATATCACCATAGATGGCGATAGCAGCCCAGATGTAGTCGTCATAGCTGTATTCTTTGATGAGGGTATTAGTGTCATATATGATGAAACCACACATTAGAAGTGCACCCAGGCCACCATAGACCATGCGCCCGATTGGTCCAAGAGGGAAAAAGCACTGTTCAACGATGAAGCAGTCACATATAGATCCCAAATATCTAAGAGGAAATTAATTGCAAAAAAAAAAAATGACACAAAAAATTAAGAGAAGGTTAATGATGAAATGTGTACCTGAATGATAGCGAACAATGTGATCACCATAACGGAAGCAAAGAGGAATGGCCAAAGGAAACTGAAGTCACAGCCTCTTTTAACAGCCCAGAATGTGTAGAGAGTCAGGCTACCAACCACCACAGCCGTCAGAAATGCAGCCTCTAGAATGACCATTCCTGTTTCCCATGCAGACAGAAGCTCACACGGGTTATTATGAATCCAAGTTTATTCACCGGTATGTCAAATAACTAAGCTAAGCTAACTAGCGGATTTTGTTTTAATTTTTTTTTCTGATATGTCTAAATCCAAATAACATCATCAATTTTCCAAGGCTATGCATTGCAAAGGTGAATCAATTTTGCATCTTATTATAGTCACGAACAAGATGGTGAATCAATTTTGCATCTTATACTGGTCATGCCACTAGCGCTTTTACCAAGATATAATATCCATGGTGTCAAATTTAAGGCATCTCCAAATAAGTAATTTAATTTTTCAAGTCCCAAGTCCCAAGCCTTTCGCATTACACATATATATATGATTATATATTTGGAGAAACAACCTCAATTATGGAAAAACGATGTATCCAATTGAGATAACGATTAGAAAGTATGAGAAAGTAGACCGTTTCTACCTTGGGCAAATGCACAAACGAATCCGATTGACACAGACATGCCCAGAGTATAGAGCCCAAGAAGGATGAGATTCACCGGGTGTTTCTTGTACCATTTGAACAGGGGAAACAAAACTGCATGCATGTCCAAAACATGAACGAGGATATTAAATTTCAAGGATTAAACTAAAACCCAGAATGAGTTTTAAGGAAAGAGAAAGACAAAAAACAGAAAAAGAAAACGAAGCCTTGGATCAGAGGGTTTACGTATCAATGTGAAAATGAGGGCGCCAAAGAAGACAAAGAGGCGATATGGGCTGGTTTGAGCGAAATCCCTTGCAGGTTGAAAGAAGACGAAGAAGGAGGAGAAGCCAGCTGTGAAAAGCAGCTGAATGGAAACAATGACGTAAACCTTGCGGATGAATCCCCATCGGAGCTCAGGGGACTCTATCATGGATGGATAGAGCCTGTTGCTGTTGCCCTGCACATTGGAGACCCCAGCTTCGATATCCCCTTTGCCCATGGCGGTGAGGGAGAAACGCAGACAATGAAACCAGAAGAGAAATATATATAGGAAATGGGGTTTTGTTGGTTTAGGGAAAAGAAGAAGAAGAAGATGTTGATGATGATGAAGGAATTTGAATGGCTTGGGTTTTTCTGTTTTTTGGGTTTAGACGGGAGCTGGGGTTATAATGGTGCATATATAGAAATGGTGTAATTTTGGAGTTGCGCGTGAACACGATGCACATGCAACGTGGTGTGTGATTGCGCAGTGCATATATAGCTTTTCCTTGCTGTTTTCAAACTGTATATACTATTATCTGTATTCTGTAGTGATTCTGCATTTAGTTATAGTAACAACTCGTAAATAGCATGTTTTTGTTATATTTTAAAAACTATTTTATGAGTTTAGTTAATAACTTGTCTGAAAATTTCCTCAACTGCACTCTTAATTAGTTTTGTTGTTTTATAAATAGATAAAATTAGACATGAAATATCCAATGGGGGCAATTCTATAATACTATAATTAAGTTCATTGTCCGGTAGGAGAATGGATTTATTTTTACTGCTACTGCAATTTGGGATACTTAGATGTTGCTCCTAATTTCATCAACTGAGATAGGAATCAACTAGGAGCACGTTAGTCGAATTGTGAAATATAACATAGGAGTTACAGGAATTTCAAATATGAAGGCCTCATTTAAGAGAGACGAAGCATGTTTGACAGCTGTGACATGTGAGATATGAGACTGCCGTTTCTTTTTTTCTTTCTTTTTTTTGCTCAGGGCGGCGGGGGTTGAGGAAAAAGGGTGATTGGGATTCATTCCTCAGAATCGATCATAAGTGTATGAAATGTCAAGACAACACTAATGTCATTGAACCAAGGCCTGGTTTAAGAGAGATGAAAGGGGGCAATAACACCATTTTGTTTTTTGGGGGTCTGCAATAGCACCATTGGAATGGCATCAACTTCAACAGCGTGTAAGTTGGGATAGGCTTTGGGCTTGAGATGGAAGAGAAAGTCTGGGTCACTGGGGCCTCTCCATCAGAAACTGGGTTGTGCTAAAGTCATATAGCACACACGATTGATTAGTCGTTTTTATGGACCTACAATCCATTTTGGGGCTACTGTCCTGTTGTCCTAGTAATTGAAGAGCACGCATCGTTAATGGTCCAAAACCTGTTTGACGGAAATGGGCAAGCTATGTTTTCGTTAGACATAAAAGTTCAAGGGAGGGAAGACTAGTTTATTCAAAGGTTGAGAGGTGTCACAACTTTCTGTTAATATTTATGAATTATCTATTAATAAAGGATTTCTTCAATTTTTAAATTCAAAACCTTTAAAATAGATAGTTTAATGAATCCTATCAGTTGAACCAACTATGGTTGGCAGCTATCATCCTCGTACAGCTTTATCAGGCCAAACTCTTTTGCTTTATTGTTTCTTTATACAAAATCAGACTTCAATTTAACACCATTTAGTATTTACCGTTGAAGAACGATGTAGGTCCTGCTTGCGCTTACATTGGACCAAAGTTTTGGGACTAAAACAAAAATGATGTAGGTCCTGCATGTAAATATACGTTTCCTTTTTTTTATTTTATCATTTGGGGAAGGGGATTGGATCTTCCTAGTAAGGAATCGATCCTTGGATGCCATGCTTCAAGGCTCTATGCCTTGACCATTAAACCACCAGCCTGACAGTGCATGTAAATATACGTTGAAAGTAAAAAGAAATTAAATAAAAATAAAAATGATGCATAGACACTGCTATTTGATCCTATTTATCTCTTTCTGTTATCAGATTCTGTTCTATTTATTTTTAATTAAATGTTGCAGAGGTTTACGATTCCGTTTAAGGGGACCTCCATGGGAGTTCTGCCATGGACCTCGTTTCCTAAGAAAGAAAAAGGAAAACAAAACGTAAAGATAGTCTAATCTTTCTACAAAGTCAATTCACTGATAAATTGTGTTATCAAAGAATGGGCCACGTTGAAAATAAAGCATGAAAAATAGTCTAATATTCTATAAAATCATTAATCGGTTAAGATTGTATATTCAAAGAATGGGCCATGTTAGGGTGATAGGGTGGTTATGACTTATAAATGATCAGCTGTATAAACAAGAGAAAAAATAAACTGTATATAATATGTCAGTGTGTAGATTAGCAAGCTAAAACCTAGAGGGGTCTCTTAGTCAATTACTTCTTTTTCTAACCTATTCTTTTTGACTGAAATGCTTTGTCCTGATGGCACAATAAAACAAAAAGAACAAAACTAGGGGACCCATTGAACAGTTGATTTATAATATTTATGAGCATACAAAAAGAAAAATAGAACCCAGAAGACAAGTCTTCAATCAACGTTGAAATGAACAAAAGGCAGTCACATGTAATTATCAACAGAAAATTTAAAAAGGATAAAAGAGGGAAACAGCATGGGAGAGCCCATGAAAGAAGGATGCCTTGTTTATTTGTCTCCTTGGCCCTAAACATAGTGATATGCATTATTTATTTTTGTCCATTTCCATCCCTCAACTGTAGTTTTCACTATCCAAAATTACAATTGACACCCTCCATATAATTTTCTAAAATGTAGTATCTGATCTCTTTTTTTTTTCTATTTCCTTTTTTATTTTCTGAATTTACATTTAGGCTCACATGATAGTACATGAACCAAAATCACAGACAGGGCAGCAGAACCCATCTGCCCTTAAGGATTTGATCATGAATGAGAACTTAAAACAACTATTATCACCTCTATTTCTTCTTCCTTTTAATCTTTCCATTACAGAATAGTGAACCAAATCCAAAAAATCTTGCAGTTGCTTTTGGAATATATGCTTGTGGTAGATTTAAAACAGGACTAATTCGAACACCATTGGTACCATAAGATCCACAATTTTTCTTTAATGAAGGTTTTTGAGACGAATTGTAGAAATAATATGTACTTGAACTTGAAGAGGATGACGATGATGACCTTCTGCTTGAAACAGAGGACTGTTTCTGCAACCTCTGCTTCTGGGTTTCCCTTGGAAGCTCTGCTTGCTTTGGATTTGGTGCTGAACCAGTTGAGTTGCTTCGTGAAAGAAACTGCAGCGAGCGAATCAAGCTCTTCCCACGAGTGGTATCAAAGTTCAAACTGCTGCTGCGCTTGAATTGCCAGAAAGATTTGGATGACTGTTTCTCTTCTTCGTTCTCTTCATCAGAGGCTGCAGACAGTAACTCTTTGAGCCTCTTCTTTTCCGTACATCCAGTGCCGGAAGGTTGAGAGCGAGGACGAGCAGGCTCTACAGGTTGATGGATTTCATTTGGGGCATTGGAAACTCTCTTGATTTCCATGGGCACAATCTTGCCATTGGAGAAGAGCTCGTCAGCTGAAGAGAGGTTTTGAGCTAACCCATTGGTAATGCAGAAGACGAAGTCCGAGCTGGAGTCCAAGAGGCACAAGTCTGATCGCCGGCGATGGTCTTCATCTGGGACTGCATCGTCTGCGTTCTTCAGATCATGGGAGAAGGAGATGCGAGGGCTGATTCCTGTGCTGGATATCTCAGAGCATATATCAATTGCCATGGCTTTTCTGAAACAGAATTCCCAGAACTCTGTTTCCAGGAAACACAGAGAGAGAGAGAGAGAGAGAGAGAGAGAAAGAGAGAGAGAAAGTTGCAAACTTTTGGTCTCGAATTTGAGGGTAGCTGCGAAAAGTTTCAAAATTTATGAGGTGGGTGACAGTGTTGGTTGAAATGGTAATGGGTTTGGAGTCAAAGAAGTGAAAGAGACACACACACACACAGAGAGAGAGAGAGAGAGAGAGAGAGAGAGGGAGGGGGGTGTTGGTTTGGAATTATGGAGTTGAGAAGTCAGAAATTGCAGCTTTAGCTTTTGGTTGTGGTTGTGTCTGAGCTAGGAGCATCTTCCAAAAGTGGAGGAACAATTACGCAGGAGAAGGAACGTTAGCAGAGGGTGGATTGGACTTGATCCGTTTCTTTTACAATCTGTTCTGTTATCGAAGCAGAGGGTGGATTGGACTTGATCCGTTTCTTTTACAATCTGTTCTGTTATCGAAGCGGTAAAGGGAAAGCAGAGTAGAGAGGGAAAGCAGAGTAGAGAGCGAAAGCAGTTGAAACCAATCACCGAAAGACTATAAAAGCATCTCTCTTTTTGGGGGTTTTCCAAAGAAGCTTTGGGAACCACAGCATCCTCATGAGAGTGTCCTGTGCTGTTGTGCTAAATGGTAATGCTAGTATTTACAATAACCCAGACGTCTCATCAAAGGGTTCTCTCCTAGGGTTGAAACTTGGAAGCGCACCTTTGATTTCTCATCCTTCCATTATCTTAGTTAGAATAAATTGATTAAGTTCTAGCTGATGAAGTACTGTAAAACGAAATGGTATATTAAAGTGATGCAGATTGTCAATACAACCCTCTTTGGTTCATGAAATTATGATTTATATCTTGAAAATAATCATTCAAGAATTGCATACTAACACAATTATATACTTTTAAAATTATCATATCTAGTTTTTCACAAGATCTATAATATATTGTTGTTATAAAAATTTATTGTTGTGAGACAACAAGAAAGGACAAGTCGAGGTAGAAGTTGTTAACAGTGGTAATAACAGTGATCGCAAATGATGGTAGAGACAAAATTGGCATTTATATTATTAAAAAATAGAAGATTATTTTCTCTTTTGACTAATTAAAAGTTTTTATACTTATTATCACAACTTGTTAAAAAAATAAAATTTTTATGAGTCACATCTCATAAAAAAAAATTATACTGTTATTACTCTTAATTTAAAAAAATTAAACGTATAAACTTAATTGATCCTCTTAATTCACGTAAAAAAAAAAATTCTTTACAAAATTTCTTTTTACTTGTTTTGATTGATTTTAGAAAGAAGAAGAAAAAAGGGATGAGAAAATCTTATGACTTTATAACTACTCATTAATGATTACGCCAAAGTTAATTTAATCTCAATTCCATTAACTGTATTTGAAAGACAGAGTGCACGAGCTGCGTGTGTTAATGGCGGATCTGATTACCGTTGTACTCATTTTTAGATCTGGGCAATTATCATCATCAAGGTACTCTTCTTCTGAAATTTTTTTTGTTATAATTTCCGACGGTTTTTGGACAATTCCAACGTTTTGATGTAGGACTTAACTTAGTGCATTGATGTTGTCCTGAGTGGTGGAAACATAAGGTTGATAATTGATAAGCTTAGCATTATGTGGCACGCGATGTAGGGTCCATTTGGGACAATAGAAAGCCAAAAATGATCCTCGTTTATAGGAAATTATTGTTGCATGACTAGGCACTATCACAGGAGTACTAGTACCACACCTCTAGGACTTCTTGAAGCAGTGCTAACATCATGACTAAGATTATGATGATAACAGAATGCTTCTTTTAAGACAAGAATACGAACCTTTTTCAAATTTAAATTACACAACATGGCACAGGACACAATCTGTTTTCCTTTGGCAGCATGAACAACTGGGGGATATGGAAAGGGACTAGTGCAGAGCACATATTGGCAGAGTTGATCTGAGGTGGTGTTAACGTTCTATTAAGGTTCAAAAGCACACTAACCCGAAAAGTTAGGTAACTTTTTTCCTTTATGGGGTGGTCAACTGAAATTTTGCAGCATACAAATTAGGCACCCCAGTTTACTTTTATAATACTTAGTTATTGAGATATTACTATTCAAAAGTGGTTCGAGTGGTAAGGAACATAGTTAATTACTTAGAGTGGCAAATATAGTGAATTTGGATAACCTATCTCATAGGATGCATTATTTACTTATTCTTTGTATGTGTTAAATGGCCATTGATCTTGAGCCTGAATTACAAATGCGTTTGTATGGCTGGATGGAATCTTTCAGCTTGCCATTCTGCTGTTGACATATGCTGAGTAATATATTCTGATTAGTATAGCAGCTACTTGGTTGGATTCATGCGGTTATAACTCACCAAGAGAAAAGAAAAAGAAGAGGGAATCTGTAGGGTGGGTGGTCTGATTCGGGGGCATCCCCAGATGTCTGTCAGAGAGTGTCAGAGTACTTTGACAGCTTTGGATCATTCCTCCTCTTGCTCTGTTAGCACATGTTGAATGGCCATTCCGATCAGATCATGGTTCATGTTGGCTATTGGATTGGATGCATTTGGCATTTCCAAGTCCTATGAATTTTTATTGTTTGGATCAATGATACACTCTGAGCCATTAATAGTATTACACGTCATTCTAGAAAAAGAAAGAATAAATGACGCACCATAACTTCACCCAGCTTAGACTTGACACAGTAGTGGACTGTTTGTAGCTCACCTTCACTTGGCCTTGGGTTGAGCAGTGAAAGTACAACAAGCGCAGCTTTCTGTTGCAAAAGCATATACCACCCTTCTCATCAAGGATCGATTTGCAGAGTGACTACAACTTTGTAGAGTCCAAATATTAAAATCCCTTGTTGATTCTTTAGTCTATTTCACTACCAAGTTAACGAAGGAATTGTCATACAAGAAAAAAAAGTTGTTTTGGTGACACATATCATGGGAACAGTCTGTCTAGATGGGCTTCGAGATTTGAATTTTCCACATCTTATTTGACTTTAGTCAACAAGACATTAATTTATGCATTTGAATTTTCAACATCTTCTCATTCTGAGATGTTTTAGCCAAAACACACAGATTGGTCCACAGCTTTATAAACTTGTTATAGGTGGGACTTTTTGTTAAGACATGGGCAAGTTGATCTTGAAAGTCACTCCAAAGACAATATCGGTTCTAGTGAATTGGATGTACTGTACTGAACTGTGATAGAGTGTATCATTAAGAAATTTAGCTGTATGTTTGGTTGTGATTAAAATCAATTTTTTTAAAAAAAAATTCTCTAATAAGATTTTAATTATTAATTATTTTTAAGCACAAAATAATTTAATCCAAATACTCACACAGTGTAGATAGAAATGACTGGGATGCTAAAGGAGTGGCTGCATGTTTTGCATCTGAAAGGCCACTTCTTTTGATGAACTCAGTAATATATTTGTAATAATTGCGTTTCTATCTGCACACCAAGGAAATAATTTGGAAATCCAAGGTGCCTCATGGAAAGCTCGATCTTCAGCTTTTTAAGAATTTGATTAGGCAAAAAAATAGAATAGACAGTGAAAAGAATATCATCTTCACAGAGGAGTAGAACTGCAATAGCACCTTGCTGAAGATAACAAAATAGAAGAGTCTAATTCTGATTTACTGCATTTGAAACCAATGGATTAGAGAGAAGTAGTAAAGCGTAAATTGCTTTATGCAGTTTACAGACAGACATATTCAGGATGAGTAGCAGAGGTGAAACCTGGAGGCTGTCTCATGTAAACACAAACAGTTTCCAATAAATGACCATATTGGAATGCGTTTGGCCATCAAGTTGTCAAATTTCCATTTGTAATAGAGAGCAATGGAAAGAACTGTTCTGACATCTGATTGTTGTGGGTTTTACCACAGGAGAGTAAGTTTGATCAAAGTAAACTCCTTATTGCTATGAATATCCTTGTGCCACTAGAAGGGCCTTAAATCGCTCTATGCTCCAGTCATATTTGTATTTTATACGATAAACCCATTTAGAATTTGATATTGCAGAAGATTTGAGTAAAAGATTGCGTAAGAATGGGAAATATCAACACGACTGCTTAAGTGGGGAAGAGAGTAGAGTGGTCCACGTGCACTTGAAGAGGATTTTGTTGATCTTCCGATCCTTGGTCATTTAATCATCATAAATAAAAAAAAATTCAAAAACATGGCCATTATCTCCTGTGCATTTCTTAACAGATAACGTATTCTTAGTGATAGACTAAGAGTAAATTGTTAAGTTTGGTAGAGACGGGAATCATTTGAAGGATAGGAAGTGCTACCTGCAGTGTGAGAAATAGACAAACAAGAAACCATCACCTACCAAATCTTGTCAAGTGCAGACAGTAAGATGATTAAGTTTACCTGGTGTAGAAATCAAGTGTGATGATGCCAAAATATATCAGTGGGATTAGGGAATTGGGTTGTAGTATTAGGATTGTGGGGTGTTTAGAGGATAGATCTAGGAAGGGAGGAAGTGGGCGCATTCTTGAACACTACGGTTGCAGCCTTGTAAGCAAATCACAGTTGGCATTGAGTGGAAGGAAAAGGAGGACAACTGGCAAAAGGAAAGGCTCTAAGGATTCCAGGTGTGTAATTTGGAGGAGGGCATGCTGATGTGGGAAAGATTGGGAAGATGGAGTACAATCAGACTGTAACTTGGCATTGTTGAATCCCTTTTGAGCTACAAAAGCAGTATTTTGTCAGTAACAAGTAAGAACTGGAGCAGTAGAATTTTGTTCAGCGAGACGATTCTGATGATAGTATAGTGTTGTGCATCATTGAACATAGGTTTTGGAAGTGGAGAAGAATGAGAAGAAAGACTGAGAGTTATAAGTGATAACCAAACCTTGGTACTCCTTTAGCAGATCATTGAGAATTAGAATAACTAAATCACTTTCTAGGACACCATGACCAATAGAGAGGAGAGAGTCATAACTTTTGCTTTCTGAAGAAAATTAACCATCAATGGATTGATCATTTTTTTGCAGGCTGTAGGATTCACACTTGGGATGAAAGAGACGTGAGTGGGCTCGATCATAAAACAACTTCTCAATTCCAGACCGTGCTTCCTTGGTTGTCAAAGTTACGTTCGAAGGCTGTCGGTGGACACGATAGCCTGTGTCTGTGACAACTGACAAGACAACAAAGTCAACTTGCTGCCGTTGTTTTTCCGTTTCAAGCCATATAACCCATTAGAAGATTCACCAGGTTGCAGCTATTTTGGCAGAAAAAAAAAATCATTTGTTCAATCACTAAGCAAAATTCTTTAACTTATTTTATTTCTTTTAGCTACTAGCAAATTTAGTTGCATAACTCCAAAAGTGAATCACCATTATGGTGAAATTTAAACACAAAACTTCACAAAATGCTAATGCTCTGTTTAGTCCTACAGATTAGAAAGGAAGATACATGATGGGAATAAGCAAAGGAATTCGTCGGTTTGATATGCACATTAACAAAAAGGATAATGAACAAAATGATTTGGCTGTGGACCCGAGCCCTGACATTTTGCGTCCTCCCCTCAACTTGGATGCTCGGACGGACCAGGAGGGACCAAGGGACATATATTATTTATGTGGAAGAATTCGTACATAAAACTTATCAATAAAATTTTTACCTTTATTTTTATTCTTATACTAAATACACACTAATAAATAGTATATTTTAAAACTTGAAAGTTTTGAATTTGCATAAGATTGTATATTAATAATAATTTTTTAAAATATTTCTAGAATAAAATAATTTTTATTTTTTTGTTTTACTTTCTTCTTCTTTTCTTTCTTCCCAAACAAATGCATTCCATCCTCTTCTATTTCTTTCTCTCCCATCCTTTTCTATTCCTTTCTCTCTTAGCTTCTATTTTCCTTTCTTCTCTAAGCCTAATAGGAACAGCTACAGGATTTGAGACATTTCCTTATAATTAAGAAAAATAGAAAGAAGTGAATGTTTTAAGTAAATATTGCTCTTATTTAAAAGTTTTTTATAATAAAAAGAGCAACATAGTGCTTATCATGTAACTCTCTTAAATATGTTTTATTTATTTTTATAGATATTTAAAATTTTACTTACATGAAGAATTTTAAATATTTTATAATTTTTCCTTCTATTCTCCGAATTTTCAATCATACTATTTAGGCTTATCGTGTCTTATTGTGGGGCCATATACTTGAAGTCCAAGTTAATGTGAAATACAAACATTACTTGAAGCCCATGTTGAAGCAGTACAGTCAACCCAAGTCTTAATCCGAGATAGAGATACATTCAAAGCCCAAAGAATCCATTATCAAAGAATCTCTCATCCCCAAACCTAACGGTAACGCAACGCTGGTTCTCTCTCTCTCTCTGGAAAAATTGCAGAGGCAGCTACAAAATCTGTCCCAGTCTCAGCTAAAACCCTAAATTCCCTCACCTAGCGTCCACCTTGCACTCTCCATCTTCCATCGGAATCCATTTTCCTTCTTTCAGAGATTTCAAATCTTTGTTGCCAGAAAATGCCGGCTAAGGATGACGGCTCCGAGAAGGAGAAGTGCCTGGAGCTCTTTCTGAAGATCGGATTGGACGAGCGCACCGCGAGAAACACCGTCGCCAACAACAAAGTCACGGCCAATCTTACCGCTGTCATCAACGAGGTAACCGGCCTGTTAGTTCCAGAAAATTTCCATTTCTGTTCTCTAATGGGAATCTTCAAATTCCTTCATTCGTTATATTGATTATTTATTTTGTGTGGTTTTTCGGTGTTTTTAGGCTGGTGTTGCCGATGGGTGCAGCCGAAGTGTTGGAAATCTTCTGTACACGGTAAGAAATGTGTTGCATGCAGTTGATTCTGTGCCAGACTTTAGCATTGGAAAAGCTCGTTGGATGAATTTCTAGGAATATTTTTTTATCTGTCTTACTTCCTGCATGCGGAAAAAATCAGTGAAATACATGAAGTCTGTAGTACTTAAGAGAGATTGTCCGTTTTGAATTTTTTTTAATTGTAGTTGTTTTTGTTAATTATTGACATGGATCTTGCCATTGATTTTATGTGCCAGGTTGCCACGAAGTACCCTGCAAATGCCTTACCGCATCGCCCAACATTGCTGCAATACGTTGTTTCATCAAAGGTGTGCAGTGCACAATAGATTGTTGGTTGCTGTCTGATGTTCTAGGATTGGCATAGACTGTGATGTTAGCCGTTTATTTTTGTGTGATTATATGATTCCGTATTATCTTTTGACTTATTTTGTTGTCAAACTTGAATTATTATTGCAGGTAAAAACAACGGCTCAGTTAGATGCAGCACTATCTTTTCTTGCTGCTACGGGGTTGGAGAATCTTGATTTGAACAAATTTGAAGAAGCTTGTGGTGTTGGTATGGTGGAAAGAGCTTCAAGTCTCATATTACCTTAATGTTCAATCCTTAGTTAGGTTGATAGTTTGTTCTGTATGGCGGTTCATGATTGTCCAAGTTCACTGGGACAACTTGTGCAACTTGTATCTGCTGCTAGTAGTTTTGTTACTATTACTTGGATTGGGTTTCAATTTTGAGTCCTGAAATTCTGTAGTGTCCTAAATTACTTTTATGAGGTTGACGAACGCTTCTTAAATCTTTGCAAATCTGAGCAGGTGTTGAGGTTTCAATAGAAGAAGTCGAGCATACTGTTAATGAAGTTGTTGAAGAGAACAAGGCTACAATTGTGGATCTACGGTATCGAACAAATGGTAGGCATTCAGTTTTGGCTTCTCATATTTTAATAATTTAATCCTCACGTATTTCTTGTTTGAAATTGAAAATTCTAATGATATAATGTGATTAGTTTCAAATTTACATACTGTATATAGATTACTATACCTATAAATGTTAAACTGGGATACACATTTTAAATTCTTATGGATGTAAGCCAAATTATACCTGGCTATCAGGTTGCTGAAAAAACTGGCATGAGATAGGACATTATCACATTAACACCCAATTACTGACCAATGTCAATAACTTTTGGTTTCCTGGGATTTTCAGCTCTTAAAATAGAAACTATCGTGGTGGTCCAAATGATTATTAACACTTACTTGGGTCCCCTAAACATGAAAAACAGAACAATCATATGTATAACTCCAAACAGTAATTGATCAAAACAGAAACATCTATATCTATAATGAAATTTCCTGTAAAAAATTGACCTTGGAGGCCTAAAAATCCTCATCTTTCTGATAATCGTAAATTTTTTTAGAAAATATGGATGAAAGCTTCCTGAAAATCTCTTTGTCCTATTTATGCCTTACCATGCAGTTTCCCTTCTAATCACTGGCACTCAGATTTCTAAGAATCTGCAATATGGAATATATTCAGAATCTCCATTAATCAATGTTTCTCTAAAACTAACACTTTACTAACTAGAAAAGACTCCTATCTCATCCACACCAACCTGTCTTGACTAAATAATGGCTAGGCATGACATTATGTAGGATTGAAAAAGCCACTCTCTATCTCAGCATGCTTAAGGTGTTGTAGCTTTCTTCAAAATTACTGTTTTGTCTGCATTTCTCCAGATATAAATTAAGAAACCCGAAATATCTTATACCTTGGCTGCTCTTCGAATGCCTGCATGTGTCTGTAAGTTAATTTCCATGGAGCATGCTTGCACTCCATGCTTGCAGATGCAGATATGATATATGACATATCATGGTCATGCAAAGCGATAAAAATGAGGACACTAACACAATATAACCATAAAAACACCAAACCATATATGCAAAAAACAAGTGTAAATTAATAAAAAGTTGTAAAGGTGGTCATTCAATATGACAAAAATGAGGATACTAACACTATGTAACCATAAAACATTAAATTATGCATGCAAAAAACAAATGTGTAAATTAATAAAAATTCATAAAGGTTGTTTTCTTTTCTTTTCTTTTCTTTTATTCTTCTTCTTTTTCTTATTTTCATTATTATTATTATTATTATTTTTCTAATACATTGTGGTTTTAGTAACATGGGGAATTGAGAATGATTGAATATAGATAGCCTAAGGAAAAAAATAGCAAGCTCACTCTCTTTTCAGTGTGTATGAACTTTTGACAATGTTTTATCTTCCTAGTGGGTGAGTTACTTGGGCACATGCGGAAGAGGCTCCCGTGGGCTGATGCAAAAGTTGTCAAGGTGATGATGGCTATGAAATGTACCTAATACGATAGATAATTTGTTTATTTATTTCAGGTTTTGTTAATACTGTTTTATTACTTCTCCTTTTTTTTATGTGACAGCAACTCGTGGATGCAAAGTTATATGAGCTACTTGGTGATAGGACAGCAGCGGATGATGAAAAGCCTTTTAGAAAGAAGAAAGAGAAACCTGCTAAAGTAGAGGTGAGTTCGTTTACAATTCTTTTCCTTTTTTGTCTTTACTTTCTATGACATGGCTAATTGGTTTTCTTGCAATTTTACTTACATGCTTACATAGGATAAGGGGGCACCTGTTCCTACTCCAGAAAAGCCACCTGAAGAAGACCTGAATCCATTTTTGATATTCCCTAATCCAGAGGAAAATTTGAAGGTATTTAATTTCCCTATTCTGATTATAAATTGCATCCTCATTCTATTCTGTTCATGTTGTGGACGCACGCAATGCTTCACTCTTTTAGTGTGCTTGTGTTATACTGCTTGTTCATGACAGTTGCATGATAGTATCCATGCAGTGGTCTGCTTAGTAAACTTATTGAACCATTCTGGTTTGGGATATTTTCTTGTAAGACTATCAAAATTATGAAAATTCCTTGATGCCACGGTTCCTGGTTCAGTTTGAAAATTTTTGTTTTCATTGGCTCACATATGCAGCATGTCATGTGGATCATGTTGATTTTCAGGTGCATACTGAAGTACCTTTTAGTGATGGTAGTATTCTGAGATGTTGCAATACAAAGGCGGTTCTTGACAAACACTTACAAGCAACAGGTGGGAAAGTTTTGACCCGCTTTCCTCCTGAACCAAATGGATATTTGCATATTGGTCATGCCAAGGTATGTAATATATTTCAGATTATAATTGTTGCACTGATATTATTTTCGCTTTCCAGTGATTTACTATTATTTTTGTCGTAAACAAATAACTTAATTATTGCTCAGGCAATGTTTATTGATTTTGGGTTGGCAAAAGATAGAGATGGAAGCTGCTACCTGAGGTTAGTATTTTTGTTATTTCCCTCGGTATATTTTTGGTGGCACTAGTGTCTCTTTTGATGAAAGGGATAGGGGTTGCTCTTGTGGACGTTAAATATTTAGGGATTGTCTATGGGTGTGTGTTTAGCATCTTGTACATACAAGGCTTAAACCTTAATGTTCTTTAACTTTTGAATTTTTGGGTTGAGTATTTTGGTTTAAAATGCTTTATTACTGGGTGATACATTTTGAGCTTGCAAAAATCCCTCTAGATTTTCTATCAGAAACAAGAACCTCTCTATATCTCTTCGTATGGATATGAATATTGCAATCTCCCTTTGATGTTTTATATCTAGGAATTTTCTGGTCATGAACAAGGCAATTTTGTGTTGTATGAATGGACATAGTTTGCAATCTGTGTCTAGGACCTCAGAAGTTAATAAAAAGTTTTTATACTTGGTGAGACTGACTGATTAGCTGCATTATTTAGGAGCTTTGTAACTGCTCAAATGACGGATGTTGGCGCATTGGGGAAAACCTTGGGCAGGCTTACACTTGGTTTAGTGGTACCTCCTCTCATTGTAGGAACTAGGTTGGAAGGCAGGAATTCAGGTTACAGACAGGCCAGTTTTGTGTGAATTTATTATTGACACTAGAAAACCAAGTGGGAATCACGTTCCCTCTTTCACTAATGTCATCTGAAGATCATTGACTTTTAGGCCCTCTTAACATCTCAGGCACCAAACTGACATCTCAGGTGAGGTTGTTAAAAGCGAGTTTTCACTAAAAAATGTTGGAGGGTTTTAGTAAAAGCGAAGCGTAAAAACAAAACTTAAATGCTTAGATGTTACATATTATGAAAAATATCATCTAAAAATAATGCATATACATATACATATAAGTATTGATATATAAATGTTCTAACTCAAATTTAAGTTTTAAAATAACAAATTTCATAATTTAATAATCAATATATCATAAATTCTACAAAAAGAATATTTCTAGCATTAGCATAATAGATCACACACACAGACCCACACAAATTTTAAATTTAATAAATTTAAAGATGTTAACACTTTTATCCTAAATTTAAAGATGTTAACACTTTTAAAGAGAATGAATGAGAGGGGCAAATGGGTTGGAACTTGCAATAATAAAAAATTCAAAATGAGAGAGATGAATCTAAGGGAAGAGGGACAAATGAGTTGGAACTTGGTTGAATGAGAAATTCATAATGATGGGGGAATAAGAGGAGATTGAATGTTAAAATGCTTAAAACAAATAAAAAAAATTAGCACATTTACATTGCAAATGTAATAGTATAAAATCGTGAGATAAAATTGAGATTTTAAGGATTTTTAAAGTTTTAAAGCATAAATTGTAAAGTTTTAATGAATTTTGGATTTTACCTAACATCCAAGGCATTTTTTGGTTTTTAAAGCGTAAAAGTGTAAGTTTTTAAGTTTTGAAAAGAGATTTTAACAATCATGTGCACAGTGGAATCAATAGCACTTTGATGAATGTTAATTATATTTGACCAGATTTGACATATTCTGTTCATATATATCTTACAAAATGTTAAGTGTCCATTTGTTTGTTAGAGATTGGTC
Source organism: Castanospermum australe (assembly GCA_019955255.1). Classification (NCBI taxonomy): domain Eukaryota; kingdom Viridiplantae; phylum Streptophyta; class Magnoliopsida; order Fabales; family Fabaceae; genus Castanospermum; species Castanospermum australe. Next base: position 386,559 of record NSJW01000935.1, read on the forward strand.
AGAAACTGTCCTAGTTACAATTTTAATCTGTCAAATGCAAGCAAACCTACAAGTGACTTGATATTCCAATGAACATATGGCCTACTTGCATTCAGTTTGTTGTATTAAAAGCTTAAAGATTAAATTCCCTCTACAAATAGAATTTTATGATATAATGAAAGAGTTATTCATACTGGTCAATGAATGTTTAGCATTTCATGATACTTTTTTTCACATCAAAGTTTTTCATGTTTGGCTTTACTAAATTCTATAAAATGCCTTGAAAAGCCTCCATCAGATCTTTGTGGTTGAACATTCAATATAGTCTTTCATCTTGTTCCTAAGTTTGATGGTTTTTGGCACTTCCAGGTATGATGATACAAATCCTGAAGCAGAAAAGAAAGAGTATATTGATCACATTGAAGAAATTGTCAGGTGGATGGGTTGGGAACCATTCAAGGTATGTTGGTTTGTTTTGGTAGCATCGTTTGCATTGTTCCACCTTAGTTTTTCAGATGATTATCAGCTTTGCATTTTTTGCAGATTACTTACACGAGTGATTACTTCCAAGAACTGTATGAATTAGCAGTGGAGCTCATAAGAAGGGCTCATGCTTATGTTGATCATCAGGTTGGTATCCAAACATCTAAATAGTTTATCACTGCAAGTCTACAAGTATTTAAAATTGTCATTTGTGCTATAAAAAGTTTCATTGGTGCTTCCCTCTATGAGTGGATGTGATACATGTATCAGCTACTAATTGACTCATTCAAAGCACTAATTCTTAGCCTTTTGGAGTTTACTCTGGGCTGTGAGAATCTCAATTGCATAGAATAATATAATCCAGGATACAGTAATTAATGTGAAACTTGTGGAGGATGAGATAATTGCAGCAAGTTCTTATTTAATTTGTATTGGTTGCAACAAACGCAAACATTATTTACTTGAATGATTTGGTTTTAGACACCTGATGAGATAAAGGAGTATAGGGAGAAGAAATTGAACAGTCCTTGGAGGGACAGACCAATTTCAGAATCATTGAAACTCTTTGAGGATATGAGACGTGGTCTTATAGAAGAAGGAAAGGCGACACTTAGAATGAAGCAAGACATGCAGAGTGACAATTTCAATATGTATGACCTTATTGCATACCGTATTAAGGTAAGCACACTACTAGATGTGTTTGATTACTCAAAATTCCAAGGAGACAATGATATCGTATGATATGAATGTTTTCTGCCTTCAGTTTACTCCACACCCTCATGCTGGAGACAAGTGGTGTATCTATCCCAGCTATGATTATGCTCACTGCATTGTGGATTCTCTTGAGAATGTCACACATTCAGTAAGTTTTCTTCCACTGAATATCCTCCAGGCGTTGATTCATGCTATGATTGGGCACTTTGCATGTTTATTGTAATAATCTTTTATTTTTCCAAAGGTTTTTCAATTGTTTAGCCAATTTATGGATATTTCATGCAGCTGTGTACACTTGAATTTGAGACACGTCGCGCGTCATACTATTGGTTGCTGTATGCGTTGGGCATATACCAACCTTATGTATGGGAATATTCAAGGTTGAATGTCTCTAACACAGTTATGTCAAAGCGTAAGGTGAGGCAATGATTTTGAACATTGTAAAGATTTGTAAAGTTCTACTTTCATAATGCTTATAAATTTTTCAATCCCTGATTATTGATTATTCATTATTGAAGCTTAATCGTCTAGTGACAGAGAAGTGGGTTGATGGGTGGGATGATCCTCGGTGACAGAGAAGTGGGTTGATGGGTGGGATGATCCTCGTCTGATGACGCTAGCTGGTTTGCGGCGTAGAGGCATGACTCCAACTGCAATCAATGCTTTTGTCCGAGGAATTGGAATCACTAGAAGGTAGGATATGAATTCATATTCCAATACATTATTCATGAGTGTTCAACAATTGGTTGTATAAGATACTACATCTACGTTATTAATGCAAAAAAATCACATTAAACATCATGCACATTGGTTCGTAATCCATATCTAAATTGTTTAATATCTCATATTTGCGCTACCCTTTCCAAGTTTCCAAGATGTTGAAGTAATGCCTTACGATTAAATCAAATTGATTGCTATTTAATTCTCTTCAAACCTGCTGCTTTTGCCAGGAAAAGTTGTTGCATTCTTTGTGTTTTTATGGTTATGAATTAATAAATTGTCTAGATTCACTAATCAATACTAACTGCTTAATTGCTTATTAATTATGTCTTGGAAATGTCAGTGTTATATGAAGGAAAAATATTTATTTGTCATTTCCAACAAATCTCTTGTGAGAGAAAAGGCATAGCATCTAATGACTTTTTCTGTCTTGTATTAAGTTTTAAAAAACATAAACTAATATGTATCCTCTTTTTTTAACTGTTCCTCTGCCACACATCGGAAAGAGTAATAAGAAAATGTGACTGTTATTCCCTTTTGCTTTGTTTGCTTGTAGTTATAATTATTAGCATTTGTATCCTTTGTAAAGTCCAAAACAAAACTTTTTCTTCTGCTGCAGTGATGGCACTTTGATATCTGTGGAACGCCTTGAATATCATGTTAGGGAAGAAATGAACAGAACGGCTCCTCGCACAATGGTTGTCCTACATCCACTCAAGGTATATTTCCCGTTTGCATTTTTTCTGGAGGATATGGTTTGACTTTAACAAGCTCAAGGCTGATTTATTCTGTCTTTTAAGGTTGTTATTACTAACCTTGAAGCCAACTCAACAATGGAGGTTGATGCAAAGAAATGGCCTGATGCTCAAGCTGATGACGCATCTGCTTTCTACAAGGTGAAATTAGACTTGTGGAACTGACATCTTTAGCAATTAGTAATGTTTTAGGAAATCAAACCATCCTAGTTGTTTTACTAAGCTAATTTTACTCATGTCCACTGGTGAATCGGTGATTTTACTGTCTAATGGACTTTTTTGCAGTATTACTGTTTAATATGATGGTGGTGTACTTATGTTTTTATGTTTCTGATTTTGTTTATCATGCATTTGTTCTTAGGTTCCATTTTCCAATGTTGTATATATTGAACGTTCGGATTTCCGGATGCAAGATTCAAAAGATTATTATGGCCTTGCCCCTGGTAAATCTGTGATACTCAGGTTAGTAGAAGGTACAGATTAATATTTCACCATGTACATGAGAAGTTTTAGGTCCAATATTAAAGATATTTGTTGTTTCTGCAGATATGCATTTCCTATAAAGTGCACTGAAGTTATTCTAGCTGATGATAATGAGAGTGTTCTTGAAATTCGGGCGGAGTATGATCCTTCAAAGAAGACAAAGCCTAAGGTTTACTAACTTTGCCAAATCTGTTGCTTAGGTTAATGTCCTCAAGAGTTTGTAAGATCAGATTGGTGATCTGTGTATAATTTTTATTTATAGGGTGTTCTCCATTGGGTTGCTCAACCTTCTCCTGGAGTTGATCCATTTAAGGTGGAAGTCAGGTTGTTTGAGAAGCTATTCCTATCAGAGGTTGGCTATATTTTTTCTGAGTACTCTTTCACATTTATATTCTTGTTTTCCAATATTAATGTCCTGCTATGTTTATTTAAATCACATCAATAGAATCCTGCCGAACTTGACAACTGGCTTGGTGATCTAAACCCCCATTCCAAAGTGGTAATTCTGAATGCATATGGCGTGCCTTCACTCCAGAATGCGAAAGTTGGGGATAGGTTCCAATTTGAAAGATTAGGTACTTTGCCTTGACAACCTCTTATTGTTCCTTGACTTGAACCATTTTCCTTTAAAATAAAATTTGAACTATTACTGGATATAGAATTATAATTAGTACTCTTTGTATGCCTTCAGTGAAAAAATAAGTAGTATTCTATGCTTGCTTTTGATGTAGCACTGTAGCAGTACTTTTTGCATGCTTTGGTAGTTGTGTCAAGCCCTACCCTGACACATCTCTCTGACTTGGAAAGTTTGATATTCATTGGTGTACCTAGGCAGATAAGATTGCAGGCGCCAACACTGAACTAGTCAGGGACTTTATATTTACAATTTTGAGAAGTCAAACTCTATTTGACTTGAGAAATAAATACAAAGTTTTGGAATTTCAATTATTGTTTCGGAGGATGGAGGGTGGAGGTAGGGTGAGGGGGAATGGGGAAGAGATTTGAATAGAACAATCTGTATTTAGCCTGGGGGATTCTGATACCTAAAGCTAAGCATAGGCCTGGTGTTTGTATCTTGCAGTTCTGTATTCTCACTTTCTGAGGATGTGCCTGCTACAGAATGCGTGGATGCTAGATGTTATAATTTTGTTGTCCTTGTTTGTTTGATATGATCCTTGTATCTGCAATGCCAGGTTATTTTGTGGTCGATCAGGATTCTACTCCTGAAAAACTTGTTTTTAATCGGACAGTCACCCTAAAAGGCAGCTATAGTAAGGGTGGAAAGTAGGATTCATGAATGGAGATTACAAGTAAAATCAATGTGGCAGGGCAGGTCAGCAGGTAATACTAGTTGAAATAATCACTTACAATATATAGAATCATTCTTTTTTTTTATTTGTATGTACAAACACACTGATACTGAGGTCTTTGCAGGCCATTTAGTCATGTACATTTTCTAAAGGAACCAGTGAAAAGTTCCCCAGTTATGTAATTACTCTGGTGTGGTTTTGTAGTTTAAAGCATTATATTTGTTTTTTGAAGTATTTGTATACTCACTGAAGTAATACTAACATTGTGTGGGGCTTTCTTTTCTCATGTCTTTTAAAGTTTTAGCGAGATCGTAGGATGAGGAGAGGCTGATTCTGATTTTGCGCGTGGGTTAGAATTTCCTGATGCTATGTTTGGATGGAGGGTTTAGGTAGGAAAAATAAAGAAAGAGATAAGTTTATTATAAGTTTCTTCTTTGTTAGAAAGTTTTATAAAGAGAAAAAGAAATGAAGATTTTTAAGTAATTTTTCAAAATCTTTCTATTTTCTTTCTTTTTCTTTCTTTTTATTTTCTTTAAATTTTTTTTCTTTCTATTTTTTCCAAACTTTCAAACTCCCATACACAGTGTTGTTATTCTCATACCACTTCTATGGTGTAAAAGTTGCGCCATTTCAAACCCAGGGTGCCAATCCCTATGCAAGGAAAGTGGTGTAAAAGAGTAAAAAAAGTGTCAAAAAATCATTTCCGTTTTCTAATCATAGTATTTTACACATTTAACTGAAAAATCAAGCTCAGTTTTTGGATTGTGTCCATCTGACTGGATGAATGTCATTCTCTAATTGACAGTGGTGGGTATACCAATTTGACTCCAAATGAAGAGTCAGATTTTTTCTTTTTTGGGTGAGCGTTTCAGATTATTTTATCTGTATAAATGAATATACTACACTGCAAGTATAATCATGATATATTCAAGTTTAATTGAATACATCCGTGGTTGTTAATATGGGGTATAGTGGAGTATCGTTTTTCATGTATCGAATCCTTTCAGTTATCTTACAATATTTTGACCAAGTAAAAACTCTATCCATAGAAGTGGATATACGATTGCCTTTTGTTCTATATATAATCTTCTTGTGACTGACGAGTCTTTCACCCAAGTAATAATAAAGATACCAATAGACTCCCGCAATAAAGAGGCTGGGTTCCTCAGTGGATTGCACATAATAAGATAGCAGAAACGTGCTTTAGCATTGTTAAAACGAAACAGTGAATCAGCGAGATCTTTATATTAAGTTTAATTAGTTCAATCATTTAAATTATCTGATTAAGTTAAATGATGTTATAAAAATAATTTATATGTTATAATATAAAATTTATAAAAAAAATCATAAAATGTAAAAAATATTTAATTTTAATAAAATAAAAAATTTAATAATTAATTAATTCAAATAATTTTGATTGATTTATTTTTATTTTATCTAATTTAAAATAGTCTGACCATAAATTTGATTATGAAGTTAAATTATAATTAACTAAGTACTCAGTTTTCAGTTAAATTAGTCAGGTTGTGTCATTTGGTTCAATTTTCATAACATTGTTAGTAATTGACTTAGAATTCAATACAGAATTCGATTAAACAGACCTCGCAAGTTGAGAGAAAATGGAGACTGGGGCTTCGAGTGCACATTGAAAAAAGAGTGAGCTTAAGTTCTCTTCATCTTCAACAGAGCTCTCTCGTCTCAAGCAATGGTTAAGAGACTGGCTTGGTTTCTGTAAAAACAGACAGGATGCTTGTAAACAGAATATCTAGTCAAAACTCAAAAGCCATATATCCTGCAATACCTCTGGAAAAAATGTGTTTTATTGATACGTACAAATCCCTTATTGATACTAACAACTACGGATACTTCTATGACTTTTGAAGGTTTTCTCTCTCTTTTTGGTTTTCTTTTAACTTTTGTTTATTTTATTGACTTTTTTTTATCATCTGGCTAATTATTATTTTATAAGCATATTTGACCTCATTATCTATCTTTCCCCGTGACCTAGATTGTCGTTCTTGTCAAATGGAGATGCATATTGGACTTCAGTTGCGAAATTATTTTTTTAGCTGTCTTTGGTCCAGTTGTGATCTGTCAGTTGCCTTTTGCTAAATAGTAAATACCAAACTTGTTACAATCCAAGTCAAATTAGAGAACCCATTTTACAATTCAAAAACTTTAATGTGATATAAGAATATATTATGTAAATTTTTAAACCATCACAGGTCACTGCACTCACGACTCACCACTGCCACCATCACTCCATTGTGACTACGATCACCATTACTATTATATATGGGTATTATTTTGCAAAAATTACAATAAATGAAGGAGTAAAATGTGGCGATTCTAGGTACAAAAAAATGGTGATTATGTGTAAAATATGATTATTTTCTTTCACAGTACATGTTCTGTCATGAAGTTATTATTTTTTTTCTTTTTTGGCATATGCCTCGATCTCAGTGTATCAAATGTTAAAATAGAATGAAAAAAATTATTTCATTGTTGATCATACAAGAATGATAAGAAAAACGATGATTTTATTCTATTTTATTTTATTCTCATTCCCACAAAAACCATTCAAGCAAACCGAAAGTTTTTCTTTTGTTTTTTTTTGTCATTAAACAAAAGTGATCCAAGAGTTTTCTATTTTTCCCCGTATGTGCGCGCTCTAACAGTGCTCATGAGCATGAGATTCCGATTTCTTGTACCTTCACTAGCTATTCTATCACTAGCGCATCTTGAATCATATTCCATCACCTAGAGAACATATGTGTATTACAGTTAGCTTCTTTTCAGAACTTCAGAAGAATTAAGTATGGCATGCATCAGTACTTCCTTCTCACGATTCCCCATAATAAAACGGTCACCTATTTAAAAACCTTATCCAAATCAAATTTTAAATCAGCCCCATGCATATTCTTACAATTAGCTAATAATCAGAGAACAACCTTAAACTAGCATACCAAAAGCATATAATCATGCATGCTAGCATTGCGATGTTCATTCATTCACAAAACAAAAAGTTATTCTTTTAGCTAAGTGAAGATATGATTTAGTGCCTTTAATTTCCCTTCAATGGGACCTATCCCCATTCTCCCATATACTGAAAATGTTCACTTGTATACAATTCTCAATCTTTTCCTTTTATTAAGTGCAATTATTGAGTTGTAGGACGTGGGGTCGGTGGCTTTTGTACTTATGAGGCTGCAATAGCCAATCAAACAAAACAAGATCACTCTTCCTAAGCAAAGAAAGCAAAAGGCTCCCTCTCTCATTCTCCACGGGGAGTTTGGTCTCGTCACGCTTATATCTGATAGTGAGAGGTTGATTTGATTGAAAGTAAGGGAATGAGTATTATCTATTCATATCCATCTACCCATCTAATCTCTTAGGCTTTCAAAAGGTTCCAATTCGCATGAAATACCTAGCACAAATGGAGCACATGCTGAGGTGCGACCTTTTCTCTGCAAAAGAAGTTCATTATTTGAACCAATTTACTACGCCAGCTTATCCATCTGACACGTGTCATCACATTTGCTACCATTCTCTAGAAAGAGAGAATGATGCTGTATACTTATTAAGTGGCCGAAAAATAAGCACGTTTGGGAAAGAATCGTGCACAAGTAAGCCTGACGTTTGGCATATCCCTTGTCTACTTGTTTGACACTGCAACTTAACGGTGGCTTTGCTGCATCAGTAAAATGGTTCTTGTCTCTTGCCAATTGTTTTTGACCCTGCCCTTTATTTTCCTACGAAGACTTTGAAAAAGGCGAAGTAACTGTATGTAATAGCTGGCTGTGGTTCAATGATTGGGGACTGTTTCTTTTCTTGGTTCATAGAACAGAAAAGAACGTAGCTGACAAGAACTTTAAAGCAGTCATTTTCTGGGGTTCGACACGTAGAAGCCGCACTATTCAAGCCGTTTGGCTCCATAAAAATCTTGGCCTCGGGCAGTTGCCAAAGTAGCTTCATTCTTAATTCCATGTTGCTGTCAAATCAGATCAAAGCGCCCTTATTTTAGTCACGGTCATATTCTGGCCTCATGCGCGTGGCGAGTCTTTGAACTCAGTTTTCTAGGACCTTAACTAGATACATCAACCTGTCGCTGGTCGCTGTAGCAGCTTTTCTTCTTTCGGATTGTAAACTTCGTGTCACCCTGCCGATGATTTAGCAAGGGATAAGGATTTGGCTGAGGTTACTATTTTAAGGTCGCAGAATGAGACTGGCTTAGATCAATCAAACTTTGAGCCCTTTCACAATTGGAAATATTAATATGATTATGAGGCTTTTCACTTTCCAAGTCTCTCTCTATGATTGTTGCAGGACTTAAAATTAAATTATACTTTTTATCAAGGAGGAGAACTTTAAATATACCAAAACTAAAGAAAAGGAAAAGATTGATTTGAAGGTAGTGGCATGATGGTATCAGTTTACCATGTCTCTTGAGGCGCGACTGTGAGAATTCATACCTTAGATAATTTCTTGGGCCATTCGCAATTTTTTTCTTTGTAAATTTTCTGCTTTTGCATGAAAATTTCTTGATGTCTTATCTTTGGTTGAATCAAGAAGGTAGATCAATTCAAGAAGGTACGATAATTGAGGCACATACTGGAGCATCACTTGATTGTAATTCAAAAAAAGAAAAAAAGAGAAATCTCACCTTGTGAATTCACCAAACAGAAAAATAGAAAGTTATCTCATATTATATTAATTATACTACTGGGTTTTTTTTTAAAAATATTTTCTCAATAGTCAATAATATAAGAAATACCACAATAAAAAGATATCTTCATATAACCCTTTGCAAGTTTTAGTCATTATCAATTTCCATTATTAGAATGTTCCTTTGCACCGTTGGAGTGTTTAAATCATCCCTTTATCAACATTCATTTAAGACGCTTATGAAGGGGTTTGCGGAGGAGCAAGAGGTAACCCTTGCCATTATCAAATCAAATGGATTATTGGCAGAAGGATCGATTCTAACATTCCAATAAGATAAGGATAAATTGCACAATCAAAATTGTCAAGATTTATATCTCCAATGAACTAAAATTGAAGGAGTACAGTATGGAAATTAACCCTGAAAGAAAGCTATATCTGTATTACATAATACATATTATGCAGGTGTGCCAAGAAGTAATAAAATGTAACTAGTTAGATAAAAAAAAAAGATAAAAATTCAGGGTTCAAATTCAGATTTGGAATAAACCACAAGAACTAACTAACCAAAAATTAAAAAATAGAGACTATAATTAGTTTATTAAGCAACACTTTCTGTATTTCTCATATTTGTTGATAAAAATACGTCAAATCAGCATATATTATTTATGTATTTTTGATGTAACGTTCAATGAATGACAAATGGAAAAAATCCTTTATTACTAAAGAAGAAAACGACTACCTTATAATCCAAAGTGCAAAAAAAAAAAAAAATTCAACTGGTCAAACTATCAAATTATGTGAGGAGACATTTTTTTAGAGAAAATAATAATCAAAAAACAAATTTCACAAATAGTATTTTTATATTATTTAAAAATAACAAGAGGGGCTAAGTTTAAGATATAAGTATTCCTTTTCTTTTTTTTTTATTACTGTTTGAGCACGTGTTTATTTATGTACTTGTACATATATGTAAGAGTCATGCTATTGACTTACACTGGGGTTATTGGTTTTATCCAGTGGGTCAAATTATTGATTTCTGCAGAATGATTTAATAGCTTTTAAGATGGATGTATTTTCTTGTAATTGGCTATTGAATGTGAGTAACATTACTCTATATATAATGCCCTTTTGTTAGGTTCGCTTTTCATTATTAATAATAAACAGAACTTGAGAAGGCACCACACTGATGCAACAAGAGTACACAACTTGCTAATACAAAAAGGTTATATCACCAAATTTTTATCTCGAGTTGAGTTAATGATTTTATGCATCCTTGCCGATAACAATCAATATCTGAACGAGCTTGTTCTGAGTTCCATCCTTTCACCGATTTTAAATTTCCATTTTTTTGAAAGGAAAGGTGATTATAGGAATATCAAATACCTCGTTAACAGAAAATGAATATATCTGAAGTATTATATAGCAAGTGCTGATAAATAGATTTTGAATATATTTACTTCTTAGGAAATGATTCTTAAAAATATGCTTGAAATTAAAGGAACAAATATGAGCTCCTGATGCAGGATTCACTGTTTTCCCCACATGCTTCGACCAATTTTTTATTCGTCCGTAAAGTAGTTTGTGAAGCCTTTAGAGTGTCCTGTGCAAGCCAATTGGTGATGAGCTATGCTTACTGTTCAGTAAAGCAGGTTATTTCAAGGAAGGAATTTCTGAATCCAGAGAAAGCACTCGTGATTGAAAAGTTCAAATTCCCAGTGACATTAAGCACATGCGAATAATATCATCTGTGAGAAATGTGACAATTGTTAATCAATTTCTTCATTGACAAGCTGGAAGAAATGTGATCACTTACTGTGTCATCAATGTGAAATCAAGTCCCAAGGTTGAGAGTTCAAATTCAATCTTGACAAAATATCATCTCCTTATGATTGTGACGAGAAGACAAATGAGTAGATAGAGCTAGTGTGGTAGGTGAAGAATGGAGATCCTGAGTCCAATTGCAGGGTGTACCTGCAGTCCAGAATTGTCACAGAAGGCAATTTTCTGCTATACACTATTCTATACACTTCTTTCTTCTAATTAACCAAAGTGCTGAGCTTGGACACATAGGGTACTCATTAGTTTTACGCGTGAAACACTACTTATTGCAAGTGGCTGTACTTGGAAACATGAAGGAGAGTAGCATTCTTCACTATCTTTATAGGCTTATAGCTCCTTATTAGCGCATGCACATACAAGTGTCACTGTCATGAGATGTGACTCCAACTTTGTTTATTGTCACTTCTTGAATAATTTCTTTGAGGCTAGACTGCCCATTTGATTTAATTTAGTTTTCAATTGGGGCCTCAAGGATAAAAATTCTCATTTACCTGAGATATATATTCAGAAATAAAAAAAGAGCAAGAAAGAAAGAAAAAGCATAATGTCGAAAATTCACTCATAACAACCAAGATACATTGTCTTAGTCAATTACTGTCTTTTTCGACTTTAATAAACCTGAACAGGGGACCATTCAATATCCTCTCCTGTATTACAATTTAAATCTGCTATCCTGAAGACGACTCATAGCTTATAACCTTGCACTCGTTACTTGGTAGTAATCTATTAAGGAGACAGTTTAACCACTAAAAATCATATAGCCTGACAATCTTTCCTTTTTTCTTTTTTTTCTCTCTGGTAGAGCATCCTATAATAAAAAGAACTTGAGATGCATGCCATTCTCTTGTAAGTTGTAACTGTCTACTCTGTCACATTGCATCCATGTTCCATAAAGTATCACCCATGTTGTCTAACACCCATTCACTCTCTGCAGTCTGAAAATCAAACTGTGAAATGTCATAAGTTTCCATTATTGACAGGGGATCCAGGTTTAGACCTTCCACGCCATAACTATTGATATTGACATACCAGCTGTCCTGGATTGGATTGCTGTAAACATTGTTCTCCAACAGATGGGGAGGACTTGTTTGGTGTTCTGAAATTTCAAGTAGCTGAGAAAATTGGATGGAATCCGAGGACGGATTGCTGGGGCTGGATATGGTACTTAAATGATTTGCAGCCTCTATAAACTCACTTTGAGGAGGAGATGATGGAGACAGAGAAGGAATATTAGAGCTGGTTGACATTGAAGCTTCGGCAGAATTCCCAAAATTCATGTTTGTCAGGGAAGAGTAAGAGCTAGGGGAAGAGTTCTGTTCCATCTTTTGAAGCAATCTCGGCATCCAAAAACACCTAACCGTATCAATGAATCTCTTGCTACCAGACTCAATGTTTAGTTGGCGTGCTTGTTTCTGTACCCTTGTTCTCCAGTAGTTCTTAATCTCATTGTCTGTTCTTCCTGGCAGATGCTGAGCAATTTTTGACCACCTAATCCCAAATGAACAGCCAAAATATGTAAACATGATTGTGGTTCAAACAAGGAAAATTTGAGTGCATATGCTCATTTTCTGAACAGATAATTACCTGTTACCCCACTTGGAATGGAGTTCAAGGATCAAGACCTGCTCTTGTGGAGTAAGCTTCCCTCGCTTGATGTCAGGTTTCAAGTAATTCAGCCATCTGAGTCTACAGCTCTTTCCAGTCCTCTTCAATCCTGAAATGTTGGAACTGATATTAAAACGACAAGGAAAACTGTGAGAATGAACTTATTCCTCTAAGAGTACAAAGAATCTGTACCTGCACTTTTGGCTAATATATTCCAACGGCCTTCACCATGGCGGGCAATATGGTGTATGAGTAGACTGTCTTCTTCAAGAGTCCAAGGGCCTCTTCTCAGCTCACTTTCTTCTTCATTAGAACCCAACTCTTTCTTTGTGATAGTGGACATGGCTGATGCTCTTGTTGGGCTCTGCAAGACAGCAAGAGAACACTATACGAGGTACTCTTGTGGGGAGGGTGCTAGATCAATGAAACAGAAGCTGGAGTTAAATTTGATAGGGACCAGAACAAAGTTTAAGCTAACACCAAATCCAAAAGGAATTTAGATTTGAGTCCCAGTGAGTGTGTCTACATGCCCATGTCTTTATATTTATACTCCCCACGGAATGTTGGTAGATAGGTTTGGCAGACTAGTGCACAGAAGGCTATATGTTAGCTCCCAGAATTACCAAAGTTTGATTATACCCTTTTTAAAATAGGTCCCACCTATATTATTCCTTAGTTTTGCCAAACACCATATCAGAGACTTAAAATTAGATAGTTCATTCCAGAGCAATGTTATATCGTCTCAAAGAATCATGACAATATCTTCCCAATTACTTAAAACAGAAAGTATTACATAAAAAAAAATATTTAATATCTTATAAACTTAAAAAACATTTTATACTTTCTTCTTCAAGTAAATAAGATAATTATTAAAGTAATTCGTTAAGAGGATTTAAAATTTCTCTTCATGATGTCATTACCTCCCACTAAACAAACATCAATGAAGCACAACACAAGACACGTCTAATCTTCTAAACAGTTAAAAAAACATGGGAACAAATTGAGGTTAGGCTGTTAAGGATGGGAACAGGCCGGGCAAATCAAGAATTTCCCTTTACTCTGCTTATTTAGAGAAGATTTTGGAGAACTGTGTAAATATTGATTGTGAAAAAATTAATTGTGGAAGAATTTATTTATAAAATGGGGGTTCAATGCACTTTCTGCTATTAGAATCGATTCTGGGCTTGCAGAATCCAAGAAAAACGTAGAGATTCTTTCTCAAGTTATGAACTCTGTTATTCTTCATAGACTGATATATGATCATTATATTCTTTTTTTACTTTAGAAGAAATCAGAATGTTTATGTCATATTTGAATGTGAGGCGCATGAATTTCAGGCCCTGCTTCTTGTATTGACTTGTCACTTGTCAAGTACCTATACAAGTAATGATTCTTTGAGAAAAGGTTGTGTAGCATGGGAAATATAACCAAATACCACATCTCCAATGATATGCCTTTATTTGCATCAGTGCAATACATCTACGTAATGCTACACATACAAAAGACAAAGAAATAAAATTTCATATTTTATTTTTGTATCATTAAATTTATCTCTCACGTTAACACTGGTTTCTGAGCATATTCACGTACAATTGGATAGTTCTATATCTAGACACTGACTGTATTTTCTGTTTCTCTGTAAGTTATCTCTCTGACATGATCCTTTACATGGCCGTTCAAGTAAGTGGTAGTCTTCATCATTTACCTTTATCTCACAACCACAATTGTCACCATGCCGGTTTTTGCTGCAGAAAAATACTTCTTGCTTAGCGCTACTTTATAGAAGAGTAACTATACTGCTTTTCATTTAGCATAAGTGCTTGCTAATTAAGTAAAAAACTTTTGTTGCACTGCACCGAATAATACATGTGGGGAATCTCTGAGCAGAAGAAGAGTTAAGACTTGAAATGAATCCATCAACCCAGTGTACTGTTTCTAAATATTTCCATGTGAGAAACGTCTTTGACTGAACAAAATTATGTGAAAACTACGCAAGCAAGTGCAGAAATACAATGTAAGAGCATAGACTGGCGGCGAAGAAGCATGCTAGCAATTCAATGTTAGTAAGTAATGACAGTGAAGTTGTCTGGGCCAGCTGTTTCATTGCTCTCATTTTTTCGTCTGATTTCCCATCAAAGCCGAAGGTCGAGAAAGAGGCAGACTCCAACGTGGTCATAATAGTACAGATAAACACATCATGGGACAATTCCATTTGGATGCAAGTTTACAACACTGGTTTTTTTTTTTTTGGTTCAAGTTAGCTTATAATTATACTTTGTAAAAATTAACCATAATTTATTACAACTAAATAATCATGTATTTTATAATAACATGTCCACTTCTACAAATTAAGGTGAAAATATATGTGATTCAATAACTCATATAATGATAAAATGGAAAGAGTGAGTAGCATTACTAGAGAAAAATATGAGTAGTCAATCATTAAAGGATAGATGATATGTATATTTGTCCTGGTGAGGGCAACGTCACTTCACACAAAGAATGGAGGAGGCTGCCATAAAGGTTTGAAAGTTCTGTCAAAGTGGAGATAGATGCTTTTGTCACTTAACTTTATGATTGTAAAAGCCAAGAGTGCTCATGTGATTTGCACGTGATGAATCGAAGCCATGAAAAAACTTTTGGTCATATGTTTCATTTTCCATCAATTGTGGCAAGCATGATATGCATATGACTAAAAAAATGCCTTGTAGGGAGAGCATGCGTGTGCGTGTTGGGTAGGGCAGAGCATATGAATTGAGAGTAGAGAGGGTACTAGCTAGGTAAGAATGATGATTGTGCTGAACAAGTGAATATCGTGTTCTTGAGGTACATTGTATTTGCATATCATATTCACACTACGTCCGGCTTGAAGTACCAAACTGTCAATTTTGGATGTTTATAGTCAACTCTCAAAAAGTTTAAGCGTGAAACACTGGTTAAAGAGCAATCCAGCACGTTTTATTACTGCATACACAGTGATGCCCTCTCTACAGACTAACATTTTTTTTTTTTGAATCGAAAAAAGCCAATGCTTAAACCATAAACTAACTAATAATTTGGTGTATATAGAGGAATTTATTGGGTTGGTTCTCTCCTATGCAGTGGCCTAAGTCCATATTTGAACAGTGCCTCTTGACATCCCTTATTGAGCATTTTATTCTTTAGTTAGTGGCTAACTAATTGGAGCAGTCAAGAGTCAATTAGTGTAGCCGAAAAAAACAAGAAAGAGGGGAGGTTTGCACAAAAACTCGCAGGTATTTTCAGCATTTAGCAGTTTTCATCAAGATAATGACCAGATGGCTAATATTGTCTGATTGAACTGAAATTTTAATCAGATATTCCTCACTCATTGTTATTCAAAGTTGGCGGTCAGATCTGCATTTGAAATATGGTAGTTTGTCCAGAAAAATTATGAACAGTGACTTTTTTCTAGTGACATTTTTCAATTCTCCTTTGTTTTCATTTTGCTAATGTCTTTGGGTCATTGTGGGTGACCATTTGATGTTGTGGGAGAGTTGGATATTATATCTAGTGCTTCTAACTACAGATACTCCTTTGTACCTTTGATCTTGATGATGATGGAACTTTTTACCGTCTCGTGATTTTTAGTCTCTCACATTAATAGAGGCTTTTTCACGTTAATTTGATACTCTTGATATTTGATTTATTGGCTTTATTACTATTATTTTATTGCTATTACATTGTGCTTGGTTGCTTCCATATTGGCTCTAACTAGTGAGGAAGATTTATTGTTTTCGCAGCTGGTAGTCATCAAGCTTTTGGTAGTAATTTGTGTTTCTACTTATTATAATTAATTTCTTTAGATCAAGACTCAAGTTTTGAATCAGAATGTTAAGATAAAGAATACACCTCTTTAACTATTAGACTAACTCCTTAAATTATTATGTATTAATTTTAGAGTAAAATTTATTCTTAATTTTTAAAAAATATATTATTTATCAATTTAATCCTTTAAATATTAACTTTATCAATTTAATCTCCTAAAATTCAAATCCATAACAATTTAATCTTTTGAGGGATTAAATTAATAAAATTAAAAAGAACAAAAAAAAATAACTTCAAATTTGAAGGATTGAATCGATAAAATTAATTTTTAAAAAATAAAATTGATAAATAATATATCTTTTAAGAACTAAAAATATATTTTACTCTTAATTTTGTAAATCTATCGATATTATATCATTCTTATATAAATACACAATTTCTTGATACAATATAAGGGGTTCATTCTTATATGGTTATATCATTCTTATATAAATACACAATTGCTTGATACAATATAAGGAGTTCATTCTTATATGGTTATCAAGTGCAAGTTGAGCAAGGGTTTTCTTTTCCCTGTCATCTTTATGTTGCTACACTTTCCCATGGCTATGGCTATCACCCCCAACCCTTGTTCCTCTTCTCCTAGCCAAACCACAACACCTACCCTCTGCAAGGCAGCTGTGAATTGTGATGTGAGTCCATGAAATGGAGACTAGTGTTGGATCATTTTTAAATTTATTTTAATTAGTATAAATTTATTTATTTAATTATTAATTTATTTATCAAATTAATTAATAGTCGTCACATCATCTTATAAAATTTAAAAATAAAATTCTTTCTAACATATTTTTTTAAAGAAGTAAAATGATCAACTTTAATTTTAAAAATTAAATTATGTGTTCAGAATATGTTAAACGAGTATTAATTTAATTAATTAAATAATAATATAAAATTTTAAGGAAGGATCAAAATTAAAAAAAAAATCATCAACAAAAATAATGATAAAAAAATAGTCACTTCTCGTATCTTGAGTATTGGTTAGTTGCAGTTGAGTGAAGGTTGCATAGGCAACTCTGTTGAAATCATCATGGTCATCGATGAACTCTGGCTACGGAACATCTCTCTCCTGTTTCACCGAAACTGAACCAACACGCGCTACTCCATTTTCACTCTCTCTTCTCTCAGGTGCTACAGATTTCGGCTTATTCCAGAGAAATTATTTATATTTGTATAATATTAGTGATTTGATTTTCCGAAAGCTTAATTTTTTTTTTCTTTCTTGGAGTTTCATAAAATCACCGCATATTGTGGATATATTTGGGTTCAAAATTGGAGGTAATTTCCAAAAATTTCTTGTTACTGAAACCGGGAAACATGAAATTGCTGGTGGTTAAATGCTAATTAGAGGACACAGGTTTATTAATTAAAGACAAATCGCTAATGGGTAGATCAGTTATGAACAAAGACAACTTTAATGGCAGTAATGGTAGTAGGAGTGAGCAGTGGAAGCAAAAAGAGCTGTTTTTTCTGGTGACTTGCGCATTTGTTTTCTCACAATCGTCAGCCGTTCCCTTCAACTTTCTCATGGTATATCTCTTGTTTCAGATAATTTTTGTCTACAATGTTGTTCCTTTAATTGTGTTTTCTGTTGGGTATTCTCATATCATTTGCTTAATTGATGATCCCTGTGCTTTGATTTTGATTTTCATAGACCATTACAACCAACTTTTTGGTTTACGCCCAGGATGGCTCATATCTCACCACCTCAATGTATGATCGCAGATCGCTCTGGCTTGCGCTCTTTCTAATTTTTATCATCATCTATTGAAGCCATTGCTCTTTTTGCTTTGTTGGTTGATTAAATGGGGATCATGCTCCAAATGGGCATTATACATAAGATCATCAACATCAGCAACCAAAACAGTCGCACCCTTGGGTTCTATCAAAAACCAAATATTCAGTAGAACCATTTAGGGCAAGGTCTTTTTAACTGTTTCGCCTATCCTACCCTACCAACTAACCTAACCGATTCAATCTGATTTGCGTGAGAAGGTTGATAAAGGCTTTTGCTAGACAGGCATTATTCTGGTGTTTACACTCTTGATTACTTTTTCTTCTCTCTCTTTAGCTTTTGTTTGCAGTTGAATAGGTATTGGCCCCCTTTTTATCCTTCTATTTGACTGAGTTTGAATAATTGGTTAACTAATTTTTTGGGAAGGGAGTGGGTGGGTAAGATATTTACCTAGAAATAAATTGTACTTGCTAAGACACCTTATTTTCCTCTGTCTGGCCAGCAAAAATAAGGAAGCTAGTACTGTTTTAACGTGTCCCAGGAAAAAAAAATGTCCATCCACTGGTTTTCTAGATGCGAGGTTGAATTTGCAGCAACTAGAATGATTTGAAGTTCTTGATATGAGGATGAAATATTGGTTCACTGAGGATGGGATTTTAAGGGAGGGTGGAAGAATCTGCCTCTTACAACAGACCTTAATACTCAAGTCTCTGATCCTATTGAAAATTTGAAAGGATAAACTTTTGATAATTTTGGAATCATATTTCAGAAGATTTGGGGAATTGAATATTTCATTGATGTTCAAAATGTGTAGAAGAAACTGAATTGTCTCATTATAAGCTCACTAATTTCTGAATCTCTCAAATTATAGAATTGAATCTAAAACTGAAACTTATTAGATTATAAGTAGTCAGATGTTGGAGAACAGAATATTTGTTAACTGATTAGTGGATGATCAAAGCATGGATAACTGCTTCCAGACATATCACAACCAATTATTGACTACAAAGATTGACTAAGCCAATCAAACATATAAAAAATTTTATGAATTCATGCCAGTGGAATGATCAGTGTTTCTAAGTTGAACCATTTTTTGGAACTTGCAAAGTTTAATGGCTGAGGAAGAGTTGAGCAGAAATCTGCAATGCATAAATACTTAAAACTCCTAATGGCCAAAAAAGAAAAAATTCCTATGAATATTTGATTATTTGGAAATTATTGTTTTTCTTTATTTTATTACTGTATATCGGCTTTGGTGTCTAACAATTCCCAAATCTTTGTTGGAGGGGAGAGGGTGGGGTTGCGTGGTGATAATACTAACTACAATCTTATCGAGCTGAGGAAATTAAACTTAGTTGCGCCTATTGGCTTCCTTCCATTTCTTTCTATCATTATCACCATTTTGTCTGTGTCTATTTCAGTAGTTCGCTAGGTTGCACATGCATTTTTTTGGCTAATCAAATGCACACCCTGTTCTGTTTTGTATAAAGGATGTCTCAGATGCTCAATGGAGGAATTTTCGAGGAAACATACCCGTTCTTACTCGTCTTTGGAATTTTCACTCTGCTGGCCAACTTGATGAGGGCTTTTTTTAAATTAAAAGTGGGTGGAATGTCTGTTGTCTGGCTTTTATTTTCTTTGACCTGCCTATCATATCTACATGGAGCATGGTACGTTTATTTCTATGTTGTACATTTAATGTTCTTTCTTTCATTATTGGCATTCTTTATATATAAAGACATCCATATGCCATGATAAGTGTCTGCTTAAAGATAGTTAATGTATGATGCAGTCACCCACTACTTAGTTTGCTTCTCTCTTGTGGTCAACAACCTTGACAAAGGCGAAGCAAACAGCAGGGAAAGATATGAATAATGGAAGAAGGATTGGAACAAGGAGATATTAAGAAGGAAAGCCATATGATTTCAAGGGATAGCTTGAAGGCTTAAACCCTCAATACATCAAATTGTGACGAAGAGTCAGTTCTATAATCTAGTATGAAATTATATTAAATTGCCTAGTTTAGTATAAAATTACTCAGATTGTGCATGATCTAAAATTCCTCCGATGTTCTATACTTGATAGATGATGCGTAAAAGATTTCATGGAAATTGGACTGTACAACCTCCTCAGCATGGACCCATATTCCTAGATGTAATTGTTGGAGCACACATTGTTTCGGCTTTGTCATAAATTTCTAATAATTCCTTCGGTGCACCTATTTTTTTGAGTGACGAAGTGCATTGGAATTTATACAAATTGCATAACTCTTGTTTTGACCTAAAAAATTTAAAACAGAGGAAGTCGATTGAGTTCTAAAAAAATAATAAATGACTTCTTTTGAGTTAAAATTCAGACAAATTTTAATTAATACTTTTCTTCATTGGATTAAGCTAATGACTGACTTCCTCACTAGATTTTCACTGTGCATTTCTTTAAAATATTTTAGAACTCTGTTCATTGTTCAAAATGCCAAATGCCCTGTCCTTGTGAAGAAACCAAAGTGATTGTCTCTGCTATATTGCTTAGTTGGAATCAGGTTGCATGTCTCACTTTTAATTAATTTGATCTGTGATGTAAATTATCATTTTTAAAGAATGTTTCTTAAAAATTGAAACTCAAAATATAAGAAAAGCCTGCCTTATATCAAGAACAGAGTTCCAATATTACTAGGGAATCTCAGAGAGGTAACTTAAAGATGGTAATGGTGATGCAGATATGACAGTAGGTGCATTTACAGGAAAGCAAAGCATGAACTTTATTCTCTTTTAATATGTAGGTTGTAGACCTATTTCCTATTTCAATAAATGACATCAAAGCCACATGTTACGTCAGCCAAAAATACGATTGAGAGTTGCAGCCAGTCGAACACCCGCTTGAGCTAACCGCAAATGGACTATTGGCAAACGTGATAGGAAGTAATCATCTGCAGAGTATTCAAGGTATAGTGAGAAAGGTTAAAAGAAAAAAAATTTAACTTCCAGAGCCCTTATAGCTTACCTTCTAGTACTGAACCTTCAGTTACACCTTTATATGCCCATTGACAAGCTGCTTGTATACCTTCAGATGCATATCTAAAAAATTTACCCAAGTTAAACATGTATATTTCAGTAACATAGGTAGACTATAAACTAAAGACTCTGGTGCCAGGATTTTTCTAGCTACAGGTTTTTGGGATTTTAATCACTGTTCTCATTAAGGAACATGAGATGGAAGCCACTATCCTCAGGAACACAAGGAGAATGCTATTTGTATTTGCCAGATAAATTTTCAACAATGAGGAATCAAAGTCAAAACACAAATTAAAATGTATTGCCACCAGCAAAATTTTTGAAGTAAACTAGTGATGAAGGAATGAACATAAATGATCCTACTAATAAGCAATAATGGGACATACATATCTGGGCATGTGGTCTCATGAGAACTGCAGGTCTCCCATCCTTTTACTTGAGCAGCCCATTCTTTCTGTTTGTCCAGAAAAGTTGAAGTAAACATCAAACTTTGATAAGCAATTCCTTAGATTGATGATAACAGAAAAGCTGCTGCATAGCATACCGTGATATTCTCTTGAATGGCATTGATGAAGTCACCTATGTTAGAGTTATAGAATCTTTCTTCTGCTGTCTCAATTATGTTATCGTCCCAAATCTGCGTGGTGTACAATTAGTTAGTAGATAGTGAAATAGATAATATATTCATATTGTTGTCGTTGATGAAACTGAGAATTAGACTCACATGGTGAAGATTTTGCTTCCTTGTGTACCAGTGAACATCAATTGTATTGCCTCCCTTGTCTGAGGTAAAGCCCACATGTAGAGGCTGCAGATTAAGCATATAAAAAAGGCATTACCATAACTAAATTGTTAATTCCGATATAAGCATGGTGTTTGGGTGATTTGGAGCTTGTATCATGCACACCTGATGGACGTCTCCCATAAAATGAGAAAGGAATAGAAGCGCTTGTGTGAGGTTATCTGATATTGTGATGTCACCATATCCAAACAAGAATGTAGTTAGTCAGTAGAGAAGACATAAAGAAAAATCATGGGGTACAACTGAGGTTATTGGTAGCATATTATAGGCTCATAACAAGGGTTTACATTCAGTGCCGCGGCCATAGTTGAGGAGCTGATTGGTGTAGTTGTTAATCCCTCCCACGACACATCTTCCCTTCACTCCATTCTCATCCTTGCAATCCCCTGAATGTTCAGACAACTGGTCAGTACTACACCACACATCCGATCACATCATTCCCTAAAAGTCACTGGATTTCTGATCCCTAAATTTTTAAAAATCCGGTAATTATAATCAATTCGTTATTTAAGAACTGAGATACTATCAGAAATTGATAACTTTACAGAACTATGCAAATCACGTGTGGTTTCTGGTATCAATACAAATAGCAGAAACTAAACTACTTTTGACAAAAAATATGTGGTTAAGGTCCAAAGCAGAGAAAAAATCTCAGTCACACTCAACTCAACTGTACAAAGTATGATGAAAATTGTCTGTTGTTTTCCCCAAGCTAATGTCATATACCAAAATCTCAAGGGGATACAAGGGCCATTGGGAGCAGAATGAGAAAGGAACTTACTGTTGTCCTGGTAATTGCAAAGGGAGTCAGGGGTATCAGCAAAGTGTAAAGCAGATGACCAGTGATAAATGAACTTGACATGATCTGCCCAAGAGCACACGTTCCCCAAGTCATTTTCTGCATATTTTGGCAGCAGATTTCTCACAGCCTCTGCAGCTGTAATGCTGAGGCGAGACTGTTCATATGAGACAGAAAGAGGAAAGTGTGTTATGCCCGGTACATTCAAACGCTATCAGACAAAGACAGAGAAAGATAAAGACAACTAGGCACCTGAGCAATCCTACAAATTATGGCATGCCCATCTTCTCCCCACCCTTGGGTGTTTGGAAACAGAAGCATCAATGAGACTATGGCCACTAGCTGCATTCTGTAACACTCCATCGTTCTCCTTTACAAGACCATGCAATTGATCAGCTTGCCCTGCATATATATAGTCAGATCAATTGAGAGTCAAATTTGTCACCATTCATTGCACTTTAATGATATAAAATTGCCGGCCTAATTAATTTATTGAAAAAAGAAATTAGTGAATTATGTTTTTAGTGAAGAGAGAGAACTTGTTAAATCTGTATTCCCTATTTAATGAATAAAGATATTGGCTACCTTATTGGAAATCTGATGAATATCAAATATTTCTTCCATTCCCTTTTATTAATAGTTTTAGAAAAAAAATTCTTTTATTTTGTTTATCATTTTAAAAAATTAAAGAAATATTAATTTTTTTTCAACTTTATCATTGATTTTAATGAAATGAGATAAAATTAGTGAAATGAATCATAGTTTTTTTTAGTATTTCTATAAAATAGCATTTTAATTAAATATAGTTATTTTTTAAAAAATAATACTATTTAATGACTTTATTAATATTTGTACAAATACTTTAAATAATAAATAAAAAAATGTAGGGAGCATTATAAAATTAAATTTATATCTATTTGATATTTTTATTTCTTATATCTTATTCATATTTTAGATATATCTTTTAGATAATTATAAACAAATATCCGCCAATGAATACTAGATTAATTAGTATGATTGAACAACGAATTCAAAATGACTTGGATTCAAGTACGGTTGAAGTGCCTTATTAATAAACATATCATAATCTTAAAATGAGGTAACTTTCCTTCCCTCAAACATTTACTTATCAAAAAAAACAAAAAACAAATATCCGAAATCCTATTTGTTTCTTAGCTGTCTTCAATATTTGTAGTGCCCTTAACTTGCTTCTTCCTCGTGGGATTCAAAAACACCCCGTCTCCACGAAGTGTGAACTGTGTGAATAAAAGAATATTGTTGTGCTTTACATCAACTTTGGGCTGGCACGCCACAGCGCAAATGAAAAAGGTTGACACGCAATCTCTGTTCATGTGGAACACTGCGCATAACCCTACAAGTGTTATATTGGCCTTCTTGTTTTTTGGTGCAAGCACTTAAGCAAGTGTTAAAAACAAAACAAAACAAAAAAAGTAGAAATTTGATCACTGAGAACAATCTAAGGAATGAATTCAATTGGATTGTACAAGGTTGGTGTCGGTAAGGAAGGTAAAAGCTGGCTAACATGCTTAAATTTCGTTGTAGTTGGTATGAAAATTAAGACACCATCGTACCAATTAATGTCTTCATTATCTTCATGATTTTGAATTAAGCGCTTACCGTTGGAGCCATCTATTACCAAAAACAAGTAATTTTATTTTTTATTAACAAAAAAAAAATTGAACTCTTATTTGTTAAATTGTTTTTTTATATATAACACACCACTAAAATATTTGCTAGATAAAATCATTTTTTTAATTAATACAAATCTTAAAATAGATTTTATAATAAGAAAGCCGCTCAACCCCCCTTAAAAGACAAAAATGTATTAAGAAAAATTGACTTTCTAATTATTTAAAAGATTTTTAGTGTAACAATCTCTTTTCCTTCGTCTTGCAAAAACTGCTGGAAAATGACAGCATTGAGAGCAAAATGAAAGGTACGCCGTTGCAATTATTTTATATTTAGCAATTTACACCAATAATTAACTCACTTCCAAACTCTAATGACTACAATCTCTGCTCAGCACTCTGCATCTCCAAAAGGTATACCACTGAAATATGCATATGTCGCTTTCTATATTTGAAACTAGCGTTAAGTTTCACATTGACGATTGTAAAAGATGCCAATAATACAATCAAAGCAAAAGAATAATTTCAAGAATATTCCCAATCGGCTTTATAACTTTTTTTATTTCAAATCAAGTCTAAGATATTTAAACGGGTGACAAACAATGGTTCACTCAATGGTGAGCTTATTCGTCTTGTTTCGAACAAATTTAGGTTCGGACATTGTGGTTCTCCATTATTGTTGTTGTTGAATAAGACCAATAAAACTTTTTGAGGCGTAAATCATAATGTCTGTTATTTATTCTTTTTTTTTCTCCTATATGGGCCGAGTTGTTGATGACGTGGTTGGGAGTTGTTGGAAGATGTGTTTGGGCTATGTATGGGCCGTTCTGGCTGGGCTGGGCCCCTGGCGGTACCGAAAGCAATTTTGAGTGTTCTTTCCACCAAATAGTTTCTCTTTTCTTCACTCTCGTCGTTGAACACTGGCTGTGTCCCCAACTCCCGTCACGCAAAGCCAATCTCAAACTGTTGCAGCAAAAGCACAAAATCCGAATTCCATTTCTTCAATGTCATGCGCCGCTTATACTCATATATTTGATTTTATTTCTGTTCATAAATCGGCCCCCACTTGCAGCAATGATTGGGTAACACTAACTTTTCTTCAATTTCTTTCTTGCGTGTTGGGCTTTGTTTTATTTGTGGTTTAGTTTTTTGCAGTTGTCCAAGTTCTCCTGATGGTTCGACAGAGTTCAAATACAGTTGATTCTCTCACCCTCACAGTACACAACCACAGTGAAGGTACAAGAGACATTCTCCTCTTTTATGTTTCTCCTTATCTCTAATCTTGAATGGCCTTTTTCTTCGCTAAGGCTTAGTGTCTGAATGTGTCACTTTGAGACTTTGATTGGGGTGATATTGAATTCATTTTACTCACAAACATTCAAGCAATAATGTACCGTATGAACTTATATCTCTCATGTCAATGTATATGCCTTGAAAATTTTGACATAGTAGAAATTTCCAAGTAATTTTCTGTTGCATTAAGCAACGCGGTCAGAGACAAGTATTCAAGCATGCTAAACAGAGACAATATATCATTAAAAAATTTAAAACGTTGAGTTTATCTTTTTAATTTCAGGGTCTTTGAAAATGGATCAGGCATAGTGGTCTGAGATTTTTTTTAACGCATACAGATTTTTTTTAGTTCCAAAAAGTGATAAGAAGTTCACATTCCTTTTAGTCGGAAACACAATAGTTAAAATACTTTCCTCAAGTGATGACATCAGAATTTAAACATTTTATTCATGTTCCTAAAATTATGATATACTAACTACTACAACCAAGGATTTTTACTGTAGACCGCATCATCTAATATAATTACAACATCTCGGTCGTAAAGGCTTTCGCAACTATGACACACCATAATTATGGCTTGCATCAAGCTACATCAGTCTGTTTTAATTTACGGCAACTACAACATGACTATAATTACAATGTAATCATAACTATAATTTAAAACTTTAATTACAACCAATCACTTACGGGTTCAGTGCATACAAATTGAAAAGGCAATGTCTATCACAAATACGTTGGTTGAAATAGCTTAGCAAACAATTATATTTGTTTGAGTAAACCAACTTGGGCCTTCTAGGTTGACAGAAGTATTATTTACTTTAAATATTTTATTTAATAATTTATCTGTATAAAATTTAATAGATTATATTATAAATACATGTTATTTTTTAAAAAATTAATAATATATCTTAACTGTTAAATAAAATATTTAACGTAAATACTAAAAATTATTTGTTTCCTTATATTTAATTATCGTCGATGACACATGTAACAAAATCAATTTTCCAATAGGACCTTAATTATTTCAACGTTGGCCATGTCCTTTTCTCTATCTCTCTTTTTTCAAATTTTCTTAAATTTTCTCTTGTCCATTTTTTACTTCTCATCCGTTATTTTTCTGCCGCCTATTTGAATATTTCAGGTTTGTTCGTTTCATGCACGCCCAAGTGTTGATTTCAAGGTACAAACAAAAAGAGGAGAATAGGAAAGCGCACTCCAATCTTTGGCAATTACAACATCATATGACCTGCATGGCCTTCTAACATATCTCATTTCACAACGATTAAGCATTACAGAGAGAAACAATTCGAGCCAGCTAATTATAGTTCACAGATAAATCTGTTATCATATGCTATTATGCTATCAATATCTGATATCTTGAGTCCTGTTTGTCAATAAAATTAATTTTCAATAAAATTATGTCAGAAGTCATGCAACTCAATATAGACTTACGTTTGTTCAATAAAATTAATTTTCCTTGTAGCTACCAAAGATTGTCAGAAGTCAGAACATTTTTGGGTTCAATTACATATTTCTTAGTTTTCTACGAAGGACAAAAAATAGAAAAAGAAAAAACTGCCTTAGGTATTTCTTGACCTGTCGGCTAAAATCAAGGATGTTTACAAAAGCAAAGAAAACTCGCCAAAACAAGTAAATATACTGCGTACAACATTGAAAAACTAGGTGGAAGTTAGTTTTTCGTGTCAAACCGCTTGATAGGAACTTGCATGAATCACACTTGGCCATGTATTCCGCGGTTTAAAAATGGCCCAAGTTAGACTTTGAATTGGGGAACATTATGCACGAGAAGCACATGGATGAAATGAATGACTATATTTTGGACCACTAGGAAAACTATAGACATATCCCTAAACTCTCATTGTTGGATCATCATCCACATCCACGTCCACATCGACACATTCGCAGAAAGAGCCAAAGAGATTGGAACCAATATTAGATTTAGAAAAGAGCAATGACTCAAAGAGCCCTTTTTCTTACGTGGAACGAATACTCTCTGCATCTCCGACAAAATCTCACCCTCCACGTCTTCCACCTCCTTTTTCATTTCATTTACCTACTATTTTTTTATTTATGACCACTTCGCCATCTTTCCCTATAAATCACTCTCATTTTCCCGTCGTTTCTCCCTTCCATCTCTCTTTGTCTTCCCCTGTTTCAGGTTCAGGTTCAGTCCTTTAGCATTTGATAAGCAAAACATGCAAGTTCCTGTGATTAACACGCTAAACCATTTTCAAGCGGGTTTCAATACTCTGCAAAAGGAAAACCCATCGTTTCTCCCTCAGATCACGTCCTCTTTTGCTGGGATTCAGTCTGTTTCCACAGCTTACGATTTCTGCAAATGGGGTGCTCTCATTCTCGCTCTAGTTGCCGCCTTCGGTAGCATCATCAACAGGGTCAGCATTTTCATCGTCAGATTCCGCCGCAAGGCCCCTTCTCTGCCTTCTATCCCTCATCTTAGCGACCTTCATTATGATGACGATGATGATTTCAGCGATAGCGACACCGACGATGACGACGACGGAACCTGCTCGTTGCCGTCGTCGTCATTGTTGTCGGACTTTGAAGACAACGAAGATGAAGCGGCTGCGCCTTCCAATTGTCAGCGAGTGGACGAATATTTTGGAGTCAGAGGTGCCGGGCATCACGTCGATGACCAGTTGCAGTTGCAGAGCGGCAGTGTCAGCCTTCCACGACTTCGTAGCATCGGCGAGATGTTTTCGCTGTCAGAAATCGCCAACAGCAAAAGCGTCGTCAAGCTGTGGGATACCATAGGATTTGGGCTAGGGTTAAATTTCCACGATTCAGGATCCTCTGCCGGAAGCGTCATCTCGGTTTACGACGTCAACAAAGAACAGAGAATTAGCCCCATTCCCACCGGAAAACCACCGACTCAGGCGGTCTCCTGCGCGTCGCCGGCGGTGATGGTTTCCGCCGGAGAAAACGCGTCGGGTAATTTGGCAATGAAGATTTGGGACGCGCGCCTCCGGCGTCGGATACCAGCGGTGATCGCAGAGTGGGGGCCCAGCCTGGGCGAGACTGTTGGCGTAGAATACGGCGGCGTCCAGAAGGTATACGTCAGAGATGACGGCCGTTACGGATTGACGGTTGGTGACATCAGAAATGTCAAGTCGCCGTTACCAAATGTAACGGAATCCCTCGCGGACGCGTGGTGGCCAAATTGCCCCTTCTTGCTCAAAATTTAATCCAAAAAAAAAGTAAATAAGGCATCATCAGAGAGTTTGTAAAATAATTTATTGCATTTATTAATTTTTAAATTTGTAATTGTAAATATAATTAATTAGTTTCTTTATTATACATCTAACTTGTGTTGAAAATACTGAGCTTATAATAATAATAATAATAATAATAATAATAATAATAATAATGAAGAAAATGGACAGAGCTGACATTTTGAGAAAAAAAAATAGTGGCATAACTGGATAAATATTTGCTAAAAATATGAAATGGTTTCCATACTTTATATAGCAGAAATATAAAAATATAACTGTTTTGTAAAATAATAAAACGCCCTATTAAATAAGACAAAAAAAGGGAAAAATTAAATTCTGTTTTACGCCCTATTTTAGCCCTCATCTACTTTGGCAAATCAAATGCTTCCTAAATCAAAAGTTAACCTTGGCGAAGATATGAAAAAAAAAAAAAAACAACAAAAAATGATGAAAAAACCAATTACAAGTAACATCAATAATGAAAACAAAAAACTCAAGAAAAAATCAATCTAAAAGAGAACAAATCCTCACAGGGAATAAACCGACAACAAAATAATAGAGGCATTATTCAAGCTAAAAGACAATAACCCTAGCTAAACACAACCAAAACATAATCATCGAAGCACATAATATAAATTACAAGGCTATTAAAAGAGATCATCATTAAAAACATCAACAATAAAAACAAGATCAAAGCCAAAAACAATAAGGAATTAAGGCCCCTCCACTCTTTGTCCATAACACTCGATTATTGTGAGAAACCTGTGTCTTTTCATCGCTTATTTGCAGAGTTTGTCCCTAACTCCGGCATTTGTAGTTTAATTAGTAAATTAATCTCCTTCAATATGCAGGTGCAGATCTGAAGCACAAATAAGAAAACAAAATTTCTCTAATACTATTCAAAATCTAAATTTGGCGAGAATGAAACAAGATGAATATGTTTGCAACACAAATTTTGGGAATTGATAATTTTTTGTTTGGAATGTTATGAAAATAAAAATTGATTAGATTCGATAATAAGTTTCAAATATAAGAAATGATTTTTAAAATTAAATTAAATTAATTATATTTTTAATGATTCCAAACATAATGGATATGGTAATAATAAAAATAAAAAAGAATGAGAGAGGATGTATGAAACATCCCACCCAAACTATAGAGATATCGTACATCTAATAAAAAGAAATAGAGAAGATTCAATGTACCAAAACAAAAAAAGAGTAGATGAAATGGGCCGCCACATAAAATGAAGGTGATAACCCTTGGGGAAAATCTAAAGTCAAAGAATATGGAGGGAAAATAAAGAAAGAAGGGGAAAAGAAAAAAAAAATAAAAAAACACACTTGAAAAAGTCATGGAAAACTAGAGATCGATTGGTAGATGTCTTGAGAAGTTGGGTATATAAAGCTTTGAGGTTTTAAATGTAAGGTAGGTGTATATATATTCACGATTCTAAGGTTCATAGAAACTAATTATAAAGCTTAATTAGTTGATAGAAATTAATTAGAAAGCTTGGTTGTTGGTTCCAACGTTAGAAATATGGATATATATTATGGAGAGGCAATTTTATATATATATATATAACTGGGAGAAAATTATTGCTTGTCCTCTCCTGTATAATACTATAGTCAAATGCTTGGCTTTAAGTGTTAGATTGGAAATTACCGACCAAGCTGAACTTGTACACAAACAAAGACCAGCTGGACAAGTGACTATTTGCTTATCTTACACATTCTCAACAAATAACTTTTGAATTTTGGTTCATCACTTACATATTCAACTTTTTAAATGTACGAAGAAAGAATTTAATCTCAGTTAACCAAAAATTAATCTAAAAATAACCTTATATGTGAAAAAAAAAAAGAAAACTTTCCACGATTATTACAAACATTGTATACATTATAATGGTTGAGGAGTAACTATTTGTCAAATTTTATTTATCACTGGAAAGAACACAGACTAAAATGTATTTACAGACTTACAGACTGTCCGTTGCATAACACTACTTCTATACCAAAAGCAATTAAAAAAAAAACTTTCTTCCTTAACATTCTTTCTTTCTTTCTTACAAAGCTGCAATTCGATATTAAATTTTTAGTCTTATATCCATTGTAAAGAAATCGATCAACCGAGACGAAGGACTACAAAATTCTACCATGGAAAAACAGTAAAACACGGCTAAACAAAAACGAATAGAATTTGTGAACTCTGGCAAGCACGGTTGCTGAGGATGTAATGGGGGAAAAAATAAAAAATAAAAACAAGATCAATCACAATAAACCCAGCCCTTGATGCTGCAACAATGCAAATAGATGAAGTCTGAATATCAAACCATATTAATTATCACTAGAGCTAATTCCACTCTAACCCAATCATCAATATTTTTCACTCATCTTTCAACTTTTAAAGACTTATTTTCTATAATTAAATTTATGAATTTCAAATGAATTATTATTTAAATATCAGACTGAATTACAAATTATTAAGCACTAAAATAAACCCTAGAGGATCTTGTACCAATCAGAAGTATTTGGTTATACTGGATATGGGTACGGCTCCGAGGCCCAAGCAGCAGAGTTCAGTTTTGATTTTTTTTTTTAAAAAAAAAACAAATAATTGTAGCTTTTGACGGCTAAGTTGTGAAATGTGAGATCAAATTATATGATATATTGAGGGAGGGATTGTTTTGACTTCAATGGTTGCGTAGAAGAATTTCTGAATTTGACTCTAAATTAAAAAAGCCATCGTTAATTAATTTGCTTCTGATCTTGGTAGCATCCTTCATCCTTTCTTGAATGCCAAGCTTGAAGCTTGTTTCATGACTGATCGTGTTTAATAATGGTGAATTATCCTAAAGGATCAATGTTCTCTTTTATTTATACAAGGGGATTACTTATCCTGTAATTAATGAGGGCTAATTAATAAGTCAGGTCAATATGTTCTTCCTTTTTTTTTCTTAATGTAAAGATGACGTTTAAGCTTAAATAATTGCATAATTGAAGAATTATATTTTTAACTAAATGACTAAATATCAAGTTGTTTAATTGATTTTTTTATTTTAATGTATATTGCCATCCATCTCTAAATAGTTTATATTTGACTTTTTAAAAAATAGTATTCATTAAATAATAATTTTTCCCTGAATATAAACTACTTGATTATTGTACGCTAGCTAATCTATATGTATCTATCTAAATTACCTATTATTAATTATCCAATAGAGTTTTCAAAATTTTGTATTCCCTACTAACCCCTCAAATACTATTTATCAGAAATCAAACCAACCCACCTAAAAAGAATCAATTGTTTGAAGTGTACACACCCCTAAAGATCAAGACTCGTGGTTCTTTTCATCCTGGCTGTGTATGCTGCCGGTCAAAAATCGATTTGAGCATTCTCAAACTTTGTTCAATCAATTCAGTCGTTTGACCTGATGGGTGCTTTATAAATTTTGAATTAACATTTAAGAAATTAATTTTTTTTAAATGCACAATGTCAATATGCGATGTATACACTTATAAAGGTCCGCAATTTGAATGAATTCAATTTTGATCAAAAAAATTTATTAAATTGAATCAATTGATTAATTTTTTAATATTAAAAATTGATCAATTTTATTTTAATTAAAAAATTGAATCAAACTAAACAAGTTTCAACTAATAAATTCAATTTGGTCTAATGGATGTTTTACCAATCATCTTTTCTCTTTAAAAAAATTCATACATTACTTTTTTTTTTGTGGTCCAATTAACAACAAATTAATAACTTGAAAATCTTAATAGCAAAATTATCAAATAAATATAAATAATAAATTAGCTTAAACATTTTTTTATAAAAATAATAATAAATTAAAATTTAATTAATAATTTAGAAATATATAAATTATAACATATAATTATATGAATTCAGTTTGATTTGATTATGTTTAAATAGACTTTGAAAATCAAACCAAATTCATCTATTTTCACATAAAAGAAAATTAAACAAAACTATCGATTTTTGTTTTTTGGTTCAGTTTTTTTTTATTTTAATTTTAGTGTGGTTTGATACGTTTATGAACATTGTTAAATGAGCTCTTAAGATTTTTTTTTTTTTAAAAAGCTAACAACTTGATACTATATCAAAAGAGAAAAAAATAAGGAAAAGATTCCTGGTTTGCTAACGTAAGCATTTGTTTTTCAAACCATTGTTTTGTTCTTAGCTGACTTATATTATAACGAGAAGAAAAAGAATGAAACATTAGCTTTAAAAAGTTTTATTTTTGGGGAATGTTATCAATTTCAACTATAATCAAATATTAAATATTAGTACTCACCACCAGAAGAAAATATCAAATTGCATGTATTAACAAAATTGGTGTGATAAACAAGGAGTTGACTTTTGTTTTTTTAGATACAACCACCTCAACTCTTGCAAAAAGGCCCCGTGTGTCTTTATTTGATTCATTACAATAAAACAGAAGATAGGTTTGAAATGAGATGACTCTTAGAAAACTAAACGTGTTGACAAAAGAGAAAACCAAACCAGACGCTGATCCGAGAATCTAGTAGCATTGTCTTTCTCACTATCTGACTAAATGCTTGCAACACATAGATCCAAGTGTATCATAAACAAATGATGAAATGGGAAGGTCATGAATTAATAGTACATATCCCACTCGTTTGAGAAATTAATAATGCAGAGACGAAACAAGATTACAGAATGGTAGCTTTTAATTTATGTAATGAGATAGAAACTGGGAAACATAATACATGATAGGAAAATGAAATTACAGAAAGAAAATCAAATTAATGAACTTATTCTTCTTATGTCCAGAAAGAATCAACTAAATTTCCTCGTAATTCACGTTAATTTGATCATACCCAGTGTCCTAGCTAGCTGATCAGCTCCACAACACTAATATAACAAAAATTTACAAAAGAAATATGAAAAAAAAAAAATTACAAGAGACCGACCTATGTATTAATTAGCGCAGAAGTTGCTCTAACTATTTTATGAAATCAGATTGAACCCTTTGTGCATATGAGCAACACCAGCCCAAGCGAACCAATTGATGTTAGTATTCAGGCAATTCTTTGATGAATTCCAAACCAGAAGGAGATATCAAACTACCCAAAATCCCATATGGCGAATCCGAATATTTATACACTGATCGAGACGAGCAAAA
Organism: Castanospermum australe; assembly: GCA_019955255.1. Taxonomy (NCBI): domain Eukaryota; kingdom Viridiplantae; phylum Streptophyta; class Magnoliopsida; order Fabales; family Fabaceae; genus Castanospermum; species Castanospermum australe. The sequence goes on from NSJW01000935.1 coordinate 420,662, forward strand.
GAAATCTGCGGAATTTGGCGTGAACAGTGGCATATCAGCAAAACCCAGATTAGAGAGACTGTGCTGAACATTTGCACCCCCCTTCACACAAGTTTCATAATCCCCAAGAGCCGAGCTCGTTTCATCGCCATGATCACAAGCACCTTGTTTCCACTGCTGCTGCTCCTGCTGTTTGATACTACTGTTGTTGGATCCATCAGACAAAGATGACCCAAAATTCTCAGAGGCTTCGTGGTGTGGCTGATGAGGCAGTGAGGCAGTGGTGGCGGATACGACTCGGTTGGACGATGACATGCCGGTGAGTCTTTGAACCAGAGCCATGAAATCTCGGGCCTTGGTGTGGATAACCTTGGGTGATTGGGTGTAGATGATGATGGGATCCCTCTGTTGTTTGTGGAGTTTCGTCTCTGCAACAGCAGACGCTGAAGAAGAAAATGATGAAGGCTTGCGAATCACATGGGAGTCTCTGTTGATCATCAACGAGGAAGGACGTGGGCCATTGATGACCTTCTTTGGTTGCTCGAGAAGGCCATGGAACTTTGCAGCAGGCCCCATTCTTGGACTTCAACTCAATACACCAAGCAGAAAGCTATAAACGAAACTGGTGAATAGGGGAGAGATAGAGGGGATATATATATATTGAGAAGGAGAACAAGAGATCTTTTAGCCTACGATTCTGACCGTTGACCTCTTTTTTTTTAAAGTTCAGAGAGTGAGAGAGAAAAGGGTGTGCGTGCGAAAATGAAATGTGAAAGAGAACTACTGTTATTCCAAGTTGGTTTTTGTTTGTTTGTTTGTAATTGTTAGACCTTTTGGCCACCACAGTTGTACATCTTAGCCGACTGTAGATGGTGGTAAACTTTTTCACCTTCTTCCTTCATTCTTTTTTCTACCTGAGATTTTTGTGCGCGTTGAATATATATTTTTATATATGGTTAATTTGAATTTAAGATTTTATTCCACAACTCTAGCTATGGATAGTATAGTTTTGAAATTTAGAAAACTCAAAATGTCTATTGTCAAAAGGATTTAATTAAAAAATTGATTTTGGAAGATCCTGAATTGCTTGGAAGCCAGGATTTGTGCGGCTATTACTATTTTATTTTTTGCCAACTTGACAATTGGTTTCTCACCAAAAAAAAAAAACGTTGACAATTGGCTTCCTTTAAAATAAGTTGACAAGGGTGCAAATAGATTAAACTGCTTTTTGGTCTTTGTTGAAAATACAGCTGTTATGAGATGAATGTCTACATTTTTCACAATATTTTAAAAGTAGTTTAGAGGAGTATAGTTGATTATAAATTTCGATTTGCTCTTCTGTCTTTGAATTGTATCAATTGGGTTCATGTCTTTTTTTTCTTAAACAGAAAGTAATGCGCAGTTTTCAATAATTGTTATTTTATATCCACTAAAAACAATTGATTTGTCATATTAATTAACAATTTTTATAAAAGCCATAATTAAATTACATAATATGTCTTATACACATCCTCCACTCAACAATTTTTTTTGAACTCATATGGACATGGCAATAATAAACTCACAATTATGCTTGAGATAAAATGTGAGCCATATTTAAAGTTAGACACACTCCGTAAACTTTATAGTTCATGTAAAATTTTAAAATGGCTACAACAAGCGGAATTTAAATCTCTAAACTATAGTAAATAAGTGCAAATCTTTGTTTTTTTTTTTTATCAATATTATGGAATAGATCACTAGGATACATAGACCCTCAATCTTAAATCCTGTCAAGTTAGTGCTCAGGCAACTATCATTACTTCAATTAAAATGCAGTGAATAGTTTATGTTTAGTAGGTGTTTGGAAAAGATTAATTTTTAAAAAAAATTGTTTTTTAAAAGTTTTTTAATAAAATCTAATTATAAATTATTTTAAATATAAAATAAGTTAATTCAAATATTTATTTACTTAATGGAGAACACTTATTGCGTGCAGCAACCTCCTCCACTAATGAAGCTATCCCCTTCATTGATGTCTCAACCTATCGCACTTGAAGAGTTGAAGTTCAGCTTTGACTTCAAAATAAAATGATCTTTAATTCTTTATCAAAATGTATAATGTGACAAGCATTGCAGTCAATGTCATAAAAGTCAAATTCCGATCCTTAAAATTTTTTTATTTTTGTTTTCAAATTTTCTAAGTTCTTTAAGTAAAGCAACGCCGGTATCAATGATCAACAAATAAATGAAAATATTTACTAGAAAATAAACACATATAAAAATAATAAAAGAAGATTGATTAATGAGGGCGAAGACAAAAGGTGAAAATGAAGGGATTGCTGCTAGAAAGGGTCGCAATTAAGGAACTGCTTAGAATAATATATATAGAAAAATATTGTATAATTAATTTTTTTTTACTAAAATTTATGAGAAATAGATTTGATATATTTGTTAAATTCTTGAATAAATAAGTAATTCCCATTACTTTATTTCATCCAATAATCCTCCTTAATTCAAGTTGAATCTTATTAAAAATTTTGATTATTTTTTTATTATCTAACATTACTCATATATATATATATATATATATATATATAATATATATATATATATTATATATATATATATATATATATATATTTCGTACAGCGTTGAGTACCGCATATAGCTTTCAACATTATCTTTTTTGGTCAATCCTTGTTAGTCCATTTAGATTTAATTCATACTAGTAAAAGTATATATTCAAACTAATAATTACTTTGCAATTATCTAAAAACTATATATTGGTCAATCCATGTTAATCAATACATGCAACATTTCACCAAAATAAAAAATGCAACAATACTAGACCAAATGAGCTGAGATTTTATATATTTGAGACTTGAATAATTTTTTTCATTTTAAGAAATTAAACATTATTACTTCAGAGAGGGGAGTAGAACCTGCACTTCAATGGAAACTCAAATTACCACGTACTGAATCAAAACTGAAATTATTGATTTCACTGAAAAAAACGAATAAATTTGTTTTTTTTTTTTTGCCCTTTTAACAACTTCTACAAATCTCATACTTTAAACCAATACCTTGTGAGCATGGATATGGGGTTTTTTTTTTAAAAAAAACTCAATATGGAATTTGTTATTGCACCCTCAGTTTTCAAATTTGAAATAATTTACAATAACAATTGGTTAAATAATTTAAATTATAACAGTAAAAAGTAATTAATTTATAATCTGACCTAAAAATATGTAAAAAGAATCAGATGACTTTTATCGACATAATAGACTTATTTTTGGGGTTGAAGTCTTTAAGAAGTTTATAAACTTGATTGAAAGACCAAAAATCCCTTTTGAATTGAAAATTTCTAATGCCTTGGTTTTATTATTCAAAGCGTTGAAAAAAAAAATTAAGCAAATGTTTAGGGTCGATAAGTTTTTCTATAAAATTACAGCTTTATCTTTTTGTTTTGAGTTAAATTGATGGTAATGTCAATTTTAGAAATTTAAATGGTTAATACCAAATTGGTGAATCCTCATTATATAATAGTATAGATATACTTTTTTAAAACTTTTTCTTTTATTTGTCTTCTACATTTGGTGCACGTAACGCATTATTATTTTTTGTCTTTGGTGTGTAAAATATATTTGTATTTATTGTTATAAATAATTTAAAAAAATCTGAACAATGGAAACAATCTTTCACAAGAGAATAATATAAACTGACCATTTTTTTGGTCCAAAAATATACATGCGGATTATACAAGAGATAATTCTTTTTATTTCTTTAAAATCCTCCTCTCTCTGGTTAAAGCCTAATTCAATCTCAGATTATTGAACCCATTATAAATGACTTTATCAGTTCAGTCAACTTACATCTTTGACTGACTCTTTAACTCGAGGTTCTTGTCAACAATTGTACAATCCAAATGTTTCATACCATGCATTCTTCGAAAAGAAAAAAATTATGGGTGTAATTGAGCTAAGTTCAAACAACAATCAATCGCACGCAATTAATTTGAACAATTTGATTAAGTTTAAGTATTTATCGAGTTCAAACCAATAATAATATCGTTTTGACTTGTCTATTAAAATGTATATTAGTTTGAACTAGTTTGATTGCGTAAATTAGTTACTATCTTAAACAACAAGTGTTCTAATATTAAATATTAACCAACGATTTTGAAACATGGGGGGAAGACATAACAAATTCTTCATAAATTATTATTATTATTATTTTTGTTTGGATTGAAAAATTTATATTTAAAAAGAAAAAGGAAAAAGCGAACAAATCTTTACTTTTGGTTTGACTTTTACAGTAAGTCCGAACACTACTTAGAAATTGGTTGTGGAATGCAAAGCAATTCATTCCAACCCATGTTAGAAAATCGTTGGGTTGGGTTGGACCCCCTCGCACTAGCGAGGTCGAAGAAGCCAAGGCCCAAAAACATTAAAAATAAAGTTAAAGAGGGTCGACAGCAGTAAAAGCAGTTATATGTATTTTTATTAGTTATATTTTTTTTGGTAAAAAAAATAAAAGAATAAATAGGTTAGTCCATCTCTTCGGACATGGCATTTATATACTGATTTTCGTATATATTCTCAGAGTGTTTGGGAAAAGGGGGGAGATATTCAAATCGTGGTGCAGATAATTGCATGACATTTTCTTTATCATTTCAACGACTTCCAGCTTTGCAGTATTACTTTTAGAATAGATAAAAAGTTGTGCAGTAGACCTCACTGATTATAAGCTGAGTTGGGTTGTTGTGCAAATTCAGAGTGGACCCTCTGAACATTCGTAAGTAAGAGGCTATCCACCTGATCCTATTTTTGAGTGCTCTGTGAACAAGATAGCACTTTCAAGTTTATATATATTATTGTTCTGAGACGAACATAACCTTAAGAGAATTTCAAAGTGACAACATTTTTATCTCTTCTTCCTAATTCCTATAACTACTTTTCCTTTTTCCTCTCCCATCACATTTTCTTGTTTGCTTTTTTTTTTTCAATAATTCAGAAATTTAAAATCACTTTTATCACTGAAGAACCAAACACATAAAGACCCCATTAGTCAATTTTCATGGGTTGCTAATTGATTGTAATAGCCAAACAAAAAAAAAGATATGTAATCTTAGTATTTGAATAGGGGATGTAAATGATAAAATTTTGGGCCTTGCAACGAAAAGTTCTTGCGAAACCAATTATTAATTAGAAAAATATTTAAAAACCAAAAAGTTTAATTATTTGGTACTATGATTAATAATAGCGAAGATGAAAGATGAAAGATAAAATCTGAAAATCAGTAGGTAAAAAGTAGAAGAGTTTCTTCCCCATTCGTTTGTTGTGCTCCCTTCATAATGAGAGAATTGGGTGGAGAGAAGGTCCTTAAGATAGGTTAAAATAAATATATGATTGACTCTTCTTTTTCCCCGTCCTTATATGATCTGTGAGATCCAAGTCAAAAAAAAGAAAAGAAAAGAAAAGAAAAAATCTGTGAGATAAAAGAGAATATGATAACTTGCAGACTAACTCATTTTAATAAAATGTTTAAAAAAAAGGTTATAAACCAGTTAAGCAAGCCAAATCCCAAAAATTGATTTGTTTAACCTGCTACCTGACTAATCTTAGAAGATTAAAATTATAATAGTATCACAACTGATAGCCGATTTGCTACCATACTTTGACACCTTTTAAAGGGATCATTTGCTTCTTCTTGTTTTTAGGGAATTAGGATGAATTTGCAGTAAATTCACTTGCAAGGAAAACTGTATAATTTGTTTTTTTATTACTTGTAGTGCCTGACATGGAAGAGCTCTAGGTGGGGAGCTCAGAGAGCGAGAGATGTAATAAACAAAACTTGGCATGCAAAATCACAAACCCCATATTGTTCTCATTGTGATTGTAAACCAAATGGTCACAGACACGCCATCCTATGAACCTTGACCCAGTAATGTAGTTATGTTCCAGACCCCATGCCCCATCAGTTGAGTATTAAAATAGTGGGCTTAGCCTGAGTCATAGGATCATGCGCAAAACAACCGCACGCGCACTGCCTCCCTCTCTCAGCTCCTCGCAGCAAGAAAGGCCCTCCTCTTGGATTCTGCTATAACGCCATCATGTTTCCCCCCACCATATGCCTCACAATCCATATAATATTCAAGGTTGGTGCATTTGTTCAAACACCCTGAATGCATTTGGCCCAGTAAGCTTACACCCACGTTGTGTAATGGCTCAGAGAACACAGAGCCACTCTCCACTTTTCGACGTTTCTGTCTTTCACTCTTTTCACCCCTCCTTGGATCTCCCATCCCCACTTTTATCGTTCCCTTTCTGTCATTGATTTATTGTTTCTTTATCAATACTTAATTCTTCAAGTAACATTCTTAGAAGGACAGCTTCATTAAAACCAGCATGTTCACTTCCAACCCCGACTGACACAGACATTATTATCAGATTGGAGTGCACATAAAATACTTCACTTTTCTCACGAAAATGTATCAATTAACCCAAGTTTATCCAACCCCAGGAAAAGAAAAAACATCCCTCTCCAAGAAAATAATTTGGTATTTAATTTTGGTAATGGGTTCTTATCTTGCATGAGATGGCATTCACTACTTTCTTAAATTCTTATATTTCAGAATGGATTTCTTATCTGTTTGGAAGTGTGGTTGACAGTGCAATTTGAAGGACTGCATCCAATTATTTCCCTTTTCTTTTTTTTTAATCTTTCTGAGTTTTAAATTTGAGAAGGGGATCAGACGGGTTTTTCTATGTGAGATATATTCAATTGATTTATTTTGTGAGATAATTAATATATTAGGATTAAATATGAATAGAGTGGTTTACATAAAAATTAATAATTTGTATCCCCTTTTGGGAGTGTTCTTTAATATTCTACAAACTGTTCACTAAAATGCCTGGTTTTGTTAGAGAACCAGCTAGCTAGTAGCTCATCCCAATATGTTGCCAGCCATTCAGATCAGAGGCTGCAATATTGGTACTAAATGGTCAGCTTTCATGTCTCAATTAATTGATAAATAATATAAAATACTTGAAGAGTTGCGCTAGATTTCTGGTAAGCTTCCACCAAATTACAACCGAATCCTATTGAGACCAAATAAATAAATCAAAATCTTGTTCTAAGTAGCAATTAGAGTCATATAATAATTATGAAACATGTTTATTTCAAGAGATATAGGAAATAAATAATTAATATTTTGATTAAATAATCCAGAGGATTAAGCAGTGAGAAGTCGTTAATCATTTTACAAATTGATCAAGACATTCTCACATGAAAATATTTTTCCTTGATATTGATCCTCAACACTTTTAGTCGTTCCACATACATTCTCAAAGCGTATATTTTTTAAATTATTGGTCCATAACTAGAAAGTATATTTATTCCCACTTCTCACTGAAATGAAATGTGGCTATAATATACTACAGTTTTAATTTTAATTTTGTGTCCTTTCAGTTTCATTAAGAGTACCTAGTACACGTCATTATTTTCCTTAATCTTGGTTCCCAAGGGAAGTAATGTCCTGAACTTCCATGCTTCTTCGTACGCATTGCACATGCACCGAGCAATTTGGACATTTCTATTATTGTGTTCTGAGACTGGTACAAGCTGCAGAGTAACCAAATAAATCACCCATTTGGCAAAAATTAAACCTATTATTATAATGCATCACATAAAGCTTCGGGTGGGTCATCATCCCCCTTATGTTGGCTATAACATTAAACTAAATGACTTGACAAAATGGCTCCTCATACAGCTAGCTAAGCTACTTTATGTATGTGGTTCCACCTATGATCCATGTCAGCCAACTTGGGGTTCTTCTAGGATGTGCTGAATAATTATGCAGCCTAGGATGTGCTATTCTTAAAACTGAAGAACGTGTAATCATGAAAATACAGCCACCCTATGCTAGTTGGACCAGAGAACAAGAGAGAAACATGCATGCTCAAGGCAACTTTGTGTTTAGTAATATCAACTAGGAAGGAGTCTTGAATATGAATTTGCTTGTTGGCACTTGAGTATTCATGGTTTCTAAGTTCCACTTTTATTTATTCAATTTTTATATTATTTTAAGAGTGTATGAAATGTAGTGTAAAATTTACAAATCATGATCTGAAAATTTAAGCTTTTCTTTGTTTTTTTTAGTGCATTTTAATGTTTGGTAAGAGAAATTTATGTTTCTGAGAACGAGAAAGAGATGGATGACCAGATAAATAGGGGTCCATCCTAAACAAGCGTCATATCTTGCTTTCGTTTCCTGCAGAATTGACTTAATTTCTTCAAAAATGGGAACTGAAAACCCTAGAGAAAAGAACATTAGCTCTTTAATATGCAGGGGACCCCCTACACATTCAGACATATATATTGGTTTCAGAGCACTGTTCTCTATTGTGTAGGATGACCAAACCAGCATAGAGCTTGGTCCTCACACTGCCCAAGCACATGGACTTCGAAGTTCCTGGAGTGGGGCAGGGAGAAGATGAAAATACTAATTTTCTCATCCTGGGACTTGTGCATTATGCAGAAGTTATTTCCTACATTTGATCGCAGAAAATTCAGAATACTGAGCCCAAGAATTTGGTCCTTATGATCTAGAATTAACAAGATGACAATTGCATTGCAGTGATGAGAATGCTACCTATGCCTAGCCTTTTCCTTCATAGCTGCATCCCTTCAAGCATATGGATATGTGAACTACTCTCCTCTGGCTCCGTCAGAAACCAAGGAAAATGAACTGAAGGACATCAGCATCAAAAGGGACACATTTGGAGTGTAGACCAATATCGAGTCATAGGACCTCCTCATATTGATTGACATGAGGAGTAGTAGTCTTAATTACACTCTGATTTATTGAACAAGTTACAAAATTCTAATTTTTACAAAAATAAATTTATGAAAAATGCAACTTTTATTTTTTTTAAATTTTTTATACACAAAAATTACAAATTTGTTTATTTATAAATGATAGTTAAAACTTTTCAATTTAAAAAATTTAAAAAAATTAATAATTATATTATAAACAATTTATCGGCACATTTTTCTAATTATATTATAAAATTATCCTTAAAGCTTAATAGGTTACTAATCAATCTATTATTATTGTGATTTTTTGCAAAATGCAAATCTAAATCGTTAGAGTGCAACTACCTAACTAGCCAGGAACCTCTATCGATAGGGAGCTCCAAATTGACAAGTCACAGTCTATATTTCAGGTGGCATTACAGCCTTTATACCTCAACTATGGAGTGACTCGGTTGTCCTATTATATACCTAATGCCTACAGCTCCATGGATGCGAGTGAGACTTGGACAGCACAGAGCCTTCTTATTATTTTTCCAAGGTCACACTATCCTACTTCTAAGGACATCATACTCCCAAGTAAAAAAGTTATTTTTTGAATTAAAATGATAATATTAAAATATTAAAATAATATAAAATATTTTTTTAATACAAAATCACTTGAGAGTAAGGTTACATTTTTTTTTTTGAGAGTGAGGTTACATTTTAAATGTAACTTAGAATTTCCCTTTCCACTTTTCTTTTGGGTCTTACATAGGGCTTTCTTCGTCATTGCACAAAAATAGAAAAACCACCATTGATATTAAAAACAGAAAGACAATACAAATTCCTCTTTCACAAACAAGACAACAATTAGGCATTTAGGATTACTTTATTAGGATTCTGAACGTTTATAAAAGAAAGACATATAATGTTCTTTATTCCCAGAATAACTCAATCATGCTTGAGCGATGGAAGTCAAAGCAAATTGTTCAAATCTTCCTAGGAAAATAATATTAATTTTAAAAAATGGGATAAGCACTAAGCACCCAGGAATCGATAAAAAGAAGAAAAAAAAAACTAGTCCTTTAGAGTTAAACCTCACGTTATCTTAAGAAACAAGGGCATATCTACAGCCAAACTGAATTAAGATTTCCTTTCATCTACATCTTTTCTTCTTTGGATTTTGTCACCATCACGGAATATGTAACATGGATGGTATTAATTTTCAGGTAACATAAATGCGTTCTGACTGAAGACAGAACGAATAAAATTAACTTCATCCTACATATTTCATAAAGCCACAAATTCAAGCCAAGCAGAATTTCCTTCAAAGCCAAAACAAATTCACACCCCTGAATGCCCCATCCCCTGCATGCCTCTTATATACAGCCCCAGAATAATAATAATAATGAGAAAAATAAAAAAAATGTTCAAAAGAAAAAGAAAAGATGATAGAGAAAGGAAAAAGCGATTGGTTGTCTTTTAGTTAATTGAACGGGGAAGAAGGAAGAGAGGTTGGAGAGGAGAGACTTCGGGTCTTGCATGCTTGTTTCCAGTCCCACTCTTAATCCAGAGTCTGATTCTTACATCAGGCTGCAAATCGCAAATAAAAAAGGCCACTTTTGCACCCTTATATATTAAGATAATTACGTGTGTGTGCTATTGCTTTTGGAAAGTTTCCTTACCTTGTGTGATTTGCTCATCATTTCAACGTCCACACCCAAGGTGTGAGTGACAGAAAGAGTGGGAGAGGGACATGAAATTGGACAACATCATTCATAATTTTAGGTTGCAAAATATTTTCTTAATAAAAAACCAAAAATTACAAATTAAAAAAAAGGGAAAGAAAAATAAAAACTCTATTGCTACCAAAAATTGCTCAACATTTTCTGTACTATTTTCTTTTTCCTTTTTTACATTTTTCTTACCAAAGCATCCTTCAGAAAAATTGGGGAGTCTCAGATGATTCAAACCTTGATTGCAACTCCAAAACCCAAAAAAATTGGTCACCCATTCCTCCGATCCAAAAGCAATACCAAGCCACTCTTGCCTCTCCGAGCAGGGCAAGTGATATAAATTGGTAACTTTTTTCCATTTTCATTTTTGTACATTTTCTTTTCCCCCACGCCCCATTTTACATTTTTCGTTTTTTTCTTTTTGTAAATTAGAGACAGAGAGAAAGAAAAGAAACTTAAAAATTAGAGTTGGAGGGAGTAGCTGGATTTAGCTGGAAGACCTACTCCTTCAAGAACCGCTTCACAATCTTCACGCTTGGTTCCAACACCTGCCTCTCCCAAATACCGGACCACCTCTCTCCGCCGCCGCCGCCGCCGGGACATGCTGACGTCAGCGCCGCCCGAAACACCTCAGTGGCATCCAGCTTCGGTAGGTCCCACCCCGCCCCTTTTAGCCGCAGGATCTTCCCTATCTGCCTCTTCGCCAGCTGACACGTGTTGTCCTTGATCGCCCGCACTGCTTCCTCGTATGCAGCCTTCCGCAGGCGATCCTCCTCTTCCTCCTCTTCCCAGCCTCTGAACCCACCCGGCGGCGGGTATTTCTGGAAATACCGGTCAAACTCGGGCACCCCGATGGCTTTTCTCAACCCAGTGCGGTGCGCTGAGTCGTCCTCCGAATCTCTCGCGTCCGGGTCGAAAAACTCAGCCAACTCGTCCACCATTCCTGAGTCAAGCATGCCGTCCACTCGCTTCAGTAGGTAATCTGATAGCACGGGGAATGAGATGTCCACCCAGAGGAAGCAGCACTTGTACCTCAACTCGGAGGACAACGGCGATTGCGATGGCCCATCAAACACGTTCAACTCAGGATCGAATCGGTCCGCCAGAAGAGCATGAATGAACGAGTTGGACCCGCCAACGACGATGGGAAGCTTCCTCCTTGAGGTGATATCGGTGATAATGGAGCCGGCGCGGTGGCGGAAGTCCGACGGGGAGAACTCTCCCTTCGCTGGGTCGACCTCGCCGAGAAGGTGGTGCGGGACGCCGTTCCGTTCGTCCATGGGGATCTTATTGGTGGTGATGTCGAGGCCTCTGTAAACTTGCATTTTGTCAGAGTTTATGATTTCTGAGAAGGGGAACCGGTTGGCGAGGTCAATGGAAAGGCGGGATTTTCCGGAGCCGGTGGCGCCCATGATGACAACCACCTTGTCTTTCCAGCGGTGGCGTTGTAAGGTGGGGGTGGCGTCCATGCGTGGCCAGCGGCGCCTGCGGGCGGTGGCAGAGGAGGGAGTGAAAAGAGGAAGAGAAGAACGGTGAAATTTGATGGGGAAGCAATGGTGGGGGTGAGCTGAGAAAAAGAAAAGTCTCATAGGAAGAAAGGGAAAGGGAGTGCGAAAAATCTGTGTGGTGAGATTTATATGGTGATGAGGGTGGTGGTAGCTATGGGTGCAGAGAGAGACACACAAACTGAGACATATACGGAATAGGAGTGACGAAGAAGCGTTGTTGTGAAAAGGCCGAAAGTGCATGTGTGGAGTGGTGTGGTGGCGTGGGTATAGGTAGCGTGTACCTTAGCAGTGAGTGGGTTTGTGGCATCACAAAATTCACTTGAGGGAGGGAACTCTGCAGTACTTGAATTGGAAATGCCATTGCATTTGCCAAATAATATACCAATTAGAATTTAACAATGCTTTTTTTGCCCCCTTTCTCTTTCTGGCAATAAGGAATTTGTTTTGCTCTTGGAGGGATAGCTGCTAGCTATTGTAATCTGGGATTGCATTAAACTTTCGGAAGCTTTTGCTTTGCTCTTTGGATGCTGGGTTTCAATGGGCTTTAGCTAAGCTTAGCTCTCATTCCTCTCTGCCTCTGCTTTGCTCTGACTCTGTTTCTTTCTCTTTCGGTGAAATGAGACTGTGAGAGTATTGCGTGGAGGGAGAAATATGAAGGTCCTATTTAAAACACGAGTCATGGAACATCACTTTTATACTCGTAGTGGCATGTTCAAACTTGGTTTTTTGGTACCCTTCAAATATAGACACTATCTTAGCGTTTACAAAGTAATCTCAAAATTATTACCAAAAAAAAAAAAGTAATGTCAAAACTAAAAAGTGAAACGAACAGAGGCATGCTTGCCTCATAAATCATAATTTCTTTTGTTTAATCCCCATTATTTAATTTTCTTTTTCTAAGAAAAAAAATTTACCCAAGGAGAAATTCTTACTGATAATGCATCTTTATCTAGCCATCAAAATCAAGAACACCTTCTATGTCAATCGATATTATGTTTTTTCCGAACAATTATAAAAATTGCATTGTCACATTGTCTTAATATATTTAAAAAAATTATTCTATTAGATACTAAGGTTTAAATGTAAATAATCAAAATAGAAATCACATATTCTTAATCAGTGGGCAACTTCCTTAGATTTCAAGGCAACAGGTCTAAGGATATTAAGAAGGCATTGACATGAAATGCAATAGGATCACAAATTTAATGTTTTCCCTCGATTACTTAGGCTTTCAACATACTATCGATGACCTACACAACTTAAAGTTCTTTAGATGAAATAGATATTTTTTTGTGTTTCGATTAACTTATTTTATGATAAAAACAGTTTATAATTAAAAAAAATTTTAATGAACTTTTAAAAAAATAATTTTTTTTTAAAAAATTAAGTCATTTCTAAACATGCTAAACTACTTAGTCTTAAAGATTGAAGAATTTTTTTAAATTCATATTTAAAATCTAATAATTATTAACTATAAGTTTATTTCTCTTCCTATTAATTATATAATATCTAAAACTATTGTTGTTACTTTTCAAAAAAAAATTATAATTAGCTAGTTCATTTAATATAATATTTTAAATATCATAAGATAAAATTAAAGAAAAAAAGAATCTAATTATAATAGCAACAAACACCACATAATCAATACAAATTAAAATGAATTATTAACTAGCAATCATTTAGTTCATATAATAAAAATGTTTATAAACCTCAAAGGATTGGTTTAATGGTGGATGAATATATGATGTGTGAATAAATACAACACCATTATATGTTCAAATTCTAACTATGTTCTTGTGAATTTCTGATTTTTGACGTGAATAGCCAGTCTTTGATAGGAGCGGAGAAGTGGATTAGTCGAGCTGACATATCCCCCCAAGGTTTTCCGACAAGATCCATCCACAGTCTGTCAGGGTTGCTCGAGTCCACTTTGGGTGGCTGCCACCACTCTCTGCGGCTCCTCTAACTTGCCTCCCCTTCCAGCTGATGATTTTAATTAGTTGCTAATCATATAAGTAGTATAAGTTCTTTTCTTTTTTTTTTTGGATGCCTTATTCTTTTGTTTCACCACTGAAATCTTGGAGTGTGTTGGAATTGGGTTGAACTTTTTCATTACTTCTTTTGCGATTTAATGATTATTTATACAGTATACTTTTTAATTTTTATTTCTGTGTATATTAAACTTTAAGATTTAAATATATGAAAATAATCCTATGAATTTTTATACTTGGTGTAAAAAATATTATTTATTAAATAAATTGCTAAATATTCTACATAATAATCGTGTGACTTGCACTTGACAATTGTTTTTTTTTAATTTACAATAAGAAAAACATATTTGTTTGTCGAGGTTGACAAAATTCAATAGACATTGATTTAAAAATAATAAGCTCGGTATAACTTTTATCCTAAGAGTTTTTAAAAAGAATTTTACAGCATTTATTGACATTTCATATATTCAACGCGAATAAACAATATAAACAAGTTATTTAGTCATGTTTAAAAAAAAAATGAACCATCATAAACAGTGTGTGAAAACAAAAATGACTTGTAAGATGACTTTCCTTAAATGTTACATGGAATTGAAATCCAATTTTTCTTTTCATACGAAATGGAGTAAACAGTCCAAGAATGCATTACAACTAAATCTTGCAATGTGACGTCCAACTTTGAGGCTGCATGTGTAACGTCCCCTTCGAAGAATTGCTTTTAATTTTAGAAAGTACGATTAGAATTGGGGAATTGTTATTGCATATGATTTTAACCTCTCAAGGAGATTGAAAGAATCAACGTGTCTATTCCAAGTTTGGTCATTGAAAAAACTATTTTCCTCTAGAAGACTACTACAACACAATAGTTAACCATTTAATATTAATTATATTTACATTATGGGTTTATATGTATGATCGCAACACCATTTACTTGGTGCACATGAAAGTATAAGTATGAACTGAGTTGATATTTTATAAGAATATGTATAAACGGAGGAGTTTAGAGAAAAATATACGGTAGAATTAATTTTTTAATTATAAATTAAAAAAATTATAAAATATTTATAAAAATAAAAAATAGAGGATAAAAAGATTACTTAATAATTTTTTATTTTTTATTTTAATTTTAAAATAAATAAAATTTTTAATCAAAATAAAAAATTTATCCTCCCATACATTTTCCTCCAAACTCTTTCATAACAAAGGGCACAAAAAACTTCATCTAATAAAAAAAAATTTTATGTACTCTTAAAATATTATATTTAATTAGTAAAAATATAACATTTATATAATATAACAATACAAGCTGTTAAATCAAATTTATGTGAAATTTAGACTGTTGAGTGTAATATTTGAGAATTAGAATATCTTCCATCAGTGAGATGAGGCCTGTCCAGTGAAACCCATCATTATTGTGTTTTATTGTGCAGTTTGTGGTGTTGAAGAACCGTGCACCTATAATAACCTGTATTAACGTTAATGTGAATTTGTCATTTATCTTAATTATATAAATAATAAAATTTCTAAAATTTTAATTAACTATATGATTAATTATTTGTTATTTATATTTATACATTTTTATTTTTAAAATAAAAAATTACTTTAATAATTATCATCAATCTTTTTACTATAAAAAACGGGTTTGTTCAGTATATAAAGGCGAAACATTAAAGCTAAGTTTTAATATTATAATATAGATAGACAATATGTATAAACATAGATACTAATTAATTACTATCACTAATTGCCTAGAAACATATTTTAGTTAGCTAGGATGTCAATCTAAGTTAACGTGTCCTATTCGCTACATAAAATTGTATAAAAAAATTATGTCCAATATTTTTAGTTTATCTTAAATCGAATAAATACTTACTTATTTTAAAAATGGGACATGTTAAATTGTGTATGGGTTAAATATTGGGACCATGGAATGTCAATTTCGAGTTGTATTCTAGTGAGTTTAAATCGAGTTCCACATGTGTCAAAACCTGGATCAACACACATCTAATACAGATAATTAAGAGACATCACTTTTAATCCTGTTTTTAGTTTATATTATTTCAAAAGAATTAAAAATTTCAGCACCCGAAGGATTAAAAATTTTGTACGAGTAGTGTTTTAGCTTATATTTTACAGCTTAAGTAACATTTGATCAGTTGGCATATTCCGCAAAAAGATAAATAAATGAAACCGTTGAGACGAACTGCATCAAAATAATGGGATGTGTTGGACTGATGTGATGGGACTATTAAAGAAACTTAATACGACTATCAAATATACATAAGAAAAAACCTCGATCTAGATGCATTGGAAATTAGCAACTATATACGCGTGCCAAGAGTTGAAAATAACAATGAGCTAATTATTATACTCTGTGCTTAATTAGATCAACATCATGGAAGTAACAATACCTATGTATGAAGAGAAATATGAAATAAATTTAAAAATTCGATTCTTTTTGGTCTCCATTGATTTCGAAATTTATGTCAAGACTCATTTCGGCACACTTGACTTCTCTGGTAACAAAAAAGAATACATCCCAAGTAAAAAAAAAACAAAACAAAACAAAAAGAATACATGAGGTAAACGACAAGAAAATTTTAGTTTGTCTGGAAATAATGAATGAATGAGCATGCACGAGGAGAGAAGCACAACATTTGACACAGAGAAGACACAAAGAGCCAGTAATAAATTGAAGGCAGTGGTGTTGCGAGGTTTGGAGAAAGCATGGTCTCTCCCAAGGGGGGCTAGGCCATGTCACCCTGCCCCTAAGTAGCAGTAGCAGAGAATAAAAGGGGACTGTGGGGTATGGTCCACACACCTTGGTCCCATATTTGAAAAGCACAGAGGCATGGCCCTGCCTCAACCATCTCATTGCTACTCAAATAGTATATACATTATAGAGGTAGTAGTCCATAGTCTTCACTCTTCATACTCTTCAAGGTCGTGTGCTTGCTGCTAGCTTATGCATGCATGCCTTGGCCTTGCGGCTTCTGACAGTGGGCGTGGCTCTCTCCTGCATGCCCCAACATTGATTCATAAATTGCTCTCTCCCTTGTATATGCTACTACTATATTATTAATTGTTATGTTGGTGCATGTACTAGTTCTTGTCACCCTGTTTAAATTAAATGCTTGGAGCCTCACCATGTTTTAGGCTGCGTCCTGTTTGGCCAACCTCTTCCATGCTAGGGGTGGTACTGTCTTTCTCAAAGAATTGTTGGGTTGAGTTCGGTTTATAGTATCTACCTGTATGAACTAACTCAGCTCTAGGACTATAGGTGTCTTCAAATAACCCAATCAAATTTATTGAATCCGTCAAATTAAATAAAATTATACAATTCAATTTGATTTGATTCAAAAAAATTTTGATAGATCTTTCTTACGACTTGATTCATGGTTGGGAAATCAAATCGAATTATCTGAACTAAACCAAATTATACATACAATATATGGGGGCAAAGCTAAAGTAGTTTAGGTGGGGGAGAAAATTATTATTAAGAAGATCAAATTTTTTAAAACAAAATTGTACAGAAAAAGTGAAAATAAAAGACTTTGAATTAAAAATAAAAAAATAGGGATGCAAAGGCACCTCAAAGTTAACTCAATGTGGCCCTTGATTATATGTGTATCGGATCAAGTATCAAAAATTATAGTTTGACATAATTCTTTTTACTTAAATTCATTAGTAAGTTCAAGAGAATCAAATTTGTGACTTTAGCTTTGATATCATTTATTAGATCAAGTGTTTATCATTAGTTAAGGGATAACTTTTCTTACTTAAACTTATTAGCGAGCATAATAATTTAATCTGATTTTAACTTTACCTGAACCTTACTAAGATAAGATGTTGTCGTACTCCACCAATGATATACTTGCATAGTTATACACAAAACCCTTTACTTATTTATATATTTCAAATATTTGAGTATATATATAATATATGACACCATTTTTTTTACAAAGTGTTGACAGAAAATGAAAAGAAAATAAATTACTAACTATGAGTTAGAGTTGGTGGTAACTAGGAGTTTGGTCAATTACATGGATTTGTATGATTTGATTTGCTTTATAAGAATACACATGAATTAATTAAGCATGTTTGGTTGGAGTTTAAACCAAGCAATAAATATTCCACTCTACTTATATATACATTTTAGTTGAATTATATATATATATATATATATATATATATATATATATATATATAATATATATATATATATATATGTAAATATGTAAATATTTTTAATTTTTCTACATGTAAAGTCAATTTAGAGTGAATATAAATTAAATTTTGTAAAATTTAATTTTAAATAAATTTAATTTTAATTAAAAATAATATAAAATAATTTATATTTAAAAAAATCACATTTAAACAAACAAATATTAAAATAAATAAGATTTAAATCACTAACATCCAATCCCTACAAAGTGCTAAAACAAAATCAAAGGTTTCACCGACCCATTAAATTAAAATATTCTCAAAAGGAGAAAAGTTCCTGAAATATTAGACAGCTAAACCACCCATTTGAAGCGAAAGATTGATGTGACGAACCTTACTGATATGATAGTAATAATTGCCAACTCACGCACCTCGCTTTTTAAGTAATAACAAAAAAAAAAAGTCTATCCTTAAAGTCTGAATCTATGCGTGATCATATTTTGATTTTTGACTTGGAATCTCTGGGTGATCATTGATCAAGACCATAGCTACGGTTTTTCTTTTCTACCTTGGGGCCCTTGATATAATTCGGATCGATCAGAGGAGTTGTACATTCGCCTAGAGGGCCACACTTATTATATACCAAATCATCGATTATGGGCCACCAGTATGCAGCAAGTCTCTTACATGTTCTTATCATTGCAGGAAAAATGAGTAAATCTTCTTCCTCTATAGTTAAATGGTTAGTGCAACTTTACAATATTGCATTAGAAGCAAGGTTTTTAATTGTTGTTCATGGGATGATGTGAATTGATGTAAGTCAATGTAGGATGTAATTACAGTGTGCTACCATGATAAGATTGTATTAAATGATATGATTTGTAATTTAAAATTTTATAAAAATTTGATATCTAAAGAAAAAGTTTAAGGGTGTGTAAATTAAGTTTAAGTGAGTTTAGTATGTTTAAGTAAACGATCATCATGTCAGTGTAAAAGAACTACACAATCAATAAAGCAGAACTATTTACTCAAGAGTCTCCTCACCGAAAATAAATTGAAGTACCCTTTGATGCTGAAGTTTCTATAAACAAGCTAGACCTTATTCTGCTATCTCTTGATGAAAGGGAGGGAAATCGTTATCTTTATCGTTATCAAAGTCTAGTAATTATCAAGCATGATAAGAACCTCGATCTATGGCCCAATTAAGTTTTCAAATCAGCCGTATGTTTAACTTTAGATTTTCTCCCTTGCAATGATGAAAATGGGCACACACACACGCGCACACATACATATATAACGAAAATGAGGTACATTTTGCTTCCTATTTTTTTTCTCTTCCGTGATCTTCCACGTCCAAAAGGCTGTGTGGTAGTTCAATATACACGTTTTGAGATAAAGCTAGCAACGAAGAAACTAATGTTAGTCAAGTCAGAAAGCTGTGTAGAAGGAGATTTTTGATTATATAGATATGATTGTTAATTATATAGATATGACTGTGGAAATTAAAAGTTGAAGATATATAGTCGACTGTGTAATGATTACTTCCTCTCATGATTGAAGACTTTAATTTCTTCAGTACCATTCTCATGAATATTACAAAAAAAGGCTAGTGGGGAAGGGAAAGGAAAAAGTGGGAAAGACCAATTAATTTTCTTCAGTTCATTTTGCTTTAGGATGTCTGGCTAAGATCAATTGAATTTGAAGTTTGAAAGCATATAATCCACCGCACTGTCTGAACATGAACTTTAATTGTTTTCTACTTGTTAATTTTTCCCCACCCCCCATTAATGTTCAATTGAAATACTATATATGAACTAAAGGCACATCACCCACATATCGTAAACATTTGTAATGAATCTAATAGTTCATATTACAATATCTCAAGCGTTTTATATCTTGTCAATAAGCTGAATCAATGAAAGTAATTTGAATGTGTTTGAATTTCCTGAACTTAGTAGTATTTCATAGATTGTGATAAAAAGTTTCGATCTTAAACAAAATGAATGCAAAGTGGATGAACTCTAAAATAAATAAGTAATCAGCCCTTATTGTATAATTGTTGAAACTTTAAGGAAAAGTTCAGCTAGCTAAAAAGAAAGCTTCAAGAAAGACTTCTCGAACTTTGGGTGCACAATCTTTATCTTTGAAATGATTGTGAGGTCCATGACATTGACGATTTCATGGTAGCTATCAATCTCCATCAACGTGTGCAATTCTAACATGCATGCGGCTCTTCTTGTTCTATGGTTATGGTCAATTATAAGCACACACTGCCCACGCGTATCAAATTAATTAGAACAAACACATTTATTAATTGAATGTGCTTTGGTAAGCAAGAGAAACGAGATTGGATTGCTTTCTGTCAATTAACAATCTTGAGAAAAGCACGAATGTTGTATTCATGACAATTGCTTTCCGTAGTTATGAATATAATTTAATATGATATTTAATGGAAATAACTTTCATAAAGAAGCTAGAATGGTTACCATTTACCAATTATCATTTTGTACGGCTTCAAACAATTCCACACTCGCTATTTTAGAGTATCCATCAAAGAATAAGAATATATCAATTCCTAGACCCACTTCGGATTTTCTATAATAAATAAAGATAAATTGCGTGACCCACCTTGACCAACAACTCTAGTTAGAAAGTGATTGTTCATAATTGCTTGAAGGCCCTTTTATCGTAAATTAGTATTTTAAAAATTAGTCTTTACTGACAAATGACGGGATTCGTGGCGTTGATAGAAAGAATCAAAATTTAAATTTTAGAATAGATATTTGTTAAGAGAATTTTTTAATTTTAAAGATAAATAGAGATATATCTTTGTCAAGAAAACCAAACAAATTTATTCTTTGTTTAGATATACATTTTTATCTTTTTTTTAATAAAAATATATAAATTTGACTGTCATTTACAACTGTAAAAGTTTATAATTTTTTTATATAAAATTATAAGTTTATTTTTTTAAAAAGATAAAAAAAAGTTACATATATTTTAAAAATTATTTGCAAAAAGTTTTCAAAATATTAAAAATTCATAGCTCTTTTAGAAAATATCGTAAATTGGCGCCTATTAATACATTATTTTTCAAATAAGCTCCATTTAAACAGTGATTTAAATGTTAGTTTAATTTCTTTCTCCTATGTTTGCTAGTATAAAAATAAGCCATAAACAATTTTTTTTTAAATTTTGTTTAGATATGTTATTTTGCATACTTGTAGCAGACACAAATCGTTTACATATTTAAACTCAAATTAACATTTCAATTTAAGAGTAAATTACTCTCCCATCTCTTTATTTTATATTTATCACACAAACCTCTTTTCTATTATGAAAACCTAAACAAACACTCTTTCATTTATAAAAAAAAATGTTATTACTAATTCCAAAATGTTTTCGAGGCTAACAAAATTCGTTAACTAATTAAGTCACTAAGTTATAGATATTTTGTGGTAAAAAGTCATTTCTATATTTCTTCAGCCTTAAATTATATGTTAAAAAATGAGAAGAATACATTCACGTTCAATTTTATTTCCAACCATTTAAACTTTAAATTCAGTTACACGAAATGAGTACATCTTTCCCTTTTCTCAACGTATAAGATTGAAGAAAGACAACAATAACATTTAATTACAAAACATCTTGCTCAGTTAAAAAATTTGTTGAGTTTCATAACGTTTTAAGAATTAGTTGTAGCAATTTTTTTTTTCTTTCATAAATACAAGAAGTTTTTATGTAAGTTTCCATAATAGATAGGAGGCTTGTGTAATAAACACAAATATCAAGAGAGAATGTAGTAACTTACTCTAAATTAAATTATATTAATGTTAAACATTCTATTTTAGGATATTGATCTTAAGGCTTAAATCTCATCAATTTCTCACTTAATTGATTAATCCTCACAAAAATAGTATTTACAAAACTTTCGCTTATAAAAAAAATGCGTCTAATGTCAACCCTTGCTATTATGAAGTGTTTGATCACCCTAACAAAGATTTGACGATGGTTGTGTAGCGGGTTGGGGATATCAGTTCTCATATCTTTCCCACCTTAGTAACGACAACAAGGAATTGTGTAGGTGTATTCAGTTCCAAAGCTTAACGCTGCTACAAAGTGTAAGTCAAAGAAAATCTCCTAGGCTGAAGAATCTTGCTCGAAATCATGGGTAGAGACAGAAGTATTAGTCTGGGTGGAAAAAAAAAACGAAAAAAATAGTGAGATGTCTGAATATATGGGAAAGAATTACTGCATGGAAGACAACTATCTAGCTGAATATATATGACTTTTTCTGGAGTGCATAAATATTGAGAAGTTATTAATTTCAACCAGTAATGAATGCCTCTGTGTATGCTATGCCCCAGCTACGGCTTATTAGCCTTTGCACCATCTTTTATAAAATCATCTCAAAAG
This sequence comes from Castanospermum australe, assembly GCA_019955255.1. NCBI lineage: Eukaryota > Viridiplantae > Streptophyta > Magnoliopsida > Fabales > Fabaceae > Castanospermum > Castanospermum australe. The sequence goes on from NSJW01000935.1 coordinate 443,234, forward strand.
TTTTGCTCAAGAGAGGTTAATTATAGCTTTTTATGAACAAGTTGATTAGTCCTCAAAAAAGTGATTTCATTCAAGGTTAGCTTACTGCGGATAATGAATTGGTTTCCTATGAATTTATTATTACTTGACGATATGACTATCAAATTAGACATGAGTAGAGTCTATTGAATGACCTTTTGGTTATCAACTTATCATCAACGCATGATTGGGTGGATCATGGAATGCATATATACACTGTCTTCTTATTATTCAAATGGAACAGCTTGCTCAAGATAGCTCGAGAAGTTTTAAGTTGTCTAACTAATTGATAGATCTTCTCTTTTTTTTGCCTCTTCTCGGGTAGCTCTAATCTGGTGGTCTGAATCTTCATGTCATGACCCATTCATTGATGAATTTTATCTTAATATTGTAGTATTGGATAATTAAGAGGATAACCGTGATTTTCTTCGTACTTGAGATCACGATGTTGACATAGATTATCATCACCTTAGGTATAAAATAACAGGAAGATGACTAATTAATTAAATACAAATTAGTAAACAAATACCTACTTAACAGAAAAAATTTACTTTTAATTCTTCAGTAGTATTAAAAATTTGAGTATTTATCCATGATTTAAAAATAACTTAATTACAACAAAATAATTTTTTTATGCTTTAATCAACGTTTAGACAAGTCTTAACATGTTTGGATATATTAGTTTATTTTACATTCATAAAAACCTCAGTCAAAAACTCTTTATAAAATATTGTATATTATAAAATATTTTTTTTAAAATAAAATTAACTTATCTGAACACACATCACACTCCACTTTTTGTCTTTTAATTTTCGGATTGACTCACGCAGCATTTCACAGAAGAAAGTGACAGCATTATCTAGAGTCAGAGATCATATGGATCCACCATAGTGGTTTCACATTTATATGAATCATACACTTAATTATAATCAAAGTTTAAGAAAAAAAGAAAAAATTATTTAAATTCATTGTTCAACCATTGAAAAACTTTTGAAAAATATTTTCTGCCTAATAATATTGACTTATTTTTTTTTATAAAATATCTCACATCTTTTGAATGTAAACTTAATCTTTATTTAAGATTTTCTAATTATGTTTCTCTTCATAAAATATTTTTTAATAAAATAAAACTTTTAACATTATTGATAAAGTTTATTTTATTAAAATTTTAACTTGCTTATAAATAAATTAAACCCTTATAATTCTAAATATTGAATTAAGAGAAGAGACTTGACTTTTGGCTGGTTCAAAATTGAGCTTGAATTTTTTTAAAGAATCGAGTAATACTTATTTCTTAGAACTGATACATCTAATTTTATTTACATTTGCGATTTCAATTAATTTTTTTAATGTTAAACTCGTATAGAATTATGTATACAGAGAAACTGATCCTATATATTTGTCATATTGTCACTCAATTATATATAAAATTGTTTAACACTTACTAGCAGAAGTATATGTTAGCTAGTTAGTACTTGGTACTCGAAAGCGTGTTTCAAATCATGAAACGGATTGATGGATGGACGTTTACCAAATTTGATCTAGCAGCTTTTTTCTTTTTTTTTTTCACCTACCGGATTAGCCATGTTTTTACAAGAAAAAGGTGCAGTGAGAAGACACTTTAGAGTAGTACATTTTTCTGTACTACAAGAAGCAAAGTTTGACTCTAGCAAGCTTTGAATGATTGCTTCAAACTACTATAGTTAGATGTATTTGATTCATTTTGATTTCCCAATGCCTCCATCCCCCACCATTTGACTGATTTGATGCTAAAGAACTGGAATATCGTTGGACCCACCCAAAAAAAGAACGTATGAACATCAATTCGTGTTTCAAAATATCAAATTAGAAAGGAATGTGGAATATTGACAATGGAGATTTTCAAAAAGAAATGATATTGTTCCACTCACATCAATCAACGACAGAAACCAAAAAAAAAAAAAAACCACAGACTAAAGCAAATTGGAGATGTGTAAAGTAGTTGGATTATGCTTCTGAGTTTGCGGATGATTATGCTACATAACCATGAGTTCAAACTTTTAATTTGAAGGTAGTTGCTCATTCTTGCGAACAGTAGCAATACAAGTTTTTGTTAAATTGTTAGTCACAAAGCCAGTCAATAGAATAGATTATTAAGGTCTTGGTTAGGTTCAAGTGATAAGACAACTTCCTCCATGGATGAACACAAAAACAAAGAAGAGATTAATGAAATAATGATCTGATATCAATTTTGACTTTTTGAGACTAAAAAATTTGAAGTTAAATGTAGGTGGATTTATATTTTAACTTGTTCAATGGCGGAGTGAGTAATTATATATGCTTGATTTTTCAATAAAAATTAATTGTTATAAAATATTTCATCCTTATACTCATATCTTTTTAATCTGTGCCAAATATAATAACGAATTAATCGTGTATACGTACTACGTACTTTCACAAAGTTAAAGAGAACATGTCTCCTAGGTAGTAAAATTGATTTAAAAATTCAATCACTCTAACATTGTTGTTACTGAATACAGACATGATATACAAACAAAATTTTCACATACTCCTCTCAATTTTTACAATATAAGCTATTGGATAACAACTGCTCTTCACTTAAACTTTTCTAAAGCACTCAAATTCTGTTCATTCTCATCATATGTTTGTGGGATTATTATTTTTGTTTCTTATATGATGTAAAATTATATATTATTTAAAAATAATATTAAGCTGGTTCATATAGTTTCATCCATGCATGGTGGTGATCTCATGGCTGCCAACAAGACTACCTTTTCAGACACAAGTTGACTAACATAGCTCCTACCAATTAACTACAACTACCAATTAGTCACGGGTCTCATTGTTGAGATCACACTTCCATTTATAACCACCGATGAACGAGACCCATAAACAAGATCAGGGCTTTTCTTAGATAATAAACAAGTCTAAGTATTAACTCTAGCTTAATAGGTGGGGGGGGGGAGGGTTGGCTTTCCACTCCACCGTAGGCATATTTGATTACGTACATGTACATGCGCCGGAAAAAAAAAACTACAAGTGAACTTAATACGTAAAAAAGCATGAAGTGCGAGTAAATTATATATGAACAGTTTAGAGGATGGGATTAGGTTAACTGATCAATAAAATTAGGGACAACCTAGTTTTTCAGTTATGAGGATATTATAGTGGGAACCACATAATCACGAGTTTGAAAGATTATTTAATTTATTTTCTGAGTTTAGGGCGAAGGTGACAATTTAATCATATTACAAGTAGATTAATTAATAATGAGAAGCTTACAAAACAATATGATGATATACGATGGTGTCTAATAACAAGTTGATCATATATGCACTTGTGTCGCAGAACAAAGACCACGACTATATGCTTGGTGTCTACTGGGGATGCAGGTAATCAATTAAGTTAAACTCTTAATGCATATTTGATATAATGAAAATAAAAGGAATTGAATGAAATATACAAAATCTTCAAAGTTAAAATTACAAAAAAATTTCTATTATTTTTTTATTTTATTTTTTTACTCTTCTCAAACATGCACTAAAGCCGTAGCCTTTTTATTCTTTAATTTTCTCATATTCTCTATCACCTAAAAAATGAAATGCCAAGAGTTAGTCTAAAACAAAGATTTATATGAAAAAATGTCCGAGAAATTTTGAATTTTTCTCCTCAATAGGATATCAAGGTAACTGTAATAGTAAAAGCATAGGCAATTGAACACCCAAAGAACTACTAACTAGAGACAAGTAATCCCATACATAAGCAAAATTGTAATTAAGAGCAAAACAAAGTGTAATCAAAGTAGACAATTGGATGTTCCTACTAGAAGCATTAAAGCACATGGAATTCTGCAGAAAAATGAGTGGCCATAACTACACCTGCTGCTTGAGCGCGCCCTATTGCTGCGTTACACCAGCTCCAGCAAGAAAGATAATGAAAATCTTGAGACCGTGTAGTTCAGTAGGTTTAGGTTTTTGCTTTTGCTCACTCTCTGTTATTTGTTATTTTTCAGAATCTAATTTGGATTTCTGCTACGGTTATATTTTGTACGCAATCATTCATTGTCGTATCAACCAAAAAACATTTTATTTTATTGGGGGTGGAGGTTGGGGGGGGGGTTGATTGCAGGTTTCGGCTCCATTTATTGATTCTTCATGGAGCAGCAGATAAGGTGACAGATCACAGATCCATTAGTGAGGCAATGTCTTTATGAGAAAGCATCTAGCAAGGATAACACTCCAAAGATCTTGAAGGAGGTTACCACACTGCATTTTGGAAGGAGAACTTGAAGACAGAATTCATATTGTCATGGCCTTGATACTATGCTAGCTAGGTGCTCAGTTAAGTGAGGTTCGTGCCATGGAATATTTGCATCTGCTTCCATCCGTCCACTGTGTCCCCGTCTTCCTGTTCTGTCAGTGGTTAACTGTCCTGTGACGGGAGATTCAATCTCTATGTTGTCTATTCGCATAATTGACAAGGGTATTTTTGGTCTTGTGTAGCGAACTGACACCTCTATTACTTTTTATTATGATAGTTAGACACTAGATGTACATGACAATTTAAAATTTTCACAGTATCAATTTTTTCGTGCAATTAAAAAAGTTTAATGTTTTGAGTAATTATTATTATAATTAAATTTTTTTAATAATAGAACAATGTATAATATAAAAAAATAATTTAATTTTAATTAATTTTTAATATAAATTATGTATTAATATATTATCAACAAAATTTATCCTATCAAATTATTGTTGTTATTATTATAATTAACTCTATAATAGTGGAAAAAAAAACATTTCACCGGCATCAAAATTAAATCTATTTTAGAATTATTAAGGTAAAATTTTCTTGCATTTTCATTTATTTTCTTTTCTACTTTGTTTTAGTAGATGAATTGCTTTTTTTGGCCCTTTTCCGCTTCGGTTTTGTTTCCTCAGCGAACCACGCCAAACAGCCCAGATCGCTACCCCAAGATGGTTTGGTTATAGACACGGTGATGTTCGTTCCCACAATCGCACTTGGCCGCTGGAAAGGGTGGCAGTGGCATCTTTCCTGAATCGACTCCAGATCACCATGTCACTTCTAAATCAACTCTTTAACAGAGGCGTTTTTGGCACAAGATGGTGATTTCCCCATCTTTCTATCCGATTCTAAAACCCCTTTGATGTTTACGACCTCGCGTCTCTCTCTCTCTCTCTCTCTCTCTCTCTCTCTCTCTTGCACATTTGAATGAATCACTGGGTCTTTGTTTAAGTCATTCAATCAGGTTATTCTTTCATGCTTTAATTTCTTGCTCATACAATTAGTTTGATGAAATTTTTTACTGGGCCAAATTCAATTTCATTATTGAGCTATTGGGTTGGCTTTTTTTGTTCAAAGATTAAATTTTGTAATATACCCAATGTTTATTACCGGATTTTGGGAAGTCTAAATTTTAAGATATGTGCAATGGGTATTACTGGATTTTGGGTCTCTTAATATCTTGATAATTTTTTCTTATCATATGTTTGCTCATATAGTAATCAAATTGTTTACTGTGTCAAAATTCAATTCCACTCTTGATTCTTTAGGTTATGTTTACTTAGTTAAAACTTGAAAGTATATTTTGAGATATACCCCAATATGTAATGCCGGATTTTGGTTATTGGGTCTGTTAATTTAGTGTTGGGACTTACTGTTGTTGGAAGTGAGCTATTTTGACGAAAGAGCAGTGATCCTTAATAGATGGATGGTTTCCATAACCGTCTAAGGTGTGAATATTGATTGTTGTTTTATGCTTTGGATTTGGATGAATGTTTTACAGATTGTTCTCTGGATGCTCTTTCAATGTGTAGTAACTAGTAAACATGCTTTTATTTTTTTCCAATTTTTTCTTCTTGGCCTACGGTAGCAAAACATGCCTGAACTTGGCAATTTCACGCATTAAACTGCTGCAAAACAAGAGAGACGTGCAACTGAAACATATGCACAAGGAGATAGCGCAATTCTTGCTGGCTGGCCAAGAGGCAATTGCTAGAATACGGGTAATCCTTCAATTTTTGGTAAATGGTTCCTAATTTCTGGATCTTTTCCCTCCCTCTATTGTGACTTTGTGTTTTTACAATTTATTGATTTAACAAGGTGGAGCATATTATACGAGAACAAAATATATGGGCTGCATATGAAATATTAGAGTTATTCTGTGAATTTATTCTTGCACGTGTACCTATAATTGAGAGCCAGAGGTAAGTCCATAAATCTTAATTATTATTTATCTTTTCCATTTATTGTTGATTAACATACATTGAGGGCAGTACTAATGTCAATTGCATAGTTTTTTTTTTTTTCCTGATATCTGCATTTTCCATTACATTCTAATTATAGGTTGGAGAAGGATTTTAATGCAATTTTGCAAAAATGGGAAACAGATTGTAGCTTTCTGGATCTAACTGTTTCACAATATTTTACTTGTGACTGTCCTTTTTTCAAAACAGAATAATATTTACATATTGAAGATATAAGTAAGGATCAAAAGGAGCTATGGCCTGAACCTCCTACTACTTATTCATTGTTTTTTTTACACTGATTTGCTAGAGTTGGTGGACTTTAATAGCTTAACTTCAGTTTTCAATGATATGGTATTTATTAGCAGCTGCTTCATGTTTGGTGCATAATGCATCAATGATTGACAATTGTTCTTGTGATTAACTACTACACTTTTTTCTGCTTAATTTTCATGGCATTAAATCAACAAAGAAGCAGTGCAGTGACTCGGTGATTTGTAAAACATTTGTTAACGGACTTTTGACATATTTCTTAACCATGAAACTATAGTTGTAATTAACAGACATACAATTATTAATAACTTGAATGAGGTTATTTTAATTATTCCTGATGCTGCATAGATATATATTGTTTTTGATTCAATAAGACTAACTGTTGAAGCCAGAGTGCTTCTGGTTTATATCCACTATCATGATAAATGTGCATCACTTTTCTACCCCTTAACCAATCTAGTAGGGAAGTAATATGTGAATTGCTTGCCTATGGTGCAGTGACAGTATATAGATTGAGTACTATTTTAAATACAAGGCAAAGGTGTCTGGTTAGCATCTTTCTGTTCTTGTTTGAATCAACATTATTTACTCACTCTCATCGATGGGGACTTGTTGAAGGTTGAGATCTTACTAAAATATTAATTGGCTGATAGGGAACTTGCGTTAACATTATGTAGTGACCCGTTAACATCATATAACTGCTGGAATGAATTGTCTTAGAGGATGGTCTATTGCCATATGTTGATTTGTTGGTTTAGTTTGGGGTTGCAATAACATCTAAAGTACGAAATTTAAACCTGTGTTCTGACATATGAAGATCATTTGCCCATTACAGTGCTTTTAGAAGTGCTAGGAGCACATGCATATTAAGACACTAGATACAGTTTTTTCTTTATGGCATAAGGAGGAAAAAGTGAAGAAAAAGAAATAATGTCTCAAAGAATGGCTCCACAAAGGTTAATGTTTTCTTTTTTGACTGGGATTTTACATGTTGTACCGTGAATTCTAGTATGCAAATATCATTTTACCCTCTTTGGGTTATAAACGTTAATCTTGCTCATGCACATCTAAACTTTTACTTTTTTGTCACTTACATTAAATACAAAGTCAAAACTTCTTCCTTGGATTGCCACTTTTTGGACAATCACTTGTTTGCATATATTTACTTGTAGGATAAATTACACTTTAAGTTTTTATGAAATCAACTTTAGCACAAGAACTTTAAAATCCTAGTATTTACACCTGTTAAATTTCAAAAGGATACACTACAACCCCTAAAAATATTCAGAAATACTGCAAGTGATTATTTTTTGCGCCTAAATTGCATGAAATTGACCAATATGAATTGAGATTTTCTTCCAAAACATACTGGGAGGAAAGACTGTTTATTCTGTGTGTAAATGGTATACAAAAAGACTAGAAAACAGAGCATTGGAAATGGCTTTCTATTGGCAGATTTTTGGCAAAGAAAATGATCACAAACATGGCAGATGACACCTCTATTGTCAGTTTAAAGTTTAAACTAAATTATTAACAATCTGCAGTGTTCCTAAATCCTCAAGGGGGCTCAAAAGGGGTCAAATGTATTTTTCTGAAACAGGAATGGGGTAATGTGTAAGGTTTTAAACTTGATGCACCAAAAATGATTTGGACAAAAACTTTAGGGAGGTAAAGTGTAATTTACCCTTACTCACATATATACAATATTTATATTTGTATTTCATGTTGAGTGTGTATATGACATAGGCTATACAGAAATATACAACAATCGTATACTAGGGCGTTTTTTATGAAAATGAAAATTTTAGCACTGTAAAGTAGTGAAATTTTTAGTGATGAAATACTGCATCATTGAATATGTTATGTTTGAAATGATATTCATTGCTAGGAGTTTAGTAAAGGAAACAATTAGCCCCAAGTAAAATAAATAAGGCTACACCTAAGGCTACACTCAAGCCAAAGGAAACTGTTGTCATTTAATTTTCTAAATAAGTAAAGAATTGCTGCTAAAAAGTATCCAGCAAATCTCCCATACGCTGAATGTTTTTGGCACTTTTTCACTTAAATTCAATTTAGTAGGTATTTACAAAACACCACCAAATCATTTTTAGTGCTGAGAATTTTCATTTTCTGTACTAAATTGAGTTTTCAAACAGTCCCTTAACTTATAGTACAGTTTCCAGCTATTCAGTTTTTTTAAATTAAACCTGAATCTTCCTTCTCCACATAATAGGGAGTGCCCTTCAGAATTGCGAGAAGCCATTGCAAGCATAATTTTTGCTGCCCCTAGATGTTCAGATGTGCCAGACTTACTGCACATCAAGAACTTGTTTACCACTAAATATCGGAAGGAATTCATCTCTGCAGTTTCTGAACTTCATCCTGATTCAGGCGTGAACCGCACGGTGAAATATCTTTAATTTCAGTTTCTTAATATTGAACAACTATTGATTGTACGGGTGTATTAATAATTGCTTACTATCATTAGTCCATCTGTTCTTTTGATATTATTATTGCAGATTATTGAAAAGCTTTCAGCTAGTGCTCCATCTGGAGAGGTAAAACTCAAAGTCTTGACGGAAATTGCAGAAGAATACAATGTAACATGGGATTCTTCTAAAACTGAGGCAGAATTCAGGAAAAATCATGAAGATCTCCTGGTACTTTTATCTGTGGATGTTTCAGTATTTCATCCTTCATCGTTGGACACTACTTAACCTTATAATATTATTATTAACTACCAGTTCCATGTGATATCATACGTTTGTCATTGATAGTAGAGAGCATCTGTATAACTTGTAAGTTGTCACTTGTCTAATGGTCCTACTACACTTGTCCCTGACTCCAGAAATTACTGCAAATTTCATTTTAACCTTAGGTTACTTGGCTTTTCACGTGATAGTTCTTCCAAGAGAAGTGACTCTAGCTGTCGAGTATTTTTCTCAAACCTCCTCATTCACATCTGCATTGTTTTTAGTGTCAAAATTCCATCATTGTGGAAAATACTAATATTATTGCATTTTCATCAATTTTCCTAGCATATTAATGTGTTTCTTTTATGCCATATTCCTGGACCCTGGTATTCTCAGACATAGCTTGTTGTTTAGTGGCTGTTTAATGGACAGTTGGGTGATATGATTCTGATATAACATGGTTAAGTTATAAAAATGTTTGATATTGATTATGATAGCAAGGGTTCATTTATTTATATATTTTTTTATTTATTCATACTTTTCAGTAATTTTTCAATCAACTTGATCTCACTACTTAGCTCTGTTGGTTTGTCTTGTCATTAGCATCTCAATCAACATGGGTTTTGTCTGTTTAGGGGCTCCTTTGATATATTCATGAGTTGAATATAGTATATCCATCTATCTTATCTTAGAACTTGAGTTGACCTTGAGAGTTGAGAAGCTTGTTACTAACCTACGTGTTAAATACTTTTATACATTTCAACTAATGGTTGTGATTCCCAGATAAGACAAGCATATTATGCTTTGTTGTCTACTTCTCTAATTGTGGTATCAGGAATTTACTCAGTTTTTAATTATTATTTATGATTCTCTCATATTACGTGTAGGGTGGAGCAAAGCAAGTTAGTGTTGGAGCAGCACTTTCTCATATACCCAGCAAAAAGGATTCTAATAATTCGTCACCTTCTAATAAGGAACATTCTATCATTTCTATGCATAATAAACAAGAATATAAAGATCTCGGAACTCCTAGCCCTTCTAACAATAAATTGTTGTTGAGTATTAATGAAATTGAACCATCACACAAAAATAACGATGTTATCCCCGTTGGTGATGCTAAAAGAGAGACAAGATTGCAATCCTCTGATGTATTGGAGAAGGCCCAAGCTGCCATTGCTTCTGCCGATCGTGCATCTGCAGCTGCTCGTGCTGCTGCTGCACTAGTGCACAATAATTTTGGATCATTGAAGCTGGAAGGTAAATCTTCTTAGTGCTCAAAATGAATGAACTTTGCCCAGGAACTTAAAGCTGGAGCAACACCGAATCGCCAAAGGAGAAAAGTTGTTTTTTGTTGTGGAGGTAACAGTTTCCAACATTCTATAATTCATGCATGTATATCATTGTAATGGAATCTAATGCATATATTGCTTAAATTCATCCTGATTCTTGCAACCACTGATGTTTGTGTATCATGTATTCAAAGATGTACTTACTGCTATGGTGTAATTTAGACAAGAGTTTTAACTAGGGAATAATTATGTGCATTTCCAAAATGTTGTACTTGTTATCTCATGCATGTTCTAATGCAAGTGTGATAGAAATTTTTATAGTAGTAATTATAACATCTACAAGTTGGGTGTTGTGCCCTGTTCAACCTGACGTGGTGCGAGTATAAAGAACTTGACTTCCATATGTGCTTGGTCTTATTTCTTTGAAGCAACAAAAAATAAAGCAAATTTCTCTCGGGGAAGCAGTAGACACTTCTTTCAGAAACCTAAGCTCAAAGCATCAACATTTGCCATACATAGATTTTGTTCCTGCGATGAGCATTGTGTTCACACAACTGACACAGGAATGTTTCTGAACAAAGCATGCTTTATCATCAGTCACTAAATTTAGTGAATTATAACCGCGTATTTCAAATTGAATTCTAACCCAAGATCGGATATAGTGCCAACTTCGCTGTTGTACCCATAAAAAATAAAAGGTGGTGTGGTAATGCATACATTGCCGATGCTGATACTCTTCGATAAGCAGTTGTGGCTTGTGACTAATATAAACAAGATAGAAACTATGACCATCCAATTATGAGCATTAAGCAGCTACATTTTTTCTCTATTTTATTTTGCCTGCTTGTGTTAGCTACCTTTTGAGGCATGACTCTCTTCTTGAAGCAGAGAGTAGGCCGGGCTCCGGCTCTCGCACAGCCTAATCTGAGAAGAATAAAAGCCAAACGATAGTCTTCACGGAGGCAATGAGTCCAATCAACTTTAGAGGCTAATGCATAGCCCGAACGAAAAATGGAAAGACAAAAGATAAAATTAACTATTCTTGTGTCATTTTAGAAATGCTGAAGAAAGTTTCCGTGAAAAATCTCATTAAGTGGAGCAGTGTTATTTAGAGTGTTTTTACTTGCACTTCTTTCTTATTTACTATTTCTCACATTTTTATCTTTTTAATTATTTTTAATATGAAATTGTGTAGATATTTAAAAAAGTTATTACACAATCAACAACTTCATGTACATACATAAAACACTCCTACGTGTTTTTAAATCACATTTTCTTTAAAAAATAATAATTAGCTCTCTTGCCATTCAACACTTACACAGCCAATTATCCATTATTATAAAAAAAAATTAATTGTGTGCATAGCATTATTCTATAAATACTACACTGACAATAACTTTTTTTGACAAAGTTAATTTTGCACATTAAAAGAATATAATTTTTACATTATAAAAATAATGTGAAAATAATAATACTGTTCTTCCTTATAATAATAATAAAAAGTTGCATTTTAAAAATATAGAAAGAAAAAGAAAAAACATGACAAAGAAAACAAACAGAAGGAAATGCAACATTCAAGTGGGGAGGCATGGTGAAGCATGATTGGTTATGAGAGCACCAAAAGAGCTGGTGGCAGGACCACACACCGAGTCAGTCAGAAGAACCAAAACATTCTTGTTGGCATTCCCGGGCACCACGACCTACATGCACTCTACTCTAGTGACCACACAAGCTAAAGGGTGAAGCCTCATGCTGAACCCTAAGGCCCCTAGGTTTCACATAAGAGCCCTATTGCCCTAGCCCCTTTACATGCTTTAGCTAGCTATTACATCTACATCATCCGTGTATTTTACACGTCTTGCCACCCTTTTTTGCAGGCAGAGATTTTCTCAGACAAGAGATTTATAGTTTTGTATTATATCATACACACTCAGCCCATAATCACACTTCTCAACTACCTCCCTCTCTCATGCAACTCAGTTCCCCTCGTCTGATTCACAAAAGACACACAGTACCTATGCATGAAACTTCAGCAAACAGTTCTGTGAGAGGCACACTAGCCGTACGTTTATTCACTGTGATCAGAGAGAGAGAGCGAGAGAGAGATAGTAGGAGAGAGAGTTTGTGTGTGACAAAGATGTAACGAAGGTTAGCAGGGGAACTAATAAGGACAGAAGTGAACAAGACCAGTAAAGAAAATTTGGGTGGGTGGTGATGGTAGCTGGTTGCAGGAACAAATGCGAAGGGGCCTCCCAGTCCCAGCCTTTGCAGTTATTTTATAAGAGTCGTATTCATATATCTTCCTGTAATATAAAATTCATTGGTTCTCCATTTATTTATGTTGTTTTCCCAGTCCCTTTCCACTTTTTCATATCAGTTAATAAATTTAATTAATTGCGAACCTGCTTTATTTTTTATTTGGATTTTGGGAAGTCTAACTATGGTTGGGTCGAAGAAAAGCTTCAACATTATATTTTGTTATTAAAAAGGAGTAAGTCATTTTTCAATTTCTTTTTCTTGTACTTCGTTTAGGTAATCTTCTTTTTTAAAAAAAAAAAACTCTTGCACTGTAAATTCTTTATGTTTCTTTATATTTTATAATTTATATTACTATTTATTTTCTACTAACTAGAACAAGTAAAAAAAGAAAGTGGAATTTGATTTAACAAATGTTCTCTTTAGCTATATAGGAATTGAGGAGAATAAAGATGAAAGAGCGGAATAGAAAGGCTTATTTTAGATATTTTAAACATAAAATTTTAAATTAAGCCTTCCTTTTACCTTCCTTCTTCTTCATTCTCTTTCAATTCAAAAATACTCTTAAGTGTAATTTCTCTCTGTTTTGTAGCTTTGTAGAATCACATTTTTTGCTAAGATAAATTTCTAAATTCGATTGGTATTTATTAAACGTATGGTGACGTACAGATCCACACATGTGTGGTCAAATACTAAAAGCTTTGAACAAGATTATTAATTATCAAAACTAAAACTATATAAAACATTTATTAGAGAGGGCCAATGTTTTAAAAGCAAGATCAAAAAGTGAAGAAGAAGAAAAGAAGGAAGTTAAAAAAAGTAAATGGAGCCCTCAATAGTCAATTTCTAAATGAGGCACTGCATGCATGGTAGTATCCATGAGGGAGAATTGAACTCAACCTCGTGATCTACTACACCGAAAGAAAGGAGCCACATTGATATTTGCTGAAATGAAGGGTCGTTTTCGTCTTGAATTTCGTTTAAAACATGAACATGTTTCCATTGGTGGGTTTAGATCTGCCCCCTTGTCCCTGCTTTTTTCTTATTCATGCAAACCCACTTTTGCTTTCTCTTTTAGATCATGTTTCATTATAGACAAGTTATGCCTCTTATTTTCACTACCTAAAAACACATTTAAATCACCATTTCATTGTTCTATTCTATCATTAACAAAAAAACAAAAAAGATTGATCTTTATGTTTCGTGGCTTTTGTGGCTATGGTGATTCGCAAATCAACTACAATCATAATAAGCTTTATATCTGATCAAGCCAATCCTCATCGATCGATTCAATTATTATTTTTAATATTTTCAAACTGCTGAAATTATGGGTGGAATTTAAAAATTTTAAATGAGGATATTATACAGTAAAGTTTTTAAAAAATAAACCAGATTTAATCTTCTTAGTGTAAACCAAAACGTTAACCTGATGGATGTTATGATAATGGAATTATAGTAAATCTTCATGAGTAACAATAGAGAAGTGTTAAAAATGAGAAGTTTGCCAACACGTTTGGATTAAATTTCTCCTGACGCGTTGGCGTTGGGAGAAAACTCTCTCACAGCTTTTGAGAAATTTAGCACCAAAAGAGAAATTTAGCGTTATTATTGCTTGCACACTAGTGATAACATTTCTGTTAGATAAAGTGTAGAAGTTGCCACTATCACACAAAAATTTCCAGTAAAATTTCTATAAGAAAAATTATGACAATAAAATGCGTTGTCATAAATATTGCAATAATAAATGAAAACTAATTTTTTTTTAATAGAAAATGTTACATAAACCGTCCGACAATATATGTACCACATAATGATAGGCCTAGGTTGAACGGTGTAATGTACTCTTGTTGTGGACTTGTACAAATCAGATTATGTAGTGTTTTCGTGCGGTGCAATAATTTGGGGATGTTGAGCGTAATTATTTTGTTTTTATCATAAGTAATTGATAAGTTGTGGTAATATTTAGAGGGGCAGCATAGCTAGGCTTTAGTACTCTACCTTCTCCTATTGTTCAAAAATATAACGTAAGTATATGGGAATCTCAATCTAAATCACATCTGGCTCTCCCAACATTCTAATTAGGCTCCCACACTTAGTTACGTTAAAATAAAAAAAAATGAAAATTGTAATTGTATATTCCAAAATTTCAACTAAATGTATATGGAAACTTTAGTCCAACAAAATTTTAGTCCTCTATCTATTTTAGACACACTTTATTAACATAAGAAAAATTGTGAATTATATTTGAAAACTTAAAAACTCAATCGTTCAAAGATGTCATTACTTTAAAATTTGATATATGTATTATATAAAATAAATTATAAAAGATATAAACAAGTTAATTTCGATCTCATTTAATTTTATTCTCTTCAAGCTATATAAACTTATAGTCCAACTTCATATAAATTTAAGGTGTGCAAAACTAAATTTGTTATAATTTGTGCAAACTAGATGAAACATTAAATAACTTTTTTAACATTTTGACCTTCACAATTTGGACCAGGTTCAATTGAGTTTCATTGCATAAAGATTCCAAAACTTTCACGCATTACTTTTTTCTTTTTTGATTTTCACGTATTACTTTTCAAACTTGTTAATAAACCAATAGAATAAGCTATTTAATATACTTGAAAGTTCAAATAAAAAGCAGTCCGGTTCAGTTAATTTAATTGTTTTTCCCCATTTTGGGGAGGGAACTAGTGCTAATGTTTGTGAATACTCTGACAATCCGCCACTTCAAGTTATTGATCACTGGATACAGATTTGCATACCCTCTATCCTTGACAAGGGCAGAAATCAAACCCTAAAATTTCTTGCAATTATTGAAAGGAAGTTTACTAGCTGCAATTAAACCCTAATTTGTTTGAATGAGACTGTGCACCTCCGATCCAATTCCAACTTAGTCATATATACTGTGGCAATGTACTAGAATATTTGGATCAGACCAGACCAGACAGACAACTAAGCTTCTGACTGTACATGACCAACCGTGCAAAGTGCAGACCAGGCCCCAGGGTATAGACCTTGAATCATTTATGAGCTCCGCAGTTCTTGCATTGCATGCCTCTGTGTTTTCTGCATGTTTTTATCTTGGCATCCGACAACTTAAGACAGTCTTGTGATGAGTGAGTGTTTCGGCCGGTGAAACTCCGTGATATAACAGAGGGAAAAGAGACCATGTGTAGGGGCTTCATGTTTTTCCTTTTTCTGTTTTGGGTAAGTTGGTTCCATACCTCAACGGCAACGTGGTCCACCATTGCAACTTTGCAAGGAACGTACCAAAAGCTTGGCTTGTCGACGACCGAGCTGCATCGACCATTGGAACTCTGCTACTATTATTGCCTGCCCTCCTCATCAAGGGAAAGTGGCCACACAGACACTGTGCCATGGCCGGCCCAACCTTCGATCCTCACAAGATATGCCGCGTGTCTCTGTTTTCTCCTCATTCTTTCAATTCATCTCTATGACAAAAAGGCAAGAGAAACTTCTTTTTTTGGTACATTGAGAAACTTCTTTTTTTCTATTGAACCTGTCCTTAAAAGAACTGGCAACATTAATTCTTGAAGGAATTCCTCCGACAAAATTTTCAAGGGAAGTTCAACTTTTGCAGTAATTACGTTCCCCATTTAATGTTAAATACAAACTAGTAAGATCATCCCATTTGAATAATAAAAACTCTCCTGTTAGGGTGGGTGGAGTTTAATTATGAGGGATGTAGAAAAAAAATCTGGTCAGCTAGCCTAGGTAGCAAATTTTATAGATAATAGGAAAATGCTAGGATGTATAGGTTGTTAAGGTTTTACTTGTTTCAGAAAAAGTGAAAAATGAGAATGTAAAAAAAAATTGAGAGAAATTAGAATAAAATAAGATAAACTGATTTTAATTTTTGTTAATTTTTAGTTGATAAGAGTGAAAATTTACTTTCCATTCGCTTTCATATCATAGGAATGGTCAAAATTTGATGGATGGAAATGATTTACATTCTATTTTAATATTTCACGTTTTTATTATATTAAACAATGGCGTAATAACTTTCATTTTGAATTTATTTTCTCAAATGGGCACACATATGCATAAGAACATCACATATTCACTAGAGTCCATTACACAATTTGTTGACTCACATGGCCTCAAATAATATAAACATAGATTATGGCTGAATTGTGAGTAATTAATTGATGCACCCTCCGAAGATATCTACTGTGTGCAGATCAAGTATTCTTTCACTAGATTTAATATTCAACAAGCTATACCATGCCATGCACACTAATGGCAACAATACTGTTTGCGGGAGGCTGATGAAATTGTTACATTAAAGGAATGTCTGGCATAAAGTGTTTGGTACCCCCAACTTTCAGTATGAGTAGGAAATATATTAAATATATATTGGCACTTATATCGACATCATTTTATATATACGACAGGATAATAAAAAAAAATTTCCCAAAATCTTCATATTCTTTGGCAATCCATTCCTATCCTAAAATCTTCACATTCCCCCTTACTACATGACCTTCACTTTCTGCATCATCACCGTTCAAGAGCTACACCCTTTGCCTTCTAGTACGGTATATATTTACCTCTACAATGAACTCAGTTTTCCATGCCTACCGTGCAAAGAACCACTCTATCTTATACACTAGGTATCTAAGATACCTGTGATTTGAGGATTCCCTCATACCAATTTCCTCATTTGCTCCTTTGAGTTATAAAGAAAAAATCATAATTTAATGAATAGATGAACATTTCTAGTTTAACATAATTTTTAAGGCCGAGAGTTAGAAGCTGATCAACTACAAAAATTGACAACTGCAAAGAGATCATGTTTTTATTCTGATGTCAGTTAGACAAGCGTAAACTGGGATGTTCATGAAGTAATTAGGCTGAGCTTATTAACATACTTTCATCAATTCTACCAAATTATAGATGAAGCCAAGTTATCATGTCAAAAGCTTCAGAATAGATTGATCGAATCAACCCATTGGTTTTATACTTCGTTTGGTTCTAACCTTCAGTTCATTCTTATATAATATATAGATAATTTAATTATTATATAGAGGCATACATATTGTATAATATGCATATATAGAAGATTAATGAAGAGGGGGGAAAAACAATATGCATTGGCTGTAATAGTAAGGGACTTCTGGATTTTATAGTATATATCATGCTTGTTAAAGAAATTAGATGAGGCACATAAAAACCTCTAAAATAAAATATGTACTACCTCAATTCAAATAAAGTGAAAGCATAACCAAAAAGCTTTAAAAACTACTAGATGAAACCAAATCAATTGTTCAAGTTTGGTCGGTTTTGGATGAGCACCCTAATTTATTTCGTTGAATAGCACGCAAATAAATAAAATGCTTTGGGCGATTAAAGATAAAGTTCCCGTTCCTTTTTCCATCAGCAGAGACATGGACTAGCAAGCGCAACATAAACTAAAGAGATAATTAAGACACCGCGAGAGAAGCATGGTGTTAGTGACAGAGAAAACTACTGTCAAAGCTACTATAAAAGGATATATATATGATCTGCATGACTTTTGAATCCACGAGTTCTTGAACGAAGGAAACAACTAAAAATGGATTAATAACGACGCTTTCCCTTTCTTTTTAAAGAAGGAGAAAGAAGTAGTTGAAGAAGACGAAAGAATTACAATACGACTTAATTTACACAAAAGCTACTTAACATCTTTAAACATTCCCTCATTTATGTAATGAACGGTAAATAAACTGGGTCTAAGTTTATCAACTTATTTTCCTGCGGTTGTTCTTCTTCTTTTCTTTTCCCCATGTTTTTCCTTTTCTGCAGGGGAGATATAGGGGCCTGCAATACTGTCTTTCTCATGTTTTTTCAGTATTTAGCAGTATAACATGCAACTTTTTTGGTGTTTTGGCCCTATATATCACAAAGATCCACAGCAGCATATCAATGCCCTTCTCTCTCTCTCTCTCTCTCTCTCTCTCTGATCCCGAGAGGCATTAAAGTCTGAAGAGTACATTAGACTGACTAGGATGATTACAGGAGGGGGAGAGAGAGAGACGCAGCAACTAAAGGCCATTGAGAGATGAAAAAAGAACGAGTTATATATAAAGTCACTTAATACTACAATTTTCTTAACGGAGGAATATATATATATATATATATATATATATATACACATACGCAGACACACCATGCTTCAGTGAAAGCACATATAATATAAAGTATGTGTGATAACCATAAAGAAACGATGTTTGGATTCTCTGTTGAAAAAGGAATGTGGTATAACGAAGGTAGTTTTACTGGGGATCAGTGTTTCAGGATCAAAGAAAAATTAAATCTATCGTACTGTCTTTTATCAGTGTGTGGATAGCTTTTGTCAAAGACTAGATTATGATTTGTGTGTAGCAATTTGATAATGTCTTTTATCAGTGTACGTTGTTTGTGCAAAAAAAAATAGTGCTCAGATAAAAAAGTAGGGGGACCCGGAGAGACTCTATGACTTGTGAGCCAAAGCATGAATAGTGTACGACTGGCCATTTTATCTCTTCCATTTTTGTTTGTGTTTTTGGTTGGTTAATGTTACTTAAAACGGTAATGCTTTGTTTAACAAAGGATTTTTAAAATTAGTTTATCAGATTAATATATAACTGCGTTATAAAAACGATAAATGTGACTCTTTCTGCCAATTACTTCAACTCTCAAGCATATATTTTGATTTCCTTGGGTATAAAATATAAATGTATCAAATTAATATATGGGAGTTCAAGACCCATATGTTTCGAATGTCATACCAAACATTAAACATATATACGTGATCTTGAATTTCCACGCATCTTCTACCAGGTTTTTAAGTTGTAGATGATGTATCTGCAAGATATTGCTGTCGCGGCTGGTTTCAGAACCTTATCCAACAGCAATTGTAATTTGCAACAACGAATACATTTTTCTACAATCAGCTCAACTGTAAGAGGACTGCGAACATAAATAAATTGAAACCTTTGCTAAATTATTTGTTTGTATTTTTATGTGTATACCAAAATAAGTTATATTTTATTTTTTAAGAATTTTATTTAAAGCTACCCAATATAAATTTCAAACTTTGTATAAAATTTAAACCTAGGATCACTTAGATTTCCAAAATACTTGAAATTTAAAATTTCTACATACCAAATGCCTCTGACATGTGTAAAGCATTTATTTATACTTTTTAAAAAAAATTGCCAAAAATTAATGAAAATTATTTTCCCTTTTACATTATATAATGATTCATTTGGCTTTGATGCTATTCATCACTACCAGTGCAGTTGATTCAACTAGGCCTCCATTACATCAATGTCATATATAGTTGGGGATGCATTTAACTTTTTCTTCTGGTTTGTTTACTGATTCGCTACTAACGCACGGTTCTTTTCCCTTTTCTTCTTTTTCCCTAGATATGCACTTATTCATCAATATCATTTCTCTTATAGGGTTGACCCCAAGTGGGAGAGTAGGGGGAAAAGAAATGAATAAAAAACATCTGAGACGTCAATCACTGCTCTTACTTTTCATATTTTCCTTGTTCGAATTTATTCCTAGCTAGGTTCCAGCTAGATTTCTGCTTCTGGGCAACCTCATCAAATTAAGTTTTCTTGCATGTAAAATATGGATTATGGGCCCAAGTTGTGGCTCCATTAGTTGACAAATTAACTGATATATCTCAGTTGAAACCAATTAGTGGTCGTCTCTTGTACAGCTACTCCCAGCTGAACCTAGCTATCAATAAGTCTCAAGATCACATGGCAGCTTAGGGCCTGCTAGCTGCTGATCAATGGCTTCGCCTCAACAATCTCAATCTGTCTGTGTTCTGTCCTATAGCTAAGTCCCTAGCTAATAGCTATTTTGTTAGCCACCATCCTTCAGTTTTTTAGCACTTTTAAGCACCTGAAACCCTAATATCTGTCTCCAAATTCATGCCAATGGCTTGCCCAAAAATGGATATGGTCTATAAATTCAAGGCTACACTTCTTAGGCCACGCCTAAAATGTCTCAGTAAACTTTGGGTTCTATCTAATCACTTCAGCCAGCTAGAGCTACCCCAGTATAGATCATATATGGATTTTAAGACGGGTTAACCAGCTATTATGCTACTGCACAAATGTGAATTAATATCTCAAGATGGAGAAAGAGAACTAAACAGGATATTCTGATTAAGGTTTCTAATTATTTGTGAGGTCGGAATCTCAAACCTCACCAGTGATCACTGATCAGATCAGGTAATGAACTGAGTGAGACTATTTCCGGCCGGAGCAGGCAGAACTCTGACTAAAGGAGAAAAGCTATTGCAGTTTTGCACTACGGTTTTGCTTCAATGTTGATTAAAGTCAGGATAATAAGTATTTTTAACATTCAGAGGTAATTAGCAAGGTCTGAATTATGATTTAACATCATTCGGATTCATAAACATGAATAAATTAGTAGAGTTACTGATATGGTATGGTTTAATTTCGGTTGAAAGAAAGGATCGAGCAATTAATTGAAGCGATTAATCGCCCCAGTTAATTTGCAAACTTGTGGAACAACTTGTCACACGGTTGGCTTTTGCCATATATACGAGTATATTTAATTATATCAGAGTTATAAAATTATAACATATTCAGTTCTTGAATGGTTTAACTTTATACCATATTCAGAATTAGATTCGAAAGAACAAATAATCTTTTGGTTTTCATACCCGACTCAATCTGTTAGACTATCAGTCAAATGGCTGGCATATTAGCCTTGAGTTTTTCAAAAAAATTTATATCAACACTTTCTTCGATGACTTTAATTGATGTTAAGCCGAAGCAATTATTAACCTTGAGATTTTGAGTATGCCTTAGCAAATTCTCTATTTTTTATTATTTCAAAAAAATAATGTAATTAATCCTATACATTTAATTGAAGCAATTTTTTCGTATATGATATGTCAAAGTGTCGTTATTAGTACTTAAATTTATAATCTTTATTTTATGTTTTTATTTCTAATTGTTTGAGCTACGGTTAGATAACTTTTGTAACTCAGTAATAAGTAAATTAAAACTCTAATAACATAAATTTTATTTACAATATCAAAACTTCATGTTTGATATATATCTTTCAAATAATTAAAATTCCAATCTCTTATAACAGTTCTAAGAAATTGAAAAATAACTAAATAAAAGCCTTCCAATTTTCTCACATAAACTCCCTAATTTTCAATGCATCCCACATTACTCAACCACTACCTATGTGAATTAAGATGTATTATGCGTCCCCGTATTACTTAACCATCATCTATGTTTGATAATCTTCTTTGTCACAATCATCATTATAAACACTGCTATCACCTATCTACCACCTCCAACTTTGCACCACATCAAGTACAGTTACCTCTATCTCCACCTTTACTCCTACAACCGCTACTGTAATTAAATATTAATATAATTTCTTATATTTATTTAATTTTAAAACTATAGTGATAGTATCATTTATTTAAAAAAATTAGATCATACATCTAAACAATAAAATTAAAATCTAACTCAAAACTATAATATTATTTTCTTTATGGAATGCAAATATAAATTTTAAGATTTTGAACTAATTCCAATTCTTATAAAATTATAATTATAATTATAATATTCTAAAACTCAATTCTAATTCCGACAATATGTTTGTATGAGAAGGAATAAGAGAAAAGTGAAAGGACACTTAAGTTTTTGTTCGGGAATGGAGTGAAAATAAAATTCCTTTTTAAAAGTAATTATAATATTTTTATAATATAATTTTCTTTTATTCTTAACTAAATAAGAAAAAATAAATGAGTTTAATTTTGACTTACTATATGGGTAAAAAAGTTTACTTTATCATTTAATCATGTGTTACTAAATCATTAAAAGAGTTTAATTAAAACAACAATAAATTAAAAATATGATAATATGTTATCATAATTAAATCCTAAATAAATTCCCTTCTTTTTTTAATCAACACGTATACGTACGAAGCAGGTGAAGGTAATTCCCAAAAATTAAAAAAAAAGAAAACTTTTCCCTTGCTTCCATTCCCTTCCCTTTCTGTTTCTCTTCTTCTTCTTTTTTTCTTGTAAACTCCCAATTTAACACGTTGTAAAAGAATCTCTATAAAAGTTCCACAAGAACTAATCTTTAGCACGAATAAAGGAAATTTATTATACCTTGAATAAAAATACGAACTAATTATCAACACAATTAAAAGGTCGAGGACTATGCTAAGTTTTTAAGAAATTACAAATGAGTAGCAGTTTCGCCTTAATTCTAACTAGTTGAACAAAAAATAGCTTTCCTAAAATATATGAAGGTAATTTTCTTATAATTATCTCCTCAATTATTATGTTTCAAAAAATACTCAACCTAAAATCTTTGAAAAGTATATTTGTTTCTAACAATAAGAAGAATTTGCTGGTAAGCAGAAGTACTGAAAGAAGAAAAAGAAGAGAAAACATGCTAATATGTTTTCATTTTTTACTCATGTTTTTCTTTGCAGGAATGATCATGAGCTATTTAAGACAGTATTACTCCAAGCTGTGGCATTTGAGAAGCTCTTCGAGCTGACACCGTGAGTATTTTATTCCTTGGGTTGTAATTTGGTCTGGTACATACATGTACCAAACAAATTAAACAGCTGCAGGAACTGTCTGCTGCAAGTAAACTATATGTTTTAAGTTTTTAAAATATTTATTCACAATATTACGGATATCGGGAGGGAGGAGAAGGCTTTCTTAAAGAAGAAACTAGATATTTGGCGGGTTTTATTTGTTTTAATTATCCTATTCAGGAACCATTTAGAAAGATGGTTCTCAAGAGAATTCCAAACTTCTCTCTACGTTATTGCCCTAATTGTGCAAGCATGGTGTGACACTAAGACCATAAGCATTTCAAGAAACTAGAAGATCCAAATTTTGGTTGGGAGTGAGAGGGAGGGTGAGGAATTTGGAAAAGAAAAGCAATAGTAGGTGAAGGGCACAAAATTAAGTGAAATGTTATTTTTACACCATAAATCTCACATTTTTATTTACACTTCATATCATAGTTATATGAACTAGACCGAACTAGACCGAACTAGCTGATTCGACCGAAAAACTCATGAATCGGCTACTAAATCCATTTAGTTGAGACTTTAGACCGTTTTTTACATTGATTAGCTTTGACTTAGACGATCCACCCAATCCGATTGCTTGACCCGCTAGTTAACCCGGTCTTAATATATATTTCATTATAAAAAATTTTATAACGTTTTTAACATTTTTTTTCATTTTATGCTGATAAAAAAAGTATAGAACGAGTGAATTTGAATATAATTATTAGATTTATGTTGTTCTTTAAAAATATTAACAAAATGATTTAATTTATACTATTTGTTAGTTAAAAATATGTCTGTCTATTATATTAAATTATAATATTCGATTATGTATTCTTTAAATATTACAATTAAATTGTGTTATATTAAAAATATAAAATATTTTTTATATAATAAAATTTTTTAATTTATTTTTTTTATCTTAATTTTCTGATTCGATCGCTTAACTCACAGTCGAACCACTAACCAAGTGACTTAGCCCTCTGACCAGGTCAACCTCCGGTTTAGGTTATACAACTATACTTTATATGAAAGATTCAGAAAAAAGAGAGGCTGAATGTGAGATTTATGGTATAAAAATAACATTTCTCCAAAATTGAACACAAGCAAAAAAAAAAAAAAGGCAAGAGATATATATGTGGATAGAAAATAGATATTAATGTAGAAATAAAAGGAATTCCTTGTTGCCATGCAAAAGGAAGTCACAAATGCAAAAAGGAGGTTTGGAAACTTTCAGTTCACATCGAACTCCTAGTTCTCCTTTTTCATAGTTAGTGGTACACGCCAATAGAAAAGCTCGTCTTCAAGTCCCACCCTCACAGCTCCAAGCCAAACTAGCTGAGCGTGTCCATGAGCTCAAAAGCTGTCCCCAGTTACTGTAGACAAACCAAAACCACCTCTCTCTCTCTCTCTCTCTCTCTCCTTCCTCCTCCTCATGACCCCATCTGTCAGCTCGTTAAGTCTCTCTCTCTCGGGATAGCGTGTCTTTATGATACATAATAAGGCTATCACTCAAAGAATCTCATTAGAAACCATCTTGAAACCGATTGATCGCTGAAGGATGATCCAAACGATGCTGTGCTCCTGCATAGCTCCGTCCCCAATTCAACCCTTCCTCCTGATTGTGCAGTGACCCGTCCTTTCCACCGTCCGAGCCCCGCCCGCTACCTGCACCACCACCCGCGAACCCTTGTCCTACCGGTGCACCAATGCAGGTGTAGCTAGAGTCTGCTGCAGCACCTGCCACATAGTTTAGGTTGTGGTGGCCATATTGCTGGCCGCCACTCAGGACATGACCTACATAGTAGTCGTTCACCGGATGCTGAGAGATTTGTGAGGCAAAAGAGACGGGCCTTGAAGGTGAGGCGTATAAATATGGTTGAGATGGTTGTGGAGGAGGAGGTGGTGGTGGTGGTGGTATGTGGGATGAGGATGAGGATGAACCAGAGAAGTATCTTGGGAATCTCAGAGGCACTGTTGGGTCTCCCATGTTGCCTGCTGGATGATAGCCCCCTGTTGCTATTGGTTGACAGCATCTGAATATCACAAATTATATCAAACAGTTGGCAACTGTTGTGTGCTTCCACTTGAAAAAAGAAAAACTAACACTAATGAACAAAGAGAAAAAAAAAAAAGTTTCATGGGGTTGAAACTTAATTAAGAGGTGAATGTCCATAACTTCCAATTAGTACTATTCCAGAAGAACTGAAAAAGAAGTCAAAAGAGGGTTGATAACTGGTGAAAAAAAAAGGCAAGAAGAAAAGGAGAAAGGAAAGAGTAATGGTGCATACCCTAGATGAGGGGAAGCTTGGGCGGCTAGGTTATGATCGTTACGGAAGACCAGCTGACGAGCATGGTTCAGCGTCTCTGTTTCCCTCTCTGCAGCCAAACACAACAACCACAAACACATAAATCATATCAAATCAAATCAAATCAAAACTGAAACAATCAACCAAAAAAAAAAAGCAAAAAACCAGCACCCTCCAAAGACCAAGAATTTCAGCAATCCCACAACTTTTTGTGTTTGAAATGACCACGCTTCATGGCCAAATCATTAACAGGCAGTGTCCCCCATTTTCTTATTTGATTATTTGGGACATATTTTAAAGCTATTTGAGTGGTTTTCTTAAAAGCAGAATGAAGAAAGAAGAAAACTCTAGAGGACTAGCCTTGGCGGTGGCGATTCATGTGTCCCCCAAGAGCCTGAGACTTGCAGAACTTAAGGGAACAAAATCTACACTCGTAGACCTTCCCACACTCGTCTTTTCCATCCTTCCCGCCGCTTTTCTTTTTCCTGCAGCCTGCAACGACAACAGCCAATTAAAGCAACTTCGATGAGACCCTTCTTTCCCTTAAAGCCGATTCCCGATTACCCAAATCATTAATAAATTTATTTTAACACCCCCAAAAATTATTTATAATTTTATTTATGTTTTTCTTTTCTTCTTTGGCCTTTTCCAATATGATGTTTTCCTTTGAACAGAAGCAAGGAGAGGAGGCTAGGAGAAGAGGACTGCAGGAGGAAAAGGGAAAAGGGAAAAATGAACAAGGAAGAACGAGGACAACACCGAAAAACAAAATAGAGAGAAGGTGTGATCAGAGTAAAAATTGCACTGTTTCATGGCAAAATATATACCGCAGGGATGATATTATTTTGAGAATTTTGAAAAATATGTCAAACCATGGCTCTCTGTGTTCGATCAATTTTGTTTCCTGAGGAATGAAAAGTGAAAGCCTTCCATTTGGTGTGTGATTGTGAAACAGAATTAGGAAAACAGCAATTTTTATGTTGATTTGATCTTTTACTGTATATATGTTTATGGTATGACGATCACTAATTAAAAAGGTTTACCGGGTGAGGAGCTGTCTTCGAGCACTTGTTTACCATCTCTACAGTACTCATCAGGCAAATTGTTAAGGTCTAATGGGTTCCCTTCTGGTCTCCTGTAAAGGAACAACAGAGTCATAAGAGAGTGAAGGAGAGAGAGTTAAATAGTTAGAGAACGAGATAGAGGAGAAGCTAATCAATCAGAAGAAGGCGTGAAGGAGTAGTAGTGGGGGAAGACCTACATGGTACCGACACAGAGACAGAAAGCAAAAAATGATATGAGGCAAACACTCTTTCTTTCAGATGGGAAGATAAAACTAAAGCTTTTTGTAGAACTTGTGAGACTTTCAGTTTGAGACTGCAATATAGAGGCTAGTTGAGTGATGGTAGAAGATAAAGAGCTTTGAAAGTTCTCTATCAGTTCGTCTGCCACGCCTCTCTGGACTCTCTTTCTTATCTCCCACACACACACACACACAAGAATGAACAAAGGGACAGTGGGTCTCGTGACTTTAAAAGAGAGAGTATGGGGAGTGGCTTAATTAGGTATTTTCTAATTGCTAGCTAGCTTTGTCTGGTTTGGTTGAGACTTAGGAGAGGAAAGAAAGGAAGGGCGAAGAAATGGGATTGAGAAAGACGTTGCCTTTACAGTAATTATTATTAGTGATACTACTAATTCTCCTCTATACCACTACTTCTGGCTCTAGTTTCTTTTGCCCTAGAGCTAGCAGTCAAACATATATTCAAATAATTTCAATCAAATACATAAAAAATAATAATATATTAATAGCTCAAAAGAAGATCTTTACCAACAAAGGATGGCAATCAAATGTACAGTACACATCTTTGAGCATTAAAGGTTGCCCTAAGAATGAAAGATGGCATTTATACCAGAAAGAAACCAAGACAAGGCATAGGGTACGTAGACATTTTGCGTGGTTATTGTGCTTAAAGAAGGGGTGGGGGGCATGTTTGAGAACAGGTCATGTGTATGGTCCACAATAGCTCACTGCCTCCTGCTGGGGTGTAAAATACTACCCAGGGGACTTGGACTTGCGTCAAGGAAGGGTTGCTATCAGTATCTATCATTAGGGTTTTTGCAATCTAAGTTGAGATAGACTCAACCCCACATATGTTGTTTTATTCTTTGAAAGTTGCTATATCTCATAGATTACATATACATAGTCCTTTTCAATGGATGTGTATGGAAGTAAAGAAATGGATTTGAATTTTCTTAATGTATCATATTCGTCATTTTATTCTCTGTTTGCTTTAGATGTCTTGATGCATTTTTTGAAACACTCAATCTCTAGTGATTCCTTTATAAGATGGCTAGGTTGGGGAAACTGTTATCCAAATAGGGTGCAGAAGCAATTCTTTACTGTTTTGAATAAAATAATTGGGGTGGGGCTATTGATGTACTACTTAATTGGTCTTCAAACGAGTTTAAAGCTGAGAGAGTGTACAACTCAAAGAGCTAGTTAGCCTGTCCATAAAATGGGAAACTAAACAGCTGCTTAGTATGTATATATATATATATATATATATATATTTGTAAATGAAAAAAACAAACAATAATTATAAGCCCTTTTGTCCACAAGCTGACTCCTTCCCCCACCCACACCTGAAATGGATATAAAGGAAAAAGAAGACACTACCTAATAAGAGAGCTAAGCATTAAAATCAGGTGATTCATGGACCACTCTAATGCAGCTGGCCTTGACTAGCTGGTTGGTACTATGAAGGATTTGTGACACACATTTGATATTTTTAAAAGCTGGACCAAAGAATCATGCAATGACAACCCGCCCCAACTATCTGAATTTTCTTGCGAGTGTGTGTGTATATATATGATTACTTTTGAGGTGGTCCATCAGATATTAAGCAATAAATCCAACAAGCATTTCTTCTATGTTCAGAAGTCTATCAAGGCAACTTACAACCAGCAGAGGAAATTGTCTTCATCATGATGGCTCAACCTTTTCTTCCTTCCTTCAAGCAATTAAAATTTAAATTGAAAAGTTGTTTACGTACCTTTACTTGTGACAGACGTGGCATTCATATGTAGTTAATGTAAACGGGAAATCAAGCCCATTAATTAATACCGTGCATTAATTATTTTTGTAGAAAGAGAAAGGAAACAAACAAGGCAAAAGATTGAAAATTACAAAACCGTTTAGGCCAATGCAACGGTAAAAGATAAAATAAAACACATTTTAAAGGTGCGCTTTACTCCACTTTGTGGTTTTGAACCATGAGAATTGGTTGAATTCTATTTATATGTTTTGGAAAAATGGAACCAAAAGAAAAAAAATGGGGTGATCTGAGGAGAATATTTTCACTGTTTGCAGGTTCAAATTCTGGTATTACAAATCCTTAATTATTATGTCTTCTTAGTCCTTAGTAACGTAAGCTACATTTGGAGAGATGGTGAAATAGCGGCAAGTATTTTCTGACAAATTCCTTTGACCCACGGGGGTGTAAGCGCAATTTGGTCAGATTTCAAGTCTAAACATACATGAAGCAAACCGACATTATACTATTTGCAAAACTTTGGAAAGACATTAAATCAATCATTCTATGAAACCAAACCAAATGAACCCTTAAAAGTTTAGAAAGAAACCCTGTTAGGCATATAATTCACTAGTTAGAATAATAATTCAATTTTTTTTTCTTCTATAGGTAAAACTTGACCTCTAGTAATACATGTCAACATAAAGATTAATATAGGACCTTTCAAAAGTAACTAATCTTGGATAATAAATGTCAGGATCAAGTACTTATGACGAGGTTAAAGCTACAAACTAATAGGCGTAATTCTATTTCCATGAGATATCATGAAATAGATACCAAATGCCACGGTTCAAATACGAAGGGAGTTGATAGATCTCCCACCACTCTATTCTTTTCTTTTACTGGGAAAAATATATCCAGTATTAACAATTTATCACTAGAGGGCCACCTAGGAAACGCCTACTTCTGTTCTTAAAAAAAATAGTAGTCAATGATGTATTTATATTGACATTCCATTGATCTTTTTCTTTACCTATATATTGATCAGCATTTTGCCATTTAAAAGGATTACTGACTTCAATTCGCTTAGTATACCGATCATTGATATGTACCAAAAGAAAAATAAAATTTATATTTAAAAAACTTAAAAAGTGATTACAAAATATAATTGCCAGTCAAATAAGAAATAATTAAAAATTATGATAGAATAAATAATAAAAGTGACTAGCTAGCTAGTATGATGAGAGTTGTTGTTAATTGCAAAATTTATATCTGCACATATCACAATTAAGCACATGAAAAGAATAAGTGTCAACTAGGAATAAATACTTATTCCAAATTTAGAAGATAATACTTTATACACAAGTACACATATATGATAATACTTACGACCTTAAATATGAGAATTGTGGTTGATTTTTGAGAGTTGCATTTTATAAGGAGAGTCATATTTTTATCATTCTCGACTTAGAGAAATTAGACCTGTAAATCGATTCAAATGGGATAAACTATGTGGGGATACTCCTAGTTCAAAAAAAAAATACACATACATATTATGATACATGAACGCACGTACTAGCATATGCTTTTAATTAAATATATACTGAATTCACTTGAATTTTAAGTTAATTCATTTAAAAAGTATTTATACGGCTCAAATTTAAGAAACAAATGTACATAACTTTTTTTTTATTTTTTATAAATATTTTAAATACATTAACAAGTCATTCTTAAAACTTAAACTTGTAACATTTTATTTAAATTCCCTCATTTTAACCACTTGCATACTACACAAATTAAATGGCTCCTTTCCCTGAACATATTGTACTTGTCTTCAATTTTTTGAGTACAAATTAAATAATTTTTTTTATAATTTAAAAGTATTACTAGATTAATGAAAAAGAAAAGGACCTCACACTTTAATAACTATCAAGCCTTTTTTTAGTTTTGGAATGGAAACGGCTCTGTGGCCTAAGACCTAGCCAAACCAGCTAACCATTGGAGTTGTACAGTTCACTTTTTTTTTTTTTTTTATCGATATCGGAGGGAGAATTTCAAACATGCTCCTTAATTATTATTCAATTATTATAAGTTTTTTCTAAATCTTGGACTAAAACACATTTTCAAGCAAACGTCTTTGAGTGGATTTTTTTTTCTCATGAATATTAGGAGTATTTGTGTCTCGAGTGCCTTGTTTCTCTCTGTAGTATCTTTTCTCCTTGTGTGTCAACTGTAATAAATGTGTAAGGATATTTTGGATCTATTTTGACATCAAGCGAGAATAAGTTTTTCTCCAAACAATTTTAAAGGCATGCCATCATATGAATATGGTGTTTTTAAAAAAATTAATTCATTTAAATGCTAGCTAGTCCAAAATTTAATGAAGTGATGTCATCTACAACGTACTATTATCTCTTCTTTACTAACCCCAACCCATCCCCAACTCCTTTTTTTTTTTTTTTAGATGTTTCCTTTTCTTAAGTTTTTATATTTAGATTTGACAAGCTGATATTTGTCAAGATTTTATATTTATTATTTTTCTAATGAATTTTATTAGTTTCTATTTTACCTCTTTTATGGTGCGATCATTGGGTTTGCGGTGCATATCTTTTTCCCTTGTCTCCAACTGTTTTTATTGTTGAGCTAATAATTAATAAAATTTCTTTTATCTTTGATGAAAATTTTGAGTTGTTAGTAGATTTTTCAAGGTAAATATAAAAAAGAAAGTTAAGTAACAAGATTAAAAAAAAATTACAAGGGGGGTCTTTGTTTAGAATATGGTTGGAAAACTCTAGCTAAGATACAAGTGAATGGAATATAGTACCAATACATCATTATCTTATCATCAACCATAAACAGCTATCACTAAAGTTTTAAATTGCAGTCTATATTGCAATTACAGCTACAATACTACTGTTTTATGAGTCGCCACAAGATGACCGCATTTTCCTACTATTATGGTCTCATGATTGGTCTGTGAGGATCGCATTTTTTAACATTCACAACAACCGCTACACAATCGTTACCCAATCTCAACTTCGATTATGATACTAAGCTGCATTATGTAAAACTATAAAAACATGCACTTCTACCCCTACAGGTATCACAGACGGATATGGTGCTTTTCATTCTTCATATTATATATTATTTATGACAAGTAAAAAGGAACACAGGAACTGGATCTTCGGAGGAACAAGTCAACAAACTGATGTTTTCCGAGGAAAAGATTTCATGACTTCCAAGCAAATTAGTTACCAGATGGAACCAATGAGTTACATCACTATCTTCCAACTAAGTGGTGCTGTTGAGAAGTCGAATCAGAGACTTGTCTGTATCCCCATATATGAGCATTCAATTTCCATCAATATACGCACCACGTTCGCCTTGAATCAGTGCCAAATTATTGATGGTAGTGGTGATTGGTCTTATATATGCAGAATCCAAAAATGGATGTTGCAACTTATTATTCACTCTTCTCAGATCAGATGGCTCTGGACTACGCACTGTGCTTGCCACAAAGAGGGGTTGGGTTCATGGGGCTGAACTGACCCTAACTTTCTGTGATTGAATACCTGTTTAGTTACTTTGATTTTTCGGTTGCTGTTTCCATTTGCATATGGAGCTTTTTATTCTTAGAAAAGTAGCCCTCATGCTAATGTCTTTATGATCTTGGATGCTCTCCCGGTTCTTTCTCCTATTACTTTCACCAAAATGCAAAGGGATGCCTCACTTCTTCTGTGTTGTAGTTTACCTTCATTCCCAAGCGGGAAGAAACGTTATAATTTATATTAAAAGAATAGCAATTTATTTGAACGGACTCTAGTTCAAACATTAAAGACTAATAGCTTAGTTTGTTGCCTCTTCTCCATGAAGTTCCATATCAACCCCAATAACTACAGTAACCTCAATTTTGCAGAGAGAAATAACTAAAGTGGAGTAAACTAAGTACAGTACCCTAAAAACTAAACGCGTATATCATCTCCAATAAAGATTGGTTGGTGCTGAGGGACAATTTCCCCGATTTTACACCAGGCTGATTCAATATATCCTCTATTTGGCTCTTCGACATTTTAGGTAGACAATTCACATTAATCTCTAAATAAAAAAAAGTTCACTTTAATTGTTCACTCTAAATAAGCTACATATACTAGACTCACAGGTCATCAGGGCACACTCACCAACCATCAACGGATGAGTGATTTCTTATAAAAATTTAAATATTTCAATCTCCTCTTTACTCTTTTAAAAGTTTTACATACTTCTGATTTTCAAAATTTACACCACCTCTTGCATAAAGAAAATTGGTAAAAATTTTAAGAAATTCAATAAAAGATTGTTCAGCGTCTAAAAAGATATTTCTTAACGTATATTTTAAAATATGTTTGTATAAATTTTGAAGATAAATGTGATATATATGAAAAATTTAAAATAAAATAATCAGGAGGTTAAGATAATTTATCAATATATAGTTAACAATGTAAACAATGGAAAATTTGAAGGACTTTGGTGTTCTACCTAGCAAATTTTGAAAAGAGTGAATTATTTCTATTTGGAATTCCATGTTGGACTTAGTCAGGGAAATTTGATCAAGGAGTCCATACCCAACATTGTTCTAAAATATTAAAAGCCCAAGCTTTTGGGGCCTTAAGAACTGAAGAGTTGGATCAACGCATACTAACAAATCCAGATAAAATAAGACCAAGAAAATCAAAATCCCATGGTCTTTAGACCTTAATTGAGATGTGTACTATTCTTTTTTAAGACAAAAATTATAGTCATGACCGAAAAAAAAGGACAAAAATTATAGTAGAGATATGTTATTTTAACACTATCAATTAGGCCACCACCAGCGTAGCTGGCATTAGTTAATATGACATGTAATTGTCACGACAATATTCACATCCGCGATCTACTCCGAAAATTTCCTTCCCTGACCAACAAAAAACAAAATTAGGACACCAGCAGCAAATAGCCATTAAATACCAAGAGATTTATTAAATGAGATTTTTGGATCATATTTAAGGTATTGAGTGTACTTTAAAAAATAAAATGTGAGTGATAATTATTGATAAAAAAATTAATAAAATAAATTTTAAAAAATTTATTATTTTTTATTTATATACATATATTTTATTAAAATATAAACTATTATATTTTAATCGAATAATACATTACTCTCTAAAATGTATTTTACACCTTATTCTAGTGCATTCTGTACGTAACAAGGAATGATTATCAAACAGAACCATTACTCCAAAGAGAGATTTAAATTCTTGTACATGAAAAATGCGGTTATTTATCGAGTAGAAAAAAGAAAAGGAGAAAAAAAAAGAAAAAAGTGAGAACAATGGAAAAAATAAAAAAACTTATCCTATCCGTTAAGTTTTATTGCACGCTAGGGTGGGGAGGACGCGCAGAGCATAGACATGGCTGCTTCTCTTGTTTCTCTCTCCTCGCCCCCATTGGCCAGAAAGCCAGCCACTACTCCATCTCTGTCTTCTCCTTTCAAGGTGTTTTCTTTTCTCTCTCTCAATCTTCATGTCACTGTGCTTCTGTTTTCTTCTTTTCTCCCCTCTCTTGCTTCTTCCATGCTCATAAATTTCAGTATCGCAGGGAAGTCTGAAAACCTTAGAGGCGAAAGCATGCCACTTCCCATCTCTGAGAATTCAGCAAAGTGGTGGAGGGAGAGGACCCTTTCTCGTTCTGAATCAGGTTGCTGCTGCCCCAGTTACTGCTACCCCTTCCGGGGTTCGCTTTCGCCTCGACAATTTGGGCCCTCAACCAGGTTCAAGGAAGAAGGCAAAGAGAAAGGGGAGAGGTATATCGGCTGGGCAAGGTGCTAGCTGCGGATTTGGCATGAGGGGTCAGAAATCACGATCTGGGGCTGGTATCAGGAAGGGGTTTGAAGGCGGCCAAATGCCACTTTATCGACGAATCCCAAAACTGAGAGGAATTGCAGGAGGTAATGGTTCTTGCCATCTTACTTTAATTGTTTTCACTGGAGTTTCATTGTGGGTATACGAATTCCTATTACCAGGATTAATTATTTCTTTTGAAATTTCAAATTTGGTTACTTGTGCCTTGTAGGAATGATGTTTTGCTGATATTTTTTTCGTTGAATTATGTTTTTAAAGTTGAAATATTGGGCAATTACTTTTTTTGATTTGATTTATACATACACTTGCATACGTCGTTTTGTTTTATTCAGTTCAGTGTTTTCGGAAAGCTACTATTTTATGTTCTAGACCTAAATTATACCCAAATCAGACCTCACATTGTAGCTCTAGCCTTCATTACATTTTAAAAGAATGAGGCTAAGGCGGAAAAAATGATGAATAAAATACAGAATCTCTTACGAAGCTTTATATTTTGTTCCCCGGTGTAGGAGTAGATTCGAGTCATATCTGTGTTTGGCGTGTGTCAAACATAAAACTTAAACATATCAGTACTATACACTCCTACTTACAATATTTGAATAAGAAAAATTTTAAATTTCATTGCCAAACACTTGTTAACTTAGTTAAAGAGATGTTAGGTATACCTTAAACATATTTTTCATATATTGGTTAGTGTTTCATACATATGTACATATACATTTGGGTGTTTACATACTTTTTTTTTATCTATACGTCTAAACTCTGCATCTTATCATGTCTTTATGTTTTGTGGTCTTGTCTGTGTCATGTCGAATCTTGTGTCATGATCGTGCTTCATAGGGAGTTTCTTCTTCTGTCTTGATACTTGATCTGAAGTTGGTTGCTATACATTAGATTAGGAGCCTACTTTCAGTTCACCGACTGCAGACAGAAAATGCTACTTGTAGCAAGATTGTTAGTAGGAAAAGCAGATACTATTAAGTGCAAGGAGATTTTGTCATTTTCTACTATGCAATTCTTGTGGAGTTTTGTGGAAGTTAGATGAGGTTACAATTCCTGGATGTAGTAAATTGTGACTGTCCTATAGCATAATTGACTTTTTCTTGTATATATATATATGATGGGTCTCTAATCTTGGTATAATAATCGAAAACTAGAAAGAAATCTCAGTATACCTCCTTGTAGTTAGAGTGTAATGCTAGAGTTTTCAACTGGAGATTCCTATCCTTGCAGCTTCTGTGGGATAGAGTGGTTTTCTTGGCTTCCTGTGGGTCTCAGCTCATGGATTTTTCAGGGAGAGCTCTTTAATGGATTTTTCTTTTGCTTATTTTGCATACATTCGTTCTTTTTTAGGATATTTTTGTGTCCTCTGTCTTGATACTCTTGTCTATTTTTCTTTTAATAAACGTTTGTTATAAAAACAAATTGCAATACACCAAAGTACCAAACATAACAAAAAAAAAAGTTATTTTGGAGATGTTCTCCATGAAATTTGCCTTCCTTCTTGGTGGAAATAAAATCAAAGATGTCAAGAGATGTGGTATCTACTGTTTTAATATACATCAGTCCTATTGATGTTAGAATGCTGTGCAATTCTATCATGGCTCATAACCTTTTGCTTGATTAGTTTTACCCAGGCATGGTTCTGAAGACCATGTTATTTTTAACCATCAATCTATCCAGTTGTTGGGTCCTAATAAGGGAAGCAAGTTTCCTTGCAGAAGATAATTCTAAAAATGTGTGAGCATTTAAACCCCTGGCTTCCCTGAAAATCTAACATATAAATACATATACTTTGTATCTTGTATTCAGGAAGTCATCAAATATCCACTCTGGAGACAGGGTACATCTGTTGCAGGGGCTGGACATGATGCTACATATATCCAAAATACATTGAATTTTGAAGAAGCATTTGGAGGAAATAGGAGTTTAAGCAATGTGATTGACATCTTGATTCTTATGTGAAGGAAATTATTGCATTTTGGACGATATCAAACTTCATACCTAAATTTTTCTTCCTCGGATCTTATTTTGTTGGACATTCTTTTACTAATTCTATCGTCACTTCATTTGTGATATATTTCTTTCTTCTCTTTCTTCCATAATTTTGTTTGAAAAGCTAGTATTTTAACAGATGTTTCTCTTTTGTTCTTCTGTTATAGTAAGGCAGCATCCCTTTTGCCATTTTCTTGATCAATTTAACAATCATGTGCCAAGACACTACAGAGTACAGACAAACATAACTCACACTATCTTACTTCGGAAACAACTCACAACGTCATGCATGCTAATATACTTCTAATTTTGGAGGACTTAAATTTAACAGATTCCATTTGGACATGTTAAAATTGGCAAAGTTGAGTGGATTCCTGGTGAAGCTGGCTGGACATTTTTGTATTGTAATGATCACTGTCTGTTGAACTTGTTTAAGTGCTAAACTTCATGTATGTGATCTCTCTTATCTTGTTTAATGTTATGCATGTGCATGTATCTCTTTCGGAACCATTTACTCATGACCCTTTTTTTTAAATAAGGTATGCATGCGGGATTACCCAAATATGTCCATGTAAATTTGAGGGACATAGAAGATGCTAGATTTCAGGAAGGGGAAGAGGTATCTTTAGAGACACTGAAGGAGAAGGGTGTGATTAACCCATCAGGAAGAGAAAGGAGACTTCCTTTGAAGGTACAGATTACTTGTTGATTTAATGACATGCAAACTCGTTTCCCTTAGTGTTGTCTTACTCCAGCTTCTCCAAGAACGTTTTTATGATGTGTAGTTGTGAATTTTGACCTTTAACAGCAAATGAGGAAGTTAGATTTTCTTAGCACCAACTACCAATAAAAACTATTCATCTAAGGCCCCTCTTCTGCTTTGAATAAAGTTATTTCCTGTAAATTCTTAGACGTTCTTAGATTATTGTCTTGTATTTAAGTTTATCTGTATTTGTTGGCATGTGAGATATGTGTGTGAGGTCAAACATAATATTTTGGACTTTCTGTGTAAGCGTCAGTGTTTTGAAGCCGTAAAAATGCATGTCCACACATATACATACTAAGAAAAATACTAATGCATGACATAATTGCATATGATTATGTCTGCAATCACTTCTGTACATATATGTCTACAATTTTGGTCTTGATGGAGGAAGAACACATACAAAATAATATAAGAGGTTCAAGAAGAATGGGTGAAAACTATAGTTTGTTGTGCTTTGGTTTCAGATTCTGGGCCAAGGAGAACTAACCAAGAAGTTAACTATAAAAGCCCGTGCCTTTTCGACATCAGCAAAGGAGAAGCTTGAGACTGGTGGCTGTTCCCTCACTGTGCTTCCTGGCCGTAAGAAATGGGTTAAGCCATCAGTTGCTAAAAACCTTGCACGTGCTGAAGAATACTTTGCCAAGAAGCGTGCCGCTGCTGCTTCTGAACCAGCCTCCGCTTGAAATTGAACCACTTCTGTGTCATCCCATTT
This sequence comes from Castanospermum australe, assembly GCA_019955255.1. Taxonomy (NCBI): domain Eukaryota; kingdom Viridiplantae; phylum Streptophyta; class Magnoliopsida; order Fabales; family Fabaceae; genus Castanospermum; species Castanospermum australe. The sequence goes on from NSJW01000935.1 coordinate 481,318, forward strand.
AGAAATCTTCAAGAGAGGTGCAAAGCGATATCTCTTCTTCAGGAACCACCTCACATATTTGACGTTCTTCAGATCTCTTTCTGGTTCACTTAGTTATCATGTTACATAAGGCAGTAATTCTTTGTTCTTTTTGCATTGTGATGTGTTGTAGTACTGGTTCCAAAATTAATGTGGTATACCTCAAAATTTTGTTCAGCCATCATCGAAATATTTTGAAAAGGCAAAAAAGTATTAAAAAAAAAAGATAAAATACAATTTACACTCTTAAAATTTATCAAAATATCAAATTACTTTAGAAGATTTTTTTTTCTCACTAAACTTCTTGAATTGTGCTCAACTTAAAAATGTTATTTTTTCTGTTAAATAAAATAAAAGCTAACATTTAGTTTCAAGTTAAACTAAATTTCAAAGGGATTTAGAGAAGAAAAAAAATTTGAGAGGGTAATTTGATATAGGAGTAAATAAGATATGTAAATTATAGTTTATCTGTTTTCTAACTTAATGGTTACATTGTGTGTATGTGAGAATGACTTTTGTTTTATTTAAGAGCAAAATTAATATTTTTAAGCCAAATCAAGATTTAAGAGTTTTAGTGGGATAAAAAAATTTAAAAATAATTAAATATTAAGATAAATTTTAGATATATAAATTATATTTAATCCTAAAAAAATGCAAAATTTGGTTTGCCAATTTTTACAGGAAACGTGTGGTAGTAGCGTGTTTAACTCTTCAAGGTGACCCCTTGTGTCCTTCATCAAATAGCTGTAATTGTTTAAGGTATTTTGTTGTTTCTTGTTCAAGGTGGATGACCAAAGTTCTTCATGTTTCCCTATCCAGTGATGCAAATTCCGTTCCAAACCTAGGACCCATGCGTTAGGGAGCAACTACTTCGCCGACTATGGCATGTAATGCAAGTTGCAACATGATAGCTGTAATTCCTTCCAAAACTAGAAGATCTTCCTCTTCCCTTTCTACCCCTTTTTCCTTTTTCCTCTTTCCTCTTTCCTCTTTCATTTTCTTCCCTCGTCTTGAATAAAATCTTCCAAGTTAGAAAACATGTGGTGCTCAACAACTAATTGCATGTTTGGATTTCCATTTGCAAATCATGGTTTGCCCCAAAGGAAAAACAAGTTTTTTTCACTTTTACTCAAACTATGGTTTGAAATCCAAAATCATGTTCAAATACAACCCAACCATGATTTTGTCAAACATGTTAATTATAAGTAAAAGTCAATTTGCACACCTCAAACTGAGATTTAGAGTGTATAAACTAAAATCCAAACATTCACTAAGTTGTTTCCTTAAAAGCAATTTTGGCTGACTTTGTTTTTTTAACCTAATTATGCAATCCTCTTAAAGTAGAGGACCTAGGAGTTTTTTTGCATTTGAAATTCAATAATGTTACTTGTATATCTTTTCCCTTATACCTTTTTTTACACTTTCTACTTGTGAAGAAAAAATAAAAAAGAAGACAGCTGACTTCCAAGAGCTTTTCAATATCTTCTCTCCCTTTTTCTTTTTAAAAAATAAAAGGTATAAAAAAAATGTTCAAAGAAAAGATGCATGAATATCGTTAGTTTTTGAAATTTGGATGAAAATGGTCAACAGAATGGATCAATTTGAAATGTCAAATCATTGTTTGTTTACCCCATGCGTTAATATTGGGTGCTAAGCCTGTGCAAATAAGCTATTATTGCCGTTGAGTCACGCACTAGATTTTCTTAACCAAGGTACAGACGTCAACAGAATGATGAGAAACAGAAAAGGGCGTGAGGGGTTTGTGATGTTCTCCCATTAGTAAGTGTTGATCTTGGATCTATTCCTCTTAAAGCCACTGCCAAAAACAAAGGCAAAATGGTGGTTGTACCAACACCAAAGGGACCAAAGCGTGTCAACCCCTTTCAATGATTCGATCAAAATTGTCCTCTTCACCAAATCGTAAGGTTAACTTCAACACCCTCAGCTAATTTGTCAGATCTAATTACGAAAGATTATGATTACAAATGACAGAAGGTAAACCACACCAAGAGGAGTTGAGAATATGATTGCAGTAAGATTTTCCGATAATTTAGGTTTGAAAAAGGACATTAATTTGCAAAATCTAGCGACGTTTAGTTGAGAATCTGATTGCACTTTTTTATTCAGTGAAGATTGTATTATTGTTTGTGTCCCACTACTTGGGAAGTATATATGCAAGGAAAGATGCTTGTCTCTTGTTTTGTCAATAATTATATCGTTTCTTCAAAGTTGAAAAAAATAGTTATGTCGTTTCTTCATCAACATGTCTTTTTCTTTTTCTTTTTCTCTCTTTTAATTTATATAAGATTATTGAGTAACTTGTCGTCTACACAAACACCACCACATTACTGATTAGTGCATTGGATTGGGGATTAGTTGACAATCCTTCAAACATCAAACCTTAAATCCCTATAACCTGATATATTTACATAAATACAGTGTCTATAATGGATACATTCATAAATAACTGTATGTGCCATATAGTCATCTACACAACTGTGTACCCACCCTATGTGTATCTGATACAATTCTCATAAATTTTACATGAAGCTCTAACATAACTATAAATGTGTTTATCATAAATACTATACTAATTTACATAAGAGCGACTTTCTTATTCACTTAAAAATAATGTACTAACTTAATGCTTATATCATTATTATATATTATAAGGTACCAAAACAAAGACATTAATCAAAACATCATCATAATATATAAAAATAGATAACAAAAACTCAAATATGTATTAATTAATTAAAATTATTTCATAGAAAATAATATATCATTATTATTTTCGAATATGAAAAAAATAAACTTATGAAATAATTTAAATTGGTCAAATCTTATTAAAATACTCTTAATTCACACAAAAAAATATATATTAATTTTAAATTTTTGAAAAGGCGGCATCTTAAAATTTTGGTCAAAAATTCACTTTTATAATTTTTTTTATAAATTAAAAATATTCTTACATAATTTTATTCATTTAAACTTTCTATTTTTTATATACTATTGAGTTTTAGAACAATAATGTCAAACATCGCTTAATATGTCATTACTTCATAGTCTATTTATTTTTTTAACAAATCACGCTGAGAGGGTGCGTTGGACAAAAGTAACAAAATTTTACTGATGGAAAAAGTGTATTAAAAGTGTGTTTTCATGTTGCAAATTACTGTTTGGACACCAAAAATGTAAAATAATTAGGCTATCAAATGATGACAGAGTAGGCTAGATGTGAGAAAAGAAATCACAAAATTTGATATTTAACGACCTAAGATTTGCTGAGGGAATCACATATGAAGACAAAAGAAAAATAGAAGATAGCACAGGAGCAAGAAAGGGAGACGGGAAACCGACAAAAAAACAGAAAGGTTGCGTTGCTATAATAAATTTCTATAAATATCCTTGTTATAAGTTTCATATATTTTATGCAATATTTAAATTATTTAATTTTAAAAATTGTTTCACTTTATAATATCTAAATAATACAAATAATTATTTGTTAATTAATTTCTATAAAAATGATTTTTCAAAATCTAAACACTAAATCCGGATGTGGAGGGCATATTTTAAATTCGATAACAAAGAAAAAGAAAAACTAATTTTCTTTTAGTACAAAGCGAATGATTCCAAATGCAAGAAAACAAAGTTCCGAAAATGCACGCATTCGGTCAGATGTCACTTCGCTATCAGCATTAAAATTTACATATTACTTTTTTAAATCACTTTAACATCTTTGCGAAACCTACATCAAGATTAATCAGAATATCATATACATCCTACATAAATAAATCAGCTCTTGTAAAATTCAATTCGTTATAAAAAGAATAATGTAAAACATAATGGTCTTCTATGGTAAGAAATCTCATAATTTCTTGTATAAATAAATAAAAAAATTGTGGAAAATTTAACTTACCTTTTGGTAGGTAATATTTTAAGTAAGTTTTATTAATGAATATGTTACTTCAAACTTAAACCCTTTTAACAAATAATTAATTTCATAATTTTACAAATTGGTGAGTTTATTTTTTAATTAATAAAACTCACAAAAAGAATTAAGTCATTAAAAATGTTTATGATTTGGTTTGATTCAATTTTATAAAAAAGTTATCTAAATCAAACTAATTATTTTTTTATATTAAAAACTGATCAATTTTATTTTTATTTGATAATCGATCCAAATGGTTTGATTTAATTAATTTTTAGTTAAGTATTTTTTTTTAAATTATATTTAATTAGACTTTTTTTCTTTGCATGCTTCAATAAATAATAAATTAACATAAAAATATTAATAAATACATAATCAAATAAATATAAATAAAAAATTAACTTAAATATTTTTATATAAATAATAATAAATTAAAATTTAATTATTTATATTATGTAATTATAAAAAGATATAAGTATAACTACATAAGTTTAGTTTGATTTGACTTATTAGATTTATAAGTAAAAACCATAACTCAAATCAAACAAATTGATTTGTATAAAATAAAACCAAACAAAAATAATTAATTTTAATTTTGTTTAATTTTCATTTTTTTATTCAGTTGTTTAAGTTTAGATCCATTGAATTTGGTTAAGAAAATATTACAAAACATGTCATTCACTCAAAATATAATAATATTTTTTATGAGAGTAATTTTTTAAACAAAATTTCGTATGCATACTGAAACAAATAGATTTGGCATAATAAAAATCCAAATAAAGTTTCCTGTCACTGTAATGCCAAAACAAAAGTTGGACCGTCTGGTGCGTTGAGTGTCTGGCGTTGGGAGGACAAATGACGGATTAGCCTAGTGTCCACTTATGATTTATAAACTTCATATTTTTCAATTGAATGAAAAGTATTCGCATATCTCGTAAATTTTAATTTATTTTAAATTTTTTTTCAAACTTATAAATAGAACATTTAATACACAAAAACATAAATACTTTATTTTGTACATGTTAAACTTTACTCTGTTTTAAACTAATTATTTAATTTTTAAAGTTTAGTGAGAATTCTTTAAATTTTTTAAAACATAAATAAATGTTCATTAATATACATGATAATTTTTTATTTGGTCACATTATTTTTTTGAAAATTTTAAGAGAATTTTTTCTTATTTTAAATTAAATTTCTATTTCTTAATTTTATTTTCTTTTTAAAAATTAATATTCTGCATTTAGCTTGTTGTCTTATTTAGACTTATCATATTATTAAGACATGTTTAGACTTTGATAGAGGGAAAGAAATAGAAGGGAAAGAAAAGATTTTTCATTTCAATGTTGAGTGATTTTTAAAGAATTTATAAAAATGAATAAGAAAATTTTAGAGAGTTACATCATATTCTTTGGTTTTGTTTCTTTCATTTAAAAAAAATTAAAACTCTAAAAATTATTTTTGTATTTGTGTTTCCATTGATCATTTCTGTAAAAGAAAAATCACAAGCATAGTCAGTGACTTCTCTACTGTTAATTTTAATAAAATTATTAATAGTTGCATTTTAAAAAAATATTTAAAGAAGTTCAAAAATGGTAAAATATATGTTTGGGAAATATAAAGAAAATAAAATTTAAGATTTTAAAATTTAAGTTGTTAAAAATCGATCTTAACGAAATATTTATAGAAACAATGTGTAATTTATCAAAAAAAAGATAAAAAAAATTTGTGTTTGTGTTTCAAACTTTCCTACAAATCGTTTTCAATAATCCCTTGGCTATTGCTTGCGAAAAGAGAAACCAATCAAACGATAAATATTCCACTCCGTGCGTTCAATGCTTGCCCGTGGCATGTCTCACGTTATATTGACAACCCAACCAAGAATGTAGAACTGCGGATAACTGTGATCCGACGTCGTTTTTCTGACACGCGACTCCTTGAGATATCATAATCACCGTGCATTTTTTGTCCAAATCTGCCACATGTGCTGTGCGCGTTTAGAAGTTAGAACTTTTTTACATTCTCTTATCTCAAATTAACCCCATTTAAAGATTCGCAAATTAATTAACTTAAATTATGAAAAACAGAGTTTATTAGTTGAGTAATTTCATGTTTTAAGAAATTTTTTTTAAAAAAATAACCTTCTAGGCGGAGCGTGGACTTTTGCTTCCCCCAACCCAGGGACGGATATGGATAATTTTCTTTGAAAGAACTAAAGAAAATAATATTTAATTTGAAAGCAAACTTAAAGAATTCATATATTTTTCAGAAAGAACTACATGTAAAAAAAAAAATTCTTTTACCAAAAATTTGGGGGTCATGGCCCCCTAAAATATGTCTATTTTTATTATTATATTTTAAAAAAAAATGTTCAACCTAGATATTATAAAAAATCTATTATACGTTTTTGAAAGAATTGACTAACTAAATAAAATATTTTTAAATAATAATCAATACATTATTCAATAATTTGGCAGACTGATTTATACGAACCGTTAAATGTTAAACGTAACTTGATGCTATTAATTAATATAATTGATTGTGCACGGAATAATGTTTTTTCTGTTTTCAACATAAAGCAGTTTTTCTTTTAACTCAAGCAACGCAATCGTTAAAAAATATTAGCTAGTATGAAGACATTTGTACTTTTAAGAATTCAATTGAAAATTTTTAACTGATTTGAGTTTATTTTGTGAACATTCCGAAGTCGTCTTCAAAATTTCAGCCGTTGCCGACCGCGTTCCCAAAGCCGAAGCGAGAGCGTGCCACGTGTGGGCATCAGGTTCAGGTTGTAGCTAGTCTTCAACGTCGTGAGTTGCGGTACGCTCCGCCGAAGAAGAAGACTCATTCCAAACGGATCCCCTTGATATTTCAGATTTTTTCTCCAATATAATAAAAATTTATTTATATCTTTTGATTTTATTTACTGTCCGAGAAACAATGAGAGGTGCGAAAACCGATGCCCCCCCCCAATCAAATAACCATAAAATACTAAAAAAATCTTCTTAAAATTAAATGCATCACACACTCACACGCACACTCCCAAACAAACTCAAACAGAAAAATATAAATAAATAAATAAATTAATGATATTAATAAATATAAAGCAAAGTGTGGTTGGAACCCTGCAGGTCCTGCCTTCATCCTTCCGCTCTTCTGTTCCTCTCTCTCTCTGTTTTCCTTCACTTGATTCTTTTCTTTTTTTGTGAATAATATTGAAGAATCTCTGTTCAGTAGCTGTGTACAGTGAAGCTCCTTCACAGGTACTTCCTCCTCTTCCATCTTCCACCTTCCACCTCCATGCATCTTCCTTTCTTTCCTTCTTTCCAGATCTGCTTCCCTAACTAATTCTTCCAACCGTTTTCCGTCTTTCCTGAGCTTAAATTAACTACGCTCAATTTCAACTCTAATTTTTTTTTTAAAAAAATTAATTCTGACCTTTTTTCAGATCTACCTCGGCAAAGCTCAATTTGTTATCTCAGAAACTTAAGAATCCGTTTTTTGTTTTTTGGTTCTACGGAATTTGATTTTAAGTTTTGTTATAGGATTTTATTTTCTGTTTTTGTGGTACAAATGCGAAAAATTCTGCTCTGGTTTTAATTAGATCTTTGGATTAGGTGCACAGCTATCACCCGAGCTGTGGCGGTGGAGAAATTTTGAGCAAAACTATAATTATTTTGATTTTTTTGGCTTTGACCAGATTTTGATTTCGAGCTGTTCAAAATGTTCATACACGTTTCCGATCTCTCACAATATAATAAAACTGATAGTTTGAAAATTGTATGATTTGTTTATTCCTTTAGTTTTTGAATTTTTACAAAAATTATTTCGTTCTATTTTTTTTTTTTTTAATTTTGGCTATGTATCTGTGTCCCTGTGACCAGGTTTTAGTTGTCCATAGAAATCTAAGGAAGAAGATGAACCACTGTGCCATCCAGCCGCAAAACGTCGTCGCATCCCGTGAAGAGATGAGCGGCAGAGACCCCGTGGTTTGCCCCAAGCCGCGCCGCCTTGGCCACTTAAACTTCGCCGTTAACGACCACCCTGTTAGAATCTTCCGGTGGCATCTCAGGTAATAAATTGCTCTCTTTCGTGTCCTTGTATTTTTTTTCCCGTTTTTCTTTTACTTTCGAAAATTCAGATCATTTTATTGAACTTTGCCCACTTTGTTTCTCTGCAGTTGCCAGGCTGAGCTATGCGATTCAAAATCATTTGGGTCTGATCCTTTGGACACCATCCTCACCAAGGTAGCTCCTTTCTTTCCATCGGTTTCCCTTCTTATAGGTCCTATGATTTAGGTTGATTAATTCATTAGTGTTTTATGAGGTGTTAAATTTTGTGTCTTCTACTGAATTTTTTTTATTTTTTTGGGTTGCAGGGTGGTTGTGGTACAGAACAATCATGCCCACAGGTAGCCTCGTCGCCCCCATTTTTCTGCGGGTCGCCGCCGAGCAGAGTAGCTAACCCATTGATTCAGGATGCTCGATTTGGGGATGAGAAGTTCTCCCCACTCTCGCCGTCGTCGTGGGTGGGGGTTCCTGCCCCGTCGGGTCTGTCATCGTCTCCACCATCCTCGGCAAGGAAAGGAGGCTGTGTTCGACCCAATTTTGGAAACAATCCGGCTGTGAGAATCGAGGGGTTCGATTGCCTTGACAGGGATAGGCGAAATTGCAGCATCCCTGCTCTGGCTTAGAAGAAGAACCCCACACGCTTCTTTGAGAGAAAATATCAATTTAGAAGAGAAGGCTTAGTAGTACTCATTATTCAGTTCACCATAAAACATAACCACAGAAGAGCTTTGATACACCGGGAGAGAGGAATTTTGGAAGTCTGAAGAGGAAAGTATCTCGTGCCTGTTTGTAAATATGTTCAGTAATCAGAAAGTGTATGTAAATGTCAATAATGCGATTAAGGTTACAATGTGAGGGGGTTAATTTGGGTGTTAGTCATGGCCGGCCTGTCCCCTCTCTTTTATCTATTACCATTCTCTTCTCTGTAAGTAGAAGTCTTTAGAGGATGGAAATATTTCATTTTTATATCTTTTACAGGTCTTTGAAATGTAACTAGCGGCTTAAGGAGGAAAATCTGTATAAAAGAATGGTTTATTTGAGAATTTTTAGTTAAGGGGTCATTTGGACTGTGAACATGAACCAATTCCCGTGTAAAAAAAATCTTGGTTTCTGTTTTTTCTGTCTCTCGCTTTTCGGGTCAAGATTCAAGTGGCTTGGCGGGTTTTGCTTTAGTTTTACGCCAAACTCGGGCTCTGTTTAGGAAAGTCACGAGGTTGGGAACGAGGGGCGAGTCCTTTTATCCACAGTTTTCAAGTGTTTGTTGCAGAAATGAACAAATAAAAAAAAAAGATTGTTGCCGGTCCCATTGTACCTATATTCGCTGTGATGGTCCAGTCTCCCCATTTTAAAGTTTCTTGCTGTTTGTGGTCGGCAGATCTCGTGGAAGCTGTTGGATCTAATTGTTTTCAATTATTAGTAAAATACATTTACCAAACAAAAAACTCTTTTTAAACATTCGATACCTTTTTTAAAAAAATAAATTTACATATAATTTATTGGATTTGACTCTTTTAATCTCTCACTTAAAAGATGAAATAATTAATATTAATTGATGAGAAAATTAAAAAATAAATTTAAATAATTTCATAATTTATTATATATCATAATTTTAATTATTCAATTTTTTATTCATGATTAGTATTTTTTATTTTATTCACTAAAGTGAGGTTTACAAGAGCTAAATTCTAATTTATTAATTTATTTATTTGAGCTAAAATTCTAATTTATTAATCTATTAATCTATTAATTTATTTATTTGAGTTTGATAAAGAAATAATTGAAGTGAAAGTTTTTAAAATCATATGCACATATACCATTTCAATTGCAGCTAGTTGTGGTTTAAATTCAAATTCCAATGCAGCATTGCATCATCTAAGTAAAAAAAAATGTAGCATTGCATCAATAAGTGATAATCTCTATGTTTTAGTTTTTTTAAATATTTTCTTAAGATTATGTTTTTTTCGAAAAAAAAAAGTTGTGATATGTGGTTTTTTGTTTTGTGGGATGCGTCAAAAGACTTACAAATTTAAAAATTCTTGTTGGGTGCGGATGGTTATCTAACACTAATCAGTGGAGGTAGCTGCTGTCCAGAGGATGCTCGCCGGTATCTCTGGAAGATGCCAGTTGACTTTGGACATAGGTCTTTGACATCGTTATTAAAAAGATAATGCTAATTCTTGAATTACCTTACAATTCTCATAATTATTTATTTGTGGAGCAAAACAAACTTAGATTAGTTTTATAGGGAAAATTAAAACGAGATTAATTTTGTAGCCGAAATATAAGATAAGATTAGTTTTACAGTTTTACTATAATTGTTATGCGTTGTGATATCTTTAAATGAGTTTAACTTATCATATAATTATTATCTTATTAAAATTCTTATAATGATACAAAATGCAAGAGTGCAAATTTTTTTAATGATAGAAGAAATGAAATTAAATTAAATTTAGATAAAATTTAGAAATATTTTATATACTTTCAGTTAAATAATATTAAACGACAAATATTTTTTTAAATATAAAAAATTTGGTTGATTTCACTGGTCTAAAGTTCAAATAAAGACAACAGAACAAAACAAAATTTAAACGAGTAATTTTACATCCTAAGCATAAATTCCCAAAACAGCAACACTCACTTTTCAATTGCCCAAGAGGCCACGGAAAGCCGAAAACGGGTAACTGCTCGTACTGGTACCCGTCTTTGAGAGCTGAGATGAAGTATAGATCCGTGATTGGTTCTTTGTAATGTTCATAATTAATGGTATAAAGACCATGTAAAAAAGTCTATAATTTTCGAACAATACAAAACTATTTAAAAAATTCTTGTAAAAATAAGTATTAGTACAGTGAAAGTGAATTATATTTTTAAGTATGAAAACTTAAATTTGATTATTGAGAGTTGTATTTCATAAGAATGATCATATTATTATTACTTTTAATTTAAAAAAATTAAACTTATAAAACAGACAGACTAAACTTTGTAAAAATATTTTGATTAAAAAAAAAGTTCTTACAAAGACCAAAACAAGTAATTACTCATCTGAGAATCATTGGTGTGCACATGTGTGAAGTAAGTGTAACAGCTGAGTATATGACAAGTAAATTCTTAGAATTTTGTTGTTCTTACACCTTCATACACCTTTTTGTATGTATAAGAATAATAATAAGAATAACAAAATTCAAATGGTTATTGCGGTTTTATGTGTGGTACTTACCAGTTAATAATATTATATTTCTTTGCCAGAAATCCTTTGTTGAGGCTTTTGAATGTTCTCTTTCTCGTTTTTAGGCTCTTTCATATGTTTTCACTTGTTTGACAGGAAATGCAGCATACCATCTCTTTGTAAATGGGGTGCTTCAAGAACTTCCAGGGTTTAAGAACTTGTATGCCTCTAGAGTTGCTAAGATGCAAACATATTGTCACTATTTTCTCATATTATTGTACTTCTAACCAACAATTTCGTTAAAAATCCTTTCCTCGTAACTCCTCTTGTTTCGTCACCAGTCTCTAGATCTTTCACTCATGATAAAACTATAGAGACACAGTAGTTTTAGCATAAATTCTTTGCAATTATTATCATCGTTATCGTTATTATTTTGTTCTTCAATAGATGGCCGGCTAATTTATCCACACCAGTAGATCCTGTTTCCACCATGCCCATTTTCTGAGGAAGCTGGAATGAAGCAAACGTACTGTTTGCATATCTTTTCTGGCGGAGAAACAAGAAGAGGAGCAGCAACATGGACGGGAGTACAATAATCTCTCATAATGTGCAAGGTCTGTTTCATCTCCTCCCTTTGGTTACTGGCCACTGATGAAGCCAAGAGTTGATCAAGAAATGATTCTACAGATTATTTATTTTGTTGTTTGGGTTTCAGCTGCATGCGAGCTGTTAGAGAAGGGTGACAATTCAAGATTTCAGAGGGAAAAGTATGGGTCTTTATACATGAGTACTATAGCAAGGATGACCAAGAACTTCTTACTTCGCCCAGTGGTTTCTATTGATTATTTGATCTGGGTGTAGTTGATCCCAATTACTACTAAGATAAGGCTTGGTTCCTCCTTCTAATTCTGATTCTGTATGATGAACTACTTTTAATGCTGATGTAAGAAGAAAATAAGTTTTGGATGAGGGATTTCCATCTTTTGATTGTTTTAAAATAGTGGCAGGCTGGCGGTTATATTTTAGCCATCTGCTAACCTTTATCATTAAATTTAAGCTAATTAGCAGCAGAAAGGAGGACAAAGAAAGCGTTCCTTTCTGATGCTCTGTGGCTCCTGAACTCATTCGTCTGTAATGAGCTCTGGCCTAGATAGTGGTTCCTGTACTCACTCCTCTGTAGTGCGCTGTGGTTCCTGAACTCATAAGGATCAAATCAATTTCATGTTTTAATAATTTTAAATACATTGAAAAAAACAGTACGAATCAAGTTCTTGAATTAATGAAGCAAAGTATAACAGATGACACTTTGTAGCCAGCTAGGTAGAAATAGAAATTTATATAATTTATTGACATTAGTTAATTTATTTAAAGGTAATCTTATGTGCTGTTGTTATGTCTTACTGATATGCGTTATTCAAAAGTCCAAATTCGTAATCAACAAAGATGAAAAACTTTTGCACCGCCAAAAGAAAATTAGAGTATTTTTTTAGAATTCTATTATGTTATATTTTTAGAAGAAAAGTAGACATCAGACAATTTCTAAATTCAGCTTTTATTTTTATTTTTTTGCTTTTTTTTCCCTACGAAAGACACAGGCAACAAAACAGAAAACAAAACAAGCAACACCAAAACCTACCGCCGCCACCATTTTGGCTAACATTTGGGAGCACCATAGGTCATTTTGGCATTGTGTTGAGATTTGAGAATGGGGAAAGAAGTGGATAATGTGTATGATTTTTATTAGATTAAATACATGTAAATGTGAGAATTTTGTACAAGAAAGAAAGATACTGAGGCAGTTGATAATACTAAGTTTGAAGTAATTTGTAACTTTTCATTTTTCTCTTCCTTCAGGTCTTTTTTTTTTGTTTTCAAAAGAAAAATGGACCTTTAGATTAAAATAAAAAGAAGCACAATTATGTTCAAAATTAGATCTCACTCAATTATGTAGTAAACTTGGATGTCAACTCCACAAGTCTTCCAATATTGCCCATGGATGACCCAGTGAGAAACTTTGACGTCAACTAAATAGTGGGTCTGAGCGAGGAAGACAAGTTGGTGGAGAGGGATTTGATGGCTTCCAACTTTGCAGCTTTTATATTACATGACAATATGCTTGTCAACAGTGAGTCCAAGTGACCCACAACGAAACTTGGCCTTTATGCCGACAGCGGAGCATGCACGCAACAATACAATAGCAGGCCTAAGACTAGGCATGCTCCTCGTGCTTCCAAGTTGAAGGAACGCATCTGACATACGCAGCATTCATCTTTTCTCAGTCCAAATGACTCCAACTCCAATGGCAAGCAGCAACTATACTCCATATATTATAACTGCCGCTTGGCCTACATGCACAGCCCCGAGTTTGCCTTTGTCATTATGACCCAGCAGCACCCAGCAAGCAGCTACCACAGCACAGACAAAATCATTCTACTAATTTCTAGGGGAAAAACTAAACTATAAATCCCCCGCAATCCCAATCAAATCACACTGACTCTACAATCAATATCTCTTATTTGTAATTGTAAAAAATTTATTAAATTGAATAATTCAAATTATTGATCTCAAATCTCGATTCTAAATTATAGATCAATTACACATAGTAATAAAATAAGTCGATAATGCTTGAACAGTACTAACAAGAAGTCTTTAACTAGAACATATATGCTAACAATAAAGATTATAACAATTATGTTATGTGAACACACATATAGTTTGATTTAAAAAATTAAATTATCATAACAAATTAATATTTTAAACACATATTACCTTAAGACATCATTCTTAACGAAATGTATATTAAATACAGTATTATTTCTTGAAACTTGAAACTTCGGCTCTAATTACGACTTTCTTTTCCCAAACAAAAATAATTAGACACTCCTTTGATTTCTTGCAAGTTTTACCAAACAAAACATAAAAAATTTAAAGAAAGAAGCAAGTTGCAAATCCAACTTCGCAAGACATAGACAGTCATGTGTATGCATGATTTACATTAATAAGGTAATAATGGTAACTGTAAAAAATTTTAAAAAAAAAGAAAAACCTTGGGTTGATTTAAACAAATGGGGCAACTCATTTTCACCGAACAATTCATTGAACGAGGCCTACGTACAATGAATTGGGCCCGATGAAGAGTTTGACTCCACTTTAGCTAGCTACTTGGTACTTGCCCCCTGCGTTGTCCCAAGGGTGGTTTTTTGTCGTTATGTTCCAAAATGGAGAATGCCGGTTGACCACATGATTGTGATTATGAATAATGGCTCCCAAAAAATCCATACCAGCTGTGCATCCGGCGCTGGTAGCTAATAGCTAGCTAGGTAATCCTCCTCTTCCTCTATAAATATCCTCATACCAACCATTTTTATCTCATTTTTCTACTACTCATCACGAGAGAAGAAGAGATACCCTTCTTTCTTCTTCAAGATCCAAGATGAAGAGGCAGAGAGGTGTGAATGGTGTCACCCCCAGGAATCCTCCCAAAGTTATTGAAGATGTGGCAGCAATGGTGACAATGGGGAAGAAGAAAGCAAAGAGAGAGGGTGACCAGAAGGTGGGGAAGAGCGTGGAGGAGGAAAGGAAGGAAAGCAGAGACGCAGGTGGGTTGGTGCAGGGGGCAGGGGATAGCGTGATGGGTTGGGGTTGGGGTTGGGAGGAGTACACGCCATGGCTGGGGGGTGTGGTGGACGAGCAAATGTCATGGGGCTCCACTTGGTTTCCAGGTTGGGACATGGACTTCATGGGTGAAGCTTTCAGTGCCCTGTACAGCGATGTTGTTTGGGACGAAGATATCTGGAATCTCAACAAGGAAATTCCAATTCCATTAGATAGAAAGAGGTTTGATTGGGGGTAGAAGAAGATACGGGTTCTCAAACCATCTGTCATGTATTCTCGGCTTCTCTTTGTTTCTTTAGGTAGGAATAAATTTTTACGCTCTATTATCAATTATATATATGTTGAATTTACTGTGTTTTTCGCGTTTATTTAGTTTATCTAGATTATCAATTAAGCATCCTTAATTGAATTTGTTGAGATTATACGCCAAATCTTGTACCCTTTGGTAATGTTTTCATGAAAATCAAGAAACATATTCGCAAATTGGAAATGAAAACATTCCTGTATGTAACATCACTTCTGAACTCTGATGTGAATCAGAAAAATATTACCAGGATCTTGCTGCCAGTGGTCTCAAACTTAGCTGTAAGCCTGCTGTGGTTAAGTTTATGTTTAAATTAGTGTATTTTATGATAAAATCAGTTTATAGTCAAATTTTATTCAAAGAATTTTTTAAAAAAAAAAGAGGCAATTTTTCTAAAATTAACTTATTATCAAACATGTATAAACTCCGTGAGTGAAATATCAAAAAGGTGCCCAAACTCGGATCTTTGGTGCTATGAAGAGAAGAATCCCAGACATGGACAAAATTGCTGAAACACATGGAGGAATAAGCAGTGAATATTGTACATGCCATAGAAATCTCCTTTTTTTTTTATTAGAATCACTCTATTATTATATAATAAACTTTATTTACTGTTAAACATCGTCAACTTTTGTTTGAATAGTATTGAAATTTTACATTAATGTATAGGTAAAATTATTCCATTTAAATGTCTTTTGTTAAATTTAGGCTAAAGAAAATTAAGATGTTGCACCTTTTACATTAAAAATTGTTACTATAGATAAAAGAAAAATAAAAGAAAATATTTTTGTCATTTGATCATGTTTTAAAACATACTATAGAAATAATATAGTAATTATATAATAAAATTAACACCATTTAGTAATTAAAATATTTTTTATAATGACAATAAACAGCAACAAAACTAATTATAATAATAAAAACTGAAAAAAACTCATATTTGATCATACTCCCAAAAAAAAAAAATCTCTCAATTTTTTTTATTATATATGTCACCGAATATTAACCTAAAGCTTTTGGTGTCATTATGTTTGGTTTATTCTGGTTTCAATTTTACCAACTAATTCACTTAAAATTTCAACATCTAATCCTTACAATTCACTAAAGAATGTAACAAGTCAAGCACAGTGGAGAGTTAGAATGGGAAATCAGGAAAAGATTTGGGAGGAGCTTTGGATTCCTAACCAAGAGCCAATTCCCAAAACTCCAAGTGATCAACAAGCTATGGTAGATGCTCTCATTAGTGTCGAATCAAGGAGATAGAATGCTGATAAATTAAGGGATTTGTTCAACCAGAATGTGTCTAGGAGTACTACAACAATTCCTCTCAGTTGGCATGAGTCGTAAGATTATTGAGTTGTGCCCATTTACAAAGAATGGGGACTACACGATAAAAACTGGTTACCAAAAAGAACGTAGCATTCTATCTTGGAAACTCTCTCACAATCTAAGAAGTACATATAGTTCAAAATGGTTGTTGTACCGTGTGGGACACATATTCGTGTTAAATATTTTTTGAACACTAAAAGATATTTTTAGTCTTTTTCATGAGTTTTTTTTTACACTATTTTTTAAAATTTTTACTAATATAAATGTGATATCATAAAAATTAAATAAATAATAGTCTTTAATTATATTTGTAATGATAAATATTGATTTCTTTTTATTCTTTTTGTATAGGATTTGAATTAAGAATGACTATATAATAATATTTATATATTAAATATAAGTATTTATACATATATCTTTAACATTTATGTTTTTATGTTAATATTATAAGTGCTTCTGGCGACAGATAACATGACCCTTATTCGGACGTGCAGGGCAGAAACTCAGCAATATTGGGAGATCAATCGTATCCTAAAGGATCTTATCCTAAACTAACTATGTGTCTGATTATCATGAAGCTTCAAATGTACTTCTGATTGAATATTGTTTTTTCAGTTGAAGAAGATTAATAACAAATTGGCAATATTATTTAGAACAATTCAAATTGCTGGTTTATTTATTTTACTTTTCAGCATCGTTGTATGAAATTAAGTTCTTTTTTTTCTCAAGGTTGAAAGTAAGTTGGTCTTCTCTATCACTCTAGTTATTTTATTGGGGGGAAAAATACCATTTCTTTTGCCGAGCCAGTTACTTTTAGCTCCGAAATTTGTCCTTCATTGATTCATCCATAGCCAGCATGCAAGAATTCATGTCATGAATTTCACTTTCAAAACACAATTTTTTTGTTACGTAGGGTCGTCCCATGAATCAAACAAACTTCAAGAAAAGCGAAAAGGAACACAGGATGGTGTACAACATTCAGAAATAATTGAAAATGGGCATTGAGGTATTCCTTCTTGGCCTCTTCCAGCCCCTTCATCCTGTGTTGAGTCAGTGCACCCAAACACGGGTTGATTTCGCATTCCAAGTGTAATTATACATTATTTTCAAGTATTTTACATAATCATTTGATGAAAACAACGGAATGTGCAACAATTTTAGTTATTTGATATCTTAGTTGGATGATTTTTTATCCAATGTTGCGTTCTCTTCAGTTCCAAGCATCAACATTCAAGGACCATTGGATAAAATTTTTGCACTGGCTGGTTTTCTCATTTTTGCCAACGGTGGTGTATTTGAAAACGAAATGGTAAGGACCGCAATGATGCCCTGGTCTCAGGAAGGCTTATGAGCTATGACAAGAGTATTGTCATCTTGTTTTGGATCTATTCTGTGTTAATGTTTTGTACCACCCTTCTATCTGAGGGTGTGTACTTGGGAGCTTCCCTTTATGTACTCTGTTTGCTGCTTTTTGCTAGCTTTATCTATGAATACCCAATCTTCAGGTCACGAAGAAAAAATATAGATATGTAGCCTTGAACAGGGACTTAATTTTAATTCTGAAAAATGGGGTGTTAAGGATCAAAACTTTTGACGACATAATTATTGAACCTCAGATATGACCTCAAAAACCAACTTAACCCAAAAGCTTATACTGTTAAAAAGGTACAATCAATTTTAAATATTCAACTGTTAAGTGTAGGCACAAAAATGATTTTTTGTTTATGACACTCATAAGTAATTTTTATTTTTTTTCTCAGTTTTTCGATATTAAACAGTTGCATCGTAGTTTAGGGATTTATAAATTCGTGACATCTAAATGGAATGAACTGTTTGTCACAAAGTTATTTAGGCTTGTGGGTTACAAAGGAAAGCTGAAGCAGACTTTAGGCCTGTGAATGGTGCGACCATGGAGGAAGCCATGCCTCTTCTGCTCTGCTATCGTGCTAGCCATATTGTGCTTTGAAGAGGCCCTTCTGCAATGATTTCACCGGCCATTGCCCTTGTAAGCTGCTGATTTGGCATTGTCTTTGGTCAAATGGTTTCAAATTCACATACCAAAATTTTGGACTGTTCTGGGTCCTTTGATTGGCGTTGGAGGGGGACATTGCCTTGAAAGCCACAGAACAAAGGAAATGTGGAGTCTTATCATCAAGCACTGCCCTGTTGTGCCACGTTGGGAGGGTCCATCATCTTATCTCATCAGTTGGATGGGAACGTGAATATGTGATAGCTGCTGTTGGTTTGTTCTGTGCCCATTCTCTCTTCTTTGCCCTCCATTCTCTGTTGCGGCGGATTGGTTGGAAAGTAGAAAGCCACGTATTGACAGAAGTTCAATTATTAGATGAGGCAATGATTGAAACATCCATCACCCTTCAATTGTGATGGGCCATCTTCAAATCTCACGCTAAGTTTAACACTTTGGTCTGTGCTAAATTCAAGTTCACAGTAAGGGGACAATCATTGGAAAAAGAATCACCCTGAAATTTAATGGGTCAAATGCTTGCCTTCGAATCTAAACCATATATGTCTATAGTTAAGTGAACACTCGGCGTTAGTGCTAAATTCAAGGTCACAACTATTTGTCGGCAGAACAAGCCATACAACTGCTAATTGATCGAGCAATCTAAATAGGAACTATCACCTCGCATTAGCGTAACAGCTTAGCAGCTAGAGCCATTTGCAAGATATCTGCAGATTGGGTGTGTAAGTTGGATTGGATGTAACTCATATCCTACAGAAATAAATTCATGTTTAATATGGACTTAACTAAACTCAAAAGATAAATATTATATGTAAATAAACAAAAATTATGTGTATTCCAAGTGTGTAAAATTGCAAAAAGCATATCTCCACCTAAAATCTTTGTAATTCTTTTTTTTTTTTCAATATCTTAGTATTTCGTTCACACGATAAGAAAGGAGTCATATCTGAAGAAATTTTGGATGAATAACGAAAGATATTTTAGGGCAAGAGCCAAGAGGTTAAGATGGATCCAAGAAATCTAACATGGATCTACCATTATGCTTTGCAATTTTAAAAGATTTCTACAATGTATTGAAGTTGGACTTGAATTTTAGCTTCCAAAACCCGGATTCTTTTGAGATTTAATCATGTAAGGCACCAACGCAACAGCTAGTTAGGATTCTGGCCAAGACACATTTCTTAGGATATTATTGTTCTTTCAGTTGATGTTACCCAAGAAAATCTGCAAGATGATTAAGTAACAAATTGCGATAACTGAGAACTCCTCAGTTGATAGTAGATGGAATGTACATAGGGTACTTGGTTTGGTTTAAACAGCAAAGTTAATTTATTTTTCTTTTGTATCTGGGACGAAAGTGTAGTTCTGGTAAGAATTTGAGGATTTGACGCGAGCATGATAGCCAACATTATTGTACGCGCACAAAAGAATGAAAAGGGGAAGAGAGAACTGAGAAATATCGCAAAAACAGATGCCTTACTGTTATTGGTTTACTCTTTTATGTACATTTTGCCCTTTCATCGCACACATATAACATCATGAAACCAGCTACATGCATGAAGCAGAGAACGAAAAAGAAGCAGTTGATGCAAATTGAAGAAGAAAATGCTCGAGTTGGCAATCCCCACTGTGCTTGCTGAAGCTCAGAAGCCAGGGGGCTTGTAGGCAATGAAACTGGTGCACTGCACTTGGCACCTGTTGTCGAATCCAATGATCCGAATGAAGGAATTGGGGTATTCCTTCCTGGTCTCTTCCAGCTCCTTCAAGACCTGTGCAGAGTCAGTGCACCCGAACGTGGGCAGCTTCCGCATTGTCCAGTAGCGGCCATCATAGTACCCAGGAGACCTGTGATTCTCACGGTAAACGAATCCATGCTACATTGTAAGAAAAAAGCTCAATCACTTAAACTGTGTTATTCAGATAAGATGCAAGAAAATTTTTACAAATTTTGAAACTAGTCAAGCAAGAAAATTACGGGTATTTACCTTTAATTCGAATTCCAAGCCAGGAATCCAACCCTTACGAAGAAGGTATTCGACTTCTTTAGCTAATGATTCAGGGGACAGAGGAGGGAGGTAAGAAAGAGTCTCAAACTACTCCTTCCCAAGTGGAGGCCACACCTGCAATGATGACACAACTTGATGACCATTGATTGAATATGTTCATATGTTTTTATAGGCCTTTTGAGATGCATAGAGCTTAGAAGTATGACTGGAAATGGTCTCGTACCTTCATGCATTGAACTCTGCCTCCATTACTGTGAAGAGAGGTGATATCATCGTTGAGCTTGCGGGTGGCAGGGAATGCAGCTGCTGATTTGAGCCCAGTGAATGGAGCAACTGAAGTGGGTTGAGCTAGAGTGGCACGGTTAATGGAAGCAGTGGCAGCTGATGAGACTATAGAAGCCATTCTCTTCCTATTAATCTGTTACACTCTGCTCTGTTTCTTTGATGTCATTTGCTCTTCTCGCTGGCTATTTATAGCTTCATGTCGTCGTCATTTAAGGACATTATTCTTTATCCACTTGTGCCTATCGCATCTGTGAATTTGAAGTTCTCATTCCATCTTACGGAAGAATTAAAATTACACAAATGTAGACAAACAAGGCCTAATGCCAACATTCTTTGAAATGGTTCATTGCCTGGGTGCATTAATTTGATATTATTAAAAAAAATAAAGAGGGACCATAAACCCATGGGAATGCCGAGTGTCCAAACTCTTCTGTCTGTTTTACCTCCTCCATTCTAAAGGATGAGAGCTTCATATAGGGTATGGCTTATTTCTCTTCCGCTTTATCCAATAGATTTGTCCTTTATTTCAATCTCAATATTATTGATTTGCTTCAATATATGTTATTTTTCTTTCAGTGTGGTTCAGGGCTCATTGCTAGACACCTATGCTCACTCGGGCCAACATATTTTATCAGACTGGGCCGAGCCGACAAAATTAATGGACATCTAATCTTTGGACCCGGCCCGGAAGAAATTCAGGATGCTAAATGGCTGACACCCTGGACCCCAGGCTCAAACATAGCGAAAAACATTGGTTAAAATCATATGAGGGTAAGCGCATTTAGTTCTGCTGAGGCCTCCCTCTCTACCCCTCCAATCATTCTAGGCCTTAATGATCAATCAGAAAATCGCCAGATGTTTCTGAATCTGACATGTCCTGCGAGGCTGCGATCAGGGAGCTCACAATAACGACTATGGAAGCTACCGCATTGTATATACAGAATCTCCTTAAGATTTTAACACCCAGGCTCCCCGTATCCTCTTAAGAACAACACCGAGCGCGTGACAAACACCGTGAATTCTTTTGCATGCTATTTCAAGTTTGAACTGAACGTGTGTTACACTCTCCTCCTCTTTTCGTGGGTCCAGGATTCGTTCACTCTCCTCTCCGCGACAGCTTTATTGAACACTGCTTATCTTTGCTGCATTTGACTGCCTACTAAGTGGTCACTTTGTTCACACTTTACTTACTGTTCCAACTACAGTGCTTCTCTCTCCCAGTCACTCACTCACTCTGCTTCTGCTTCTGCTTCTGCTTCTGGGTCTCTCTCTCCATTGCCCACACATTCAGAGAGAGAGAGAGACTAAAAGATCTCACCTACATCAAGTTGCAGCTTCTCTCTCTAAAAGCAAGAGATGGTAGAGGGAAGAGGCTCCACTCTTGTGCACATTTTGGTGGTGGCTTTGAGCTTGGTCGCCTTTGGTTTCGCCATTGCTGCTGAGAGAAGAAGAAGCGTCGTAAGCCTCTTTTATACTTTCTTTGATATATATATTTGTCTCTTCGAATTCTCACTTCCCCAACTCTAGTTGCATCTTTTTTTTTTGTTCTTTTCCCTGGAACTGGAATCATACCGTGATTAGTCTTGTAATTTAGTCTGTTGATGAAACATTGCGGCTTCATAAATGGTAACCAGAGATCTATATGCTTAAGAAAGATTTCACGGCTTGATTTGAGAGTTTGCTGAGGTCTGGGGCATCCCATCGTCTACGTTTTAAGTTTCAATTTTATGTGCCAAAGAGGTTCTTGTTCCTTTTTGTTGTTCTGATTTTTTTGGATAGACTCTGTCTGAAGAAAAGACAAAGTTGTACTGCTGTTTTCTATCTGAACTCTGAAGACAATGACATCATAACTTGACATGGATGATAAATTCTGTTTCTATGGAGTTTGAGATAATAAAATCGGAGGTGAAAGTTTTACCTTGTTTGGTAAACAAAGGGGGAATATAGAAGGAATAAAAATGAGGAGAATATTGAAGCTAAATAAATTTCATAACAATCAATCTTTCCAAAATTGGAGAGATGGTGAATTGCATTATATAGTGACAGTAATCTAAATTACACAATTGTTTCTCTTAAAGTACCATCTTAAATTTTCTCTTCATGTTCATTCCTCTCGTTCCCACTTTTTTTCTTATTCCCTCCTTATTTTATTCTCAAATGAAGGTGTGCAAATGATGCAGAATTGCATATGAATGTGAGAATCATTCCTCGAAAGATCCTGGTTGATTATAAATTAGCCTTTCTTGTAATCAAGAAAACTGCTAAAATCCTTCCTTGTCAGATTCACTTGTAGCATTAGTTTTTGTGGATATCGTAATTATTCTCCTCTATTTGGCACTTGTTATGGCTAGGAAATTACTCATATTGAAGGAGTCTTTTGAGTAACCGCAAACATTGATAAATAAATTTTACTTTCAGTATATATGACACAGCTGTGGACAGAGAGTAATAGGAATAGAAACAAAAAGTTTACTTAATTCATCATGCCACAATACAAGACTTAAGCTTAGTTGTAGCTACTTATTGGATAACATAATAATATGAAACTCCACAGCTGTCCTTATCCTTTATCTTTGATTCAAATATACTGCTTCTAAGCATTATTCTATCCTAACTACAACCTAAAGCTCCACATAACAAGTTATGGCATGGGTTTCCTCTGCCTTCATCCTCCATTAGGAAGGAACTTGTCCTCAAGGTCCACCCAATAACTTTCTATCTTGTCCCTATTATTCTCCGCAGCTTGCATCTCCTAAAGCTTCATCTATGATAAATAATTGTGGCCACGTACACTTGTGTCCAGGAATGAATTTTTCTTCACAGTTGAAAGACAGGTCCTTCTCTTGTCAGTTTTGCATCTGTTCCCAAAAGATATTGTGCAACGGACATCTCCATTTGCAGTGATTGCTGAGCTTGAGGCTGAATTTGAGACTGGGATTTCATGCAATTGATGAGATAATGGCTCATCACAAACCCTTTCCAGCTCAATAGCCTCTCTTAGTGACTTGGGCTTGAACATACGAATTTCTCAGGCAATCTCATCTTTGAGACTGTTAGAAATATAAAGTTATTCTTGAGACTCCACCTAATAGCTTAAGCTTTTAGAAAAGTTAGTCTTTGACAGGGACCAACAATGAACTTACCCATTAGAGCTCGATTTGGCAATCTCCCAAATTCTTACTGGTACTCATGCAAGGAACTGTTTCTTTAATTTTGGTGAGCACCTCATCACAATCTTAAAAGTTAGTGGGACCAAACCTGGCGAGCAACTGACTTTCAAACACTTCCCACGTTACTTGTCACCTTTTTGCTCCGTAAGTCCTTTGCAGCCACATTGGCCTTCCCTCCCCTGGAGGCATTTGATCTACTTGTGTTCCCCTGCTTCACATGATGGAGCCACTTAGTGGGATTGGTGCCAGAATAACGACGGAAGTCCATCTTGATGTAGCGAGGGACTGAATGTCCCTCACCCTGTACAGTAGCCCACCCTTTTTGCATTACTTTAAATTTTTCGGTTGCCTTCTAAAGAGCCAGCCAATGTCTTCTGCTCTCACTCTCTATGTATGTTTGGAACCAATAATATACATTTTTGTTTTGGTTGTCATAACCAATGTTGTTAGAATCGCACGATGTCCGATTCAAATGGCGATACGAATCGTTTCCGGCACGAATCGAATCGAATCGCACGATTCACGATTTGAATCGTGCGATTTTGATTCTATTCGTGCCGGAAACGATTCGTATCGCCATTTGAATCGTGTCCGAATGCTCTGAATCGTGCCCGGAATCGCCTGAATCGGTGCAATTCTGTATCACCAATTCGAATCGTGGTCTTCTACGATTCGTTTCGTTTTTTTTTTTTTTTTGCTTCAATATGTATGCAGAATACGAATTGGCAGTGCCGAAATTAAAGGAAGGAATAGGCACGGGTACCCATTCCGTTGTTTCCCATTCCGTTGTGGTTCTCTCTCTGCTCCTTTCGTTTTTCAAGCAAAAGTGCAGATTCTGCAGTTCTCTCTCTGCTCCTTTCGTTTTTCAAGCAGAACTGCAGAAGTGCAGATTCTGCAGAACGCACAAGTGCAGAACGCACTCTCTGCTCCTTTCGTTTTTTCTCAGTATCACGCACGACATAGTGCTCTCTTGCGATGTCCAGTGCCTCTGTTTTTCATGTCTCCAGTTCGTCTCTGCAGGTTTCATGTTTCTCTGTTTTCAGTGCTTCAAAATAGAGCATTTGTTTGGTTTTCACAGCTTCTTCGTGCCTTTGTTTCATTGGTTCAAAACAGAGTGGCTGAGTGGGTGTTAGAATTTCTTATTGTCTCTGTTTATGACTAATGAGTAATGACTTACAATTTAAGTATGTATTTGAGACTTCTGGGTATTATGTTCATGTTCTAGTATGGAATCATGTGTATTTTAGTATTTTAGTAATGTGTTTTTGAATCGTACGATACGTTACAATTCACGATTCACGATTCAAAAATTGAAAAAACGATTCATGATACGATTCACGATTTGACAACTATGGTCATAACTGAAGATGCTGGGGGTGATAAAATGTGTTGTGTTAAAGGCTGAACTCATTGAAGTGTTTATATATAGCACTGTAAGGGAAGCACTTAAGCATAGTTTTGTAACTGGACTGCTTTATGCTACAAATCTTTGCTAAGCAATCATGATATGTGTAATTTGAAAATGGAAATGTGTCTAACAATTTGTGATTACAATTGTTCGTTTTGTTATAATTTAATCTTGCATGTCTTTTAGGCCCTTGGAACCAAACAACTAAACTTCATTTTACCACTTCTCAAGCAGGATTGGGGAATTACACATGGTATAGAAACTAACCTAAGTCCAATCCATATACTGAGTGATGGAGTTATCTTTTGAAGATGGAGTGAGATTGTTGGTGTGGTTATAGGCTAAGAAAGCAAAACCCATTTACATAAGTGACTTCCCTTTGGAAGGGCACATAAACTCAAAGAGGGCTATATTTGAGATTTATTAGTAGCTGATTATTAATTTGTTATCCATACATAGGTTAGATCCTTTGTGAGTTATGATGAGCTAGTTCTAAAAATATAAATATTTGATTTCTTGCACTGAGCCCTGCATCTAATAGACTGAAGTGATTAACAGTATCCTCTTAGGGAACCACAGTAAAAAATACTTTTTTCTCAGCTTGCAGCCCCTAATTATTTTTTTTATGGACTTCATCCTTTGGGGGGTGGGGTGGGTTAAGGATTCCATTTCTTGGCTCCATTATGTAAGGGATGCTGCTTGCTGTCTTTGACGTGGTTTTTGAAGACAGGTTCCGAATAAGCAGAGTTAAACCTTTGGGAATAACATGTCAAGTGAAAATGTGTAAAAGAGAAAAAAGAATTCTTGTGAAGAACATTTGTAGCATCAAAATTGGAAGTGAAGATCTTCATACGCTAACCAGAAGAAATTGAAATAATAGATGCCAGGATGATGAATAGCTTGATTAAGGTAGTGGTATTGAGGCAGCGAGTGACACTAGAATTAGTCATGATACTTTCTTTAACCCTCTAAAGCATGCATAAGTCATATTCTAGACTCAGTGTAGTGACTGTACTTGTCTACCATACCCTTCAGTTAATATGTTGCAGTCAATGTTGTTTAGAATATAAGATGTGCTATTCATTTAGTTTCTATTAATATTGAAGTTGCATTGAGTTTTCCACCCTACCCCCTTTTCTTTGCTCTTGCTGAACAGGGAACCTTGCACAAAGGTAATGGAGGAAATGAAACATATTGCATCTACAATTCAGATGTGGCAACTGGTTATGGAGTGGGTGCTTTCTTGTTTCTTCTTTCTAGTGAATCACTGCTTATGGGAGTGACAAAGTGCATGTGCTTTGGGAGGCCACTAACACCTGGGGGAAATCGAGCATGGTCCATTATATATTTTATCTCTTCTTGGTGAGAATTTTGACTTCTTACATGACTATTTTCAGTATTTTGTATTTCTTCTGAAAACAGATATTGAACAAGCTAAATTGTCATAATAAGAATGATATGTTCTGAAAATGTCTACTTCTGTTACTCCAATAAGAATAATTAATGGAGATTTCAGAGTTTGCCTCAACTGTTGAAAGGTTTGCTTGATTGATTATACATAATCCCTTGCTCTCCCTTTTGGCTATAGATTTGGTTACAGTTACCTTGGAAATATTTTTTGTTTCCCAGCATGTGCATTTTGTCATTATTCAAATTAAGCTTCCTGATATTGTGAATTTCCAATAGGCACTCATGAAATGTCACATGATTGTAGTCCATCTATAGCATCATTCTCGCTCCTTCACCATTGAATCATTTGAAGTTCAGTCGTTACATTTCATGCATTTCCAGGTTGACTTTTCTAGTTGCAGAAGCATGCTTGATAGCAGGTGCAACAAAGAATGCCTATCACACCAAATACCGGGAAATGATTTATGCTCAGAACTTCTCCTGTGAAACCTTGAGGAAAGGTGTCTTCATTGCTGGAGCAGTTTTCGTTGTTGCAACCATGATTCTTAATGTATACTACTACATGTACTTCACAAAGGCGACCACTACTCCAGCTTCTCACAAAGCAAATCGAGCCAGCTCTACAGTTGGTATGACTGGATATCCATGATGGATGAAGGGGCACCAAATTGGCAGCCTTGGAGTCAATGGATGTGTCTATTTCTTTCTACTTCTTTTTTCTTTTAAAACTTACAATGGATATGTCTTTTGATTGTCATTATTTTGTAACATAGTGGTTTTTGGGTTGGGTTGGCTTTGTGAGCTGGTGTTACGGTGTTCTCATGGATGTTACTAGTCAAAGGCTAGCTATAAAAATCCAAGTTTAGGAAAGGAGGTTCTCTTTAGCCAAATTTGTGGAACATGCTATCAGGTTTCAGATAAACTTCAAATTGAAAGTCTCTAAAATGTTTGAGCCTACAATGTTTCCCCCTATAGAATTGAACTTTTGAAAGCTTTGCTGAGTATTTGAAGATGAGCAGAGCTGGATTCGAGTTGCTTTTGTTTTGTTACTTTGTTAGTCAAAATCCGATAGAATTTGATGTTGCTATTTGAAGAAGTTTCAAAATGAGTAACAAATTTAACCTCTTCGCATTTAGCCAGGAAGTTATTATTTTCCCTGAAAAAGAAAAATATAAGAAAGATTAGTCATTTTAATTGAATTTAACATGTTTAAATTGCAGGTAGATGCATCTTGGTTTACCTGAACGTAAAAGTAAAGAATACCTATGTATCATGAATTTGTTGACTTTACTACTGTATGTTGTTTAAGTTGTTTTTTTCTTTGGTGTATGAAGTTGTGTACGTGATAGTAATTTTAGATTTATTTTGCAATATTGGTCTTCCAAGCCTACCAAATACATTGAACCCTTAATTTACTAAGCTCAAGACAAAAGACATTTTATCTTATTAATCATGAGCAACTATATATATAATTTTTCCCAAAAAAAAATTCACTAAACAGATAAAGGATACTTTCTGATAATAATGAGTGGAGACAGAAAAAGAGAGAATTTATGTTGACTAATTATTACAGGTAAGAGAGAAACAAAGTCAAATATGAGCTCGAATTCGACCTCGATTTAAATTTTTAAAGTTTGAGGTTGAGGTCAAGTTCCATCTGAATAATTTTTAATTTTTAATTTTTATAATTTTAAACATTAAATTATATGATAAAAATTATTATTATTATTATTATTTATAAAATATAATTAATATTATAAGTAATTAATCGATTTTGAGCCAATTCTATTGAATTTCAACTCTCAACTCAACTATATTATTGAGTTATATACATAATGTTTTTCTTTTCTGTTGAACCATATTAAAATTTGCAAAGTTTAGATTTTTGAATAGGCCGTCAGCGCCATTTGATAAGATGGTGGACAATAGGAAAGACAAATGAAGAACAAGGTGAAGGAGAGAAAGGCAAAGGTAGTAGAAGCTACAAAGTCATCTCATCCTTTTTCATTACTGCTTGCCCTCAGCTGCAGGGCAGGCCAGGGAGCAGAATTCAGATTTCAAAATTTCAGATTTCAGATCATATCCGTTTTTCATCGTTGTTTGATCCTTCTGAGATTGAAGAGCAGAAGCAGAGGTCCATTTTCATTTTGAGGAAACAAACAAAACCTGTGTTTTTTTAATGCTTTCCTTGAACCTGGACGAGGACAGAAAAATATATAAAATTATATATAAATAGTACTACAACGGACATCTCATCCAGAGGTCTACATGCTTGTATATCGGACATAATATAGATACAAATTAGATGATATGATAAATCTTTTTTATATATATATATATATATATGATATTTTTGTAATTATAATTAAAAATATATTAACTGAAAATAAAAATAAGAAACAAAGTAAACACCCCCTAATTACCTTAGAGATAAGTTGTTAAATGATGTTTCCCAGTATTGGATTTTTAGTTTCTTGGTCATCATCAACTCCTACGTACCATATTATGCAAGCATTATAATTTGTAAAAACTCTCTTTTAAGTTTGTATTAACTTTTAATTAAATATAAATTTAATCTCTTTAAAATTGTTATTTTACCTCCCAAAGAATGTATTCTAGTTCTACCCTTATTCTGAAGTCTTTATAAATAAACCTCTAATAAACTTCATATTCGATCATTAACTTCCTAATTTTGAAAATCATCACCATAGCGGCTTCCATCACCCAATTGATTGATCTATATATCCCTATGTTAACATGCCATGCTTGACTTATTCAATTACCATTCTACTTAAAAAATCTGTTCTAATTAATAAAAGAAATTGCAAAATTAAAGTAGTCATCATGCATAAATATAAAGTACTTACTGAGACATTAAAAAAAAAAAAGAGCAAGACGTTTAGAATTTTTATCAATTATGGATCTAATCTTGTACTTTACAATTATCATTTTTAATTTTATTATGTAATGCAATATTTGTAAAAAAAATTTTATATAAATTTATAGCACATATATAAAATTATACAGTAAGACTATTATTTTAAAAAAACGAATTTTATAATATTTATGTTTGATTAGTAATGTTGATAATTATTAAGTTATTATTACACGAAGATTTAACAGCTGAAATGTAATTAGTAGCATATTATGAATAATGAAAGGGGCGTGGGGACAAGGAGTGTAGGGTTGGTTTAGATGTGTCAGTGAAATAGCGTTGTCTCTATGCAGTGCAGGCGCTGAAAGTCAAGACGCGGTGCTTTGTCTAATCGCATCCTCAATCGGAAATGACACATCCTATGCATCCCATGCTCTGCTTCCGCCACCTTTCCCTTCAATCAATTTGCAATTTTGCATTTCATATATTTTTTTTATGTCTCCCTCAAGCTTTTTTTTCTTTGGGATGGAGCAAACAACGTACGTATTAGATAATACAATATATTATCGTTAATTAATATGGAATTTAAAATTTAGCCATTGTCAGATATAAAATTTTTTTTTATGTCATCACTCAATTATAAATTATTATTTTATTAAAAAATTTAATTATAATAATATTTATTTAAAAAATTAAAATTTTTAATTATTTATTAATATATAATTAAGTAATAATATAAAAAATTTTATATGAACAGTAAATTAAAAATAAATAAATAAATATTATATTAAGTTATTAATTATGTATTAATAATTTTTTTAATACATGATTATGTATAAATAATTTAATATTAGTTATGTAATTATCATTGACATTTATTTTTTATACATGGATAAAGATTTATATTGAAATATTAAATTTATATTTAAAATAAAATTAATAATTCACATTTAATGATATAATATGAAAAAAATATATCTTATATCTAATTTATTTAAAAATATCATTAAAATTATTGTTTATAATTTTTTAAATTGTAAAAATATTTTTAGATTAATTTTTATGTTAGTCCATCTCCAAATAAACCTCATTATTTTTACTTTTTAGCTCTCCTCCATCAACAAATTTGGAGGATTAGGAATCAACTCATTCAAACAAGTGCAAATAGGCTAATTGCCGGGTGAAAGACCAATGGACCGGATAATAAACTGACGAATCCGTGGTAGTAAATACACTTGTTCTTATATAGGGAATAGGACTATTTAATGATGATGAAATAATATGACAATATTATGTTAGAGAAATAAATATATAAATAATTTTAAATATAATTAATAAATTTTATAATTCATTCATGTAAGTTTTTATATAATAATATTTACGTTTATTTCTCTAATAGAATAATATTGTTAGCACTTGAATAAAAAAAAAATATCTGATCTCTTATAAAATCAATCCTTTAATATTAGTATTTTTCTTATTTTTAAATAAATATATAATTTTTATTACTTAATTTTATTTAATAACTTTTTTTAATACTAATTGAATTCTGTTAAAGTGTAAGTGGAACATCACATTCTAGTTATAGGAAAAAAAAAAAAGAAGCGATGGCATGCATTGAAAATCACAAGAATGCATCAAGATTTGGTAAATGATACCAAAGACGGTACGGTCGGCGGTGCAACATCAAACTGGGAGATCATATCTTGTTACGTACGTTAAATCTCGACACTAACTCAACACTCTGCCGCGATTCGCGCTCCACCTTTCTCGGCTCCCTACCCCCGTTTTCCTTCTCCTCCTGTCTCTCTTTTCCTTGTACCTTTTCTTTCTTATTCGGTCTTTTTTATGTTATGCTTAATTTGCTGTCCTTATCTCTCTAATTCATTTTCTACTTACTTCTTTTTTTTTCGCTTAATTTTCTCTAATTTTTCATCCTTTTTATATTGTCTCTTCATAATCCTATCGAATTTGAATTGACTGGTTTAACGATACTCAACAACAAGCACAATCTACCAATTAGAATCGCCAACATCTCCAATATTAGTTCTACTTTTCCTCAAGATGGCATCAATTCTATTGTCATGTAACAAACTTAAAATTTAATCTGCCAAAAGGTGCGTATCGTGATCTAATCCTCTAAATTGACGAATTCATCTTCTCATCGATCTTACCAGATCCACCCTTCCCAGCTTTATCCAGCCATGATTCTTCTTTCCTACTACGTTTTCAGCTTTTCCATAGCATCAGTGATGTTAGCCCCGTCAATGTTGTAGCGTAGTTCTCTCATGTGTTCCTCATCCTCACCCCATCTTTGCTCATTTGGGACTTTTATACAAGGATTGAACCTTTCATTAACAAAAGGGGTTTAGAAGCTATTCCAATGGGGGAAAAGGAATTAAATGGAGTCATTTTGTAACTTGAATCTTTCGGAAAAGGACCCCTCACTACAACAACAGTGTTGTACTTTCTACTGTATAAAAAAAAAAAAACTTTTTAGCCTAGGTTGTACTCCCTTTAAAATGTTCTGGGCCTGCTGATTGCTGAAATGGGTACAAAGCCTTAGCGAAAGTTGTCAAAATTATTATTATTTTTTTAAGTACAATGGTGACACGTATGTTTAAATCTATGATATCTTATAAATTATTTAAATATCTTATTATGGTTCCCCTTAATGATTTTGTCCTCAAAATTATTTAAATCATACAAACAAAAACATAAAACCTACAAAAAAAAAATAAATTAAGCTGTTGTATCAAAATTTAACATATAATTAATTTTTATGATAAATTCATATATGTGTGTGTGTGAGTGTCCATGTGTATTCCTTATGATTGATTTATATTTGTGTAAATCAAAATTATTTTTATACAAATAAATTTTTTATAAAATGAGTATTTTATAAAATCTATCATTAAATTGGAAGTATAGTTCACCACATCACACTCGTAAAATTTTATTTTACTTAAATATTTTTCAATTCATTAACTTGTAACAAAATTGACGTGTAATATAATTTTCAAACAAATAAAAGTATACACTGCTTAATAACATATTCATAGTTACTTAAAATTTATAAAATTTAACGCGTAAGTTTTTGTCAGCATAATAACTAAGTACAAATTAATTTATAATAAAAAAAATTTTATATGATACAAGATTGAGATCTATATTTTTATACTAAAATATTAAAGTAAGTCACGGATTTCCGAAACTGAATGCACTCTCGGCAAAGTGGCGCGTGGTAGTTTTTTTCTGAAGTACTCTGCAAGTATTTGTTCAGCCTCCCTAACCGTCTCTCACCGACATGCACATTTCAAACTGCAAGACCTAAGCTAACGCCACGTACTTACTGTTAATATTATAGTAACACAATAATCTTTTCAAGAGCTTAATTATAGCAATTTGATGTAATTAATAAATGTGTATTAAAAATAATTTTCATTATTTAACAGTATCACATAATTTAAAAAAATTAATTATATATAATAATAATATAATAAATTTAATTTTAATTAACTGCTAGTGTAATATTTAATTTTAAGTCATCAAATCATTAAAAAAATTAATTAAAATAATAATTACTTTAAACATTAAATATTTAATAATATATGATTAGATGATAGTATAAAATAATTTTATACTGATAATAGATTAAAATTAAATCATAATATAATTATTTGAGATATGAGAAATTTTCAACAATATGATAATATAAAATTTAAATAAAATTAGATGATATTACATAATCTTGAAAGGAATTTTTTTATATTCTTATCAATTGTAACTCTATTCAAAGAGTAATGTTACATTCATAGAAAAAAAAAAGTAATGCTACACATTTAGAAAAATTAATTAATTTTTTTTAAAAAAATTAAATTAAAATTAAGAATAATTATTAAATAAAATAAAATGATAGAATTTTTCATCTATTAAAAAAATTAATAAGCATGTCAAATTATTGGCAAAAAAAATTTTAACTATATTTTCATATTCAAAATATTCTAACTATTCATTCTCATGTATCTATAACGGAATTCGAAGAATTTAAAGAAGAGGATTGTATTATGCATGTGCTTAAGTTATGTAAGTAATTTCCTAAATCAATAATATATTGGTATAAGCGGGTGCTGCGGGTAACAGTTTCACGTGGGCCAGTGGGAGTGCGCCATATCTCCCCCTCCCTCTCTTAAAAATAGCTAGCCGTCAATTCACTCCATTGGTTTTTCCTCTCAAGTCACACTCTGACATGAAATCCCATACATACAAAACACTCGAGAGAGACACAGACACACGGACTGAGACACACCAGTCTGCGAACATAATCACACTCCAAGTTTCGTTTTTGGTTTTTTTTCTCTTTCTTCTTTTTTGTTTCTCAACCCTGTAGAGAGCCGTTTCCTTCTGGTTTAATTTGAACAAGTGAGTAGTGTTTGGGAAGTGGTATCAGCAAAGGCTCAAAATTTATGTGGGTTTTTCTCCGGCCATGTGGTTCCCCGGCGGCAGGAGACTCCTCTACCTCTCTGTGGTGGCGCTACTTGTGATCTCGGTGTTACAGATGTGGGTCTGCTGCCACTCATGCCAAGTTGGGGCGATTCGTACATTCCCTGCAAATGCAGTGGCCAAAGTGAAATTCAGCCAAGGCATTATGGATAAGAAGAGCAAGGAGGATCTGTTCCATAAGTACTTCAGTGGAAGGACTTCTGGTCCAAGCAACAGAACCGAAAATGGATTTGATGAAAGCAAAAGAAAAGTACCCAGTTGCCCAGATCCTCTCCACAATTAACAAGTAGAATTCCATCCAGTTTTTCCTAATTTATCTGCCTTTGATTTTTTTTTAAATATTAAATATATATTTTGGTTGAAGCTCATCCAAAATACCCACGTTTTTCTCATCATTTTCTTTCTAGTAATATATCTGCTTATTGTTGAATATGAGGGAAAACCGGGGGTATTTTGGTATATATATATATATATATCTAGAACAAAAAAATTTCTTCTTTTCTCATCGATGGAGGATCCAGAATATGAATGATAATCATCAATATTATGCTTGTGCATAGCAGCTGCTGAAAGAGGTTCAATTTTAGTTAGAGTCAGTTTTTTGCTGGGATTTTTTTTTTGCACTGTTGCCTAGCTAGAATCTCTGTAAGTACTGTACTACTTGCATCCTTCTTTTCTTTGAGCTTTTTCTGTGAGGGCTGAGAAGGGGAAACAGCAAAAAAAGACTGGCAGATATATGTAATAAAAAAGAAAGGGATTCTAGCCTTTCAAGATGTACCTATAGCTATGACAATATCAAAGCAATTATTTTCCCTCCTCTTCTCCCAATGCAGAAATAAGATTACTGCTTCCCTCACTATGAATGACAAAATTGTTTGATGGTTCAACAAAAGTGTTAAGAAGTTAAACCACCTTTATTGAAGTTCAGTGCACAGTCTGCATTCTGGATGATGATCCATTTAGCTGTATTCGGTAAGTTTCTCACCTTTATTGTTTGATTCTCTCACATGTTTTCTCTACTTCCTTAGCAAATTGGGGATTGTTCATTTCTCTACCCTCCACTGCTTTCAAAAAATTTTAACAAAAGATTTGATCTGGAATCTGATCTCCAGACTAACTTTGATCAGAAAATATTAGCTGTCGGTTTTCATGGACTTGAATAGGGATATTCATTTGCCCATATGTTAAGTGGATTCGAATCCAATGATACGTTCCTTTTTACTAATTAACCAATGATTAAGTAATTAATTATACAATTCGTATCACTATACCAATAGAATAGTCCATTAATTTGTGTGCGAGTTGACAGCATGATCTGAAAATATAGGGTCTTCTTTTATTTATTTAATTTCTTCTTTGGTCGAAAAAAGTTGAGACATGGCAAAAGATAAGTCAAAATTCACTTACGAATTGCAATTGCTTTGTTTCGTGAAAGCACCGTACAGATGGTAACCTGTGTTATGGACTTTGGAAGATCCGTTTCAATTTTTGATCTGATTAACTTTCTGTCAAATTGTTATATAGAAGCAGTGAATTTTTCACAGTTATTTCCTTCGCACAGGTTTCAAATATTCGAATTACTTGCATGTTTCATGTATCATTATGCCTCAGCGGCAAGAGAGTTTTAAAATATAATACTTTAAACCATTATTTTTTTTAATATCTAACTTTTTTTTTTTTGAATGATATCAATTCTTCTTTTTTCTCCCCCTTAAAATCTTGTGTCCATGCTTTGTTTCCGACGTTCATTGAAGGTACAAAGTTCATATACAAAATTGATATGTTCCTTTGTGACTTAAATATATAAATATGATAGAGAATTACAACTAAAATAATTGACCTCAAAGGAAATGGAAAATAACTGTCTTCGGTCTTATTTTATTTTAGAATATGGATTACACCTATGTACGAAAAAATATATAAATATCAAGTTTTGAATAAAATTATGAGAAATTCCCCAACATGATAAGTTAGCATATAACCAAGTATATTATTGTTACGAGCATCTTTTTATCTTGAATTATTGGTGGTGGCCTATATTGAACTTATGTACATGATGACAACATTATATTAATAGACTATTCATTAATTTGGTAACATGATTAATCAATTTAATCAACTTGGCCATCCTGTCCGAATTGGAAAATGATCGTAAGGAAAGAAAAACAAGCATCATTCCTTGTACATATGATTAGACAACTGAATTTAATTAGCAAGAGGAAAAGAAAAAAAAAAAGATGAAGACAATCAAGGATAATATGGTAATCTTTAGTTGAGTATACTTTTCATAGTATAAAGGGTATTTTTTTCAAACGTGGTGTCCTTTAACTAATAATATAACTAAATGAAACAAAGATACCACATAAGCTAAATGTTAGGTGGATTTCAGTCCTTGTAAACTAAATGTGTTTTCTGAAAGCTTGCCTCCAACTTTTTAATGATTATCTTTCTGTCTCCTTGCAACAAAAGTGCCTGAAGACACCCATGCATGGTTGAAAAGGCCAAGAAAGAAAAAAGTTTGATTTGGTTGAATTCAAGGGAATTGATTAGTTTTTGTTCCATTTATAGTGTGATCTTTGGTTTATCTGTTGTTGGTATGCTGCAAAACCCAAAGAAGAGAACAAAGGGTTATCGTATTCTGGTATTTTGGGTGCTTATGAGAGGGACTAGAGGAAGAAACTGAACGTGGCAGAGAATTCGATGTGGGAAAGCGCCACGTATTATGCGGCGAAGAAGAGGTTTTTAATAAAAGCTGCCAGTGAATCGTAGTCTGGTGCTTTGTCTGCTTGCATTTTGGATTTGGAATCAACTTGACTTTCTACACAAGTTAGCTCATCGATGCATTTTTTCGCCCACTGCCAATCTTCTCTCTAATGACCAATATTGGGTTTTCTTTCTCTCTCATCCAATATCGTTATCTTTCTTGGAGATTTTCCATCATTTTCTATTGGCTTTTTTCATTGTGAGACCAATTTTCCTTGTCAAGAATGCATATAAATAGACATCGCCATTAATTTGTTAATGATATGTCGACCAATTTGAAAGATGCACATGGATTGTGGCTGGTCTGTATAGGCTGACCTATAACTCCTGAGATGTGTGTCGGAGACTTGGAGTTTGGGTTACCAAAGAGGCACTAAGCTGATTCTGATATCTGATGGGCTAAAGCTTCGTTATTTACGTATCTTGTGTTGTGACCACTTCACTAAAATCCGCATGCAATTAATATATGCATTTACCCCCAGCAAAGGAGCAGAACATTTATATACGAAGGCCAAACATGCCGCATTTCCTTTTTGCAGAGAAGCTTTTTTTTTTTGGTACAGTTTTTTGCAGGGAGGCTTGTGGAGGAAAAAGAATTACCAAAATTTAATAAATTTTATTTTTATATATTCTTTCCCGTGATTCGTGAACAATAACTTCATTGAATTGGCGAATGACCTATACATGAAATTCTACGAGTTCTAAGTAGGAGCAAAATGAGATTCTATATAGAGAATGCCTAGGTTTAGTATCAGTATTGTCAAAATAATCAAATTCGACAACAATTGACCTTGTTCAAGTTGGATCAAGTCCGTTTGTTTGTGTTCTTCACCAGATAGAAAAAATGAATCCAAGCCAGATCCTTTCCAGGTCGGGCTTATTTCCACATAAGAAACAATTGCTAAAGAGAAGGAACAACACACCTGCTTCATTGTCCGCATGCACTGCATTTTCTATTGATTTGTTCTCAACGACTGATTCATCACAGCACTCAAAAACTACATTTGAATCTTTATCAGTCTCAGGACTGACTTCCAGTTTTAGATTTGACTCATGTGGTTAAAACAATGAGAAACATAGTATAATTTATAAAATTATTAAATGTTGAAATTTTTTTTCATAAATAAATAATAAAACTTCACAACACCATACATTTAAACTAAAATATTAATAAGGATTTATTCAATTGGTAATAATTAAAACACTTTACTTGTAAGGTTTAAGTTAATTTAATCCCCGCTATCATCAATTGTCCATAAGTGCTATTTGCAGGCTATCACTAAAAAACGTGTAACCTCCCCTCCCCTTACGCTCTGTCTTTACCAGCAAAAAAATTATACTAAAATTTTGATTAAAATAAAAAAACACTTAACTTTTGGAAATAAAGGAATAGCCCATTTGAGCCTCTAATTTTTTTTTTCCAAATATATTTATGTAAATGGGTCAGCCCGTAAATGATGTCTAAGGTAATAAGGTTGCATTTAATGCTTCGTACTTAGAGGAGATATATCGTGTTGGGCTTACCCCGGATCAAAGGTCTTGTTCTGAACGGCAATCGGAAAGAATCGAAGGACTGTGATATGAACTCTAAACACAAAAATAGAAATACTAGCTATGTGAGAGCTTTAAAATAAGTTTTTAAATATTTTTATATATTTTTAAGATGATAAATATTTTATTTTTTATTTAATACTTATTTTATTAAATAAGAAGATTATTAAAAAAAATTTAAAAAGATATAACAAAACTCTTCTCAAAAACTTCGAGCCATCTATATATATAGCATTACTGACTACTCGATCCAGCCTCTCCCGCATAGCATCGGCATCATTTTTGTTGTTAGTCCATGTGTACTAATTTCCTTCTGGATTAATATCGACAACTCCACATTCATCTAAGTTTTGGACAAAGAAATTCTAAATCAAAGCTAGCAGAAGCGTTGACTCTAAAATTTGGGTTGAAACTGTCATAATTTATGTCTAACATTTCTGAGGGCATAAAAATTTATATACAAGACACGTACAAATAATTACATAATATATGGAGCAGCAGATGGTCTACCTCCTTTGTATAGATACATTCTTCCCCATCCCCTTCTTAACTTTTTATATTGCTGAACTAGCTAGGCAAAATCGTAATTGTAGTCATCAGGACTTCCTATTGGCTTGTACTCTTGATTTACAAAATCACCGCCCAGAGAAGATCGACGCTGTGCATAATGTGGGTAAAGATACCAGTTGCAACCCTTCTCGCAGTAGGAACCACTGCGAAACCCCAAAAACTGCCCTATTTCGTGGCCATCCTGTTTCAACAAGCAATTGTATCTTATCGTTGTCAGAAGCTTGAGTTCAACCTCGAGAATGAGTGGCTTTATGTTGGAACCATCCAAGGCACCCTCTTTGATGTCGTCTTCGCTTGATATGCATTTCACATGCACAATTCCTGGTATTTCTGATGTTATGCTAACTGTTAACTTTGGATGAAGCAATTCGCTCCAAAGGGAAGCGTCCGAGAAGGGAACAAAGAACAATGTAAGAAACAAACTGAGATTAAAGGAGGCTTTTCCACCACCATAGCTACCATCCATTGTAGAAGTTGGAGGGGATGACGTGCTATTTTCACCTCTATATATTTCTCTGCATGGCCAGGGCGGCGTCACAATGATCTGGAAGGATGAGTTAGGGTTGTTGCCCTGCTATTAATTATATGTAGCTAGGTTGTCTCTTTGTTTAATTGCTTTATCCAACCATGTAGAGCCATTGCAGTTCAACGCGTTGTTAGCAACAAATTATGTGTAATTTGTGTTTTTCTTCTTATATTTAGTAGTAATCAGGTATTTATTCCCCCGTCCTTATCAATGAGTTGGCATGCATATTCGGTTTTGTTTAATACAGTTAAAATTCGGATTTTAACAAAATATTTATATTTAAGACATTAATTCTTCTCAGCTTTAAAACATTGATCAATACTTATTTTGTGTTTATTTCAACATTTTTTTTTTGCAAAGGAATATGTGGGTATTAATAAAAGAAAAATATTATACAGTTAAAATTTTTTTATAAGAATTTTTGAAAAATAATTTAACATATTTATTAACTCTTTAATAAGTGAATGATTTTTATCATTTAATTTTATCTAACAATTCTTTTTAATTTTACTTGAATTCTATTAAAAATTTTGAGTATTTTTTCTGATTATATAGTATTACTCTTAATAAAAATAAGTCAATTTAGCAAAAATTAGAAGACAATAAAGTATGAAATGTTTTCAAAACTCAAGAAGTTAATTACTAAAAAACAATTAAAGAGATGGCTAGTTCTTTACCCCATCCCACATATTTTCTGATGTCAGGGTGACTGATACAAATGCAAGGGATGCGATTGAGACCGCAAACCAACATCAATGAAGAAGTCTATCATGTACCAAACGGTACTGTCATTGTTTTAGCCAGTCATTAACTATCCGTTGAAATAAATTCTTTTTGTCGAAGATGAACTTTGATTACATTTTTTATTTATATTATTTTATACGATTAATTAGTTTTTTATTATTTGAAAAGTAGCTCAAAACCAGTTGAGCACGTGAAGAGTAACAAAAATAAAATAAAATAAAATAATACTATTTGATACTACAAATAAAATATATTTAATATGATTAAATTTTATTTTAGGTTATAATATATTTTAAATTAAATAAATTAAATATTTAATATATTTATCATTATAAAATTTATAACAAAGAACGTGAACCATTATAAATATGTCTTAGCATTATAATATGTTTTAAAAATTAAATATTATTTGATATTATAACATTCAAATTAAATAAATTAATAATTTTAAATTTAATATATATTGATATAATTTTTTATTTGAAAATTTTGGATAAATTGTATGAATTGTGCCATGTAATTAGAAAATAAGTAATAAATTATTGTATACTAATAGATAATTTAAAAAGTACTACATATTAAATAAACAATATATAATTAAAACGAGATTATTTACCTCAAACAAATTAAGACGTAATTGCCAAGCAAAGGCTGAAAAACACTTAGCTCATTGATATGGAAATAGCATATTAATTAATGAAACCACAAGAAAACCATGGGCGAATATATTCTACCAAACAAAAGAGAGAGACTTGGATTTTGGAGTAAAGGGGCTCCCCATTTTGGGGAGCTCCGGTGTTCTTTCTTATTACTACACTTGCTCATGCTTATGCCCACAATAACACACACGGCACTCCTCTCTCCCCATTGCTTTTTTGCATCACTTTCACCAACACTTTCTCTTACCAATGCTTATCCAAGCCCCACATTTACCTCTCTGCCCCCTCCCTCTCATCTCGTGGTTCCACTTGTAATTCACCTTTGCATGCAGGGCTATCATGAAATCCAACACAGCCAAAACAAATACCCTTCTTCCTTTTCACCCAACCACAATTACATTTATGCAAAGCAAAACAGGTAGAAAAAAAACAACCCAATAGCAATACAATGGAAAACCACTGCAGCAGTGACCGTGCCCACATTTTACCCTGACTAATTACTTGGTGCTAATAAATACCCCCGGAACCCCCAACCCCCCCCCCCCACCGTACACAACCCAAAACCAAACCATGAGACTGAGCTGCAATGGGTGCCGCATACTCCGCAGAGGTTGCAGCGACAACTGCACCATCAGGCCCTGTCTTAAGTGGATCAACTCCGCCGAGTCCCAAGCCAACGCCACCCTCTTCCTTGCCAAATTCTACGGTCGTACTGGCTTGCTCAACCTCATCAACGCCGCCCCCCATCACCTTGCCCCAGGTGATCATCAACCCCACCCCACCCCATATACAGTTACTAATATTTATATACGTGTATTTTCTTTTTTGTTATTTTCAACATTTAGATATTGCTAACTAGGAATGAAATCGAATTCGAACCTCTCATACTTAATTAAGATTTTAATTATATCACCTGGTTTTTCTTCTTTTTTTTTTATTTCATTGGTGAGTTAAAACTTAGAGCGAAGGCAGATTTGATTTCATGTTCTTGCTTTTTTCCGCAAAAGAAATTACCAATAAAATAACTAATACCTTTTTTCGCTTTAAATTTCACTATATATATGTTTTTATACATCTAATAATAAGAATCTAACTAGTTCTTTTTTTCCATGAAAATTTTCAGCTGTGTTCAGGTCATTGTTGTTTGAGGCCTGTGGGAGATTAGTGAATCCGGCTTATGGGTCACTGGGCTTTTCTGGATGGGGGAGTGGGCCGGATGCCAAGCTGCCGTTGATGCTGTGCTGACGGGATCCGAGAACAATGACGTGGCAGCTTCTGATTGGCACAGAACAGGCACACCTGGTGCTGATCATGTTCTCCCAGCCTGTGACGTACGCCACGTGTTTAGAGCCACTTACGTGGACGACGCGGGCAGAAGAATCCGGTTCAAGAGGGTCGGAAAAGTTATCAAGCCGAAACCCAAAGTGGGTTCGGTTGACTCGGCTGTGCTGTGGAAATCAGATTCTGATTCTGGCCAGAGAGGGAGTCATGAGATTGACGAGGGAAATAAAGAGGGGCCGGAGAGTGAGAGCGTGGAGGCGTCGTTGGTGAGCCAGGATGAACCGAACCGAGTCGATGAAACTAAAGTGGGTTTGGAACTCACTCGAGTCTTGGATCCATTCAAGTGCACAATGCCAATCAAGCATTGACAAGAAAAAGACATAAAATGTGCCCGTGTTTAGTTTTGTTTGATGTGCATTTCTCCTTTTTCTTTACTACTATTTTTTCTTTCTATGTTGAACTTCAGAAGGAAAAAAAAAAAAAGCATTGGGAATAGGCAAATGTAAATGTTTGTGTTGAGAGGGGCTTTTAAGTGGAACACAGATACTCAAGTTGTATGCACCTGTTTTGGATCCTTTTCGGCCATCATTCAACATAGCTTTATATATGACTGAGACCAATTTTGTCCCCCATGTTCATTAGAAAGAAGATGTATGATTATCTAAGCATTTATCACATGGGGACGGTGAATTATAATCCATCTTTCAACAGTATATTAAACTTGGATTGTAAGAGTAGCCATTGGATGTGGTCATATTGGTATTTTTGTTGGGTTGTATTAGTGCCAATGTTACTGATGGTTTAAAATTTATTTCAACTAGGAGTATGTTTAGATTAGAAGAAAAGAAAAGAAAAATAAAGACTTATTTTAAAATATTTAAAATAAATATTTTTTTTTCTTCTCTTTCTCTTTATTTTCCATAATCCAAACATAACCTTAAGCGTTTGGATTTGGTTTGTGACTTCTATACTAGCTTTGCTTAAATTTAATTCAAGTTCAGTCGGAAATGTTTGATAGTATATGTGTAACTCTAAATAAATTTCAAAGTGATAATTCTAATGGTACATAAAGGGTATGATTTTGTGTGAATTGTATATTTAGTATTAATGTTTAAAGAAAGAATAATATAAAACTTAAAAAGGTATTTACTTTTGTATGTCTAAGAGTTATTAGAGTATATACAGATTTGCATAAATTTTGTTTTCTTTAACATAACCCTATACAGATTTAGGGATAAATTTTATAGAAGAAATGACCGTGTCTTACCATGTGAATTCTATACACTTAAGAGATATGGAGTACTGAAGTACGAA
Source organism: Castanospermum australe (assembly GCA_019955255.1). Classification (NCBI taxonomy): domain Eukaryota; kingdom Viridiplantae; phylum Streptophyta; class Magnoliopsida; order Fabales; family Fabaceae; genus Castanospermum; species Castanospermum australe. The sequence continues at coordinate 524,797 of NSJW01000935.1, forward strand.
TGAAAACGATAAATTTTTTTTCAAAACTTGATGTGTCAAAACATTTGAAGCTACTTTGAATGATTTTCAAGATGACAACAGCAATTCAACAATAACCAAATATGTAAGCAAGATAATAATTCGTGCTCATAGACCATATATGTTTCATAATATAAAACTATATATTCTCAATCATGCATGAGTTACATGAAATTAAACTATCAAACAATATAATATCTCGTAAGAACTGATTCACAGATTAAATTTGTAAGATTTCCAACTTGCCCGTCATATGATGTAAACAAAATTTACTACGTACAAATTATATCATATGATGTAAACAAAATTAAGCATCTCCAAAATAAAAATCATATCTATCATCTAACCGTTTTTGACAAATCCAAAACTCACAATTAATGATAGCCCACAAATGAACAATTAAAATGGCAACACTATCAGAGACATTTTTGATTGTTTTGATATTTACATCTAATTGAGTTGTTTATTGTCTTCTTTTGATTAATTTATCTAATCAATCTCAACAAGACAACAATGATCATCGTAGTCGTCTAGAGAGTGGACTTGAATGTGGCAACCTGAGCTTTTGAGCTTATTAAGAAATACATGCATTATTGGATTTGTATATACATTCAGTTGCAAACTGGAAACCAACAAATTAATACCTGGCAAAAATTTAATGGTAGAGCAATGAGTGCTAGCTTTTATTAATTTAGCAAAGGAAAAGCTGATGCTGCAAAGGAAGCCCTCTTCACAAACCTCCCTTTCATTCTGGGTCTCTTCTCAGCATTCAATTTCCTAACCTCGTACCTTATTTTCTTCGAGAACAACCTCGTTCGCCGCTTTTCTCTGTACCTTGACACCCTTGCCTCTCTGCCCCCGTCTACCATTACTGGATGGCACCCATATCCACCCAATTCACCATAAGGATGATGAAGCTCCGTTCCACAAGTTCCCTGGTTAAAATTAGCACAAAGTTTCTTGTCAAACAATATCACCTAAATATTCAAACATAATCAAACTACCATCCATCATTAGGTTTACCACAAACAAAAATCTAGCTTAACTCCCGTGTTTCATATTAGATACATAATGACATTACAAGAAGGCTCGAAGTAATTTTCTACTATTTATGGTAAAAGTTGAAATTTGAACTTAAACAACTGTGCTAGTTGGACCCATCTAATAAAGTTGTTTATAGAGCATTCAACTATTCAAGAATCAGCCTTTATTAGAGAGAGAATAAATTTTAGAGATGAAATAGAGTTAGCTGTGAATCCGCATTCCTGGAAAAAAATTTTAAATTAAAAAATTGGAGAATAAAAGTGACTAATGAATCTAACAGATTGGTGGTGACTTTAGTTAAATTTATCAGAATATTAAGATACCAATTGGAGCATGATTAATAAATAGGCAAAGAGGGACAAAGCCAAATACCATGCATTCAGGCCAGCACTCATCTGGGTTGAAGTCTGGTTTGTCACCAGTAGTCCACGGAGACTTCTGGCTAGCCCAGGCAGTGATTACTGCCTCACAATCTAGCTGCAACAATATCTTCTTCTTTGCCCTGTCATTTTCTTTGAGTTCTCCACCATTCTTCATATCTTTTGCCACATCCAAAGCAACCTTCTCCTTCACCTCTTCACCTGTTGCATGAGAGTCATAGTCAAAGCTCAATTCAAATGGTTCTCTTCCTATCTCCATATCATCTGCCTCAAGCTTGCAGGCTCTGACAGCATCCACTCCTGGGCTCTCTTCCTCTTCCTCCTTCACCTTTCCACTGCCCACAGAACACTCCCACGACTCCTCCTTTTTTCTATCAATCAGCCCCAGCTCTTCCATTCCTATGCACTCAGTTTCTAGCTCCCTACAAAATAAGCTCTCAACATCAGCTGCAAACTCGGCAAGTTCAATATCCGATGGAAGAAACCCATGTAAGCCTTCCTCCCCAGGATTGTTATAAGCCAATGAAACTTTGCTCTCGCTTCCCTCGGTGCCCTTGTTTTCAACCTCAAGAGCATCAGCCATTGGTAGAGCTTCAGCTGAAGTCACCGAAGATGGAGGAGTGCATAGCTCACCCACAAAGGGATCGAATATGGGTACCCTATAAAGAAGCTGCTCCTCGTTCTCTTCGCAGGGATTCGTCTCATCCGAACCCACTTCCGGCACCAGATGGAATGGGTTCCTCGCCGGCTGGTCATGCGCCTTAGTTGTTTGACGGGTGGTCGATTGCTTCCCATGTCGCGGTGTTCGAGCTTTCTTGGTGAACCCTCGGTACCACGATTGAGCCCAATTGAGTTCCCCAGCAGAGGAGTTGTACGACGCCGTTTTCAAGCGGACTCTTTCATGCCTGCGAGCCAATGGATTAGCTGAGTGAACAGAAGAGTCACAAGCTTGGCAGAGGAAGGCATCGTCGGCAGCACAGTACCAGCGTGCTCGTTTGCTTATGCAGCTATCGCAGGCTCTTGCGGTTTTGCCACCAACGGCGTTTGCCACGTTCTTAGCTGAAGTCATCAGACTTTTATCTGGGTTTTGGACCAAAACAAAGTTAGAAGCCAATAGGCAAAACCAAACCACCACTCAAGAATCAAATTGAAATCCTAAGGGTTGGTGGGAATTACAAAAAATATTGGGTTTAACTTGCTTTCTTTAGTCTTTTGATGCCAAAAAGTGAATGCAGTACAATTATTTCAATGTAGAAACGTAGAATGAACGAGAGAAGGAAGGGGGTGTGAGCGTGAGCGCGACCCACCAGAGGTGCTTTTGCAGTGCATTTAACAGCGAGAGATCGTTCGGGTTTGCACTTTTAGCAGCTTGTCCCGGGGAAGGACTGAACTTTTGGGTCCACAAGGGAAGGCCTTATCTGGTTTTTAATTGGTGGAGCATGTAAAGTTCATCCTAATCTCTGCCTTCTCATTGGCTGGCTCTCTAATCGGAGGGATTTCTGGTGGTGACCCACATCAAACATGCCCTAAGGATGAGCACGAGCCCCATCCTGGAAAGAAAAAGAAAATTATCCCTGCCCAATTTTCCTTGCGAAAAATTTGAATGAGACCCGCTTATTAATTAGTTTGTCTCGCTTCAGCCCTCCGCGTCATGCCTGGGTTGGAATCCCTGACTTTTATTCTGCGGTCCCCTGATCCATTTCTCTCTCTCTCCCACTCACTATTATAGCAACTCTAAACTTTTCTCAATTATTTCTGCTTCAACTTTGTGTGACAGTGTAACCGATGGAACCTTGCCAGCTAAAATTAACCATAACTTCATGTCCATATCGTCTCATCTAATTACGGAGTATTTAAGAAATATCAAAGAGGGTGTTTGGTTTCACGTTTGTTGAGCCAAACGTGCATTTAAAATGTACAAACGAGCTTTCATGCTCAAAGAATTATGTTTGCCAAAATATACGGTGAACCATACTTTGACGTGCTTTTGTTCTCAAACCAGAGTTTGCTATGAAGTGAGATAGAGTTGCTTTTGCGTTTGTTATTAAATGTGTCTGCTGAAAACTTTTATAGTTAAAAAGACTATAATAACCTTATGGATATGTAAGTCTGGACTGTAGTTCACTTACTTCGTTTTTATATTAAAGATATATATTAAAAAAGAAGAATATATTTATTATTTTAAAATTTTAAAATACTATGTATATTTAAATTTTAATTTAATAATATCACAAAAATTAAAAAAATAAAAAACTAATTATTACAAAAACAATGAAATAAAATAAAAATGATAATATGGACAAAGTAATATGAAATTTATACCTTTTTTTGTTAATTATATACCTAAAAGTAATTTTTATCAATACAATCCAAACAATATTTATTATGTCAAAATAAATTTTTAAATAAAAATTTTTAAACATAAATCACTTTATTATAAATTCACTTTTAACTAAAATTAAGTTTATAAAATTAAGTTTATCTAAAATCAAGTTTACAAAATACAATCCAAACATACACTAAGTATTCCAGGGACTAGCACGTATGTTAAAGCATCATTCTGTGTTGTTAATAGCAGGAGGCCATGGCAATTGAAGCTCTCACAGAAGACAAGAAGCTATTGGTTCAGGATGATGGGTATTTGTCTCATTGACCTAAGCTTCAAACGAGGTGGATAAGTCGTGAGCGCATTTACCTTTGTCACCAAACCTCAAAGGAGTGAGCCTTTTCTACCAGGCCAACGCAAGATGTACTTAAAAGTTGAAATCCTGCTTTTGTTTTAATTACTTCACCCGGTGCGTCAATATAAAATTAATAACATCCAGAATATCATATTCAAGTAACATCCAGAATATCATATTCGATTAATAAATTTTACGCAAATTTTCTACAAATAACGTCCAGAATATCATATTCAAACATTTAGATAATTACATCAAGAGAGATATAACTTCATCTCCCTCCCTAACAGAATAAATAAATTAACCCTTAGGATGTTACTATAGTACTATAAAGACCCAGAAGACAGAAATGTTCTTTGAAAAGTAATTTGGTTAGGAAATAGGAAACAAAGTAAAAAGTTGTAATAAAATATGGTTCAGAGCAGAATGTGGTTTAAGAACGCAATGGATAAATTATTTATTCTCAAAGTTTTCTTACGAGGAAAGGGAGAGGAAAAATCTCATTTTGGATAAACAGGAGATTTGGATCAAGAAAAGAGATGCATTAGGTTGACAAATCATATAAATGATGATAACTTGATAAGAATTTGGCTATGGTTAAAATATTCAAAGGCGAATGGATATTACAGTGGCGTGGAAATTATGATAAGTTGATAAGAATTTGGCAATGGTAATACTAAAAGTATTCAGAAAAGTGAATGGATATTGTAGTGGTGTGTAGACTTCTCAATTCTCAATTCTCTTCGACATGCCTCCAAAGTCCAAACCTAGCCCCAGATGCAAATGTTGGCAAGGACTGAGGACTTTCTCGTGGGAAATATACACGTCGACATATTCCTTACGTGATAAGGACTATTCCTATTTATTTCCATTCTCTTTCTCTCTCTTCCCCTTCACATGGCAAATTGGAATCTTTTATTGAGTTGGATATATACACTTGATGCCGAAATCGATAGGTACAAATAAATGAAATAAAAAGTAAATGCATTTAAAATTCTTTTCTTTTAAATATTTTTTTATTTGAATCAAGAATATTTTTATAGGATATTTCTTTAAGCCTGAATAATAATAGTATGACCTTTCTTATAATATGAGATTTTTAAAAATTAAATCGTAATTTTTACATTTAGAAATATAATTTATTTTTATAACGCCAATATCTTGTGGGGTTTTTTTCTTAAATATTGTGTCAATTTCATGATGTATTTTATCAGTAATTTATGTTCTAATATCATGGAGAAAAAAAAAACAATAAAAAAATGATAAAAATAAAAAAATTATCACCCACATTATTTGATATCATTTAATATAAAAGGAATGATGCTTCTTACCTTTGTTTGATTTTATGAAGGAAACAAATGTAAATGCATATAAATAAGTGTTTAATTATTTTATTATTTTTCATAACTCATAATATCATGAGAATTATTTTTTATTTTTTTGTTATACTTTATTAAGTTTTAATTTTTTAACAATTTCCTTTTCCTTTCAATTTCAAGAAAAAGATGCAAAAATGTAAGGATTTACAAAAAGTTCATCACTTTAAATATTTTTATTTTCACTAATAAATTGATATCATATAGGGGATAGCCCCAATTCTTTAGCTTTTTCGTTACCTTTTCACTCAAAAAATATACATACTAAATAAAGACTTAATCATTAAAAATTCACGTTATAAAAATTATATAAATCAAGAACCAATCTATCAGAAAATAGTACATCTTGTCATTAGTTCAATCTCCATCACCGCCGGTGTTCACTGTGCAGTATTTTTAAGCGTTCACTTAAATGATTGTTGACTTTCTTGAGCAATAATTGAGCAATGACTTGTGTGATTACTACACTCAATTTGGTCGGTTGGTTTTTTTTTTTTTAATGGTCCGTTGGGTTTATTTGTGTGTGAAGAATGATTATTTTTTATCGTTTCATGGGACTAATATTGACTCCTAAATTAATTTGGATTAAACTAAGGTTTTATAAAAATTATAATTTTGTCAGGTCCAACTGGAAAAAAAAAAAAACTGCTGACCTGGGCGGGCCTGCGTTTTACAGTTTTAGTTCTGGTAGACGAAGATGTTGTGTATTTCACAACCCTCTGCAGTTCTGCTGTAAGCATGGTTTTTCCTATGGAAAATCTGATTGCTGATTTCTAATTATGATTTTTGCCTTCTTGAATTTACTTTACCAGTTATATTGTGTAGGATGATTGCTTATATCGCATAGTAATATGGAATATGGAATGGTGGACAAGGGGGATTACTAGCAGAAGTCTCACTTTCACCCCTTGACTAATGGTAATTGCTAGATAGTGTTGTAGTGTTCGAATAGTGGCTTATGTTGAACGGAAGTATTCTATTTGCTGAGACTATCACAAATGGTGGGTAAGTGTACGAATAGTTGTTGGATGTAACATAATCCAGGTGTATTTCAGTAAGGAACAATCTAAGCCCTTCAGATATTCAAATCTAGATTTTACAATTTACCTCATACAGTTCTTATCAATTCTAGACTTTGCATTTCTCATATCAAATCTTCTGTATTCCATCCATCACAAGTATTGTCTGACAGTTACATCCATTTCAGTTTCCGAAAGGAAAAATTCTTTGCTTACAAAAGCAACTATAAAGTATAAACCTACATGAGACTATTCAAGGCAAAATCAGCAGACACCAGAGTTGAAGACACGACATATCCATGAGCAACTTAAAACATCAACATGTGGCAACTATAAGCATTCATTCTGTCTAACTATACAGAATGAAGTTTACTTTGTTATTTTCAATTAATTCCTCTACGGTACATAGCTTAATTCCAAATTTTAGGTTACACTTGAGATCTTTTCACCATATTGCTCGTGTATAATTGACTAGTGAAAGAGTTCTCTGAATTGTCGCTGGCTTATATAGAACCTTGAATCAAAAAGTTTAAATTCAAGCCAATTTGCAATATGGGTCCATGGACTAATATGCAGAGTCGGTACCACAAAGGCATCATAAACTCAAAACCATAACATACATACATATATAACATACATACATACATACATACATATATATATATATATATATATATATATATATATAACCACGAAATCATTCAGTGATGGAAAGTATTCATAAATGTCAAACATCTGTTAATGCTTTGGCTTTCAGCGTTAGGTTTTAATAGACTTTCCATAACATATGGGTGGATCAAGCATAAAAATATTTCTCAAATCCTTCGAGACGAGAAAATATCATTCAAAGACCGTCATGTTGTAAGGAAGGATCTCAGATTCAGTCATGATCAAACTAGAAATTGATCATATAATATGATCTTACGAAGTATCATAACTTATTATGCTAATTAATCATATCATCCTTCAACGTTTCGCTCGCAGCCTCTGTAATCAAGTCATCAATAACTTGATTCGTGAATCTTCCTTTGGTGGGGTGTCCAAAACTTTAAGGATTCATACCCTCACTGGACGGAAACACGACCTCACTTTCCTTGGCAATCTTTCATGGTAAAACGCATCATACTTGTAAATAAATAAGTGATTTCACTTTAGTGCTTTTTCTTTTTTTCCTTTTTAGTGTGCACTTTAGTGCTTATTCAACTCAAACTTTTGCAAAAATTAAAGTACTACAGGTTAAAATTTCCGTGCCGTAATTCAGTAATTGAAAAAAAAAAAAACACTCAAAACTTTAATTGATCGAAATTGGCTGAGTACAACTGTTGAACCTATGAAGGCTCTAAAAAAATTGAGGACATACATACATAGGCTACAATCTTGACACACTCCTCACATGTGCCATCATAAGTTCTGCCAAAAATATTTTCTAAAAGGTATCATTTAAAAAAAATATTATGAAAATCTACCATGATAAATAACAATTGTTTTAAAAGCATTCAATTACATTGTCATAAAACTTTATTAAGAGAAAACAAACATTAATTTACTTAATATGGAAGTTTAGAGTTTAAAGATTATTGTGTTAATTTACTTGTTTTAAATTATAAAAAATTATAAAAATATGTCTATTTAAACATGATTTTTAATTTATATAAAAGTTAGTTAATTTTTAATATTATAATTGATTATTATATGAATTTATACAGACATTCATAAGTGCAAGGCATAGTGAATAAGATGCAAGTTTTAAATATTTTTATAAGAACAAATTTGAGTTTGATTTTCAAAACCTACAAAGTGAGTAATGACAGACTGTATTGTATTTTGGTCGTGCAGGAGTCCTTTAATTATATGTTTCTTGGCCTCCTACGCCACCTTCCATGCAGTAACATACATCTCAGCCTAGCTGCATTTCTTTGCAACTTTATATATGTTATATATACATATTAATGGAGGCCCTTACTGCCCCTCTTTAAGTATAGCCGAAAATGACTTGAGGATGCCGTGTGCCATACTTCATAACTGAAGAGTGAAGAGTGAGCCACGGCGAAGGCCTGATATATAGAAATTTCTCTATGATTGACTCCGACAATGTCTGAATGTCATCCATTGCTTTAGAATCCTGGAAAAAAAAAGGGAAAATATAAATTCTATTAAATAAACTCCAATAGAGTAAAAGGTGTTGAATTTCAGTCTCAACAACCAGAAAAGCCAACTGGCGATATTCCCAGAAAAGCACTATAAATTAATTCTGCTAGACCCACATGCAATATTAAAAACACACGAGTATGAGCTAGTTACCGTGCATATATATACAACTGTGCTGACATATTGGGCCGGCACACTGCACTGACACTTTATTATGAAGCAACAGTCAACTTTTGCTTCAACCATGCTCATGATGTTTCTGCGGCTCTCAGGCTCAGCACTGCATATATAATGAATGCCACGCATTGGAGGGTAATCTTGATGGATTGTGATTTATCTCCCACCCTCGATTAATTGCTTTCTATACTTTCGATAAGTGGAATCAATAATATCAGATGGGGGAAATACCAAAAATAATATCAGATAGGGGAAAAGAATAAACCATGAATGTGGTCTAGCTAGCTGATCACTTGATCAAGGTCATTTTCCTGATTCAGAGTCCCAGAGACTCTACAACTGCGGCTATATTTTAATTTTAGCTTTGTTTTTCGAGGCATTCATCTCGTAGTCTGCGACATTAATATATATTTCGCATTTAAGTTTTCTTTAGGATGCAATCATTAACCAATTAATACTTTGAAAATACCTCTTGGCGAGATTTTGTCTTACAAGCTTGTCTAAACTCTCCCTTCCTCGTATGTTATCTATGGTACTATTAATCCTAATAAATCTGCATGGATGTGAATTCTGACTTGAAAGAAGCAACTTAATTAATCTACATTAATTAAGTCAATATTTCTCTGATTTTAATATATATAGCACTTGGCTCCTTTACTATTTGGAGTCATATTGCAGTGAACTCCCTTACAAAATCTCATATTTTTTTCTTTTATTGTATTGGCAAAAATTGCATTCAATTTGCTATGCTCCCTCTAAGATAATTGCTATTCAATTTGTACACTAGATATGACTTATGGTGCTTACAACTTTCTTAAATTTAATATTTTTCCATTCAATATTGCTTCCACCAAATAAAAGTATTTCAGATATCACCGTAACGGATAGTGTTTGTAAATTAATATTAATTAACTGTTATCACTTAATAAGTTTAAATATTGGATTAGTACTTATGAAAATTAGTTCTTTTAATTGTAGCAAGCCAACGGGAGAGGCATGCCTTTAAAATCATCCAAAGAAAAATTTAATCTCACTTAATACAAAAGCACCCAACTTGCGTGCCATAATACTACTTTATTGTACAACCAAAAGAAGATAATAAAGTATAATTACATCTGATCACGGAATGAACTTTATCAAATTGTACCCTATATAGTACATAAATATAAGACTAGCGTGACAAGTAGATATGCATATATGAGATATCCGTGATTCCATGTGAAAGGCAAGCTAATAGCTGGCAGGATTTGACCATTGACTTTCTATTTTCAGGTTGAAAAATTAGAGTCACTCCTAAATATACTCATGAATTTCAAATCCAGATTTCTCACATAACTGATCATCGCATTGAAAATTACGGGAACAAGAAACCCAGCATTAGTTGATAAAATTAAAGAACAACAAAAAAAGATAAAGGTAATAAGGGAATCAAGGCAATCTCATTTAGAATCACTGCTGAACCTAAATTACAAATTCTGCGCATGGAAGAGAGACAAAAGTATGAAAGAGAAGACAAATGTCGTTGGTTTAATGCCAGTCAAATTTCTCCTCTACACATGCAACTTGAAGCATAATAACTCATCAAAGCATAACATGAATACTTGAACTATGAGAAAACTGAAGAAAGTTGAACAGAAAGCCAGAAACCTCGAGCTCCTCCTCTGTTAAGAAAAATACTATAGAGCTAAACAAATTTTGTCAAAATTTTTAATAAAATAATTTAATATATTTGTTAACTCAATTGAGTGATCTATATTATTTCATTTCTTTCAATAATCACTTTAAATATAGCTGAATTTTATAAAAAAATTTAATTGTTTTTTCTGAATCGGTTATGGTGTGAGGAAGTTTCTCAATGAACATCCGCAAGGACTTCGTAATCACATCACTCCCAAGTAGCACCGTTTGTTTACCTTCACCAGTATGATCTACACCATCGAGAGTATTTATTCTGAGTTTATTTCACACAAAGTTTTACCTGTAAACCGTTGATAACCTGAATTATAGTCATCATCTGGGGATCAACAACCTATTTTCAACGAGATTTTTGTTACCAAACGTAGACTATTAATCGACTTCATTTTTGGTTATCCTTAACATGTGGATAGAGTAATTAAATTTGAATTTTGAAGGAGATATAATCATAACTTGAAGTAACGAATACAGAAACGGGAGTAATTGTAGTGGGATTGGTCATTTCTCCAACAATGATTGCCCGAGTGATCTAGTGTTGATGATGTGGAAAATTAGTGTTTAGTTCACAAAGCCCAACATACCAAGGTCCACCACTTAAGTTTCGAAAGACTTCCTGCTAGCACTTCTGGCAGTCGCGGTCCTGTTGCTGTTGCTGGTGTGGTTATCAGTGAAAACGGAAGCCCAGTGGCAATCTCAAACCCAAAACCTGATGCTTTTATCCAGACACCAAAGTCACCAAATAATGAATCTGCTTCCACTAACTCTTGATCATTTTTATCTTTGCAAATTACCTTCATCAACGAATATCCATTCCACACTCAATTGTTGTCCTTGAGGACCAACACACTGAGCGTGTCTTTTAGAGCATTCAAAAAATTATTCATTTGTTCTTGTCACAATATAGATTACTTATTCACGAGTAGCGCCTTATGCACAAAGAAATCACAAATATCCTAAAGCAAAAATATATTTTTTGTGATATGATAACAAATTTCAGATTATTTAACAATAGACCGAATAAAGTTTCTGGGAAAGCAAGACTTTCCCTCATTCTATTGAATTTCGGTGAAACTAGGGGTAATTAAAAACAGTTCGAGTTTATTTCAAAAAAATTACTTTTTTTTGGTGATGAATAAAAAAATTTATAATTTCAAAAAATTACTTTTAAATAAAATAATATATCACATCATAGTTTTTTTTTTGTCGAATATCATATACTACAGTGATGTGAACTATTTTGTAAACTTTGCATCTGTGGTTCATTCCATTACTATATTATCACCTTGAGTTATATTTGTTAGCTGTACTTTTTCAAAAAAAAAAAAAAATCTGTTGGATGTGCAAAATGAGAGATAATATGCTAATTGAATGAATCACGTGGGACAAAGTGCAAATTAGCCAAACTATATGAGTGTTTTCTTGAAATGAACCCCCGAAATGGATGATGCTGTTATTCATGCTTTTGTGATGATCAGAGTTTGATAGAGTCTGCATGAGATGACTGCAAAATTTAATCTTAAATTTACTAATGACAAAATAAAAAAAATTAAACATTTCAGTGAGTGTTATCACATTTTAAAAATGGAAATTTGGTTCCGATAAATTAAGGGATGCATTCTAGAAAGTAAAATATAAAGTTTATAACCATTGATTTTTTATTTAGGAGTTAATAATATACAAACATATATGTATAATAAATTATGCATTTGTTAGAATCCTTTCACTTAATTTTCTTTTATTAATAATTATTTGCTTGCACTTTTTTTCTCCGTTGGTGTGAGAGACTAAACTCCTTCAAAGTTTTGAACCTGTGACATTGTAAATGACTTCTCAACTATTTAATTCAAACTTACTTTATCACTTGAATTGTTAGTATTCACTTGTATTTTACTCTTTTAAACTACACCATACATTTAGAATATTTAAATCCAAAAATGTAACTAGTTTGAGTGAATTTGATTGGAGTTCAACAGAAAATATAAGAATAGCAGAACATGCATGAAGTTTGGAAAGCACTTATCTAGTTATTTATTTCAAAATTATTTTTTATGTATAAAATACAGATTTTATGATTTTATTTAAAGCTGTGTAGGCTAAACCTGCACACCGCAAAATTGGATGACTACACTCATATCTAATTATGACAAGCTAGAGCAAACTTGCGGAATAGACCGAGCAACAGGTGGGCAAATTCAAACTGCTAAGGAAAAGCTATAAAGATGGGCTACCAGAGAATGAGCAAACCATTGATGGCATTCACAAGCTAATTTCTCAAAATGAATCAAGTGACATTGGAAAATTTCGAGACTAATGCTCATCAAATTAAATGATGACTCCTAAATGAAAATAAGACACCCTGACCTCAACATGCATTATCTTCTAAATACAAAAGGAGAAAGAGTGCTAGCTAGAATTTACAACAAATTAATTAAGAAGTGAAATTATTGATGAGAGAAACTATTGGTTGAGCAATGCTATTATAGAGAAATCTTTACCACGTGCTATCATGAGGGATGACGTTTTTGCTTAGTTTAGAGGCAATTGAACTAGATTCTTATTGTTTGGTGACCAAACCATATGATTTTCTTGTCAAAGATCCTCTAATGATGAAAGCATTTACTGGCCTCCCCTCTCCTAAACCAAAGGAAGTTCTTCTAGAACTTATGAATAGTTCTTGAGCTATTTTTCAAAGTTAGAAGAAACTGTCAAAAGCTTTCTTTTTTTTGGGGGGGGGGGGGGGTAGGGAGGGGTTTTGAATTTCAGTTATAGGGAATTACTATTGTAGTTTGACAATGGATTACATAATGTTATGATATTGTTCCAATTTGTTATTTGTTTGCTGTAATTTTTCATTTAAGAATTGAGAAGTTAGTTCATGCCAAACACTATTTCAGGTTTGACAGAGTTCGGTAGTTAAGACCAAAGGTTTAAACATTATTATCAAGATTAAAAAAAAATAAGGGTATAAAGGTCAATAGAAATGTTTCTATAAGGATTAAAAAAAAGCACTTACCCATTTTATTCTTTCCTCTCTTTTAATTTTTTTATAGTGTTCCTCTTTTTTAGTTTCTTTCTATTTTATTCCCTTCCCTCAATTCAAACGACAGATTAAAAAATGGAATCACCCACTTCTTTAGAGAATAGATAAAATCCTATTCCATTCAAACATAAATAGATGGAATAACTAGTTTACCCTTTTTTTCTATAAAATATAAATATTTTATTCAAAACAATATCTGTTATATAAAAAATTCGTATTAATTATGTTAAAATAAATTATATTAGTATCATCAATACAAAATTTTTTATATATTTTAAAAAAAATAACTCTTTTAATGATAAGATAATGCATGATTAGATGATAAATACATATATATATATATTATATATATATATATATATATATATATATATATATATTTATACTCATAAATGAACACAATAAAACTAATTTAATATTGCAATTAAAAAATTGCTCTTTTTCGCTTGAAAGGGAAATATTATTCATTTGAAACTCAAACAGTCAAAATATAACTAATTAGATTTGTTGCAATATAATCAAGAGATTAAACTTTATTTGCACGATTAGTAAACCTAGATTAATTTATTGGCCTGTATCTAATTTGTAATATAGTTATAACTTATAAGATGCCGAATTCTGGCAACTGAAGGGATAATTGAGCAAATTAAGCCCAAGAACTACGTACGCTACTGCAATATCAAAAAATAATCGGACATTTTTTAAAGATTTTTGTTTTTAAATGTAGACATCCAAATTCCCTTGTTACATTTGAAAACGGAAGCATGAAGATCAATAGATCTGACACATTAATTGATTGTTGGATCTGACAACAAACTCTAGTTGAAACCGATAGTTTTTGCAGACTCCACGGCACAACTTGAAAGGTGTTGGTTTCCTGTGATTACAGTCTTCATCCATCTGAAATCGTCAGATTTACATTATAATCATTAGATCTAATGTTGATACATTAAATTCCAACAAACTTGACAAATAATACCTTTAATTTGCTTAAGGATAGTATAATAAAGAGAAAGAATATATATTAAAAAAGAAAAAAGACTAAAACTGCTTATTAGAAATTAAAGTTAGATGACAACGTCCACTAGATCATGAGAACTTATACTACGTACGATCTCTACGTGGGAGAACGCTAATCTTTAGATGAGCACCATCTCTGTCCAGAGGAACCCTAGGTGAGAGCGCACTGATCTTGTTTGCTTAAACACAGTAAGGTCTCGTTTGATACACCGTATAAATGATGCAAAGTATAATATAATTAATACTATTCATATTTATACAAGATATTGATATAGTAATTTATCCGGTCAAAATAATTTTATTTAACTTTAACTGTATAAGATAAAATAATTTGATTCCTATTTGTTATAAGATCAAAGTTAAATAAAGTTATTTTGATCATATATATATATTATGTTATCTAGTGTCTTACTCAAATATTATATAAAAATAGATAATATTAACTATATTATACTATCCATCATTTATATAGTGTACCAAATGGAACATAAGATTTTTTATTTTTTTATGTATCAAAATATTATGACCATATAACTTGCAAGTTCTAGTTAAATTTTCACCTACTCTAATCGCTTAAATTAATTACAGTTGAAGAATTCTTATTTAAATCTCCTGAACACAGCAGAGAGAGAGAGGATAAAAGAAAAAGTGGCATAATGCATAAGTTTCTTGGCTAATTGTACTTTTTTCTGAATCAAATTCAATTCGAGCTCTCTGAACTACATATTTGACGCAATCAATCATCAGCCCAGTGTAATTACTGTACTAGCTGAATTTAGACACCGCTGTTCAACCATGTTCTTGAGTAAATTGGCTAACTATTGCTGCTGAATCACTTATTCTATAAATAAAAAAAGAAAGAAAGAAAGAAAGGTGTAACCTACCCAAACGGCATTAATGTACATGATGCAGAATATAACATGATTTTAAAGGGCTTTGATTGTTATTGGTGATGCCCCCCAGTTCATACCCATAATGGCGTCAGTCACACTCTGGAACTAACAAGTTGTTTTAATTTCAATCTATAGTCGCTGTAAGGAAGCTAAAATTAGTTCTTTTTGGATTTCTTCTATTTCCTTTTTTGCTGACTTTGTAGACATTGGCCATCTTTTGCATATTGCATAACTTACCCAGATTCCTCATTGCCCCCACAAAGAAAAAAGAGAAGAAAGGAGAACTTACCAAAAGAAAAACCAAACGCCAGATGAAGGGGGAGAGTCAATATTATGATTAGAATCACACCTGCAAGGAGCAATTCAGACTTTGAACCTTAAGATTAATGATATCAAGTACTGTTATAAATACAACCGTTACTAGTTACAGGAACAAAAAAAAAAGTGGTGTTTTTTTTTTCAGCAATATAGCTGAGTGTGCAGCTTTGCTCAAATGCTTAATATGAGAAGTGAAATAATTAATTAAATCACCATCATTGAATTTCAATGAATGATTATGATTAAACATTAAAGCCATAACTTAGGTAACAATTTTAGTGATCGTGTATTTGTTTTTAAATATACCTTATTATCTATAAAAGAAGGTTAAAATGCAAACAACTTTCTTCAATTTTGACTATTTGGAAAATAACTCTAGGAAATTTTAATTTTGACAATTGACCCATTCAAACTTTTAATATAATACAAATAATTCCTTCCATTTAAAATTGCATAAAGCTATAAATTTCCTCACAAAATTAACCTACAAACACTCGTGAATCAAATTCTACTAAAATCCCTACTTAAATATTGGTTCATTTTTTCTTTTTAATGAATAAAATGATCAATTATTTATTATATTAAAATTTGAACAAGTTAATTGTCAAAATTAAAAGTACAAAGAGCTACCTATCAATGAATCAAATAGAAACAGATTATTCACATTTTAGCCATAAAAGAATAAAACCCAAGAGGATGCATTTCAGTAATTTCAATATACTTTCAGCAGTTTTTGAAAATTTTAAAGGGAAAAAAAGATTTTATATTTACTAAGTTAAGTGGCCATGTTCAAAGGCACTAGTGAATTCTATGAGCAACGTAAGAGGAGCATTTTAACTTTGGTTAAGAACATGCAAACCCTTTTTTGTTGCTTCAGTTGGGGCGTGCAGCTTAATAGTCAAATAAATACAATACATTACTTAACTGCCATCTTATTTGAGTTTAGACTACTCCATATATGTCACTGGTGGTGTTTGAGTCCCATCACTACGATTCTCATTTTCACGTAAACTCATAAATGTTCATGTGATTTTCCCCAATTTGACCTTCTCAGGCCCAAGATGTTCATGGAAAGGTGTCCACATCCCCCACCCCACAACCACAGTAGAAAAGCACCAATCATGGACCCCGTCAACAAAACCCCATCGCCAACATTCATTAACAGAAACCGGAGAGTAAAACAAAAGAACAATCAATTTAATGAATACACAGCACCAAGCGACAGGGCAATTGGAAACCACCGTACCGAAAGAAAAGGATCACTTGCCAACTGCATCTCAGAAAGATATTATATGATTGGTAGGTATTTCTATTTAATAGGAGTCTGCCATTATTTTAGTGCACAATCAGAATGTAATTATAGGATTTTGATAGGATAAAAGTAATTAAATTGTCTCAATTATTTAAAGAAAAAAGTATTAAATGCGTTTTAAAATTTTAAGACATTAAATATTTTTATTTTTTATTTAATAGTTTCTATTTTTAATTATATTAAATAGCAGTTTAATATATCATTCTGCACAAGCGGAAAATCTTACTGCTGAGCACATTTTGGCGAAGCTAATTAACTTTTCTCAGACACAAGGCAATTCTTACATTTCAAGTCCTAATTACAAGCTTCCAGGTGCAAGCAAATACAAAATAAAGTAGACATTGCAGTTGTGTTTCGGCCCTCACACGAATGAATACACAGAAGCCCCAACCCAATGGGGATTTGATCTCTGTGCAAATTCATAAGAAGGGCTTGTAATTGTTTGGAAAAAAAATAATAATAATACAAATATGAAAAGTGGGATACCAAGTATGACAGACAAATGAGAATTAAGGTAGGGCTACAGCAGGGGAGGGGCATTAGTACTCATCTTTTTTTAGAAGATAACTGAAATCAAAGTAAGCCAGTTTTTTTTTTTTCTTCTTCTTATTCTCCCAGGGAGCCTAGAGCTTAACGATCTCAGGAATGTGAACTGGGTAACGATCAATGCAATCTGCCCAAGGCCCATCAATAGGGGTCTTAATGCTTCTGTTGCACTTCCACACAGCGCTGTTGCATTTGAACCCACTGCCAAACGCTATCTGCCATATTCTGTCTCCCTTCTTCATCCTTCCCTTTGATTCAATGTAGTTCAGTTCATACCAGAGTGACGAAGACGAGGTGTTCCCGAACCGGTGCAGCGTCATCCTCGAGGCCTCAACGTGCTCTGTAGAGAGTTGAAGGTTCTTCTGCAATTCATCAATCACAGCACGGCCACCAGCGTGGATGCAGAAGTGCTCAAAGGCTTGCTTGAAGTCAGGGATGTATGGCTTCCATTTGGGGTTGAAGATTTTCCTGCCGATGAGGGTGAGAAGGAAGAGTAGCTGCTCTGAAGCTGGAAGGACAAGAGGACCAATGGTAGTGATGTTGGATTTCAAAGCCTCCCCTGCTATGGCCATGAGGTCCTTGGACAGTGAAATCCCTACCTTCCCTTCTTTGTCTTCCTCTTCAAACACACAACAGTACGCTTTGTCATCGGCTCCTTTGTGGGTTCGAACCACATGGACCAATCTATACTTGGCTCGCCTACGTTCGGAGCTGCGGTTTGAGAGGAGGATAGCAGCACCACCCATTCTGAACAAACAGTTTGGAAGAAGCATGGCTCTCTCGTTGCCTTGGTAATAGTTGGGGGTGATAATCTCTGTGCTCACGACAACAGCATTTGAATTGGGATGAACTTGAAGAAGATCGCGAGCCAAGTCAATGGAGATGAGCCCTGCACTGCAACCCATCCCGGAGAGATTGAAGCTCTTGATGTTGCTTCTGAGCTTGTACTTGTTGATCACCATGGCAGACAAAGAAGGGGTTGGAGAGAAGAGGCTGCAATTCACTATAAGAATGTCTATATCTTTAGGCTTAAGACCTGTTTTTTTGAACAAGGAATCCATGGCTGAGAAGATGACAAGCTCAGCCTCGCCTCTTGCAGCTTCCATGGTGGGTTTGGGTGGGATGTAATGAATTGCAGGAGGCAAGCAGGTCTCTTCTCCGAGACCAGATCGCTCAAGAATCCTCATTTGGAACTCCACGCTCTTTGGGTTGTTCTTGAGGATGAGCCTCGAGTGCTCCATGAAGGTAGCAAAAGGGACACGGCAAGTCACAGGTGGCTTGAAGCAGGCATAGTCGACCAGGTAGATTGTGCGTGGCTTTGACATGAAGTAGACAGTGACTATGAAAACGATGAGGAAAGCAGAGCAGAGGATTTGGACGAGATCAAAGTGCAGAGACCTCCAAAGCTTGAGAATTTCATCAGGGCCTAACCGTAGTACCTCTATGAAGATGACAACCATGATGGGTATGAGAGTGAGGGTGATAATGTGGTTCACAAGATATTGGTACCCAAGTTTGACATACTTGAGCTTCACTGAGTTGGAGAAATCGGGCGAGATTGGAGGCATCTTTGCTTTGAGAAACAGAGCACTTGGGTTTGCCAAAGGATGGGGTGAGATTTGAGAATGAGAAGAAGGGGCTTGGTGCTTTGTGATTGATATTGAGGACTGAAAAGGGGGGGAGTTGAGGTTTTAAAGGCAAAGGGACCTATGCACTGAAGGGAGCAGATGAGGGGATTAAATGAAAGACTTCACGTCACTCAACGCTCACTTAACTAGGTATTAATTTTCATAACTCCCCCTTCCCCTTCTAACTAAACCCTAAGACCCTTCCACCTGTAAAATCTTTATCAGCTTAATTTTTCCTTCTGTCCTATCTCAATATGGTTATGTTGCTTTACATCATTAAAATTGGGTTCGAAAGGCAAATAGGAGATGGCCATGTTTGAAACTGAGTGACCTTAAAACACGAACCAAAATGTGCACCACCTCATGGATCCAACTAAGTAACTGTGAAGAAGAAAAAAAAAATAGAATCCATCTGTCAGAACTCAGGAGGTTTAATAATATAGGGATTTAGGTATATATTCAATATTTTCACAAATTGACACAACGTACTTCCCAATAAGAGAACTTTCTAGACTCTAGACTGGGGCTTTGCACAAATGGTTTGCTATAGATTATGATATAAATTCTATGATGTATAATTTGCATAGTTTTGATTTTGTGAGTAATGGCAGTTAAGCAGATTGTGTTTGATTTATAATAAAATATATAATAATATATAAGCGTGCTTCGTTGAAGAAGATCTCTTGGGGAATGTGCCTCAACTCTGGATTAATAAAAAGTTGCCAAATTCCATGTCAACAATCCCTAGATAGCATTGACAATTCAAAATTTGTCAATTCTATTGCTAAGCGTATAAATGACATTCCTCTACCATGTGCAATGACGCCCAAAGAGAAAAACAGCTTGTCATGGAAATTGCTTGTGTCATGTGGGAGACTTTTGAGTCCTCCGCGCCCCCCTAAATTTTGCCTTTGTGCTGGGATTTAGGTTTCACGACGGGCTTGAGTGCATATTTCAATTTTATGCTTTGTTTGATGTTACGGAGGAAAAAAAAAAGAAGAGACATAATAAAAAAAAAAGAAAATGAGAAGTGAAAAAATTATTATTTATTTTATTTGTTATCATCTAATGAAAGAGTATCAAAACATATGTAAATTATTTTATTATTTTTCATAACTTATAATATTGAATAAAATAATAAAGTAAAATTTTAAATTTTTTTTTCTCCTAATTCCTTTGATAAAAGAGAGATGTAAAATGTGAGGCCTTAATCATTTCAAATCTCTTTATTTTCTTTCTTAAATTAATACCAAATAAGGGATAAACTCAATCTTTAAGCTCTTTTCTTTTCTTTTCACTCAAAAAACACATTACCAAACAAAGGCTTAAATTTTGCTAGACTCTAATAATTGATTGTGTTATATTATCCACATATTTTGTGAGAGATTGCATATGACATTAAGCAGTGTAAGATTTGCACGTGCTCCTAGTGTGTTCTAGCTAGGAAATTGATGTTTAATTCCCGGAACCATTTTTCTTTTATTTCTTTGGTTATATATAACTATAGTCTCAGTTTCGCAATCTTATAAACAGTTTGAGGATGGCGGGTAGATAGTTTAATCTTGATCATTTTCAAGGTAAGTATTTGGGGTTATCCTCTATAATCAACAATCCTAAAAGTGCAACGTTTGTCTTGTTTTTAAGCTTCCACTTTTTATTTGTGATAATCAACATCATAGCATGCAGAATTTCTCTTAGGATTCAAGAATGGAAACATGTCTGATTGATGGGAAAAAAGCGATTAACAATTTAACATTATCAATTAACGGCAGAGATGATTAATCTAATGCCATAGGACTTTGGTGCCCTAGTCCTGAAATTTGCAATAAATCTTGGCATGAGCAAGTTATTGTTTCGAAGGATTGGAATTTCATTTGCACCGGATGATTGGTTTATATTTTCTTTTTTTTTTTTGGTAAAATATAATTTAGACTTTTGAAATTTATTTCAATATTAAATTAATTCTTGAATTTTTTTTGTCTTACTAAACTCTTGAACTTTGTTTTGACTTGAAAATATTAATTTTTCTATTAAATAAAATAAAGGTTAACATTCAATTTCAAGTTATACCAAACTTAAGGAAGGTTTAGTGATACAATAAAAAATTTCATAAAGATAATTTGATATAGAAATAAATTTTAGAAATATAAATTATATTTTATTCTATGAGATTTTCTAATTGAATGATCATGTGATATGTACATAGAGGTAACTTTCATTTCATTTAATAGTAAAATTAATGTTTTTAAGTTAAACCAAATTTCAAAGAGTTTAGTGAAATAAAAAAATTTTAAAAATAATTTAATATTAAAATAAATTTTAAGAGTATGTATTATATTTTACTTTTTTTTTGAAAGGTAAGATTGCTTGATATTTCTATTGTTAATTACTTTGAGTTTGATTTTAGGCCTGTTTTGTCTTTTCGTTATCCTTTCTTTGAAACGTGTCCTTTGTCGTATCTATTTTTCCAGCTTTATTTGGCATGTAATTGGTGAAAAATAATATAAGCAGAATCTAACGAGGGTCGGGTAAATATGTTTTTTAATGATTTAATAAGCTGTAATTAAATGATAATGTAAAATTTTTTAAATATATTGACTGTAATTAAAATTTAACTCATTTATTAAATAAGTCAAAAAAAAATTTTGTCTAATTAATTGTAGGGTTGATGTTAGGCATAACAACTGTCACTTAAAAAAAAGATGAATTGTTTTATTATAAAATTTAGTTTAAATTTGAGTAAATACACATTTTTAATTATGAA
This sequence comes from Castanospermum australe, assembly GCA_019955255.1. Classification (NCBI taxonomy): domain Eukaryota; kingdom Viridiplantae; phylum Streptophyta; class Magnoliopsida; order Fabales; family Fabaceae; genus Castanospermum; species Castanospermum australe. The sequence continues at coordinate 546,856 of NSJW01000935.1, forward strand.
GGCAGCAGAAACAAGATAATTGAAACGATACATTGATCAAAACAGGTTAAACAAGGACAGAGAAATAGGATCTCTTGCCAATCCAATAAGTAAAATTTATGCAAACAATGTAAGAGAGATAGGTTTAACAAAGGTCAATTATAGTTAATTAAATTGACTGGTTCACTTCCATAGATTTTGAGATAAAATCTTAGTTAATTATTTATAATACGTTCATTAATTAGGCATTTGACAACATCTACATCAATTAGTTAATAAAATGTTTTTATGATTCTTAGGGTTGTTTCATGTTTCTCAGAAATATTGTAGATGCCTATATTAAAAAATATTTGTAATATCTTATGTTTTGGCCAAAATAAAAAAAAATAGAGAGAAGAGAAAATAAAGATAAAATACTATTTTTTAAAAGAATATAACTAAAATAACAACTCAAAAAGGTCAAACTCTATTATTAATTTAGAGACATGTAATTAAATAATATATAATAAAAATTTTAGATGAGAAATAGATTAAAATTAAATCTTAATAAATATACAAACTTTAGTACATATGACAGAATATGTACCAAAAAATATAATATCATAAATAACTGACACGCTAGTACATTCATAATTAAAGTTTCATGTAAGAAAATATTTTGAAGATTGTGTTATTTTATTAATAAAAACTTTTAGAAAATATATTATAATCATTGTTATATGTTATTTTACTAATAAAATGAATATGATGGGTAGAACATTTAAATTCTCAAACTTGATTCATATACCGTAAAGAACTATTTTTTTTTTAATAAACAAGACAAACCGACATAAGTTTGAAGCCAAACTTCAGTAAGCGCACGAGCAACTTAACTTGGTTAACATTCCTACTATGTAATGTGTAATTTGATGGTATAGGGGAAGGGGTAATCCATGAAATTAATGTAGCCAGTTTCATACAGGAAAAGTAAAGTACCCTTTGACCCAAAGGCTACACATGCATGCTGAATTGATTAAACAGGTGGCTGGCCAACAAATATTAAATGCCCTATACATTGATAGCCTATGGTTGGCAATCATTTTCTCAATTTATTTTCTTTCTCCTCTCTTGTTTTTCTTCCTCACCCGTCAAACCTCATTTCATCATATCCATTACTTTTTCACTACTGCTCTAATATGCAGTTTATGAAAATTTTACATGCATGATTTTTAGTTTTACTCTTTTTGTTAAAATATTTTTTTTTATGTGAATTAAGAATATTTTTATAAAATTTGTCTCGTTTGAATTGTTTTATAAGTTTAATCCCCTAATTTCAAGAGTGATAATGATATAATTTATTTTATAAAATACAATTCTTAAAAATCAAATCACAATTTTTATATTTAATAATATAATTCACTTTTATTGTATTAAATTTCATGAATTAAAATATTTATTTTGATTCTTTATCACGATTATTTCGTGATAAAATGAGATTATTCTGTTGAAATATAGTATAGAAACTCCAAAATATATCAAAAGAAAATAATCGTTGCCAATAAGTGACATTCTCTTATCTTGATAATTAAGTAGGCCCATCTGAGTTTGGTTTTGTAATAATAATGTTGGGCACAACACAAAAAGAACTCGAATAAATGGTTCTTGTCGATCATATGCTTTGTCTTCTTAGTACAATGTCGGTTTTTGTTAATAGCTAATGGCTTGGTGCTTTCTTCGCAGTTATCCGTTGGGTTAGTTGGAGGTTGGGATTGTAATATTCTTTTTATTCAATTTGTGTATATGAATTTATTATTTATTATTAACAGGATTATCATTAATGTTATGTGACAGTTTTATATTTTAATTTATTTTTAATTTTTTTATTTAATCTTTCACATTGAATAATTTTTTTTAATATATGATTTGAATAATTCTCATTATAATGTCATATGACTTTTAATTTTGTAAAATTACTCTATATATGTGCTTTGTCAAGTTATTAGTTACTTTCTCTCTGTGCACACGTGATGCTGCATTAAAATTAATTTATGTCTATTTATAATTTATGCTTATTTTTATCTACAATTTATTTAAAATATAAATAAATCATATATTATAATATTGGTGGCTTTTATTATTTAAAAAAACATACAAATTTTGTAAATACCTGCTTAATAAAAATGTTATTTATCTTTAATCAATTATTATTAAAATTATATTATGTGAAATATAAAAAAATATTAATTATAAAAAAAATAAAGAATTTGTAAATTTCGCAGAAGTATAGGCTATTAATATAACTAAAAATATAAAGTAATTTTGATTTTTCAATTATTTGTGACAAAGAAAACACCCAAGTTTTAGGAGTCATTAAATGCCCACAACCAAACCAAAGTACTGATATCTGTTAATGTTCAGTGTTAATGAATTATTGGACCACAAAAAATCGGATTAGCAGCTATAGCAATTACAAAATATATATTAGCTTACTTTGCCTTGATCATGAATTGCTTAATTATTACTTGCTATACAAAAATATTTGCGAAGTTTTCCTCTTTAATTTGGGGGCTGCCAATAGACGTCATGGTTCCTTCCATTATTGTGTTTTAATTTGAACACAATAAAATGGAAAAGGGATTAGAATTTAATACTTTAGTCTTTGATCAGAATAGCTATGAAACTAATCTTTCGGATTTTGGGTTGGAAGTGGTGGTTGATTAGGATTTAATACTTGTTATGCATAAATTAATAAAGCATTGACTGATTTAGGGAAATATATATACAAACAGTTATATGTGTATCTTCGATTTGATTTCTTTTAATCTTTTTTTTTTCTTTTTACTATCAGTTTCAAGTTGGGAGAAATTCTAATTATCAAATTAGTTTTAAGAAATAATCTAGATTGTTAGGTGTAATATATGTATCCGGAGCATGTAAGAACTGCTCAATCTTTAAAACTTGAGTTTTTTTTTTTTAATGGTCTTCGTCTTTGTTGTTCCTGACCACTCCTTTACCAAATTAAGGGACATCGTCATCCATTCAAGAATGTTATAATAAAAGGTCCAGGCCGAAGCCTCTGCAAAATACGTGGCTTGCTAAGATTGTAATGATGCCATGACGGACCATGTTGAAAGGTCTAAGCTAGAATTTAGAGCTTCTATGCATGCATTCAATGTAGCTGTAATAGTTTACTCTAGTTTGGTCCATAAATTCCATGGTCAATTATAAAGTACTATTTTATTCGGAAAATGCATCGAAGCGTGAATTTCCATGGAAAACCCCTTCTTTGATCCTTCGGAGCTGAAATGAGAACATTCCAGCGAGTGGAAAATTGAGTGCAAATCAAGTAGTTTGTTTAGGAAAACTACGTCAAAATAATGCTGTTACTCATTCTAATAAACAAGTTTTCCACTTTGCAATTACAACGTGTCATTGCTTAAGTAGTATGATAGGGGAAATAAAGAGGCCTAAACCTTTATCTATTAATCAAGTTCAAAGGATTCCCAAATTCATCAAAACTGAGAAGCATTCTATGTTACTGTATGGTACTCCGGCATAAAAAAACAAATCAAAAGAATGAAAATTTATGAGCGTTCTTTTATTTGTATTATTAAGCCTACCGTTAAGTCTCTTTGAAATGTCCAATCACCAAAGAGAAGCTTACTGATCAATCTCTTATTTTAAGAAATAAACTACGAAAGTTTATTATTCTTTGGCCATTACAATTCTATATATATATATATATATATATATATATATATATATATATTAAGTATAAGTTTTAAACACTTACACCGTCTAATAATTTTTATAAAATATAAATTAAACTAATTCAATCGTTAAATCATGTAATATTATCTTAATAATCATGTATGTTAAATTTAAGATAAATTAGATATTCATAAATATATAATCTAATTGTTAAAAAAAATTTATATTTTAAAAGCATATTATACGTGAAAATAAAATATTGCAATAGATTATCAACTTGTTTTTAAATTGTATAAAATTTTATAAATTTGATTTACTTCATAAGAACTTTCAATCCAACAGCTGGATTAATAAAGTTTAATGTTTATAAAAAATTATTAAACAGTGTAAGTATGATAAGACTTACATTTTGTATAAGTGGATCCTCACAATATATATATATATATATATATATATATATATATATATATGAAAAATAACAAAGAGGTTGTCTTTTGCTATAATTAAAAATGAAATTAATTTGATTTAATTTAAATTTATTTAATTTTAAAATCATTTCTTATGTTTGAAATTCCTTGTAAAAAATAGCATCTAATTTTATTTATAAATCAAATTTTGTGTTTGAAACACTTCAAAGATAATTTGAATTCATTTTGTTTTAATAATTTACTTTATTACTCTTATTTAGATTAGATAAGTAAATAAATTAATAAAGATAAAATTATCAAAATCAAATCAAATATGGTCAAATCCAACTAAATTTGAGTAAATTTCTAAACACACATAACTTGAATCTAATAAATTTTTAAATCAAATCAATTTTAATTTTATAACTTTTTAAATATAAAATTTTATTTATAAATCAAATTAATTATTAAAACTCATCATTTCAAACCCACTCAAAACAAACGCCTGAACTATAAAGGATGACCAAGCAAGCCAAACTCTACAGCTAGCAAATCCTATGTTTAAAGCTATAATAGAAATAGCTTTTTGTATAGGAAAGAGCTCGGAGGAGGGGAGGGGAGCTTAAACATTGTTTAGGGGCCAACTGCTAAACTTGGTATATCTATATTTGTTGACTTTTGCCAGGCCAAAGTAGTTTCGCTCATAGCCGTAGGTACCTTCGCTAAATTAATACTCATATTTTAAATTTTGATTAGATTAGTAATATTTCTTGAAGGTGGAATTAACCAATAAAAAAAATTAAAGTTGCACTGTGTTACGGATAGTTTCTCCTATACTTAAGTCTTCTTGAGTTAATTCAGTTGAACATTTCAGAATGCCTTGCTTTTTGGTCCTCTCGGGGGGTTAGGAGCTTACACAAGTCTTACGAAGCTATCTCTAGGTTGACAAGACTTTGAATAAATTAATTAATGATTTAAATAATTCAACTTCTCATTCTCTACGAAAATTCATTTCTACACACATTCTAAATAAGATCAACCGATCAAGTGAGATTTGGTGTTCCTGAAATGCAGATTGTTAAGATTATTTTACATGCTATGTGATAAAATAAGTCCTACGTTGGGTTGAAAAGATCAAAATAAGAAGGGATGCGGCAGGCATATATACTTGAGTTGGTCCTTGGCTCAAAAGCATGAGCTTTTGGTAGATTTGATTCTCGACCTAGTATCAAAGCTCAACTTAACTTCCTCTTACGAAAGATCAATAATGCACCAGAGTGGATATAGTTTCAATTTGTGGGTAAACCCAAATGAAGCGTGTGGCATGGCCATAAGAATTGAAGGTGATCAGCTAGTTCTTCATAGTTTATGAGATCTGATTTGGTATGAATCCCCAACTCGGTATTCTTGCAATGCAAAAGGGAGAGTTTGCTATATAAGATTACTCACAAGTGACTGGGTACGTAGATGCAAGGCAATGTGATCAAAATAAGCCCCACGTTGCAGAATATGCATTGATTAGTGAATTTAAGCTTTTTATAGACTTGGTCTCGACAATTGTGTCATAATAATTATGTAGAAAAGAAAGGCTTGCTTGCAATTTGCAAAACAAGAAAGGAGGCTAGTTAATGAGAAGAAGGTGGCCGTTGGTAGGAGTATGTCACAACTCACAACAGTTGGCAATTCATTTTAAATTATCTTAATGTTCACACTAACGAACTGATATGGATTGGTGCAATACGTAGCTTTTATAATTAAAGATTTTGCTGTCTAACCACTTCTATTATATTTCCTTTATTATTTTGTGTATATACGGCACTAGCATGCAGATGTTATATATATAGATATACTGATATATATATTTGTATATGGTAGATATTGGTGGTGGTTCCACACTTGCATGCTGTCAGACGCGTAGTGGTGATTCATGCGTAGCTGATCATGACTGATCAACAGGTTTCTTTCAGTAGAAGAACGCCTGCCCTTTACTCCAGTTTTAGTTCTACTTTCTCTTTCATTCTCTTAAGTCCTTAATTAGTTGGCAAAAAATTGACTATCATTAATATATCGTCCAAAAGAAAAACTTGCAGTGATTTTGGTTACATTGCGATTAACCAATTCATTAATCAAAAAAGTTTATGAGCTAATCAATAATCATTGATTTGATATCTGTTAACAACTCATTCAATTTTACTTAACTAGTCTAGGTAATGAGCAACTTTTGTGATCCATCTGAAACCTTTTTTTGTTTTTGGGTCTGAATCCATCTGAAACTTTGATGTCATCTGATTAATCGGGTCAATATTAGGCTTGGAGTATTGAGGTTTGGTATAATTGGTTTGTCTAGTCTGTTCTCTTTCTTTAATTTCCATATTTTGGCTAACATTCCTCAGTCTCACTCTTTTCTATTTTCCTTCTCTTTACAACCAATATCAAGGCTATACTCCCAACGGCAATCCCCAGCAATTTCTTCACTTCTCCATATTGCTCATTATATTCTTCCCGAGATCCATACCGAAGTTAAGTCTTTTTTTTTTTTCCTTGTCAAGCTTGCTCTTGCATAACAACTTTGCAAATTCTACTATGAAGTGCGTTTAAATACACTTATTTTTTTAAAAAGTACTTATTTGTTTTAAGAAAAAATATTTTTATATATTTTTAAGTATGTTTATATGTGACTTTTAAAAAAAATAGAAGCTAAAAAATGTCTATTTGTCCTTTTTTAAAAAAGTTAATGATCATAACTTCTATAAAAAAGTAGAAAGAGAATTAATTTTTAATATAATTTTTTGACAAAAATATCCAAATCTTACGGGTTGGCTTTAAGCTTTATTTATAATACTTGGTGATTTCTATACAATCCAAATTGCCAAAATTATTTAATGGCTATATCTAGTATTAAAGGTTAAAGCTTGTCCTTAATTAAAGAATTTCACTCTTCTACAGTACGAAGTTCACTTTAATGGAAAAAGTGAGGTATTATAACTATTAATGAGAAAATCAAGTGATTAGAATTTAACAATTGAAAAATACTATATAGACAGAAAATTTTTTTACTACAATTTTTGACAGAATCATTTGACATATTTATTGATTTTTGGATAAGTGAGTGATTCCTATCACTTAATTTCATCCAACAACCCTCCTTAATTCTTGCTGATTTTTGTCAAAAATTTTATATATTTTTTCTGGATATGTAGCATTGCTCTTAATAATTTCATAATTTGTTATATATATGCATGTATTTTATCATAATCTGCATGCACTAATATTTACTCGGTTCACATTATTTTCTAAATTACTATAACTTTGTGATAGTAATCAAACTGTTTTAATATCTGTACATTACTTAATTGTATTGGAACAATAGAGTTTATTATAATTTTGTTTGACGCAATGAGAGTTAGGTCGCCAATGATAATCATTGTACTTGAAAACCATATTAAATCACATCATTAATTAAATCTTTCAGATTTCATCATGACAGAAAGCAAACTGCAAGGTTTATAATTTATGCCATCCAAATTTCTGTTAGTGCGTGTTTGATCATGCTGCCAAATTTCAGCGGTTGTCATGTTCAGCGCAAAGTAATTTTGTAAAGACCAACTCCTCAGCTACATATGATTCTGAGTTGGAATATTGCAGGGAATACGGAGTATGCAGAAGACACAGCACCTAGCCTTTTGACGTTGTATTCTGGAAAGTTTTATAATTTTCTGACAGTTTCATTTGGTTTAATTGTATAATTGGTTTTAATTTGTATAATTTATCTTAGAACTTACAAAGTAACATTGCAGATTATGTTTCATAGCTGATGCCTGATACGGTAAATAATTATTGGATAAATGATACTGCATGTGTAGGAACTAGAGAGCAACTCTTTCAGTGCAATTTTACTTCCAATTCACCAATAATCTAATGCTAATTTTGTAGTGCACAAAAGCATTCATGTGAACTTGCCCACTCGTCGTCAAAATTTTATCAGTCCAAACTTGTACAAAATTGAGCAAAAGTATTTTCATGTGCTGAAAAGTTAGTAGCACATGCTCACTTGCTCAGTTACAATATTTTGTCCTTTCGTTTCCCTCTTGTTTTTTTTTCTTTGTTTTTTTAACTCTAACTAATTATATATATCATTTATTGCGTGTGGAAAATTAGCCTGCTATGGTATAATGGGAGGAACAAGTCTCCCACAAAATAAGAGTTTCCTTTCCTAGTAGGAGTTTCTTTCTCTCATCAGAAACTTATTGCTTTCATGGACTTTTTAACTATTAAATATAGGTCAAAAAAGGGGGGGTCTCAATCTTGAAATTCACTAATTACTGATGCAAGATGTGCAATGAAAATGAGCTCATATTGCAGTCTCTGTCTTATCATTTTGGTTGGCCTAATCATAACTTCCTGATATAGTAACTTGAACCCATTAGCAATTACCTATCCTTTCTCTGGTGGTAGCTCGCTTTGCCACTTGGAGTTTGGTCATCAAAGATAATTGTATAATAGTATTTTCTGAGAGAGAGGAGGCATGGGAGTGAGCATCCCTCATTAAAGTAGAGTATATACATAAATCATCTTGACAGAGTCAGTAAACACAAAATTTAAACTTTGTCGCGTTCATATGTTCTTCACTTCTCCTTGTCCTTGTCATGTTTGTACATTCAAAATGACACAACTGGTCTGCTCAACACAACTTAATTTCTTTTTTTAACTATGAAACCTGGGTTCCCACTTCCCACGAGGTCCTTATTCCAGTTCTGTATTTTTATTTGATTTATGTAATTGGTCCATTCCTTGCCATCATTATTTATTAGTTTACTGAGTGAGACCTATGAGTTTGGAGAAGTTGAACCAACCATTGGCCAACTACCTTAGCCTCAAAGCCTAAACCAAACCATATATCCCACCCATTTTTAAGTTGCTTTAGTAGTTGAGACTCGAAAGCCTCCAAGTTAGGCCTACGATTTGGACTAGGTTAGAGGAGAGGACGACTAAAAAGGAAAGGAAGCTGCAGAGGGGAAGTGAGTTTCCGTGATTCAAGCAAACTCATAATCTCATATAATAAAGTGCAGACACTACTTTTTCTTTCAACTCCTCCATATCTAACAAATCTATTGGGGTTTACTGAATTGGATGATCTCATCAAACCGGACGATCTAACAATATATATATGACCACTTTCTGCTCTCCCATGCACAGAAAAATAAAAATGAAAAAGAAATCCAGTGTCAGAACTAGCTCTGAGCCTCTGATCAGGACAATGGATTGGGTCATTCCAGAAAAATTAGAAGAAAATAAATAAAGATGCGTATTACATTTGGAATATATATATATATATATATTTCTAATTTTTTTTAACTAAAGCTTTACATTAATGCCTATCCTGGAAGATGGTAAACGCATAGCAGCTTCCAAAAAAAACAAAAAACTCCAAAAACCATATTGCAGAGGCTCGTATCCACAAGTATGGGGGTGAAAGGAATATGAATTCTCTCTTAAATCTTGTCTCTGGCTGAGTCGAGTTCTATCTTATCCTGAACACGTGTTTAATAATTTGTTGACACAAAATTAAATTAATATCTTCACTTTTTTCTTTTAAGTAATTATACTTCTATAATTTTTTATTTTATTATTTTCTATGTAATAAATAGAAAGATAAAAGAATTCTGTTGAGGGAAAACAATATTTTGTCTCTTTTTTTCAGTTCAGATGGGACAGAACTCCCCTTTATTTGTCTTTTTGTTCCTTAAAAATAACATTGTCATTTTCTGAGAGAGATGAGATAATTCAAATCTGGAAACGTACCGACAATCTATTGCATATCTTTCTTTCTTAATTTTTTCTCATAGAGCCATAATGGCTGAAAGAATAAGGCATTCAAGCCCACCTGCTATCAGCCCGCTCAAGGCACAAGTTAGATACCCAATAATGGTTGAGCTCACGCTACAGGCCCACGATAAAATGATTGGGTTTTACTCATTCTTAATTAAAGTTTGTTTGATTGGGCTTCGATTTCGTTGCACTTGCTCAATTTATCGGATTAAGTTGTATTTATATTAAATGTGTCGACGACCAAAAAAAAAGAAAACAAGGTCAACCAGGATTGATTCAATTCATTGTGTTTATCTATGAAACATAGACACGAGACATGATACCGGTATGATACAATACAGATGTAGCAATATGGTAAAATTTTTAAAAATATAAGATATTTATAAATATTATATATATATATATATATATATATATATATATATATATACACACACACACGTACTAACAATTAAACATTTTAAGGTGCTCTCACTTATGAGTAAGTTAAATTTGACCCACACCATGTGTCATGTTATGAGTGAATATACCGCTTTAATGTCTTATAGTAACTAACTCCATTTCTATCATACTAATATTGCTTCTTTTATAACTTTTTTTGTTTTGGTGATAACTAAAGTTGACTGGCCAGTAAAAAAGAGCCACCAGCCATGAACCTACAGTCACGTATCCATGCATCACTGGTGTTTATATAAAGGTTTTGAATTTGATTCCTTCTTATAATTTTTTTTGTTAGTAAGTTGGCCTAAAAATATTATTGTAAGCCTTTGTTGGTGCTTATGCCATCTTCCAACCTTAGAATAAGACAATGCCACTTTCTATTAACTTTCTAACACCAAAAAATACTAGTTAAGCGAACCTAGACTTCAGTTGTTTTGCATATGTACATGAAATTACACGCTACAGAATTTGATAAAAAGTGAATTCTTTGGTTTTGAGTCCGTTTCGTCGAAAGAAAATTAATGTTATATAATGTTAATAAAAAGATATAAGAATTTCTCATAAAACAGTAAAAAAATTTGTCATTTTACTATAAAATAGTATAAATACATTATCTATCCCCGTTTATAGCAGCTTACCTAGCGATGCCTTTTACCAAAGTTTTAAAAACCAATCAGTCGGATCTGTTCAATCTGTTCAATCGTGAATTGGTCCACTAACTGATTCAATCAAGCTTTCAGAATTGTTGTGTGACTAAACCGATGTTAGACCGCTAAACCAAGTCCAAAAACCGATCAAACAGTATGAACCAGCTAACTGGTTTCAACAACTCACTATGAAATCCATTCTCAAATGTAAAATGACACACGCGAGATTCGAACTTAGGTAGTATTACTTACAACAAATGAACCGTGCCGCTGAGCCATGGAAAACACTCAATCATATATCTTCTATTCTTATCTATATACTATATGATGGAGGCTTAATAAAGTATTGAATAAAGCTTTAGAAAAAGACTAAACCCATACTCTTTTAAAATAACAGCAACACTTTGCCTGTTTGCCACTAAACCGTTCCAATGTTGGATATTAATATTTTATATTATATCTTATATACTTACATTAAATTATATTTTTATTTTGTAAATAATATATGTGTATAATTAAATTAAAAATAAATAAATCATTAGTCTTAATAAACTTATACAAACCAGTTTTATCAAATTAAAAAAATATTTTAATATATTAAATATAAATAAATATTTTTAATGTAAAATGTATTTATTAATATATTATAATTTTAAATAGTATATATATTAAATTTTAATATATATAAATATAAATAAATATTTAATTATATACCAATTTGACTACAATTCAATCACAGTTAAACTACTGAACTACTGAACTGTAAATTAATTTTTTTATCGATTGAATGACCAGTTCAGTTTTTAAAATATTAACTTTTACTTCTAAAATTGGATATTTTTTCTGCTATAATTTGTGTCATTAATTATGTTACTATATTAATCTTTTTTTTTTTTTTCCTCTTGTCATTCTTTTAAAGTATCATCAGGGGAGATGGGACAGCTTGCTTTTCTGAGGGAACTGAATGGAACCTAAAGGTCAAGATATTGGAAGCTGATCCATGAGTGGAAGGGAGCTTTGATGAGGCAGTGCACGGGGTTGATGGTGCCTTTCAAACAGCATCCCCGGTGCTTGTTCCTTACGAAGAACGATGACAGCATTCAGATCAGCTTTACCTTTTATTTTATACCCAGTATATGTTGGTGTCTGCTGCACCCTATTTGAGGGGCTTCCTCTGTTTCACTCTATGGTACGATTCAGCGTCTCATATATCGGAGTCAGAATGCCTGCAAGAAGAAAATCATGTAAACTGTAAAGTGAGACAGTGCAATCAGTTTTACAAGTAATTTTTATATGAGTAACGTTACTTACACAATTATCTCTCTCCACACAAATTGTGCATAACTGCTAATCTGCCTTTATCTGAGTAATGCCCACAAACCTGAGGGTCAGTTTATGTAAATAACGTTCTCTCTTTTGACATAGCTGGAAGTGTATGTTCAACTTTTTTTACTGAAAAACTATAACATGGCCACTGCGTCCAAAAAGGCAAAAACATTAAGGAAATTGAATTCATTGGAAAATAATGAACGGTATACTTGTAGACATAATCTATTTTGTTTTTCCCCTTGGTTTACTACCAGTACCAGGAGTTATTTGTCCTAACTGGCACATTTTCTTCTTTTTTAATAGCACCAGTATGTGGTAAACTGGTAACTTGTGATTTTCGGAATGTTGGAGGCAACTTTAATTTATCCCTGTATAAAGGGCACCCTGCATGTGCTCTCCCTCTTCTTGCTCTTCCATACAAGATACCGTGACAATGTGAAACATGTGTCTCCTCTTAATGAGTCACAATGGAGTTATCCGGAGTACTGCAAACGCTGCAACGCCATAACACTCGCTTCCCTATCAAATGTAAAGTCACGCTGAAGTCGTGCACTCTGTATTTCAGTGGAAAGATGTCACCAGATTATTGTTTGGTTTACATTCTTTTAAAACTCTTATAGTCTTATTTATACGCAGCTGTGGTATGCATATGCAAAGACTATAGCAGACAGAGAGGGGGGGCCATGGAGGATAGCAGAGGAAAGTGGAATGGCTATAGTGGTGTTCAGTTTAACCCGTCTTATGTTGTTGGACCCCTCCTGCATCACAGCCAACCAGCACACTGCTCATGATACTAAGCATTGCCAAAGGTTAGATTCTCATGATTCGCAGTGCAAGGTTGAATTTACTGGCATGGGCATGTGTTGAGCCTTCTTTTTCTTTATCCATTCACTTGTCATTCAATTCTCAATTGGGTGGAGTGTACACCTGGTGAGCATTTTGCTATAAAAAGGTGGAGGTTGTATGTTTTGAATACTATTCTCTCTAGTCTATAAAACATATTTTGAAGGGGAAAATTGGATTAAGATTAGCTCTGTGATTGCGGAAATGCCTTGAAGGTAATTTTGGAGCTACATACATATATTGATTTGGTATAACTAGGCCTGCATTAAGAGACGCTGTATATAATGTGATTTTGTAGCTGATCAACCTCTGATGCATCCATTCTACCATATAGGTTAAGGTCCTGCATTCAAATTTTAGTTCTTTTAAAGCTTCTGCACTGTTTACTCTTCAAATTTAAGGCGACAAACCTTTTAACAAGATTCTGAACACACGGATGATGTGATAGGTTCTCACTTGTTATTGTTGGCTATGGAGGAAACCAAAGTATCTGGCTGGCTTGTTTGTTCAAGTTCAGTAGCTCACTGGTCAAGTGGTCAGAGATCATTGAAATACTTCGGGCCAAATATCCTTCCTCTCCATGTGAAAACAAGAGAGTTAAACCAGGCCATCAACTGCTGTTGATTTGTTATAAATTATATGGCTTAAACATTCTGACAAAAGCATCATGGTATTACAGGTGCAGCAACCAGGAAAGAGATGAAAAATAAAAACCCACATAGCTTGAACACCACTAAAAATAAAATTACTGCAGTTTGGGTTTCCTCCATTTTTAACTCTTGAACAAAAGTTTGATGACTGCATCAAGGGCTTTCTAGGACATCCATGACAATCACTGTTATCTGTCATATTTTTGTGAGGTGTCTGATTCATATAAAACAAAATAAAGTACTTCAACCAAATAGAAAGACTTGAATTCACTTTTACCTATTTCTTTTTCTTCCTTTAATATTTTACTCTAATTACTCTATCTTTGCTACACGTGGGAGTAAAACCTAAACCGCTTCAAACTTGATCAAATGTAAAGTGACTGGCAATGATGAAGTCATGCTTGAAACAATTGACTCATTAAGTAATGCAATTCAACAAATAGAAAAACAAGGATTGAGGCATTTCAATTGGACTCTAGTTCAGGCATTTTTCTCAAATATCTTGTCTCTCGAGCGTGCTCAGAGACACTCGTCTAAAAAGCTAAGAAAAGTTACCATGCATGTTCACACAGAAAAAAGAAAACTAAGAAAAAGAATGCAAAAAATTTTAACCTTGAAAAAGATTATAAAGTTGTCTGTTGTCATAAATACAAATATTGTGAAAATTGCACGTTTAATGTTTATTCTATATTTTAAAAATAAAACGACAAACAAAAGAAAAATTCTCTTTGCCTGCAAGATTCTATAATGTACTTTTTTTCAAAATTAAAAAAAAATAAAACAAACATTTGGGTGGGATTTTTTTTTTTTTTGGTTACAAACAATTTGGTGTGAGACAGTGAGGTGAATTAAGCTAAATTGGAAGTAAAGTGGCTAGGATGAATATGATCCCAGCATCGAGCAGTTTCCACAATGAGTTGATGACACTTAAGTAGCCTCGTTGAGTATTTGCATTCGGATATTGTCAAATAATCAAATGCTTACTCATCAAAAAAGAAACCATGCTCAAAGACAAGTTGGGTTTGGATAGCTGTAGTGGCAGTAAAACACAATTTACATGAGAATCTAGAGACTAAATTCTGTTGGCTCCTGCCAATTCAAATAGAAAAAGTGAAAAACTACACGAGGCTACTTTCCTTCTATACTATGCAGATTACTATATAAAAAAATGTGGTTCAACAAATACTCTATGATTTTTCCACCGCCTACATAAATTTGGGAGCTAGAATTGGAACAAGATGCTGATCTGACTTTGACATCTCACCATTTGAAACAAATCTTCAGTTTTAAGGTTTCAAGGCCCCTGAAGTCAACAAGGTATCCTTGTCCATTTATGCTCAAGAGAAAGAAGAAAGTGCGTGCCATTTAAATTCAAGGATTGCAGCATATGACACAACTATGTGTCTCTAGTTCACATTAGTAATATTAGGCTATTAGCCAATACTCATAATGAAAACCACCACGGACAAAAGGGGAGATTACAGAACAGAATAGAGCCTGTCAACTCAGCAGCAGAAGCTCAGTTTGCAACATTGTGGGGAAGAATACGTGTTTTCCTTAGCATTCAACAAGAAAAAGGTAGTAAGATTTTGCAGCACGTTGGTTCAAATGGTTTAATTTGATGAAATCCTTTAATTGATAATGACGTCCATAGAGTGAGTACACTTCAACAAGATTTCCTTTTTTGAATACAGTTGTAAACTCGATTAGAACAGAGATCCATGAAAATCATCAACATGATAGATATTGAGATATGCAGAGATGGAGATCAAAGAGTAGGTTAAAGTAAAAATGGAAATCTTAGATTCGGTCTTGGTCGCCATCAAGCATGAATAAAAAACTACTGAAGTCTCTTATGATAGGGGCGAGGCCTAATATGGCTTTCATTTTGGATGAGAACATCTGCAAAAATTTATAGAGGATTAGTCGTTCATTATATAACCTAGTCAATAAAATATCAAAAGAAAACATTCAATAGCTTTTATCAATAATATCAAAACCAAACCCCAAAAGAAAAAAAGTGAAGTTATGTTCTGTTCTCATTTCTGGGGGAAAGAGAATCTCTCATGCACTATTGGGCCGAATGAAATTTTTAGTTGCATAAATTATTGTATATTAATGATCGAGCATGCTTACAATATTAATTTATACATATAATTATTTTTTTTTCGCTTATCATGTCTGAACATGTTTCTCTTTTGTTCAATTTTTAAAGTCTCTCCCCATTTATGTCCCATTTTTTTTTTAATTCCCTTGAAAGGGTCAAACCTTATGGGCAGTTTTCTCAAGAGCACACTCCTTCCCTCTCTCCCCATAGTTTTTCAATTCTCAAGGACCCACTAAACCTAGTGTCTGATTCTTCTCCCACCCATACAGTCTAAGCAAATTTTCGCACCACTCCATGAAAAGTCCTCGCAAATATTGTTGAAGTCTCCCTCTGTTTTGTCACTCCAATAAAATACCTTGAACTTATAATCATTGACCATTGCCTGGTTAGGCTTTATCTCTTCAAAGTAAATTAATTAAAAAAAAAAAGAGGCCAGTTTATTTAATTAGCGAAGACGTAAATTGCACGAAGGAAAACAATCAAAAGAAGGATTATATGAAGTCCACTACCTTAACGTGGCGGCAAAGCAAAAATTTTCCAGCTCTACTCGTTTGGCTTTTAGTTAACGCAGAAAGCACAACATAACATAAGCACTTTCGTTAAGAACAAGAAGTGCGAGGACGTTGATATTATTGTTTGTGTGTGGGGAACAGGAGTGACAAAGATTTGCAGCCAATAGTGGCAAAGTCAGCATTGCACAAAACACCCAATTTGTAAATCTCATTAATGACTTATCACTATTATTATTGTGACCAAAAGAAAAAAAGACAAGAAAAGAAAGTTGAACGAGAGAGACACGACAAGGGTTGATTTAGGACTAAGGACCAAGAGTGGAAGAGGAGGTGGAAGGGGGAATAGTAAGGATGCATCTGTTTTTAGACACGATGCAGATTCTGAGGCTTATCATCAGACTACGATTAATTGTCCATATGCGAATTTGGGTGGAGGACCCACCTCAACCAATCCCTCACTCTTTCCCTCTTCATCTTCATTAATATTATCGTTCTTCCTCTTTGATTTGTTCGCCCCACCAATCACCGAACCTTCGCCGGTCTTCCGCCGATTGATGCAATCCACGTTTTGGGTAGAATCCACCTCGATCGCTGCCCTACGCTCCCTGTCACCAAAAATTCTTGTGCGAGAGTCTTAATCATACCTCTGATTTTTCTTTTTTAAGATATTAACATGAAACTGAAAAAAGATGAAGCTAAAAATTGCTAAAAATTGTGGGATACAGAAAAAAAAATTCAAAATTACAGGCATGTGAATCCAATCTGAGATTCTGAATAGTCTGCGTGAGCCGCCTATCCCAGGTGCTTTGCTAATGACTATAACCTGCATGATAGAAAATTAAACTGCAGATATTTATATTTTATAAAATACAAATTATATATATATATTATTTTAATAATAGATCTTTTATTTTAAAAATTACGAAATGTAATTTATAAAAAAGAAAGATATTATACGTCACAATTTAGAAACTATGTTAAATTTAAATTGACAAATCTTGTATCTTTGTCTTTATGCTGACCCACACGAGGTTGAATATATATAAAGGACCCTCCTGTACATTACACGGATGGGAAATTTCCCTAATTGCAGAAAGATCGGATCCTATCACAGATTAATAAAAAAAAAAAAACCCTCCCCTTTTGGAAGTACTACCATTACTTTTTTTTATTGCTTTCATATATATTCCAAGAGGAACAAGCATTTGTCCACATGTGACACGTGGGAAACACAAGCATGGCACGCAGCTAACAAGCTTATTTTTTTATCCTCTTTTCGCTTACTAAATACTAGTATTAACTTGTTTTATGGAACTATTAATTATTAAATGGGGGATTGATTGTGCTGAATAGTGAATACTGAAGTACCAAAGATTGCTGGGAATGGGATACAGCTAGCTACCAAGGACTCTCGGGTAGAGCACCTTTCATTGCCTCTGGTTGACGATATCCTTTGCTTGGCAAAAGAAATCCTGCTTTGGCCCCACTTTCTGCACCCTACACCCCCCCCCCCCAACTCTATTCCTTCCGTGCCCCTATTTATTTTTATTTTTTTACTCTCAAAAATGCACAGTTGCCACCCTCCCTGCCATATAAATTAAAACAGACAATAGGCCTCAAGCCAAGACTAGCTGACAGAGAGAGCCAGCATTGGACTGGAACCAGAGTAACGAGAATAAATCTCTTTCAATCCTAACTACAAGATTCCTTTAAAAAGTCTTGAGAATTTGAAACACCTATGAATTAATACAAGAGAACTGGTTTGTGCATATCGTCCAACACAAAAAAAAAAAAGGAAAGAGAGTCGCACATATCACCAATGGAAAACAAATACTAGGCTGCAATATATAGGAAATTCAATGGACTTTCAGAATGAAACTAAACTCATGTTCATCATGGAGATTAAAAAAAAATTGGACACCAAATATTCAAGAAAGTCTTTTCATACTTGACATACAAGAACTTTAAGGTTCCTAGATAGACATATAGTCCGAGAATCCTTGGACGGCTCTAATAGCACAGGAAAACCCAAAGGATTCTCTCTACATCTCACTGATCTAACATTTCCCTCAACAAACATAAATATCAACTCAAAAAACACTCTCTCAGGAATTGGTTTTGCAGTTCCTGAGATCTCACAGAACTATAAAACAGAGCAAAACTTATAATGTAGTACTCTAGCTTTATTCCTATTTAGCTGCAAAATTTATGCGCACGGTATATTGAGGGGTTCCTCAGTCCAACCAGCAAACTCATCAGCAACAAAATCACCAAAATCGAAATCAGGAAGCTCGCTAGGCTCATTGTCATCAAACCCACAAATTTGGATGTCCTCCAGGCCACCGAGATCATCGAAGCTCTGCCCAAAATCGTCAAATGCAAACCAATCCAACCCAAGCCCAAGGTTGGGCTCTGAACCAGGTGGAGCTGCAGATGGTGGCGGCAAGTTCAACGTACTCAAATCTGGTATTTCCAGCTCCGCCAATTGAGCCACCAAATCACTGGCCTCAAGACTCTCAACAGCTTCGTTGCTTGAAATCTTGTCCTTCTCGATCGATTTGGAAGCCGAGGCATCCAATTCGAGCACAGAGGATGGTGATGCGTGTGAGAAGACGCTCTCCGAGTCCTCCGAAGTTGAAGACTTGTCTGATACAGAGGCTGCAGCAGAAGAGGCACAGCAGTTACTCTTTTCGGAGGTCGTAACAGCTGCAACAGTAGAACCACTGTTGCACTTCTCAGATAGAGCCTTGGCCATAGCTTCAAATTCCATCCTTTTCGCCTCGTAGGCTTGGGAAGCCTCTTCTGCAGTATTGTAAGTGCCCAACCAGATGCGGGCACTCTTAAACGGGTCACGAATCTCAGCAGCCCATTTGCCCCATTTCCTCTGCCGAACACCTCTGTATTTGCCAGAAGATTGCCTCCTCGTTGATGGCGTTTTGATTGAAACCCTCCTCTTGTTAGGGGGTTGACCTTCAATGCAAGTGTTCAATGCATCGTTGCTGTTACTCTCCTGAGTAGAGCTAGTTCCAGTAGCGGTAGAGTTCGCAGAAACAAGGGGAAGAGCGACCTCGAAAATCATTCGTTTCATCTTTCTCGGCTTCATTATCAGCTCTGCTTCATCTTCGCTTGAAGATGAGTCAGTAGCTTCAGGATCGTTACAGATGATGCGCAATTTTCTCGTCATTTTGGACTCTCGAAATCGGTTATGCTTTTGCTTCAGTTTCTTGGAGACATTCATTTGATTCGCCGGCTGTTTCTGAGACACGGGCATGGTGGAAATTTTGGGAAAAACCCTCCCAAAACCCCTCAAAATACCCAGAGAATTGTGAAGGAAACCAAAACGAGAAAAAAAAAATCAATCAAAGGAACACAGGTACAAAATCTCTCAAAATTCCAGAAGTATCAAGTGAGATCCCCTCTTAAAAACAAGAAGAGATGGAAAAATCTTTTCACATGAAAGCCTCCAAAACACTCGACGACTCCAGAACAAGTCCTGCAAAAACCCAATCACAAAATACAAATATGTTTCAGATTCAGATACAAAATCAATGAAAACCCAAAAACACAATAAAGGGCATAACGAATAATGAAGGAAAAAAAAAAACCCAACCTTTTTGGTCTCAAACGCATCGAAACAGCCGGGTTCACCAGATTCGATCTCTCCTCAAGGGAGCAGAGTAGCATATAGCAAGCTGAGTACACGGTCAACAACCACGAAGTAGAAACAACAATCCAGAGCTTCTGCAACAGAGCCCCAACAACTTCCAAATCAAAACCAGACGACATAAATCCCCCACTCGTCCTTCTTTGAAGCCTGCTCCCCAAGAAACACAAGGAATCCTCTAGACTCTCTCTACTCTTCACTCGCCCAAACACAGAGAACAGTGTAACAGTCGCAGTACACTGATATACAGAGAAGAAAGGAAGGGTCCCCGATGAGAAGGATAAAGTGAGAGGATTACGAATCTATGGCTACGATTTTATCACCCACAAAATGAATCAGAAAACATTAGTTGTTGCCAGATTTTACCGATCTGAAAACCAGAGCCTTAGGTGAGGGAAATAAATATAAAGAAAAAAGAGCCGACCTTGGCACAACACCGATTGAACAGACGCAAATCTCAATACAACAACAGACCCAGATTATTATATTAGCAGAAAAACACCACAACCTTTTCCCCGTTGAAAAAAATAAATTAGTATTTTTTTTCTCAAAAATAAGCAAAGATTGAAACTTCGCAGTGAAATTTTACCTCACTGTGCCGGGGCTGCCCCTGCCCTGCCTTTGTCTCTCTCTCCCCTGTCGCTGTCTGAGCTTCAGAGTGTTCCTAATCCTCTCACAGTAACTGGCACCCCCCTATCTCTCTCTCTCTCTCTCTCTCTCTTTCTTTTCTACAAGGGCCGAGCCATTCACCTTTTCTTCCATCACCGGTCAAAATATTGAGCATTTAAAAAGGGAGGGGTAAGTAAAACATAAAATATTAATTAAGCCAATCAAATTTAATGTCAATAATATAATATTGGATTTGAGCTGGCATGTAATGCACATACATGAAGCATGATCATCGTACATGCATATCATGCCCCCATACCAAGTTGTGTCAGAGACAGCCTCTGAATCCTTTGTCTCCCCTGCTCGCGCGTGAATCTAACTGTACAGATCTGATTAGTTTTGGAGGATCTCACGGTTGCGGATCATAAGCTGTATCACAAGCGCGCGTGCGAGAGTGGGTGACGGAGGTCCTACATTTCAGCTTTTTGTGGGACCATAGCGCCGCCAACGGCGACTAATAGCAGAAGCGGTTGTGGTTTTTGCCCACGATGATAACGGATACCGTTTTTTTTTTATTTACGCAAAATGCCACTCTGCGATTCTTGGTCGCCAAGTAAATAGTGAAAAGAGAAGGAATAATATCAAAAAAGAAGAAAAAGGGAAAGAAACTTAAAAAAAGAAAGACAGGAAATGCAGTTTTTATTTTTAATATTCCTTTTTCGGATTTTCCTTGATATATGGTTTTTAAAAGGAATACCTTTCTTTTTCTGTTTGATTGTTTCACCTTCCCTGATTCTGAGGAGACAATCAGATTTTTTAATTTGAATATACTGTGTCCTTTGTTGGATAATAATAAAAATAATAATAATAAATTAAAAATATAGTATTCCTTTTTCGGATTTTACTAGTAATAAATGGTTTTTAAAAAATATTTTTCATTTCCTGTTTTTTTTTCTCCTTCCTTATTACATGAAAAAAATCAATATTTGCCTTGAGTATGAATATATCGTATATATCAAGTTCTTGAATAATAATAATAATAATAATAATAATAATATGTATTAAAATAATAATAATAATAATATTATAATTACTTTTATTATTAATATTATTAAAAAATAATATTTTTATTTTATTTTATTTTATTTCATATTTTTACTAAAATATAGAAAGAAAAAATATCGTCAAAGAAAATGCACCGAAACTTATATTAAAGGAAAAACCTTTAACTGCATGCTATATTAAAATAGGTTAAAATAAATTGCCAAAAAAAGTAGAATAAAAAGATTAAAAAAAAAAAGAATGTCAATCCTAATTTGCATAAGTTGTCGTATTTTCATTAAATTTATTTAAATAGTATCTCGTAACAACAAAATAGTACTCAATTATTGATTAGCCAATGGAGTACTGTTTTCTTTTTTAGTATTTTTTTAAATTTAGAAAATATATTAATTACGAATTTTTATAATAGACGTTCTCTTTTTTTTATTTTTTTATTTCAAATAAGGATTCATGTATTGGGTGAGATTGGCAATAATGCTTAATTTTTCTGACCTTAACATAATTATTTTAATGTAAATTTATTGAAAAAGCAGATTTTTCGACTGATTCAACAACAAATTAACTACTCAATCAATAATAATTTAATTTTTTTAGCAAATTTTTAATTAGATTAATTTAAATTAATTAAAAATAAATTAATCTTATCATTTATTATTTTTTAAATATGTATAAATTATTTTTATAATATTATTCAATTAAATCGACTAATTTTTTAAATTTTATTGGTACAAATGCTTGAAACATCTTACGTGGCTTTGGCAGGTTTAGACTTTGGACTTCGGAATTTAATTGGATACAAGCTCGCTACTTAAGAACCTTGGTAACGCCAATACCACAGAATAGAATCTTCTTCATAAGAAAAACTAAAGTTTCTTTTCAAAAAAAAAAAACCTAAAGTTTGAGTGCATGCAAGAGCTTTTGGGAATGAATGCATATTTAATTTATATACTAACTACTAATTAAGTATTACAGCAAACTATAGTATCGACTCCATTACGCTAGTGTTAGGTAAAATTCCAACCGATCAAAAACTTTTTAGTTAAAATCAAACTAATCCGTTTACAACATCAGTCAATTTAAATTAGATCGTTTGCTCTATTATTGTAACTTATTTTCAAAACAGATTTTTAATATATTTAGTTAGATTGAAATAAAATGTATGTGTTCAAATATCGGTTGTGAATTGACATTCAATAATAAAAGACTAAAGGGTTAAAATTGTGAATATCTTTGTATCTTTAATAACAAGACCAACTGAAGTCTCTTAGTTTGGTCGAGCCTGTTGGTTGTCCATGCACAGGGCGTTGTCTTGAGCAACAGTTGGTTTTTTTCTTTTTAATTTTTTAAAAAAAATTTAAGTTGAGAAAACAGTTTAGTTCCATTTGAAAGTTAGACGTTACTTTTGGACTCATCAAGTATTTATAAAGATACTTATAAATAATTTAATAATAATAAAATTTTTAAATCAAACTTAAATCATAATAAGTATGAGTCAAAAATTGATCAAATAAATTAATTATCATTAACCCAACAGTGAATTCTTTTATACAAAGAAAAGCACCCTCTCTATATATATCTTTATATAATAATAACGATGATGATAATGACGATGGTTATCTCATCTTTTTCTAATAAGACCCATGAAATCAGGGATGAACCTACGTTATTGGTCCTGCGGGCATATGCCCCCACACTTAAAAAAAGTACTAATGTTTTATATATGGTTTTATTATTTTTACTCTAAAATTTATAAGTACTTGTCTCCACTATTAGTTAAAATGAATGATTGATTTAATATTTAAGACATTAAATTTTTTTTTAAAGATAACCTTTTAATCATATGAGAGATAAATAATTAAATGATTGTTTGGTTATATATATAAAAATAAATATTTAATAGCATTAATAATGGGAAAATTCATTCGATTGTCTCAAATATATATGAAATTGCATATAAAATTGCAAGTAATTTTTTACTTATCAATACTATTATATATTTCTCACTTTTATAATTTTGATATTTAATTTTATTATTAATTTATATTTAAATTAGTTTATTTTATAATTAAAATATCTTATAATTAAAATATTTATAAAAAAAATTTAAAAAAATAATTTTTCTTTAAAAAAAACTATACCAAACATGCTTTTAGAATAAATTTTTTTATATTATTATTTAATTACGTGTTAATACATAATTAATAACTACTTAAAAATTAAATTTTTTATGTGATATGATTATAGATAGCAGTATAAAAAGTTTTTGCACAGATAATTAATTAAAATTAAATATATTATTTTATATTATTATATTTTATATGTATATAAATTTAAAATATTATTTTTTTATGTGTTTATATTATTTTTAATCTTGCCCCCACTCCCAAAAATTTCTGGATGGCCTTGCTTATCAAGGAACTGAATTTTGAGCACGGGGGGAGGATCATTTTTTCACAGGCACTTAAGATTCCAACGCTTACTTCTACTCTCGGTTGCAATGCCCCTACTTCTTAACATGGCTAATTACATTAGCCATTTGTTTCTTCATTTTATAACCCGAGTTCTAACTTTCCTTTTATTTTCTTTTACTAATTTCCGTTGCCAAATTGTATTTATGAATGTCTTAATATATATCCCATGATAATGTTGCTATGCAAAATATCAAAGCCAATTAAACTACTAGTAAAAACTCATGAAAATATATCAAAAGAATCGCCCATGTCAATGTATGTTCTAATCGACACCATCTGTTAGGGATATTTATTAGTATTTACAATTTCATGCATTGAATCTGAATCATTTTTCTCTAGTTATCATGTTTTGAAAACAAAGTTGGAAGTAATTAATTCACATGTGACGAACCAGTAGTGGTAGCCTACTTTTTAAGAAAATTTATTATATGTAGAAGGTGTTTCTTTAACTAAAAAAAAATGATTACATAAAAGTGCGGAGTTAGTGAAATAAACACAATAAATAACTGTTGTCTCGTGCACACCTCCATCCAGGATCACGTGGCCGTGTGTGCATCGGGGACAGTAATGATAATCCAACGACCCAGCACAGTCAGAGTGAGAGACTGTGTCGTGTCTAATTCTCTGCCCCCCATAAGATATTTTCAGTCGGGGTCATCGCAAGTCACGTGACGAATACTTACCACCCTTCCACATGATCGAGAGAATTTTTTTTTCTTATAAATCTATCTTACATAAATTTATGTAAATTAAGCAAAATCTGGCTACAATGACTTTTTTTTTTTCAAAATATCAATATCTTTAATGATTTTAGACAATTCTTAAAGTCAAAGACAAAAAGAAATTATTTAAAACGTTAAATTAAAAATTTTATATTTTTTTTAAAAAATTATATGTAAAAAAGTAAAAAATTTTGGACGGCTCTAAGACGTCCAATTTATATTACCTATTTTTAGAATATGTTTTTAAGTGTATAAAAAATAATCAGCAATTAATTTTTAATAATTTTTAAAATATATAATTAACATAAAATTTTCAAAATATATCAAATAAAAAAATGATAAGTTCATTAATGATAAAAATTAATCTAAATAATAATAATAATAATAATAATGTCTCAATTTGCGTTGAGAATTTGTAGATGATGGACTCTACCAAAATTCATGGAGTATAGAAGATGTGGCAATAGCATAGAGCACCATAAATATAGGCATGCATGTGCATGTGATGATGATGTTAATATATATTTTTTTTGACCACTGTGACTGCGGGCAGCCAAAAAGGTCGAGGAGAAGAGAAAGACAAGTTCGTTACGCAAAGGAGTGAGGGTGTGAGAGAGTGAGTGAGGGGATTGCTTCCATTTCCCGCCATTAGCTCCGACGTGGAACCCACCGCCTTCTTTGGCGCCAAAATGACCCTTGGATTCGTGCGACACTTGTTCCGTGATGGGACGAGTGTCGTTCTGAGGTGGGTCCGTGGAAAGTGGTGTTGCTGCCGCCCGCTATTTTTTATTTTTTTGGTTTCTTCGACAAGATGAGGAGAGAGAAATACGGTGTTGATGACGTGGATATGAATACTTGCCGCCCTTGGGACACGTCATCATTGTGCACGCTTCACGAAGCCCAGTGTTTGGTTCCCAGGAAAGGAGCTGCCATGTGCTTTGTCTCTCTCAACATTCTCTACTCTTTTGCTAATTACTACACTCCCTCTTTTTGTCTCTGCCAAAATTGGAAATCGGGACTTTACCTTTAAAGATCTCTTGGGTTAGCCATGCATGTTTTGGTGGAAGTTTTCTCCACTTCAATTCGGGTTTTTTCTTTTTTTTTTTTTATTATGCTTGATTTATCTGTAGCTTCATTTCTCCAACAAAATTTTAGTTTAAAAATTTTATTTAGTCCGAAATGAATTCTTTTTATTTTGTATTAAACATAATTTTTTTTCTACACATAAATTATTTCAATATAAATTTATTTCTAAGTAAATTTAAGTGCATAGTTTAATATAAACACACTCCTAATCATTTTTGTGGAAAATCAATTGGCCGTGAACATCTTGACTTGTTTAACATATATTTAAACAAATTTACTTATTATATATAAGTTCAATTTTGCTTAACTACTACACAAAAATAATTTTTCAATTAAAGTCTTATCCGTAACATTTTCATTATAAAATTTTCTTAATATAATAAAGTACGCTAATACAAGCAAAGATTATGGGAGAAATTTCTGCCCTTGTTATTTTTTTAATCAAATCATTTTATTAAGTTAGTTACTTTAATCCTTTTTTTTTTTCGGTTAACAAAGCTGAATCCTTTCGTCTTGGAGTTAGAACATTGATGGTACTTTTGGACATCCTGAGTCCAAAGTTATGATCAGCACACAGAATTGGCCCATACATGCTGTGGGCACCCTTCCAAAGCTTACAGAGTTTTGGTTGAGATGAGCCTGCCATTCTTGCAGAGTTTAGGGAGGGCAACATTGACATGCAACATATCAAATACAAGAACAAGAATTTACATCGACCTTCCTCTTGGCATAATGATATTTAGAATTAACCTATATAAAACCCATGTGAAGATAATAATATTCTAAGTTTTCCGAGAAAATTGAAATTCTAATGCTATCATATATCCTTGAATGCATTGGCTAAACCGGAGCATATAACTAGGCGAAATTAGAAGTAAATACAATTGAGAAAAATATACATTTATACAAAAAACAGAGTAGATAAAGAAAATTTTTTTATAAAAAAATAGTCGCATAAAGATACCAGTGGAAGTAGTTACCGTAATATATAAATTCATAGCATTTAGGCTCTTGAAGCTTTGACTAAAATTATACGACAGATATGTTTGATTTATTATACGAAGATTAGAGGATGGAGGATTCTAATAAGGGCACCAAAGAGGAGAAATTTGAATTCAACCACTTCAATGACTCAACATAACATTCAGAATCAAACTATAAGCCTTGGTTTGTCTAAATGGAAAAGGACGAGCATATGATTCCATTTCTGGCTCACTCTTCTCCGTCAACGACGCTAATAAGAAATTTAGGGGAAAAAAAAAAACACGAGAAAGTCAAAAAGTCCTAATTAAGATGAGACAATCTCAACTTATCATCCCATTCTCCAAGTCACAGAAAAATTTTTACCTACAGGGATTTTCAAGCCCTTCAACTCTACCATCATTGTCTTCTTTTCTCCTTCTCCTTGCCCGTGCAAGTACTAATGTTCTGAAGTACTGACTTTCACAGTGGAGCCACCCCATCAGTGGTTGTCCATCAATCTTAACTGTCTCTGTAGGTGGTGCTCCACTTCCATGTAATCCCAACACATTTATGGTTTCAATAACCCAACCTTTATCTATTGCAAACTTGCCCTCTTGCTCTTCTGACCAAACTTTTCACTGTTCCTTCTTTGAAAGTTGCATGGAAATCAATGTAGGTCGAATAGCCATTTCCAAGCTTCATTTCTGGCAGCTCATCATCATCAAGGAATAGGTTCCCTTTCGCTTCTCCTTCAGCTTCTCCTGCTGGAAAGGTCACAATGAGGCTGAAGGGTGTCATTCTAGCATCCTTAGGTATATCATTCCACCCTGTTGCATTGGAAGAATGGTGTTCTGATACAAATGCACATTGACCACATGCAGAGGCGCGTCAAGGGTGACATAGGTTCCATCTTTTGATAAAATGGTATCTGTCAAATTAAACAAACTGTACCAGGTTCCAAGAGGAAAGAGTGCTTTAACTTCTGTTTTTCCTTGCTCAAGCACAGGAGAAATCATGAGACTGCTCCCTAGCAAGAACTGGGTGCTGAGGCCATAACATTCAGTGTAAGCTGGAAATGAGAAGAAAAGAGGCCTTGCAAGTGGGGCTCCACTAATATGGGCCTCATAGTTCAGTGTGTACAGATATGAGAGGAGCTCATATCTCATACCCAAAGCATTTCGAGCAGACTCAGCTACTGACTCCCATTGGTAAAACTCCTGTCTAGGAGAGTAGTAATTTGCACGATCCCTTGAGAAAGGGTAGAATGCACCAACTTCAATCCAACGATTGCAAAGCTCTTCAGTGGGTGCTGGATAGAAACCAGATATACTTGAACCAACCATTAGCAACCCAAATATTCGAAAATTGAGCATTGTAGATATTGAGTACCTCAGGTCCTCCCATGTGCCCTTATTGTCACCAGTCCAATGTGCAGCATATTTGCCTGAACCCACATAAGTGGAGCGGGACAAAATAAATGGCCGTTTGCCTTGAAGCCCTTGAAGGGCCTTGTGAGTTGCAATGGCCTGAGAGAAACCATAAAGACTGTGAGCATCATACTCCAATACACCATTATAGTGAACTGCACTGGTGGCTATAGTTTTGAAGCCTATAGGAGCCTGGACTCCTGAAGCATTTATTTTGTAGGGAGGATCGTCCCACCGTGTGCTTGTAATGTTCTTGCAATCTAGGCAACATATCCATCGAGGTCCTGTTCCATCGGCCACACCTTTCCCTCAGGAATTTTGCACTTTCCAGAGCAGAAACTCGAAGCTTCATTCATGTCGATCCATAGGCCATCAACAGGGACGAGTTGGAAGCGGCGGATCTCATCACCCCACCAAGAAACTGTTTTTGGATGGAGAAAATCAGGAAAATACACTGCCCCTGGCCAAACTTGAGCCAAGAAGGGTTCACCCTCATGCTTGATAAAAACATCATTGGCAATAACCCTTTGATATACACCATAGCAGGAGTTAACAGCAATTCCTGGATCAATGATGACAATGTATTTCATGCCAATGCTGTGTATTCTGTCCAGGAAGTTTAAAAGCTTCGGACGAGGGTAGTTGATTGGTCTGAGGGAAAAGTCCTTGTGCCCATCCATGTGATCATCATCATTCCAGATCACATCAAGTGGGATTTGAGCCTTCATGTACTTCTCAACAACATCTTCTACAACAGATAGGTTGTGATAGCCCCATTTACTTTGGTGGAATCCTATAATACCAAATAAGTGAGAATATTGGTCAAATACTTTTTACAAACAAATTATCTTCATAGAAAAGTTAGTTCTGGCAGACAAGCACTATAATGGGAACTGAAAATTTTCAGGTACCACTTTCAACTAGACCTGGAAGTGAAGCATAAGGATCTAATGCTACCCAACCATGTCATTTAGTGAACTTGCAACATTGAAATGAAGCAAGTGAAAGTTATAACAAAATAATAGGAGAAAAGAAAAAAGAATATTTCCATGAAAAAAAAAATTAGACTTCAAAAGTACATGCTAGAGTGCTAGAGTGGAGTTAAAATATAAAATCTTTCAATATTTTCACTCAATCCATTAATCTTATTATCATTAATATATAATTCCACATTGATGAAAACAGAACATGAGTTACCTCGCCCGTCTCCTTCATGATTAATGGAGTGGTTAGAAGGAAATAGCCCAATTGAACTGTATATTCCCCATAACCCGAGGCTAAACTTATTCACAAGACATGACAGCAATATATAGCAGATTAGTGTACCAAAGCAACGGGCATTTAAAAGAGTTAATACAATCTTCTGGCCCTGCTAAAGAGAAAACAATACAGTGTTTGTAGTAATTATCAGTCATTGATCAGTTAATTTCACGTTCTAATGTAGGAAGCTTATCTTTAAAAGGACACGAAGATGCCCAAGGTTGGTTCATATTAACCACATAATCTAAGACAGATATGAAAAAAGAAAAAAAGAGGACAGAATGATATGTATGCAATGATGGTTCTTGGCAATGACCGACGAATTGCTTTATACATGACTGTCATAAAGGCCTATGTCTTCGACTCAAAGTTTGACAGAAAAGATGAATATTTTTTCTATGGCAAAGTTAAGTTTCCAACATTACATATGACCTTATCTTTCCATGTGGACCTAAAGGGTATTAAATTACTAGACAATTAAAGTTAGACCTAAAAAGCTTTGCCAGCATATCATACAAATCGATTCAGAAATTAAAATAATTTTGCAGGCCTAACTTTTAAAAGCAAAGAAACATACCTATCACACAACATCACAGATAAGGTAAAAAAAATATAAAACTAATTGGAAAACCATTAATCATTGCATTCTCAAATGCATTATGCACAGCAAAGATATGCTCCCAAAATCCCCATACACCAAGAAACTCATCGAATTCACATAATCACAGAGTTAAAAACATTAGTTTCTTTCCCTCTAAGGCAAGAATTAAAGGCACCGTGGAGTTCACACTAAATAGATTATGCAGTACAGTGATAAGAATGGGTGAAAAGTGAATCATACCGAAAGCCCAGTAAGGCATTGGAGCCGGTCCGCCAATTAAACAAGTATACTGATCAACAACATTCAGAGGCGTAGGCCCTGAAAAGAAGTAAAAATCGAATACACCTCCAATAATCTTGTATGTCAGAGAGGTTCCTTTGTAAAACACATCCATTCCATTGCTATTCAGCAGCAGAACACCATGTGCATGAGGTTTACCACCTGCATTTCTGAGATCCATGTATACAGGGTGTGACCCGTATAGATCAGCATTGAGATTAATGGCTGATATATCAGTGGTATACAAAGTGTAGGGGTCATTTGGATACAGTTTGATCCCGTGCGGCTGTGTGTTCTCTCCCAAACCATACAACGAGGCATCTTTGGGCAGTTTGGTAGAAATCTCCAGGTACTGGTCCTTGAAGACCATTGGACCAAAGGGGTCTGACTCATCAAAGCTCGAGTCGAAAAGGGTCTCCCCATTTGCCTTCCTTTTCACTGAAAAGCTAAACGGGTCTGAGGTGTAGCTGAAGATAAGCTCAGAGCCAGAGTCCTCTGAGACTGATAATGGGTTCTTCCTCGACCTTTTAATGGTTTGCTTCAGAGCCGGCGGTTGCACCCTAGGCAAAAGATTGTAGAGAACCTCCCATCTTTGCTTCTTAGCATCAGTGATGTGTACCTTCAAACGGTTCTCAGTCTCGTGCCTGCAAAATCAATAACAACGAAGAAAATTCAGAATCAGCTTCATTGAGGACGTACAACAGATGCAAGTTACATGTTACATGCAAGTTTCAGCTTCTAACACATTGAAGTTAGAATTCACACATTTAACGTGATGAGTTTATTTTAAAGAGAAAAAGAAAGAGTTATAATCATTGATTATAAAATTAAAGAAATAAATTTAATAATTTAATAATTTATTATAAATATGTGTATATTTTATTATAATCACAATTTTTATTTTTTTATTAATAATTATAACTCATCATTTTTTTTAAATAAATTTTTCATTTTAAAAGAATCAAATCCTAAGATCCCTTTCTACATTAGACATATTGTGGACCTCTTTTGTATTTTTTTTTTAAAAAAAAGTAGCATCCAAACGTTCCACTACTTGCCATCCCATTTTCCTCAGTTCCACCAAGCCAAAAGAACATTATATCAAATCTTTGGTGTTAAAAGAGCAAGATCCTAATTTAGACGGATGAAATGTGCAAAGTCTCACTTTTACAAGATTACATGCTTTTCCAGACTGGTATGAAACTATGGGTTCTACTTCTTTGTTCAAAACTGGAAGAGGTTGTCCCCGGTCCCAAACTAAAACAAAGAAGATTTTAGGATGACTAAAGATAATATTATGTTGTTATTAAGATCGGAGATATATAGAAGCATCAGTAGGGAGATAAATGATGATGATAATAATAATAATAATAATACAAAGATAGGTCAATATTTTATAAGGTGTTGGTATATTTAAAATGAGTTACGCCTTTAAGTATAAGAATTGCAATTCGATTCTTAAAAGTCACGTCTTATAGAGAAAGTCATACTATTATCACTCGTGCTTAAAAAATTTAAGTTTATGAAACGGTATAAATGAATCAAATCATCTACGATACTGCTAGTTCACATTAAAAAAATGGTTCGGTAGAGATAAAAGGGGAAGTGAAAACATTAATTAGAAAACAGAAAATCCAAAACTTGATTGTGTCTGCTTTTGATATGGCCTCGTGATTGTGTCTAAATTCTGCAACTTAGCATAGTATACCATTAATAGCATTATTGTTCAACTTTGTAGTTTGTACTCTCTGCCCATGACTAGATTCTGATACCTTTACCATTGTCTTTGACCATGGTTTTACGTTTCTATTTGATATTGAGATGCTGAATCTGAATTTCCGAAACTGGCATTGAATTTATCATATCCATCCCCTTATAAAAGAATTTTAGCATATATTCTTAATTTTTTTAATATTTAACAAAATAAATATTAAATGAGAAAGTAAAATATTTAATATCTTAAAAACATAAAAAGTATTTAATATTTACTTAATTTAAAAATTAAGAGTATTACAAAAAAAATGATTTAAGAAGATATAGAGTTATTTTTAATGGGTACTGCTTTATCTCTCTCTCTCTCTTTCTAAAATACTCTAAAGCTTATACAATCACCCACATATGAATCGTAGAAACATTATTATTGAGGACTCTTTGGATAATCAAATATGAGTAAGAGTTGATTCGCTTCAATTCTCAGTGAGCTATCATTAAGAAATATTTATCAAGTATGCTCTTACTATTTCTGTAGAGGGGAATTGAGGTTCTTAATATAATGTAACGAGTGATACTATATCTTTCTAAACAATCTTTTTTATAATTCTCTTAATATTTAATAAAAAATAAAAATATTTAATATTTAAAATTTAAAATTTAAAATACATGTAATATCATTTTCATTTAATAATTAAAAAATTATTAAACTAATTGTTTCATAAGATATAAAATTATTCTAATTCTAATGTGAGTAATGTTCACCCTTTAACGCCAAAAAAGGTAACTAAACTTCTAATATATTTAGCTTAATTTTTAAAATTTTAAAGTTATAGTTTGAATAAAAATTATAAAAGACATATTTTTATCTATTTTTTTAAAAATTAAATCAAGCACACTATAAATAATAGCCAAATATGGAAAAGGAGAAAAGATACCCTTTTATGATGAATGATGACAAGCAAGCTGCACTCATTTTGTTGTTTTATGTGAGCAATAAGCTCCATTAATTCATCTTGAACGTCTACTCCACGCAGGGAAAAGTTGCTTGTCCATTCAATAAGAAACACGTACGGTTTAATAAAAAGCATTTTTCATACTTATCAGGTAGACTCAACAGAAATCAGCTAATAATGCATGGTTTGCTCGTTAGACAAAATCTTTATAATAAGAAAAAAAGAAGAAAGAAAAATCAAAGGGCCGTAATCAAGCTTAGTACGTGTTTGAATTAGTGTTTATAAATTTATTTTTAAATATATTTAATTTTATAAATTTAATTTTGATGAGAAGTAAATTTAAATAAAGTAATTTATGTTTGATAAAAAATTAAATTTAACTCAAAAATAAGAAATAATTACTTTAAACTAAACAGATTTTTTAAACTAAAATTACGTTTGAAAAATGATACAAACATCATAACAAACAAAAATAAAAATGAAAAAAAATCTATTTGAATCTTTAGAAATCAATTTAAATGGGGTAAATACTTACCCAAACACATGCGTAATTCCTCACATTAATGCTGTCTGGTTTAGCATGTGAACACATAATCATCTTTGATCGTTCAGTGCTCCCAGCTTGATCCTGTCATATAGTCAGCGGTGGCGTTTGCAAAGACGAGTTCCATAATCCCTCCAGAAATTGTAAAACTTGTCATCATTTGATGAATTGATTGAAGAGACTTTCAGAATTATATATGCATTTCAATGTAACGATGAATTTTAGAATTATACTCAGTAAGAAACCAAAGAAGTTAACGATTAAAATTTTAGTTCTAGTTTTCTTCTTGAGTATCATTTTTTGTTTGTTGATAGAATGATTAATTTTAGTCATACTATTTCTTTGAAATGATTAGTTGTCTCATTTTGCTGAAATTTCTTTCCCCACAAACTACATAACGATATGAATGGCCCAATAGGTTTCGTAAGGCACAGAAATTTTGTCTCTATCTTCCACTATGCACATGGAGAGATATTGTATCCTATCAAAAAGATTTGGCATGGAATTGCTGGCACCCAAAGGAAGTGTAGAAACTGACAAAGGGAGAGGCATGAAATTGGAAATAGTCCTCCGTTGCAATAATTGTGCAGCAGAAATTTCTAAACCAGTTTCTCCATCACAGTACCAAGGCTGGAAAGGAGAATACATTGGTCCCAAATTGATATGGTAGCTTTAATCATTTAACAGTAATGATGGGCATGGGCACGGGCAAGTGGTGTAATGTCCTTAAAGAGGGCTTTATTGTTTGGGAACACTTTTTCTTTGTAATAACTTCCCCTAGACAGTGACAAAGAAAAGAGATGATTGTTCAATTTTTTTATTCTGGTTCTGGGAATTTCCTTGACCCTTGTGTTCACACATCTTTATCGACTTACAACAAGAAGTAATATAAACGTGGTTTATAATTAAGACTGAAGATTTAGAATTGAAATCACTTTGGCAGTACTAGTAAAACTTTGCTGCTGATAAGGTTTTTCATCCTGTCATCCATATCTGGTTGACGTGTAGAACCTCTTTTTTTTTTTTCCTTGAATTGGAAAATGGAATCACTCCATCAATAAGATTTGGCATGGAATTTGCTGGCACCCAATGGAGAGCTATGACAATGCAAATGATCCTCCAATTCAACTTCCAAGCTTTGATTCTTCTAAACCGATTCTCCATCACGGTACCAAGTCCAAGGCTGTTCGTTTAAGCTTTCTGGCTCTGGGTGCTTGGGGTCAAGGTTTATTTGCAAAATCAAGTTTCACTTGAAGATCAATTCTTAATCAAGTTTAGGAAGTGGGATCTGTTAATTGAAACAAATCTTGATTAAGAATTGAAGTCACGCAGATACTGACGAAAAATTACATCTAGTCTGACTAGCCCAGCAACACAAAGTATCACTTAACAGAATGCTATTGTTCCTTCTATAACTAAGAATCTCATCTTTAGTTAGACGGTTTACGCATGACAATAACGTAGTATTGAAAATTTCCTTTTCTCCTTTGTTATCAAGGATCTGCAGAGCAAACAAATATTGCCCGCGTATGTTCACAATCTTCTTCCTTCCTCAGTTCTTTCCAGCATTATAATGCGCCCGTGGAATAAATTCTCGGACTCTTCGTAAGAGCAAAGAGTGATCTACCAATAATCCCCACAAGAACATAAGCCATTCTTAAAGTGATGAAAGCGGCTAGAATCTCTTACTGTGATCTCGCGGTCAACAATCTTCGCTATAAACTTTATTGCGTTATGACAATCGCCACATACACGTAGATTTTTCATTACTGTTATTGTACTGCCTTCTACAGTGCTAAGCAACCCAAATGCAATTGCAAGCCGTTCACTATGGTGAGACAGCATTGCTTCTTTCTGCTCAATTTCAACATCATGCAAAGCATATTGTTGATCAGGAACATAACCTAACTCCTTTAGCTTTACTCCTAACCAGTCTAACTTTCGATAGATTTGTTCACTAAGAGGATGTGACCTATCTGCAGAGAGAAATTCATGCCTGAGTCCTTTTAAGGTTAGCCAACTGGAACCTGGTTGTTTTACAACTCCATTATGTTTCATTGTTCTCCGTATCCGAGCTACTTCAGCCCATTTGCTTGAAGATGCATACAAGTTAGATAGCAATACATAAGCAGCACTACAATTAGGCTCCAGTTCAAATATCTGTTTTGCAGCTCTTTCAGCTACATCTAAATTAGAATGCATCCTGCACGCACTCAGTAAAACCAGGCATACCATTGAACTTACTTTCATAGGCATGCTCATCGCCAGTGCTTCTGCTTCCTCCAACTCCCCACACCGGCCAAGTACATCCACCATACATGCATAGTGCTCAATTGTCAGTTTAATTGATCTTTTCTGGCTGAAGTATCTGAAGAAGCACTTTGCTTTTTGTAACATCCCAGAATGGCTACAAGCAGAAAGTAAACCAGTTAATGTGATTTCATCTGGATCAACTCTTTCACGGAGCATTTGGTTAAAGAGTGTTAGAGCCCAAGTGCCACATCCATGCTGTGCACAACCAACAATTACTGAGTTCCACGAGACAACATTTTTCTCACTAATCCTCTTAAACACAGTCATCCCATCATTGATAAAGCCGCATTTACTATACATGACAACAAGAGAATTTCCCACATATACATCAGTTTCCAACCCTATCTTAACTGCAGTTGTATGGATCTCTTTCCCCCTCTCAAGATCCTCTAATCCACGACATGAATTCAAAGCACTGGCGAGGGAAGATTCATTTGGAAGTACGCTCATTTTTATCATTTCTCCAAAGATCTCTAATGCCTCTTGGTGATTATTGTTTAAACCGTACCCTGTTACAAGAGCTGTCCATACTACGACATTCTTATGAATTATATCATGGAAAACCTTGCACGCAGTCTCCATTTGCTTGCAACTTGCATAAAACGTCACAAGAGAAGCAGATATGAATTCATCAAAACTGAAACCTACCTTAAATACATAGACATGGATTTGCAGACCTACATGCAAAGCCGATATCTTAGCAGCAGCTGTCAACCCACAAACTAAAGTAGTAGATGTGGGATTGACACCAAAACTCACCATCTTCTCAAAAAGAAGCAACGCTTCGTTACTCTTTCCATTCTGGTCAAGCCCACCAATCATCGAAGTCCACGAAATCACATTCCGCGAAGGCATTTCCTGAAACAAACGCAAAGCATCTTCAACTCTACCGTTGCTACAATACCCATGAATCATTGCATTCCAGGCTGCCACGTCCCTATTGGGCATTTCACGGAACAAGCGTTCAGCGTTGTCAACTCTTCCCAAGCGCAAAAAGCCGTTCATAATGGTGGTCCAAGAAACAACATTTTTCTCAGGCATTTGGTCGAAAAGCTTCTGGGCCATAACGAAATCGCCATGATCAACGCACCCTTTGATCATGGAATTCCAAGAAACTACATCCTTAGAGGGAATTTGATAAAATAGCTTCAAGGCTTCACCAAGTCTATCATTTTGCGCGTAGCCCATGACCATTTTGGTATACAGTGCAACATCAGGGGAGGGGATCCGATCAAAGACCGCGCGAGCTTCATCTAACCTTTGACTCTTGAGGTGCTGAGAGAGTAAATACTTATATGAAGAGCTTGATCTGGTGTTGTTGGTAATGCATTTGAAGAAATTTGAAGAACTTGCGGAGGCCGCAGTAGAATATCTCAATTTTCGAATAGCAGACCGAACTGTGGACATTGCTGATTGCTGCCAGCCATCATTTTGAAATGAGGGGGACAAGAGGAAGCACGCCGCCTGAGGAGGGGACGGCGGTGTCCGATGAGGTGGCGGAGGAATTCTAAGCGATTCTGCGGGGGCGGTGAAATGCTTCAAGAGCGGCGGTGATGAGGTGGCGGTGGAGGGACGGGGGTGAAAGAGATGATGCAGGAAGGGGGAGCGACAGTGTAAGCACACAACTAAATCAACGGGCCTGGTGCATGAATGCTACCGCCCAGAAAACTAAAGCCCAAGCATAATCCCTTCGACGACTGAAAATAACTCACCCCTTTCAACGGGCTCGGCCCATCAAAGAAATCGCTGTATGCAGAGCTCCAAATTTATTTAATTTTTTTTAAAAATAAGATAAATGAAATAAGATATTATCATGTAACATCTCAATCATACTTTATTTATTTTTATAAGCTGTGCAATTTTGTGCTTAAGATATTGGGTTGAAACCTTTTGCCCAGTTTTAGACTTGTAAAAGTTTTAAAAAAATATAAACAGAAAATAAAAAGAAAAATGCAGAATTGCAAAAAGATGTAGCTATTTTGTCAGTTCTAAGAAATAGCTGCATGCTAGCCAAAGCAACTTGTTCTGGTCGCATTGGAGATCTTATTGCAGAAAGTACAGTGCTAATTGCTTGGTAAGGGTTGCGAGCAGTGCTATTGTTCTGGCATTTTTAATTTCTAAAAAGAGGGAGGGTCATATCATGGGTCTTAAATTCACTGGGTGACATTTCTGACTTATGGACCCCAAAAATTAAAATAAAAAATATATGACCCATGATGCATTTTGAAAAGCTACGAAGTCCTTTAAAATTTGTAACACTGGTATACATAATTCCTCATAAACCCCAAAATACACCATTATTTTGTGATCTCTCGTGGGTGGGAAGCAACGTAAACAGCAAACACTTGTGTTACTTCAGGAGATGAAGAATACGATAATTTGTTTTGGTTATGGCTTATATTTGCTTACATGTTTTGCAGGAAGGAACTTTGTCCGGAGAAGAGGATGTTATTCTATCCCAAGCTTCCAAAAATAATTGGTTCAGACTCCCTTGAAGATCGAATTAGGTCCATACATGGAACTGAGGGAAGGAGGGATGGGTCTCCCTGTCATATGTTTGGTCACACCCACTTCTGCTGGGATGCTGTTGTTGATGGTATCAGGTATATTTTGTTTTTAGCTTACAGGTTAGAGTGGAACTGTGGAATTTCATTAAATGTTATGCTGTATTACCATCAAAAGAAAAAGATTAGGTGGGTGGAGTTTCTTTGGCATTTTGTCTTGGAATGGATTCTCTCAGGCAAGAGGACACCAGCCAACGGCACTAGGTATTGACAGCATAACAATTTCCCCACTTCAGCTGATACTGCATCCAACTGTTTATGTTTACATTATGTTGATAACTTCAATTGTGAAAGTGTCTGGAAGTTAATAAACACTCGGCTTTTTGCATGGGAGTGTAGCAATAGAAAGGATAGCATGGTTCTGCTGAACGTGATGAGAAAAAAATTGTCTAAAAATGATGGAAGTATGGGACACGTTTTATCTGTCATTTATTATTTGTGATTTATTACTTATTATTTATTATCTGTCACTTATTATTTGTCAGTTATGACCTGTCATCTGTGACCTGTTACCTATTATCTATTACCAGTCACCTATTACCTGTTACCTGTGACATGTCATTTGTAATTTGTTACCTGATACTTATCACCTGTTATTTGTGACCTATCACCAGTAACCTGTTACCTGTCACCTGTCAACTGTAACCAATTACTTGTTACCTATTACCTGTCACTTATCATCGGTTACCTGTGACCTGTCATATATTACCTGTGACCTATTATCTGTTACCTGTAACCTGTTACTATTATCAGTGACTTGTCACCTGTCACTTATCACCTATTACCTGTAACATGTGACCTGTGACATGTTACCTGTGACATGTGACTTACAACTTGTGACCTGTTATCTATCACCTGTTATTATCACCAATCACCTGTTACCTATCATCTATTACCTGTCACTTATCACCTATGACATGTGACCTGTTATTTGTGACCTGTGACTTGTTACTTATCACCTATTACTTAAGACCTGTCACCTGCTACTTGTTACCTATCACCTATTACCTGTGACCTATGACCTGTGACCTGTCACCTGCTATCTGTCACCTGTCACCTATTACCTGTCACCTATGACTTGTTACCTTTTACTTATTATCTATCACCTGTCACTTGTGTCACTAGTGACCTGTTACTTATGGTCTGTTACTTGTCACCTGTTACCTATCACCTGTCACTTATGACTTGTGGCCTGTTACCAATCACCTATTATTTGTTACTTGTCACCTATTACCTATCACAAGTTATTGTTATCTGTCATCTGTTGCCTGTTATTTGAGACTCGTTACCTGTTACCTGTTACTTATAACCTGTCACCTCTTACCTATTATCTGTCACCTATCACTTGTCACCTGTAACCTATTACTTATTATCTATCACCTGTTACAGTCACTTATTACTGGTTACATATCACCTGTTACTTATCACTTGTAACGTATGACTTGTTACCTGTCACTTACCACCTACCACATGTGACCTGTGACTTATTATCTGTCACCAGTAACCTGTTAACTATTACCTGTCACAAGTGACCTGTTACTTGAGACTTATCACTTGTCATATATTATCTATGACCTGTGACCTGTTACCTATTACATATCACTTATCACATGTCTCCTATCACCTATTTTCTGTCACATGTTACTTGAGTCCTGTTACCTATCACCTCTAACATATAACTTATTATCTGTTACTTATGACCTGTGACTTGTAACTTATAATTTGTGACCTGTCATTTATTATCTATTATCTGTCACCTGTTACTTATTACTTGTCACCTTACCTCACTTCACCTGTAACCTATCTTCTCACTTCACCCCACCTGTTACTAGTTACATTTTACATTCATCTCAATTAGAAATGAAAAACCACTTTTCTCCAAACTTCTACTGAATTCAAATATATCCTAGGAATTTTAAACTTAAAAAAAAATGCTAATTAATGTTTTGTTTTTTATATACTCCTTTTATTTTGTGAGGCAGATATGTTATGCTACTTTTATATATGTTGTTCCCTTATTATTTTTCCCAAGGTTAAAAAAATAAAAACATAAAGAATGTTTCGACCTTATTTGTAACATCCATCCCTTAGAGGAATCGGATAGAATTTGGACTTTGTATGGTTCGACATCTTTCTTCGTTAGTCTATGTCATATGTAACAAATAGAAAGCTCGATTGGAGACGTTTTCTTCAATCATTTTCTTTTGAATTTAAAGGGAAATTATCCCAACAAGATCGTATTGACGAAAATTTTGATTTGAATTTATTTCTTTTGATAGTTATCTCTATACTATTTTAAAAATAAATACTAAACATTCATTGTACCAAAAAAAAAAAACTAAACATTCAGAATCATTTTGAGAATGAATTATCATAATTATTAATTCTTGAATTGATTAGTAATTATTATTATTTTGTCTCATTTAATTACTACCCATGAATTTAAATGAATTCTAATTAAATTTTAAATTTGAAGTATATCATTATTCATTACTCTTATTTTAAATATAAATCTCTTTTTTCCCAATGACGGGTAAGTGACTAATAGTGCTATTTGAAATAGTTCAATTTGTTACTCGGGCTCAAATCATATTGTTGTTGATGTTGGTGAAAATTTGATTAAAAATTTACTTATAAAATGTTAGCATATCAAAAATAAATTATATTTTTAAGTATAAAAACTGTAATTTGATTATTACGAATTGCATCTTATAAAAAAAAATATATCACTATTACTTCTAATCTTAAAAAATTAATTTTATTAATAATTCAAATGGAATAAATCTTATAAAAATAATTTTGATTCAAACAAAAAATTGATTAAAAGACTTAAGTTTAAATTATCGTATATTATAATAAAAATAATAGTACATGATGACTGGTGATGATTTCTCTCTTGTTGTACGAAGGGTTAAGTATATTAATTATTATGATTATGAAATGTCATTTGATAATTTTTTTAACCAAAAAATAAACAAGAAGTTTTTGCGAAAACCGGGTCCACACGGTGCCGGTGGCTTCTAATTCATAATTGTGCTTAATAGTAAAAACAGAATGGGAGGTTACTTGAAACAAACCGTAGCGTGTGCTGAAAGTTCTTTCATTTTGGCCTTTTTTCCTTAAAAAAATATAATAATTATATCCAAGTTGCACTGATCCAGATCTGAGAACATAAGAAAATAGAACAAAACGTTTGAAGTAGGAAATAAATAATAGTTTGCAATTGATTATCATTTTACTGATCAAACTAGTCCTCATCCCATAACTCTATTTATTTTATTTATTATTTTGTAACATTCGGAAATCAATAAAAAATATTATTTGTTCTATAACATCACAGTATATACTCAATCATCTGAACGTGTCCAAGTATGAATAAGAATAAGCACACCCCGACGACATCGTAGTTCAGACAAAGTAACAAGTTCATACATACGTGTCCTTGCTTAGTTGTTTTGGCTAAAACAAGACAAAAACAAATACTTTAAAACGCCCTCTCTATCCATGCGATGTAACATGCTTGCACGAGTCTTTGGGGGCAATAGCCAATAGGGCACCGATATTTTTATAATTAAATATTAAATTTGATTCTTTTAAATTAAAAGGTTCATTTCAAAATAAAAAATGATGAGTGATAATAGTTAATAAAAAAATATAAAAGTAAATTTTAATAATTATATAATTTATTATATATATATATATATTATAACTATTTATTTTTTTAAATGAACTCTTTACTTTAAAAATAATAAATTAATAAATGTTTGAGAAGAGAGGAAGATACTAATATTGTATTAAAAAAATAAAGTTATAAATAAGTACAAGAATAATCTACGGTGTTTGGATAAATTTATGCTCATGTAGCGTTGAGATTAACGTATGCCGTAGGACCATACATAAAAGCTAAGGTATATCCTGTATTTAGTCAGAGAGTGAGTGGGCGGTGTATATGGGAGCTTTGTCATGTCTTGTACACATAGATAGATATTGGAATTGATTGGGTTAGGCTATCTGCCTTGTTAGGTTCACTTATTTTTCTTGTGCATGATGCAGACTGGGACACAGCACACACGCGGATGCTTTAAAGAAGGAAAAAAAAAAGAAAAAGAGAACAGTGAAAGGACATTAATGGGAATATATAATTGCTGTTGGATGGATGCGTGGGTTGGGAGAAAAAGAAAGGGACCCTTTTCTGTACAAAATAATTCCACATCAAGGAACACATTTGTACGAAAAGAATGGCACCAGCATCACCAATTATGAATCATGCTTTATCAAAGTGTTCTCCCATATTTCAATCCAGTTTCGCATGAACAATTGAGAAAAGCATCCCCAACCTGTGATCATAGGTCAAATTAATTGAAAGCAAACTAGAAGGTTGTCGTCATACCAAACTCGATTAATTGCGTTAATTAATGTTCAACTTTTTTATTGGTCTCTTTATAAAATAAACTAATTTCTTACACACAATCCTAATTAATTTTTAATAAAAAATATTTTAATAAATACTTATTTTAATTTTTAAGATTTAAACTTTTTTTATAAAAGTATAACTCGTTTACTATCATTTATTAATGTTTAACTTTTACTCTCTAGGAAAAACGTTTTCTCCGTTTAATGATTCGTGTACAACAACATTGTGTATAGTAATTGATGTGTGCAAAGCACGT
Source organism: Castanospermum australe (assembly GCA_019955255.1). NCBI lineage: Eukaryota > Viridiplantae > Streptophyta > Magnoliopsida > Fabales > Fabaceae > Castanospermum > Castanospermum australe. The sequence goes on from NSJW01000935.1 coordinate 590,191, forward strand.
TACCTTTTTTTTATTAGTGAATATGCAATAGCATATAATATGATTATAGAGTCAAAAAAAAGTTCATGACTCCCAAGAATTAAATACAAAACTTTCTACATAACTCTTTAAAATTATTATAGTTTCATTAAAATTTAATATTTGTAGAAGAAATAATCATATGTCTCTAATAAGTAAAAAGAATATAAAAATTGACAATTTAATAGAATATTATATTTAAATAGTCTGAATTTATTCATCTTCATTAAATTTTTATAAAATTAAAAAATGAAAAGAATTTAACTTAACGAATAAGATTAAATTATTTCCAAAGCCTCTTATTTATTTCTTTTTCTTTATTTTTTTTCTAACTTTTGGCGAACCACCATCAAATTTAAAAAAAAATTATTTTTGTGGAAACTTTGAAAGAACAGGGATAGTGAATTGTTTCAAAATCAATCGCCAAGTCCCTCAAATGGTTTGCAAGTTGGTGGATGAATGTAAAATGGATTAATTGTGATTCAGTACGTTTTGGGTCCTTTCTAGCTATGTATTCCATTTTTAGCCATGTTGTTCATTCTTGGTGTGGATGAATTTTGAATCTGCTTCCAATTTTGCACGGGTGTTGTTATGGTACTCATGATTATTTTTTTTTGTTAAGATACTAATAGCTTGGTGATTTATTATATAATTCTTGGTTATTTTTTGTCATAATAAATGCTTAAAATTCATAAAGTAAAACTAATCATCAATAAATATTTGACAAATCAATTAAGATTCTAAAAAATTCTAAAAAAGATGGGTAATGTAATTCCAGTTTTGTATAAATACATTTTCTAGCTCTTTTCCATAGTTGTTAATCAATCTATATCTATCTTTTACTAAAAGAAAAAAATAATGTCAAAATATGTTGATAGTATGATTGTATTAATTTAAAAAAAATCAACAAAAAAAAAACATATGAAAGGATTTGAATCCTTTCTTATCACACGATCATTCCGTTAAAAAGAAATAAACATAAGTATTTTATACAATGACTTACTATAATGAATTATAAATTCTTTAATTATATTAAAAAATTATATCTTTATCTATCTAACATAATACTTTTATGTTATTTTAACAATAAAAAAAAGTCCTAATCCCATACAAAAACTTAGCTTGAAGCGATAAATTGTCCATGTTTACAAGAAAAGCCACAAAATTAAAATTTCACTCAACCAATAAAAAATACCTTTTTTTCTCAATTTTATTATCATAATTTAATAATTCCAATTGTTAGTATATTGATTATGGTAAACTCGGAAATTTAGATGAAGATGGTGAGAACACTTCCTAGTTCAATTTCATATAGAAGGGGACGAGAATCAAGATTGATTGAGAAAGGCACTGGCTTGGGTAATATTGATATAAAATATTCGTGACCCATTCTTCTATGAAGATCATAAAGATTTTAGGTAACCTAAGTCGATCTTGATGAATTATATTTTGATAGGAAAGTGGGAGAATGACGATGAATTGCCTTGGAGGAATTTTCTGGACTAGAATTTTCTAGGGGGAACATTAACATGCCCCACCACGAAACGGACAGAAAAGGCCATGGTGAGCAATTGTATTTGTCCAAGTTAGCTAGATGTCATTGCCACTTCCTTGAAAAGCAAGTAAATCACACACAAAATGTGGATATGTTAGCCTTAAGAAACAGTTTTTTGGGTTGGAGATATTCCCCCTTCAGAAGCCCAAGTCAGCATGAGCATATTAGAAAACAATTAACGGTGGAAAAGGGAGAACTTGTAAAAGAGTGTTCCCCTAAACAAGGAATCAGTGGAATTTAAGATACCTTAACCCTAGTGCTCCTATACTCCTCCTACTAGCTAGATTGAAAGTGACTGATAACTTTGCCCCCAATTTCCTTTCACACACCGTGTTTAACGTGTTTGGCTTATGCATGAAAATGCGCCTATAATTTTTTTAATCCGAAAGTTAGTTTCACATTAATTTTATACCTTGATCACCAAAAAAAAAAAGTCACCCAATGAAAGAAATTTTTTTTTATTTCCACTATATTCTAAAAAGATGTTTTCGTATTACACTTGTTCATTATTGGACCACTATTTTTTTTAAGAAAAATAATGAATAGAAATAAGAAGTGGAAGGAAACAATCCCTGACCGACCGACTAAATTCAAAACTCCCGCTTATAGGGAGAGGCAGTTTTAATACTCTGTGTGAGGTTACACTTCTTAAAAAAAAAAAATAAACAAAAACTTAAGAGGCTACCATGGCGAAAATACTAACAGTTGTCCTTGAATAAAATCTTGGAAAATTTTAAAAAAAACATGCCAATGGTTGTTGGAGAAAAATGTTTTCAAGAATATGCATGATTAGGAATAAATTTAGGTTGATTTTATGTTTTCTTTAGGGTCAGTAACATACCTTATAGAGCTTAAATCTGTATAGTATGTCATCTTTATATTTCGGTTTTAGGGATAGCATACAATTGGTTGATTTGTTGCAATGTGTTTATAGGGATGTAGAAGGAAGGTCTAATATCCTAAGAAATTATGTTTTGTGGCCTTTTTAACATCTTTTCCATTTCTGCACATAATTCTTTTTCTTCCTTACATAAAAAAAAAAAAAGTTTACATTTTTTTCATTTTTTTTAAATTTGTATTTAGAATTTGCTCGCCATTCTTATAAATTTAAAAAATTACAAAAAGTTAGAAAAATTGGTAAATATTTGAATTAATTAGAATAGCTAATTTTTTTGTTTTCTTTTGGGTGTTCTTGCTCGCTTTCTCTCTTATATATATAAGGTTTATATTATTAAAAGTACCTCAAATAAAGAACAAACATTTAAAAAAAATGTCAGGAAAGTAAAAGTGTCAAAATATAGTCTAAAGTGATGTTAGAGAGAAATTTATAAAATATCATAACATATTTCGTATAATAATTTTTTAAAAATTTGCATAAAATAATATAAATATATATTTTTATGAACTTAACAAAATTTTATAACTCTAAATTAATTTTTTTAACGTTTACACATCTTTTATGATTTTTTTATATGATATTGTAAGTCTTTTTTTATTTATAATTAAAAAAAAGATTAAAAAATTGTATTTTAATGTTAAAAATTATCTTGAGTTAAAAAGGCTTTTAATCTTTATAAATTTAAATATATTTTAATAAATAATCTTAATAAAACGCATAATGATATATAAAATGAAATTTTCAATATTTATATAAAAAATCCCATCTTTTATTCCCTAATATTACCCATCAATTATGCCTCGCACACGACATGACATGTGATGAACAGCATGTTGTATTTCCCATCCATGCAATGTCAATGTCATGATCCCTCATGAATCATGTGATGTGCCTTTAAGATCCCACTAGGCAGCACATGATCCCCACCCCACCCTGCCTCTTTCTCCTTATTGGCTTATTCTGTAATTATAATTCCTTTTTTTATAAAAGACGTCTAAAACTTTTTTTAAGTGATTTAGCTAAAATTTGATTCTCCACTCAAATGATTTTAAAAATAGATTATTGTTATTTAAATTAAAACTCTTGAAACATAAATCTTGTTTATTAAGAGAGTTACGGCTTTTTTTTTAATACTGATGAACATTTTTTATTTTTTATTTTTTATTTTTTGCAAATTAATTATCATAATATGCTGATTTTATATTATGGGGATAAACTGTCCTGACGAAAGACAGTTTCTGATTGCTAAATTTAATGTTTTTTTCTTTTCAGTTAGGATTTTCAGTAATAAAATTTTTTTTAATACATATTGGCAGTTTTCATTTTATTTTTTGGTTAAATATTTTTTTACTATACTCAAAAGCTATTCTTAAATATCATATTATGAGTTTGATTTTTAATAAATATTTATAAAATATGTATTGTTAATAAATTTTTTTTTTACAAAAAATACGGTTAAAAATTAAAAAATTAATCTCTCACATTTTAAATAAAAAAATATTCTAGATGCAAACAAAAAACAAAAAAGCCACTCTTTCGAGTAATTAGGTGAAAGTCGTTTATTACGCTGAGAAACCACTCCCATATAAGGCGGCTTCTAGTGTGATAAACAAATTTTTTTTAAAAATTACACGTTGAAAGCTGTTGGCGGTTTTTAAATAGGTAAAAAGAATTTTCTTTAATCAATGAAAAGAAACTGCCCTCTTCAAAGGCAGATTCCAAACTGAGAAGGAAACAGAATGTTGAATCTGGTGGTCAGGAACTGCTTTCGGCCACGACGGTTTTTTATTATATCACAAAACTAGTTTATTTTGGTACTTAATTAAAAAAATAAAATAAAAAATAAAATAAAAAATACTGATATTGATAAAAAAAAAGCCAAGAGTTACTATTGATTTTTTATTATTATTAATTTTTATTTATTAATTATTTTAATTTTAATTTTTTATTATTATAAGAAAATATAACATCATTTAATTATATGTTAGTATATTATTAAAAAAAATTTAATAACAATGTAAAAAGTTAAATTTTTTAACGAATGACTGAAAAATGATATAAAAATATATAAAATCAGAATGAACAATAATTAAATTCCGTTTCTTTTTGGTGCAAAATTAAATTCCTTTTCAATTAATATTAAAAAATATAATACTGGCTTCATACGAAAGATAAGAAGAGGAAGTGTAATAGTGATTTGAAAAGTATGCCACGTGGAAACGTGCAAGCAACGGAAAGCTTTTATTTTTTTTATTTAGGAAAGTTGACACTTGACAAGTTGACAAGGAAGAAGCAGCCGAGCAAGAGCCGGCCACCGAAGAATCTTGAGCGGCTAGTCAGCAGCGCCAATGGTTTCGTCTTACTCGTGCTTCTAATTGATTCTGGAAGGAGATCTCGGCTTCGGCTTGGGCTTGCGGCGTGCTAGTGTTGCTGGTTTCAGAATTGAGAATGTTTCCTTTTTAAAACCAGATTCACACTAAATGGGAAATATTTTAAGGTCACAATTTCACCGGTTTATTTTTACAACCACCCACTAATAATTACCTTTAAAAATTTCAGTTGTTTCAATGATATATATTATATGATATATCAGTATTTCTATGAAATATATAAATAATTCAATAAATTCAATCTTTTTATGACTGAAGTTTACATGTTTTTTACGTTCATATCTTTTTATAAATTATTGCATATAAATAACTTTATTAAACTTTTCTAAATAGTTGAAACTCCTCTTACTAAGTATAAGATAATTGTTGTCAATTTAGTTATGCACACACTTCTTGCAAAACTCATAACTTCTAAACAAAGTTAGGTTGTGAGTTTTCTTTTCTTGTGACGAGCGTCGTACAATTCAATTATGGATAATATATATTTTTTTAAAAGGTTATTTGGAAATGAAAGCCAAATTTCACAATCATACCTATTTCAAAAGAATTGACCATGGGATGGGGTTTGAGAATTGGGAGTTGAGAGTTGAGAGTTGAGACACGGCATGCACAGTGGAGGGTGGGTCACACGATATTGCATGTTTGGTATCATAAAAAATAATGAAAATAAAATTTATTTTTTATTTAATTAAAAAATAAAAATAAAATATTTATTTTTTAAAAAAATTTATTTCCTTTTAAAGAGACGAGCATTCACTTATATTTTATTTTTATTATTATTTTTGTTTTTATTCACATCTTATTTTTTTTATCGATTATATCAAATGTACCTTAATAAAAATTTCAAAATATTCTCTTAGTATTACATTTAAATTTTATATAAAATTTATTATATAAAATTATAAATTTAATATAAAGGTTTATATTGTATTATAATAAATATTATATTTTTATTAGTTAAATATAAAATACATAAAAATTTCTCCTATCATAAAATGCTAAAGTGAATTGATGGGAAACTACACAAATGGATCCAGATTGGTTGTGTCCTGTTGTGGGGGTGGATGAGGATCAGGCTGTCGCCCACTCTCCGCTGCCACTCAATAGATATTTTTGATGCGCCGATTGGGAATGATAACGCCAAATACTTCTGCTTCACATGGTGGTTGACAAACCTCAACTACCGTTTCAACCAAATTTTCTTATGGATTGGTTGAATTAAATTTAAAATTTAATTTTAGATAAATTTAATTTTATCAACCTAATTTTATTTAAAAATAAATTTAAATGAAGAAATATATATTTAAAAAAATAATATTTAATGTAAAAGTAAAAAATAATTATTTTAAATTAAACGAATTTTTAATATCAAAATCACATATAAAAAATGATATAAATATTAAAATAAAAAAAAATTGTTTGAACCTCTAAAAGTTCGTTTAGATAGTCCAAACACCATTCCAAAGATACACTTAAAAATAACATTACTTTACTTCACCTCACATAAATAAGTCAAGCTATTATGTTAAATAAATATTGTCAAAAGTTTAAATTTGACTTGTATAATAAATATGTTAGTCTAGTAACATTTTAATGTATATTTATATTAATTTATTTCATATTCAAAATTTAAATCAAAAAATTATTTTTTTAAAAAAATTAATTAAAATCATACACTAAATAATTATATTTCAAGTGACACTAAATCTTTTCTAGAACAACTTGATTCCGAGGTCAAATTCAACTTTTGATTTTGCCTACACTTTAGCATGTGAGTCTCCCCTCCCCACATAAGATCTCAAATCTCTTTTATAAGAAAAAAAATAAAAATAAAAGCATTACCCTCACCTGGCCAATACATTCGTTGAAGCTCCTTTAAGCAAATAAAAAAGGATTAAGCGGCGTGTTAAATCAATTAATTCAACCAACATCATCGTCTAAACTTGTGCAGTGGATCTCACTTTACAAAACATATAAGAATTTGATGTTATTTTCTTAACAAAGCATTCAACTTGAGAAATGTAAAAGGAAAAAAGGTAGAACGGAATTCTCACAGCCCAAATCATGAGTTAGGTATATCCAATGTTGAAGAACTGTTTAGTTCAAATAGTAGCAAAGATCCATTGCAATTGTCCCAAAACTTAATTATACTAACAGCACAAGCCTAATTTATTTACGAGGTTGATGTATAAGGAGATAAAAATAAATAATAATTTTGGTGAATTATTAGAATTTACGTAAATTTATGTAAAGAAAAAAGGTTAATAAGACATTGCATAAATTCAAAGAAAAATACAATAATGCAGAGATAGGTATATATTTTTGTATGAGTGAAAAATTATTTATATAGCGTTGCTCCGTGCATAAATATAAAAACAAATAAGAGAACTTTTATTATTGCTTTTAACAAAAACTAGATCAATATTAATTTTGCTTATCTAAGTTTGTTCGCAGAATCCTTTTCCTTAAGCAAAATTTAATGATAAATGAGGACATATATACATTATTACATATCTGATTAACACGTATATAATTACTATATAATTGTTTTTATAATATTGACACGTAGCACCTTGATATTTTAAACTAATGTTTAGGGCGAGCGAGAGAGAAATAGTAAGTGAAATTTGCTGGAATTTGGACAGTCAAAAGTGTTGAAGTTTGCTATTGACTAGGTGTGTATTTAAATTAGATTTTAAAAATTTAATTTTGGTTAAAAATAAATTTAAATAAAATAATTTATATTTAAAAAAATTATGTTTAAAATAAAAATAAAAAATAATTATTTAAGTTAAATGAACTATTGACACTAAAATTATATTTAAAAAATGATATAAATATTAAAATAAATAAAATAAAAAATGAACAAAAATTTATCTGCACCTCTACAAACTTATTTATGTGATGCAAACGAACACACACCCAAACATACTCTAAAGGGGTGTTTGCCAATTTTAAAAAACCAAATAAACAGGTACTATGAAGCTGGTTTTTAAATATAAAGTGTTTGATTATCATATCTAACCAAAATTTGAAGTAAAACTAATTTTTAAAAAAATCTAACTCAAAGTTGATTTTGTTCTGATATAATTTTTTTTCACTCTCCTTCCCCTCTCTTTATCCTTTTATCTGTTATTTTGTTACAAGAAACTAACAACTCAATTTAATATAACTAAAATTATTTTTATATTTATATTTATTTAATTACATTATTTTTTATTTTGTAATAAAAAATTAAAATTATTTTAAATTTAAACCAAACTAAGTTTAATTTTGAAAATGTTCATTTATATATGTACTTATATAATTAATTTCACTTTATACTATTTTAAATTAATTTTCAAAATTCCCAAACACCCATGAACCTAATGAATATAAGATTAGTGATTCCTAGGATCAAACTTTGCCTCTCCAACACCAAATCTTGCGAACCAAGAAGCAAATTAGTGAAGACATACTATAAATTGCTTTGCTTGTGTTGGGCAATCGCTTTATTCTATTCAAACACTATCAAATTCTGAGCAATTAGCTGTGGTCATTTTGGATGTTTAACCGCAGTTTTTGACTGCGGTTGAATGACTTGTCAATGGATATAAAAAACACGGTCATATAAGGCATTGGCAAACGACAGCCGCGGTTTGGAGTCAATCGCTGGCACGATCGCGGCTAAGTACCTATGCGTTTAGCTGCGATTTTTGTTTGCAATTAGGGGTGGTTTTGAACTGCGGTTAAACAAAATAAAAACAGAATGCTAGAGGCGTTTAACCGCAGTTTTAGACAGTTAGAATAGCGGCTAAATGCCTATATTTTTTTTAATAAAAAAATGCACTTTTTTAAAAATCTAATTCATCTGATATTGAAATTACTGATTACACATAAAAATCAAAATAAACAAAAATAATTTCATTCATCATTCAAGGTCCATCCCACAATAAAAAGGTTTCAAAATAAGAAGTAGCTACTCAGTTGCATGAAGATCAAAGTATATAAACAAAAGTATAAATCTATTCATCATCTAAGTTAAACTAAATACATCCCACAAAAAAAAAGATTTTAAAAAAAAGAATTAACTACTCAGTTAGTTGGTGAAAGTTCATCATCATTTGCAAAACTTGCATTGCTTGGTCCAACATCTCCATCATTAGTATTACCAACCTGAAAAACAGTGTGCAAGAAAATAAAAAATTAACAACAGTGGCATCATATGTACTTGTTTTATCAAATCAAATATAAGAATTAAATAGCAGTAGTAATTTGAACCGTTGCATTACAAGACCATTGCATTGAAATATTTTTGTTAGTATCTCATTGTTATCAAATGATTACTCTTTCTCTTTTATCTTCTTTAGGTGTTTTTCAATTTTCTATCCTCATCATGTGAACAGCAACATATGGCATTCAACTAATCTTAAATGATTTTAATTCACTCCTAAATCTGTTTTATCAACATAAAAACAGTTGCTGCTAATAACAGGCAATCACTATTAATAAGTTGAAAAAAGTTAGATGGGAGTGAGTTAGTAATGAAAAATTGATTACTAAAAGAGCTAAAGTGGTTCATCCAATTAATATGACAAGCACCATTCATGTATTTAGGTGCTGTTACGAATATATTCCAATAAAAAAGAGAATCACATAACAAAGTAATCAAATAAAATAAAGTGAAATTGGATCTAAAATTACCAACCACTAAATTCTTGAAGGATGAATGCTTAGGAGAGAAAAGAATCCTTTTAATATTGTCACCACCTATCACCTTTATCCAGCAATCACTAAAAGAGTGAAGAAAACGTTTGAGTCAAATTATGAAGATACTAACAGCCAACATAGGAAACTTTTCTAGTCCACCACAATTTGATGTATTATTGTACCATACTCTTATATCTAAGTTGTGCACAACTCTTATATTAATATATAAGTGGCATTTATTCTTTTTAAAGGGATGAATTGATTTACATTAAAAAAAATGTTGCAGCTGCTATTTAAATATGTTAGCAAGACTTTAAAAAAGAGCCTATCCAAAGTGGGAAGTGCTTATCACATTAATCAACATAGTCTGACTTTTATTTTACTTTCGAACATGTTATATGTTAACCACCAAAAAAAAAATCATGAGTTATATATTTGTCACAAAATAGGAGAGTCATTAAATATAGGTCCACAAAAGGATGAGATTGATTATGTAAAGCAATATTATCTTATGTAAGATAAAAATTTTAAAATCAAAACAGCTTATAATCAAAATATTATTAAAAATATTTTTTCACAAAAATAAGTTTGTGCCAAACATGCACTAATCAGGACATTGTGGCACCATTTGAACAATTCCTATTTCGTTGTCAAGAAAGTAATATTGTTAATTTGAGAAAATAAACTCTATAGTTGATTTCCACCAGATTCAAAGAAGCCGCAAGTAAAAAAAAAAAAACACTCAGAGTGTACCAAAAAAATGCAATTGATCAATGAAAAAAAAAGGTTATAAAAGCATTTTAGTCGGCCCTTAGATGAATAAGTTTTCATATTTACCTTTTGCAAGTTTTCCATATGTTTCACATTCAATTTTTTTTTTTCTTTCTAGAACACTCAAAAGTGATTTGGTAAGTGTAAATTTTTTCAAGTCCGTAATGCTGGGCAATTCGAATCAGATTTTGAATTTAAGATACTAATATTATGTTTGAATTAAAGAAGAACGAAGAAGAAAAGAAAGAAATAAAAGGTATGTTTTAAAATTTTAAGTTTAAAATATTTAAAATAATTTTTTTCTTTTTTTTTGTTTACTGTATTCAATTTATACATAGTCTAAATGTCTAATTGTACGAGAAGTAATATTATATAAATTTAATTTTGATTTATTATTAGTATAAAAAATTTTATACTATTATCCAATCATAAATTGTTAAATCATTAAAAAAATTTAATTAAGATAATAATTATTTAAAAAGTCAAACATTAAATAATAAGTAATTGAATGACGATATAAAAAAAATTTACACTAAATTAAAATTAAATCTTTTATTTAAACACATACAACATAATTAGTTTAAGATTTGATCTCTAAAAGAATATAGGTCCTTAGTTCAGTTTTGTACACCCAAAACTTATCTATAATGTGGCACATGCAAAAAATGTGAGCCCTACCTGTACAATTGTTACCCAATACCTACCTCCACCTTAAAGTTTTTCTTTTATGATTACTTTTTTTTGTAAATCCCCTTAGTAATCCCAATAGAACATTAACATTTCTTATTTATTTATCTTAACGATGATTGACTCGCAAGATCAAGCTACACGATCTAAAGATCTTGTATACTATTCTTGCTGGTAATCTCTCTTTAATAAGTTGATAGACATCTAATCACATATGTCATGCTTTAGTTGTAGAGTAACCTTTTTAAAGTATATTATCAAATATTTTAATAGTGAAAAATATTATTTTTTTAAATACTATTATCTAACAAATTATTTAGCCATTATTCACACATATTTTATGACATTATTTATCAAATAATAAACTCAATTTATATTTAAAGCAATAAAAATCATCTTAAATCATTAGTTACGTTAAAAAGGGAAAAAAAAAAAAACTATTTAGAGGGCTGAACCGCCTGAACGTTGCCTTCTTGTTAAAAAAAAAGTATGCCAAGCCCTCACATAAAAAAAAAATCACACTTGTAAAGTTACAATTATGAAACACACACAAGAAAATTAAGGAAAATTAAATACATTAATTTTTTAAAAATCAATAAGATAATTTTAAACAAAAATATTAAATAGTACAAGGAATATTTTTTTTTATTGGAGTGCAAGGAATAATTTTACTATATAAATAAAAGTAAACTAATATTAATAACATATTAGCAAATTTTCAATTCAGATGATAAATGTTTATTATATCAGGATGATTTCAAAAGCTAAATGTTTCGTAACCGGTATGCTAATAAAGACAAGATTAATTACCAAAAAAAAAAAGACAAGATTGTAAATTAGAAAAAAGTAAAAAAAATGAGAAAAGAAGAGAAGAGCGTTCAAAAAAAAAAAGAAAAAAAGAGAAGAGTATCCCATGGATCAAGGCAGTGATGGCGGGCATCGTTATCGTGAAGGTTTTTAATCCAACACTATTGACGTTTTGAACACTCCAAATGAAATCACCCACCTCTTTTCCTTTTAAACCTTTTCTTTTTTTGTTGTTTTTTCCAATTTTCACAAAGTCCATTCCGATTTTCCATTCCACCTGTTCGCAAATTTGGAATGCAATTTTCAAGTCCAATCAAATCCCATCGCCCAAAACGACCCAACAACTTTTCCTAAAACGCCCTCGCACTTACCCTTCTCCCCTTTGTTTAATTTTCCTACCAACCCAACACCGGCAATAGCCGAGCTGATCGAGCCGAGCCGAGCCGAATGAAGCAAAGAGGCCGTGATTGACTAGGCAAGTGGGCCCCCGCCAACTGACCGGACCGGCGGACTCCAACCCCGAATTCAACTACATTTAATAAAAAGAAAGAAAAAGCAAAACACCAATTTTTTTATTCTTTTTAAGAAAATTCTAATAAAAAAGTATCAGAATTCAGAAACATGAAAAAGGCAAAATCTGTGATGGCCTAAGAATTCGGTCCCACGCGCCTGCGTCGTCGCCATCATTACAACCGCCCCTTCCCTCTCTCTTGTCCCCCATTGTATATATAACCCTTTGCGATCTCATCGCCACCACCATCCACCGTGTCAACTCTTGTTCAAACTTCACACCAAAGCTAAAACTGTGCCGTTTCGTTCATTTCTGTCTCCATGGAAGATCCCAGTGGCAAGAAGCGGGTCCGGGACGATGACTCGGATGAGTCGCTGCTTGAATCGCTCGAGGCCAAGAGGCTCAGGGACGACCTACTCGAGTTCCTCGACGACGCCGACCCCACCCCCTTCAGTCAGGACCTTGACTCCGTCATGAAGAGCTTGCAGGAAGAGATATCCGCCTCTTCCTCCCCCACTCCCCTCGTGACCTCAGATTCCGGCGAGTCTCAGCCGCAGATCGGGTACCTCCTCGAAGCCTCCGACGACGAGCTGGGGCTCCCGCCGCCCGCTGCCCCGTCGGTCCCGGAGGGGAAGAGCGAGGAGACTGAGTTGATCCGGGTCTCGTCGGACTCGTCCGGAATCGGCGAGTTCTGGGAGTTTGAGGATCAGATACCGAGTTATGATTCGTTGGATTTGGGAACCGGGGTTGGTTACTATAACAGCAATACCGATTACGTGCCGTTCGACGGGCTTTTCGATCACTCCGATGTGTATTACGACTCGGCCGATTTTTCCGAGTCATTGCGGCACGAGACCTTGCCGGCACAATAAAAAAAATAAAAAAAAGAAAAGGAAACTCTTTTCGTCTCGCGAAATTTATTTTCGTATATGACGAGACATGTAAATTCTTTTTTTTTTGCCCTCTCTGAAAGGGGTTACAGAAAGCTATAAAGTAGGACTTAGGATGATATGGAAGATGCCCTCAACTCGTAAGAAAATTTGTTGTCTTTTTTGGGGTAACCGTATGTTTTATTTATTTTTTTTTCCCTTAATCATCAAATGCTACGGTGCAAGGCTGAAATCGTTCTTGAGAAATAAAAGAATTTAGTTATAGATTTTGTTATATCGAATCAATTATACAGTTCCTTTTGAATCCATCCAAAATCAGGAAGAGAAAGAGAAATTAATTGAAAATTTTGTGTAAAATAATTTGATAACAAAATTAATATATTATTATTTTATATTAAATAATTGTATAAGTTTATTAAATTAATGTGTTATATATTTAACATTAAACGTATCAATACATTAATATTTTTTGGCTAAATATCTTAGTAATCAAGGCAAGAATTGCTCGGAAGAAAAATCTGCGGCAATATGAACAGATACATTTCGACCCTGGTTTGAGTATCATGAGGAAACTCTCCTCCCGTTTCTCAATATTATGCCTTTTATATATATATATATATATATAATATAAATCAGAAATATTTTCATTTAAATTATTTTTAAGACTAATCTTAAATTGAGAGTAATAAGGATAAAAATGCTTGGGATATAATCCCATTGTCCAACTCTTTTGATGTGTTGTATCAATTGAAAAATAATAAAAAAATTACATTAAAAAATATATCAAAATTAAATCTAATTTCAATATCCTATATTCTTATATATCTTTGGCTCCCAAAAGGGGGAGGAAACCTTTCTTGAGCCATATATCTCCATACGCCGTTTCATTTGTGTCTTGTCTTAAAAATAATTTCATCTTTAGCTCAAAATAGTTTTAAAATAAATTTTATTATACAACGGACAATCTTTAAAACAGAGGAGTGTGTAAGTTAAAACATGTTTAGTTGGTGAAAAGAAAAAAAAAACCCTTATTTTGTGAAGAACATACCTGTATAATTTTTTCCCCCTGAAAGGGAGTGCAATGGGCAAAGCAAAACCACACTTGTAATGATAGCAACAGAGCAAAAAACCTTATAATATTTAGTACAGGCTTTCTAGCCCAAAAATATAAGTACAGGTTTGGGCTACCTCCAACGGCTACAGGCTTAACCCAAATGCTGATATTCCTGTGGCAGCCCGTATCCCTTATTTAGGCCAATACATATTTATTTTTTTAACATTTTGTGACACCATTTTGATAATTTGTTATCTTATAGTGTATTTGGTTTGAATTTTAAAATCATAAAAATCATGATTTATACGAAAAGTTATGAAAACTAAGTTTTTGCCCACATCACACATATAATTTCCCACAAACAAGTAATCCTCCTGCAACCCCTATTTTTCAATTTTTTTTTTTTGGGTATCACGTAATATTTTATTGTATCCATAAAAAACCCTTCACTATTGTCAATATGCTCCTTTAATAGTAGAGTCACGTCAAGTATATGTCATGTGTGCATCTCAATTCTAGTTTTTGTTTGAATTCTTATTCCCTAACTTATTCATTCTTCATATACTTTTTGGAGGTATTAATTTTTGTATATTTGTTTTTTTTACTAAAGTGAATAAAGTAATTTAAAAGTAAGGTATAGGAGGAAATACTTGATTTGTAAAGCGTCAATGTTTCCCCTAGTTGTGTTATAAATACTAAGTGCAATATTGAAAATTTCTTCCTCATCCTTGGAAGTTGTAAAGCTCAGCTCTGATGAAGCATGGCTGGTTAACTAGGCTTATGAGTTCTAAGCCATGGAACATAAAGATTACAGGTTTGGTACATATTTGGATTTAATTTATTTTATATTTAAAATAATTTATAATTAAAATTTTATTGAAATAATTTAAAAAAATAAAAAAATTAAGTTTTACAAAATATACACTTAGACTGGTTATGGAGAAAAGTCACACTTCTACTTGAATATTGAAACAAATTAATGCCCTTGATGTAGTTGGTTTTTTTTTTTTTATTATTATTATAGTAAGTATATTTTTGAATCAATTTTCTGGTCAAGACTAGTCTCTCGAGATAATCTTAAAGGCACATTTCCAATATCATTTAAGAAAATTAATTCTTTTATGTATTTATCCAAAGGTTAAATCTCAAAAATAATCAATGTATAAAATATAAGTTCCTAACTACTATTAGCCTATTTGGTTAAACTTCCTTTCAACGCAAATGGGCATTTGCTAAAAGGAAGTGTAATTGACTTCTATTAAGCGTTGGGTTCAAACGCCAAAAAAGTGTGTAAAATAAACATGCCTTATACCAACTCTTTGGATTTGACTTGCTCCACCTCATGAAGAATTGATTGCATAGTGTGTGCAGGGGAGGAAACTTTAGGGGTTGACATGTCCTGTCTAAATTGGTTGCGAACTCATGGATTGAAGTTTTAGTTTTGAAAGATCCCTGCAAAGGAATGGACTCGTTTGTTCAATCTGTAATTATACTATGGCCCTAATTAGGTCCAGAATTGTTCCTATTTAATTTTTTTGGTTGGAAGTTTATACTTAATTTAATTTTAAGTAATCTAATCCACTATCCTAAAAAAAAATAAGTATGACATGCATATATGTTTGTTGGTCGGAATATATATATATATATATATATTTATGAATTAGGAATACCTCATTAAAGAAGGAAAAATAATTAACTTGAAGATTGAAAGTGAATGGATAAGTAAAAAAAAAAGAAAAAATATAAGTTATACTTATTGAAAGTTATTTTTAAGTATTTAATGGAAAAATGTAAATATAGCCCTTCAATTTTTGGTGGTTTCTAACTATACCTCCCCAACTAAAAAATATGAAAAATTTAATCCTTAAACTTTTTTTGTCTAGTATTTATCCGAGTTTTGTTAACCAGTTAATGATAACGCGAAATGGACATGAAAATTTATAAAATGTATCGATATCTGATTGGGTTTAATATTTTTTGTTTTAAAATATTTACCCAAAAAAGAAAAAAAATCTCTTTTATATATATATATATATATATATATATATATATATATATATATATATATATTATGGAACAAAATAATTAGATTCTGTTTAATATGTTATATAAGATAAAACTTGATAATACAAAGCTTGATAGTATAAGACTTGATAATATAATGTAAGATAATATAAAATTTGATAATATAAGGCCTGACTGCAAAAAGAAAATACAAGGGCAAGAGTTAGATTTGATTTGGGATTGGAATATTATATTTTAATCTAACTTGATGCAAAATAATCTTATTAAGTTTTATCAGACCACTTAAGACTTGATTAATTTATTCTATAATTATTAGATAAAAATTGATAGATTAAATAACTTTATTTTATCATGTATCACATCAAACATATAATAAAAAATAAATTATATAGTATAAACTTATATTATTATGTCTTATATTATGTACCAAATAGGACTTAAATATAAAATGGATAAATTACATGTTACACCCTTTAACTTAAGTTTATGTATACATTAAATCTTAAAGTTTGTAAAGGTACAAATAACCACTTTAACTTTATCACTTGTGCAAAAATCACTTTCCATTAACAAAATTGTTAGATATAAAAGAATTGAGAAAGGGAAAGCAACTATTCAACTGTATTTTAGCAATATGAGATTTCAAAAAATTTGTGTTTAGTTCCATTTCAAATTTTCAATCACTCGTTCATTTCCATGTCTGTAATTACAGCCTAGGAAGAAGAAAACGAAGGCAATAACACACCCAAATCCATTTTCATTTCCACCATATTAAACCAAAGTTGTATCTATTTCTACAACAGTTGCCTATTTTACATCAATCCTTGCTGGTTATGCATCAGTCCCTACTAGTTTTGCGTCAGTTCCTTTATAAGTTTCTCCATTATTCAAGCCAAAGGATCATGAAGACTCCCCCCTCCCCCCCCCCCTCCCCCAAAAAAAAAAGCCAAAGGATCCTCCAATGTACTTGCAACCAACATTTTGGTTTAGAGGAAAGAAGCAAACCTTCTCAAGCAACCCAAGAACAAGCCAGCAAGAGGCACTTATCTTACACAATAATGATGAAATTACTAGAATTTCAGGGCCCTAGCTACTTTGCTGCAATTTGAACATATGTTTTGGTTTTAACAAGGATATTATCCCATGTGACTTAGTATATGACTTTGTATTTTGGTTGTTAACTTATTATGGCAATGGCCACGCATTGGAATTTTTTTCTTTTGGCTAGGCATTAGTTATATTGTAATGGAATTACATTTCTTTGATTTCTTATGAGATTTGCCTATCTCATTTTTAATATAATTTGAAATTGCCAAAAATGAATATGAAAAGATATACTCATTATGCGTGCCCAAGTTAGTGTTATGAGAAACTATCCCATCAATTTTATATTTTATTAAGTACATATTTGGTTGTTCACTTAAGTAAATTCATTAAAAAAAAGTAATTTAATGATGGTGAAAAAATTTAAAAAAACAAAAA
Source organism: Castanospermum australe (assembly GCA_019955255.1). Lineage (NCBI taxonomy): Eukaryota > Viridiplantae > Streptophyta > Magnoliopsida > Fabales > Fabaceae > Castanospermum > Castanospermum australe. The sequence goes on from NSJW01000935.1 coordinate 607,968, forward strand.
GCAAAATTATATAACATGATTTTTAGCTTGTAAATATTTTTTTAAAATTATTTTTGTAGTATTACATACAAGACAAGTAATAAATTCGTTAAAGTTAATGGTTTCATTAACGAAAGTAATTTTTAAACAAATAGTAAAATTCAAGAAATTATTTATACTTTTATAAACTTTAAGATTTAATTTATACATGATTTAAAATTAAATGATGTTAATTATAATTTACCCATGTAAAATAACAATGTAAAAATGAAATATGTAAATGTTTTAATAAATAACAAATGAAGAGTTTTGAAAAAAACAACAAATGAATCATAATGACATAAATAAAATTTCGCTTTTAATCAAATTAAATAAAATGCTTTTTTTTTTAATCATTATCTCGTAACAATTATAGCAAAATGTCTTTTTTACATTTTAACATTACATAAATAAATTTTTTAGCTGTAGCTTGTCATAAATTAATGTAACTTATCTATATAGACATTAGCTATATATTTGTTTTTACAATAAAGATATTTTTAAGTTACTTTTTTACGTTAATTAAAATTAAATTTTTTTAAATAATCTTAAAAACGTATTTCTATATTAGTATGATGATGCATTAAAAAAAATATTTCATAGGAGTTATGTTAAGATTTGAACTTGAATAATTAAAAAAGAAATTGCATTTTTAAAAAAGCTTGATGTCACTTTAATTACCGTTTTTGAACTTATTTTTATTTTTAAAACACATTTTAAATGTGCTATTTCCAAATTATAATTTCAAAGAATATATTCTAAAAATAAAAAATATTATGATATATTTAAATAAAAATAATTTCTTATTATAATATTTCTGAACTCACTTGCATCATATATTTGACTGCTTATTCACTGTAAATTAGAGCAAATTAAAGAATATAATACTACAAATACAAATAACTAAATAAGTTAAACGTAAAAGTATAGAATTTAATTTTGATATATTATTAATATAAAATTATTTTATATTATTATTTAATTATATATTATTATATTATTAAATATATATTTAGATTGATTTATTTTAAAATTAAAATAATTTATAATTAAAATTTTATTAATTTTTTTTAAAAAAATTAATTTTTTAAAAATTAATTTATTATTAAATATGTAATAAATATTAAAATTTTTAAATAATTTTTATTTTACTCAAAATTTTTAAATAATTTAATAATTAATAATTAAATAATAATATAAAATTTTTATATTAATACTGAACTAAAATTAAATCTAAAAATATATATAAACACTAAGTTATGTGCAGTAAGTTTCTTTTAATATATAAAAAGAAATATATTTATTTTTTAAAATTATCACAAAAATAAAATTTTTAACTTAGGAAACAAGTAGCCTTGTATGCGTAACCCGAGTTTTTGTGCGGGCGCAGATTAACATCGCCGTACAATTCGTGTCAGACACAAAAATCTAGCTCAAGCTCCATTTCTCAATCCAGAGTTCAGAAAAAAGATCCCCAACCGTTCTTCTTCCACGTGAAGCCCGCTCGCCAAATCCACCGTTGTCGTCCTCACTAAACCTTTGATCCCCTGCTCGCGTACATTCCTTCGCCTGAAGGCGCGTGAGGATCATCTCCCAAATACTTCTAACATAAATTGGTAGCATATTTTGTGCTGTATCCCCTTTTAAAATAAAACGATATTTTTCTTCGCACTACGTTCTTGCGCCTTCGGTTACCTTTCGCTTCTTCTCTCTCTACGTCGTCGTTAGGGTACAGAGTTCTTCGGATCGGTAGCGCAAAGCCCTGCCGGCGCGAATTCCGAGGTGTTCGGGCTGCGATCGAGTGGCAGGAGCAGTGACGAAGATGAAGGTTTTCGTGAAGACTCTGAAAGGCACTCACTTCGAGATTGAAGTGAAGCCCGAAGACACGGTTTGGCCCCAACTCCTTGTTCCATCGAATTTCGTTCCAAGTTTTCGCTTTTTCATCGTATCGCGGATTGAGTGTCGTTCTTCGTTTGTATGAGAAGTTTCGGCTCGTCGGGTGTGCAAAACCCTGAATTTGAGGGTTAATTAGGGTTTTAACGTTTCGCATGTTCGATTGTTATTGAATTTGGGGACAATATGAAATTCCCCATTTAAAATTTGTTTTTTTAATGCTTAACTGTGGAATTTAGCTTTTCAAATTGATTACTTTGTGGTTTTCGGAATATGCTGCGGAGTGAGCGAACTCTGGTATGGTGGTTGGGAACATTCTCTATCTAGCTATCTTTTTTACTTTTTCTCGGCTGCTTAATTGCTCGTGGGATATTCCGTAATACCACTAGTGGTCATGTGTTTGCAGATGCTCCAGTAGATTCTGATTTTAGTGGGAAATCTGTTGCGGAAAGTTTGGGAGTATTGACAAATGATAATGAATAAGTTCGACATTGACGTTGTCGGTGCTCAGCTTCATAGGAATTTCAAATCAGTTTCTGATGAGATGAAACCTGGATAATTACTAATTCTGACTGCTATTGGACCTCATATCCAATGGAATTTTAATAATTGAGCATATCTGACTTTTATATACTGCTACAACTGACACTTGGATGATCATTGATCAATAACCAAGTGAACACTGAACTGTCAGAATTGACATTGTCCTAACTACTTGGATGCAGCTCTTTATCTAAATAACGTGCATTTTCTGTATCTTTCAAGGTTGTAAATTGTAATAGTTGAATTTTTTTTTTTTAACATACTTCAAAGCTACCCAAACGAGGAGTTCTACAAATGTGTCAATTCTTCATCTTTTAACTATGCGGGTTTCATGATTCTCTGATTGCGATGCTTCTATCTCTACCATGTTCTGTTCTTTCTGAATTAGTCTGCTATATTAGCTGTAATTGTGGATATTCTTTTCAGGTTTCTGAAGTGAAGAAAAGTATAGAAACTGTTCAGGGTGCGGATGTCTATCCTGCTGCACAGCAAATGCTTATTCATCAAGGAAAAGTTCTCAAGGATGGTACTACCTTGGTGGAAAATAAAGTAGCTGAAAATAGTTTTATTGTAATTATGCTATCAAAGGTAAAATTTTCTTTTATTTATTTATTTATGTTTTGAAAACTACATTGGTCTCTGAACTCTATCAAAAGTATATTTTATTATTTGGTTTCATGCATAGTTAGTTAAACTTTTAAAACTATACATGTTTCAATTATCAGGGCTATTGGTTGCTTGGCGTTTGGAATCTGAGATGCTAATTGAAAGATAAAATAGAATTTGGAATGGTTAAGAACTGTAATAAATTGTAGGTTTTCCCAGTTACCTATGGACCTGTGGTTCTTCCTTGTCATCTAACAACAGAATTGGATGATGAACCCTTGTATTCTGAAGACAATGTGTGCGTGCTTGGGGATACATCCACCCTAAAATGACTGGAGTTATCCATATTGACTTAAATCAATGAGAAATCATTATGATCTTTTTTATTGTAATGTTTAGTATATTCATTTTTTCAGTAGTATATCATAATCTATGTGCTCCAAATATGCTAGAGTAAGAGCTCATCTGGTGAAGGATCTACTGCTTCAACTGTGCCTTCAGCTAAGGTGAGAACAGTATACTATACTATGAATGCTGTTAATGTTACTATCATATGCCGTTCTCTTTTTGGGGCTCTTCCACTTTATGGATTTCTTCTAATGACATAAATCATGTCTCTTATAATTCATTGCCTTTAGAGTATGTTAAGCTGAAATAGTAAATCTATATAAATGCGAACTAGTTTCAAAATATTCCTGGTTTGTCTAAAATTTGATTTTGTACTAGTTTAATGTCAACTATTGTTTGACTGGTTAGTTTAAAACCAATCTTTTACTGGATTTCATTGCCCGTCATCATTATATGCATAGTTTTAGAAACCATGATATTTATATGGTACCTTTTGGAAAGAATCTAATGAAACTATGAAAGAGAAAGAGAAGAAAAAGGGAATTAAAGTCAAAAGGAAGGGAAGAGAAAGAAAATGGAAATTCTGTTGTAGATAAGTTTACAATTTATTAAATGACTTAGGAAGACAAAAGGATATTCCCTTTTTTGGGTTTGGGAAGTATTATCCAACAATTATGTGTTAATTGCAGGCACCACAGACAAGTGGAACTCCTGCTTCAACCCCCTTGTTAACAACAACTCAAGCTCCTGCTGCAACTGGGACACTGTGAGTCAATGGTTTTTCATGACATTTTCTCTTTTGAGTTATTTATTTATATTTATTTTCAACTATTTTGACATGTGATGTATTCTTTCTGAATCTTCATTTCAATTTGACAGGCCTGCATCTGTTACAGCACCTGCACCTGCCCCTGCCCCTACCCCTACCCCTACCCCTGCATTAGCTCCTGTTTCTGCAATTGCTCCTATATCTGCGGGCACTGCTGTGTAAATACTCTGTTTCCTGTCATGTTTGGAATGTGTATTTACGGTTTCTGTAATATTTGCATTTTGGAAGATGGAACAATCTTTCAAATCTATTGGTTGTTCCTTTTTAAGAATTTTTGTTGAAGGAAACTTTGTTGAAGCAGGTCAGAGTCTGATATCTACGGGCAGGCAGCGTCAAATCTGGTTGCTGGAAACAACTTGGAGGAAACAATTCAGCAAATCCTTGATATGGGTGGAGGGAGCTGGGATAGGGATACTGTTGTCCGTGCTCTTCGAGCTGCTTACAACAACCCTGAGAGAGCTGTTGAATATTTGTATACAGTATGTGAATTTTATATGTTTAATTTCTTAATGATATTTATCTGCTTTATATTTCAGTTGCTGCTTTCATTAACAGTTTGGCATTGCTGCTATTTGGTGGAAGTTGGATCAGTGGTTTTAGTCTTGCATTAGATTTTCTTGCACTCTTTATTATTAAAATATCATTCACAAATGTTAGGGTATACCTGAGCAAGCCGAAGCTCTACCTGTGGCCCGAGTTCCTGCAAGTGCACAACCTACAAATGCACCAGCTGCTACTCCACAGGCGGCACAACCAGCACCCGTTACTTCAAGTGGACCTAATGCTAATCCTTTAGACCTCTTTCCCCAGGTAGCTACTGCACTATTTTTTTTATTGAAGAAAATTGGAGATTTTTTGGGTGGTGTGCTTAACGTTGTGTAACAGGGCCTCCCCAACGTTAGTTCTGGTGCTGCTGCTGCTGGTTCTTTAGATTTTCTCCGCAACAGTCAACAGGTCTTCTCTATCTTTCCCTGCCACCCATTTGCACTAAATTTCTTACTTCCTAGGCATGTCTAAACTAGATTCTTCAATTTTGTGCCTTTGTTTTTCAGTTCCAAGCCTTGCGAGCTATGGTGCAGGCTAATCCACAAATATTACAGGTTTTATTCTTTGCCTCCGTAGTGTATCCTATATTCTCTTAGTCCGAGTTCCCTGAAATTTGTTCTTGTTGCAGCCTATGCTACAAGAGCTTGGCAAACAAAATCCTCATCTTATGAGATTGATTCGAGAGCATCAAGCTGACTTCCTTCGCCTGATAAATGAACCTGTGGAAGGTGGCGAGGGGTGAGGGATCATCCTATGCTGTTCTTTGCATTTTTTTCTTCCTTTGGTTTGGGGGCCGGGGGGGTATCTTGTTATCCTTTTTACTTATTAATTGAGGTCCAGTGGCTTTTTTTGCTGTTAATATGCTTTAGGAATGTATTGGGGCAGCTGGCTGCTGGCGTGCCACAAGCAGTAACTGTCACCCCTGAGGAGCGCCAAGCAATTGAACGTGTAAGTTTGACCTCTTGGCTATATAAAGCATTGAATTTATGTTTCCTTGTCTAAGCCTATAAAGACAAGGAAAACATAAGTTTCATTTAAAACTACCTGGCTGCCTTTTCTTGGCACTATTTTTTTATGGTCACTTTTAAGGATGTGATACATATGTTGATCAAGTCTGTTAAGAATAATGGTAGTTGTACATATTTTATGTTCACAACATACCAAAACTAATATAGGTAGCTCCATTTGGGTGGCTACTTTTCCTTATAAATGTAGGTGGAGCTAGTACAGTTGAACAAGTGTGTGAACATAAGAGTTGTACAATTAGAAACATTTGTTAAACATGCTTTAAACATAATTAATACAAATTTGTATCCTCTACTATTTGTCAGAAACAGCAGGGTTCCAAGTGGGTGGGCCTTTCATAAAAAATCATGTTAAGACTCATGTTTTTAGAATTTAGACAGACCGTTGCTGTTTCCGAGGAACAGGAGGGGATAACTAGTTAACGAGTTCCTCTGTAATCTATAATTTTCATGGGTTTTGATGTTTGTTTTTTACGCCAGCTTGAAGCAATGGGTTTTGATCGTGCAACTGTATTGGAGGTGTACTTCGCATGTAACAAAAATGAGGAATTGGCTGCCAACTACCTTCTAGATCACATGCACGAGTTTGATGAATAACTAGATCTCCTTTCCAATAACCAAATTATTTCTTGTTATCTTTTCACTCGATGGGTCTTTGTTATATTTGATGTTTAATGAGGTAATGTTTGATAATGACAAGTCTCAAGTGGACAAGGGATGTTTTTTACCTCCTCCACATTATTGTCCTTGTATTTATCATTTCCTCCCCTTCTAGGGTTTTCATCAGTATTCATATACATAGTTGTTTGCCTTGTATTATTGGTTTATTGTGCATCCTTTTAACCTGTCTAATTGTTAACCTTTTTTATAGCTTACTCGTAACGTAGATTAAGTTTATACAAGAATTTCTCTATTCGCAAGTCTAGAGGTGGCAAAATCACGTTTGGGTAGGTTTTCCTAACCCACGGAAGTTGGGCATTTTTGTTACTGTTTAAAGGTATTTAAAGGGATATTTTCTGCCGTGCCTTGTTTGTTTAAGCCTAATCAAATATTTTTGTAGTATATACGCGTTTCATTCATTATTCAATTTTCCCCCCCTACACATTAGAATAAAATGTATGTAACATTGATGATTGCAAATCTTCACAAGTATATACCAGGTCTTTTGATTTGAAGCTGGAATTTTGTAAATAAATATATGAAAACTATCAATAATGAAAGTTATTAGAGCCGGTGACACATTAAATAGTGGTGCTTTTGCAAATGCTTTGTCAGGTGTCGCTTATTGCTCATCTATCGACATAAAATAATCCAAGTTATCAGATTAAGAAACCTTTTCCATTATAGAAGTTTATTTTGAAATGCGGGGCTGAGCACTGGACTAAATATTTGCCCTGTTGCTGTTTGCCTTTCAAGTAAGTGTCTATTTTTCGGATTTTATTTTAAATTTTAAATTAAGTCAGTAACAAAATGTTCTTTAGAAAGGCTGCCGAACAGAATTTATGTCACAAGAAATTTCCAGTTAAGTATTATAACACGAAGTACTTCTATCTAGTTAACTGAAGTCTTAATATCTTTGTGGAGAGTACAGATTATTCATTTTAAGTATATTTACGAATTTTTTAAAAATAAAAAGAATAAAATGAGGAGTTATCATGTCAATCTTTAAATATTTTTTATTTATTTTATAATTATTTTAAATTTTTTTAATTTAAAATAGAAACTCTTTCCTTCCTTTCTTCTTCGGTTTTTCCTTGACATTTTTTTCCTTTCAAACATACATTTAATTAATATTCAACTCTATAAATGATCGATAACTAGGCACTTTTCTTGAAAAAGATATTATAATTTGTTAGAAATTATTCTTGGAGTGATACTAGGATTATGCTCCTATTCAATTATATTTGTACATTTCAGCATTAATTTTTAACATTAAATTATTAAAAAATATATTTATCAACATAACATTAATTACTTTTACTTTGAAGTGTATGTTTTTTCTTAGCATGTGTATTTTTTAATTTTTTAATATTAAAATATTAAAATATAATTAGATGAAGTATAATCTTAATAGTGCTTCAGAAGTATGAAAGAATTACTCGTACTCTACCCATTTGATAAATTTCCAGGAACAAAAAACTTTGTTAAACCAAATGAACAAAAATTCCCAGTGAGGGAGAAAGAAATCCCAACATACGTGAGCCAGGCCTTACCTTTTAACGTTTCAAAGTGAGAGGTGCCTTTATCGTCGTGAGCTGAAGCTTTTTATTATATTCTCGCCTGTGCTATTAACAGACTGCCCAAAAACTGAAAATCCAAAGCAACATGTCTTCATTAAGTGCTCATTGGTCGTTCTCCAAATTATTCTTTCTCAAAAATCTTTTGGTGGTGTGTTGAGTTCATGTGGACAGAGCCTTGAGCCCTTGACGGTGATTAGCATAAAGGCGACGTATGCTTTGCACCTAAACTTCAAGGATTATCTGTTTCGTGGCATGTACAGCTTTTGCTGAAACAAGTTTCTTAAATAATGGTGCAAATTAAGATTCCATCCTTCAATAAGAAACCAAATCCTTCTTTATACCTATTCAATAAACTTCGAAATTTAACAAACTTTCCTGCTCCTATAAGCTCTTTGCGGCAACCTTCATCGAGCTATGAGAAAACCAGTAAACAGGGAAGTTCAAAGTTCACAAGCAAACAAATAAATCCATATTTCTTCCTTCACTAACTACAGGCCACAGCTAATATCTCATGTCAAGGACTCAGATCATGCAGATTCGATGTCTCGTATATAACCTAGGAGTAGCAGTCATGGTACTGTTTTGGGCTGCAAACCATGGGAGCACACTTTTGATTTCCTTGGTTCACAAGTTTTGTTCTGGGCGCCCAATGGGAGTGGCACCGTATGTGTCATAGTCACTCTTTTAAATGATGAAAAATATTGTGTAGACCACACAAAAAATGATGAAAAATATTGCCAACTTGGGTTGCTCAACTCGTTAAAAGAATTCAGATAAAATTTTGCATAATGAACCTTTACCTGCCTCTTTAGGATCTCAGGAATGCCACTAACGTCGTAATAATTAGTATTAAAGTAATCTATTTTTACTACCATCTTTATTGTACAAAAAAATGATAATAAATATTACACACATTACATAATTATTGGTGTTATAACTAGTCGTCTATTCACAAAATTATATATGTGGCTATATTTGAGTTTCATAAATAAAATATTTAAACAAGGCCACTAAAACTCATCCTACTTATCTATTCACTAGATCATTTTTATTTTTCATCTAGTTATGAAACATTTTGTGGGTGAACTTGAATAGTGTCAAGGGGGAAAATAAGAACATAGTGTGATGTTGAAAAACTCAAATCTCGTCTTTTTTTGTTTTCTATTTTTAATCTTATCACTTCAATAAAATTATTAAGAGAAATGTGCATTTGCTTTTCCTTAGCAATATTTTATTGGAGGAATGGAACAAGAAGACAAGCATACATATCATTTTCAATGGTCATAAGCCAAAAAAAGTAAAAAAACACGCACATTGTGCATAAGTGTACATCATTCGGCCCAATGAGAAACAACATGGGCTTTGTCGACCCAGTTTGAATTCCTATTTCCTACGAATGCCATGGTACAATGGCGCGAACCTCGACCTGCGGTTGACGTTTCTTGCACTTTCGTTCTCTCTTTCTGTGTCTCTGCCTTCAGGGAATTGCATGCGTTCTTTTTGGAGTTTTCAACCTTGGGCGCAGCGCATCCTTAGGGAACCTTCGTAACCCACAAAACCTCGCAATAACCAACGAGTCCCAGAACTACAAGCCAAACCCCCCCGACATCCACACACACGCTTTGCCTTTGCCAATTCCATTCACGACGTGGACGGAGTCTAAAGGCACCACCTTTTCGCTACCCATTACTGGTTTTCTGACATTTGAGCAATTCCCAGTTTTTCAATTTTGTTTTTGAGAGTAAAGGAATCAAATGCGACGGTGATTTCCATCGATGGTCAAGAGCGTGGAACCGGATTCGGCGGCGACGCCTCTTTCCACCATAGCCGAGGCCTTCGAGGAGCTCGCAAAATGGCTCGACGGAAGGAAGAAAGGGTCCACAAAACAAGAAGAGCTTCGGTTGGACAGCTTCTGCGAGGCTTGCTCTCTGGTCTCAGTTCTCTTCAATTCTCTTGGCCCGGCTTTCAAATTCGCTGAATCGGAATACGTCGCCAAGGTTCTTTCTTTTTTCTTTTTTATTTTTTGGAGTTTAATGTGCTTGTTGGGTAATTAATATGTCCTCTCTAGTTTCAATGATTCAAACTTCAATAATTGAACACGTATAAAACAATTACAAGCAAGAAAGATGTAAAGTTTGGTTTGTGTATGTGAAACCTGACCCAAAAAAAAAAAATGAATGTGGTGGCAGGTACCTGGTGGGGCGATTAACAAAAAATTATGATTGCAAAGTTTAAATGCTTTTTCTTTTTCTTTTCTTTCCCCTTTCTTCTAGTTGCTCCTCGTGATCAAAATAAAGTTACGCTATATATGGTCTGAGTTTTTTTTTTTTTCGTTTCCAATTTGGAAGTTGTGACATCTTATTGAAACTGGTCTCTGGCTCAAATTCTGTCACCACGAAATTTCTTTCCTAAATTGAAATTCAAGTTCATGCTGGAGTATTGATTTATCTCATGTTTGCTAAATGTTTTGACGTCCCGTGATGTTTTGTGACTAAAACTTGATCATATAAGCAATCTAGTGCCATGTTTGCTAACAAATTTGGTAATTATCCCCTCTTGATTTAGATGGAAATATATGGAAAAAGTCAGATGCTGCAGTCTATGTATAATTTGGCAGCTTATCAGCCCAGTATGTGTAGTTCCAAGAGAGAGATATCAGGGATTGGGCTCTCTTTTTCTCCTTTGATATGGAATTTATGCTACCCAAAGGCTTTAGTTATGTTATTCCAAGAGCTTATATCCCTCAGTATATGTTGCTTTTACAGTTGATTTAATGAATATAAAGCAACAATAGTACGGTCTTAAGACACTTCATCATGCTGGTTGTTTGCTTGCTCTTTGGTTTATTGAATTACTTTTCCTCCACTCATTTCTGATATAGTATTCAGGGCATCATGTTTACTTGCATATTTGCAATACACTTACAGGTGGACTCTCATTTTGAACTTTTCGTTCTTGTTCTGATTACATGAATGTATGATTGATATGGTCAGCTACAAGGACTTGAGGAAGCATCAAAGAGATGTCACACTCTACATGATATACTTGACCTTGATGTTGCAAGTGACACAGTGAAAGCATCAGGAAGCCTTTCACGTAATCTGCGAAGAGTTCGGCAGGGTCTTGATCTTGTCAGAGCTATATTCAAACAACTTTTGTCGACTGAGTATGGGAGCCTCTATTTATATGCATCTTGTCTTGTCTTTTGAGAAACCATTGTTGTGTATAAAACTCAAATAAGATGCTAAATTATCTATGTGATATACAAATATGCTCCTTGTGATGCTTTTTTTTACTCCTTAAACTTTACATTAAAAAAGCAATAGCATTTTGACATGAATTATGGGCATGCTAACAGTGCAATTTGTCAGTCATGCTGCTCCCCTAGTTAGTTTGCCATGCCTCCATTCTGGACAATATTCAAGATATAAATATCCAGTGACTTTTGTATCCCTAACTATTCCCTTTTCATCTTATAACATAGGTTGATTAGTTGACTTGTGCAATTATCAATAATTAGAAATCATTCTACGGTATATCATTTGGATTTATTATTTTTGCAAGCATTGACCAAGTTTATTTGAACCAATTCCTTCCATGTATGCATATTCAGTTTAATGGATTACAATCTATCATGGCTCATGAGAACTGAAACACAATTAATGGTGATAAATTGAAGACCTTTCTATGTAGAATTTTCTAGAACATGTTAGAGAATTCTCTTGTCCCCCTCAAGTTATCCTTTCATGGTTTTATGACTGCATTCTTGCTTCACAAACAATTTCATGAAGTTAATACTACAGATTTTAATGTAAATGCCCATGTCTTGTGTAAAATATATAGAATGATTTTGCGTAGAAGTTAATCACATGTTCTTCTTGCTTGGCACTCACATTCCATATACTACAGATAACTGGGAAAGCAGCCTTTACATTTGTTATGTCACCATGTTGCACTCCATACTCATGCATTCTACAGCCATGTGTCTCTCTGTTATAAGTAATTAATTACAAGATTTGCACCTCTCAAGCAACAGAGTACCATTTTCATGTCTGTCAAGTTTCAGTTGCAGTGCTTCAAAATAGTATCATTATTTTCATAACAGTTTAAGTTAGAGTTTCTGGTGGATGGTGGTGACATCTGATTTATGATTTTGACATTTTTAGCGATGGCTCTCTAAAAGAAGTAGCTTCCACAGCTTACGCACAGGTTTGTGCACCATACCACACATGGGCAGTAAGAACAGCTGTATATGCTGGGATGTACACACTTCCATCAAGAGAGCAACTTATGGTGAACCTCAATGAAACAGGTAATTTGCATCACTTTATTATGTTTGGTGCATGAATTAATTGAAGTGTATCGAATCATACATATAATGTGTTTAAATAGAGATAAATTGAAAATCTATTTCCATATATTGGCAATTATTAGCGACTCTTATTCAAATTGCCATCATAACGTAAGAAGCATCCTTAATCCTAATATTTGAGGCCACCTAGATCCTAGACAGCTCTTAAATTAAGAAGTCATGCTTTGTATTTTCAGCAGCTTATCTATTCCTCAGTTTTATTTCCCAATTCATTCTTGGTGTCCTTTTTTCTTTGATTCTTCTGTTTAATTCTTTTCACTCTTCAACAACATGGTATTTGTATCTCTAATTAAATATAACCATACCATCTTCAAATGATTCTTTTTTATCATCCACCTTTGGACAATATATGTATTCTTGTCTCTTAATAAGTCCAACATCTGTCCTATAAATAAACATAATAAAGCATAATACTATCGTAAGATTATACCCTTCAACCGCTGTATGTACAATTATTCCTTTGTTTTTGGCAGCCCTAGTCGTACAGAAATCCACTTTGATCTCAAAATCATGTTGCACCCATATCATATAGAGGAGATTTAGTACTTACCTTGGTTCTGCTCTAGAACCTATAAGTTACCTTTTTTTTTTTTGAAAAACAATGATAAGCTATGGGAACTCATTAGGATAATTCCCATAGATGGGACTTTGTTTGAAAGTTTTTCTGGATATATATATATATATCCATTCACTGTAGGCACCCATAAGGTGATTTGTATGTGAATTAGAATGCTGAAGCTATGGTGGTGGTGTGGTGCTTCAAAACAAGCAGTTCCCTTTTCATTCAAAATAAGAGTGGGAAGATGATGATATTGCTCCATGATGTTAAGCAATTTAGGTGTTTTTTGTGCCTCTTGATTATAATTTAGTCCATCACGAAAAAAAACTTCCTAGACTCATATTTATGTAACGCTTTGTGTCATGAATGTGTTTGCAATGGGTAAATTTTTAATTTGTCTTCCTTCAAAAAATTGTATGTAGTATAATGGAAGTGGACCAATAATAGGAAGCAACTATGTAATTCATAGACTAATCTCAACCATGGTAGCATCCTAGTTAAATCCTAGGACTAAGAGACATAAATGTGTAGCAGTTCTTAATTACATGATAATGCATTTTCTCTGAGCTATCCAGACAGCTGAGAGAACTCTATCATAAATGTTATTGCAGATCAGTCAGCTGAGAAGAAGATGAGAAGATACATCAAAGCCTCGCTTCCAGTTATAGAATACATTGATAAACTGTACCTTGCTCGGGGTATTAAGTTGGACTGGTGAATGTATGTCTGCTGTTCAAGACAAAAAGAGTGCTGTGTAATGCATGGCCCAAAAACCAGAAGAAATAAAGGAAAAAAGAAAATCCAAAAAAAGAAAAAAAAAAAAAACCAAAGTCGAAGAAGAAATGGAATGCCCTCTGTTTGTTAGAAGGCAGTGATGTGGCTCCATTGTATAACAGCAAATTTTGTACACATGCTTCCAACTTTTGTTGTACTTTTTAAGCTGTAATTATGTTAGTTTCTCAACGGCTGTTGGCCTCTTAGGGAGATGCACAAAACAACCAAATTAGTTCTTTACTAAAACGATAACAAAGGGCATGTGTTAGAGAAATTGGCGGTTGCATTGATTTATTATTTTGTATTTCTGTATATACATTATTTGTTTGAAAGACAGGAACAGTGATATTTGAATTCTGTGAATGCACAAACAAAGAAATGGGATGAAAGTTATTCAGTGCATAATTAGTGAATATCGAATTAGTTTCTTGCCACTAAAGTGATAGCAAAAGGCATGTTTTAGTGAAATTTAAGGTTAAATTGATTTATCGCTTTGTATTTCAGTATTGTCATCTATCATTTGAAAGACAAAACAGAGATATTTAAATTTTCTGATAACACAAAATAACGAAACGTTGATAAATGGTATTCAGTACATTATTCAGAAACTTGCGACCTTAATTTACAGAATCGACTAGATTATTGAGAAGATTTTAAATTTTGTAAGTAATTGAGGGTTTTTTTTTTCAAACAGTGTTATCTCTCTCTTGCCGAAAATCCTCTACCAAGGAGTTCGATTCCAGCCCCTTGGACTCATCTTTGTAATCAAATTTAGTAAAGTTATACATATCATAGTTATACTATTTACTTCTTTAAAACCTCTTTAAATCCTTTACATTTTTTACTTCTTTTTTCTTCGCCTTCTGTGCAATTATGTTGGTAATGTCCTTCAGAAAAGGAAAAAACACGACAATAAACCAGATATGGACACTGGTACTACACAATTCTTAAGAGACCAGATATCAAATTAAGAGTGAAACGTACACAAGATTAATTGCAAAAGCATAAGTTTAATTCTGCGTCTACGTTTACACTTGTTTCTCAACATACATTGCCGTTTACAACATCCTCACTGAAAAAATTCAAAAGCTGTTTCTACCCGTCAAAATCCAGTCAATGCTACAACAAAATGAAAGTGCAAGATAAGCAAAAAAATGCTAGGCATTATGCCAGACAGGCTGCTCAATAAACACTATCGACTCATCGTCCGCTGGTGGAGATAATTTTACGTCTAAGTACTGAATAACTATAATGTAAGGCTTTCTGGGTTTTCAATGATTTTTGAGAATGTCTGAAGGAACGCAGCCAAGTCAGCCCCATAGATTATTCGGTGATCAGCAGTTACATTTACCTGACAAAGAAAGTTTAGATTCAATTAGTTCCATTGTCAGAGATAAAAATAATTACAATTTCATATATCGTCCTAATTAGTAAACTGACACAAGAGTCATATCCGAATCGTATATTTGTTCTTGTGCTTCTTTAGACAAGCCAAAAACATACATTAATCAAGATACTTTTAAAAGGATTTTTTCAGGATAAATTGAAAACCACGTGTTATCCATCTCTCATAATATGATGTGTGCAAGAGCATTAGACAAAATGTTTTATATCCTCTTTTTACAACAAAAGTGACCCATGTCAGAAATTTGTACAATTTTAATGTGGTAGCAACTGTGCATGTGAGTGGGAAAAGGATAGAAAGGATTCATGGTTTCTCAGATTCTCATAATCTCATTGGTGAAGAAGCACCCAAAAAAAAAAAAAAAAGAAACGATTCTCACCGGTGAAGATAAACAAAATTGTTGAATCCTTAGAAACAATTACAAATCTTAAATAGAAAACACCACAAAAAATGTCCACTGATCTTTACATTTCAAGCTAAATGATGATTGTGCAATTACTACTACATACTGCCTGGAATAGGAAACACAATTTTCTGATTCAGATGAGAGATGGTAGATTATATATTGGGAAAATTTAACAATAAAGAGATGTGGTCAACAGCTATGCTACCTTTCCTAAACTCTCTCCCATAGCAGGTAGGGTAAGACTCAACCCAAAAAAAAAAAAAAGAAAAGAAAATTATTTGTAGCACTCATCTAGTGAGGATGGAAAGTACGGCAGAGACAGGTGTAGTCTTTACAAACCATGATCAGGGCCGAGATGAGAATTTTCCTTGGAGAAGGATTCGACATTTGACTTTTAAAATATTTGACAAATAAAAATAAACAATTTTCAACTCTAGCTAACTGGATTTTTTTGTGTTGCCCAACAACATCTACTTGAAGGGCATATTTGTTCACTGACTATGAAGGGAATTAAGTTGTATTCAGAAATCAGAATGATGATTTGTAGACATGCCAAGCTATAGGTCCTAGGTTCACACCCCAATAGAGCCACCAAATTCATTTGCAGTGAATCAGGTAAAGAGATTTAAAAAAAAAAAAAAAACTGTATAGAGAAATGCTTAGTTATTATAGCTATGTCTTCTATGTGGATGAATATAATAATGGAACTCCATCTTTGATGACAAGGGAAACAAGTCTGATCATTTACTGTGTCAAGCAAGGTAGCTGAGGGCGATAAAAGAATGTCAATAAACTATAAACTCCACCTATATAGTAGTTTAAGATGCACTTTAGCCACTAAGAATCAGTCAAACTATATGACTACGGTTCTTGTGACACCTAGCATGATCAAGAATCCAAGAGTGGAAAGTCGAAAAGATTATAGTTTTCTTCAAGAGAGAAAAAAGTATGTGTTCCAGATAACAAAGGTCATAGGAAGCCTTTTTAAATCTCCCAAACATAGCCTAAAAGTATATTGTGTAGGAATAGTGACCATCACAAATCCATGAAACAAAGACTTGAGAGCAGGGGACACTTATTGCAAAGAGGTTTTTCTCAGTCACTAATGTAGTTCAGCTAATAATTTAAATAAATAATAAATAAAAAAGCATTATGGTGAAGATCTGAGATATGCCCATTGAATTAACTCTTCAGAAATATATATTCATGTCGCGTGACACCATCCAGATGTAATCTAAAATTAGGCCATGCCCATAGAATTAACCCTTCAGAAAAATATAGTTGTGTAGCATAACACCATGTAAATGTAATCTAAGATTTATGTCTTCATATGATGACTCTGGTGCATTCACAAAAGAGGCTATTCTAATTTCTATCAAAGAGTGTTTCTGTGTTCACCTGGGCTTTATTTTGTTGTTCTAAGCATAAGTGCATAACTAACTATATGAAAGTAAAATAAATAAATAAATAAATAAATATCAAATAACTTACCAGCATTTTATTTTTCACCCTGAAGAATCCATCTGCATCAGCCAGAACAGTAGGCTTTGATGCTCCAACAGCCATGATAGCCCCCTGAAAATAAATAGCAAAGTTTAGCCAAAAAGAAAAAGGTCAAGTAAATGAGCCAGAGAATTTCTTAAATTAATGAAAATACTAGAGTCCATCACTCACCTGGCCTGGAGGAAGTATGGCATCAAACCTGTCAACTCCAAACATGCCCAAATTAGAAAGCGTGAAAGTTCCTGCAGGCAGAAGAACAGAGTTAGACTTGGGTTAAAAGTTACAAGTTCCACGGAGAACAAATTGGAAAATACAGACAAATAATAAAGAAACCTGAATTATACTCATGAGGTTGCAATTGCTTTGCACGAGCTTTTTCCACTAGCTCTTTCCATTTTTGGGACAACAGATATAGGTCCAACTGCAACAACAATACAAGTAACCAATTAACTTGGAATTGAAATACGAGGCTCTATTGACAAGTCACACTTTTGATTCAGGATTCACGAATCACAGACCTTATCCGCATCCTGAAGAACAGGGGTTATCAAACCACCATTGATTGCCACTGCAACAGCGATGTTTATGTTACTGTTATAGGTGAAGTTCTTCCCATCTTTGCAGCTGGCATTTACTACTGGATGCTGAACAAGTGCCATTGCAGCAGCCTTAGCCAAAAGAGCCGTCATGGTCACGCCCTTTGGTTTCACCTGAGAACGTAACAGCAAATGTGTAAACTTGTAAACCCCAGATTCATTCAACCAGCATCACAATTCATAAACCAAAGAATGCACCAAGCGTACCCTCTCATACAAAGCATCAAGTGCGTCCGTCGTCACGGGATACCCAACACGGAATGTAGGCACAGAAAGACTGTCCACCATGTTCTTTGCAACCGCGGATTGCATCGTCGTGAAGGGGACGACACTAGAACCTGAAATTGGAGGCGGGGAAGCCGGAGAAGCAGCAGCTTTTGGCGGAGCTGAAGTCACCGGAGCAGGCCGGATAGCCACCGCCGGAGCCCCATTACTCTTCGAAGGCGTGATTCCGGCAGCCGCCTCGACATCCGCGGGAGTAATCCGCCCATATGGACCAGTCCCGACCACCGATCCAAGGTCCACCTTGTGCTGCTTCGCCAGCTTCTTAGCATGGGGTGTCGCCAGGGTCTTCCTGGGCCCGTCAGAAACCACCTTAGCTGGAGGAGGCGGTGGCGGCTGAGCAATCGCCGGAGCAGGATTCGAAATATCGGGCTGTGGAGTGGGAGCGACGGGGGTAGGAGCGGAGGAAGCGGATTTGGCTGCCTTGGCTTTGGCCTCGGCGACTTCCTCTTGGGTCTCGGCCAACAACCCGATTGGGGCCCCGACGGGAGCGGTATCGCCCTCGCCGACGACAATAGCGGCGAGGATTCCGTCGTAGAAAGTCTCGACGTCCATGTCGGCCTTGTCGGACTCGACGACGACGACGCTCTCGCCCTTGGAGAGGAGGTCGCCCTCGGATTTGACCCAGGAGACGATCTTGCCCTCGGTCATGGTGGAGCTGAGGGCGGGCATGAAGATTTCCCTGATCTTGGATTGGACGGAGAAGGGTCGGCGGCGGGGCCTGGAGGGGAATGCGGTGAACCGCCGGTACGGGAGGGAGGTGGAGAGAGAAGAGGAGAAAGAGATGGTGGTGGAATTGGAGAGAAAAGGAGCAGAAGCCATTGTCAATGTGTGCTTCGGAAATGGAAATGGAAACGAAAATGGAATGGTGTTGTGTGTTTGTGTCTGGGTGAATCGTGAATGAATGAATTTAATAAGAGGGAAGAGGACGAGGAGGAGGAGAAGGAGGCGGAGAAGACGAGGGAGAAGTTGGTTGCACTTGGACCTGCTTCACTCTGTTTCCATCGCCAAATAGCCCCACTTCACTATGGATTTGCATTTTTCATTTAAGCTTCACATGTTTGGAACATTCTTTTAAAAAAGAAAAAATCTTTTTTTTAAAAAAAAATTAATTAAAATTTTAATTCTAAACTGTTTTCAACATAAAATAAATTATGACACGTTGGGAATAACTTATTTTAAGAGAAAAAATTATTTGTTTCAAAAAAACTTTTAAAAAAATTTAATTATAAATTATTTTAATTATAAACTAAATTAATATAAATACACCCTTAATTCAAATACAGGCAAAAAGTTATGACTAGAGTGATGTTGAGTCTTTCTGGGCCAGTTTCATTTTCTGAAGTCGAATTTTATTTAAACAGTTTTGTTTAAAATTTAATTCATCCTCTTTGTTGACAAAAAAAACAAATCATCTTCTTCTTATTAGTTTTTGAACTTCCCTTATAATGAAAAATATACATGATCTATGACTAGAGACATAATACATTGATATTGATATAACTCAAAATTAATTTTATATTACTAAATAATTTTTGTTACATTGAAAGTTTGTATCATCAAAACTACGCTGATAAAAGTTCAAATTCCTCTAACAATGTCTTTTTCCTCATCAAAGAATGTTAAAACTAACATAATAATTTAAAAAATAAAAATAAAAATAAAATATCAATAACTTGATTATATACTTTATTGGTAGAAAAAAGAGTGGGAATATTTGTCACTCCTTCCCTCTTAACAAGGGAAATAAAAACTATAAAACAACTAGAGATGTTTATAATTTGATTTCATTCAATTTTGGAGAAATCTTAACCAAACTAATTAATTTACACATAATTGGAGAACCAAACCGAATTAGAATATTTTTTTCAATTGGCTTAATTGCGTAATGCAGTTATAATACTTTCAAGGTCAAGAATCCCAAATTCCCAACTTGTTGCTGCAACAATCTCTAATTAAATGCAATTTGATGAAAAGGAAATAATAGTTGATAGCATTATGTGTAATGTGTATTTGAAAAACATAGACGGTTACAAAAAGAAATGGATACGAACAAGTCAAATATTTATATGTCCCAAAAAGACCCAAAGGACAAGTGAAAAGAAAGAAAAGCATGGCATGGATTAATAAGAGAAAATTAGAAAATCAAACAACACAGCTTTCATGATCAAAGTTTGGTAAAACGCCAAGATTTAAAGAGAGGAGAACGAATAACCCAAGAGGGAGACACAGAACAAAAAACCAAATAAAAACCTTGAAAGATGAAAACCGACATACCTCAAAGTCAGGAGATGCACGAATGACAGAAAGGAAAGGAGTAAAACGACAATCTCTAATCATTGAGAGGACTCTCTGTGTTAAAGTCACATAGCAAATGAAAAAGTATCCTGGGGTAAGAAATTAAGGGTATAAGGATTTTGACCAATAAAAATAGGACAAAAAGGTAATATCACAAATAAAATATATTTTATAAAAAACATATATAATAATCGGTTTAGTTTTGCTCTATTCGGTTTTTAAAATGGGAAACAAAAACTGAACGAATCGAATCAATCGGTTATTTAAAAAAAATATTTCAATCGATTTTTATTGGTTTTCAATTTTTTAGTTCGATTTTTTTAGTTTTGATCAGGTTAGTTCATTTTTTAACACTCCTACTCCTAATACATCAGCAAGAAGAGTTCCCCTAACCAACTGGAAGGTTTGTAAGGTAAAATGTTGGTGGAAGCCAAGAGATATGAATAATCTTACTTGCATTTGAATTAGAAATGGTATTATCCTCAAAACAGAACCCATTAAAAGCATGCTAAGATGGTCTTTAAGGGAAGCACACGCCTAAGGAAGGAGGAATCATAAATCTCCTTATTTCTCCATCTCCATAAGAGCCAGGCCGTAGTGGCCCAAAGAGATTGCCAATTTTGATCCTTTACTAGCCAAAATGAAGAAATAAGTTTGCAGAAATCTAGTCATTTAGGTTCATGGAATAGAACATAACTCTTTGATCAGGTCTAACCAATTCTTTCCAAACATTTGAAGTAATAGGGCAGTTTCGCAGCACATGAAGAGTTGTCTCAATCTGATTAGCACATCTATGGTAATAAGGATTAGCTTGAAATCATTTTTTTTCTATAATTAGTCATTAATATGTCATAAGCATTTTCTAACCCTCTCAGGGCATTTGATTTTCTAAATTCTCTTCCAAAAGGGAGCCTTGTCCCCTCAGTTAGCCAATGATAAGCACTTTTAACTGAAAATTGACCTTTATTCTACTATTTTATTAGGACTAAAATCCTTATTCAGAAGGACTACCGTTAAGAAATATTATGTGATCCTGAATGAACAACTCCTTTATCAAAAGTCCAGTTCTATCTTTCTTTCTTGATAATCTACCAAAGCTGAAGGGGTCTAGTCCCATTTATCAGAGATAGGGACTTTATCAAACTCAGCAAGGAAAAAGTCAAAGGTTAGGGACATTAATATTTACCTATAAGGACCTAAATCCTAAGATCATTGTCTCCCCTTCAAGTCTTCCATCCTAACTTCATAAAGCAAGCATCGTTCATTATATCCAAATGTTTGAAACCTAAACCACCAATTTGTTTAGGCCTGCACAAGGTTTTCCGATATCATGCCCTAAATAAAAGCTCTTTGCATATGCTCAATCTCCTTTATCACACTCGCAGGAAATTATTTTATATTAGAGGAAACATAAATTTATTTATGAATAAAGTTGTAAAATTCATATCAATCTTACTAATCAGAGCATAAAATTTGTGAACTAGTTATTTGACTAATTCGTTTGAGGGATATAATCGTTTTTCCCACAAAATCGGTCTGTTTTGATTAAAACTCTATAAAATATAAGTGTAAACCCAATAACTAGATTGATTTTCCGTATGACTTGATTTCGTTTTATGTCCACTTTATAAGTTCATATCCTTTGTTTTGCTCTTATATACTACGCCTCGTAGTCATGTGATGATCATTTTACTATTTTTTTTTTGGTCATCCATTTTACTATACTTTATAATCATCATTATAATAGTACCAAAAATTTAAGTTCACGAGAAAATTAAAAAAATAAAAACCAATCATCATTACGATTGATTTCAGTTTTAATTATTCACATTTTTAATATATTTATAAATATAAAAAGTTAATTTACAAATCAAATCAAATTATATTTTTTATTATGAGTTTCAAATGAAATATAAGCATTAATTTTTAAATCAAATTATTCATTTTTAATGATTTCAAACTGCAATCATTAATATGGATTTCAAAACTTAAATTGAATAGAGCCGCTTCAAATTCATTTAAACAATGATTTTATGATATCCATGGCTATGTGAGATGAACTTATTCTCGATTAAGAGGCTACCGGCTTTAGTTAAAGTGGTTCCCAAATTTCAAATATCTACATTTGATGTTCAAAATCGCATTATTCAGCTTCAAACACTTAATTTTGTTATGTTTTCTTTACAATTGTAGCACGAAAGAAACACATATTGAACGAAAATAAAAAAAGGATAAGAGAACATTTATTTTTTATTAATACATAGCAAAACAAGGTGTTATTTGTTTTTTGGGTAAAACAACGACCCAACAAAAATAGAACAAGCTAAAGAGTAACAACGAAAAGTGGAAAGGAAAGTCCATCAATGTCCCAATCAACATATCGCTGACACCATGTAGAAGAGGATAAAAAATGTGAAGACCCACTGGTAGACTGTGGCCATTGCTACAAGATAATTAACTAATAAGGTGTAATTCTACATGTGTATATGAGTTATCAAAAAGTTATACATCAATAATTAATCAAATTGAAATTTAAAATGAAATTGTACTTCTAGTTTTTTTTTTTTTGTATTTTTCAAATGTGCAATTTACACATTAGTACCGAAAGAATCAAGAGATGATGATTTAGTTTTCTGAATTCAATAACAAAAAATTTATAAATTAATAATTATACCAATAAAATATAGATTATATGAATGCTTAAAAGTAAAAGAAATAGGAATAAGAAAATATGCACAACGAATTTATCATGATTCAATCAGGACGCATGACTTACGTTCAGTCCCCAAGCAACCATTTGAGATTTTCTTTCATTATGACATTTTTGCTTATAAGGATTTCACAAAAACCTTCTTATATTTCTATCCCAAAGCAGAATGACAATGATGTTATTTTTTTTAAGGACACCACACGAACCTCCCTCAATATCAATACGAACAAGAGTAACAATGATATTTTAATACAAAGGACACCACAACGAACCTCCCTTAACTTTAACTCGAAAAAGAGTAACCTAACTTCCGGCTAAAACAAGAGTATAACTTTCTTTTAAAATGCTCTTATAAGTGAATTACAATTAATATCAAATAACTCTATCTTTTTAGAGAATATAAATAAGTATGAAACTTTTAAATATGGAAGAGAAAGAATTCTGCAAATATAAAACACTTTCTCTATTATTCTTCACAAAAGTTCTGTTTGATTTCTTCAAGAGGCTGCCTTTTTATAGTGAATGACATCCCTAATTTTTGATAGCTATTGCAGACAAGTTTTGGTCTCATAATAACATTTTAAAATCATAGGACAAAATTTTCTTACACATGAAAGTAATTGCTCGATTGCTGTTAGTAGTTGTTCATTTGTTCAGTAGTTACTTGAAGTAATTGCTTAAAGTAATTGTTTGTTTCCTCTATTTTTTGTATGATAGCACATTAAAGTAGTTTCTCCTTATATAAAGGTTGTAATAAAGTAATAATGAGGCATAAATATTGTTTCCCTAATTAAGTATAATCAACCATCAAAGGATATGATCCTATCATAATTTGAAATCTTTCCTTAATAAAACATATCCCATAATAAAGAAAATTTATCTAGTTAATTAAATAAAATCACCAATAACTCTAATTTAGAATTTCAATTTAAGTTCAAATTCAAATATGTATCAACAATTATTTCAAATCAATCTCATAAAAAAATTCAATCAATTAATTAATCAAATATAATTACACTTTAATCTTTTTCAATTCAAAAATATATACCTAAAAATAATTTATTAATTTATTTTAAATCAATCATATAAAATATGCATACTAAAATTCTCGTCATCAAAACTTTAAACCTAACAAGTACAATAAAGGATTAGCATACCATCGTGCATAAGAAAATAGAAAGGATGAACTGCGGGATAAAAAGTAATAGAAAAAATAGAAAAAATAGAAAAGTATGTATAATGATATTTATTATAAGTTGGTTTATTTATTACCTTATTTTTTAATTTATTATAAAAAATGTAAATAAAATAAGTTTGTTCAAAACTTTATAAAAATGTGAAATAAAAAACTATTTTCTTATTATTTTTATTATTAGTAAAAATACGAATAGGGAATTTGTCAACTTTTCATTCTTTTATTTTCAAAATTTGTAAATAAATCTTACGAGGTTATTGGGTTATTCCTCATTTTAAAGATGAGATATTTGTTTCAATTAAAGATGGAGTTATTGATATTTTAAATTGTCTATTCACATTATTTATAAGTTATTTTTTATTTTAATTTGTTAAATTATCTTTAATTATTCAATTACAACTAATGAATTAAATTAGAGTTGAATAAAAAAAAAGATTGATAGAGAAAAAAATTAATAATTATAATTAAGAATAATTTGTAGATAGAGTGTAAATAAAGAATTGAACCCATCAACTAATAATACAATTATAAAAACAAATTATAAATGTTATACCTTTTATTATAAATTGGATTCTTTTCTTGCATAATTGTGTTTTTCTTGTTTTCTCAGATACATCGATTAAAAAAAACGAGCAAATTGCAAGTTACCTCTTGTGGTTTGATTCAAAAATACTTTGTCCCCTTGTGGTATAAAATTTGAAAATTTGCCCCTTTGTGTTTAAACTCTGTTATGACATAACTATCATCTGATTTTTTTCATATATAGTTTTTAAAGGAAAGACAATATTAGGACTGTAAAAAAAACTTTCAAAAGTTGTCTCTCAGACTTCATTTCCTTTTTACCTCACTCACAGACAATATTAAGACTACCTCTTTTTTTTTTTTTTAACTGAATTTCCTTTGACCTATTTGGCTCTTTATTACAAAGATAGTGGCCTTAGCCTTCTATTTTCTTTCAAAAGAAAGCAATGCCATTCTCGTCTTTCTCCACACAATGAGTTTCTTTCCATAAAATATGAAGATTTTTTTGTTTTATACAGTTCTCATATTATTCTTTTTTAAAAAATAGTTGGAAAAATTTAAAGAATAATTATGTAATAATATAGAAAATAAATAATTAATCTTTATAATTTTACCTAATTTAGATTTTAGTTGCTATTGTTAAGGTATCGGTTCTTATATTTTTTATTCATTTAAGTTTTAATCTTTATAATTTTTCTATTCATTAAGATATTGATCTATATTTTTTATGAAAAATTAGTATTTATAATTTTTAATTATTACAGTATTGATTCTTAAGAGACCAAAACTCAAATGAAAAATTATAAAAAATTAATTTTCAAAAAAAAAATAAAGACTAAAATTTAAATTGAGTGAAATTATAAAGACTAATTATTTATTTTAACTTAACATTACCAAGATAAAGTATCACATTTTATAGTACACAAGTATAACATTTTTTTAGTTAAATCACTAAAAAAAAAGTGTATAAAGATCCATTAAATTTTGAGTTATTTACAAATAATTTTTTAAATTTTAAAATCGTCCTAATTAATACATAAAATATAATAATTACACAAACCCTTTCATCCACTTTTCTTTCATTCTAAATTAAATAAAAAATATTTTAAATTAATGAAAGGTGGGTAAAAAGGTTAATTTATATAATTATTATATTTTAAGTATTAATCAAAATAATTTTAAAATTTAGAGGTTATTTACAAATAATTTAAAATTTAAAAAATTTATATATTCTTTTTCCTAAAAAAAAATATGATTACCCCATAAAAAATAAAGTATGATGGCTTACATGAATATAAATGCCTGTAATTTAGAAGGGCTATATGCAACCGTGAAGAACCTCCATCAAGAGAGATACAAAAGTGTGTGTATCCTCATTTTGTCGACCAAAATCGTTGTGGTCAAAATCATAAGATCTGCAAATTCTCACTCGGATGGGTCCAATGACAATCTACACTTTAGTGCCTCTCCCCACTCAAGACATAATGATGAAAAGTGAGTAAATTAGCATCATTATTAACGACAATCTCCAATCAACGTGGACACACCATGGTCACAATCTCTTTTTCATCATTTTGCATTATTACCTACCCTCACAACTTGCTCTCCAGCTGATATTTTTTGCAAGACAGTTAATTATCAATTTTATCACATGTTGCATACATAATATTGTTATGCAGGTTCAGATTTATTTATTATTATTATTTTTTACCTTTCTTAGATGCATTATGCCATATATAAAGATGAATTTGTAATCGTCAGTTTGCTATAAAAATAAAAATAGAAGTAAAAATTTGATGAATGAATTTTAAATATAAATTTATACACAAACTTTTATTAATGAATTTTTCACTCATATTTTTATCCTTATACTAAAAATATATTAATGTTAAATAAAATTAAGAGTAAATTCATTTTAATTCTTTAAAAATATTGTAACATTATATTAGTCAAATAACATATAAATATTATTAAATTAATTATTTTCTTACCAAAAAAATTGGTGCTTTAATATCACTTTATGAGATTAAATTAATTCTTAAAATAATATTAAATTAATTTTAAAAAAGATAAAATTGATGATATTAATTATTATTAAAAGAATAATTTAATGTTTTATATATTTCAAGATGATCAAAATGTACATTTAATTTAAAATTAATTCTTTGTGTAAAGAAAAAAAAATTCTGCGTATCTTTTCAATATGTATTCAAACTTAATGCACTCGCATTATATAAGATTTTTCTAAAACATATGTCTTAATATATGTTAGATGTTAAAATAAAATTTTAAAAAACAGCTAATAATTTTCCCACACATACACCTATTTATTCCAAAATAATAGATGTCCTCTTCAACTCTCTACGTGGCCTTTTTTTTTTTTTTTCACTTATGACTGAATCCATGATTTTTTTCCCTCATTTCTTCTTTAATTAACCACGTACTAGTGAATAGTATTCTCTTTATCCAACCTGTCTAATTTTTATTTTTACACGTTTATCCATGTTAATAAAAACATATACTTCGGTAACCGAAGCCTTCATTCTGCCCAAAAAAATAAATAGCAAAGTCCTCTGAAGTATTACATTCGTCTATTTTTATTAATTTTGTAATTTTTTAAATAATATTTATTATTTAAAAATATTTAAAAATATAAATTAAATTTTTTGATTATATTTTTATTTTTTAATAAAAAATTAATAGAATAAATAAAATTAAACAAAAGATAAAATATTAATAACATAAAAAAATAATTTAATTCTTTAATGATATATTTTTTTATAATTAAAATTATTTAATAATTCTTTAATTTTTTATATAAAAATTTTAGATAATAAATAAAAATAAATGAAAAGAATATTCTAATAAAAAAAATACTTCACTTTGCCAACGTGTTTTAATAAAATGATACATGAAAATTTTAAAATAAAGAGTGGTGGTCTGTGTTTTAAATTACAGTTACAAAATAATTTCTTTTTTCTATTCATTACTTTTCTCACCCAAATTAGTTTTTAGGAATTCCTAACATTATTTGCGAATGAATTTTGTGCTAAATACCATGTTCGTTAGTATAACAACGTAAATAACGTAATTGCACTTTTCCTTTTGGGTTCCCTTCATTTCCTTCTGAATTTTTTGTTATATTCCCTTCAATCTTTTTTTGTTTTTACGCCGGCAGTTCCGGGCACACCATTTTATCTTCTTTGTCACCTTTGATTTGCAATGTGTGATGGAGAAACCGAGGCCCGTAAATCACACCCTTCGCTGGGGGCATTTTTGGGACTCCACCTTCAACCCTGCGTGCCCCTCCGATCCGGACCGTTCATCTTCTTCCCTATCCCCAAATCTCGAAACCCTAACCCCCTCTCTTGCAAAAATCAACGTTCTTAAATCGCGATTCAAACCTCTCTCTCTCCTCCGCCTTCCCGACTTGGATTGCAGTTCTGGAGAGAGAAAGTGTGCACCCCACGCACGCAGGTCGCAGGCATATCTCTCGTCGTGATTTCGTTGCGTTCTGGATTCCAATTAGGGTTCCTCGGCGTCGGAAATGGAGGGATTTGATTCGACGGCGTCGTTTGGGTACGTGAGCTGGGAGGAGGTGTTCGTGTCGAGCGACAAGGGCAGAAGGGAGGTCCATTATTTTCTCAGGAGGAGAGATGGGAGCTCAGATCTGGCCGTCATAGGGAAAGAGAAGAGCTTGCGGCATATGTCTTATCGCTATGCCATTGGGAACCAAGCGCTTGCTTCAATGGGCTCCTCTTTGTCTTTCTTCAAGCTCAAATCCCGCAGAGAGGTGATTGATTGGTTGGATTCCGTCGTTTCAGGTTCATACGCTTCGCCTGTCTCATCTTCTTTTACGGAACCTTTTTTTTTTTTGGGAAAAGTTTTCGTCCCGCCTATGGTAATTCACCCTTTCCTTTTCTCATTTTTGGATTCTGGGATTCGGGGCCTGGAATTCGCTCATTTCGATGAAAAAATTGATCTTCGGTGTTCCGGTTGCATTCTTTTGTAGCTTCCCATCAAATTTTCATCTGGGATTTTGATAAAACAACGAAATTTGGATTAATTCGGATGCCTCCCGTTGTCGTGCTTTCATGTTTGGGTTATCCTTCCATGTCCCAGTCGCTTTTTGTTGGTGGGGGTTCGCCTTTCTCCCATTTTCTTTCATGTTTCGTGTTTTGCCATCTAGATCTTCTTGCGTTTCTAGTTCTTGTGGCGGCATGGCAGAAGCCCTGTCATGTATGTTATGAAGTTATAATCTTCTTTCCCCCTACCTCTCTTAAGTTTTTTGCTTTCTTCTTTCTGATTGGTTTGTGTTTGAAATCTCCAGGCATGTCTAAAATTAGATGATTTATTTATATATTTTTCGATATTCTAAATTAAACAAATTTCTTGCTCATTTTTTTTTTATAATTTTTTTTATATGATAGGTGTTATATTACTCTGTTTCCCTGTGACTTGAATCTCCTCTCATAGCCCAGGTACCCGTGGTTGATGCCACTGGTTCTTTGATTATGATGCGTTCGTTTTGAATGTTATTTTTGTATGTGCAAAATTTCTGTTTGCTGGATGGCTTTATTTCTGCGATGCTCTGCAATTGTATAATTTTTTTGTCCGTAACTTTTCAGATTCGTCCTCAGGGGATGTTTCCCATGCTGCTGATGCTATTATAAAGAGCAAAGATGGTTGTGGACCCGACATTGAAACCTTGAAGGTATTGATTGTTGATTATACAGCAGCTATATTGATCCCCTTTGCCGTGTTTTTCTAAATATTTGTATTTTTTTTTTTTTTTTGGTTTATTCTCGACTGTGTTATATGATTATATCCCTTTATTCAATTTTTCTGTATTTTCCAGGACAATCAATTGCGGAAACTGGGCCGTTTTACAAAAGAATTCTTATGGCTAGGGTCTCCGAGGACCTGCAGAAAAAGAAGAAAGCACTATCAGTCATTTAAGCGGAACGGTTCTAAGATATCTGTAAGTCATCATCTTGTTTTCCTTTTATTTTTATTTTTTTAAATTTATTTTTGCATCTCCTTCCATTAGCCACTAATCATTTATAATCTGACTCTTATAATCCTGTTTCTCTCCCTTGCCTTTCCTAAATGTTTCCAGGTTTATGATTTTGTATATGTTTTAGCAGAAGAGGACAAACGTCTCGTTGCCTACTTGGAAGACATGTATGAGGATTCCAGAGGCAACAAGATGGTTGTGGTACGATGGTTTCACAAAATTGATGAGGTTGGTATTGTTTTGCCTCACAGTTTTAGTGACAGAGAGGTTTTCTTTTCTCTTTATCTTCAAGATCTGAGTATTGAATGCATAGATGGATTGGCTACCGTCCTCAGTCCCCAGCATTACGAAAAGTTTTGGAATGAAGGCCCGACATACTCGCTTGGAACCATTCATATGTGACAATCAGTATGATAACGATGATGTCAAACCTTTTGATATAACTCAGGTTAGGGGTTACTGGAAACAGGAAATACTCAGGTACTTGTATACCCTTTCTGACTCAAAGTCTAGTGGGAGTTCTGGGCAATCTGATGATGGCCCAAAACTGGAAGAGAACCTCCATTGTACTACTGGGATCAGACCTAAGAAGAGCCATTGCTGGACAAAAGTTGATGGCAAAGATGTGGTTGATTTAGCTGCTGTTAG
Source organism: Castanospermum australe (assembly GCA_019955255.1). Classification (NCBI taxonomy): domain Eukaryota; kingdom Viridiplantae; phylum Streptophyta; class Magnoliopsida; order Fabales; family Fabaceae; genus Castanospermum; species Castanospermum australe. The sequence goes on from NSJW01000935.1 coordinate 638,303, forward strand.
ATCAGAAAATCTGAGTAATAGTAGGATTCATACCCAAATCAGTACTGGAAACAATTCCATAAGAAAGGTTGGGCCCACCACCACTTCAACAACCTTCAAAGGAACAAACGAACATGCTTCACACTTTTTAGTTGTAGGTTCCCAAGTTGAGGTCCTCTCTCAAGACAGTGGAATCAGAGGCTGTTGGTTTAGAGCTTCTGTCATTAAGAGGCACAAAAATAAAGTGAAGGTGCAATATCAAGACATTCAGGATGCTGCTGATGAAGCTAAGAAGCTTGAGGTATTTTAATGACCATAATCTTTGACCTCCTGTAGTCATTTTTGTAAGAATTATGAGTAGATGTAGAGACTAACATTATTTTTCTAAATTTTTCGTTGATTTAGGAATGGGTTCTAGCTTCCAGAATTTCAGTGCATGATGATCTGGGTCTGCGAATGTATGGGAGGACTAAGATCCGGCCAGCCCCACAGTCTAATAAAATTGAAATATCCATGGCGGTTGATGTTGGCTCAGTTGTGGATGCGTGGTGGCATGACGGGTGGTGGGAAGGCATCATTGTTCAAAAAGAGTCTGAAGCTAATTATCATGTTTATTTCCCGGGTATGGTCTTCTTCTATATTTTAGGCCTTTTTTTTATAAATTAGGATATTGATTTTTTTTTTATCTTTTATTTATCTATCTCTAAAGATTATTTATTAATATGTGCTGGTTTTTTACATGGTAGGAAGTTGTCACTTAATTTTTTTTTTTTTATACAGCTGGGAAGTTGTCATGGGCTATTGTGCATGGGCTATTGTGGCAACTTCAATTGTAGTTTTAATTTTTTTTACTTTTTCAGTTGGAAAGTCGTCATAACACTCGGCGACAGCTAGGAAGTCGTCATGGGCTATTATGGCAACTTCCCAATTTGTAGTTTTAATATTTTTTACTTTTTCAGTTGGGAAGTCATCATAACACATGACGACTTCCTAACAGGGAATGGGGAAAAAATTTAAAATTATCCAGTGAAAAGTTGTCATATGCTAAGAAGACTTTCTAATTGAATTTCATAAAAAAATTGAACTAAGGGAGGAAGTCATCATGTGTTAGAACGAGTTCCCACCGTCTTGCCAAAATAATAACATGCTTCAGTACATAATTTTTGAAGTGGGATAAAATAATTTTTTTTTCTGCAGTATTCAAATAAAAAAGTCTATATTACATCTTGAATTTGGGTTTTAAGCTTGGTCAAGATTGTTTTAGGGTGGACTGAATATTATGTTGCTTATTGTTTTATCTTTTTGTGGTGTAATTAACCTTTATTTATGGTTTTGTGACTTTGGTCTTTGCAGGGGAAAAGGTGGTGTCAGTCTTTAGGCTCAATAACTTACGGAGTTCTCAAGAATGGACAGGGAATGAGTGGGTGAATGTGAGGGGAAGGCCTGACCTTGTGACTCCTGTATTGTCAACCTTAAAAACAAAACAAGATCTCTGCAAATCTCATGACAGCAAATTGACTGTAGCACCTATTGGAGATGTCATACAATCAAAGCAGGGTGAAACTTGCTTGGATTCTGAAAGGGATAAATCCAGAAAGCCTGAGGTGTTTCCAGACCTCTTAAATGATGATCTACTTTCCCAGTTAAGGTGGAAGTCATCTAGGAAGAGGAGACGTGGTTGTCGTAGCTCTTTTCGGAAGCTACAATCCAATGACAGCAACAGGAAAAAGTCCCCAAAGGCACTGGACTCGGATTCTTCTGACAGATTTATGATTCCAGCATCCTTGAAAATTGATCATGACGACTGTAAATACCGGGGGGAGCCTTCCATTTTCAGTTCTTCAGTTGTGCCTTCTTTAACTGACTTGGTTATGTGTAGGTGACTGAATTCTTTTGCTAGGATGATCAATGATGCCTATGCTTCCCCTTCTCTTTATCCCTTTCCCGAAAGTACATATATTTAGCTCATAGTGCATCCGTTTGATGCATGTCCTCTCTTGATCTCGTCATCCAGGTAGTACTTAGAGTCTAGAAAGTGTAACTTAGGTTAATTCTTTTCCCTTTTATTTAATTTGGGTTACTTGTGGCATCGAAGCTGCTTCACTTTATTTGGGTGCCTGAATCGAATGGAATCCCTACAAGGCAAGGATGATGCCATGTAAGTTTTGGCAGAAAATTTAGACGTAGTGGAATAACCACCGTTAGCTTTGACTTAGGATAGTTTGTGCGGTTCTTCTCATTGAAAATGCTCCAATGCAATTTGTGTAATACTGTACTTCCTTTAATAATAGAAATTTTACCTTGTATCTTTATTTATGGTTGCATGATGTATAATGTCTCTCTCTCTGTCTCCCCTACTTTTCCATTTAAGTTTTTTACATGAAACCTCAATTTTGGTAATGATTTATTCATTTATTTAAGAAAATAAGTGGTAAATACCAGTTAGCAGAATGAGTGATTTTTGTGGACGAACATCAAGAAAAGTACTTTGATGAATGACTTTTGAAATTTCTGTTGGTGAGTTTAATAATCCACCCCTATCTGTTAAACATGAGCCCTCTTTCTTGTGAGTGCGACCTTCTGCTTCTCATACTCGTGCCTGGAGTAAGTCTCTCTTTGTGGAAGCTACACGTGTCTGTGATGCTGACTGAGAAAGCATCGTCCCTCGCTCCAAACTCATGCGTATGCATTTCAAATTTCAAATTTGAATTTTGGAGAATCCCCAAATCCTCTCTCGCTCTCCTGTTTACAATCGAACCCCTCATGGAAAGAGATGAGGCCTTCACTCCCTCAGGTCAGGTGTGTATTATTCAATATCTATATGGTTGTTCCCTAGGATTTTTTTTAATCTACATGGTTTTTTGTTTCAGATATGGTCTGACCTCTATTTATTTCTATTTATTTCTCCTTTTTCTCTTATACTTCAACTTGGGTGGTTGAGTTGTTCATGAAGCTAAGAGAATAAAAAATCTATGCTCACAATAATCTCTTCTGCTCTCCCTATGTCTCCACCCTTTTATCTTTCCTCTTTCTTTAAGCCAAGAGCTCTGTTCATAGCTGCCTAAGCTTTCTCTCTCAAATCTCTGCCTAAGCTTTCTTTTTTAACTTTTTTTTTCTTTTATGTGAATTATGCTGGTTCCAATTTCATATGTGTATCTATTCAATTCAAATTTTTTTCTGAGTTTTTGCTAACTTCCTTTTTTTCTTTTTTAAAAAAAAGATAAAACTATCAAAGTTTCCTCTTTTACCTTACTCTACACTTGCTGCTTCTATCTGTATGGTTACTTTTTCCCTTATTTTATTTCCTTTTTTTATTCCATTGTTCCTCTTTTTTTCTTTTCTTTTCCTTTTTTGGGTTTCAGGTGCCTGGATGATGGTTGGGATATTACTAATTGGTATGGGGTGTTTCAATTCAACTAAATGTTCTTTTGTATTGATCGCAAGTTTAGAGATTTACAGCTTTAGATGACAGACATGGTGAACTGAAAAAGTGAGCTTTTGAAGAGGAATCTTGCAGCTGGTTATGGCAGTTGTGGTTTATGGAGGTTTCAAGTAATGGTGGTGTAGCTTTTGGAGATGGGGTTTTCATTCCTTGAAGTTGGAGGTATATGCAATTCTTTTACTCCAACTCAAGCTTTGGCTATGTCATTTGCAGGCATAAAAACAAGTCTAATGATTTTCTGCTGACCATGTAATTCTTGTGAAATACCCCCTTCCAATTTGCATTATAAAATTATACTTTCATTTAAATTTTGGTTCTGACATTGGTTAATTTTATTTCACTCATGTTTAATAGAAAGCATATATACTTGCAAGGCCTAAATTATAGAATGTAAGTTCACTGTGTAGCTATATTTTATGAAGCATTTCATGAAAATAACAAGTAGAAACGATAGGCTTGATCCTTTACAGGGTGTTCTTATATGTGCAGGTAGCAAAGCATGATGTGATGGGTTGGACTTGTGCTAAAGGGTGGCTTAGTCTTCCTATTTGTTTATCTATGGATCATGAGATCTATAAATCATCTAATGCACTGAGAAGACACTGCCAGGTTTGTGAACACCAACTATTTCATCTCAATTTTCATTAATCAAGTGACTTTTTTATCTTAACATCACTTGTATTAGTTCTATGATAAGTGTTTGAATGGGTGGTTGCTAATGCTATCAAGTATCAAAATGTAATTGCACAATCCATTTCCTTACCATCAAGCATCTAGATATGAGATTTTCTGAATATGAGAAAATGTACTGAAGTCTGAATATAATGCAGTATGCTTAAGGCTTCTATTTCACTGCATAGATTGATGAACAAATTTTCAATATCTTTGAGTCTGTGACTAATGTCTGTGAAGCTGGGATAGATTGATAAACAAATTTTCATGTCTGTGACTAATGTCTGAAAATCTTCCATATAATGCAGTATGCTAAAGGCTTCTATTTCACTGCATTGATTGATAAACAAATTTTCAAAAAATTCATATTTTCACAGAATGCATATTTTCCAAAAGTACAATACATATTTTCAAAACATTCTTATGTTTATAGTCATGAAAATCTGTTTGAAGTAACCTTAGTCACAGAATGTAGTGAAATCAGAGGCTGTATAGTCATGAAAACCTGTTTTATTTTTCTTTGTTTTCCTTATTAGAATGGACAAGTACTTCTCAATGTGCCAAAGACCAAGTTAAACCTCTTCTCATCTAATGCACTTTCATCTTCAAGAAGCTCCATTACTTCACCGCCCAAATATTAAACTTTGAGACAATTACATGCACAAAGTTTGATTTTCCAAAGAATATTGCCTTTAAAAGCCACCATCCTTATGTTTTGAGACAATCTGTTATTGAGGAGACATTCCTTGTGTCATGTTAAGGAACTTTAATGGACAATTTTCGTTTTTTTTTTTAAAGAGTTCACTGCCAATCAAATTTCTTGAAGCAAACTGAGATTGAAACATTAGTTAGACCCTGATCTTTATGTTAGCCAGTGTCAATAAAATCTTTATCATTTTTTCCCCCTTGAATATTTTCTCTGCAATTCGACCTTAAATTGATCTGCTCTGCTGTAAAAAAAAAAAAGTGATTTGTGGACTCTCTTTGTGCCTTTGTCACTTGGGATTTTATGCTTGATGTTATTAAAGTTAAATAAATCGACTTCTGAATGTCATTCAAACAGTTTTGCTGCACATTTTCGGTGTGCCAATTGTATGCTTGATTTCAAATAACATATAGAATCCAATATTTACTCACTTTCTGCATTTAAAAGCATGGAGCAGAAAATTGCTAAATGTTGATGTGAGTACTTCAATGTTCAAGTCAAGTGTGTTTCTTTGCTGTCAGGTTGCTGATTGACTTCAAAAATGTTGCAACTGATAAGAAATAATAATACATAGATGGGTCTTTTTTGTTTCCTTATTTGGATTTTAAATTTTCAAGCATTTGGTTCCTTGATACTCAATCTGTGTTTACTAATAAACACTGCTATTGTGGATTGCTCATGGTTTCCAAAGTTGCTCCTTCCGTATCTGTGGAGCTACCACAACTTCAAATTGACTCAAAATGAAAGAGATTACCAGAAACAGGACTTAGATCAGAAGATGCTATGTGCTCAACTAATTTGGAAAACAACGTACTTCTTCGGCTGAGTGCCACCAATGAGTGTGTGGCAAAGATGATAGTCTGCTTGAAAGTCAGATGCCTGGAATATCTGCTTAGCCTTTAATTTCACATAAAAAAAAGAAGATTTTTGTGTCTATTTCCTCTTCCTCACCCACAAAACTCTCTACAAGACAATATCAATATGCAACCCTGCATATTAAGCTTCTTTAGTTTCTTTAGTGTAGGAAGTCTGTGCATTGCTCAAATACTCCATTTTTACTACGCTGAATATTGTTTGTGTCTACTGTATTTTTATATAGGATATTAAATAAGTGGTTCTGCTGAACCTAAATCAGTTAGTATGTGGAGTTCAAAGGGAAATGAGCTTCTAAAGTCTGAGGTTGTTTTGATATCAAATATTTAGTTGTTTTCTTTGTTATGTAGTGGTCAAGCAAGACATCATATCTCTTGGGAGACAATAATATTAGTTGAGTAAACTAATATTTGCTTGATTAACAAAGAAGAGGGAGGAAGTTGGTTAGTTTACCTGATTTGCAAATTGAATGTTTAATCTTTTATTGTTGTAATATATTCCTTCACAAATCATTTGTTCTTATAATACTGGGAATTGTAATTGCTAGCACAGGTGACCTGTTTATTTGAAACAATAAAGCCTGCTTTTGTAGAGAAATTTGAAACTATTTGTTTCCTTAAAATTGTAAACAGTTGTTGCTTGGGAGCCTATTATACTGACAATAATTTGTAATTATGTATTCAATATAATGCGTTTCATTGGGTTAGTGAATTTGTTCGAGACCTTCAGAAAAGAAATTATTTCTTAGTTGATGTATTTTTCATGTTTTTTCTTAACTTTATTTTGATCAGTGCTGACATGCATCTACAAATTGTTGCAGCCAAGAAAGGTAGCTTTTCTGAAGTTTTGAGTGCATTCAAGGATCCAGACATCACTAATATAGATGCTGAGCTTGAAGATCCTCAATTGTGCAGCCTCTATGCTACTGATATCTATGACAACTTGCGTGTTGCTAAGGTTTGTGCCATAAATATCATGCCATTTGTTTGCAGCAGTCTTCTCTTGTCCAATCAAGCCTTGTTGTCTCTTACCAACTTTGCTTGGTTTGAAAGTGATGAAAATATATCCTTACTTACATTAGTTTGATAGAAGCAACCTTCTACAGTAATTTGAAAACTCTGTTGTATTCATTTGAATCGTATGTTATTAACTGCCATGTGCTATGTTACTGCAAGCTAGATGGAACTAGCTGTCTAGGCTGCATGTTGGAAGATGGTTCATTATATTTTTTAAACCTATTGTCTGTGCTATTTTGAACTGCTTAGCGTAAGCAAAGATTTAGAAAAGCCGTAATGGACAATAATTCTTTTTTGTTCTGCCAGAGTCTTGCTTTTCTTCCCGTGGAAGTTGAAAGAACAGTAGTACTTACTGGGATTTTGAAACTTCCAATGTACTATTAGATATATGCAATGGCAAAATGGGGAAGCTTTTGATTGTTTTGGGTTTGGGGCACAGGTGGATTGTATGCTTTATTAGCCTAGAATGAACTTAGGTTAGGATAATGGTTCTTTCAAATGCGCATAAATCATAATGCCATGTATAAATTCATTGAAGTATGTACTGTTCTATGTTATTTACTGTTTCTTATTAGTTATTTGATGCTATATTTATGATATATTTGAAGTTTCTTATTGAAGTAAATATTGTTGAACTAATGATTATCTCCAAATGCTTGCACTCGCTAATTTCAGTTTGTTGATGATTTTCAGGTGATGAGCTTCTCTCTGTTGACTCATTCACGTACAAGGAAATTAATTGTTCAAGGGGCAATCGATGTAGATATCGATGCTTAACCTTTTGCAGAAGGTGGATATGAGGATGAGAGTGTTGAGTTTCTACAAATTATAATTCAGAGAGTCTGCATATATGATTGATAGCTGATATGTATGGCAATTGTTAAGTAATAGGTTTGAAGTACTAAATACCAGCGCAAGACTGACTAGTTAACTGATATTATGTTTATTCTTTTTTATGAAAAAAAGGAACAAAGCGACAAAATGGAATAATAGTACTGTAAATGTCGGCAGTAGCATAAAACGAGTGCACGTCATTTACAATATTTGTGATTTTCTTTTTCTTTTTTTTTGGTTTTAATATAAGTTCTTGTTAACTTTTCTTTTATAAGTACATAACTTTGACGGTTGAGTGCAAAAGTTTGTAATATTTTTTTGTACGTATAGCTACATATTTTTTATATAGAAGATTTATAAGAATCTTCTGTAAAATATAAACAATTAAAAAATGGTGTAAATATTCTATTAATATACATTTTTTTTTTATAAATATGTATCCTATAATGTTCCATGGTTTCACTATTTTTTTCTTTGGTTTTTGCTTCTTGTTTGTTCTGTGATGATTGGGTAAGTTATGATAATACTTAATTTAGTTTAAACAACATGATTAAAAATTGTTTTTGATTTAGTCAGCATAAAATTAAGAGTTTAATTTTGATTTATTATTATTATAAAAAAGTTAAATTTATATGTAATTGAATGATAATATAAAAATATTTTATATTAATAATAAATTAAAATTAAATTATCGAGACTTTATGAAATTTAATAAGACGTGTGCAATATTTTATCCCAAAATGATTGTATTGTCAGTTCAAATAATCTAAATTAGTCATAGTCACCTAGTCTAAATTACTTATTAAAGACACTAATAAGCGAGAAGTCAGAGAACCAGAAGACGTGGTAGTATTGTATACGGTGTTGAATTTGATGGTGCGGACGACTCGACTAGTGGAGTAGAACGTTAATGCCTGCCGACCCTGAAATGGACCACTGCCAAGTGCCAAGGGATAAAAATGGGCTCAGCAGGAGCCACTTGTTTGACTTTTGTTCCGCACGAGGGAGGACATACGGTTGTGGATCCAATGCTTGTAGAGTTCTATTTCTTGGATAATAACTACGTTAATAATCAACGTCTACGGAGCCTTCGCTGGTTCAGCCTTCAGCTTCAGCTTCACTCAATTCCTACTGGTTTAAGCCAAGGCACAGTCAAAGGGCCACCCAACTCAACTAGCACATGCTCAGCTTGGCTCGCTTTCTTGAAGCTGCGCCAAGCGCCCTCATAAACACCATTTAGTTTAGTTGATCCATTGGATTAGTTTTAATGCTTAAGCAACCTTGAAGCAATAATTCTTTTGTTGAAAAAAACAACCTAGCACCATGTGGGGCTGCTCCTGCACGTTAATTAGTGAAAGAACAATCTCTGTCAACTTAGGCATAGAACCTTTTTCACTTTACTATGCCGTTCTATCATGGCTTTCTACATTTTCTTGCCCACCAACTACAGAAGCCCGAAGCATCCCAAGAGATGGAATTGCTCTATCAGCGGAAAAGAAGCTGCTCATAGATCACTTTCTGCACATTTCCCTCTCTCTGCAGGATGGGATTGAACCTGCATACTTGTTAAATATATGTGAAAGGCTCTGTTCGATACTGCTGCGCACCTAATCACTGGTATGGCTGTTGAAGATGGTGCTCAGATGGGGTTGCAGGAAGTTGGTATAAAAATCTCAAGGAGCTTTCCTCTTTCTGGAGCTAGTCTGGCATCTATGGAGTCCCTGTCCCTGCCACTGGTCTGTACCCGTGCTTACTCCATTTTCAGTTTTGACTCGTGGATTTCTATAATCTGGTGCCTGATGGTTTGGTTCTTCTGGTGAAAGCAGGTCCAGGAGGTTGTTCTTTCTGCAGATATGCAGTGTGACAAGTGCCAGAAGAGGGTTGCTGACATTATTACCAAAATGAATGGTAAGCTTAATCATTTCATTGCTGACATTGTTACCCTTTTGAGATTTTTTAGAGGAGAATGCGTGAGTGGCCAAGTCTATGCAGATCAATTCCAAATTATTAATCGGTTTTGAAGCTCTATAGTCTATAGGAATTTTTTTTTCCCTAGAAGCCCAATACCCTCTTTCCTATTTGCTTCCCATGAAGAGAATAGGAGAGAAGACAGATGGAGATGAAAAGCACATATCAAAACAGGTGGTCCTTACTGGTTGCCACCTAGAAATAGGGTGTCATATGTTTTGGCAGGAAGTCTGGGGGAACTGTTATTTATAACTGTCAATGTGATTATTGTTATTTACTTCCTAGTAAATTTAAACCAACGAATGAAAGCTTCTGTTTTTGGTCTTTCTGGAAACCCTTATGCTATTGTTACATACTTTGTCATCTTCTAAGTTGTCTGAACTTACACTCCGGTGGCTTATATGATCATTCTTACCCCATTAGGCATGAATAAAGACGGAAAAGAACAAGGCCGTCATAAGCTTATCTTCCAGTCAAGCACAATTCGCCTAAATATAAAGTATTTGTTCGCAAAAAGTAGCATTGCATTCGTTTCATTATACCTTCAGCTTGCTGCTTTGGTTGCTTAAATTAACAGAACAATAATAGCCCTGGTTTTTGTGCTAGTGGAAGCAATTTATCTATATAGATTCCACCTATTAGCTGAAATAATTTAATGCTTTCTATTTGATGAATTCCGAGATAAAAAACTGTAACGGTAGATTCTCTTGTTATTAGCTCTGATTCTGATAGATGCCGCAATTTTTTTATTCTTCAGCAGAGACAGAATCGGTGGTGGTGGATGTGTTGGAAAAGAAGGTGACTCTTACTTTTAGATTACCAACTGTTGGTAAAGGAATCACACGGCAAATTACTCCCATCAACAGGAATCCTCTCCCTAAAGTTGCCATTATCAAACGGATATTTCGCTCTTCACGTGGATAACTAGGACTTAGAAAGGATCCACATGTTCATAAAGGGTATTCAGCAGACTGATTTGACAATGTACAGAGCAAAGTTTTTATATTCATGATTGAATTTTTGTAATTGCTTTCTGAATTTGACTCACTGAGACATGCCATTCCCAAATGGAGAAGAGGCGAGAGGGATTTTATTGAAGTTTGTGCCACACAATGCACAACCGGGTCAGCCATCCCCTCTTTTTGTAAAAAACCCATCTAGTCCCTTCTCAGGTGAAATTAGAATTTGAGAATTTTATGTATTGAGGTGTTCCTTTTAGGCTGTTTGTATCAAACTTTGAAAATAAGAAAGAGATGCTTCCCCTTGCCATGGTGTTTTCAAATGAATTAAGCGTTGAGGTGGAGTCCAGGATAAGAAGACTTGTAACACAAACAAACAGGCTTCCTCTTAGCTTAGTCCAAGCAGAATCAGATTCCAAAACGAAGGAAGAGAATATCTTATTTGTTTGAGACAATCCATCAGAAAAGGCAAGTTTTTTGTTATAATGCCGCAAACATTCTCTCTTTCTCCAAGTCAAAGAACCATTGTCCGAAAGTTAATGTAGTTTTTTTTTTTTTAAACCATTGCAATATTGTTGCATGATCGTTTGGCTCAACATTGACTGCAATGCTTGTTGCAGAAAATTAAGGAGAACCCAATAAGGATGAAAGTTGAAGGATTTAATAATAAAGCTTGTGAGTTGTTAATACATAAAGAAAGCTTTGGAAATTCCAACAATCTCTACTTCATTTCATATTGACAAGATAGATACAGACTTATAGAGAACAAGGAATATCCCTCCTTACAAAATAAGATTTTAAAAAATTAAATTACAGTATTCATGTTTGAAGGCGTAACTTACTTTCAGTATATCAATAAGATAAGAAAATAACATGTTGAAAATAGTTTACGTAAATTCTAAATTTCTATATAAAAAGTTAGAATAGGAGGTGCAGCATTTTTATATGATAATACTTTATTATAGTTGCCACTGACGGCTCTGTTTCTGCTTCTATTTATGGCCAAAAATTATAGGCAGTGTGTGCTACTCGTCCAAAATCACCATGACTTGCAAAAATTTCGAAAAGCAAAAAAATTACTTTAGTTTCATAAAAAAAGTAAGAGTTTAATTTTGATTTATTGTGTGTGAAAAGCTTTAAAGTAGTGTTATTTATATATTTTTTCTCATACATCTTTTTCTTACACTTTTTACTTTTAAGAAAAAATAAAGAATTAATAAAGTAGTAAGATTTGGACTCTCATTTTTTTTTCTTAAAAGTGAAAAGTACAAGAAAAAAATATAAAAGAAAAAGCATATGAGTAATATTTTATTATTTAATTATATATTTTTAAATTATTAAAAGAATTTAATTATAATAAAAAAATCCTAAACTCTGTAGTAAATTTTAAAAATTGATTCAATAAAAGAGTAATATAATCTATGATTTGGGATGATGGAACCAAATAAGATAAAGAGAATGAGCATCAAATGTGCATTATCTTGACACTCATATGAATAAATGATAGTATAATATGATGTATTCATGCTTTTAAAATTTATAAAAATGAAATATTTACCTACTAATAAATCGTGTATTTATTCTTAATCTATGTTAATAGAGCCCGCCGCCTGCGAAACACCGCATACGTTCATAAGGCACGTGCGAGCTGGCTGCTGCAAATATTTTCCCAATTAGTTAGTTGTAGTTCCCTGGAGAGGTTCTGAATCTGATCCAATACGGAAGCTCCGCGGGTGTTCGAACCGTTCGCTCTTCTTCCTTGGTTCAGTTGGTTACTTCGTTCATTTCAAGGAGAAAACCTAAACACTAACCCTAACCCTGTATCCAATCATGGCCACCGATGCCCATGACTCTTGTCGCAAGCACCATCGGTCATCCTCTCCCGAGGAGGTCCAGAGATCCTCCAAGCGCCACAAGCGCCGCCACCATAGCCACGGCCACCGCCATGGGAGCCAAAAACGCGACGAAGAAAGCGAATACGATGGCGAAACTGTTGCTACGGTTCCTTCTCCAGCTCCCGCTCCTATTTCTGGCCCCCGTAGTCATCTGCCCGACGACGATGTAGAAGAGGGAGAGATTCTCGAAGACGAAGCTCTTGGCGGTCGAGGTGGTGAGGTTGGGGGAAAGCAGACGGAATCTGATGCCGAACCTGGTGAAATTGAGGTGACAGGAAATCGAGGTTTTGGATCTGATAAGGCAAATCTGGTATGTTAAAATCGTATTTATTTATTTGCTTCGCGTTGCTACATGTGTCATCTGTTTGGTTGCAGAGAAAGCAGAGGCTATTGGAATGGATTTAAAGGAAGTTGTTGTTCTCGTAATTGTGTTGTTTTGTTTGCAAAAATCCAAAATAATACTTTTCTTAGCATTCATTGTTTCAATGTATCTCACTTTCTCTTGGTGACCAAGCAGAGCTCTGTAATTCTGTATTTTCGGAATGTATAATGAATTTTTTATTCGTGAGAGCTTGGTAGAGTACCCTGTCAGTGTCTCATAGATATGTAAGAACCTGCTTGCACTAGACGAACATGAGTGAATTGCAAAAGAAGTCTCTCTAGGCGTTTCAGTGAAGACTGGTGGCTTACAGTTAATTTGTAAGAGCTGGTTATGTGTTTTTTTAATTTATTTTCGCATATGGACTGAGTTAAATGTTTTGTGTAGTTCATTTAGCATTACCTTAAGTATTGTAATCTGCAACATATGCACTTAATTACTTCTTTGTGCTGGGTAGGTTCTCACTGAAGAGACTTTGTTGCATCATGAAACTGCTGCTCCATTTAGAGAGAGTACAGGGATCAATGCTAAAATTTCAAAAACTAGAAGTGAGGACATTTGCAATGATAAATTTATTAGTCCAGTATTGGATGTAGAAGATGGGACATGCCGTCATAGTCACGACGGTCGTGGAATACATGAAGACGATGGTTCTCCTAATCATTCAAGTGCTGAGTCTCAAGATCAAAAGGACGCTAGAGATAGTAAAGATGATGTGGGCAATGAGTATTTGGATCCTAAATCTTCTAAAGGGGATAAGAGGCAGAATGGGGAACTCGGATGTTTTAAAGGAAATGAAAAACTAAAAGTCAACTATGATTCCGATGCCCCAGAGGCTAATGGAGGGAAAGTAAGTTACCATAGGAATTCATCCTCTGAAAGTGGAGAAAAATATAGAATGCCAGGAAGTTTGCCTTCTCATGATAGATATAGGAGTCGATCAAGATCAAATGATCATACTAGAAACAGGTCTTGTTCTCATAGTATAGTAGAAGAATATGCTCTTTCCAAGAGAAGGCACTCTGGGGAACAAGGGGCCATTTATTATGATGGTAGACATAAGACTGACTATGACCTTGATGAGGAAAGAATGAGGGCTTGCAAAAGGGAGTGCAGACATGGCACTGGAGATTTGGTGGTGGATGATAGAAGGGAACACAGTACCGGTTATTACAGTTGGGAGGCCTGGAATAGGGACAGGAGTAAGGACAGGGATGTGGATAGGGACTTAAGAAGGGAAAAGAAACGGGAAACGAGCAGGAATAGGGAGGTTGATTGGGTCCATAGAAGGGAAAAAGAACGTGAGAGGAGCCATAAGAGGCATAAAAGTGATGTAGAAATAGATAGGATTAGGGAAAGGGAGGAGGATAGGGATAGGAGAAGAGACAAGGAAAGAGATAGGAGCTGGGAGACAGTGTTTGAGAGGGATAGGAGAAGTGAGAAGGAAAGAGATAGGAGTAGGGACAGAACAAGGGGTGGTGAAAGGCATGATAAGTATCAGGAAAGGGATAAAATTAAGGAGAGGGAGATACGAGGTGATAGAAATAGGCACAAAGATAGAGACACTGTGAATGGTAAGGATAAGCATCTTCGCCATGATGATGGTAATGACAATCAAGATCAACATAGAAAGCATTCGAGACATGAAGAAACAGAATACCATTGGGAGAGAAAAAGAAATTCTGAGCCTGTAAAGGTTTATAACTCTATGGGAAGTACTATGGAAGAGGATGAAAACAAACTAGAGAGGTATTTCATTATTTATAAAATTTTCTTACCAGTATGAGTCTTCTGTATACATTTACTTTTTTTTTTTGGTTCAATTCTTTTTGGAATAACAAACTTCGTATTTTTTATTTGATTTAATTAAATTGATTGCAGAGGTGAGGATGAACAAGATGACATAGATGAGAAGGTTACATTGCAATTACCTGAACAAGAAGAGGAAGATCTCAACTGGATTAAAGGGGAGAGTAGAAGGAGAAGGGAAGCGATCTTAGAGAAATACAAGAAGCAGCAGCAGCAGCAGCAGCAAGTAGAACAAATGCCTGAAAATGAAGGAAAAGGTATTATTTTTTTCTTTATTATCTTCTTTTCTTTATAGGTCTGACTGTCTGAGTGATAGCAACTAGTATTAGTTAAGATGACCATTGGCTAGAAGTTAAACTCCATTCCTGTATTTTATATTACTGCATAGTAAACGCCTTTGTCAATAATCCATTCACCAAAACTTTGATTTTCTAATGATTACTCCATATTTTAGATCATATATCAGGATTGCCTTTTTCTTCAAACTGAAATTCTAAAGCAGGTGCCATATAACACAAGTTCCATGAAGCTTACATATGTGGATTTTAACATATTCTGGCCCAATAGCTGAGAGCTAAACTTTGATCCTCCTCTATTAGAGCCATGTTACGTCCTCTGCTCTTCTTGATGGGAGAGGTGTTGCCATTGGATCCAAAGCCATTCCCAATAGCATACTACAATTTTGTGGTTTATATTTTGGGTCACATGCTCTGTACTGGTCTTATTGACCGCTTTCAATTTATAGTTGCAATGAATGCATGTTTGAGTTGCTTTATAAATAAGTAATGAATGTATGTTTGGAGGGAGTTTGATGTATTTCAACCTTGCATGTTGTGGAAAGGTTTCTGTTCATGCTAGAATTTATAAAGTTTCTGTGCAACTGGAATCAGTTAGTATGGGGATTTTCCTTTTAGATTGTGCTAGTTTTAAAATTGTTGTACTGCTATTGATAGTATGTTATACTTTCTCTTTTTGTTAATCCACATATATTATATATTGTAAATTGTCTTATATGTTCATTTAAATTTTTTTTTTACTTATATCTTTAACTTTTGTCCCTTCATTGTTTGTGGTTTCTTTTAAAATTCCATTTTTCTAACTTTTTTTAGTGTTTGAGCAACAAGCATATCTAGTTTTCCATAGATATTGAGCGTAAGAGTGAGTGAAATAAATGATATTAGGGTCAAACCTGATGCATACCATCAAAGATGCATGGGTCTGTTTTTCTGTATAATAGACAAGAATATTGTTATAATGATACTGAATATAAAGAAGACTAGGAAGCCGGAAGAAATTACATGTATGTTAGGGGTGTTTATGGTTATTCCTTTTTTTTCCCCTTTCTATCCTCCTTTTGACAAATGACAATAACTCTCTAATGCACTATTATTAGACAAGGAGCCTGTGGATATCCCTACTGACATTCCTGAAGCACTTGATGGTAAGAACAATGGTGTTGATGATGCCGAAACATTATTTGCTGTTGGGAAATCTCCTCCAGAAAATGGGAATGTTGCTTCTGAGAATATCTCTGCGCCTGGGGGCCTGGGAGAGGGTATTTCAAAGGTTTGTCCTTAAGTTAGTTTATATTTTAAATAAAATGTTATAATTAGTTGGATTTTGTTCACACTTGTTATATCTATTTGGTTTTGAAGCTCATTTATAACATTTACAGAGTGAGAGATCAGATGACAAGTTTTTTGATGATATATTTGGTGAGACACCAACTGGAGTTCGGAAATCGGTAAGTGTTTGGTTAACCCATTCTAATTTTCAATGGCAGCAGCTATTGATTGTCCATTCAATTCGATAAATTGCCGAATTTGTAGTAACTCATGATGTCATTTCTGATTAAGGATGAATCTTAACACTTCTTGGATAGTTATTATAGGAAGCCCATCTCCTGTGTCCTTTGCACTGTTTTAGTTTTCCCCTTCTCTCTGCCTACTTGTATGTATGCTTAGGTATTAATTCCCACAACCTTCTGTCTCCTCCAAGCTAAGTGGCAATAATGATTGTCATGCCTTTAGTGTAATAGGTGGTTTTCCCTGTTGGATTCAAATCTAACCTAACCAATCTTAGCTGACTATAGTTTACAGTTATTTGCTTATATGATATTTTTCATTAGCATTTTTTAATGCTTGACTTGAGTTGTCAAACCAACCATTGTTTATTTATTATTTTTTATTTTAGGGTTCTATTTTCATGTTTGTTTTCTTTTAATATTAAGATTTGCTGCCTTCTTTGCAGGGAAAAAGAGATGGTTTATGGATTGAGAGGGGTGGCCTACATGACAATTGGGATGATGCAGAGGGGTATTACAGTAAGTAATTCATTTGATTGTATCTAGCTGTTTTGTTCATTCTCTTTTGATTGTTGACTTGAGGCTTGACTAATTTTTTTGGCCTTGTTTTGGCCATGCCTTGGTCAGAACATTATTAGTTTTTTATGGAGCTTTATTTTTTGGATGGTAATTGTTAAATTGGCTTTATATATGTTCTTCCAAATTTCTTGACGTAGATTTTACACCAAGATGGAGTGATGGTCTCATTGTTCTTTTGAAGTTTTTGAAAGGAAGAGCTTGAAAACCTTGATGCGGATTTTTCTTTCCTTTTTTTTTTTTCTAATTTAAATGCTCTGAGCAAGCATTTTTAGTTGCTAATGTAATAGTGAAATTTAAGGTTCAAAAGTCAAAATTATAAGGCGTTATGTTTAACTATTTGACAACCATATCTTTTACTCATCTTAAGTAACTTTCTTTGTTGAAGCATTTCCAGGTGTTCTGTTTGGGTGTACCTATCAATATGATGTGGGAAATCTTTGGGGACAATATAACTGTTAGATTTGTTAGCCAATTATTACATGCAATGTCCCTGGATATATCTGTTTTCCTGTTCATGGTGTTATGTTGTGATATTGCGATGTATTTTGCAGGCTATCGTTTTGGTGAAATACTTGATGGCCGATATGAAGTCACTGCTGCTCATGGGAGGGGTGTCTTTTCAACTGTTGTTCGGGCAAAGAATCTTAAGACTAGTAATGGTGAGCCAGAAGAAGTAGCTATAAAAATTATTCGTAATAATGATACCATGTGAGTGATCTTGGTTTCCTGGGTATCCTCATTAAAATATATGCTTTTGGCTTGGGTCTCTTTTACTCACTGTTATATATCTAATCTGGCATAGGTACAAGGCTGGTATGGATGAGTTGGTCATATTAAAGAAATTAGTAGGTGCAGATCCAGACGATAAGCGTCATTGTGTTCGTTTCCTTTCAAGTTTTAAGTACAGGAACCACCTTTGTTTAGTTTTTGAATCTCTTCATATGAATCTGCGTGAGGTTTTAAAGAAGTTTGGTCGCAATATTGGCCTTAGGCTAACTGCTGTGAGAGCATATGCAAAACAACTTTTTATTGCACTGAAGCATCTCCGGAACTGTGGTGTTCTCCATTGTGATATAAAGCCAGATAATATGTTGGTATGCCTAAAGTACTGTTTCATAAGTTAGATTGTTTCTTTTGAAAGAAATATTAATATTCTTGGTTAGTTTGTTTCTTCCTCAAGAAGAAATATCCATTTTCTTAGTTTTTTACAATTTCCTTTTATGACTAGGTGAATGAGGCTAAAAATGTGTTGAAGCTTTGTGACCTTGGTAATGCTATGTTTGCTGGTAAGAATGAAGTTACACCATATCTTTGTAGTCGCTTTTATCGTGCCCCTGAAATAAGTAAGTTCCATTCATATGACTTATGATTTCATTATTCCTATCCGCTTTTTCCTTGTTAAATATCTTATGGTTGCCAACTGTTGGGCTTTTAAATGTTACTGTGCAGTACTTGGCTTGCCGTATGATCATCCATTGGATATTTGGTCTGTAGGCTGTTGCTTGTATGAACTCTATACAGGGAAAGTTCTTTTTCCAGGTCATACAAACAATGACATGCTACGGCTTCACATGGAATTGAAGGGCCCTTTTCCAAAGAAGATGCTACGTAAGGTGAACATTTGTTGTTTTATTTAATTTTTTTATCATGAGTGTTTAGCCACTGTTTGAGCTTTGAGTATGAATTACTTTGATGTTTGATGTAGATTTGTTTGTGTCTTCTGTGTATTTTTTTTTTCCTATCTGTTGTGATTTTAGTTCCTAAATTTATCCTTTTATGTGGTCCGTGTCTTCAATTGAATTTGTGGTGTGAATGAATTCATAGTGTGTTTCTAATGATATCTAGTTATTTTCATAATCTTCCTTGCAGGGAGCATTTACTGAACAGCATTTTGATCAGGACCTGAATTTTCTTGCTACAGAGGAGGATCCCGTAACAAAAAAGGTGAGCTAGACTTTGGGCTGTATTTCCAAGTTTATTCTGTTGTCCTTTTTAGAATGAATAGATGTGTTTTCAAGGGTCTTTCAATAATGGTGGTCATATTATTGCTTAGACCATAAAGCGGATGATTCTCAACATAAAGCCAAAAGATATTGGAACAATCATCACTGGCTCTCCTGGGGAGGATCCAAAGATGTTAGCTAACTTCAAGGATCTTCTGGAAAAAGTTTTTGACTTGGATCCGGACAAGAGGTTGACAGTCTCACAAGCATTGAACCACCCATTTGTCACTGGCAAGTGAACAAATAACAATGTTGCTGATTTTGACTCCAGAAATGATGTTCGCTGATATTTGTACATAATGATCCAATTCATATTGAGATTCTAATCATTTGACATTATTTATCTTCTTTGTACGGCCCAAGGGATATCAGCACAGTTGTTGGCCTGTTGAAGTGAAAATGGGTGATGTCTGGTCAGGCATACACTTTAGTGCTGGCGGTTCTTTCGGTGGAATGTACTGTTTCTATTGTAAGACAACTTGCTGATGGTGGTTTCCCCCTTCTTGTATGGCCATTGTGAAAATTTAATCTTTGTTAGTTTCCCTTAGTATAGCTGTATTTGTACTTTGAACATTGCTCTTGCAATTAAATCTGTGGGAAATTTTATTATGAGAAATTCAATTTCTTATAAATTGTAAACATGTGTTTCTACTATCCTTTGCAGAAGATAGACTGATTTATTCTTTCTTCTCTCTTTTTTTCCTTTATATTTTGCTTCTACAAATTTTACATAACTATTGCATTGTATTTGGTTAATTTTCTTTGCTACATATTGTAGTCCTCCTTAGTTGTCACTATTACTTCCAGTTCATATTTCTTTACCATTTTGTACAATTTCCTTGGATTCTGGAGATTCTAATTTATTTTTTCATTCAGGAGACCTGCCACTGATCTGGGGCATCCCTTCCTTGCTTAGATGCTTGAAAAGCACCCAGGAGAAGGTACCTTGGTTTGTTTATTGGGAGATTAATTTGGCCGCACTGGAATGAATTATGATTTCCAATAAAACTTTTTTATGAATGCCAATAGAAAAGTTGCTGGGTTTGAAATGAACTTTATTAAGATGAGCTTGAATGGTCCTTTTCGAGTCATGAATAAAGTCAGTGGTTTTTGATGCTCTCCATGTACATTTGATAATATGATTTCTTTTTTTTATTTTTATTTTTTGGGTGTGAGGGGCATTCAGCAGTGTTTAGTGCTGAACCTGCATCCTCATCCAAGATGTGAGAAGCAGGTGCTACTAGGCCAAATGCCTAATGGCATGAGCACGTGAATTGTGGAATGTAAAAAGCTATTGAGTAGGGACTACTTTAGAAATGTTCCCACTGCCTTCGAAATATTCAGTATAAGTGACAGTATATCTTAAGTGCTGTTTTTTCTACTTCTTTCTGGTTGTTCCTTCCTTTCATTACTTGAGTCAGGCTGTATATAGATAGTTTCTTAAATTATATTTTAGTGTCTCTTTTCGTCCAACATTTTGTATTTTGTTTATGTTTATTTTCTTAAATTTTCCTATATGCATATCCTAATGAAATTGCATTGCATCTTATCCATGGCTGGTCATTCTGGAGGCATGTCCACTGGAGGTGTTTGGCTGTGTTCTTGAAGCGAATTCATATCTCAGTGAGTAATTCGATTCAGAAACTTCTGTTCTGTCCAGCTTGTGGTATGGGTTAAAGTTGGCTCGCTACTTTTATTTTACTGAATTTTCAGGGTTTAATTTCGTTTTTGTCTTTAGGTACAGTATCCTGGTCCTGCAATTTTTGTAAGTATATTGAAGTCAAATTCCTTTCTCATCTTTGTCTGCATTGATGGCTTATGACATCCAGTTTCCTATGATTATCAGTCCTAATTCTCATTTCTGTTTTTGATTTTTAGATATTTTTCAAGCTCCATAAATTTTACATATTGCAACTTTGCAATTACTTCATTACAAGTTTCCGGCAGTGTTTCTGATGGTGAACGTAGGTGGTGTTTGAAACAGCATTTTCGCTATGGTTTCCTTTGCCTACGTTGTTTCTTCTGACTTAAGCATGGTGTTCTTGGTTCCTTCCCTTTTGTGATATCCTGAACTCCTAATAGTATCAACTTGCTGTGTCGTCAGTCTACATGTGTTGACAAGCATGTCAATTCTCTGTTTTATTTATTTTAGAGAATGGGGTAGTTTTAAAAAAGTACCCTATAAACATAACTTTCCATCTTTTTGTGTAAAATTTGTTTCTTGAAGTGACATAATACACGCACACACACACCCCTTAGTGTCTTTGACATGCACTAATGCAGTGATGTTCATATCACCACAACTACTCTCTTTACCCCAACTTCCTATTTTTTAGGATAAATTGATGAAACTTGTATCTTGGAGAAACAAAGAGACCAAACTTAAGTTGTTCTATATTAACATATATGGTATGGATTATGCCTTGGTTGTATTGGAAACCTTTTGGAACTGAAACTCTTTATCCTTAGGTGTGGTTAGTTTCTGCCTTAGATTCTGAATAAATCTTTCCACTTTTCTTGATATATGTCACCGTTTGTCTACCTTAATATCCTGATCTCTTGTTGTCCTTGAAAATAATCTCCTCTGCTGTGTAATGGTGTGTAGGTTAAATAATTTTCTTCCCCACAATGATGCAAAACTTCTTTGCATGTAACCTACAAGAAATAAAGAAACTTATTTTACAGAGATTTTATCCTGTATATTTGAAATATTGTATGTACTATAGGCTCATAAGTTAACTGAAGGTTCTGCAGCACTAATGTGGATCCCGAGAGTAGAAATTTTCATAGGCAAGAAAACACTGCAAGTCTGATACTTTCTGGTGAGCATTTATTAAGACAGCTAAGAGAAGTTACCATAGATAATAAAGAAATAAATTTATCGAAGTGGCAGTTACTTAAAGATGGATGAGGGAAAAAGTGCACTAGTTGAATCCCCTTTCCATTTCCTCTTTCAGGAATTGCATCCCTTTTTACCACCACCACTAGCTCCTCCTCTCTATCGAATATTGTAAGATCCTATAATAATATAAAAGTAAAAATATATAACAAAATAAGTATGATATTGAAAACATAAGAAAATATCTTACAATATGAAATGAACTTGAGATAACCTACCTAATAAATCCTCTTTTGAGATTTTACAAAAGGTCATAAATACCAAATTCGTGAAGACATAGCCACTGGTGACTATCACAAAAATTATCATGATACGAACAACAAAGAAACTAGTTTCAAATCTAAAAAGGGGGGGGGGGTGGGGAGGAGAAAAAAACAAGCACATTGTTCAAATTTGAATAATCTCAATGTCTCCCATCTAAATAAAGGAATGAAACAACAAAAAGGATAGAGACTATCAAGACAAGAGGACTAAGAAAGTGAAAGGCTGAGTTTCTTTTAGATTTCAGGGATTGGGGATTTAAATTTTACGTTCTAGTTTGCTGAAACTTTACATTTGCTAGCCCATCCTTTTTTCATGGACTAAAGTGTTTATACTAGTAACTGTCCATAAATTAAAAACAAAAAATTGAGAAATAAAAACATGGTAGTATCAGTAGGAACCTGTTAAGCATCCTACAGTGACTAAGGTGCAAATAAGGAGGGATGGGATGAGTAACAGGGGATTGGGTAGGGTCAAGTGGGAAGTAGGAAGAGAGGATGGGAAAATCAGCATTGGACAGCAGTGTGACCTCCTGCCAACGTGGCAGGTTGGGAGGGAAATCAGGAAAGGGATCGGTTAGGTTGAAAAGGGAGGAATAAAATGGGAGCAGGGGGAAAGAGAGGGATAAGCAAGAATTGGGTGAGGTTTGGGGAGGGAGGTTGCAGAACCTCGACGTGCTGTTGTATCTTTTCTTTTTCTGTCATTTTCCTTGTTTTTCCTTTGAGAGTTTCCTTGTACAGACCTTCCTCTACTGATATAATCTTACTGTCAGTTGGGGAGAGCCAGAAAACATACAGAGATTCAATAAAAGTAGCATTCAGTTTTCGGATACCTATCAGATCCCATAGGACTGTATGATCCTAACTATCCTATAGTGTGATGATACTGGGATCCCACTTGATTCTGATTCTATACCTGATTTAGATTGCTATTGGCATGGTAGGATAGTAAAATCCTACAATATGGATCGAGATTTTAATGACCTTGATAGCATATGATATCTATTTTCTTCTTGAGCCTTTGTTTAGAAAAGAAAATTCATGTTTAAGGCTGAATGTCCTGGATACACCTTGCAATGGTGTTTCTACTTTTTGTTGTGCTTCATTTTATAGGGAACCTTGTATGCATTCCCATAACATCTTGAGCTTTTATGTTTGGATCTATATTTTAAAATTTAAATATGCCAACTATCATGAACCGACAATCTCAAAAGCTTAAATTGTTGGGTGAAGTCACATGAATAGTTTTATATCTAGCACGCCCCTTCACGCAAGAGCGTTTTGGACTTAAAGCTGGATAATGCACAAGTCCACTTTACCTTATGCTGAAATTCAACATAATTGTGAAAAATGAGAGCGGTAAGGATCGAACTCCTGACCACTTGGTTATGAAGGCTTTGATACCATATCATGAACCAATAAGCCCAAAAGTTTAAGCTGTTGGGTGAAGTTACATGAATGATTTTATATCTAACACCAACGAATCGATAAATTTAAAAACTTAACAGCATAAAGTGTGACTCTTGTACTGAACCATTTTAAAGTAAATTAGAATTGAATGGTATCAGATTGATAATACTGTCCTTTATAATGAATTTATCATTTAATGTGAAGTATATCATTTCAAATGTCTCAGATCTCTATATTGATTGAATCACTTGGTTAACTTAAAGAAGATAAGGAAATTATTTTGGTGGTTTTTTTTTTCAAACTTTATGTTGGAAAAGGGGGAGGCTTTAGATGATGGGATCATTCATTAGGAACCCATACATGCAGTTGGGAAATTCATATTTTGGTCGTTTGGCGCACACAAGGAGGTTTGCTGAGCTAAATTTTATTTAGGAACTTTTGTTTTCCTTTCTTGGTAAACATTAGGGGTCAAAGGCCCGAGGAAAGAAAAAATTTAAGCTGAAACATAGATGGGCCAAGATGTGACCACATCAACACTAATCAAACTAAAACAGCTTCAGCCAGAGAATCCAGACTGAGATTAGCCAATCTATCAGTTACAATGTTGCTTTGCAGATCGCACTAGGCATCTCTGATGGTCCAGTCTGTAGCAAGCCCTTCATGAAAAGGCCTCAACCTGTACTAGTTCCCTCTAAGCTTCTTAGTGGTGAGCACCTTAACCAACCAAGGCATTGGAGCCCTTCTCTAGCAGGAAATTCCAAGGAAGTTGAGGACATATAAAAGTAACTCGAAACTCCATCCTAAATAATATATGCCTGCTGAGATTTTGTCAGATGCCATGAATCTGCTCTCCCTGATTACTTTAGAAAATGGCTGTTTTATCACTTACACAAACCAACAGGTTACTGTCCAAAAATAACTCTGTTTATGCTTATCTGTCCAAAGAATACAATGGTTTGACTAGTTGAGAACAAGGAATTTAATTAAGTTTAAATGTTTTATAGTTTCTCTCTCTCTCTTTCTCTCTCTCTCTCTCTCTCTGAGTTACCCTTGCAGCTGCAAGGGTTTTGAATTCTACCATTACCCAACACTTGAGCGGTGGGGTCTGTGAATGATGAACTTCCCTCCCATGGAGAACAACTTCAACCTTGGGTTGCAGAAGGCTGTAGCTGTGGAAACAAGAAATTAAGAAAAATTTGGAAAACAAAAGTACGATAAAGGGTCTGAGGGTAAAGGAATGGGGAATCACTAGAGAACTCTGATGGAGTGGATCATTTTGTGAAGTGGAGGAGGATAGAGAATATGATAGAGGAAACTGAGGGGGAGAGTACCAGCATAATTTATTTGGACCAACAGAAATGACTCGCAGATTGAAGCTGCAGGGGGATTGTGTCTGAATAAATGATGGAGATTGAAAAAGAGGTCTCTGCATTACTGAGGTCAACGATACAGGGAATCATGCGTATGCTATTCTCTGATGTTTCTCGTAATATGTAGGTTTTGGTAACACGAGTCTTCGGGCACTTTTATAGTTCTAGAGTGTTTCTGTATCGTTTGGCTTCTTGCTGTAGTACTGGAGTGATTTTACTCGAGCTGAGTGCTTTATGCCAGCTTTGTGG
Source organism: Castanospermum australe (assembly GCA_019955255.1). Classification (NCBI taxonomy): domain Eukaryota; kingdom Viridiplantae; phylum Streptophyta; class Magnoliopsida; order Fabales; family Fabaceae; genus Castanospermum; species Castanospermum australe. Next base: position 663,409 of record NSJW01000935.1, read on the forward strand.
GAAGTTGGAGCTATGATCAGCACACTTCTAGTGGTTAACATGCTGGCAGTATCAGTGATATGCTAGTTCAATCATGAATAATAATTGTTTTTGTATGGATATTGTGGAGATGATGTGTGGAAATTTTCATATGAATTGTGATTATTTTTTTTGGTCAAACATATGAATTGTGATTATATTTGTGTTTCATCTGCGGCGATCAAACTTTTACTGGCCTTGAATAAATGGTTACTACTTTAGGTACTTGACACATTTTCTTTGGGTCTTTTCGAGAATCTCCCCGTCCCCGTCCCGTCCTGCTATAAAGGAAAAATATTTCTTCGAGAGTCTTCCTTTGTTGGCAAGCATTTTTCTTTTCTTTTTTGGAATACAGCCATATAAAGAAAAAATGTTTTTTTCGGTAAAGTTTTGATCCTCCAAATCCAACGTCCATTTGTGAATAAAGATCTATTTCTCAAGCAGTAGGTGCCAACAGGAAGCAAAAGTCTTATCTTTTGATGGCCTCCATCAAACTCTCTCATCCTCTTCCTGCTTCTTGGATATAATAACGGGAGATACTCTGTTGTCTGGGTCGCTTTGTTAGGAAGATGACAGGAGAAGGCTATCATCCCACATATGGCCTCTAAGTAGACCTTGAATTTATACGGGGAGCCAAGTGTACTGCTACAAAGGGATGCTATACATTCTCTTCTAGTCATATTGTATCCTCTTGGTTGATACCAGCAGTGAATCTGATCCGTTAGTCATTATGATTACCTCTATTGTACTTTGATGTATCTTTGATTGTGTTTACGTTAAAAGCTACTTTTGGTGGAAGGAATCAACAGGCAAAATTATCCTCAAACTAAAATTGTTGGAACATAAAACGGTCCTGCAATTATTCATGTAGCAGCTTGCGTATTGAATGTGGATTTTATCTTCGAAAAAATGAAGAGAAAGGAATCTGAACGTGGGAGCGCGACAAAGTGCAACCATAAACATGGTTTTCTACATGTAGATCATTGTAGTTGTGGTCGGGAGAGAGAGAAAAAAAAGATAAAATAACTCCCTACCGATAAGGTTTTATAGAACTCAGGATTTAGAATAAAGTTTGTCGTGCAAATGAAGCTACGTTTTTGTAAAATGCCTCGTTATGCAGTGGCTTTTCCCTTGGTAGCTGCACTGGCTAGCCTTTCAGCAAAGCACACCGGGTGAGTCACGCTGTTTGAGTCCTTCAAGCTTCAGAATTTGAAAGGGTCTCCGTAGCATTCTCATTTATAATCAAAACTGCACGAAACAAACAATGCTGATGTTCTTTGACGCCTTTTCAGTCCTTTATTACGGGTTGGGTTTGGGTTTGAGGGAATTTCACTGGGATGCCTTTGTCTTTCTTTATCAGCAAAAAATACCTGCTGGTGCTCGGTTGCATGTGGTAAGTCACGTGTAGTGTTAGGTTTTCTACTCTTCTCCATCGTAGTCGTCATACGAAGACCAGTACTTCTGTACTTGTCGACACCCATTCTAATTTCCAGGTCTATTGCGTGGCGTGTCGGGTGCTAGCAGCTAGCTCTTATGTTTATGACACAACTGACATCAGTTGGTGGACCCGTTTCCAATTTTGCTTTTGAAAATGGTCCATGTTCGGGAAAGGGAGATTGTGGGTCGTTTCAAAATTTGATTGCCATTTTTAACTTAATATATGGATGATTCTTTGGTGCTACAAGTGATGCACCTGCCCCAACCTGTGGCAAAATTAGGGTTGTACACATTTAAATTTTTTATGAATTTTTTTTCTCAATTTGATTAAACAGCACCAATTTTGTCATAGACTGTGACGTGTGCCACTTGTGACACCAAAAAACTCTCTTAAAAATTTGTGCTAGCGATATCAATTTTACGGATAATGTGGAGTTGAGCTAAGTCAAACTGAATACTACAAAATTGGTGCTTGAGTTATTTATTAAATGAGTTTAAGAATGCTTTTCTTATTCTTTTTTATTTGTCGTTTTAAAAAATTATCATTTTATCAATCATTTTAAAAAATTAAAAAAATATGAATTAATTTTTAAATTTTATTTTAAATATTAACGAAGTAAAAAAAATTAATAAAATAAATAATATTTTAAATATTTTAATAAAAAAATAATTTGATTAAATGTAAATGAAGTTATTTAATAATTTTTTAAATTTTTATATAAATATCTTAAATGACATATAAAAAGAAACATTCAGTGTATATTAATGAGAAATAAAGTTCTTACTAAAAAAATTGAGAAACAGACGTGGCAACTTGGCAGTAATAATAATAATAATAATTACTATTATTATTATTTTTATTACTGAAAAAATCATATTTACTTTTTATATACTTATAGTAAACAAGGTATGGGTTTATAACAAATTAATAATAAGCATACAATTATAATTCGCATTATACATTTGTTTTGGGAAGAAGGCAGAGTATATTAGCAAAGAAATTAATATATTTAATTGTGATGGCAGACATTGTTTTTTTACTTTTTATATTATTTGAAGGCAGGAGAAGAAAAGGAGGTGACCGGGGGATTGCCGTCTAATGCTTCTAACCAGATTGTCATAACAATAGAGTGATGAATTGTCAATTTGTGGATCCCCTTTCCATTTCTATATTCATTTCCTTCTTTGTTTTGATTCATTCGTAGCAACATCGAGAAGCTTTCTGAGAAGGAGGCAACCGAGAAGCAAGCAGCTCTGCAGTTTCCTTGAAATGTTCACACGCAAACCGCGTTTAGGAGCTGGTTCCCTTTCGTACCTCTCCACTAGATGCATTCTTCGCTCCTAAGAAAACTCTTATAATCAAAACCACCCATTGCCATTACCATAACCACATTACCATAACCATTGCCATTACCATAAATAATACCTTCTCTTGGGCGTCTTGCTCTGCTCTTATCCTGTTTAGAGCAGAGTTCATTCAGATCTCAGCACCATCCAAGTCCAACACAGCAGAGCAGGTACGTGCATACCATATCATATGGGTAGGAAGCTAGATGCTCTGTTCGGTAGACACTTCAAGGCTGCAAAGTTTAAGCCAACAGTTAACCTTGCCATCTCTCGCCTCGCCGTCCTCAAGAACCAGCGCCAGGCACGTCTCAAACAAGCCCGTTCTGATGTTCTTGAACTTCTCCAACTTGGTCACCATGAACGAGCTCTGCTTCGAGTAAGATACATCATACATAATTTGTTGTTTGTCTTGTCTCTCAAAACTCAAATTTTTTGTCAAAAATATTAACTTTTCTGGGTTTTGAAAACGGGGTTGTTGTTGTTGTTTTTTTTTTTAAAATAGGTTGAGCATGTGATCAAGGAGCAGAATATGTTGGATGTGTATGATAAGATTGAAGGATACTGTAACCTCTTGATCGAAAGGGTCCAACTCATTGAGCAAGAAAGGTTGGGTTGGTTTACCTTTGTCATTTCGCTTGTGATTTATTGAAAGATTTTGTTTTCGTTTTTCTTTTTTGAATTGATGAGTTCGGTTATGTTGATGTTATAGAGAATGTCCCGAGGAACTAAAGGAGGCAGCATCAGGATTACTCTACGCTGCTTCTAGGATTGGAGATTTTCCAGAGATTCAAGAGATTCGTGCAGTTTTGACCTCTCGATTTGGGAAAGAGTTCGCTGCTCGTGCTATTGAGTTACGGAACAACTGTGCAGTCCATCCTCAGGTATATATCTGATATCAGAATCAATCTAAAAGTCATGGTTCTGCCACTGCAGTCAGTAATTTTTAATAAGTCTCAGATTCCTGCCTTCCCCCTCTTTGGTTTTTGTTGCTGTAGAAACTTGTTAAGATTGATATACAAGCTAGAATTTGTGCCAACAACAGAGAACATTTTCATGCCAAATTTGAGTAATTTTTCTGGGGTTTATTATAATCTTACATAATCTGTTCTTATTTGGGTACTTTCAGATGATACAAAAGCTGTCGGCGAGGATGCCGAGCTTGGAAAGCAGAATGAAGGCACTCAAGGAAATTGCTAAAGAAAACAGTGTTGTTCTGCAGCTTGAAGAGGCTTCTTCTGTTTCGGTTGAGGTATAAAATTCAAGGCAGCGAACACTGCAAATCTTATTGTTTGTCACACTTTTTATACAAATACTTATGGTTTCTGATGTGATCAATGCAGGAACAATTCAATGTGAAAAAGCAAAACCAGCAAGAGCCTGAGATAAAGGAAGAAGAGAATCTCCGCATTTTTCCTAACAGAGGAAAAGATGAGGAGTTATCTGATTCCTTGAAGGCTAGGCAAAAGTATAAGGACGTAGCTGATGCAGCACTAGCAGCTTTTGAGTCAGCAGCATATGCAGCAGCTGCTGCAAAAGCAGCTGTGGAACTCTCGCGATCTGAACCACATGATCCTGATGATCATGATAGTCCAAGCCCCCGACCAAGAAAAGTGTTGAATGGACATGATTCTGTGAAAGTTATGTCTCAACTGGAAGACAAGGAAATTCTCAGTGAAAATCAAGGAGAAGAATTTAACAAGAATGCACAAGAGTTGGAGAAGCAAAAAGACACTTTAAATTCAAATTCAGCTGAGATTTTGAAGGGGGTCACTGTGTCAGTGGATGCAGAAACTGAGGCTGATCCTTTTGAAAAGGAACTAGTTTTTGATGAGAGTGATGATGAGACTGATAATAAACAGAAGAACAATCAATCTTCTAAGCAGATATCTTCAAGGTATCATGCTGGTATAGAGGTTGGATCAGGCTCTAGGAAACTAGTATTAAATGAAGTGCCGGGATCCGAGATGCAGAGCGCACATCATGTGGATTTGGAGAAGAGGCCATTTTCAGTGAGGACTAGACGAGTACAGGGTTACTGAGTGTGAGTAAGGACCAATCATGAATGTATGTAGCATGTTACTCTGCATATCAGGCTTGAGTTTTGCTAGTAGCTGAGGTTAAGGGTGTAATTGCTTGGATCATTAATTTTTTTTTCTTTCATAAATTTCTGAAAAATCCAAATTTCACTTTGGATTTCTAGTATTTAAACTATTAATTTATTTAGTTGGGAGTAAAAATAAACAGAATCATGGATTCATGGATTCCAACTTTTAATTGTCGTCTCTCTTAGCACGTAAAATGAGGCACTCTCTGGGCATGGACTTAAGAATTAAGAAACAGAAAGTCCAGTTGATATTTGACCATACACAGATATACGTGACTGCAAAAGCAAAAGAAACCGAGAATTGCAAGAAATTTCTAGGAATAAGTGAAGTAACTAATGGATCTTAAATGGAAGATGTCAAGTTAACATTAGATTAAACCAATTGTTAACCACCTTATTATATTTCCCAAATTCCCAGCATAGCATCGTCAATTTAAACCAGGATATCAGCATACCAGGTAAAGCATGTGTAAGATTCGGAAGGGGACAAATATGGGGTTCCTAAGGTATATATATTAGTGCTTAAGAGTTAGTTTTATTTCCTGGAACCTGTTCCCTAGTCAATAATCATTCATCAGTAGATTTGAGGTTTGAAATTCAGGATAATGCATTCTGACCTTGAAACATGAACCCTAGGATAGTATGTTTTACAATGTGACCAATGTCAGGGCCCCAAAGAGATATAAAAACAATAATATTGCACTGCTAATGAGAAAATGGTCCAGTGAGTTACGCTTGTAATTTGGCAGGGAAAAAGACCAAAACTGGGTCTGAATTGTAAACACTTACGTAGGCCATATAATTTGCAATAACGTTCAGTGAGGTCAGAGCCCCAAAGAATCCATACTTCTAATTTGTTGATGAGGAAAGACAAACATCTTAGTTCAGATAAATATATCAGTGCCCCCTAGGCCGCTTCTTACCATGATGGAGCAGGTCACTGTGTGACTACAAACTCACGCCAACATCTTCATCATATTCTACTCCAAGCTGCTACTGCAAAGTGCAAACCAGTATCAGTTAGATAGCGGAAAAAACAAAAAGCTCATCTAAGGCTGTGACACAGGCCAAGAACGAATAACTCTTTGGGATCCTCAGGTGAGTTCTTAGCGAGGCTATCCCATAAGTCCTTTTTTATTCCTTGCTCCGGTATCCCGTTTGGAACATGAGGCTGCTCTCCCAATAGTGTGTTTATGCGAGTTTGAACTCCTAACTTTGCATAGGCCCCTTTCAACTGGTTAACTCAGACCTGCTTACCACTCGCCCCAACTTGTTAGTATCCCATAAGTCCTTGAACATTCTTTTTCGCTTTCTCCACTGACTTTTAATTTCTCCGAGATCATACCCTCACGGCCTCAACTGCCTTGCGTTCTTCTGACCTCACCAGAGTAACACCTCAACGTAAGTAACTTCATCAATTTGTTCTCCATTTCTTTAACCTGATGCAGAATATAAAGATGCAAACTATCTTTAGTAATTGCTGAATCATCAAGTCCCTTTCAACAAAGAAAAGAGTCGGTAAATATCCATGTCAGCTACCTATATCCTCCGTTTCGCCACTCTTTCGTGAATCTGTTCCAGTTTTAATTAATTTGTAATGATCTAATTTCTGCAGTAACAAGTTATATCCATGAATTGCGAGATCAAGAGGTTTTGTCTCAATGGTTTCAAATTCATGTAAACTAGGATTTAGAACTCAATATTTGATAATATTAAAAGGGAAAACACTTACCCTCTTCCCCTCTCATTTTCTCTAATTAAAAAAATTTATGAAAAAAAGTTTTGGTCACTTTAATTTTTTTTTTTCCTTCCTCTTTACCTTCCACCAAACAAAACATAAAAAGGGAATTTGATTTTGGTGCTACTATTCCCACCAGGAAAATAAGTGTTCTACCTTAAGAAGCCCAGACAATTCAGAAAGATGTCGTACTCATGTCAGAGCATTTTTTGAATACTTAGAATATTTTTAATTTTTATTATAAACTTTTTTTTATATTATTTTTAAAATTTATGTTAATATAAATGTGATATGATAAAAATTAAATAAATTATAGTCTTTTATTATGTTTATAATAATTAATATTAATATTTTTTATTTTTTATATAAGATTAAAGTTATAAATGATTATATATAATATATTTTAAATATAAATATTTATATTTATATTTTATATATATATTTAATATTTTTGTTTTTTTATTATTATTAATTATATATTTATGTATCTTACTTATACTGTGTTTTATAATTTTTAAAATTCATCATATTTATGTGTTAATATTGTGTGATATCCGTATCTTACGTCGTGTTTATATTTTCTAAGTTTTACTCAGTGAGACGTGTGACTCTATCCTACTATTTTGTGGAGTTGACTTTTCTCCCTTGGGATTTCAATGTACTTTGTAAACCTTCTACCAAAACTTCAGCTTGAAAACTTTGGAGTCAAAGCTTAATTTGAACATTTTGGTCCATCTGTAACCGCCTTTCTCAACATTTTATTGGCCACAAAATTGTGTAAATGTGAGTTTGTATTATTGTATTCTTAACAACGTTTAACACGCGCGTCTAGGAGCTCAATTACTTTATATGACCTAATGATTATGATTCACCCATCCATGGTTTGATTGGATTAATTGCAGGGGGATTCTCAAGTACAGTAAGTGCAAAACGATGCGCTTTTGCGGCATTACTTATTGCGTGTCAAATTGTTATGTTGTCATCATTGTCTCGCATAATTGAAGACTGTTGTGTTGAAATAATTCACCTGACACTTACATAATATTATATAAGAAAATCGTTTTACATTGAGTAAACTTAAAAAAAATTTCTTAGATAAGTTTGAATTGAAAATTAGAGATGAAAAATGAAAGAAAAAAATTTATGATAAGCATATTTTTTATTTGAAATTTTTATAAAATAAGTGAAAGAAAATAAAGATTTTCATGTAATTTTTAAAATATTTTTTTATTAATTTTTATAAATATTTTAAAATTTTTAAATTTAAAATATTTTAAAAATTTAAAACATCCAAAGAATAAAAAAAGAACTGATTAATTAACTTTTTATTTTTTTCTTTTATCTTTTATTTTATTTTTTTAAAATTATTTTTCTTTACATCTCAAAAAAAAATTTATACTATTATTATTTTTAATTTAAAAAAATTAGATTTATTAGACAATTCAAATGATTGAACCTTATAGAAATACTCATATTTCACTAAAAAAAAAACAATTTAACAGTATTGTTTAAAAAGAATAAGAGAAAAATGTTTTTTTTTTCATTTTTGGTCCACAAGCGAAAAATGTTGAAAACAACTTAAGATTTAAGTAACGGTACAATTTGGGCCAACGCATGGCTAAAGGCTTACATGTTGCGATCATCACAAGTATATTAAGGCACGTTTAATACATGTTTAAAAGATAAATAATATAATATAATTAATATTATTTATATTTAAGTAAGATATTAAAAAATAATTTATTCGATTAAAATAATTTATCTAATTTTAATTATATAAAACTGTATAAGATAAAATAAATTAATTTTTATCTATTATAAAATAAAAATTAATTAAATAAAATTATTTTGACAGGATATTATGCTATTCAGTATCTTATTTAAATATTGTATGAAAATAAATAATATTAATTATACTTATTTATAATCGAGCCTAAGAAATTCTTAAGTATATTTGATATAAGATAATTTTATTATATTGTATTATTAAATGTTAAATGTTTGTTATGTTAATTAGGTGGGTTAATTGTCTATAAGAAACAATGATCCAAATAACTTAAACTTTTGCGGCACACAAGTGACATGGTGTGAAAGTATTATATTCCATTAAATTTACCTAACAGTCTCTCTCATATATTACTTATGCATGGTTGGCTTGACCAAAGACTTGAAGCAAGCCACCTAGCCATGCCATGTCTGCTTAATTATTGTGCAAGTGAGTTCCATTGGCCTACCAAACTGAACATTTGACTTCAAAAACGGGTTTACTCACCTATCCCATTTCCATCTTCCTACCTTGGTTTGAAATAGAGCCCATGGATTCATCAGAAAACTGTGGGATCACCTACCCCATTATTCCTAATATATATACTCATTCCTTGCTTTAACCTCTTGCCCATTAAATCATATCCTATCTAGTTTTCCCTCTTAGAAGTGCACACGAGCATGGCTCATCATGTCAGAAAATCAATCTTTTGCACTCTTATCACAGTAGCACTTATTTCAATCACAAAATTGTTGTATTCTTACTACTTTTCCATAACTTTCCCTCAATCCTATCTCTCAATTGCCACTGCCACCCTTGTCTTCACTTTCATCCTATACTTTTTCTCCTCAAATCCGTCCAGCCACCGCTCCACCACTCTCCCTCCAGGCCCTATCTCTGTCCCTATATTTGGCAACTGGCTGCAAGTTGGCAATGACCTAAACCACCGTCTTCTTGCTTCCATGTCACAGTCCTACGGTCCCGTGTTCCTGCTCAAACTCGGTTCCAAAAACTTAGTGGTGGTCTCTGATCCTGAGCTTGCCACCCAAGTCCTTCACTCGCAAGGTGTCGAATTCGGTTCTCGCCCACGAAACGTGGTGTTTGATATCTTCACAGGAAATGGCCAAGACATGGTCTTCACGGTGTACGGTGACCACTGGCGCAAAATGCGCAGAATCATGACACTGCCATTTTTCACCAACAAAGTGGTCCACAATTACAGCAACATGTGGGAAGAAGAGATGGACTTGGTAGTGCGCGACCTCAACGCCAATGAGGAAGTGAGAAGCGAAGGGATAGTTATCAGAAAGCGTCTCCAGTTGATGCTGTACAACATCATGTACAGGATGATGTTTGATGCCAAGTTTGAGTCGCAAGAGGACCCCTTGTTCATTGAGGCCACACGGTTTAACTCCGAGAGAAGCCGTTTGGCGCAGAGTTTCGAATACAATTACGGAGATTTTATACCATTGCTCAGGCCATTTCTGAGGGGCTACTTGAATAAGTGCAGGGACTTGCAGAATAGGAGGTTGGCATTTTTCAACAACTACTACATTGAACAGAGGAGGTAGATATTAGTTTCAACTTTCAAGTTCAAGTACACGTTTGAATATATATATAGAGTTTATTTTAATTCCCATTTATAAAGCAACGTATTTGTTCCTATGTGGCTCTGCAGAAAAATAATGGCCGCTAATGGGAAGAACCACAAGATAAGCTGTGCAATTGATCACATCATAGATGCTCAAATGAAGGGAGAAATCAGTGAAGAGAATGTGCTTTACATAGTAGAAAACATTAACGTTGCAGCAATAGAGACAACGTTATGGTCTATGGAGTGGGCCATAGCAGAGTTGGTCAATCATCCAACCGTTCAAACCAAGATTCGAGATGAGATCTCAAAAGTTCTTAAAGGCCAGCCAGTTACAGAATCCAACCTACATGAACTACCCTACTTACAGGCCACAGTGAAAGAGACACTAAGACTGCATACCCCGATTCCTCTGTTGGTGCCCCACATGAACCTTGAAGAAGCAAAGCTAGGAGACTATACCATTCCAAAGGAGTCCAAGGTGATAGTGAATGCTTGGTGGCTTGCCAACAACCCATCATGGTGGAAAAACCCAGAGGAGTTCAGGCCAGAAAGGTTCTTGGAAGAGGAATGTGAGACAGATGCTGTGGCAGGAGGGAAGGTTGATTTTAGGTACCTACCATTTGGGGTGGGTAGGAGGAGCTGCCCTGGGATCATACTTGCATTACCGATACTGGGACTTGTGATTGCAAAGTTGGTGTCAAATTTTCAGCTGAAAGCTCAAGCAGGGACAAAGATAGACGTGAGTGAAAAAGGAGGGCAATTTAGCTTGCACATTGTCAACCACTCGATTGTATTGTTCGATCCAATCAGGACATGACTTTGGTTGAAGCAAGCACTTCAGTCAATGAAGAAGTTTCAAGTCGCAGTGCTTTCCTATGTGTTTTTGTTTCTCTTTCTATTGAAATTCTTGTGTGTTTCCATCAAGACAGTTCAACTCTGTTGTTATCATATATGTAGTATAACAAAAAGTTCTGTTGTTATTGTCATCAGTATTATTTTTTCCCCTGAAAAAGTACCTTTATTGTAGCTCGTCCCTTAACTTCCAAGTCTACCTTTATTGTAGGGATGAATGGAGGGTAGAAAAAATAATTGAACTTTGATTTACACTTTCCAATTCCACCATCAAGATATCCGTGGTTCCAAACTGGTCAGTTATGGCCTTACAGGGATTGGCCATTTAAACATTTATGGGAGGCCAAAACCTCTCACTACCTGGAGGCAAAGAGACAACCAAACCAGACCATATATCTAAGTTCTGACGAAAGTCGGGTAATCCAACTTGTTGAAATAGATTGATAACTGGACTCTATCTATAGCTACCTCGTGCCCTCAGCTCATGTGCTTCATGCCTCATCAACAATGTTTTACTTTTCAATTTGGATAAAGAAATTGGTTTTCCTGAAAATAAAATGCAAAACTTTCGAGGGAGCATTTTTCAACAGAGACTTTATATTACCTCTATTTGGGTTTAAATGGAGATATTTAAGTAAAGGAAAATTCTGTATGACTTGATTCTTTTAATTTTAATGGCTTCTTTACAAATAGTTGACTTTTTCTTTTTTTCCCCCAAATTCAAATTAAGCATATTTGATATTATTAATATTAATCACATATTGATCAAAGGTCTTTGACCTAGCAGTCATATGTTACCTAGTCTTAAGGCTACAGACTAGAGAGGTTTTCAGGGACACAAATTCATATTTTACTATAACTGCTTATATTTAAATTAATTTAGCCTATTCTGCCAAAAAAAAAATTAACTTGTAACATGTGTGTTGTGTTAGATTTTTTTTATCGATATTTTTAAATATTTAAAGTATACAACAAATTAAAATAGTGTATTTGGCGTGTAAAAAATTAATACTACGTATTTTTTAAAATTAAATTTCTATGCCGATCTCTAATGAAACAAGTAATATTAGTCTAATTAATGATTACTTTCTTAATTACAATTTCTTAAGAATTGCACACTTAATTATTCCTAAGCTAAACATATACTTTGCTCATATAATATACTATTTTGTATATAAATGTACAATTTCGAAATATTTAAAATAAATAGTCATAATATCATGTCTCAATTCTCAGATTTAAAGCCATGATAAGTTGATAACACAGTCACGGCTTGATCCCATAATTAAATTTTACTCAAACTACTTTGTTTGCATTTTAATTTAGCATATCCTCATTAGATTTGCAAACCACCGAAGGCCAAAGCTCATAATGAAGCATTGCTTTTTATATGTGGTGCTCCTAATGGCACTTGCGGTGCTTCCGTTGCTTGATTCTGACCTTGTTTGTTAAGAGTTTCTTTTAGTTCTGCGCCTATTGATCTTTACACCTCCATTATTTAAAAAAAAAAAAAAAACACATCAATATGTGGTTCCCAACCAATATAACAAGAACCGAACGAAAGGTTTCCTTTTCCGTGTCATGAAGTGTCCATTCTACTTTGGCGGGTTTTCCGTTTCTCCTTCTCCTTCGTCTTCAACGCACAGCGACTCGCTGCACCATTCTCTCGTTCTTCTTCTCTTCTCCCTCCCATCAACGTAACCCATCGTCTTCCTCCGTTCAATGATTCTAACCAAGCACGCTTCCAAAATGCAGCAACTCCCATCGCTCTCTGCCTTATCATTTTCTTTCCCAGCGATATAATGAAATAATAGTTTCTGGGTCGAAGAAATGGCAGCGAAAATCGGTTCATTTAGGCACAGTTTTTTGGAGAGGAGCAAAGAAAGGCTCCTCTCTAAGGAGGGATTCCCAGAATTCGGGCTCAATGGCGATGATGGCAATGGCCGTCAAGAACCAGAGCGCTCGGTGCTCGATGCGTTTTCTGATCGCGTCGTTAGCTTTCGGAATGGCTTGCAAGAGTTTGCATGGAAATTATACGAGATGGGTCGCTCCGATCGACGAAAAGTGATTTTCGCCATGAAAGCGGGGCTATCCTTAGCTCTTGTGTCGCTGTTTATATACATTAAGGAGGAGCAGTTTAGCAAGTACTCCATCTGGGCGATCCTCACTGTTGTCGTGGTTTTCGAATTCAGCATAGGTATTAGTTTCGATTTTGGATAAAAAAGGGGAAATTTCAAGTGGGTTTTTCTTTGCTTGTCTCAATTCTCTTGCTTTATGAAGAAGTTTCTTTTTGTTTATTTGTTTATTTCTTTCTTTCTTTCTTTTCGCTTTTGGAGTAGGTGCAACCCTTAACAAAGGATTCAATCGTGCTTTGGGAACAGTTTCTGCTGGAGTGCTTGCTCTGGGTATTGCACAATTATCCCTATTGGCCGGAGATTTTGAGGAACTTTTTGTTGTAGTCGCTATTTTTATTGCAGGTTGGACATTTTCTTTCTACGGTTGAAGAAAATTGATTGTGTGTTTGGTTTATTTGTAAGTTTTTTAACTTCTATGCTTGGATATAGCAAATTGAGTATTGATGATTCTGCTTTTGTGGTGTGCAGGATTTTGTGCAAGCTATGTGAAACTGTACCCTCCGATGAAGCCATATGAATACGGCTTTCGTGTATTTTTGTTGACATTTTGTATTGTATTGGTATCTGGGAGATACGGATTGCAATTTTTCAGCACAGCTTTATACAGATTAGTTCTTATTGGTGTTGGTGCTGGCGTATGCTTGTCTGTAAATATTTGCATATACCCCATCTGGTCAGGGGAGGATCTGCACAAATTGGTGGTTAAAAATTTCAATGGAGTTGCTGCATCTTTAGAAGGTTTGGTAAACTTTCCTCAGATGTCACTTCCAGAGATTCGTTTATGTTGTTTATGCTGGTTGCACGTTTTTAATTTGGTCTTGCTGCTGACATGCTCCGCTGGTTCCTGCGTAACTTTGTTTAGGTTGTGTAAATGGGTACCTGCAATGTGTTGAATATGTGAGGGTCCCATCGAAAATACTCGTTTATCAAGCCTCTGATGACCCAGTTTACCGTGGCTATAGAACAGCAGTGCAATCGTCAAGCCAAGAGGAGTCTCTGGTATTCGCATTTCACCATTGTGAATTCCCTTCTTCAATAAAGTAAGAAATCACTGAAAATAGTGTCTACATCTTACAAGAATATCTTTACCCCTTCAGGTAGATTTTGCATTATGGGAGCCACCTCATGGTCCATACAAGAAGTTCAATTATCCTTGGAGAAGCTACGTCAAAGTCAGTGGAGCACTGAGGCATTGTGCTTTCATGGTCATGGCAATGCATGGATGCATACTTTCAGAAATACAGGTGAAAGGAATCTTTCCTTTTGTGATATAGCACTTTTATGATTTGTTCTATCTAATGAATGTTTGCCCAATGATGCCTTCTTTCAATCTTCTGTAAGCTCCCAAAACACTTGACAAATGACAATGTATAAAATTATAACCTCGCCATCCATGAACTCTTGCTGTTTCATTTTGATAGTTGTATCACATATTGAGCTGTTAGAAGGTGGTTACTAGATGATCAGCTGAAAAAAATAGTAGAAAACCAAGTATATCTGCAGTAAAAGGAGGGAGTCCTGCGATGGTCACTTGCATATATATATATATATTGAGGGCTTATCTTATGTTTATATTTTCTATGTATTTAAGAAAAAATAAAGTGGTATTATTAATTACTACCAGAGAACCAGTTCTGCATATTAGGTGAATTGGAATTTTCAATATTTGTATTTAGAGGAAGATATTGTTGACATTTTTGCACTATGCGGACTGATAATGTTTGAGAGCTGAAGTTCAGATGAGCAGCTGGATTTCAGAAGAGCAATAGGAAATTACATGATGAGCATTACAAGTTCTATTTCCTGTTTGAGGGCTAGGTTCTTATTCACTCAAACAACTTCCTCAATGCCAGATTTCAGTATTGAATAATTTCTCTTGGAAGTCTCTTTTAAAAGAAGATAAATAGCAGAAGTGGCTAGTCCACGCTATTGCTAAGATCTATTATTCAGTGTTTTAGTTTTTATTTGACTATTATTTTAGTAACATTGGCGTATGTTGATATGTGTTGCTGAAAATTAGTGGCAATAGAGTCTGAGGAACTGGCAATTTGCTTTAGATGGCAGGAGATTTTTGCTCTCTTACACATACTCAGTATTCAATAGTTAATAAATCATTGATTATACTGTCTCTGCGCAAAGAAACACAAGATGTTACATGAATGCATGTGTAAGCCTTCCAGGTTCCAGCACACCCTGTAATTGTGAAAACTGAGAAGGAAGACCATTGATTCAGAAAATTTTCTTCGTAAACTAATAATAACTACTGTAATATATTAAGATGCTGCTTTCTTATATATATATATATATTGTTAATGTCACAGGCACCGCCAGAAAAGAGGCTGGTTTTCTGTGATGAACTTCAGAGGGTTGGTGCCGAAGGAGCTAAAGTCTTGCGTCAACTTGGAAGCAAAGTGGAAAAGATGGAGAAGCTAAGCACTACTGACATACTCTTGGAAGTTCATGAGGCAGCTGAGCAATTGCAGATGAAGATTGACCAACAGTCATTCCTCCTGGTCAATTCAGAGAGCTGGGAAGCTGCAAGACAGCGTAAAGAGAATGAACAACCTGACAATTTGATTGATGTTACAGACAATGAGAACAAGCAGTCGGTGATCACTTCCCTCAGTGAAACAGGGGATGATTCAAAACTTAATATAAAGATAGAGCCTTCCATGCCAGAATTCAGTTTTCCACAGACCATGACCAATAACATAGGATCCTGCCCACGTCTTTCATTTTTCACAGATGCCATAGTAGGTGAGCCAGAATCCAGGGTATATGAAAGTGCGAGCTCCTTGTCTTTGGCAACATTTGCTTCGCTGTTAATCGAGTTTGTCGCAAGGCTTCAAAATCTGGTGGATGAATACCAAGATCTTAGTGAGAAGGCAAATTTTAAAGATCACTTTGAGCAACCAGTGCTGAAGTAGGGGGCAGTGACACTTTGGGCCAGATTTTACAGGCGCCTTGTTTCAAAAATGGAGCTCATAAAAAGTTGACAAAGTAGATATGTTCTTTTCTTTTGTTTTTTTTAAAAATAAATTTAAAAACGTAGATGCATTGTTTTCCTTGGCTTTTATCATTTTGATCAAAATGCAAAGGAAACTGCTGGTTTCTCACCTCAAAATTGATAGATCATTCGGACAAAGTGGGAGGATTAAAAATGTCTAAAAATATTGTTATCTCTATACTCTGTAGAGTGAACAGACCCAAGCTTTTTGTATATCTAATTTGAAGAGTAAAGTTGTAACGATATCTCTTCAAGCTGCTAAAGTTCTATATCATGAGCTTGTATTCCTGATGAGCATGTGGAAATGTTCTACAGGGAGACAGAATGAAGTCAAGAACATGTGCCAGAATTCAATGGTAAACTATTGAAAAAGGGGTCCAGACAAGTGATATAGAAATTTTCCTCTTTTTGAGAAAACATTATAATTGAAGTTCTATGAGCATTAAGCATAAGATAGTTAATAAAATAATATTGATGGTAAACTCTTGAAAAACAACAAATATATGCATTGATTGAAATACTGAGTTAATTTTAGCTATTAAAATTATAAGACTAACAGATGTCATTTGAGTAATAGTTTAGGTTCAATTTATTCAAAATAATGAATAGTATAATTTTCTATGGGTGTAGAAACAAAAAAAAAATACTATAGTTAAGTGGTAGGGTATATTTACAATAGATTTTTAATAAGTAAAACCTTAAGAAATTTTATGAATATAATTTCTGAACAAATTATTTATTTATTTTTCTGATGGGATATTTTTTTATTTTGTTTAATGTGAATTTGATATAAGTAGATTTTATTAATGTAAATTTGATTTATTCACAAACATAATTTTCTCATTAGACTTTTTGTTTGGGTTTACAAGCGTAAGCCATCTATCCACATCATTTCCCATCTTTATACTTTGTTAAATTCAAGTAATTTTCATATTAGATATAAAAAAAGAATATTAAAATTCAGCCAAGTTCAAATTTAACAATAGAAGCTTATGTTAAAGAAAGTGAAAATAAATGCTCACATAAAAAAAAATAGGATGTTTTTATATTTTTAAAAGTTTAGTGCTAAAAATTTAATGTTAAATATCCAGTGATAACACAATTTAGCATTAAAAACAATGATTTAAACATTTTTTTACTATAAGTGTTTTTTCACCCATTCTTTTTTTTGGACATATGCTAAACTAATGAAATCATAACAAGAAAATTATTGTAATATAAAAATTTAAATTTAGGTTAAGTTTAGTAAAATACATGACCAATTTTTTTCAATAATTAAAATTTAAATTGGAGACTCACTTCAAATATACTTTCGAGTTCATTAACTTCAGAAAAGATTGAGTAAGTAAACTAACTTTCGTCGACAACAGATTTTCTTATTTTTTTTTTACAATGAAAAATTAAACACTAAATTAGTAAATTTACAAGAAAAGGAGAATTTATTTTGTATAATTTTGGTTAATAAAAAAAAAATTTACCCTGTAGTTCAAGTGCAACGATGCGTTTAAAGTTCAACTCCAGATGCAAACGTTGTTGTGGCCCTATTGGTTCCTTTATCGTGTTCTTCGGAAGAACGTCTTCCTCCATGCTGTTAGGGTTTCCAGTGGCCATGCGTAGCACCTCCGAATTTACAACCACTACTTGACTGTACCCAACGATTCATCAGAAGATCGCAAATCTTCCATAGTTACGTTTCGGTAGTTCGCGAAATTGAGAGATATCGACGGTTTTTCGGTATGATATTTTGTTCACTGGATTTGACTCATTGGTTTTGGTAATGAAGTAACGTGTAATTAATTAATTAAAATGAAGTAACGTGTAATTAATTAATTAAAATGGAGAAAAAGTTCCAAGTTCAAGGTGTTTTATTTTCAATGATTTATACATTAAAATTATGACAGTCTGACAATTTAATGGTGTTTGCTGTTTGGTGTCGATAATTTATTGTCTTCCTAATTTTCTCATTATTTTTCAGAACTTATGGTTATATTTGACCTTCTAACAATATCATTAATTTGCTGATTCTGCCAGAAGTCTTGCGAACAAGACAAAATGTCTATGGTCGATGAACCACTATATCCAATAGCGGTGCTTATAGACGAGCTGAAAAATGATGACATCCAGCTGCGGCTGAACTCAATTCGCAGGCTTTCGACGATTGCGCGAGCTCTTGGGGAGGAGCGAACCCGCAGGGAATTGATTCCATTTTTGAGTGATAATAATGATGATGATGATGAGGTGCTTCTTGCAATGGCAGAAGAGTTGGGAGTGTTCATTCCTTATGTTGGGGGAGTGGAACATGCCAATGTGTTACTCCCACCGTTGGAGACACTTTGCACTGTTGAGGAAACCTGTGTGAGAGATAAAGCCGTGGAGTCACTTTGTAGAATTGGATCTCAAATGAGGGAGAGTGATTTGGTTGACTATATCATCCCTTTAGTGAAGGTCAGTTAACATTTTTTCGTCAATATAAATATTTTTATTACATTAAACCGCCATATCCTCTAAAGATTGTGTTGAAATCACTTTGATCCTAAAGAATATTGACAGCAATTGAGTTCTTAAATCATAAAATGTGACATCAAAATCGTTCTTCTATGTATGGATAGGGACTAAATTGATATAATTTTTATGATTAAGAAACTAAATTGATGTCAATTTTGTATAATTGAAAGATTAAATTGATGACATTTTTTATGATTGAGGAATTAAATTAATGTCAATTATTTTGAAAGACTAAAATGATATCACCTTCTATAATTCAAGGACTAGATTGATATCGACATAATCTTTGGAGGACCAAATTGAGGTTTAGTCTTCTTATTATTACTTTATGTGGATTTCCATCATGGATGTTGGTGCCTAAAATTTGTCCTTGCTCACACATGGTTCTGGTGACTATTGTGGTTTCTGATTATTTACTTTTTTTCTGCAATTTTTACTATTTTCTGTTATGTAAACAACTTAGTAGTCTACTTAATGAAGAAAAGAGGTTGATTAATGAATCTGGGTTAATGTGAATGATGCCCGATAGCTACCTTATATGACTCTGCAATTTGGCCACAGTATCTAACGTTTTGTTGTTGGTAAGTGGTCACATGTGTCTTAGTGCTTGTTCATCATTTATGATGTTTTGTAGTCATAGATATCCTGCTGGCTGCTAGTTACCATTCATTATGTTGGTTGAACATCCTGCCAAATACATGCTACGCTTTCTGTCTCAGAGATTGGCAGCAGGTGAATGGTTTACTGCCCGAGTCTCTGCATGTGGACTTTTTCATATTGCATACCCAAGTGCACCAGAAATGTCAAAGACTGAGTTGAGGTCAATATACAATCAGTTATGTCAAGATGACATGCCGATGGTAAGAAGGTCTGCTGCATCAAATCTTGGGAAATTTGCTGCAACTGTTGAATATGCTCATTTGAAGGCAGACATCATGACAATTTTTGAGGATCTTACTCAGGATGGTAATTAAATAATTTCTTGTTCTAGATGGAGGGTGTGGCTATTGGCACTCCAATATGCTTATCCACACTCCCCTCTGCAAAGGAGGAGTAACAGACACGAGTCATATTGGAGTGCCAATAGCCCCACCCTTAGATGGAAAATGTCTGTCATTTGTCTAGTAAACTAGGCTGTTTTTCATCTTATAGAGTCTATTATCTATCTTCCAGAATGCACTTGGCTTTTTTAACTTGTGATTGTACTTTTTAACTTGGTTCAGATCAAGACTCTGTTAGATTGTTGGCTGTGGAGGGCTGTGCTGCTCTTGGAAAGCTGTTGGAGCCACAAGATTGCATTGCACATATACTCCCAGTTATTGTTAACTTCTCCCAGGTAAATTTAGGAGTGGATAAAACTATTAATAAGATGTTATGTTACTTGTCAGTTATCCCTCCTTCAAACTGATTTTATCTCATCTCATCAATTTATAACCTTGGCTATTTGTTTGCTAGAATGTCCTGGATTACTATATTATCTTCTAAAAAGACATCTACTGAATAGCATCATACCTTATGTGTGAAAGAAGTAAGTGGAGGAGGGTTGGGGTGAGGGATGATGTCGTGGCTGGTCTGAACTACCAGGAGGAAATTACACTATGCTTACATAAAAGAATGCTAGTATCTTGATGGTCTCATTATACTTATTTTCTTTTTTAAATTAACCCTCCATTTCCTGAGTGTGTATTTTGGACATCCAAACAAAAGAAAGTAAAATCATAACTTAACATCTCCCCAGTCTCATCTCTTACCCTTCTTTTACCTATGATTTCTTCCCTTCCCATTTTCTCTCAACTCCCAAATCCTTAGTAATTTGGTCTCCCTGTATTTATAATTTTATATATCCGTGCAATGTTGTGTGTACCATACCAAATCATCTGTTTGTTTTATATATTTTTTTTTATTCGATGTGATTTAATTTGATCCTGGATAGGATAAGTCCTGGCGTGTGCGTTACATGGTTGCAAATCAACTGTATGAGCTCTGTGAAGCTGTAGGCCCTGAACCTACCAGGTATTATTTTTTGGCTGAATATTACACATTCTGCATATCTTTCCACTATAGTACTATATTATGTGAATATATGGTGTAATGAGATGTATTCACTAGTTGGGGCAGTCATGATAATGCATTTCTTAAAATTTTCTTTCATAACTATTGTTTGTAAAGAACGGAATTGGTCCCTGCTTATGTGCGGTTGCTTCGAGACAATGAGGCTGAAGTACGCATAGCAGCTGCTGGAAAAGTGACCAAGTTTTGCCGGATTTTAAATCCAGATCTTGCAATTCAGCATATTCTTCCTTGTGTGAAGGTGTGCATCTTTAGAAAAGAAATTCTGATACATGTCTCATGTTATCATTTATATACAGAAGCTCTCTTGCTTTTGGTTGTGCAATTCAGTATTCTAAAATTATATTTACAGGTTTAAATATTTTGGATCAATTTTTGCAGGAATTGTCATCGGATTCCTCGCAGCATGTGCGCTCTGCCTTGGCCTCAGTAATAATGGGAATGGCTCCGGTGTTAGGAAAGGTATAAGTGTCAATAGCAGTCTCTGCAGTTAATGTGCTCTAGACAAGAATATGCATTATCCATATCATGCAGGGTGAAATCTGTTGTTGGGTGTACTTCAAATAATTCAATTTTTGTCTTTCAGTGCCTAACTCTCAGAAACTAAGAGGGTGTTTGGTTTGTTTTCTATTTTCATTTTCAGTTAATATATTTTCACTTATAATTACAAAAATGCCACCTTGTTTTCACTTTGTCTTCTGTTTTTAAAATTTTATAAAGGAAATAGTGAAAACAAGTATTTTCTGTTTTCACCATTTCCTTCAAAAAATTTTGAAAAAAGGAAACAAAATGAAAACAAGGTGGCATTTTTGTAATTATTAGTGAAAACATATCAACTGAAAATGGCAACAGAAAACAAATCAAACACCTTCTAAAAGTCTATTTGTTTTTACCTTTCCTCTTCTCTAAACCAAGTTGAAGACAACATTTGGTGCTCTGGGACATAGAGTACATTTTGCAGCTTCCACAAGTAAATCACCTGATTGTGGTGTGCAGGCTGTTAAATTTGAAAACAACTCTACTGAAATATGTCCTTTGCAAGTGGGGTAGGGCATATGTCATGCTGTGGGCTTGACTGACCTGTACAGCAGTTAATTAGATTTTCCTTTCAAATCTGCCCCCCCCCCCCACTGGTTGTCCTATCTAGGTTTGGTGCACACTGCACAGTTTCCAGGCCTCCTAGATTGGCAAAGTCATAAACTATGATAATTAAAGCCTATGTGAATGTTATCAATGTTCACACATTGTGTCTTCTCTATATTTTACTTTGTTAATTTTGTTAGCAATCTGTATATTTTTATGCTTGTGTAGTTACTTTGTGGTATCTGACTTCTGCCTTATGCTGGTATCATATGAACTTATATTGAGTTTGCTGGATTTTTTTTTTTTATGCAACTAATATTGTACCATTGTTTTTTAACCTCTTTTTTAAATTTCCAAGAAACTAATACCTTTCTTCTCTTTTCAATCAAAAATAGTCCAAGATAGCTTTTTGCTGGGCTAATTGTGATAGTAGTATCTTTTAGTGTAAATGTGATTCTTAGTTCTACTTTTTCTTCATTGCAGGAAGCAACAATTGAGCAGCTTCTTCCTATTTTCCTTTCCCTTTTGAAGGATGAATTTCCTGATGTGCGCCTAAACATCATCAGCAAGCTTGATCAAGTGAATCAGGTTGTTACAGGTTCTGCTGGAGTTGTTTTTATTTGCAGAATGATATTAATTCTAGCATACAGAACTTGTGCTTTTATTTATGGCCTTATGCCTGCATGCCACTATTTATTCACACACAATAAAAAGCATATAAAGAAAGCAAACTTTTCAAAGTCATGTTGATCAAGCCATTCTTGCAGGTTATTGGAATCGATCTGTTATCTCAGTCTTTATTACCAGCCATTGTTGAGCTTGCTGAGGATAGGCATTGGAGGGTTCGGCTTGCAATAATAGAATATATACCTTTGTTGGCAAGTCAATTGGGGGTAGGTTTTTTTGATGACAAGCTTGGTGCCCTTTGCATGCAGTGGTTACAGGATAAGGTAACTCTACACTTCCTTGCTAGTGTGAGCGTAATTTAGGGAACCACATATTCCAGATGATTGTTGTTGTTAACCTTCTTAGTGTTTGTTGTAGGTTCATTCGATTCGGGAAGCAGCTGCTAACAACTTGAAGCGCCTAGCTGAAGAATTTGGTCCTGAGTGGACTATGCAGCACATAATTCCACAGGTTCATCTGTTGGCTTAGATTATTATTTACTACATAGTAAACCAACATACGTATCAATTTAATTTGTGTTAGTCTGTGTTTGTGTGTGTGTCTTTATCTTCTGTTGGAAGTCCACTTTTATACCTGTTTTATTCATAATTTAACTTGGATACATTTTGTTGCATACACGAAATTTTGGAAAATAATGTAACCATATTATAGATGAAGAAAGAACCTTGGGCTGGATAGAACATTATGTAACTTTTGTGGTTGAAGTAATATGCTCCCATTACCTTATCTGGTTTTTTTCCTTTTCACTATTTGCAGTCACTTAAAAGCTACTTGAATGTTGTGTCTGTCAATCCTGAACTACTGTTATCCATATATGCCCCATTGAAAGAGATGGTTACAAGCAAAAGAAAATAATGTAGAGAAAATGTATTACTTAGGGAAGCTGATAGATTTTAATAGTTATCTCTTTGGTGCTTCGTTGTCATTTATTTTGCAGTTTTTTTTTTATTTAGTTTGGATAATATAGTTTGTGATTTATGATTTTTCAACTATTCATGTTAGTCTTGAACTTCAACACTTGATAATTTGTAGCATTACTTTGCATTGCTGTGAATATGGAAGGATGACAAAGAGATCTTCTGTTTACTTATGCAAAGCACGTGCACACATAGAGGGAGAGGGAGAGAATTGAGAATTAAATTTTTTAGCTCTTGGACAATTATATTGAATAATTCAACTAAATAAATCTTTTGATGTTATGGATTCACTTTGGTCAAACATTGATTATAAAAAAAGAACTGGCTTGAAAATGGCATTAGGTTCAAGATGCTTTGTATTGAAATATCTGCTTTCTATCCACTATATCTTTTTCTGCTGTTCTTCTGAATGCAACTTTACAAGTATCAGTATGGGCATGTATGGAACAGGTTTTGAAGATGATTAACAATCCACACTATTTGTATCGGATGACCATTCTTCGTGCTATCGCTCTGCTTGCTTCTGTAATGGGTTCTGAAATCACTTGTTCAAAATTGTTGCCTGTTGTTGTTGCTTCATCAAAAGACAGGTATTTTAATTAAATTTTGTTTTATGCTATAGGGTAAGGGTCAATATAGTTTAAGTGTCTAACTGCTACTTGTTTGCTCCCATGTAGAGTGCCGAACATAAAGTTCAATGTGGCAAAGGTTTTAGAGTCCATCTTCCCCATCGTTGATCAGACTGTTAGTATCTCATACTTCATTAGATAACATATCTTGTGTTTTCCATTCTCTCTGTCCGTTTTTGTTTGTTTTTCTTCCACTCTTATTCTTGAGCATCATTGCCATTCAGGTGGTGGAAAAGACAATCCGTCCATGTCTGGCTGAGCTCAGCGAGGATCCTGATGTTGATGTGCGATATTTTTCCAACCAAGCACTTCAGGCAATTGATCATGTCATGATGTCTAGCTAGGCAGAATGTCTCGACACGCATTTAGATTGAAGACTTTTTTTAGAGATGCTAATATTTCATAATACTTGAATCGTTTTGTCTAGTGCTTTTCAGTGGTAAGAGAAATGGTTTTGTGTGTGTGTCTGTAACATGTTAGTCATTGATGATTGATGTGATTTAGCTCCCATTATATGCTATTTTCCATAAACTTTTCTGTTTGTTCTATAGTTTGTATTTTGCATAGGTTCTTTATTTTTGTCTCTAAGTGACTGGAAAATCATTTCAAATATTAAGTGCTTTACTGAGTCCTTCTCTCTCTCTCTCTCTCTCTCTCATTTGTAATTAATTAGTTTATTAATATGTTTCATCTATCTTAAATTCATCCATGTGGCAATAGGTTGCCCCACGGCACTCGTTAAACTCGAGTCCACTGGTGCTGTTTGAACACAGATTTTTTAGACTCGTCTAATATAAGTCCAAGTATTATTTAGTATTGATATGATGATAAAAATGGAAATAAAAAATCTATGAATAAATTTTATGTGAAAATTTGTATAAGAAACTCGGTTATGAATTATTTTTATTCTTATTTTTATCCTTATCCCTTATCCTAACATCTTTGGGGTTCCGATGCATATAGATGCAAATCGAAGTATGCTAACTTGTGGAAGTGTAAAAAGAAGTGGAAAGTGATCGTGAAGCTTTTTTTTTTATTCCAGCCAAACGATTTTCACTCGTTTTTCCAAGTTCCAATGTGTTTTCGTTGTGCTTTTGTTCCCAAGTAAACAAGGCCAATGTTTTAGGCCTGTTACCCTATTTGCTAAAACCGGCTGGTTTAGTTAAAGGGTTATCTTTTTTCTACGTTTATTTTTCTTAGTAGTACTTGAAATTTGGCAGCAACACTTTCTCTGACTTAAATCTCTTGAGAGTTTTGTCGTAACTATTTTTGTTTTCTGTTTGTTGGACTTTAATCAAGGCAAGAAGCGGCTCTCTTTGATAGATTTACTATGGGATAAGTATTGTTTAGTTTCGTTTGTACAAAATCTATTTTATTTCGGTTAATTAAAATATTATTTATCATTGAATATTTACACTTTTTTTAAGAGTAATTTTTATTATAATATATAAAGGCTTATTTATATAAAAACTTCTTTCGAACTTTTCTAATTCTAATGACTCAGATTTCATCAATTATATAACTAATTTTATAAGAAGACAGTCACATAAAAATTAAAATAAAATAAATTTTATTTAAACTAAACTAGATTATCCTTGATTTCTTGTATCTAATTTTGTTGGACATGCAGAAAAGCATCTTCTGTGCACAGTTTCTCCCTCGTCTTCATGCATTCACAGCTCTAATTGCATGTGGACATACTGGTCAAGTAGAATTTTTTAGTTTTATTTATTTTAAGATAATATTATATAAATAACATTTATTTATCCTTAATTCAAAGTCATTTAATTGGAAATGAATTTTTGTGAAAAAAAAATTTCTATCAGATTGCATAATCTTTTTATAATAAAAATGTAGTAAGAATAGTTTATTCCAAAATTATGAGATTTCAAAGAGATAGACCGAGCCCCACTCAAGATTACTCCAAGGATAAGGGAGAAACTAGTCGAATGAGAGATTTGAACCTTTACACATGACAAATGCAAAGCTTTATCCAAGAAGTTCTTACTTACTCTAAGAACATTATACTCAATCTATTAAAATTATAATATCTAGATAAGTTTTTATATGCTGTAAGAGTACTATACTCAATCCACTAAAATTATAATATCTGGATAGCATAACTATTCATGTGGCTGAATTGAATATTAAAAAATTAAATAATAAAATTTAAAATAAATTTCAGCTCTTAAATATAATATTCTAAGAGTACATTAAAAATTTTCTTATTCAAATTTTTTTAACTAATTGAGTCAATACACGTTAATATTACATTGCACAACTTAAGGGGCAAATCAAATTGTGCAAAAATGAATGAACTTTTGTACAGTTTTATTTATATAATATTATCCAATAAATTTAATGGCCATTTTAAGATCTGAGTCGCCCAATTTAAAGGAAGATAATAAAAAAAAAAGTGTAGGATTAGAGAATTATTGTTGTTGAATAAATCAATTTGCTTCCTACTAGTAATTGTTGAATAAATTTAGTTTGGATTTATACCAAGCTTCAACGTTAAATTTAATTTAGTTATGTTTGTTTGATATATTAAAAAATTAAATAAAAAGTAAAACCAAGTTATGATGGTGGTCATAACCTTACGAATTTGAAAACAGGACAAAAATTTTATGATGCAAAAAGAAAGAAAAACAAAAAATGGTGTACCATTTATTGTGAATAAGGGTGAGAATAAATTAAGTAACTTACCAAAGACTTATGACCTTACTTATTTTTTGTCTTACTAGACCTTATAAAAAAGCCTATTTAAATAAATAGATTAGGTCTGACCAAAAAAAAAAAGGTAAATAGGCTAACCCTAAATTTTTAAAAATGTTTATTTGATTTAATAAACCGACCTATTTATTTATTTTATATATAATTAAAAGATTATAATATTTATATAATTTATTATATATTTATATAATTTATTAATTTTATACATAATTTAACAATTTTAATTAAAGACTTAGGTTTACGTGAAACTTTGAAGGTCTAGACTCAATTAAAAGATTTCATGTAATAATGTAATATAAGCTTTTAAATAAGTATGCAAGTTAGGCTAGACTTTTGTATTTTTTTTTTTTTTGGTTACTTGATTTTTATATTTTCATAAAAAAATCAAGTTTAAGTTCAATATTTTACAAAAACAGATCATGCCTATTTAAAGAAAATATAACCTAACTTAACCTATTTTCAACCCTAACTATTTATACAAATAAATACTTATATGCTTTCATCTGCCAACGTGACCTTCACAATTAAGGACACTCAACTTCCACCGATTCTGAAGAAACAGAAATCAAGGACACTGAAATGGGGGTTGAGGCATTTTTCTTACCCATGACCGGTTGCTGTCTCTCATAGTTGCACCAACCACTAAATGCCACTGTCTTCACCATACACACTGTGCAGTTAAGTTGGGGTGTGCTCGTTCCCCACTTATAAATAGCAGTCCTAAGTATTCTCTCCTTGCCCTCTCCTCCAAATGAAGCAAGATGTCAAAAACAGAACAGAACTCTTCCCTTGCCACCCAGACCCAGGTATCTCACACAATTCATCTCTCCATTTTTTTTTTTAACTGTTCCTCTTCCTACCATAATTTCAATCTCCGTTTGGCTAGAAAGGTTTGTGTCACTGAAAATATATCAGACAGAAAGATCTATAAAATGGCTAGAAATGGTGAGTCTTTATTCTATGAAAATGAATATGTTTATATTGTTGTGTTTTTAGATATGAAGGAGTGTTTGGCATTCGTTGAAGTGTGAACTACTCATATTTGTGTTTAGAACCACTTTGACTCAAAAGCTAGTTTTTAAGTCTTTGATCCATCTAAACTTATATACCCACTACACACCATCACACACTCACATGTATTTTTCCTAACATGTTTTGTATAACAAATTAGATGTTTTTGAAATGATCACTTCATTTCAAGTCTTGAATCTGAAAAGTTAAAATTATCATTCTTCTCTTGAAAGATGGAAATGGCCATTCCAAACAAGCTAGAAATAGAAGAAAGACTAAACTAGCATTTTAATCATCTAAAATTTCACTTAACATTAATTTAATCCTTCAAAAATATTTGATATTAACTTAATCCTTTAAAGATATCTAGTATCAAATTAATCATTTAAAAATTTAAAGTGACATCATTTTAAATAGTTGGAGGATTAATTTGATGTCACATATTTTTGAAGAATCATTTTGATGTCATTTTAAATTTTTAGATGACTAATTTAATATTACATATCTTTGAAGGACTAAATTGATGTCAAATAAATTTTTGTAGGACCAAAATAATAGTTTAGTTTAGAAGAAAAAAAATTCCTTTTTCTAAATAAATATTCTGCAGTTTATCTCAACGGTTCTGCAGTCGTATTTTCTGTCCTCACCGTTTGTATCCAATCAACTAGCTATCTACTCTGATCCAGTACCGCCGTTCAAGCAGGTATGGGAAATTGTTCTTGTAGCTTTGCTGTCATAATCTCTGATATGCTTCTTTTTTTCTGCTTCTCAGAAGTCAGAACCTCCTCATTTTTCTGCTTAGTTTGCTATCCCAGAAACAAAAGCTTTCCAAACCCTCTGTTAGATGTTTGTTTGTTTTTTTTTCTAGAATTTTTATTTGGATGGTGCCTTTTGTAGTTTGTTTCTAGTGTTCTTTGTTTATAGATTATAAATTTTCTATCTTCAATTTACCTTAACTAAGATCAATTGGTATGGATTCTCGGTTCATTCCAGATTTTGTGTATCAAACGTAACAATGGCAAAGAATGTCATTCCACTGTAAAGGTTCTTGAATTGTGCAGGAACGAACGACAGAAAGTACTAACATGGAACACTCATTTGAGCAAGAAAAAGGAAGCAGCTTATGTAGACGAACGGTTGAGCTTGTAAAGTGTTAAAAAGCCTCAACCTCGAACTTTCACGAGCAGCCTAGAGGGGAACCTTCGCCATGAGCTGCAACAGTTATAGGTAGAGCCTATGTTGGTGTGACATTGACCACGTAGTCCACTTAATACTAGTCTCTATTGCTACTAGTACTTGTGATTTGGCGTTGAAGTTATTCCTGAGATGGCCTGGAGAAAAAGACGAGGCCCCTAGAATATTTTTTGTTTTCAACCAGATGATGAGACACTGAATAACTCTGCACAATCACCAAAATTGATAATAATATACGGCTGTGTGCCTATTTAAAATAAAGATATTAGTGCTTTTTATATAGAAGTCATCATATCTGAGCTCATATCATATGAGAGTAGTCACTGGAACTCTATGATCATATGTAAACATATTTACTATTTTGTACATTTATAAATTATGGAAGTTTGTGGATAGGCATTGCTGGAGTAAATTTTTATGGTTTGTAACTTCCAACTGCTTTCGAATTTGTACTCATGAAAGACTAAAACGTGGATCGCCAAAGGCCCAGAGTTTTATTTAACACATTTAATCTTTTTTTTATATACTGTGTTTTGGATGTTTTTTCGTTAATAGAACGAAACAATTTTTTCATTAATGAAACATAACGGAATAAATAGAGATGGACTTAAAACGAAAAGAAAGAAATGAAATAAAGCTATTTTTACTTTATTTGAAAGATTAATATAAAAGAATATAATGAAACTCTATTATTCTTATTTAAGAGTTTAATGATTAAAGAATTGAATGAAATTATTATAATTTTTAAATTTTTAAATAGTCCTTTTAATTTATTAAAAAAATAAATAAAGATATTTAATATGAGAGATAAAGAAGAAAAATACTTGCTTTTAACTTATAAAAAATTTTAATTTCCCCTATTCCACTACAATTTTGGGAGAAAGAAATTAGATTTTTTAGAGAAAAAGAGAGGGAATGGATTCCCTTAAATTTCTTTCGATTTTTATTTATTTTTAAATCTCTAAACAAGGAAACTTGTTTCTTTTCCCCTTGTTCCTTATTCATTTCTCCATTACCAGTCATCCAAACATAGTTTTAGATTATGTTTGAATGAAACATTTTAAAATTTCACAAAATTTAAAATACAAAGACATTAAATTACAGAAATTCTATATCCATTATTTTTTAAATTGAAATTAAATACTCAAGAATCGATCTCTTGTCCCGTAAAAGATAACCTCTCTGGAACATGTGTTGCTTGCGGCACTTCCATTAATTTTCTAGCATCAAGTGTCTGTAATTGATGGAAAACCACAGTTATCTATTGGTTCATCATGGGTCACAGACCTCAATCTACAAGAGCAAAGCCCAAGTGGCGAGACGGAGAATTAAGCACTCCTCTTTATTAACTCGACCAATCCATAACATTTGAGGGGGAAGGCAGGGTGGGACACAAAACGACGAGCCGAGATGGAGGGAGGGAATAAAAATAGATATAATAATAGCAAACAAAATCCAGAAAAAGAAAAACCATCATGCCATGTTTGGAAAAGAGGGAAGAATTTTTTAGCTTTAAAGGGTGAAGGAGGGAGAAGGATTTATCCTTTTCCTTCTCTTTTTCTTTTCTTTCAATCCTTTCCCCTCAATTAAAAAATCCAAACATAACATTAGAATATTATAAAGGGAACAAGGCAATTTTAATGAGAAAAAAAAAGTTAGCATTTATTTGACTATTTATACCTAATATATTCGATCCTCTAA
Organism: Castanospermum australe; assembly: GCA_019955255.1. NCBI lineage: Eukaryota > Viridiplantae > Streptophyta > Magnoliopsida > Fabales > Fabaceae > Castanospermum > Castanospermum australe. The sequence continues at coordinate 693,936 of NSJW01000935.1, forward strand.
TCTTCATCCATTTACTTAAAATATGGATATTACATTTCTATCCGAAAATTTACGTATATTGATTATTGTCCCAAATTTGGAAACTCCATATATAGATGAGGAAAGAATTAAAAATATATATATATAGTTCATGCACATAATGATGAAAAAAATCGTTCTTATTGAGAAAATAAATTAACTTCATGGATCTCTTAAAGCAACAAAAAAAAAACGAAAACAGAAATTATATAAAAAAGAGGAAAAAAAGAATTGTTGGAGATTGAATAGAAAAAACAAAAATAGATATAATAATAGACAAAAGAATATATATATATATATATATATATATATATATATATATATATATATATATATATATATATATATATATATAATGTGTGGGTGGAAATTTTCTTAGTTTAGGATGTCTTGTATACTTATACCATTAAATAAGATTTTGTAGGATATAAATTTTATCAATTTAACTGTTGAATTATATAATATCATCATGATGATTATGCATATTAAATTTGAAATAAATTGAACATTCATGATATCCAATCTCATAATTAACATTTACTTACATTTTAAAAGCATATTATATCATTATAATAAAGTAATTAAATGAAATACCCATTAATTATAAAATTTTATAGATTCAATTCATTTATCTATGAAAACTTTCAATTCTGTCATTAGATTGATAGAATTAAATATTTATAAAAAGTTATTTAATGACTATTTTTTTTGGTATATTTTATTACAAAATTAAATGTTACTTTAATAATAATAAAAATTATTTATGATGTAAAATCATCCACCGCGTAGAACAAAGTACAATATTTATGGTAGAACACAACGTGTATGAAAATGTATGGTACTTTGACGTGATATTTTTTTATAAAATAAATCACTTGACAATTTTCCTGACTCGCGATTAGATATATAACATTGTCAAATTGGCTCTCACAATTTTATATTGTAATCTCTATTGAGTCCTCAAATACTTGAATCTTTAATTTTTGACTTTTCTAAAGTGCAAAGTTTTCGGCTCCTGTAAAGTGTCATAGAGGAGATTGATTATGCGATAACGAGGATATGCAATTTTTCAGTAAGTAACTCGAACCTCCATTTAAATATTGTATGTCTATATCTCATTGTTTGGTGAAAACTAAAGATGAAAGTTAAGAAAAAATAAATTCACAAGAAGACTTCAATTTAAATTGAGATTCATCAAGTGATTTGGCATGTATTTTCTTTTATTTTCTACATTTGATATTGTTACTACGATTGAAGTATTGTTTTTATTCTTTCAGCCAATAATATAATTATCACTCATAGAATTTTTTTCTTTAAATTTTGGTTTCATAATCTAAAACATTGTATTGGTTACATTACAGAACAAATGAATCAATGACATCCTAAGGAGTTGGCTTAGTAGTTAAGATGTGTGTTCCCTACCTTAACTACTTGGATTTGAACTTTCGGGCTAGTATATAAGAGAATTAAATCTCTTAATTTAGTTTCGATTGATACAAAAGCTGACTCAAGAGTATATCCTTATCATATCACCCAAAAAAAATATCAGATCAATGACAAAAGTAACAGATATTCTACCCCTTAAAGGATTTTCAAGTGAAGGTATGAAAGGTTCCTTTCTTAAACTTTATTTAGATTCCTAAAATTTTTTGAATTCAACCTTTATTTTAAATTCTTATGAGCTCTTAGTAAAATTAGTATTGTATTAAAAATGTATCCAGATTTGGCCATGAGAATTTTTTTTATTATGTATCAATTCTGTTGAAACAAAATAAATGTATTCCTAATCTTTTATCATCTAAATCATCATTCCTTCAAATGTTTTAATGATTTTTAATCATGTGGATGCATAGCTAATAGTTGTTCTAGCTTTTTATTGAGCAGGTTTCTTGAGGGGTAAAACAGTTCGAAGCTTGTGGGAAGTTGAAACAAGATTCTGTCCTAAAAAAATATTGAGAATTTAGAAAAAAAAAAAAAAAGTTGCTAATATGCCAAAAACAAGTTGATGTTCTAAAGAAGGAAACGGAATAGAGGGAGAATATTAATTGGTTGGATCGATAGAGAAAGATTTGTTGCTAGTTCTGATTGTGACAGCTCAAAAATATGAAGTTTGGAGTTGTCATTGAAGAACATTGTGTAGGTATGAAAAAGAGAATAGTTAAAAATGGTGTTGCAAATTAGAGTATGAGAAAATTATGTGTCATAGAAGGAAAGGGCTTAAGAATTACATTGGTTCTATGATTTTGTGATTGAGGGCTTTGAGAACACCAAAGAGTATGAGGATTTGAGCGATGGGATATACCTAAATGTAATGTGGTGTGGACTCCTTGAGTTACAAGTCAGCTTTCCTTGGTTTATTATTGAGAAGACAATCACAAAATTATACATCTTGTTGAACCAATTCACACTCCTATAGATTTCAGCCTAAAATCAATTGGTGTTAAGTGAAATTGCTTAATAGATATATGAATCACACTCCAGATATTGAGATAGGCGATGTAGGGCTTTAACAGTTTCATTCCCAAAGAATTTATTGTATGATTGTTTCTTTTAACTTCTGTTGTGATCCCTCGAAGATTTGAATAATTTGCTTTTCTATCAGATTGTATACAAGTTGGTAGATCTTTTTTGCCATAAGACACTGATTTGAGAATAATTTGCTTTAATTTTCTATGATCTTCTTTTGCTACTTTTTCTTTGATGTTGTATGTTTGATGTGCTATCTTGTTAATGCGTGCTTTATTTTGCTGCTCTCCCACCGTCGTATGCATGTGTTGTAGAGTTCTTTCAATTTATCCGAGCATGCCCTCCTTGTGCCTTGTATTTGCTATCTTGTGCTCATGCATGGTTATTTTCTTGCATATCCTTTTTGTGACTTTTTTTTTGGCTTTGAGCTGCTTCACTTCCTTCCTCTTTTATTTATTTTCTAGGTCAACAATAGTTCTGTACCCTCTCCATTGAGTTTCATCTTAGAGTTTTATACTTCTTCGTATCAACCTGCAAAAGTTGGGACCATTGAGAGGGGAAAGGTCTCTAGTTAACATGTTATGCGCACACACACTATATAACTAATAATCAAAACTTGATTAGCAATTTGTTCTTAGGGGAAAAAAAAGTAATAAATGCATAAGGCTTTGGAATGAAGAAAAAGGAAAATGGTAGTGTTAGGTTTGACCCAAATTCTTATCTAAATAGTTAATGATAGTTTTATATTTTATGATAGGAAATTAAATATAAAGTGCTTATTTAATAAGAAGTCCTTATTCAATAAGAAGAGTGTGCCGGAATTTAATTGTCAAGTAAATTCTTGTGAGTTATAAATACTATTATTAATAAATTATTTCAGTTGTGGAAATGAGAATGTGAGAGAATTAGATTATAAGAGGCTTTGGTAGAGATACGTGGATAGTGGTGAAATAGTTAATTATGGAATAAAGCATATTGAGAGTGCCCACAAACATTATTTAATGATTTGATAGTGAATTGCTTTTCTTATTTATACATACAAACATGTCGACCAAACCATGTTAAATATTGTTGTGGTTTGATTTTGATTGTTTTTTCTAATAAATATTTATGCAAAGTACGTGTTAAGGGATCTAGTTTTTCCCAACAATTAGGAATGTAAGAAAAGTTTGAAAGTTTAAAGTATTTCATATTTTTTAATAGCTGCAATAGCTTTAAAACAATCTCTTAGAGTGCTTCGTAAAAGTACTTATACCTTTAAAACAAGATATTGGGAGTGGTTGCCAACCTTCGTGGAATTGCTACTTCTGCAGCTGTTGTCCTTGCTGTGGGCAAGCTACATATAGAGACTCTTCTTCATCTGTTACGTGACTGTGTGGGTTAAAACTTTTTGGCGTATGATGGGGGCTGTGTACACGCTTGGTGATTTTTTTTTCATGGAATCTGTTAATAATAATTTGTGCTGTGGTCAAATGGTGAAGTATCATCTCCTCCGGCATTTGCTGCAAGATATTACTCTCCTAGAGGTTTATAGCATTTATACATTTAGATACTTTAATTGAAGACATTCAAATGTCTCTCTTGAACTTTGGTTAAATATATACACCCATTGTGAAATTTTTTAAACACTTACACTCCCTACATAAATAGGCCGTCAAATCAACATAACATATAGAGGGCAGAAATTCGTTGTGTTTTGAACCTAGAGAAGCTTTGTAGATTTCTAAAATTAGAGGGGGTGTTAGAGAGAAGAGAGAACAACTCTCTTTTTTTTTTTCTGGGGTACAAGAGAGAACAACTCTACCCTTTTTCTGACCACTCATGATTATCTTTCATTTAATATACTCATGATTATCCCCTTTTTTTCAAAAAAAAAATGCTAACTGTTGTACCGTTAGTAAAATTATGAATTTTAGGAATGTGTAAATACACATGAAAAAGTATTCAATAATACATATATGTGGAAGCAAGATACATAATATTCCTTTATCTCCTCAAATTGTGATTGACTTGTGAGAATTAATTATGTGAAAGACTATTCACTTAACCATAATAAAATGTGAAGTGGATACATTGACTTTTGGTTAATGCCCAACATTCTATGAATAAGAAACGTGACTTTCATTGTGATTCTTCATATAGATTGTGATATTTCATGTGGTCATAAAGACAGCAGTAAATAAACTAATTTAATATACCTGGCTTTTAGTTACTAAGATTGTAAGCCACAAAAATAGAAAACTTCATTATTCGGTCAAAGAAACACAGATACACGTATATATATAATTGAGCATTGAAGTTCTTTTAATTGACACGAATTTCTCATTTCCTTAAAAAGGATAGTCCTTTTCTTCAAGATTTAACATTTGGCAGTACCCAGTTCGATTTGTAGCAAGACTGAATATATACATGGGGAGATTAAGCAAGCAAAAATAATAAAAACAGAGAGATCACATAGCCAGACCCATGAAGGACTTGACACGAGCCATCAACTCTTGGGTTTTGCTTGTTGAGAGATGAGATTTGCTTAGAATCTGAAATGCATGCCCCACACCATTGTACACCCCATATTCCACTCTGTTACCTGCTCTTGCCAGAGCATCACAGAACTCCAAGTTCCTGTCTTTCAATATATCCAGCTCTGAAATGCACACCATGGTGGGCAAGAGCTTCAATTCCTCCAATTTCGTGGACCCTTTCGCCAAAGGGTTGCACCATGGATGGTCACGGTCTGCACCAGATGGTAGTGCCAAGCGCCAGTAAGTATCGGATGCTGCCAAGTTCAGAGCAGAGCAGGGTAATTTGGCCATGCATTTCTCTGAGACTTTTCTGACTTCTCCACCAAAAAAGGGTTGTATCAAAATGAGACCCTTCAAATTCAAAGGCCTCAAAGCAGCACTGGCAACGTTGTAGGCTATGTTAGCACCTGCACTGTCCCCTGCTAGGAAGACACTAGAGAAGTTGCATTTCGTGGTCCACCATCCACTGGCCTCATTCTGATATTGCATCTGTTGTTTCACCCACATTAGGGCCTTTAACCCGTCTTCATAGGCAGCAGGGAGAGGGTTCTCTGGAGCCAATCGATAGTTCACTGACACAAGCAAGCACCCAACTTTAGCCGAAAGCCTAGCAAGAAAATCATGGTAGCAACTCCAAGCTGCAGAGCCAACACAGAAGCCACCCCCATGAAAATAAACCAGCAAAGGTAGCTTCTGATGGCAAATTGGAACATAGAAACGAGCCCAAGTGTTTGTAACATTGTCAATGACCACGTCTCTCGAAGTCACACTCAGCTCTGGACTCAAAGCGGCAGTGACGCATGGAACAATCTCGGGTCGTTCCACACATCCATCTTTGTGTACTCTAATAAGCCCTTCAATTTCCTCAACCACAGAACCGTGGTGGTGATAGTCTTTCCCAGTGTATTGTGGGCTAAGGCTTAGGCTTGAGGCAAGAGCAGCCATTATTTTTCTTCCCATATAAGAAGCGATTGAAAGAAGAAACAAAAAAACTGGAATTTGTCTGAGTTGACTGGGTTTGAACTTTGAAGCATTTGGTTTTGCTTTATATAGGAAAAAGTGATGAATCAATCTTTACCTGCCAAGTGGGAAGTTGTGGAGTCTCCACACGTCTCCACGTGAATTCACATGTGGAGGGTCATCTCAATTCTCAAATGGGCCTCCAAATTTGAGAATTCAACGCATTCACTACCCACTTGGAAAGCATCAATCGAAAAAGTAAAATGTCATTTTAAATTAATAGCATATGTTTTAGGCAGGGGGACTGGTGCAAACCCCACTCCTGAGTCACCAAATCAGGTTCAAATTAAACTGAATGAATGCGTGCATTGGAACTAGCCATGGTACGCCAGCCGGTGATGTTTGACCTTAATCATGGACAAATTGACTTCTACTTTTTTATCTGTAAGACATCAAGGTTCATTTCTCTCACTTTAATCTCACTCTTTTCATAGTGCTTGAGTCATGTCCATGTAACCATGTCATCCACTCCTTTATTTAACTCTTCATATTCATGAGAACTATACGAATTCTGCATTTCAAGTCATGTTTCGTATATCAATTTAACATCTTTATACTGTTCATCCGTATAGTCCAAGGACATTAACACAAAGTATTTATGCCTGTGATTAATTTAAGAGGTTATTTTAGATGTATGTTTCTTCTGCCATGATATAAAACCATTCCTTGATGGGATTAAGGAATATGGTTAGTTCCACAGTTCTACTGTTATAGATAAACATCTCAAGAAGCACATATAATCACGTTCGGCTGTAACTAACTAAAAGATGGGGCAAACACTTTTAGCATGACATTGTTGACATTGTAAGAAGCAATTGAGCGTAGTGGAGTGCACACACTATGGGCTAACTTTAGGTTGCCTCCCATTAGCATCATTTCAGGAACACTGTTTGAGACATTGCACACTTTCAAGTTGAATAAAAGCATTCTAGATATTTCTTTGAAAGTGATAATTGAAGACTGTCTGTGTAATTTAGTAGCTTTCTGAGGCCCTTATTGGCCATAAAGCATCTTAGTATGGAAGCTCTCCGGTTTTCAGGATGTCCATGGGACATGCACCTCAGTGGACACCCATATCGTTGGGACTCAAAAAGTACGGCAATTGGAGCTCTCAGGTCATAGCCTATTGCTTGTCAATGATGTTTGTCTTTTTATTCACATTCATGCATCTGCTATAGCTATTGCTTCTTTTTTTTTTCAAAGAATAGAATCACATGTTACAGAGTTAAAATTGAATGATAAATTTTCCTAATTTGGAACGAGTTGTTGAGGACTTTGGTAATGGCCAAAAGCCAAGTGTAGACCAGAAAATTTTGAAATGACTATCCAATTTTAAAGGGCCATATCTGATGAGCGGGGAAGACTTTTGACACATAATTTCGAGACAGTAATGACTTGCTTTTCCTAATTTCATGCATAGTGAGAACATATCTCTAGGTCAAGGGTGTATTATGCGTTGAACTTCAAAAATTAATAGTATGTCTTCGTTTAAAGTATTTTTTTTTTAATTTATGGGTATGATTTATATAATATATTTTTATTTTGCTTTCGTTAAAAAGTCTTTTTTCCTTGTGAAAGATTAAATTTGGTTTCTTTACATTAGCTGCAGAAAACATTATCAATTTAAAACTTTAGAAAAGACTTATAAAAATCCCTTATTATGTTTCTGTTTTATTAAAACAAAATCAATGATCATATTGTCCACAAACTACTAGGAAAAACTTAAAAACTCCTTAACGCAATACTAAAAAATGAGTAAATAATAAGTTAATTATATATATTAACTTAATTGTATTTAATTTTAAGAGTTTCTAAATTTAATTAATTAATTAATTAATTATATTTTGATTTAATTGTTCTTCACCTTATTGTCTTTAATTGATTATTTGTAAATAAAAATTTTATAAGGGTTTCTAAATTATAATTCTCTTAGAATAATTTCTTAGCATCTTCTTTATTGTATTTTTTTTCTTTTTTCAATTCATTTTTATGATATTAATTTTTCCTTGAAGATGTAGACATTTCTTCTTTCTCTTTTAGGAGGCAGATTATAGGAGGAGAGGAAGACATGAGATCGCATAAACGGCATGCAACTAGGCATTTTTGTTCCTTACAATTTTACACTTTCGAACATTCTCTTTGACTATCTCACAACTACAACTTGAGGAAGTAGATAAGAAAGCTAGATACAAGATAAAAGTGGAACCTGCTTCCACAGTACCACAGTTGTAGATAAAGGAATGGAATATCATCTATTCTGTAGATTAATTAATATTTGATACATATGAAAGTTTTGTACCAAATCCCCAAAAAAAAAAAAAAAAAGGCACATGAAAGTTGCTACCAGCATTATCCCATAAGTTCTTTTTTCCCTCTGTACCTATATAGTAAACTATTGAAATTTTAAAATCCCAAGTTATTGTTCTTAAAGTCTACGTTTATACAAGAATGAACAATTTATTTCAAGAACATAATCAAATATTAAACATTATATGGCATTAGAAGTGAATTGGTGGTAAGAGGTTTAGATAATTTGTTAAAAAAGTCGTTCAAACTTTCATGCTGTGATTAAAAAAATACATATATTAGTTAATTGATGTAGCCATTATGTTCTGCTCTCCAAGGCTGCTTCTGATTGACCGACCGATAACAGAACATATAAACACCAACAGAATGAATTTATCTGTGTATAAGAACAGAACACAAAATTGATGACACACAATATGCCATGCACACAAAAAATTCAGCATAATTGAAGGATCGAGCAACTGATAACAACAATTTCTCTTGCTAATTAATTAATATATAGTCTGACACGACAATACTTCTTCATCAGCTCTCTAATGGTCACCAATCACTCACTTGGAATTCAGATTGTATTTTTTGGGCCATAAACAAAAAACACAGATAATTTATATGCACATGTAGCAGCGACTCTAACGCTTCATGCCCCATTGCACTTCTGGCTGCGTCGTTGCCATCATCCGTCTATGTCTTTCAACATTTTTTTCCCAACCTATTTCCATGTCAATCAAAGGCCAAGAAAATCATAACTCAGAAAACCTAATTGAAGCAGAGATAGAGAGTGAGAGAGAGAGAGAGAGAGAGAATTAACCATACCCAAGGACAAATCATAGCCACGGTTTTCAAGCTCTCTGTACTCTTGGCACAAAGCGCATTCCTCACAAAGGCAATGGATGAAGAAATCATAGTATGGTTCGCCCTCCAACAAGTTCTGCTGCCTCAACTTGGAGCGGTAGAAGGAGGAGTAGCAACATGCACCGCCCACCACGGCCATTAGCAATATATATAGAGTTCCACTCACTCCACAAGCTGCACATATATATATAAATATTCCAATTTAAGTCCCACGTTCAACCTGATATAATTATTCAACTCAAAATCAAGCAAAACCCATAAATGTTTCACAATTAGGGTTTGATTTCAATAAAAAAAAACAGTTACCAATTGAGCCTCCTTCAACGACTTCAGCTATGCGTCCAAAAGTAATACAAGGACACCAGAAAGTCAAGCAACCTGAGAGACCAGGGTTGAACCATTTTTCAGATATATAAGTTGTTGCACTAGTACACAAACAACGGGTCTAATATTCTGAAGAAAGCATTCAATTGAAAAGGATGAAAAATTATGCAGTTGTTTTCGTTCAGAAGAAAATGTCAACGTGATCCCAGAATTTAAATGGCGAGTTATTTGGTGAAAATGGAGGCAATGTGTGGGATTCAAATTGAAAATACATATCTTGCAAAGAAGCATGCATTGAAAAAAAAAATGTGAAACACTCACAACTGTTATAATCATCGCGACAATCGAAGAGACCAGTAGACCAAGGCCCCACCCCCACCGATGGTTGCCTCTCTTGTACAAACAAAGGTGGTGGATAGTTGTGATGGGGGGGACCATTCTGATATTGTGGATACATAACAGTGATCTGGTGTGTGTTAAATTGTTCAGAGAGAGAGAGAAAGAGGAACGAAGGTGGTTGTGGTGATGATAATGAAGATGATGGTGGAAGAAGACTATGTTACTCTGAAGTCACCAAAAAGCAATATGTTCATAGGAGCGTACGTGTGTAACTCCAAACAAAACCGTTGGGCAACCGCTTGAAACGTTTTACGTTTTTGTCTCTGTAAAAGATTTTGGCCAGCGCAACGAAAGAAGGAGAGAAGAAAAAGCCAACGGGGAACGACAGAGCAAACAACCCTGCACAACAGAAATAGAGAAACGCCAAATAAAGGCTGGGGCATGGCCAACCCATCAGATTTCAGAAACCAGATACCCAAGGGTTCAAATTTTTGGGTTTTGTTTGCTAAATATAGCCTCTTTTTTTCCCTCATGCATGTACTGTCAACTAAGCGCCCTTAGAGTTTCATTTTTTCCTTTTAATGTAAAGAGAAGGAAGATTTGATGTGAATAGAAAAAATAGATAAGTGTACGTTTGGATTAGTTTATTTTATAGTTAAAATAATTTATAATTAAAATTTTATTGACAAAGTTTATAAAAAAAGTGATTTTTTCTTAAATTTAATCTATTATCAACTATGCACTAAGTTATAGGTAAAGTGGCCTAATTAGAAATTTTGGAAACGAAAAATTACATTTTAGTGACACCTGTATCATATACATCTCAAATTGTGTCTATATGTGTATGTTTGGAATAGGATAAAAAAAAATTCATCTATAAGTTGCATGTGAAAAATTATATTCAAAATTTATACTTGAATTTTTTATTCCTCATTTTTATTTTAATACCAAACTGACCCATCTGTCATGTATTTATACCTAGAAATTTAAGACACTTGCTTTCTTTTTTTTTCTTTTATTTTATAAAATAATTTTTAAAAATATTTTATATTATGTATCTCTGTACATTTTTCAAAAATTACTGAAAACGAATGAAAAACAATACAAATAAAATCATTTTACCGGAAAAGAAGGAAAGGATAAAATATTTCCAGCTTCATTATTTTTTTCGAGTTTAACTATTTATGTATCTCTATTCAAGAAAGATATATCTACAATAAGAAAAGAAAAATATCTTATATATATAAACATGTAAGTATAATTGTAAGAATAACATGTGATTTCCAAACATGTAAATCACTATATAATTATATGGATTTCAGGAAATTTCAAATTATCATTCAACTAATTTTCACAAACAAAATAATCATTCAATGAAAACCCAGTTTATGTAAAAGAATTCTAACAGTGTGTTCTAATGTGAATAAAGTTTTTTTCTTTTCATTATTTTATTTTTCTTTTTATTCTTACCTACTCATTTACACTTTATATTAAGCGAGTTGGATGCACATAGCATATATAATTTTTTGTTCTTTCTCTACTGTGAAAAGCTTTTATATTATTATTTAATAATATATTGATATATTATTAAAAAATTGACTTTTCAATAAGTGTTATTATAGACAAACTCTTTAATAATATGTTAACGAATAATTAGATGATAATATAAAAATATTAAATTAAAAATAAATCACAATTAGATCTATATATGTCCCCTCAATAAAATACTAACGTCTAAACCATAACAATACTTGACGATGAAAAAAAAAAAAACATGACATTAATGTCAAGTAAAAAAGAGAGAAACATTTTTATATACTCTGTAAATAATACACAAAATCAATAAAAATATAACATGACACAAAAATTGAATTTATGTCTCAAATTAAATATATTTTTTGTCAAGTAAAAGTTAAAGGGAGAGAAAACTAGCACATTCTAAGATCATATGTTATAAACTTTAATGAAAATTTATAGTAATATTTATATATATTATCTATCAATTGCTAACAGAGAGAATTGAATCAAGCAAAACGTTTTGATGCTTACCAAATACCAACTGAAGTACTGAACTAACTTTCTTAACATTTATGATATTAGATAATAAAATTTAAATAAAATTTAAACCCAGTATTGCTCTTTCATAAGTATTTCTCCAAAAATGCGAACAACTCAAAAACCGTGGAACTAGTCCTTCCGAGAACCATGGGCCTAGCCCAGCTCACATGGCTCCCCTGTTCGTCTCCCATTGCACAAATGTTTTGTGAATTATGATTGGAAGCAACTCCTTTGGCTGGAATCACAGATTGTGAAAGAGATTCTCATGGTGGTCAGGCTTGTCGAAAAATTGGCAAAGGCTTTAAGCCTTGATGAACTCCATCTGGGTTCGATCGTACCAAGAGATGAAACCTAAACCCCTCCTCCTCCCCCCTTCCCCCTACCCCTACCCCCTAGACAAGAAAAAAAAAGAAAGAGATTCTCATGGTCTCTTTTCTTTTGCAACTGATGGTATCCAAAGCCCAACGTGCACTAAGAATGACAGCAAGAGGGTCCACAAAAGGGAATTCCCCAGCAGAATCTTACCCAACAGCTGTATGTGGATGTGGCGTAAGGAATCTTAAACAGGTAAAGTCTCACAATCATAGGTCCCCACCTTCTGACAATAAAAATAGAGAAAACAAAAGTAAAACATGATCTCTTTTGTTTGGCTAAGATTCTGTGAACAAGCTATTGCTGAATCCTTGAGATGGGATCTTTGAAAAAAATAAATTTGACTCACATGATTTGCTAAAATCTAGCTCAAATTCTTCATATAAATAAGGGATTCAAATTCTCCATCCGCTTTTCATACTCTGTCTTTCTAATTAAATATTAATAAATTAATAAAAATATATATCTCTCTTAATTAAAATTAATTTTTTTTAAATATAAATATTTTTTTATTAATTTATCAATACTTGATCGAGAAGACACGGTTAGAGATGAAACAAAAGTTTGAATCCATAAACAAGAAATTCAAATTCTCTATCTCCTTTTCTTATCTTCAATCTTATCTCCTCAATTAAATACTGACAAATCAATAATAAAATATATTTCTCTCTTAATTAACACTACTTGTTTTAAAAATATAAATATTTTCCTACTGATTTGTCAGTATTTAATTAGGGAAACATAGTTAGAGACAGAAAAATGAGATAAAGGATTTGAATCCATAAACAAGAGATTTAAATTCTGTCTTTTTTTTTTTATCCTCAATCCTATCCTTCCAATTAAATACTGACAAATCAACAAGAATTAATAAAGAATTGACAACTAGGTAGACACCGAATATTAAACTTCAATTATAAGAAGAAACTCTCCTAACTTAAGTTCATGCTCATTGGATTTCTTTTTTCATTTTACTAAGAAATGCTTACTAATAATTCTTTAAATCGTTTTTTTTAAATATATTAATTTTTTATACTCCACACTTTCGAATAAAGCAATTGCATTGCAATATCAAAGTGATGGTGGGGTTTTTTTTTCTGTAATCATTATTTAAATCACACTACAGAGAAGTTGGAGTACATTTGCCAATGAGAATCAAGATACCTAAATATCTATCCTTACCTTTGGACTTCTGTCGGCTTTAAAATGTTTTTGTGTGTGTCTCCCCCATATAATTCAGTGAAATCAGTGGCTTGAAACAATGCATCCCAAGATCAATGACAATTAGCCTTTAACCACGAAAAAATTGTGTGTAGGTACTAATGAAAATACACATACACACACGTCTTAGTTTAACAGACCCCATCTCATATGCTAGTTGTGAATACAGTATTTTATGTGTAATGATGAGAGCTTCGATATTTTTGGCATGAGTCACAAATTTGAACCCCGAGCTGTCATTTTACCTAAATGAAATTACCATAAAAGAACATGCCAACATCAAGTGGATATTAGGCATGGCAATGGGGTGGGTAGGAGTGTGTTTTCTCCTATCCCAATTCCGTCCCACACCTTCTATTTATTGTGAGAACTCGCTCCTACCCGCTCTTATGAGTTTTGAATGAAAAAATCTGAACCCGTCCCGCAGTGTAAATAGAGAATCTGTATGTATGATTATTCTACCTATAAATTCACAAAATAATCAATTAAAATATAAAAAAATATCTATAATATGATATAAACTAAAATATATATTTTAAGAAGAATACAAACTCTAATAAGTCAGAAATTAAACAAGTTAATAACATGATTATTTCTTTTTTAGTACAATAACATGATCAATTTTAAATATAATAAAGTCATAAAAATTAAAATATTATATATGAAGTTAACAAAGAAAATAAAGTCCAGCACTTGCTCTTGCAAAGCTTTTCATCATGCAATCAACTCTTCATCATTATCCTCTTCCTTATCATTAATTGTAATATATTATATGAAAATGAGAGAAAAGTAAAAAAAAATAAATTAAAATATTAAGAGTGCGGAGCGAAACGAAATGGATCGTTTCAAACCTAAACCTGCCCCACAAGTGAAATGAATTCTAACCCACTCCGCCCTGCGTTGGGACAGGTTTTAAATCCTCTCAATACAGTGCGGGACGGGTTGAATACCTACAGAACAGGATGTATTTACCATGCCCAGTGAATATTCGGCTTAGCAATCCAAATATTAGCATAAGTTTGACCTTTTTAATGTTAGTTATGAGTGTTAACCCAACACCAACATGATACTCTTAATTGACGTCTTCCTATTACTTCAAGCAGAAACAAGCGAATGTTTGTGAATAATACAACACAAATTAATATTTTTATGGTAACCCGAACCGTAAGCATGCTTGACGTTGATGTTTGGTGATGAGTAACGGCCATGAACGTCACCAGAAAGTAACCGCCAAACCCCTTCTGATCCACTTGATTTGGCTTATAGATTCAATCATTGCATCATAAAATTTAAAGCACTCAAAGCTTGCAGACATATGCTAACGTACGAAAATTAACATATTCTTCCAACTTGGACACTATTAGAGATGAGATTTGCACTGTCCTGCTTCCATGGACCCAAAACATTGCCCACAAACGAAGTACTCTCTTTTCCCTTTGATTCCTCCATCTATACATAAACCTCAACACCCATTTCTCTTGAAGACCCAAGTCACAATTTCCTTACAGCAAACCCAAGCCTAGAATTCAAGCTTCTTCGGAGAGCCCGGTTAATCCTAAACCCTACCATGGAGATGAACTCGGATCCGAGTGTTCTGTTTGAGGCAGAGAATGATGACGATACTTTCTATGCTGAGATTAGAAGGCAGATTCTGCTATTGACATCTGAAGATAACGAAGATTTACTAGAAAGCAGAAGTTTCAACCCCATTAGCGTTTCTAATGGTGGTTCAAACAGGTCAATTTATAGTTTTAACTGTGCATCACCACCTGCAAGCCATTTCTATTCGTGGGAAACAGAGAGCTCTGGTTCACCACCCGTTTGGCTAGTGAACTTGTGGAAGAATGGGAAAGGTACTGGGGTTTTCATCCCCCAAGTCACATGCAGGAAAAACCAGAGATCAGGTACAGATTCGTTATCTGTTTCACAAGTTTAAAGATGATGAAAATGTCTGAAGAAAATTGAATCTTCACTGATATTGTACCTTTGAATCTTGTCAGGTAGACTGAACAGTAGGAGGAGAAAAATATACAGACCAGTGGTGAATAAGGATTGAAGAATCTACGCTTTCGAAGTATGCATTTAGTGGAAATTGAAGATTGTAGCTTGCCCATAATACAGCTTACTTGACTCATTTTTGTAAGATAAAATTGCAGAGGAAGGGGGGTCTCTACAAAATTTCTTTCTTTCAGCTGATGATCTTTATTCAATTTTCAAGATATTTATGTACTGATCACACAGTAAATTGAAGTGAGTGGAAAGATATTTGCTAAAGTTGTTTAAAATGCGTTTTTCTGTTCTATTAGATGACAAAATATCATTAAAGCGCTGAGATTTATATTCAGAATATCACGTTACTATATGTATAAGAAAGGAATTGGAATGATTTATCTACTGATGAGTTCATGCTTTTTTGCAATGCTATCTGGTAATTAGTGAAAGGCTGACAATGATATTGATTCACGCCCAATGGTAATAATATGCAGAATATTTCTCCGAAGTTAAAAACTTGTACAGATCAAGATGCAGGCCATTACCATTCTAAAGAAAATTTGATCAGCAGCTACGAAAAGTAAGGTTTCTTAATGTGGCCGATCATGATTCGAGGGTGGCAACAACCAATCACTGAGTTCCCATTAGAACAGAAACAGCCAATTAGTCTTGAGGTCCTACACTAAGTTGCACTACAGATAGATATTAGTGTCAATCTCTACTCTTTAGGGCAAGCTAACCATAATGAACTAAGTGCGCGTAGTCGTGAAACGTAATCATTTATGACAAGGAGAGCACGAGCAGCTTGAACCATTGTCAGAATTCGTTGCAGCTGTTGCAGAGTTTGTTGCCTTAAGAGGTCAGCCTAAGAAAGAGAACAGATACTCAGATTACTATGCATAAACATTTTTGAAGGTGTGCTTGGTAGCAGTGAATATTTTCGTAATGGAGGGAAAGGAGTGAAATTAAGCAATGATTTATGTATTGACACAAAGCACACCCTAAGGTTTTCCTTCTTTCCCTTTTCACTCCCTCCAAGCATACCCCAAGATTTACAGAGTTAGAACCGAAAAAGATAATATAAGTCTATTAAATTCAGTGCCCTAGATTACAACTGTTACCTGATGAAGGAAATTCTCCAGTGTGGCAAGCTTGCCCATTGCAATTGCCATTTGGCCCATGTAGTCAGCAACATTTCCAGAACCAGTAGGTCCTAGGGAGGTGGAGGAAAGTGTCTCTAAAAGAGATTGTTGCAATGCTTCCATGCCTTGAGATAAAGCATCCTCAGCCTGCTGAGAAGACTGCTGCAGATTATAAATGCCCATCAACTGCTGATCTGTTAACGGCTCAAGGTGATTTCTAACTATCTGAGTCTCAAAAGACATATGCAGACAAGAGTCAACAGAATATAATTCTACCCTGGGGGAGCAAAAGTAAGTACTTATAATCTGAGATGGTGAATCACCTTGAGAAGTTCAGATGAACGGAATCCTCCAAGCCACATGAAGCATCTTTCGGCAGGTGTCTTCCACATCCCAGAAAGCATGTGAAATACATCAGCCTTTGCCCCTATGCTCTTTAACCTAAATACTTCATCATAATGTGCCATAACACCATCAACAAGAAGATGCAGCTCATTATCAACCATTTGAGAATTTACAGCTGATCTTAGGTCATTGATCAGACGTTGATGCTCATCAACCCAGCGGGTATAGTCCAAGTCAAATGCTAACGCACCTGAAGATTCAATAAACATCATCTAAGTCACATTTCCTCCAACTATCATATAAATTTTCAACACTCACTTGAAGATAAATCAGAGAGTATGAACCTCGGTTAAACAATGCATTCAGCATGAATAATGAGCTCAAAGAATAGAAGCAATCTGTTTTCTTTATCCCATTGACCATACAGAAAGTAACCCCATAGCCAAGTCATCCCACTAAGCACTATGCAATAACAAGTCCTCCTAAACTTATCTTCCCTACATATAAATTTCTATAGTAACTTACTTTTCTGCCCTTTGACTAAATTAAAGAAGAGTTCCCATTAATCTCCAAGAAACCAAGAATCACGTGCTTAACAATTTGTTCAGTCCCTCGGGACATCAACAAGATCTTGTACAAAGTGAAGATCCCTAGCATATTGCACATGAATACAATATGGTAACAAAACCAAAAACTTTCCGAAACGTCCCTTTTTAATAACAGAAGTACTTATAATATGGAACTAAGAAATGTAAATGATTTATATCAATATCATCCTCGAATATGGTCAAAAGAATATCATCCGTAAACTGGACCATCACATAAAGAAATCTAAATCAATGATACTTTCTGTAAGCTGAGATTGGTGAATGATCGTCTATACACCAATTACACACGACTTCAGTATGTAATGCAATTTAGAAACCAATTTCCCATACAACCAATGTTTGTATGTATGTATGTATGAAATTGCAAAGTATATTCCTTTTGCCTTCCCTCGCCACCATTTTCTAGCACCAGTAACACTTCAGTAGCAGATAAGATAGATAGGCTATTGAAAGTTGATGCCATCACATAGTTCCATGTTTCTATTCACCAAGTTCACACGAATTTCTATGTAATTTGTAAATGCTTTCTCCAATAATTGGATGTGGGTTGAATTTGCATTCATCTATTTTGATACTTCAGCATAAATTCTAAAGAAATGCAGGAAGTATTCGGTCATATACTGATGTGATGAGCGTATAAAAACATGTCTAGCATATTAGTTTTTGTGTGAAAACATACTACATGCATCATGTTTCTGCCACTGTGAAGGAAATAATGCTCGAGGTTGCTTCATTTTAATTACCATTTCCAACAAATGAATGACCATGATCCCCTGTAATTCCAGTTGCAATAAATATACCCTGCATTGAGATAGCAACCCATA
Source organism: Castanospermum australe (assembly GCA_019955255.1). Classification (NCBI taxonomy): domain Eukaryota; kingdom Viridiplantae; phylum Streptophyta; class Magnoliopsida; order Fabales; family Fabaceae; genus Castanospermum; species Castanospermum australe. Next base: position 712,340 of record NSJW01000935.1, read on the forward strand.
GAGAAAATAGTAAGTAGAATGATAACAAAATTAATTTGTACACCAAATATCTACTGGAAATCTTCAACTTCTTGGACCTGCTGACGTGCTTTTTGAAGCTCTTGCTCTAATTGTGCAAGCCTGAGTCGACTGTTCTCCAATTGCTGCACATATGCCTATTTAAAACCAAAACATGTAAATGAATCAAACACGTAAAATCGTAAGATTTTGCAGCCCCTATAATGAAAGAGATATACGGGCATATCAAGGAAACAACATTTAATTAGCACAACAGAATAGGTCTGCCTAAAATTAAATCGAGCTAGTAATAAAAGTGGAACAAGAGCCCAGATAAGCACCATGAAGAGAGATACTAAAAACATCAAACCAGAAACAATTTATGATCAAATGACATCTTGCACTAGTTTTCTAGAATGCCTATATCTTGGAAGTTGGAACCATTGAATGCAGAAGGCTCATCATCCAGAACAAAGACAAACACATTTTTTCTTGTTTAAGGAGGCGGTGTCAATTGACTTCAAAAAACTAAAAGAATTTATTCATAGTTTTCTACATATCTAAGTACGGAAAGGGCAATCCAGCTTCACCCTTGGGAATAATTACCTTTTTCCTTAACCGACTCTTCTTTGCAGCCTCCCGATTCTGAGCCAGCCTGCGAAGAGTCTAGAAGGACGGCATTCACAGAAATAAAGTATCAGTAATGGAACATAAATTGAATTGATAAGGACAAGCTGTTGATGAAAGTCGTAGCAAACAACCTTCTGGTCTTCAGCTTTAACCTTTGTTTGATCCTTGGAGTCCACAACTACAAGTGTCCGATGCTGATGCTGAACTCTATTGCACTAAGAGACACGGTTGAGAAACACTGTGAGAGCCTCAGAGGACATTTAAGACTCGCTAATTCAACCAAGAGGACAAAAACATAAATATTTCCCACTAAATATTGAGATTTATGATTGAACAACAAGCACTTTTATTAACATTAACATTATCCGATACCCACAAAAGTATAGCAGATTTTTCAAGCATAACAGTATAAATTCCTGTTTTATACAGAAAAATTGATTGGGGAACGAAGCTTTATTCCAATAAAAAGAAAATTAATTTAGCTTGGGATTGACATATATGTGTGGAAAACAGAGCATGTTTGAAAAACAGAGACCCACTTGGTTTTTGTCATCGGTGTCAATATCTGTGGAAGTATCATCGGTCTGTTGGCTGTTGTCCGCCATGCCTGAATCACCCCAATTCTCAATATGCCCGGGCACGGCGGCAAAAGTGGTTCCTTTCCGGTACATGATATGCTGTCCAGCATCAAGGCACCCTACCCCTGTTGCAGCAGTCTCTGAAGCCCCAAGGTTCTATACAAACATAGCATTTGAACCCAAAAATTTAATCAGATAAGGCTCCCACACCCAAAACTTATCTACCTACATGAGAGAGAGGATGAATACCGTGTTCAATGTCCCATACTGCAAGTCACTGGCAACAACAGCGACATTGCTCGACTTTACACTAAACACAGAGCCTGAAACGAATTGAAATTTGAAAACATTTATAGAGTGAATTATTATATATTTGTAGAGAGAGAGAGAGAGAGAGAGAGAGAGAGAGAGAGAGTAACTTGAGCTTAAACCAACAGCATCGTCTTGTTGAAAGACATCAGCGGAATGTTGAAGCTCCTCAAGATCCGAGAAACGCGTAGGATTTCGGCAGGTGTCCTCTCCCCTATTTCAAACCAGAGAAAGCAGGGAAACTCTGTTTTACAAGAATCCATTTTCCACAACCCCATTTCACAGGAAAAGCAAAACAAGGGCACCTCGGAGAGAACTACAACGTAATATACCTGAGCAAGAAGGAAGCGTGGCCATAGAGTCGGGAGCTGCTAGAGTGTGCAGTTTTGAAGCTCTGCATATTCTTCAGCTAACTAAACACACAAACACTGTTATCTCTCTACGAAAGAAGCATCTTTAGGAAGTTTAATGTCCAAACAGAGGAAGCAGAATATGGAAACGAAGTGGGAAGCGAAGAAAAATCTTTGATGTGCCTTTAAGAAGAGGGGAGCGTATCAGTACGGTTCCTTTGTTCTATAGTTTTTTAAAGGCACCGAACTGAAAGCTTTTTATTATTGTCTTTTGAGTTGGGATTTTAGTTTTCCAACAAACTCACACACAGTTCAATAACCATCCCAGTCTCTTCTCTGTACACGTTTCCTTCACTTTTTTCTTTTTTATTTTTAGTTATATATCCGTGAGAAATGTTTTTGATATGCTCTAGATAATGTTCTTGTATAGTACTATTTATAATATGTCATATTAATTATATAATTATTTATATCTTACAGAATATAATATTGCTTTACATAGTGATATAATATGAGAGGGTTGATGTAGCTAAGAATTTTTTAATCTTTGATTTCCAAGTGATAATAGCAGAATATGTAATGAAGGTATTGGAATATTACTGGCCAGAACTCTATGGCCACTCAAGAAAGTAGCATTAGAATTTAGAAAGGTTAAAGGCTTCCTTAAAGTAAACCCCATTAAAAGATGCCATTGAAAATGCTTGAAGTGAACCTATTAACCAATACTATTCTGTCAGCAAAAGAGAAAGCATTGATTGAACATCATAGACATAGGAGTATCAAATTGAAAAATAAATGGATTAGAAAACGATAATGTTATAATTGAATGAAATTGAAAGCCAATATAGGGGATAGATTAGAGTGCATAGCTTGTAATTGTATACATAGGCGGGTGGAGGGTGAAACGCTTATATAGATTTAATTTATATAGTTTATGTAAATTAAATTAATAAAAAATATTAATTTTATAATATATTAATTTTTTTTAAATCTAATTTACACATAAATGATAAATCTACACTTCTCTGCATGCTTCTCTCTGGGGTCTACTCCTATAGAGCTGTGAGCTCTTAGGTGTTCTGATCTGAGCTGTGTGACCAGCGAAGGGCGATAGAGACGAACATATATGAATAATTATAAGAATAATAAAAGGAAATATTAAGTAAATTTATTGAAATTAATTCAAGCGCAATATTATATAAATTAAAATAAAACTAACAATAAAAGCAAAACTTTTATATACATAAAATATTATTTTAAAAATTATATTTTTATATTTTTTCTAAATAAGAAGTTTAATAATTTTTTATTTATTAAATGAATAAAATATTAAAAATACTAAATACTTCTATTTTATTATTTTTGTTTTTTATTAAATATTAACAAATTTTAAAAAAATTTCCTTCAATTTATATGCGCATCATGAAAAAGGGTTGAGCTCCTGGGAAAGAGTGTATACATAGACTGATGGGATGGCGATGAGATTGAGGCCAAACAAAGTAAGGCCAAAGATAAATAAAATACATTTCTGTAAGGGGAAAAAAAAACACATTTCCGTAACGTGTATCTTGCCATTGTGATTACGTATTTATAATTTTTAATATATTAATAAAATTTTAATTATTTTATTAAAATAAATTTAAATCTTTATTATTAAAATTAACAAATAATAAATATTGAATAATTTATTAAGAATATTAACATTTTAAAAAATATCCTATCAACTTGCTTGCAATATACTATTATCTTGTACGCTAAATTTGTATATAGATTAAATTTTATATATTTAATTTTGAATGAATATAATTTTATAAATTTAATTTTAGTTAAAAATAAATTTAAATTAATTAATTTATATTTGATAAAAAGTATGTTTAATTTAAAAATAAAAAGTAATTATTTTAAATTAAATAATTTTTAAAGTAAGAATTACATTAAAAAAATAATAAAAATATTAAAATAAATAAAATAAAAATAAATAAAAATTCATTTAAATATCTAAGATTCAGTTTGGATAAGATAAATATTCACTCAAATACATCCAAACTATCTGACGTTTGCAGGATTCTAAATTACAAAAGAAGGGGCTAGCTAGGTAGGTTGAGTTAATTAAAATAAAAAGCTTTGGTTGAAAGGAACCTCTTCCCCTTGCGCTTTTGGCTATGGATAAACAAGCCAAGGCAGGAGCTGTGCAGTGCAGTGCAGTGAAGACAGAGAGGATGTGGCGTTTTGGGGCGCTGTTTCTGTTTTGATAGCAGAGCAGCGTGTGTCAGAACTCACAACACAGTAATGTGTATTTTACGTTAATGTTTGTGTGTATTTTTTTTTTTAAAGTGGGAGATTTATTTTAAAAATAAAATAAAGAATATTAATTATTAATAAAAATTAAAAATAATAAAATTTTATAATTTTATAATTTATTATATATATTATCATAATTTTAATTATTAATTTTTTTATTAATATTTTTTATTTTTTATTTTACTTTCCAAAATAAATCCATTGCTTTCTCAATGTTTGCAATTGGGACTGAGAAACCCCGAATTGGAAAGCATATGTGATGCATTTTATACGGCATTCGGACACTTCATGACGCATCTCTTCCTTCCTCTTCTTTTGTTTTCTGCTAATATTAGTCTTTCTTGTGCCGATTCTTTGAATTTCTTTCACGATGGACGTACTCATCTGTTTGTTTTTGGCACTACCCTTAGGTCACGTGACCTTTGGGGTCTTACTTATTAACTTGAGCAAGTTCTAGAATTTGAGAAACAAAAAAAAAAAATCACTTACCCAAGACTTGAGATTTGATTCTATGAGAAAGCAGTTTAGTGTCTGTGAGTTCAAAATTTGGAATAATTTAGGTATAATCACTTTAAACAGTTTTTAAGTTATCTATCGAGTTGTGAAGAAATAAAAACCAAGTAACATTTTCAAGAGAAAAATCGAAAGTCATTTACTTCACTACACCGGTTTAAAGATTGGATTTAGAATATTGGTCCACAATTAGTAAAAACAGATGCAGGAAGCACAAGTTTTTTAATGGTAATTGGCAAGTTTTTTTTTTTGCTTTTACTTCTGTTCTGGATTAATATAATGATAAATAATATAATATAATTAATATATTTTATTTTTATATAATATTTAAATAAAATACTTCATAACATAATATTCAATTAAAATAATTTTATTTAATTTTAATCATATAATAAATAAAAATTAAATTATTTTATTTTATATAATTTATATAATTAAAATTAAATAAAATTATTTTAATTAAATAAATTATTATTTAATATTTTATATAAATATAAATAATATTAATTATAATATAATATAATATAAAAGAAGTTTAAATAAATAGAAAATAGCCGTTGCAGGTTTGTTGTGTAGAATGATTATGCATAGAAGTGAGAATGGTTGTATTTATCCAAAACTTGTCAAGAATTTTTTTAACATGTTTTAATTAATTTATTTTATATTTAAAAAATTAGTTAAAATCCTCTCTTAAATAATTTAATTTTTTTAAAAAAAGTAGAATAAGTTAATTTTAAGGATGAGAAGAAATTAACATAAAGTCATAATTGTGACTCATTCAAAACTGGTTTCGCATCAATCCTGATCATCTGTGCAATACAGCAAAGAACTGTGGAGTGCAAGTACAGGGGCAACAGTGAGATATCAGAGCTCCGAATAAAGCCAAAAGAGAATTTTTAGTAAAAAAATAATAATAAAACGGATCAGATGTGGATTTTGCAGATGGGAATCATTTTCATCAACAAGCACGTCAAAGAACCTTCCAAGTTAAAATAAAATCCCCGCACTGCAAAAGCCAAAAGGTTCCGCTCCCTGCTTATGGTCCGTTGGTTCATTGAACTCCTCCATAATAAATCACGTTTTATCCTCACCTTAAACCCGAATCTCTAATCACTGATAGCAACTTTGATTTCTTGCTTTTTCTGATAACGTGTAATCCTGAGTCACCGTTTGGCCTTGGAGGGAAAGTTTTTACAAAGGAAGGTTCTATGAAAATAATATTTTTAAGATAAAATATAATTTATATTTTTAAAATTAATTTGATATTAAATTATTCTTTTAATTTTTTTTTGTTTTACGAAATTTTTTTTAAATTTTAATTTAATTTAAAAACATTAGTTTTTTATTAAATTAAACAAAAGTTAACATATAATTTTAAGTTATACTAAACTTTAAAAAAATTTAGTGAGATAAAAAAAATTTAAGAAGATAATTTGATATAAGAATAAATTTTAGGAATGTAAATTATATTTTATTTCATAAAATTTTTTAACTAAATCATCACATGGTGTGTACTTAGGTTACATAGTGTGCAAGTAAAGGTGATCTCCATTTCATTTAACTGTAAAATTAACATTTTCAAATCAAATCAAAATTCATGAGAGTTTAATAAAATAAAAAAAACTTTTAAAAAATAATTTAATATTAAAATAAATTTTAAATATATAAATTATATTTTTACCCATCTTTTTAAACATAAATATTTGTTGAGCTCTAATACTTTTATCCTTAACTTTACACCATTTTATATAAAAAAAAAATAAAAAGATATATATTAAAATGTGTATTTTTTTATTTTATCACTAAAAAAAGTATAGAAATATTGTAATGAAAATGATATGTAAAAAATATTATTATATTTAAAATACACCAAAAGAAAAAACAAAATAACTGATAAATTTATTAGTGGTTATTGGTTAATGCAATGAAATAACTAGCAAGAGGTTGTGCACTTTTATCAGCTTCAAATGGGAGAGGCTGGGTAAGATACTTATTTTTTTCTTTTTTTTTTTTTGGGAGTGGATTTGTTCCTCATCAAAAATTGATCTTAGGTGCGATGCCTTTTATGGCAACAGTTGTGGTAATTCGTGTCACCGCTGATTTTTTTTTTCTCAATTACATTCCATCCCTTCAATTATTTTTTTTGTTTGGTACGATACTAAACTTAATTTTTATTTGCATTTCGCTCCATTTGATCACATTGATCAATTCCTATCTTAACTTTGTTAATAAAATATTTCTTTTGATTTTAAACAATGATAGTTACCACTATAAATATGAAGTGTCGTATATGTTACTTAAAAATTTACTATATTGCTGCATGGTTTTTTTTTACTCTCAAAGCAATATCATTTCCCTATTTGCACTTGACTCTCTATTGATAGCTAATACTTCAAATTTGATGTCAATCTTCTACCATTTGATCATTTTCTTTATTTTTTGACTTTTATTTTTCAATTTTCAATATGCAATCTTTTTTTTTTCAGCATGAGTTTTTGTCTTCCTCTTCATGACTCCTCAACATAAAGCCATTGAAGCCAATTTAGGTTAGTATTTTTGTAGGACTCTTAAAATTTATCCAAAACAATGAAAAATAACCATTTACAAAAGTTAATAACAAATTAAACTCCATTACTTTATAGTAAGAGAGTATACTATAAAATTAAATCAATCACTAAATTAGGTTACTTATATGGTTAGGCACCTAGGCTTACATTAAATGAACCTGATGTTTAGGACAAATAATTTTCAAAATTAAAAATTGTTAATACAATTATATGAGTTAGTCATTCTGATCAAAGGCGATAAAGTGTAGATTTTAAATAAAAAATTAAGTTTCAAGTTTTTTCAGAAAACTTCATGAGAATAGAGTATAATTGTACTTTTTTCTCAACTTCAAAATTTATATGTACTTAAGAGATGTTAATTATGAAATTGGAATATTAAATCCATCTCAATAATGAAACTATGCTTTTATTTTTTGCTATAAATGAGAGAATCTGTACATTCTGTAGTATACATATTCATACACAGCAAGGCTAGAATCTCTCAGGACCACCGGTTATCATTTTCTTCCCTTTTTAGTATAAAAAGACCATATGAGGCAATCACGGACTTTTCACATCCAACATTGCTCACAGCCACACTACGCCACATAAACAACAAATTTTCTCCTATTCCTATATATCATGACTCGAAATATGACAGTTACCCTATTACAAACCACAAAATGAAAGAAAGAAGACGCTACCTGATTGATATATAATGGATAAATAAACTGCTGTGAAGTACAAGACAATGTGATTCCTCAAATTGAGGCGTTTTCTCCCATTCGACCATCAAGTCGATTGCGGGTTAGAACTTCCCTTGCTCGAGCACTCCTATGTTGAAGTCGCTGGTGTAGTGTCTCAGACATCTGGTTGAAAAATTCAGTGTCCCATCTACGAATCAATAAGGGGTCTTCTGCATAGCAGATATATATGGACGTAACTGCACTTTCCACCACAACCATTGCCACTCCGACCTGAAAGTTACATATGTCATGTCAGATGTACAGTTTTGATGATTTTCATAGAAAACATATAAGAGGAAAATGATAAACAAGGCATGCCATGCCATCATTAAGCTTTGTGATTTATGGCAAAGGCCCCAGGAATGAAGCAATTCTACTAATATAGTCCCATCGGTCAAAAGTCAAAACTGGTTTTATTCAAAACAATTCAGTGTTCCTCAGCAAAAACAGGTCCACAAGGCCAATTTCAGACAATAGGAAGTTCAGCAAGCAGCATGTAGCCCAAGCCCCAGGAATAAACTTTAAACAAGGAGATTGTAAAACTTACCAATACCATCCCCATCAGCATAGATGTGGACCCAATCATAATAACACTGTCTCTCCATTTAATCCATGCCCAAACACCAGAGCAAGTTCCAGTTATCAGCCCACCAAAAATGGTGCCCATTAGCAGTACAGCACCTGAACAATCATAAGCCACAAGTGCTTCAACTCCAGTTGACTGGAACAACTCCCAAGCATCTCTAGCGGAACGGTTAAAGCTTTTGCCATAAACAGCAATCTGTAACAAACATGACCACGAACAATGCTAAAGTAAGTTTCCCAGGAACCAATATCTTCAGCAAACCTCAACACAAGTTGCCCATATGTTATATTTCAACTAACGTAGAAAAACACACAACTGTTTCTAAAGATCAGAAGTTTATAACCCATCCAATGTTGGAATATCCCCCACACTGATCCATTTGGCACTATTTAAAGAAATGCAATACCCCTTCTGTTGCAAGGCCAAGAGGCAGAGCCTATGTTCTCCTAATCATTCTAATTTTTTTTCTGCTAATCCTATTAATGCATTGATTAAAAGAAGACACTCTGCTAGTGACACCAGCTTCCTTAGGAAGCACTTGATGCTGAGCTTGACCCCCAGTGAGTCTCAATACTCAGGTTTAGCTTATATTTTCCATCCATTCACCAGGCCTTAGGGTCTTCTTCGTAACCCAAAAAAAAAAAAATGTAAGACACCTGGCATCAGATCAAATATTAAAAGTTAAAACAATCGGGAGAAAAAACAATTAAAGACACACAATGAATCAATGAAAGAGTATATAATGACAAAATCCATATATCAAACTGTCAATAGTTGAAACCGAATATCACAGTGTGAACAACCCCTCCCTGGGCATTTTTACATCTTCCCTCTTTACAATGGCAGGAAGTCAAACTAAATGAAAATCAGCAATATCTCATATTTGATAGTCATGTAGAAGATGCAGTTTCTATAATATAGGGGACTGGTTACTGACATGGACACAGAAGTCTACCTGAACATAGGCATACTTGTTAAAGAAACGGACAAGAGTCTCCACAAGATGGAAGAGGAAATCAACACAGCAAAGCAAACACTCATTGTTGCCAATCTTTGACCGAAACCCCCGTATCTGAAAGATATATCAAAACTTTGACAAAAGAAAAGTCTCCATAAATAAAAGAAATGAACTTCAAACCAGTCACAAAAAGAAAATGGTTACCTCCCACCGAAGTGTCCTAATAGCAGCAGTAAATAATGAGCCGTAACAAATGCTGCCAAAAGATGTTGTTAAAGCATACTGTAGAGATTTCATTAAGGAGTTAGCAGGAATTGATGCTGACTCTCTACCACCATTGATAAGAACAAGAAAGACCATCCCAGACACTATGACATGTACAGTATTACAGAGTACTGCACCTGTCCAAAATAAGCTTACACAGAGAACCTGCATGCATGAATAGCAATATCAGTGTAATCAGATGACGAAAGCTCAAGTAGTCTGCTGCCATAACCAGTCCCAACAAGAACAGATAGAATGAAGAGCAAAACTTGCCAGCTCACCACAAGAAGCCACCAGCGTCCACCATCACCCATGCTTGAAGCCACAACACCAGCTGCTCCAAATGACCATAAGGCCATCCACAAAAGCACAACAAGCATAAATGCATATGCCACTCTCATAACCTCAGGAAGATTCCATACCATCTTCACAGCTTTTTGCAGAACCAACACTGTAAATGGAAGTCTAGAGAAGAAAAGAAGCCACCAGAAATCATCTAATAGACTCAATTAATTGTACAGCAAGCAAAAAAGAGGTGAGTGAAGAAAATCAACTGCAATAAGTATAATGACAGCACTCAGCTACCAAAAATTAGAAACTTGCAATATTAATCTGTCACTACATGAAAATATCCATGGTGTGAAATGTCTAACAAAATAGAACATACGTAAACAACTGTTTGTTTGCATTTTCAAGGAAGGAAGACTGTTGAAATTCTAGGACACAGAATAGCTGTGATATTGAGGTACAAAACACTGACCTAATACTTCTATCAATACTTAAGATTCGTGATCAAGTTACAAGTGTAGTACAACTAGAACAAGCCCAACCCAATAACACTCCAAACATAATAACAGCATTAAACATCAACTTTCTCGCCAATAGATCAACAAACTTTATGCAGCCAATCAGTAATAAGAAAACAACTTAAATCCAACATAAAAACATCTAAAGGCTAATTTCAGGCCAATACCTGTCTATGACCGATATCACATACAAGAACTGTAAAGCTGCTCCAATAGCAAATGCAACCCCCCAGAAAAACTGCTCAGTCCAGAAACACAAAACACTGATCACAGCAAGATAAGTGGTCAGGATGTGAACAGACACCTTCATCATTTGAGTGGCACGGGAACCCAACAACAACAACCAACTCCACCCAAGAACAGTCCCAACTCCACCAGCAACAGCATATAGCGGCCAGTAATCCTCCGTCAACCCGGCTTCATTCTCCGAAATCCGGGAGGTGTACTTATCAATGTTAAATCTGTTCTTTTTCTTAAACCTATTGAGGCCAAGAACCCCCATAAGAAATCCCAGGCCAATCAAATGGATTACAAATATTCCTAACCAGAAAACATCATGCCACCGCCGCGATTGCTCCATAGTCACGGCTTCCCTGGCATCAGCGGTTCTCTGACTCCGGGCTGCATTCTATCAAAACAAAGGCAATCGAATTCAGATACTCCGAATTCATTTTTCACTCTTCAACCGAATTGAAATTACCAGGTAGAACAAAATGAGTGAAAACAATGAAGAAGGAGAAGACTTTTGCCATCATAGGGTAATTGGGGTAGCCCAAATAGATCAAAGTCAGTGAAAATGATGACGAAAATGGAAACTTTTCCCCCACACCACTGGAAGTGAGTAATTGGGGTAGCCAGATTAACAAAATCAGTGAACACAATGAAACAGGGTGAATTCCACCCTCCCCATCAGACAGTACTTGGGCACCCAGACAAGCAAAATCAGTGAAAATAATGAAAACAGTGTGAATTTTTTGCCCCATTAGAAAGTAAATGGTTACCCAGGTAGAACAAAATCAATTAAAATAATGAAAAAAAAAACTTTCGCCATTAGAGGAAAGTTTTTGTCAAAAGAGTGACTGGGGGACCCAGATAGACAAAATCAGTAAAAATAATAATTTAAGAGAGAGAGAGAGAGAGAGAGATTGGAGTACCTGATCAGCAGTGGCCACGGAACCGAAATCGGAGGAGGAGGATGAGAAAGAGGGAGAATCCATCATAGGGAGCGATGGAGAAACATTGTAGAGTGTAGAGAGGGATCAATTTGGTAAGAAGGGTAGCAATGGGGAAAAAAAATGAAACACTGAAACTTGAGAGAAGAAGGTCAATGGTTGGCGGCTTATTAGGGTTTTGAATAATAGAGAAAGAGAATTTATTTGGCAAGAAGGTTCTTAAAATGGTGAGGAAACTGAAACCCAACGGCTAACAGAGAGAGAAACCAGTTTGGAATATTGATTGTTAAGCAGAGAAGATATTCCTGCGTGGTGATTTGCCAGTTGCCACACAGATTTAATAGTCCTTTTCGGTGGCCTTTTGGAGACCTATAGAGGGAAACGCCACGCGCCATGACTGTAGTTTAGGTTCTAACCTATGTTCTTGTCTTTCTGATATGGAAATGTTTGTCCGGAAAATAAATTGCTCCATTCTAAAAGTATTACATATATTATGTCTCCAAAAAAATTTACCAATTTACATATAAATTATTATATAATTTAAAATTTGATACAATAAAAATACATAAATTATAAAAAATATATTTTTTTAAAATTTTAAATCATTTATAAATAATTTTTAAATTTTTAAATTTATCTTAATTAATAATTAATTTTTATAATTTTTATAATTTAAATATTAATTATAATAATTTTAAATTTTAATAATTATTTATAAATGTCTTAAAATTTTAAAAATTTATATATTTTTTCAGTTATAAATTATATATTTGTAAAAAATACTTTTTTAAATTTTTTATTAATAATTTATTCACTTATATTTTGCTCACTTAAATACATCCTCCACTTTAAACATCCATTTTTTTTTTATATCAGTGCTATTAACTCGTCTTTTAACAAGTGATTGCTATGCCTACTAGTACTATTGAACTCGTAATTGTAGAATGTAAAGTAAAGATGCTCACAGAATCAAATTATAAAAATTTGTTTGTTGAGTGTTGACTGTAGAAGTTGTCAATGCCATAACAATTTTAGAGTTTCCGTCTTTTGTTTGAGATATTAGTATTTTAGTTAATTGTCAATTATTATTTGTTGTGAACTATATTTTATGAATAAGAAATATTTATTATGAATAATAATAATTAATAAATATTTAATAATTATTAAAGACACTTATATCTTTTGTTAATATGAATCAATAATATTTGTATAGAGTTTAATCCATTTAAATTATTCATAGACTTGATGTTTTATGATTGAAAAATATAATATTATGATCTTACTAATAAGACGTGATTTTTAAAAAATTAAATTATAATTCTTATAGTTATGTTAATAACTGGTAGGTAAAGAAACTTAATCTTGAAGTCTCTTGTTCTAATCATAACGAGAAGAAATTTATAAGAAAAAGCGAAAGCTCCTGTATAGGACTAGCATATGCATTAGTCATTATATAAAATATATAATTGATCGCAGCATAGAATTGGTCTTGGCCCTTATCCACCCTTATCTACTTGTCTCCATTACACTCCGTTTCCCATTTGAAAAGAATTGTTTAGGTTGGAATTTCACGCTACTGGAACCAGAAATTTGTTAGGAAATTTCTGCTAATCATGCCCAAATCCCATAAAGCAAATTATTGACTTGTTAGAATAATAATAATGCTACTGTTAACAACTTTAGCTGACGATTGTGAGAGAACAAGTATTCTTTATTTGATTAAGTTTTATGACTATGCTTGCAAATTTAACTACTACGCTTTTGCAAGCCAGGGAAGACCAAGTCTAGTATAAGGGCCAGGGCAATAGAAAAAGCTCGTTTTGGCATGTTTTTTCTTGCACTTCTAGGTCTTGAAAAGGATTTGGGGGTAAAGCCCAGAACTTTTCTACGAATGATGTTAGAATTGGTCATGTCAAAAAAAAAAAAAGGACATTAGAGTCGGTGAGAAACTTCAAAAGGAAACACACTGTGACCTCAATAAATGAAAAGATGCTTTGAGCCAGCCAGTTTCCACGTGAATATCCAGGAAAATGGGTGCAAAAGAGAAGCTTATAGCGTGCAAGTTTTGGCCAACGGCCGTGAAATGTTTAGAATTCATGTGATTTGAGAATTAATAACCCAATAATCTATTGTTGCCGTTCGTGGTGTGGGTAAGTATCTTGTCAAGGACAGGTAAGGTAAAAGTCAAATTAAACTGTAATATTTGTTAATGAATTTAAATAAAAAAAATTATATTCTAATTAATAATTATAACTTTTAGTTTAATAATAAATAGTCAACCTAACGAGTGATATTAGAATTAATGTCACAAGTCTCGAAAAGGCACATAAACTATAGGTGATAGGAAGGATATTGTTCCTAGAATGGACCCAATTAAACGGAGTTACACCCGAATTACCAATTATAAGTTTTTGCCCAGTGATAATAGCTTGCGAAATAAGCTCTCACACTCTCAAATTGATATAGCTTTTTAATTGGTTTTTTTAATGGTAACAAACATTGTACATACTGTCATAAGAATCCAAATATCTCACACAAAAAGTATCCATCTCATCTCACCGCACAACACAATACAATATTCAGAATTCCAATCACTCAGATTGAGACACAGTATACAAATCAAATTATGAACTCGCGAGCAGTCACTTTCTGTTTACAACGAGGGTCCCTGTCTCAGTGCGTGGATGGTCTTCATTTTCTTATTTTGTTTGACAGGAGGCTTGGGATTGGCCCAACACAACGAGAGAAGTTGTGGACTTTAGGCACTGCTTGTACTTTTGGGTGTTGCATCGTTCTGCGTGTGGCCCAAGTGAGAAGGAGGAAACATGAAGTCTTTTGTTTTCTATTGGTCAAATTTTAGCCCAACAAGTACTCCGGTGTTGCCCCCAAAAGAAATACTAGGGACTGTTTTATAGAATGGAAAAGATAGGAATAAAATAAAAGTGAAAATAAAATATTTTTGTTCTCTTATTTATTAAAAAAATTAGAAGAAAATATTTATTTTTTTTATTTTTTAAATACTCATTTTATTCTTATTCTCATTTTTACTCTTATTTTTATTTCATTCTATTATTTTTCATGATACCAAACATGAATAAAAAATTGACCTAGAAAGAATATGATCACCAAAACAAAATCAAGCAAAAAGTAAAAATAAAGAATAGAAAAGCTATAATATTGAAGTAATCAACTACTACCGGAATATCAAATTAATGTCATAGGGGCAAGCCTATGCTTGTTCATTTAAGCAAAACACACCATGGTGTGCATCAACGTCACGTAGCATAGGCCCGAACCAAATCCAACTATGCTCAAGAGTGTCTATCATTCATTAAAGCACTTGATATGCACATTTTTATCACTTAATACTATGACTCCAGTTAAAATTAGCCAGCAACCTATCTTTTAAATCTAGGTGGCAGCCAAATAAGGAGTTTTCTGAATGAAAAACAACTACCCGACTGTTTCATTCTTTCCCTAACTTGATCAGCTTCTTCCCATCTCCCAGCTTGTGAATATAAATATATTATAATTGTGTAATTTCTTGTATTTTTAGTCTCTGTCCCAAAAAAAAATTTCAGCACACCATAAACTAAATCCCATATAGCAAAGCAGCACAAACTACAGCACTTGCTCACTTGGCAATTTAGAAATGAATTATACCGCTTCTGAGAGTTTTTCAGCTTGATCAAAAACTTCCACAATTGCAAGAACACTACCCTCTTCATATTTCAAGGCAATTTCCTCGTCATTCTCACCCACAAATTAAGTCACCATTCTCCACGCATTAAATCTCTGTTCATTTGACTGAATAGACTCATAGAGCAATGACTTCCTAGTAAGACTCATTTTGGGAATAATCTCTAAAAATGACATTCCACATCACAGTGTTTGGTTCAGGAATTTGATTTGTCTGTTTTCGGTGGAGAAGGTGATGGGAAATGTGGAAGGAAGGAAGGAAGGAAGGAGGGAAGAAGAATACAAGAGTGGGGTCTCTTGTTTGTTTTCAAAGAGCTTTCCTACACTGCCACGATAATAGCAACACCAATTAGCCCCGACAGTTATATATATATATATATATATATATAAAGGTTTGGGTCTCACTTTATAAGTGAAGTCTGCCGTCGTGGAATCCACCACAATACACATGTTCCGATCAGCCCCGCTCTGAGATAAAAACTCACCTGAGCTCATCAGTGTTTCCAATTTTCAAATTATCCTAACAAATATATAGAAATTGGAAGTGCTCATTGCCAAATCAAATTGATTCAAATCAAAAAAATTGAATCAAAAAATTAAAAACTGAGCAAAATTAAAATCAATCATTTTTATTTGATTCTCTTTTATATAAATCGATTGATTAAGTTTAATTTTTTATTTTTATTTATAAAATCAAACTAAATTCATATAATTATATGTGTATACTTTTACAATTATATATGTATAGATGATTATATTTTAATTAATTATTATTATTTTTATAAAAAATTTTAGGTAAATTTATTGTTTATATTTATTTGATTATATTTTTATTAATATTTTTAGGTGAATTTGTTATTAATTAAATTGTAGAAAAAAAGTTTAATTAAATATGATTTTTTTTAAAAAAAATATTTGATTAAAAAATGATTGAACCAAACCGAACTAAATTAATTAAAAATAATTTAGTTCGCTTTTGTTATCTAAATAAAATAAAACCTATTCATAATGTAGGAAAACTTATTAATTTGATTCGAATGATTTTTTTTTTAAATCGAACAACATCAAATCATGAACACCCTTAATAAAAATATATTTGACATTTTAAGAAAAAAAATTTTGCAAAATTCTTTCAAAAGTAATATATTAAAGCTCACTATAAAAATCAACTCGATGTATGTTAATGCAAATTAATTCAACTAGTTGAGTAAATTTAAATAAAATTTTGTATTTTTCATGTGTAAAGGTAATAATGCCTCTTTAATTGATAATCTGAATGCTAATCCCTCGTAACTTGTTGGGTGGGCATTTTAAAGACAAAAAGATTGAAGTAAATGCATATCAACTAAGAGATCAGGATTCTCTTTTCACCAAAAACGAGATCAGGATTCTCTCCACTTCCAAGAGCATCCTATTCTGATCATGTTTTTCCTTTTTCTCTCTGATAATGATCTCGCATGTCTACCATTGGAAAAATAAAGGAGAAACAGAACCTCTGAAGAGGATGCATATCCATCAATTAAGAGTCTAAAGTCAGTGAAAAAACAATTTAAGATAAAAATAAAAACCACAAAGGTAATGTAAACTTTCTACAATAAATAATTTTGAATGATTCAGATAAACTTGATTTATTTCTTTTTTTATTTTAAAAATTGTGAAATTTATTATTATATTATTTTTTTTGCTACAAGGGAAGTATTAGTATTTCATGAGTACTAATATTTAATTCGAGAATGAGAGAGAATGTACAAATCGTGAGAAAACCTGTCACTCTCTAATAGATAGGAGAGTATGTTTTCTAAATTTTATATTCAAGCATCAATTTGTTGGCAATAATATATTAAGCATGCAAACAATTTTGACGTTTACATAATAAAAATAAATTGTATTTTTAAAAATAAAAATTATGATTCAATTTTTTAAAATTATATCTCATAAAAAGAATTATATTATTATTATTTTTAACATGAAAAAGATAAACTTATAATACAATTTAAATAAATTGAGTCTTAAAAAAATATTTATGATTCACAAAAATGAAAAGCATGCAAACATCTGAGATTATTAAAAAAAAATCAAAAGGCCCTATGATTGATATTATCGCATGGCAAGACATAAAGTGGAGTATTTTAAAAAATATAACTGTAAATGATAATTATAAATATGTACTTATATTTTATTAAAATTATATTATTAATTAATAAAAATCAACAATTATTAAGTCCAATTTTTATTCCATAAAACGTATCATGCATGCTGATGCAGCAACTAAACAACAAAATTGGAGTCTCAAACCAATATATTAGCTGACAACATGGTTGTCTTTTCCAAGACTGAAGCTTCCATTTGAGAGTAACATGAACAATTACTTGTCCAGCTATTTTACGTAATTTTTTTTATTATTTTACGTAATCCTATTTTCCCCTGCTTAATTAATTAATATATCCGAGAGCTGACTTTCACAAAAGAGACAAAGAAATTTGGATTTAAATTTTAAAATATTCCATTACCCATGACATATCTCCTCTCTTTCTATTGAAAGGTCAAAGATGGACGTATCTAGTTGTTGCTGTTTAATTGGCTCGCAGCAAAACCAAGGATCTTGGGTTTGCTGCTTCATGTGGTCATGGTTTAGCCTTAGGATTGCTATGAATTTATTAATTGGTTACATAATTATATTTATATTTGATGGATAAAAAAATTAATTTTAATTTATTATTAATATAAACAAATTTATATATTATTTAATTATATATTATTAAATTATTAAAAAATATTAAAATAATAATTATTTTAAAAATTAAAATATAATAATATATAATTAAATGATAATATAAAAAAATTATATTAATAATTGATAAAAATTAAATTTAAAAAATATATATATACATAACTAAATTTCAAGATGTATCTCAGAACAATTAATAGGCAATAAAGATATCCCTTATATATACAACAATAAAGTGCCTCATAGGTTATATATATAAACTATAAAGTACCTCGTTAATAATTAGATTACACATGTATATAAATTATAATGCGACTTTTTTTTATTATAAAAATATTATTTTTATATTTTAATTCCACATTTATTTTTATATATTTTTAGTAAATGATAATAAAAATAAATAAATTTAATTTTTTTAAATATTTTTTTATTATGAAAAGTGAGTATATAAAAAGAAGTATAAAAATTAAAGTATAAAAATAACATAATTATTTTGATTAGCATATATGAAGAGGTTATAAAATTAATGCTTAATTATATTCGAGGTCACTTTTTAAAAAAAAATAAAAGGAAATAACCTACGTTTGAACTTAGATTGTTAAATTTTAAGAAAATAAAGTGATAAATTAAATTCCAATCCCTAATTCGATCATTATTTTTTTTCCTGGTAATAAAATAAATTAGAGACCATCGAAAATGTGTAATTGGAAGGATCAATTTGTTTTTTGTTTGGTCTTTCCGATATATCAAATTGATAGTTTTACAAGTAATTAACATAAGGAGGAGCAAATGCACACATAAAGGCTCTTCAAGATGCGATCAGTTAAAAGGCCCAAAATATCAGTTAAAAACACATTATTGATTTAACATGATAGCTTGAAAACTACTCCTCCTCACCCCTCCACCCATGAAGAATCAACCAAAGGTGGTTTTCAGAGTCATGTTATTCACTGACAGTTCCTTGGCACTAAAAGCAAATTCTCATAGATAAATATGAATATGAAATGAAATATGGATCGTTATATATATATATATAATTATGAATTTACTTTCTTTAAAATGAGGGATTTATTTTAAAAGATAAGATAAGGAGTATTAATTGTTGATAATAAAATTAATTGTCGATATTATAATAAAATACAATCACACGTATAATAATTTATAAGATTATTAAAATTTATTTTTTTATTAATAACTAATACTTTTTATTTTATTTTCTAAAATAAACTTTCACTTTATATGAGTCAAATCTAAAATTTATTTACATGATATTACTTTTTAATTATAATTCGTCTAATGTATTTCAATGAATATTTGCATTATAAAAGAAACAAATATTATTTTGTTGCAACATAAAGGGAAAGGGCCAAAGAAAATATAAACAGATTAGGTTTTTATTTGCTTTAAAAATTTTTAAATGCCATTTTTTTTGTCATAAAATCTGTTAATCTAACAATCATGTCTTTGTTTTTTTTTCAATTCACACTAGAGTTAATAGGTTTGTTAAAAAAATATGTAGCTGATAAAATAAGCATCGTGTTACAATTAAGTTTAATTAAATTTTTGAAAAGAAAATGTAGCTAAATCAATAAAATATAAAAATGATAAAATATGTTTAAAAAATATATTAATTAACTATTAAAAATCAATAGATGAATTTTTTTTGGTTAAAACACTAATTTAGAAATTTATAACAGAAAGTAGCATCTTACAGCAGCGATCCTCATTCCTCAGCTCACATGAAAACTCCTTTCGAGTCTGTATGAATAGAAGAATTTTTTTTAAAAAAAAGAGAGGGTTGATTTTTTAATTTTAAATTAAAAATTATAAAATATTTATAAAAATAAAAATATTACTATATAATCTTTCATTTTATATTTTTATTTTAAAATTTTTTTAAATATAAATAATTTTGAATCAAAATAAAAAATTTATTCTTTTTTTTAAAATTCTTTTATCCAAACATACTTTAAAAATATGCTGTGATGGGGATTCGATCACCCCTAGATGCCATCTCCTACCCAACAGGGGCTTTCCAACGGGCTTTCTCAAGAAAGGAGCATCTTATTGTTGCGCTTTATCATGGTTGTCGAGAATAGGATCACGTGCTTTGAAGTCTGCTATAAACAATAGTAATTAAGAGTTTATTAAGATAAAAATAGCCCGGATTTAACTTTGCTTTAAAAAAGTGACAGCTATATTAGGTGAATTTTATTTTTAATGTTAAGAGTTTAAATTTTAAAATTTTTATTTTCAAGAAATGTTACTTAATCATTACTTACAACTTAAATAATTAATCTCATAATTATTCATGATTAAAGACAAAAAACTTTACTTTAAAAAAAGTTATAAATATTAATAAAAAAATAAAAAAATAAATTTTAATGATTTTATAATTTATTATATGAGAATTATTAACATCTTTTTATTAATTTTTATGTTAGTGAATATTAATAAGCTTCATCATTTTTATTTAGATAATATTGTCTTCTTTTTTTATTTTAAAAAATAAAAAATATAAGAATATTTTAAAAATTTTATTAATTTCTTCTTTTTAAATAATTATTCTTTTAACTTATTATTTTTTATTAATTTTTTTCAAATCGATTCATCTCTTTTTAATAAGTTAAGAAAAAATAATAATTAAAAAAATTAATAAAATATTTTAAATATCTTTAAATTTTTATTTTTAAAAATAAAAAAATAAAAATTATTATCAGATGAAAGAGTAAATCTTACAAACATTCACTATTATAAAAATTAATAAAAAAAGGTTAACACTTTTCTATATATACATATATTTTAACATAAACTTAACTGTTAAATTTTCAATCGTAAGTTATAAATTTTTTATAAAGTGAATTCCTGAAAGTCAAGTCCGTTACAATACCAACCAAACAAAATAGAGGCAGGAACCCACGCGCCAACACGCGCGCAAGGAGTATTTGTATTTGTTTGTCTCCTCTTCAATCTTCACAGACGAAGAGAGAAGCAGAGATTAGAGAACCCATTAAACAACACAGAGCACTCTCTATTCCATTGCTGCTTCTTCGTTTTCCTTCACCCAACATGAGCTCACTCGTTCAGGTACTTACCCTTTCAATCTCATAGTTCTATTTCTTTTTTTTCTTTACTCAATTTTTCGATTTGTTTCTTCTGTAATCCCGCCATTCCCTTTCTCTTTTTCATTAGGGTTTCACCAAGTCGCTGGCCATGACGGTGCTCTCCGAGATCGGGGATAAAACTTTTTTTGCAGCTGCGGTTAGTCTCTAGTTTAAGAAAAACTATGCTTTTTTTATTCCTCCCCATTTTTCTTTTACGTTAGTTGATGTTGTAGAGTTTGTTGCCGTTTACTTGTAAGCTGGAATCTGAAAAGCTTTGGGTAAAAGTTTGAAATTTTAAGCTCCTGGGCATTCCTTAGCCTCGGTGAGATTGTCTTATATTCGAAATTTAATTTGGTACATTAGCGACAGGAAAGATATAACTTATAAGAGCTATGTACTCCAGATTAATGGGTCGGATTCTGTGGGCCAACGTGTGTGGGTGATTTGTGTGATATTCTGGACTGGAACTATCTCAGATATAGCCTTGTTTGGCATAAGTCTTCAACTTTGTTTTATTTAAGTGAAATTTATTGTGGATTTGGAAATCCGTATTCGGTTGCAATACTCTGTCTGTTGCTTTTAAATAAAATTTTGTTCATTGCTCTACTAGCAAACATAAGTCGGAAGTGATGTTTCATGAAGTGAGCTTGAAATGTTCCCATGATGTTTATTACTTCATTGCATGGTTCCTGAGAAAGCTAAAAACTCTTGACTATTTGATGTCATGATGCTTATTTCAAGATACTGGCTATGCGACACCCCCGACGGCTTGTCTTATCAGGCTGCCTATCGTCTTTGATTGTAAGATTTCTTTTTTTTTTCTTCTATCCCTTATTTGCTTCGTTATCAACTTTTTAAAATCATGATAACTTGCTTATTATGTGATTTAGGTTTTTTAGTCTCATAGTTCCTAGAAAAATTTGAAAATTTTAGGTGATGACCATTCTCTCTGCTCTTGTCGGGTGGGCTGCTCCAAATCTGGTTAGTATTCTTTCTTGCTGGTGAAACTTCACAATTCTGGTCATTATTCTTAGATCCTTAAGAGGTGTTATCCTGCCACTAATCAGTATATTGAGATAAGATATTTTGATCGAATGGGTTAGAGAGGTGTTATGTAACTCTTGTTTAGATATATTATTCTTTCTTTTTCTTTGATATCTGCCTGTAGTGATCTTCATGTAATTCTGTAGATCTCTCGTAAATGGACTCATCACATTACAACAGTGTTATTCCTGGTGTTTGGACTATGGTCCTTGAAAGATGCAATATTTGAAGAAGGGTGATAATTTATTATCTCTCACATTTACTTGCTGATCCTCTTTTAATGAACATCAGTTTGCATTTGAATTGATACTTTTGTACTCGTGCTTAATGATTTCGCTGGACAGGGAGGCGGAAGAATTGGCTGAAGTTGAAGCAAAATTGGTTGGTTTTTTCACTTCTATTTGATTTCTTATTTTTAAGTCAAATTCTTTTATTTCTTTTTGACAGCACCCTTGTATTGTGATCAGGATGCAGATTGGAAGGCTAACAATGGAGCTAAAAAAGATAACAATAAGGTAAAACAATATCTATCTAATAATGTGTCATGTCTTCATCCCTTAATACCAAATTGTGAATTTCATGACTCCTGAGGGCATCATCAACAAGGTGAAAGTCTTTGTATAGAATGAAATTTTCTTCTTTCCTTCTGCATCTGATTGTAAGAGATATTGTGTTTATGTTGGTGCAGAAATACTTGGTCAGCTCCTCTCAATGCTGTATCCATACTAAAGTGATGCATGGTTATTTTTATGGGCTGGAATAAGAATTTTGCTACATATTTCCAATAAATAATTGATTGATTATATACAAAACAGAATTCTCATATGCTATATATTTGGTGTTCTAAGACTGAATATATACATTGTGTCCTCATACCCAGGTTGATGATGATGTGAAAAAGCATAAACGGCCATTTTTGACCCTGGTTTTCTCTCCCATTTTTTTAAAGGTAATTAATTAATATTATTACCATAGAGTATTTAATTGAACACTGAGCTAGGCTAAATCTGATCCCCTTTATGGCGTCCATTCTGCAGGCATTTTCTATAACTTTTTTTGGTGAATGGGGTGACAAGAGCCAGGTGAGCTAGTTAGAGATGATGCTTTTTTTTTTCTTCATAAGTTCCATGATTAGAGACTGCTTCATCACTTCACTAAGCATAACTTTGTTCTGTTTCAGCTCGCTACCATTGGTTTGGCTGCAGATGAGAACCCATTTGGCGTGGTTCTTGGAGGGATTCTGTAAGTTTTAACTATTAATTATTCTGTCTGTATTTTAGAGTCAACCTATTTCCTTGGAGATTTTGACTATTTTCCTTTGGTTGTCCATGATGGCATATGTTATTTCGATAATTTTTTGCTAGATTCTGCATACATCTTTGTGTATGCATACCTTGCAAATGTAATGGGTTTGTCTAAAAGCATAAATATGTATGTTTGATGTGCCACATGCCTAAGGTCCAGCAATTTCTAAGCAGAGGATGGTAATTTTTAATTATTTTTCACAGGGGACAAGCATTGTGCACCTCTGCTGCTGTTGTTGGAGGAAAGAGTTTAGCGTCTCAGATATCTGAAAAAATAGTAATAATTTTTATTCCTTTTTATTTACACTGCATGTAGAAGTTATGCCTCCTACTTTGGCTTTACAAACACGTGTTTTACAATGTGGCATGTCCATCTATTTTTTCCCACTTGGACTTCTGCTAACTCTTTTTTGTTATGGTCAGTATTCCTTTTCTTAAGAGTAAAACCCATTTTAGTCTCTCAAAGATACAGGGTACGTCAATTTGGTTTTTAAAATAAAATTGACATCAATTTAATCTCTCAATTATAAAAAGTGACATCAAAATAATTCTAATGTTAAGAACCTTGATAACATTGTTAATGAACCTTTGATAGATGTACCGAATTGATGTAATTTTCTATAATTAAAGGATTAAATAAATGTCACTTTCTATAATTAAGAGATTAAATTGATATCAACTTTATTTGAAGTATCAAATTAATGTCACTTCATATTAGTTAGGGACTAAATTGATGTTAACTCCCTTTAGAGAACTAAATTGATGTCACATATATCTTTGGGGGAATTAAAATGGGTATTTACTCTTTTCTTAAAAAGTCCTCATACATCAAGTTTAAATAATTTCAAAATTCTTCAAAATTAGTTTTAGACTACCAGGAACGACGAGCAGGTAGAAAAGTTTTTGGGATGTAGTGTGGAAATCTGATTTACCATATTACTGGTATAATATTAAGCTGAGCATTTATGTCATCTAAATGTTGTATTTTATACTTCGCAGGTTGCACTCTCAGGTGGAATTCTTTTCATTGTTTTCGGTATCCAATCGTACCTTTCTCCGGTTGAATAATGAAGACTATGCTATTGGTTTGTGACTATTCTTAATGATTGTGCAAGAAATGTTTAGGAAATAGACTTGTTGTAGTGGTTGGCTGCAAAAAGAGTTCAGATTCTTGCCTTAGCCACGCTGGGTGAAAGATTTCATTTCTTTTCACCCCTTTAAAGAATGGCTCGAAAGAACCTGAACTAGGACCAATTTCAACATATCAAGTTCAATGGATTATTCTTTCTAATCATGTACCCACACTTTATCCCTCTATCTTCCTCCCTCCATCTGTTTAATGCATGCATAAATTCGAAAGCTTTCTTTGACGGAGGAATAAAAGGACCTGTTTGGAAACATAAAGTTGAAATGAAACAAGAGGGGTTGTTTGGGGGGGGTTTTGAAAAGCCGTTGCTTCATTGGGTTAAAAATGAGATTGGCAGGAGCCATAAAAAATGCCTAGTCATAATGCGTTGTCTTCTGCGAAGGGTAATTCACGTTTATGTTGAAAGCGTCTTTGACAAGGCTGATCTTTAGTTTAACATCGCTTCTCCGTGTAGTGTCAACTGTCAAAGGGTTCTATTGTAACATGTCTTGGTTGAATCCCCGTTATTTCACCTATTACAAGCTTTAAATCCAAGTATTTTCCCCCTCAATTTTATTTGTTATGGTACTCTGACTAAACATAAAGGGGAAAGAAAAAGGAAACAAAACTTGCTGTAGACAACAAGTCATTGACTTGAAAAAATCTCCAAGCTCCTGGACACCTGGTGAAAGGTTTCCGTGTATGGAACAACATAACTAAAATGCATAATTTAAATTTGGTTCAAAAGTTTATGCAATTGTATGAGAGCTCTAGTGATTGAAGAAGTTTCTAAACTGATGAACATTGGTTGGCTCAAGTGGACTAAAGAAAAACAAAAATCACAGGGTGGAACCAAACCAACGCCGGTGGTTCTATTTGGTCGGTTTCATAAGATTTAGTTTGGTTTTCAAAAATTGATGACCGGTGGAGATTCATTTTATTTTAAGCTTGAATCTCAAACCGAACCAAACAAGGTCACGAAGACCCCACCCGAATCGATGCAAAAGTTGTGCCATTCTTTATTCAAAATCACAACTATCCCTTGTCTTAATCATAAGATGACTGTAAGTTTTATACAAGATATGTACCGTATAAAAACATTATCATATAATTTTAAAAAATATATAAATAATAAATTAAAAAATATATATAAATAATAAATTAAAAATAATAAGCCTACTATAAATTTATGTATAATGTATAAAAAAATCTATAAAAAAATGTCATACATATAAGTACGTATATTTAAAATATATATCATAATAAAAAATAATATTTATAGAACTTAACATAATATTCATAAAAAAAATATATTACATAAAACTTGATACATTTACAAATCAAATTGTTATCTATTAATGATTTTATGATGAAATATCTATATTTTTTATTTTATTTTATATGTAAAATAATAAAAAAATATATTCATTCAGTATAAATTAAACTAAATGTTCAAAATTTTAAATATTACAATAAAATTTTAATTTTTCTGATGATAAATAAAATTTTAATTTAGCTTTATTAAATGAATGTGTTATTATTTTTTTTCTATATATAAATTTGAATAAAAATAAAAATAATATTTCATCATAAAATATTTATGAACTAACTACTCAATTAATGAATTAATTAAATATTACAAAATTTAATTTATATTATTTTTTATAAATACAATATATATATATATATATATATATATATATATTTCAATTTATTATAAAAATAATATATATTTAAATTCTATATAAAAAATATGCGAGAAAGTAAACAAATAAAAAATATAATTTTTGTGCATAATCATTGAATTTTACATAAATATATTGAAACAAATATTTAGAATTGATTATAATTTCAAATTTTGAATTTATAATATTTATTACTTATAATCTATTTTACTAATGTAATCATAGTAAAATATATTTAAAGAAATATTAAAAATTGATTATAATTTTAAATTCGTTTGGTTTCTCTACACTTCCATGAGGGTAACTTATGTACACCTACTAATATTTCCAATCTTGACTTTCAATAGCATTAAACCCATGGGAGATTTCAATTGAAGCCTGAAATCAGCATCCACCACTTGCAGGTTCAATTGAACTCAGTAGCCCATTGCCTCTTAGTTGCATGCAGTGTTCTTCAGCATCAGCTTGGGCACAGATGATAACCACTGACAATCAATTGTAGTGCGCTTCTTGCAGGATATTAACTGCATTATCAAGGGTCATCCGGGGGATGATCTTCACTCAGTACTTGTACCACATATTCTCGTTTATTGTAGTTGTCATTGTGCAATATTACACGATGTGGTGGCGCTGCTTTCCGTGATTTCCTGCACTTCTTAGAAAAAGCCAGAATCAAACCTTTTCTTTCTTTCGATGACCAAAACCCCCCAAAAAAAAAAGCCTTTTCTTTCTTTCATTTTATTCTGCAAAGAAAGATATAGTTAAATATCCATATACAATATCCCAGAAAAAGAACCAATCAGCATGACTGAACAACACAGCATGTGAAGCACTATCATGGAACTAGTTTCTTTTCATAAGGAAGTTTAAGGCATAAACATCCATTCATATTTTCTAAATGGCAATCCAAATTATTTTGAGGAACAAGGGGAAAAAGAAGAAAAAAATAGGTTGAATACAATCTAATGCCATCTCCATTCTTCCACAAGATACTTTTACCAGCATTTAGAATGGCTTTTACTGCAACTGATCACATCCTTAATTCTTATTATCAATAATAGGGACACCATTGACCGGATTCTCAACAATTTCACATTGTTCAGAGGTTTCTTCAAATATTGAATGGTTTCTATATTTAGACATTGTAATGAGAATCTCCTTATTATTGTATTTACAAAAGTATAGTTGGAAATGAATTTTGCCCAATTAGAAAATTTTAATTTGAAGATCCCCGTCAACTTCTGCTTACCTCAAATCAAATTCAGATTCACGGGCAGGAGTGCCTTTTTCAATAACTGGCTTTTCCAGCAGCCCTCCCCCTTTACCTGGTCCAGTAGCTAATGCAGCCATGGGAACACGGAGATTGGAGTATTGTCCTCTACGAAGAGAATATTTGTCCCCTGTAGTGCAAATCTTAAGTATAATTGAAGCACTTAACCATTTACATAGGATGGACAAGGCTTTTTAGGCACCAGCATATTTCTAATCACAAAATAAATTAAATGTGAAACAAATGAGATATTATATAAACAGAAAAACTAAATAAGTTATTAACTGCACATGGAGAACTTATTAGGAATGAATATCTAAAGCCAACATGAAATATGCACAAATAAGAAGAAATACAGGAATTTCCACATGCACACACACGAAAACAAAAGAAAAAGAAAATAGATTGGCATCTTGATAAGATGAATAAAAAGCATGAAAGTTTCCAAAAGGGAATGAAAATAAAGACAACAATCAATCAATCCAAAAAAAAAAAATGACAATGATCAAATATAAATCCAAAGGCAAGCAGAGAAACAGATTAAAAAAAAAAAACTGTGTACATTTCATAGATCAGGCTGTAGCCAACTGAGATTAGCATAAAAGCCGGCTAGTTTAATGCCATTCAATTAACTTCCACAGGATTCAATCTCCACAAAATCCATTATTTGATCAACACCACTTTCTCTTTTCAACTTGCATAGCCATGTCCCAAATGAAACTAATGCTGATTACTACTCCATCTAATGGTTCATGTTTCTTGTAAGTTCTAATTGAACAATAACATAATGACATAATGATATGAGTTTTGAGCAATATTGGATAAGATTGCCACTAATATCCAACAATTAAGTAGAATTAAAGTGAACAGGTAATACATAAGTTACTGAAGGTCCCTTTCAGTATATAGCCCATTCTATGCAAGACAACTTAAAAATGAGATTGAATTACAAATGAACATTAAAAAAATTACAATCCAGAAGATCTAGCTTAAAAATGCTGTTTAGGAGTTCATCTTTGCAAAGGGAGGATCAAAAACATCACATTACAAACATTACTAAACCCCATGCCCATCAATTTCAAGAAACCATTAACATTACTCTTTTGCTTGGCAGGATTCATCTAAGTGAAACCTACACATAGCCACCAGCACAGGCCACTTGTTCATAGATATACCAATATAATTTTCATAGATATGCCAATTTGATGTTCATAGATATACCTAATAAATTAATAATACACTGGAAACCGCACAAAATCACCAGAAACTTGATTTCATTCCCTACAGTACCAGACGGGAAGTTCTGTCAATTTTTCCATTGTAGCAGGAATTAAGTCAATCATAGTCCCAAACTTTGGGAACTGGCTTACTTCTAGTTCAGTAGGGATATACTTTTCTATAGGTTTATTCACTTAACCAAATTCTAGAAAAATAGAATAAAGAAAAGGGGTTCAAATAAATACATGTAACCGTACTTCCAGCAAGGGAAGAAAATGAGGTAAATGGAGAGATAGAAGTAAGTCAAGCAAACAATGTTAACCCAATTCCCAAAGATTATGACTTTATCCCTCTATCTTCTGGGATGATATTGATATTTGATAGGATAGGAGAGCTCAGAACATCGAAAACACTATTATTAATGAATTGCAGCTTCTCAAGTACTTATGATTGCTAAAAAAATTCACACCAGGCAATTAATTCAACACGAATTATAAAAAGAATTAATTCTGGGAAGAACGTTTTAGAAGAAGAAAATGAAATTCTCAGAGTAATAACAAAAACCACCAGGAGTGATTTTCCCTAACACCGGAAACTTAAGCACGTATAAGTTTATTTCTTCATAAAGAAAGAAAATTTACATAAGAAACTTCCCAGGAATCGTTATAATCAAAGATTGGTGCTCAAAAAGTTGAAGAATACACTCCGTTTAACGGACAAAGGATCGAGTTTTCACAGAAGAAAGCCATGAAATTGGAAACGAAGCAAGAAGTGAAGGAAACACCTGGTTTAGGGTTGAAGACGTTGTTGGGATAGAGAGCCAGTCTCCCCCACATCGCACTCTCCATCTCCCTCTGTGCTTCTGCGTTCTCATTCTCATCTCCTTGTTTTTTTTGGGTATAAAATGGGGAAAAATAAAATACCAGCATTTAAAAATAAAAAATGAGTATACGTAATGCTATCATCAAAATATCTAACTGAAAGTCGTTTGATGTGAGAAATTGATAAAAAAAAAAATTATATAAAACATCCACATTTTTAAGGTAATGCCAAATTGACATAAAAAAAATTCCTCACGATTTTACATTCAGAAATTAACTTTCTTAAAACATTATTGTAAATAATGTAAACAAAATTAGTCGAATATATTATCACGTTGTTAACCACTATAAGTTTTTGATATATTTATGGAGAATAACGAATTAACTGATAAATAATTTATTTATTATAGATTTTGATTTGGATGTACTTGATCTTAAACAAATCAAAATTTATAACCATACACAAGTATACAGAATGTAAATTGTAACTATATTCTAATGAAATAGTTATTTAAAAGTAGTGATAATATACACATTGTTATACACTAATAATAAATACCAATACTAACTCTAAATGAATTAGAAAAGTGTTATTTTTTTTGTTACAAAAAAAATTATGACTTGGCGTGGGAAAGGAAAGAATAAGTGTCATCACTTTCTCATACCAATACTAGTAAGTGTTGGTTTAGAATTTATTTATTTTAATCAATCCATAAGAATTTGAGCAATATATCAATATGTCAATGTCTAATTTATTTCTCTTCCATAGTTTTTAGTCACCTATTTCTAATGACACTTAGACATGAAACGAAACCTCCAATTAAAGTATTTAATAATCATTAAAATGTAAGAAAAGTGCTTAAATATTAACCATTAAAGTATTTCATAAATATTACATCACAAAACTTAATTGAAAAAATACAAAAAAAAAATCCTAATAAAATATTTATCATAAAAAATAATATGTTGCACAAAATTATCATATTTATTTATTTATTATCTATATCTTTATTATATATATTTTTTAATAATTTTCTCACTAAATTTGTGGGTCCTTTTCTCTCTAGCTTCAATGCGTGCAAGAAGCATTTACATAGGCTTGTGAATTTTGTGGCTGTGTATGGAACTTAGTCATTTTTGTATAGACTAGATTCATAGTGGAATTCTGAACGGTATATCCAATTGACCATCTTGATTCTTGCAGACGAAGCAGCGAACTATGACCTCTTCATTCGCACTAACTTGAAAATTCAAGTGGTGAAGTATAGCTAGCTTCACCTTTCAGAGGCAGAATCTAGCTGCATTCCCTCCTTTTCTTCGCTCAACAATTCACTTTCCTTAAACTTCTTTTGCTTCTAAGCACTAAGCTCCAATTCCAGGTGCTTTTGTCAAATTTGAATTGGTCTCCCTTTACTTTGAACAAGAACAATTTTAACTTTCGAAACATTCTTAAGAAATCTAGTTAAGAACATATTAATATATCACATCATTCAAGTTCAGCACCTCACTATCGCTCCTAGGTTACCTCTTCATCCAAACTTAAATACATTGATGAACCGTACTTATATTTATTCATCTAATTGAATGTCTGAATCAGCAAATCCAATTCATTCAAAAGATAACATGTGACAAAAGATTATTTCAATAAAATACAAGAAATTCAAGAAAGGAAAACATCACTCTGAAGTGGCTTGAGTTTTATGGATTTTCATAGTTTATTTCTCTTACTCCATATAAAAAAGTCTTAGAGCATATTTAAAAGAAATTAAATTTTATAAAATAATTATTTTTTATTAATTTTTTTAAAAAAATTTAATTATAAATTATTTTAATCATAAAATAAATTAATTTAAATATACAGGAAATATTTGAGCTTTTGCCAGTTACACTTTTTTTTTTTCCCACTTTTGTGAGTTTATTGAGATTTTTATATATAAGAAAAAGAAAAGTTGTGCGAACAAGATTTTGCAATTGGAAGGTGCGTGAACGCAAGCCCTCTCTCCATCGCTCGCACCAAACAATGTGTGGTCCACGGCCCCCACGTGGTTGATTCTCACCAATTGTCTAACTTCGTCCGTTCCCCTCCAATCCCAATTCCCACACCAGAGGAGATACCTTGGAATCTTCTCTCCCTCTTTCTCTTCTCTTGTTTCTTTCTTTCTTCTTCTTCTTCTTCTTCTTCTTCTGCAATAACTCTCCAACACACGCACACCCAACAATGAGAGCGCTCAATTCGCATTTCGTGCTCATCGATCTGCACTGCTCATGGCACTCGGCCCACCATGTTCCCACCTCAACTTTCGCATACCTCAAAAACTCCAACTTGATTTCCACACTCTCTTCGTCATTTCGTCGAACAGGGCGCTCGGGCAGGGGAATCCCGTCCTCCAAGTCCTCTTTCGTGTCGGTTCCATCCCCAGAAATCCGGCGGCCCTCTGATCGCTTCTCTTCCGGAAATGGGTCGTCGCCGTGTTCTCAAAACCTGCCTTCCACTTCGCGACCCGAGGCTGCTTCCGAACTCGAGCTGTTTCTGGAACTACTCCCTTTGAAGATGAGGAGGGAGCTGTATCGCCATGAGGAGATTGGAGGGCTGATAGAGGTTGTGATGGATTT
Source organism: Castanospermum australe (assembly GCA_019955255.1). Taxonomy (NCBI): domain Eukaryota; kingdom Viridiplantae; phylum Streptophyta; class Magnoliopsida; order Fabales; family Fabaceae; genus Castanospermum; species Castanospermum australe. The sequence continues at coordinate 744,708 of NSJW01000935.1, forward strand.
GGGTAGGAAGCCCCTTGCGAGGTTTCCTTCGGGTGATTGGGTGATCTCGGAACAGCCCATAAAGATTGAAGATTTACGGCACGCGATATCGAAGGTAAGTAAACATGTTGTGTGGTCGAGCATTTTCTCAAAACCTTTGGAGCCCAATTTACTTTACGAGCTTGATTTTGGTCTTTTGAAAATCTTCTTTAAGGTTTGATGGAGCCACTTTCAATTTGTTTATTATTTCAACTGGAATATGTAAGCCATTTATCTGCTCCGTGATTTATTTATTGGGAAATGATTGCTGCTTAAACTGAGCGAGGATTGGTGAAGAATTTGAGCCAGAAAAAGTTACGGTGGGGTCCAAAGGGTTACGGAGAAGGTTGTGAGGCGTGTGAAAGAAAATTTGTCTTTGTAGTTAAGACTAGGAAGAACTTTTTTTTTTTTTTCTGTCACACATAATACATGGTCAAACTTGGCCCTTTGTCTCACTGTTAGTGCTAATGACTGATGGCTTCCTATATAATTACTGTAGTAGAAGATCTTTTCTATGTCTATGGTGTTGGAACTATGAAAAGAAGCAAAGATTCATTGAATTTTTATGTGTATCATTGTCTGTGATGTTGGAACTAAAAAATAAGTTGAGGTTCATTGAATTTTTATGCGAAGTTGCTTCATTATTTTAGGTTGGTGAGTTTTCTGATGACAACCGATCCGGTATTGATAGCTCTTTACATCGTATAAGTGCAATTCGGAATCGTAAACTGCAAATCATTGGCCTTACTTGCCGGGTGGGTCGAGCTGTAAGTGGTAGTGCTGAAATCATACGTGATTTGGTTGAGGATGGAGGTTCTATCTTGGTGATAGGACCTCCTGGAGTCGGTAAAACAACCTTAATCAGGTAAACCTTATCAATATCTGAATAGATTTTATGTATCTCTACTTGTATATGGAAGTGGTTTATTTTGCAAATGCCCATGGAAAATGGAAGTTTGTTGTTTTTTCTTTCCTCACTTTCTTTTCTTCTCATGCTTCTCTGCAAATGCCTCAAAAGCAAAGCATCCCTTACCAGTCCATGATTGTTCATGTTTTCCTATCAGTTTTAATTTTATGCATTCGTTACTGTAGACACCAAAAAAATGTGTTTTCAAGTTCTATGAATGTCAAAATAGGTCAAATGGCTTAATTCTAATTAATCTACAAAAGTTTATATAGACATCTTTAGCTTTTTTTTTAATTTTTTTTTATTGAGTGCCTTTTATTAAGTATGCATGTCTGAAGAAGCTTTGTTTGTGCAGAGAGATTGCTAGGATGCTGGCAGATGAGTTCATGAAGCGTGTTGTAATAGTGGATACATCCAATGAAATTGGAGGTGATGGAGATGTTCCTCATGCAGGCATTGGTAGGGCAAGGAGGATGCAAGTACCAAACGTAAATATGCAGCATAATGTTCGTTCTAATCTCAGTCATCTGGCTTAATTGATTTCTTCGTCTTTATAGAAAAAAGTTGTGATAATTTGCTCCCTTCTGTGACACCAAAAATCTTTATGCAGGTTATGATTGAAGCAGTTGAAAATCATATGCCTGAAACCATTATAATTGATGAAATTGGAACAGAGCTGGAAGCATTAGCAGCCAGTACCATTGCTCAAAGAGGAGTTCAATTGGTTGGAACAGCACATGGAATGACCATTGAAAACATAATAAAAAATCCTTCTCTACAGATCCTTGTTGGTGGCATAGAGGTGTAAAGTTGCTCTTTTTATTTGACTTTTAGTTTTATGATTTATAATGATTAATTAAATATAATTATCTGTTCCTGTCCCTCCCTCTTTCAGAGAGTGAATCAATCTAAAATTTCAGTAGCATATACAAATGGCATGTGTATAATGCCTTTAGTAATGTTTATTGAACATTCATTTGAATAGAGTGTAACCCTTGGGGATGAGGAAGCCAGGAAAAGAAAAGTGCAGAAGACAATTCTTGAAAGGAAAGGACCTCCTACATTTACATGTGCTGTTGAGATGATATCTAAAACTGAATGCCGTGTTCATCATAGATTAGATGCAACTGTGGATGCTATTTTGGCAGGTCTTCCTCATCTTCTATGATGGAATATCTTAATTAATACCTAACTGATATGGTATTTGCATAGTTATTTAGCTTTTGAAATTTAATTAGAAATTATCCTCCTGCATTACAGGGAAACCTCCATTATTTGAAATCCGTCAATGGGATGATTTTGCCAATGATTTGGTGAAGTATGCTCCAACACCTGAAAAAAATCACGGAGAAACAGCTGATTTAACTGAGAATAATATCAGAGACTCTGATGAGGATGATATAGACCGTCCTCCTACTTGGTCTGAGAAATGGAGCACTAGTGGAACTGTGATCAAGAGGAGTTCACCAATGCAAGTGTATACTTACAAGGTAAGTTATTGTAGAGGTTGCATGTGCTAGGAACTTTTCTTGATGCTTTTTTTTTTTTTTTTTTTCCAAATTGAGCAATATTTTCACTTTTCATGTTGGATGAGTTTAGATCCTCGAAGCTGATCTACTACAAGTAGCAAAGGTGATGGGGCTTGAAGATGTAATAGATGTAACTGATGACATTGGAGCTGCTGATGCAATTCTAGCATCCAGTTCTGAGATACGGCAGAATCAATGGATCCGCAGTGTGGCAAAATTCCACCAGTTACCTGTATTTGTTATCAAGGTACCCTCTTGCTGTCTCTTTAGCTGTTACTTGATTATTTCAGTGTATGCTCTTTTTTGTCCTATAATGAATTTGTTTCTTGCAGTCGAATACCATGGCACAAATGGTCAAGGCAGTACGTATGATCATTGGGCTAGAATCATTTGGCCCTACATCAAAGAAGCCATTGAATGACTCTCTGAATATTGAAATTGAGGGTGATGAACCGAAACGAAAACCATCTCTGGAAGAGATTGATGCCCTGGAGGTACAAGCCCTTACCATTTATTTAATTAGTATCTGATTTCTCTTCTTGAAGTTTTATTTTCTATATGCAATTATTGATTATGCTGTGTACTATGCAAACTAACATCCTGAGGTATTGACTAATTTATAAAGGCATGATAGCAATATTAGCAGGTTTTGTAATATGATTAAATCATGGTATGATATATAATCTAATACTATCACAAAATAAACCTTGCATGTCTTTATATGTGGGATTCAACCTAGCTTAGAATCTGATTTAGGAGAGTTGTACTTTCTGTTGGTTTTCTTGTTAGACACCCAAAATACAGCCGAAACTACTTTTTGCTTCTATATTGAATATAAGAAAAATCTATGGCTGCTCAGTTTGCTTTCTAATTGAAAACTGCAGCCACTTTCATGATCACTGGAAGGAATTTAATTTGTCTTCAGTTACATATATGAGCTGGAGCTAAACTAGTTTACTGAGTAACATTTTATTTACGTTTGTTTCACTAATTGTAATGAACATTAATATTTACTCCTGCAAGTAGCTTACCAGCTATTCTGCCCAAAATTCTCCTTCAGCTAGTATAGGAACCTTGTAATTCTATATACTTAATTGTAAAAAAATGAAAAAGAAAAAAAAAAGAATTGAATTCTTTTGTTAATTTAACTTTTGGACCTGTAGGAGTTGCCGAGTCAGTACCATAGCGGTGTCATCCACTGGTGCATTATTTAAGTTTATCAGGGTCAACCATAACTGGGGGTGGAGGTCAAATCTGAATATACATGGAAGTGTATTTAATAAATGAGCATATGTGATAGAAACCTGATACTGAATATTCTGATATTATTGAATATTCACAAGAAACTCCTCTGGTTACTGATCTCACTGAGAAATCAGTATCCAAGAAGCCATTACACCCAGAAAGGAACAGCTCAGAAACAGAAAAGGAGAAGAAAAGAAAAATACACCACTGGTCATTCGAGAGACCTGGAACCTCCTACCCAAAAGGGTCCCAAAGCCTTAGTCACAAAATGGCTTATCCCCCTTTTCCCCTCTCCCCTTTCCTTTTTATAACAGAAAGTGCTCTCAGCCTTCTCCCTATTCCCACGTGTGCAGCTGTTCCTCCTGCCCAGTCACATTTTCTCCCCTATAATTGAGAGTTGATTCCCTATTATGCAACCCTCTCTCCCTAGTGTACACCCTAGTAAAGGGTGGATGCCTATCAATATGACAATGTATTACACTAGCACTGAGTTGATTTTAAAGTCTGTGGTGTTCTTTCTGTGCTTATCTGATTATGCCTTCTAGAAACATTGACCTTTTCTTCTATGCACACCTTAGCAATTGAATTAGTTCTTTTGAATGGGAAATAGGTTCCCTCGTAGAGCCATCTGTGCATAGTTATTTGTGTTGTTTCTTCACTAATGTTTTCCAAACTATATTGTTTAGTATTATATGCAATCTCTTCAATTTCGAATTTATTTTAAATTTTCTTCTACTTTCTGGCAGGAGGTCCGACTTGCAATAGAGTACATTGTGATTCCTGGTGGAGAGCCTGTAGAACTTCTTCCCAGACGTTCTGAAATAATTGCTCGGCAGCTTGAACTAGTGAAAAGCTATCAGTTGGCTGCTGAAAAGTCAGGTACTGAACAGAACCCCAGGTTGCAGATTCTTCCCTTGAGGCTAAATGCAAAAAGCCCCACTAAATCTAGTTCTGCTTCCCACAAGAAAACAAGCCCTACCTCAGTGTCTGGTGGTGGCAATGGTACCAGTGTCACCAGGCTTCCTCTTTTGCCCGAATAATTCAAAAATTTCTCCAATTCTAACATATTTCACTCCCTTGTTCGTACATGTAACATGTACAGTCATGTAAATAATTCATCCACAAAAATGTAATTATTTACTTGTCAAATGTAATGCAATTTATATCAGTTTTCAAAACGATGAGATGTTGAAGTATATAGCTGGAGAGTTTTAACCAAAATGTATAGCTAGAGAGTCAAGCAGACACTTAAGCATTAAAAATATTTTTAAAAATAAATAGTGAAAGTAGAAAACTGAAGAGACCTATTTATAATGGTCCAGAGTTATAACCATACCAATGTCGGGTTTGAATTATGGAGTTGCTACTTTAGAAAAGGCTTTATAATTTTTTTTGAAATTGCATGAACAATTGTTGACACAATTTTCTTCACCCAAAAAAGAAAAAATCAGTGATGAGTGTGTTGTGTTTCGGCCAAATGGGCCCTTTTTTCTTATTTGGTCGAAAGGGAATTTAATTACTTAAAATAGAACATTACATGATAGTCAGAGTTGAATTCATTTTCCTTTTCTTTCTAAGTCAATCATATCTGAATTCCAAAACAGTATAGCTTGTATTTAAACCGGGATCAGGTTAGTTAAATATGCACGCAATCATATTTGTTCTATATCTTCCATGAGAAACAACTCAGCAAGGTAGAGATTTCTATCAGGAGAGACGATTTCCACATCAATTTGAGGTTTCAACAATCCTTACAACCTCTTATTGAGGTACATAGTTTCAAAAGACTTGCCTTTGTTCGTAAACCAATATTTGTCCAATGGTAGACCAAGGGTCATGCATAGTCAAATTGTTGAGTTTTGATAATAATAAGGGTTGCACTGTGGGATGCTGGTGCAAGTATCTTGCTGAATTACAAGGATGCCTTCCTTGCATCCGGTGAGGCTTGATTGATCCCACAGGAAGCAGGTATTCCTCCCACACTTGCAATTCAAGGACTATTCTTTGGTGCCACTCACAACTTGAGTTACAATATTGATTTTATCAAAAGTTATGATGTGGGTGTTGCTTTTTTTTTTTTTTTAATTATGAGTATTTTCATAAAGTTCGATTCATTTAAACTACTTTATAAGTTTAGTTTCTCTCGATTAAAAGTGATAGTGATATAATCTTTCTTACGAAATATAATTTTTAAGAATTGAACTGCAATTCTTATACCTATAAACGTAACTTATTTTTATTATACTAACATGTAGTGGTTATGTTAGTATCACTTGTGACATCAAAGAATCATCCCAAATTCCTTTTTTTTTTTATTTTTTTATTTTTGTGTAAATCATCCCCCAATTCAATGTGTGACTAATGATGGAGCTACCTTAAAGGTTGGGGAGGCCTTCGTCCTCCAAAAATCTGGACAAACCAATGCTATTATAGAAAGGGTGGATTGAGATTTGACATTTTGACAAACCAAAGGAAACAAACTAATTCGCCCCTGCATGTGAGGTCTCAAATGTTCAAGCATTGGGGCATCTCACAACTGTCCTAATAATAACACATTAATTATAGATTTGTGTAACGGACCCATTGAATCCCCAAGAGTAATGCATGAAGATTTTCATTACAAAAGTGAAAAATTACCAAAAATAATATTTTAGATATAGGAATTATCCATATATTTTTTATACCGATACCTATTTAACAAACATGTTTTAGTTTTTAGTTTTATATTTTAAATTTAAAAATAAACAAAATTAATATTTAATAAATAATTTTAAGTGTTGGAACTGTTAAAAAAAATCATGATATCATAACAATACCTATAAAAATAAATTTAACGTTTATATATTATTGCTATATACTTACATCATGCTTTTAACGCTTTAAAAATTATCAGTTTTAGGACCACGCAATTAATTCTTCTCAATGCAGGAACTCAATCAAACTTGTTTAATGTAAAAATTCTGTTTGTAAACTAAATGTCATTCTTATAAAAATTTCCAACAAGGAAGCACTAAATCTTAAAAAAAAAAGTTAGGAAATTTATATCGTCAGTAAAAATATCTTTTTTTTTATTTATATGATGAAGTAGTACAAATATCTTTAATACCCAGTCAAAAAAAAAATTATCTTTAATACGATAAATCAAATTTTGTATTTAATTAGAAAACTCTTCTAAAATGCAAAATGCAAAAAGCAAATTACAAGTCAATAACTATTAATAAAAAAAAAAGAAATAAATTTTGACAAATTCACACATTATTATTATCAATATCAAGTTACTCGGACTTGTGAATTTCCCCTTTTATATGTTGGTTTGCGATTACGACGGTTCAAGTACAACCGTTCCTTAGGGAAGCTTCAAAACTCCACGAAGCATAAAGGGTTTCCGTCAAAACCCTAATTTACTTTGCGGAAAGAGGTAAGCACTTTCGTATTCATTTTTTCTCAATCTTTTCCCTGATCATTTGCAAGCTCATCAGTGTTTTTGATTCCTTGTGTTTTGTTTTTTTCTTCTATTAAATGGTCGGCATTTCAATTTCGGTGCTTCAGGATTTTGTGTTTGTGGTGCTGATGGCTGGGAAGGAAGAGAATCGAATATTTGTTGGAGGGTTGTCGTGGGACGTTACGGAGCGTCAGCTCGACCATGCCTTTGGTCGTTACGGCAAAATTCTGGAATGCCAGGTACCCTTTCTCTTGAAACCTTGTTTCCACTCCATATTTGGTTGCCGAGAAAAATGAACGGCACTTTTTTTTTTTTTTAACTCATTGTGTATCTTCTTAATTGCTGTTGTGACTGTGTAGTAACTAGAAAGTGTGAAGATGAGAATTTTTTTGGTGGGATAATGTGAGATTTGCAGTTACTTGTTATTATGGTTCAACTCAGTATGAAAATTAAAAGTGGAAAGGAAAATTTCCTGTTTGATGTCTAGACTAAAATTTGTTAGGGCCGCACCAGCCCAGTCTCTAAAACTTGGGAATGATGATGATGTTGGAGGTTTGATCTTTCACTAGGCCATCTATCCCCCACCCCTTTCGCCTTCAATCTACCAAAAAGAAAATTGTTAGGGCTTTTCATTTTCATTGAAAACAGAAAATGGGCCTGTTGGTTTGGTTTTGATAAGAATGTTTTCTAAGTAACATTCTTGAAAAGGGCCCAAATCTGGAAAGTTAGAAAGATGTTTCAGTATTTCCTTTTCAGTATTTTGGAAAAGGAAACATATTTCTCAAAACATGGTGGAAGATTTTGCAAGAATAGAGAAAACAGTGAAAACACAGTGACAATTTTGCAATTCTTATTATACACGCACGGAAGACGCATGGACAAGCAGTGAAGAACTGAGGCAACACCTCCAGTGGCCGATCTGCTCACTGATGACCAGATCTCTGATTGCTTGCCCGGAGGAAAGGATCGCCTTTGCTAATGTGTCCTGGTAGTCATGGGCGCTAACTGAATTGGGCAATCCAATGAGGAAGAGACGAACTAGGGGAAGATGGTAGAAAATTGGGGAGCTCCATCTTGGGTTTGGTGGGGGTGGTTTTTGTTTGCTTTGCCTTTATGTAACTGTGATGAGTCACATGCGAACATAAGTGTGAGACCACAATGCTTAAGCACGAGAGAAAGGTGAGGAGGGGGCTTTTATTTGTGGGTCTAATTCCAATCTTTTTACATTTTTTGAAGTTTGATCCAACTAGTCATTTAGAGGATATCGAAAATTAAGTGAAGCTAACAGCTAACTGGATATAGATGTTAGTTATTTGTTGAATCTCTTTCACAGTTATATTTTTGTATGTGTCTCTGTGTGCGTAATAATTTGTATAGCTTCTCAAATAGTAGATATGTTTAATTTATAAACCCAAATACATACATTTTATTTATTAAAATTGATAATAAATAATATGCAACCTTGTCAAAAATTAAACGAAAAGCAAATTGAAAATATATTAAACAAACATATTTCATGATTTTAATTTCTTGAAAATTTGATGCCAAACATATTTCCATTGTTTTCATTTTCTGCAAACAGTTTTCAACATTGCAAACAAACATGTTTCTTAAAATGTGAAAAATTGAATAAGAAATGAAAACTGGGAATAAAAATAAGAGAACATTTTTGAAAGCAAACAGACCCTTACTTTCATTGCATCTAGTTGCTCTTTTTTAAATAATTTTCTTAGTTCATTTTCATTCAGTTGCAGCTGCAAGTTAGGCATTAATTTCATTAGATGTAATGCTTTCCATTCGATTATAATAGTTTGATATCATTATCAAGAGATCCTTGCTCTGTGCCATTGAGGTCCACCAGTAGGTGATGATAGGGGGACAGGGGCCCTGTTTTTGGCTGAGTCTACTGCTTACGAAACTACTTTTACAGTGTGTCTATTTTTTTCTTTTGGTTGAAGATTTTTTATCATAGGATTCTTCACTAAGTTTTTCACATGCGACAATATGGATAGAGTTTATTTTTATAGCTAGTAAAAGTTATAATACATGCAATTGGAGGATCTTCTTTACAGTTGATGTTTTCAGAGTTATCTTTTATTTTTTAAAAAAAAATTTAAATCATTTGTATGTGATGACATTACTGCTTTTTCGTGGTAGATAACCACACTATGAATTTGACTTTCTCCATATTGAATTACGCAAGAACTCATGTTTGATTGTAGATATCTCACTGTAACATTGCATTAGGCATGGTTTTATCTAAATACTAAACAAGTGGGGTTCTCATTGATCCAAACTTGGTTGCTTTCTCCCTTGTCTTTGCTTGTAATTCTGATAATATTTTGAATCATGATCTATTGTAACTGATATACTTTGTTTCTTCCCCCCCAATATTGATAATTGTCTTGATGTTATTAATTTTTTTACTTGTTTTCTTTGTCTTTCTGGAATGCTGGTTGTGATCTTTGAGATGCCGTAGATGGATTTTGTAAAAGATCTTTTACCAGAGTGATTTCGTCATGGCTGAAGCTCATTTTCAATTTTCTGATAAAATAATAACTTATGGTAACTATAAAGCTCAAGCTGGAGATTAGTATGGCTTTGGGATATGTGGAATTTGGTGCAAGGAAGGTAGCTAAGTAAATATCGGTTTGACCTGTCTGCTATTTGGCAGAGAGATTTCTTGTTGTGATAGGTGCTGTGCTTAAGCTTTATTAGTAAAATCATTATAATTTGGAATGGTTATTTGGCAGTAAGATTGGCATGACTGCTGGACGAAGTTCCCATTGTAGAATGCTTTTTGGAGTATGCGTTGCTATATCTGTTTATGCACAACTCACAGAAACATGCCTTGATTGCGTGGATGAACTGAGAAGTATGATATGACATTTGTTCGATTGAGTAATACATATTCTTTTGGGTAAAGAATTTTTTTCCTGTCTGAATGAGAGAAACCATGCCTTGTCTGTACATTGGCCTCCATCCTATTTTAGTAGTAAATCTATTATGTGACAGTGATGGCTACTAGTGGGATATATGAGAAACTTCTTGTGTTGGACATTTCATCTTTTGCCTCTGGTTCTAGGTCAACTATTGTCTGATATAAATTTGCTTCTAATTGTAGAGAGTTAGAACAAAGGTAAAGCATTTTTTGAAGGGTGCTGTCTCACATGACGTGTTATCAATTTATTTTGCCCCTTGATATATTGACATGTTATGAACACTGCTCCATTATGCCTGTTTCTTTAGAGAGGCAGGGGCAACAGATGTGCCTTCTTTTGAACTGACAATGCATTGGGCAAGGTGGCATTTATAGTGGTCTCAGAATTTGGAAAGGTTCAGATTCATCATACAAAGTGCAGTTTCAGAGGAAGAAATTAATCTACTCTGTTTTTGATGGAAATGAAAATTCCCCACTAACTAATATGATATTCCTTTCAGATTATAGATAGGACCATTTCAAGGGGCTATGATTGTATGGTGCTGTGTAGACCAGTTATAGTTATTTGTTAAGTCAGTTCAAGAAGTCTTATATATTTGCTTCCGCTGAGCAATGAAATCTTGCTGTATCTTCAGCTGTTTAGGATACTTTCTCAGTGGAACCTAAAGCGCAGTTATTTGGACATTGTTTTTTGTCTGGTTGATGGCTCATGTAACAGATACTCTTATTATCCCCTGTGGGCATGACTATACACCACCAACAGGTTCTGCATAATTACAGGTCTTGTTGGAACTAAAGTGCTGCAGAGCTCGAATTTTTCAAATCTGGAGCATCGTGATCATAGTCAATTGCTGCTCAGATAGTGGGTTTCATCATGATGAGATACTGTGTCTCACCAATTGATTTTCCTGTTATAGCTAACAGTGTTGAAGGTTGAATGAATACCTTTTATTAGGCATTACTTTCAACATTGGAATAGAGTTAATTGGTTGGAGAGGTTTTCTTTGGTTTTGACTGGTTCTGCTTTTGTGAGTGTACTTTTAGATAAAGTACCCATCCTATTGCTGCATAAGAATGAATTTCTGTTACAATGTTGGTGTGTTGGATAAGTCAGCAAAGTGGCGGCAGAACTACATAAAATATTAGGTTTAAGCATATAATCGCCAGTATGAGTACAATCAATATTATGCATTTGTCTCACATTTTACTCAGGATTATTGCTGTATAAGATTGATTTTAAATTGCATTGCTGGTGAGATGAATAAATCACTGAAGGTAGCAGAATTGCATAAGAAGTGAAGGCGTGATCTCCATAAGGAATGCAGTCAATACTATGCCTTTGTCTTGCATGTTTTCTATTCAGAATTTTGGAAAATTAATTGTTGCCAGAGAGATTTTGCTTTTGAAAAGATATCCTATGTGATACTCATCATAAAATTGGAGTTGCAACAGAATGATCTGGTGACTGCAGAAGTGAAAGCAACACTTGGATTTTGATGATACACTGTTCATTTGTGGATACATATTGTTGTTATTTTTGTTCTTCTGAGTGAGAAAACAATAGTACCCAATATAGCACAGAGCTTTTTGTCAAGTAAGTCAGATGCTAATATTATGTTTGAGGGATTAGATTGTTTAAAGGTCAGTCAATGAAGTCTACCCAAAAAAGGTCAATCAATGAAGTGATAAACCAGTATGGAATATGCTGAAATTCTAGCTCGGATTGTGGAAGTAATTGTTGTAAGAGGTATTCAGTTGTCAAATATGGGCTTGGGATTCCTCTGAATTGCTTTGCTATATGAAAAACATTCTGGTGCTTTGTCTTTGTAACAAAGAAAGTAAGTTGTCTGCTTATAATTTTTGCTGTTTGGTTAAATGCTTCTTGCATGTGTTACTTGTTAAGCCGGTGAATTATCATGTAAATTGAACTCTGAAACTCTGTATGCAATGCACAACTTTCTGCAGTCAGATGTTCCCCATGTATGTATCATTCTAAATTGAATGTCTGCTTAAAATATTTTAGAAGCTTGTTTATGTAAATGCATCATTTTTTTGACTCAATAATTTTGACTAGCATATTATGTAGCAATTATGTGACTTCTTTCTTGTGTTTCTATCTTTCTGTCTCTGGGTTTTGGTTGAGGGGCTGTTTAGTGGCCAATTTTAGACCTTGGAGAATTGAGGTCAACCCCGATACTGTCTGAGCTTTGTTTTCAGTTGAGATGGAGTTTTGGCAGAAACTCACACTAATAAAAAGAACATATTTCTGGCAACATTAATGGATGACACTCTTGAGTGTTTCTTATAAATTGGTAGACAAATGTTGTGGTCAACTAGCTCCAGTTTTTGTAAGTGAAATCTTACATACTTGATACTTCTTTTGTGACAGTTAACATGCAATCATTAGCTACAACAGTTTATTTCAGGCCTCCAATTTTGCTAAGCAATTTGGAAAGAGGGCTTTTTTTTGAGATGGTGGTGGTGGTGGTGGAGAATGTACGATACAAGTGAAGAGTAGTGATGGCCAGGGTGCAATTGTTATACTCCTTTTTGTGACATATGAGCTACATTGAACTACCCTTTGTCTGTCTGTTATGTTTTTTCACCTTTGTGTCCTCATCTTGTTTGTATGATGTGTTTCTGTTTTACGGGTTTTCTAAATAATTTAGTTTCAATGCTGTATAATTGAGAGTAGATCCATATATGCTGCACTTTCAACCAAAAACTCCGGTAACTTGATGTTTCTTATTTACTTGTACTGGCCTGACTAACTGTCTGTTCTTAGTAAACATGTTCGGTAAGTTGTGTTCAACTTGTCTCCTTTTTGGTAAGTTTTACAATAATGGATACGCGCAGTGGTCACTTGCATCAAAAACAGCATTGATATTGTTTGTCATCATAAACCATTAAATATTGTTTGCATTAGTTGTACATATTGCTATTACTTGGCATGAGTTTCCAAGTGTTTCTTCCTGTAGATCATGTTGGAAAGAGATACAGGCCGTCCACGTGGATTTGGGTTTATTACATTTGCAGATCGCAGGGGAATGGAGGATGCAATCAAGGAAATGCATGGACGGGAAATTGGTGATCGCATCATCTCTGTCAATAAGGCCCAGCCCAAAATGGGGGGCGATGATGTAGACCAAGGTTATAGGGGTGGCTACTCATCGGGTGGTAGGGGAAGCTATGGGGCTGGAGACAGGATAGGACAGGATGACTGCTTCAAATGTGGGCGTCCAGGGCATTGGGCCCGAGATTGTCCTTTGGCAGGAGGTGGTCGTGGTCGGGGTGGCAGTTCATTTTCCTCACGTCCTAGGTTTGGAGGTGCTGGTGGACATGGGGATCGCCTCAGTGGTGAACGTGATCGATACGCTGATGATCGTTATGATGGAGGACGTTTTGGAGATAGGGATCGTTTTGACAGCCGGGATTACAAATATGGTGGCCGTGATCGCTATACTAGTGACAGGTATACAAGGTTTTATGTTATCAAGTTACTGCTCTGTACTTTGCCAGAGTTTTTAAACCTTAATTAATAATTGCCATTTTAACAATTCTTCTTTTTTATTTCTTTTTTCGTCTTTTAATTGATAATGTGTCATTTACAAAGGCCATGATTGCATAAACATTTGATTAGGTAACTGGTTCGGTATGGCTTTAAGTAGCATTTCTTTATGAGTAAAATGGAGCAGTAACCTCACTGATGGTTATCGCATGAGATTTTTGTATTTGCTACTATCGTTCTTGATTTACTCAACCATGTAGGTATCCAACTAGTGGAGATCGTTTTGCAAGTGACAGATATGGTGGTTCAGATCATTACCCACAAAATGGTTATGGCAAAGAAAGAGGCTATGACCGGTACGGTGGGCCACGAGGAGGTGCTGATCGGTATGGAAGCGGATTGCCGGCACGAGATGAAGGAAGGAGTTATAGGGGTAGGCCTGGTCCATATGACCGCCCAAGCAGGGGTGGTCGTCCATCTTCGTTTGACCGCTACTGATTGCTACTGTTAGTGTGTTTATGGGACACATCGAAGTGCATAAGCCACATTAGGGACCTCGTTTAAGTTATGTAGGATATTGAAGCTTCAGTGAACTGCTAGATTGTAGTTTCATAGATTCCGGTATTTGCTAGTTTGTTTCTTTCATTCAGAGCGTGCAAATCCCTGTTTGAGTTATTCCCATGGTTTGCTTGACGCTAAGGACCAGCTCCATTTCCTTTCAAATGCAAGCATGATTGACGTCGTTATGCATCATTTTAAAACCGAGTTTTGTCATGACGAACTTGAGTTACATTATATATCTTATACTTGACATTATATGTCGAATTATACGTCCAAGCATATGTCCATTTAGATTATGTTATATTGTATGAGTGATGGATAATATAGTATAATTAATATTATTTATTTTTATATAATATTTAGATAAGATATTAAATAGTATAATATTTAATTAAAATAATTTTATTTATTTTTAATTTTATATTAAATAAAAATTAAATTAAATTATTTTATACAGTTAAAATTAAATAAAATTATTTTAATTAAATAAATTATAAATTAATGTTTTATTTAAATATAAATAATATTAATTATATTATATTATTCATTTTCTATATGGTATAGATTTTTCACTAACTTGTTAAATACAAAATAATTACCGACATTTGGTGATCCTACTTACCCATGCTTAATTCGATTTTATGACAATATGAATTTTTGCCGCTACGTCTGAATTGATTTTAATTTGTTTTCAAACTAAAGCCTGAAAACATATAGGAAACTATGTAACGTTGTTCAAAACCATTTTTGTTGAAAAATAAAGAATTTTTATAATTCATTTATCTTCAATTAACTAAGATTCTAATTCTAATTATATGTTATATATTCAGCCTTTTTTTTATTAATAATTTCATCTTTTTTTAATAAAAAAAAGTTTAAGGAGAGGAAGGATTACTCATTTTAGTCAAGGTATTGCACCAATCTTGACGAGTTCGATCTTATTAGTTAAACAAACTCTTATTGGCAATTATTTCAACTTTTTCCATCAAATTGTAAGTGGAAACTTAGCTTTTTTGTCTTGGGCTTTGCCTAATCCTATTGTTCATTGGGCTTGATTGGAAGGATTTCTTTGAGTATTATAACTGAAGGCTTGAAGAGTGTTGAATGGGCACATGACCTGTTGGCATCCTAAGCCCAAACTAATACTTGAGAATTTCGAAAAGAAAAAAGTAAAATTTATTTTTAATTTCTGAAAGATATATTATTTATTAATTTTATTCTTTAAAAATTAATTTTATCAATTTAATTTCTTAAATTTTAAATTATTTATAAATTTTATTCTTTTATTTTTTTTAATTTTATCAATTTAGTCCCTCAAAAGAATAAAATTATTGTAAATTGGATGTTTAAATGATTAAATCAATAAAATTAATCTCTAAGTGATAAAATTAATAAATGATGTATTTTTTAGATATTAAAAATAAATTTTATTTAAAAGAAAACTCAATATGGAGGTCAGGTGCATATACACATAAAATAGCTTACTCTTCGTTAGAAAATGTAATTGAATGGTGTTGTAGTATTGAAAGTAAGACTTCTCATTTTAAAGTTAACTAATAAGATTATCCATGGATGCACGGGAAAAATAAAAAAAAATTATAAGAATAATAAATATAAAAAAATGAACGAAAATTAGAACATTAAAAAATGAGAAGAAAAATATTGTTAAATAGAAAAAATAAATAAAAGAATATGAAGAAAAAATTTTAGACCTATGAAAAAGTTTGACTCATGCATTTGCCCTCCTTCAAAATTTAAAATTATGTCTTATTAATTACCTGAGATAATAAATATATTATAATATTTAAAATCTACATCAATATTACATACTATATAATCATTATTTATTGAAACCAAATGTCAATTTTTTTTATACGATAGAGTACTCCACATGTCAAATTTAACCTACATTTCTCATTTTAAATATAATAATAGATGACAAATTATCTTATTAAAAGACAAAAACAAAATGATACAATTTATTATACAGTTCATAACTTTTTTTTGGGTAAAAACACTGTTCATAACTTTATTAGAAAGTAATATGCAATAAATAGACTTTTTTTAAGATTATTCTAAAGAATGTGTGATAATACTATGATAACATGGTATGGGTGTGAATCAAGAAGGTATTATTGTTTCTTTTTTTAGGGTAATTCAATAAAGTATTATTGTTGAGGCTACGTAAACTGATCAAATGGCAAAAGTTAGAGAAAGCATTTTAATCAAATATGGAAAAATAGAGTATATTTACATAAGAAGGATCTTGCTTATTTGAATGAATTTTATGTGGTTGATTTTATATAATTTTTCTGCTATAGTCTAGTTGAATTTAATTTGACGGATTATATTGTTTAGCATATGCATGTTGATTCTTTTAATAAATTTCTTTCATAGTTGTTTATGTGTATGTGTCACTCTCAGCGTAGTAAATTGTATGAATTCTCTCAAATATTAGAACCGTTCAATTTGTTTTTCAAAATACATATATTTTAATATTAAGTCAACATTTTTTTTGGTTAATTTTTTAACAGCATACTAATGAATTCATTTGGATGAATTTTTAAAAAATAATTTTTGTATGAGCTTTTTTTAAAATATTTTTTAAAAAAGTAAAAATTATTTTATATTTAGATATAATATTTAAGAAGTATTTTTTTTAAAAGTTTGAATAGTTTTTTAATGTTATAAAAAAATTTCTTTTAGAAGTACACAAATCTAATTGAGAAACTCATCCAAACATACTAAAAGATAAAAAAAAAAGATACTTTTTATTAAATAAAAGATTTTTTTTATTAAAAGAAACATATCAAAAGGAGCACTAAAAGCATTAAAGTTACCCATTTTGTAAAAATAAAAAAACCAAATAATTTATTTTTAAAATAAAAAATCAAATTGTTTATTTTATTAAAATAAGTGAAACAAAACTATAATTAAGCCAAACTTATATTATTTTCACATAAAAAAAAACTTATACTATTTATTCATAGCACAAGAAGGGTGATCCATTGTACCACTAACCTATGGAGCTTGGAGCCTTGGAGGGTGACGTCCCATTTATCTTGGGGGTTCCTCTATCAACCACTATAAGTTTTATACAAAATGCACAGACACAACAAACGCAGGGGTTGAGAAATTAGTCAAAAGATGCAGAAGATGCGAGTTGTGAAGTCTACCAGATACACGTATTTTTAAAGACAAAAGAAGAATTATATAAAATAGGATTTAATTTTAATTTATTGTTAATATAAAAAATTTTTATGCTATCATCTAATTACATATTATTTAATATTTAATTTTTAATTAATTATTATTTTTTAATTAATTTTTTTAATAATTTATTAACTCATAATTGAATGATAATATAAAAATTTTTATATTGACAGTTAATCAAAATTAAACTCTATAAAATAACAATTAAATTTTAATAACAATGCTAGCTTAATTTATGTTTTTTTTCTTAATTTTTAAAATATTTATATATTTATTTAATTTCATGTAATTTGATCATTGACTCATTGATTAAACTAATAAATCTTGATTGATAACCGGTCCGAGTTATATGCCATATATTAAAAATGAAATCGTGGGCAAAGTTGTGGATTGGATTTTATCTACACTTCAAGCGTATAAGAGAAAAAGACCTTATATTTTTTCTTCTGCAGTTTGTCCATACATGCCAGTTTGGCCCTGTACTTATTCATTTCCTTTGAAAATTAAAAAGGTTTTCTGCATTGAATCATCAAGCAACTAGGCACATGCTTGCGTGGGAGCATAGAAGTGTGCAAAGAGATCTCTCATCCCTATGTCATGCATTGTTTGACCAGCCGGCCATAGTTGAATAGACTGCGCCGGACATGTTCGGGAGTTGACTAGGTTGCAGAGCTTGAGGTCTAGGATTCCCATTTAGGTTTTATCCCCTTAACTCTTTTTTTGACCAGTATGTATGCGAGATTAATCTTTAGAAATAGTCATGATTAATAGGAGTTTCTCTTAATAAGTATTTATTTTAACATTCAAATTTTATCTTTTCCTGAAAGCAGTGATGAAACTTGACCCAATTTTTGGGAGGACAATAGCTTGAATCCTTCTGAATTGACTCAAAAATTGAATATAATAATATTGAAGTTAATTTCACTAAAAAAAATTAATATTGAAGTTAATAAATTTCTCCGTTCTCAGCAAGATATTAGAAATTTTATGTTAATTTTAATCTAAGTGTGCTATAATTGAGAACCAATTAATGTCCTCTACAACAATTATCATTGTTTGGAATAGATCAAAATCAAATAGTACTAGCATATTAACTTAGTTCCGTACATATGGCACACTGGCACAGCACTAGGATTCACCTTCGAACAATGACTGCATGCAAGATTGACATATGTTACAATCATTTTCTTAACCACCAAAAAATAGAGTCAAGTTTACATTCAATAAGTAATTAGTAAGAGAGAAAATCCCATCACAAAGACACAAGTATATATAAAGTTTGAGGGCAGAAAGTTTTACCAGTACTTAAAAGCGTAACTTACTTATTATTATCTCTAACCTATGTTGGTATTCTTTTAACTCTCAAACTTCACATTTAATAGCTAGAACTACGGTGTCTGTAACTGGGGACACCCATCTTAATTATCTAAAGAAGAAAAGTTGTATCTAATTTAATTTTTTTTAATGAAATTAAATAAAAAGATAAATAAGTCAAAGTACTCAGCAAGTTGAGTGAATAATATGATTACTTGATGTGTGTAATCCCTCAATCGTGCAAGTATGTTATTTGAAATTAGTTGTTCACACACACACACACATATATAGTACTTCTAGAAACCGAATTTCTAATTAAGTCACATATTAACTTATATAGATACTTGTCAAACTTAAAATAATACTTGGAGTAGAAGGGATATAGCTCGCCATAGATGGCAACTGACTTCATATACATGTTGCAATTGGTTACTTACAAGTGCATAGATGTTTGCATGCGAGTCATGTATTTGTGATGAAACTTTGAATCAATATTTTTTTTTTTCGGGTGTAAACTTTGAATCAATAATTAGTGATAAGTAACATTCAACTTATATTGGACCGGCCATTCTGAATATCCAACCTTTGGATTTTGTCATTTTACTGATATGATGTTCAAACGGGGTTCAGCTTTTATGTATGAATTTGAATTTTATAAGCACGTGTTAGCTATATATGTTGACAACCCAGCCATAAATTGATCACTTAGTGAACGCAACAGTGTGTGTGTATGTTGCATGTGGCCATTGGGCAATTGAAATCAAAATTCAAACCTCGAAAGTCATATGCAGTGGTTCCCTTAATGACATTTCAAAACTTATGATTATTGATTAATGTTCTACTTGCTATGTCTAAACATATTTTCCAGTAGAGAGAAAGAGATTTTGGTGCCGTGGAAATGGTGTCATTGACCCGTGAGATCCGAGTATTGAATGAGCATCTAACCGTTAGACATATACAAATTAAAAACTCTTCTATGTTTTCAATTATATATAGCAGAGAATCAAGAGTTTGATTCTTTTTCATTATTAAATTAAAAATTCAACTCAAGATTCAATTGGACGTGCTAGGGCTTTCGTGTATAGATAATTAGATATGAGCTAATGATATATATAAATTTTAAAAAAATAATTTTAAGTATCCTCTTGACAACTTAACCAGTTAGAGTAGTAGTCTTTTTAACATCAACAGCACCTAACATGCAAAAAAAAAAAAAAAAAAGGGCATAGGCCAAAGTTATTCAATTGAAATCACCATTATTGGAGCTTTTGATGAAAAGAAGAATCTCTATATTTTTCACAGGTAAGCTTTTCTATACTGACTTTTCTTGATTACCAAATACCAAAATATTGCTCTTCTAGGGTTTCTAGAGGAAAAAGACTATTACTACGTACCTAATATGTTGTGTTGTGCATTCAATGCATAAATGGTAGCTCTTCAAATTTAAGGGCTCCACTATATATATACAGCCAGGTCAGGACGGCCTAATTTGTTCTTTCACTAGAAGTCTTCCCCCATACATGAATGGCTCAAAGAGCAAGAGCATAATAAAAGATGCCTCCATCACTTTCTTAATAACCTTTTTGTTTTCTTTTATCTCTCTAATATATTCAATTAGATCTTAATCCACGCTGCGAGATTACATCCTCTTTTCATTAATTTACACTTACTTCAATGGGTGTAGGAATAAGATTTTTTGTTTTTGGTGGTAACAGGAATAGGGTTGCAACAAAAAAATTGAAGCTCCAATACTTGACCATTGATTACATTTTATTGGTGAAACAGGTTAAATAAGAAATTTTGAACTGTTTAACCACAAAGAAAACAAATGAAAATTTTACTTATAAGGGTATATGTATGGATGGAGGAATTTGGAGGGAAAAGAGAAAGTATGGTTGATTTTTTATTTTTAATTTGAGAGAATTATAAAATATTTATAAACATGAAAAATGAAAGATAAGAATGTTACTTGATAATCTTTTATGTTATTTTTTTATTTTAGAAACTTTTTAAATAAAGAAAATTTTTAATTAAAATACAAATTTTACTCTCTTTTCCTTTTTCCTCTAAACTCCTCCATATGTAATACTGTAAACAAAAAATTGATTAAGTAACCATAAAATATACTACATATTAACTATTTTCTAATGAGCATGCAGCTTAAACCTTGTAGAGAATGATTACTCTTTGAATTTGAGATCTACATGGTGAACATTTTTAATTTCAGTTTAAGTATAACACTGAATTTATGTTTCCGTTTCAATGTCCTTTGATCTGCTTTTAGCCACATTTTTAAGCTATTAACATTTTTTTGCGTTACTAATTAAGGATATATAGCAACCTGCTCCACTTTTGTTTGTAAGGTAAAGGACTTGCTCAGAAGACCTTGGGATGTTCACATCTCTCACACGTATTACAGAGAAGGAAATTTGGCTGTAGACATGGATGGCTAATCCGCAGCAAAGTTTTGGGCATTATTACTTTATAGTTTAGATATAGTTTATACTTTATACTTTATACTCCTAATTCCCTAGTACAGAAATTCTTATGTAATATATATTTCAGAATACTATACTAAATAAAAAAAATGACTCGTTACAATATAAGAAATACATGTTATCATATTAAATTTATAATATTTATATAATAAATTTTTATAAAAGATCTAAACTGTTAAGTATAGTACTTTAAGTATGTAGGAATTTCTCCGCCAAGCATGACATTATTCCCATTCTTTTGGCTGAAGCATGACATTATTCCTATTCTTTCGGCTGACTTAGGAGGTATCTCTTTTCTTAGGAGTGTATTGTGCAGTTAGGGTTTGGCCTTCCTCTTCACCAAAAGAATAAACAAAGAAACGTTTTTTCGTTACTTAATAAAAATATTCAGCTATTGCTTAGCACTAAGGGGAGAACAAGAAATAAAATTATAAGGAAATCCAGAAAAGATCGAATATAAATTCGTATTGATTTCTTCCATGCACCACTTGCACTGAAACTTGTCTCTGACCCAGTTCAGTGCTGTTCGAGCCAGGTTTTCAGCCACAGAATATGAAGCTGACTCGATGCTGCCCCAAACACAATTTTCTATAAGATTTCATTTTCATACTTGATTTCATTTCAATAAGGAGACAGCTATTGATTTCATATATTGAATATGGATATATGGTAGAAAAGGCTCTTACGGATACAAAGCAAAACAATATTGTGGCAAAAACCTTCGTGGTCGCGAATAATTACGCAGTTAAAAGTTTAGATTCACGTGTGTCTGTCAGCAAGTTCTGGAGAGTGGAGACAAAGAAGGTTTTGAGTTTTGACCAATTATCATAGCGTATTAATTCGGTATCTTTTTTTTCTTATATACTGATACTTAATTCACCTTCTAGACTTACTTCAGCGTTTATCAATAATTAATAAATTCTTGACTAATAAATTCTTGACAAATCATCTTAACTATTGATATCCTTCAAAAAAAAATAATTAAGAAACCGTAGCAATACCAAGGATATTATATTTGCGTGCAGAGCTGATACTTGACCATCTAATAATTATTATAATTGTTGCTTTTAATTAGTGGTTTTTTTCAATCAACCTCTTGAAGCGGCTTTGAAAACGACTGCGATATATCCAGGCATATCCAACCTGACCAACACATTTCTTTTGATGAGCGCCACTCATAATTATTTGATACTCAATTACTAGTAATTAGTAGTGGTATTAATCATATACCATTAGTGGAGGAACAAAAGACCGTTGGGATTATTGGATGCTTTATTATCAGCATATATATATATATATATATATATATATATATATATATATATATATAATCAAATACCTTTGTTCGCCATGTCCCATTTTTATGACAAGTACTTTTTTTTAACAAGCTATTCAATAATTTCACTTAAATTTTTTAAATAACTTATATTATTTAGACTTTCCACATTTGGTCACAATCTTCCTAGACCCAATATTCCATTGATGAGAGGTCAAGTAGGGAGGCAATGGAGGCTGGTGAGGTCTATAGAATCTTTGATGGAAATATGTTTTCATTCAAAAAAAAAAAACACAGTGACGTGTACAATAGTTTTATATACAGATTCCTTTTACGTAAAGTAATATGATCCTATTCTAAAACTATGGAATGTACAAGTTTGTTACAGTAGAAGTTGATTAGGTGAATGACTAAGTCAATTTTCTTACAAGATCACAGTTCTCTAAATTTTAATCTTTTTTTCAAAAAAAGTATGTAATTTTAAAAAGTTGATTAACAAAATGATGATCTATTGAATGGTGTTTCATGTGGGAATGGAAGATTGGGTTAGCTCGCAAGTAAATTGCTCCGATGTTGTCCAAAAGACTCAGTAGATGAACCTGCCACCATAGTCTGTTCCTTGTAGAAGATATATCCTACCAGTTTGTGATATTAGTTGCATATTCTTTTTTTTAGATTACAATGATTATATGAAGATTTAAATTTATGATCTTTTTTGATCTATTTAAATTTTTCACTATTAATTCACTTTTAATGACTTAACATGTATAATAATTTTATATACGGACTCCGTTTATAAAAAAAATAATAATCCTATTCTAAAAGTATAAAATGTATAAGTTAACAAGTTTGTTACAGTAGAAATTGACTAAGTGACTGACACAGTCACTACTTTTACAAGGTCACAGTTCTCTTATCTTTAATTTTTGTAAAAAAAAAATTATGTAATTTAATTTTTGATTTTTTAAATAAAAATGTAAAAATTAATTTTTGGCACTCTAATTAACTTAAAATTTCTGACTCCACCGTACGTACGCATGACAATAATTTGACAGTTAAGTCCACTAATTGACAAATGACAATAAGACGAAGAATGAACTAAGCATTCTAGACAACCGTGCTTGTATATATAGACTATGGCATTGACAGTGTCACTCTTTGAGATTTTTACGGAAGCAAATTAAATTGGTCCGTGCATATATATCTGTTAGGCTGTAGGAAAGAAAGAGACAGAAAATTAAAGTTATTATTTGTGGCTATAGTATAAAATCAAAATCCTTGACCTGTAGTATACATGCATTATACATTTGTTGAAAACTAGAAATAGGTTTTTTAGTCATATATCCACAAGTGACGGAGAACCCAATAACATACATACATATATATATATATATATATATATATATATATATATATATATATATATATATTTTGTCACTCTTTGAGATCTTTACGAAAGCAAATTAAATTGGTCCGTGCACATATATCTGTTAGGCTGTAGGAAAGAAAGAGACAGAAATTAAAGTTATTATTTGTGGCTATAGTATAAAAATCAAAATCCTTGACCTGTAGTATACATGCATTATACATTTGTTGAAAACTAGAAATAGGTTTTTTAGTCATATATCCACAAGTGACGGAGAACCCAATAACATACATACATACATACATATATATATATATATATATATATATATATATATATATATATATATATTTGTCACCCTTTGAGATCTTTACGAAAGCAAATTAAATTGGTCCGTGCATATATATCTGTTAGGCTGTAGGAAAGAAAGAGACAGAAATTAAAGTTATTATTTGTGGCTATAGTATAAAATCAAAATCCTTGACCTGTAGTATACATGCATTATACATTTGTTGAAAACTAGAAATAGTTTTTTAGTCATATATCCACGAGTGACGGAGAACCCAATAACATACATATATATGTGTGTGGAGATTTATTTATTTTAAGAGTAAATCTTAGTACACATATTTCATTGAATAATTTTTCATAAACGTTGATACACACACATACATATATATGTGGAGATTCACTTATTTTAAGAGTAAGTCGTAGTACATGTACTTCATTGAATAATTTTTTATAAATGTTAATATTTTATATATAATTTACTCTGACGTATGCGATTCTATGGAGGTGGAGACTCTTGATGGTAGCAGATATTTTACGACGTTTATTGATGATGATTCACGGAAAGTGTGGGTGTATTTTTTGAAAACAAAAGACTAGATTTTTTAATACTTCAAAACGTTTCATGCGATGGTAGAGAGAGAAACAAGAAAACCTTTAAAGTGTCTTTGCACTGACAATGAAAGTGAATATACTCCTTATGAATTTAAGAATTATTATTCTGAGTATAGCATCAGACATGAAAAAGCAGTTCATGGCACTCCATAACATAATGGTATGGTGGAAAGAATCAACAGAACCATCATGGAGAAAGTTAAATGTATACTAGTAATTACTAGTGGTGTTAATCCTATACCATTAGTGAAGGAACAAAAGACCGTTGGGATTATTGGATGCTTAATTATCAACACACACACACACACACACACACACACACACACACACACACACACACACACATATATATATATATATATATATATATATGTATGTATGTATAATCCAATACCTTTGTTCGCTATGGTTAAATAACTCATATTATTTATACTTTCCACATTTGGTCACAATCTTCCAAGACCCAATACTCCACTGATGAGAGGTCAAGTAGGGAGGCAAGGGAGGCTGGTGAGGTCTATAGAATTTTTGATGGAAATATGTTTTCATTCAAAAAAAGAAAAACAGTGACGTGTACAATAGTTTCATATACAGATTCCTTTTACGTAAAGTAATATGATCCTATTCTAAAACTATGGAACGTACAAGTTTGTTACAGTAGAAGTTGATTAGGTGAATGACTAAGTCAATTTTCCTACAAGATCACAGTTCTCTAAATTTTAATCTTTTTTTTAAAAAATTATGTAATTTAAAGAAGTTGATTAACAAAATGATGATCTGTTGAATGGCGTTTCATGTGGGAATGGAAGATTGGGTTAGCACGCAAGTAAATTGCTCCGATGTTGTCTAAAAGACTAAGTAGATAACCTGCCACCGTAGTCTGTTTCTTGTAGAAGATATATCCTATCAGTTTGTGATACTAGTTGCATATTTTTTTTTTTTTGGATTACAATGATGATATGAAAATTTAAACTTATGATCTTTTCTAATCTACTTAAATTCTTTATTACTAATTCACTTTTAATGACTTAACATGTATAATAATTTTATATACGGACTCTGTTTATAAAAAAAAATAATAATCCTATTCTAAAAATATAGAACGGATAAGTTAACAAGTTTGTTACAGCAGAAATTGACTAAGTGACTGATACAGTCAGTACTTTTACAAGGTCACAGTTCTCTTATCTTTAATGTTTGTAAAATAAATTATGTAATTTAATTTTTTATTTTTTTTAAATAAAAATGTAAAAAATAATTTTTAGCACTCTGATTAACTTAAAATTTCTGACTCCACGGCACGTACGCATGACAATAATTTGACAGTTAAGTCCACTATTAAAATAATGTAGGTATTGCCTATTCAAGAGGTACTTTCGGTAAATCATCTTTCACGTTGTCAACTTTGGCCGATTGGAGTGAAATAGTATATATACTTACGTTTCTTATATTTTAGTGACGTGGGCTTTTTTGTGTGTTACTTCAAACTTGGATTCCTATGTGTGTACGTGTGTGTATATATACGTGTGTGTTGAATTGAAAGCTTGCCCTTTTTAGTAAAAACTTCATAACAATATAGAAGTTATTGCACACGCTGGCACTATTGCTTTTGCATTTACTGGCCTTCAATAGTGGTTGCTTAACTAAATGTGATGTAAGGAGGAGAAAAGTAGGAAGTTGTGCTTATCTTAGAACATATGTGCAGCTCACACACAATCATGTATCCCCATTTGTTCGTATATTACTTATTAATAAGTTAAGGTAATTTATCTTCCAATCAAACCAAATATTATGTTTTAGTAAAACATTTGTTCGTATATGGCTCATTTGAGGTTTCCTAGCTGTAGGAGAAATAATTTTTTCTCCAACTTTTTGAGGTTTAATCTGCCTCATAAGAGATTCTTTTTTTTTTTTTTCAAGAAACCCTCGTAGGAGATTCTTTAGATTTGGAGATAGAGTTTCTTGGGTCCAATTTAACTAATTAAAAATTAAATCTACTGATTAAAAGGTACTAGCTATCTTGTATCTATAAGGGTGTGATTCAGTAAGGAGTAAGTATAGTCCCAATAAAAAGAGTTTTATATACAATGTAAATATTTTAAAATTACAATTCGTACGAATAAAAGCAAAAATTGCTTTCTTGTTTAATTTGTAATATAATATATATATATATATATATATATATATATATATATATATATATATATATATATATATATATATATATATATATATATATATATATATATGTAGAGAGAGAGAGAGAGAAATGGGCTGATTGACTAACTAGCCCAGTTAAAAGTTCATGAATTAGAGATTATGTCATGAACTAGGTCGAAGAATACTCTATGCCAAGATCTAATCTCTCATATTAGGTATCTAGCTTAATCGGGCATCATTACAAATAATAAAAAAATTAACGATTTTGTAGATCAAGTACATACAGGAGGGGAAAGAAAGAGATAATGGAAGAGAAAGGACGTGATAGAAAAATAAACACTTAACTAACCACATGCTTAATCAAACAAAAATACAACTATAAGAATTGACTATATATGCCGAGGAGATGTAATATCATCATTTAAATATGATTTATAAGTACGTGTTTATGCTTATACTTGATTTATAATTAGCTAGTCATGTGTGTGGAGAGCAAATAATTCAATTTTAAGGAATTAAATCTAAATAAGGCCAGAGACATTATTTAATGATTTATTTTTGGATAACTTGTACTAAGAGTTAATTACTTATGAAACACGACTATTGTTTTTTGTGCACAAAAATAGTTAAGTTTGGTGCACAAAGAATGCTTAAAAATGCATTAAAAAGTGCAACAATAAATTGGGCTCAAATTCCGGATAAATACAAGTTAAGTTTAAATGCAAATTAATATATAAAATAATAATGCTACACCGTAAAAAGAAATAGACAGAATTTTTGACAGAAATTAGTAAGAATTAAATAGAATTGTTGGATGGAATTAAGTGATATAGATCACTCACTTATTTAAAAATCAACAAACATATTAAATCATTCTCTTAAAAATTCTAACAAAAAAATTTTGATTATATAATATTTTCTTATACAAAATGTATAAAAGTGTAGTAACACTAACATGTTTAAATATGAAAAAGTTCGAAACTTTCATGAAAAACTTTTAAGAGAAAAAGTCTAACAACATGGTTGGTTTTGAAATGGAAGGAAAAATAATGAATCTAAGATATAGAGATGCACAATCCCTGGATCTAACATGAATAAATGAAAACAGAAAAACATGCAATAGGTGAAACATGAAGAACACAAATTAGAAAAGCATTCTGAGCAAATGCTTAGATTTGGAATCGCCGTGCACACACATGCAAAACTTGAAGGGACCCAATCGCACATTCAGAGAGAAACCTTTAACCTGAGCTTTAAATCTTATTGTAGTTTGTCAATGTGTAGAATTTTTTTTTGGGGGGGTGGGGGTTGTGTTGACTGGTTGCTAAACAAAAAAAGAAAATTTTCAAGAGACTCCTATTTTCTAAAATTTGATTGTTACTCGAGAAATAATTATTCATAAAGAGTTTGGAATTGCAATCTCTGTTGGTGAATAATTAATAATGAATTTAAGAGTGAAAAATTGTGAAAAGAAGAAAAAAATCACCTAATTAATGGAGGACTCTTACCGAGTTCTAGAGTGTATCTCCACAGTTTGGATTTAATGAGGACAATTCAAAGGAAAATCTATCTTCTTTAAAAACTTTTCTATATATGCTAGCCTTACCAATTAACTCGAAATCTTGTGCCCAAATTAATGCCGGAGTAAACATAATGGTGCGACCCACCATTAGGCGAGGCCCAATAATGGGACCCACCGTGTCTATGCGAGAAATTTCTCGGTTACAAGACTTTGGGTTTATTTGTTTTTATCTTCTTATGCTCAAGATTCTTTTTTGTGAAAATTTTCTTTTTGAATTGTTTAGTGTGTATTTAAATTAGTTTATTTTATTTTTAAAATTATTTATAATTATAATTTTATTAAAAAAAATTTTGCAAAAAATATTATATCTTAAAAAATAATCTTATCTAAATATGTTATTAGACTATATTGGAGTCATTTAGGCATATCTAAAAAGTATATTTTTTTATTAAAAAAAACCAAAAAAAAAAGCAGAAGGTGATTATATTATAACAAAATATATAAGACTTGGGTCAACACAATGACAAAATTCAAAACACATTGTGACAACAATTTCGAGTCAAATTATAGATTGTGAAACTAAAATAACCCTAATATCAATTTCTTTATGAGCTTTAGATGTCTAATGTTGATATGTTTTTTTCAAATCTCAGTTTCACTATTATTATATAAATTATTTCCCCTTTATTTGTTAGGATGCCAATTGGATGTCATTTATATAATATTTGGTAATATTACACGTACACAAATTTATATCATTAAATTTATACTAAATTACATCAGTTTTATTTTGTACAAATTTAAATGTCTTTGTATAATAGATGTGTATTTTTTTTTTGTTTCTAGCATTTTTTTTACTGTCGATTGATACTTAATTGACGAAGAAATAAAATTAATTTATCTTTAAAAAAAGGAAAAAATTTAGGTGTAACAGATAACAGATCTAATACTATTCCACATAAAAGAGGACGAAATTCCACACTGCAAATCATCATATGTTTGGAAAACTGTACCTATAAAAGCATGTTCGTGACAGAAAGAGACGCTGAACTCCTGGACGAAAAAGACAAACATTATGTTAAGCAGACAAAAAAATATGTCACAAACAGAGGTTTCGTCCCTCTCCCGTCATTTGACTTCAGCATTTTTCGTGTGGTCAAAAGTTTCACTTTTCACCTTCCTTTTCCTTTTTGGTAAGTAAATGCATCATTACCACGGTAGCGGTTAGCCCCACTAATTATTTAAATCCTCAATGATGCTTTTCTTGATACACTTTTATCTCCATAATTTTACTATATTGTTCATAGTAAATGATTTTAAACTTTACAAAAGGCAGAGATCATTAACTACCACAGACTCAAATAATGCTGTGTCCCATTTTCCCGGCACTTAATAAATTAATAATAATTAGAAAAATAATGTCAACTAAATAAGAGATGTAATTTTTTAGCTAATGATATTTTATTAAATAATATGATTAAAGATAGAAAAAATATTATTTGAATACTGTTATCATATGAGCAACAAAAAATTGACACCTAGTAAATCTGTTATTTCTAAGAATTCCATGTGACAGGACCTAAGTAAATCTGTTGTTTTTATGAACAACAAATGTGCAGAGAGACAAAATTAACATCAATTAAAAGAATAAGATACTTAATTATTTTTTTTTTGTAAACATTAAAATAACAAAAACAAAAAAGGACGAAAAAGAAAAAGAGTATGGTTTACTCAATTATTTTTTATGACTTATCAAGCTATACATTTTTTTATATATATAAAAAGTGCAAACACTTAAATCAAAGAGACAGATAAGTGATTTTATAAAGGATTAAACCTTTCACAATATGTACCGAAAAAAAAAACCTTTCACATTATAAAATCTTAATCTTAAAAGAGTAAGACCGGTCTCAGTTGAACTGAAACTTGTTGATGAAGGGATAAATGATCTCATATATCAAGGATCAAATATATATAACACCTTAGTTTTAAAGATTAAACCCTGTGCCAGTTAAGCTAAACCCAGAAGCCATGCATTCTTACATTATGTATTTATGTTCCAATTTTTTTTTTCCTAATAATAATAGTATATGATCTCAACCGCAAAAAAATGTGATATATATGATTATAACTAAAGGGGAAGCTTAGCTGTCTTTCCCCAAGTAGCTACAAATCGACAAAATATTCTTAGATCAATGGTGTAAGTGGCTCTAAGTCCACTGCTTGTCTATATATTGACTAGAACTTCGCCGCCACTCTTTCCAACCTGCAACAGCTCTCCTATTGATAAACATGGCGGTTGCAGGAGGTGGCTCCGTTGGCGTTCATGGTTGGGCCGACATGAAGGGCCTCGCCATCCACGTCATCACCGGTCGGTGGTTCGTGGTGTTCGCCTCCTTTCTGATCATGGCAGCCGCCGGAGCCACCTACATGTTCAGCCTTTATTCCGGCGACATCAAAACTGCCCTCGGCTACGACCAAGCCACTCTTAATCTCCTCAGTTTCTTCAAGGACTTGGGTGGCAACTTCGGTGTACTCTCAGGGCTAATCAACGAGCTCACGCCGCCATGGGTGGTGCTGGCCATTGGTTCGGTTCTAAACTTTTTTGGGTACTTCATGATATGGCTAGCAGTGACAGGAAGAATAGCGAAGCCTCAAGTGTGGCAGATGTGCCTCTACATCTGCATAGGTGCCAACTCTCAGTCTTTTGCCAACACTGGCTCCCTCGTCACTTGCGTCAAGAACTTCCCAGAAAGCCGTGGGGCTATGTTAGGCATTCTCAAAGGCTATGTGGGTCTCAGTGGAGCAATCATCACACAGCTATACTTTGCTTTTTACTACCATGACACAAAGGCTTTGATTTTGCTCATAGGTTGGCTTCCTGCTGCTATATCCTTTGCTTTCCTTCGAACTATTCGATACATGAAGCCGGTTCGGCAGCCTAATGAGCTCAATGTTTTGTACAAATTTTTGTACATTTCGCTTGGCCTTGCTGGGTTTCTATTGGTTATGATCATAATACAGAAACAGGTCCCCTTCACACAGAGTGAATATGGTGTAAGTGCTGCAATTGTTCTTTTCCTGCTCTTTCTCCCAGTTGCTGTTGTTTTTGTTGAACAATATAAGATCTGGGTGAGTGAAAAGCTTGCATTGATTGATCCCTCGCCGGTGAAAATAGTAACTGAAGGCGAGAAGGTCAACGCAGAGGAGTCTGCAAATGGTAACTCTCTTTCAGCAGCACCAACATCATCTAACAGTACTGATGAAGCAATTTCCGCCAAAACCCAAGAAGTTAGATGGTGGCAAAATGTTTTTAGTCCACCAGAAAGAGGTGAGGACTATACCATACTTCAAGCCCTTTTCAGCCTAGACATGATAATACTATTCTTCGCTAGCGTTTGTGGTGTTGGGGGCACTTTGACTGCAATTGACAATCTGGGTCAGATTGGTACTTCACTTAGATACCCAAAGGCAAGCATCAGCACTTTTGTGTCCCTAGTGAGCATTTGGAATTATCTAGGACGAGTTTTCTCTGGGTTTGTTTCCGAACATGTTCTAGCAAAATACAAATTTCCTCGTCCACTCATGCTCACACTGACCCTGCTCTTATCGTGCATCGGTCACCTCCTGATAGCCTTCGATGTGCCCAATGGTCTCTATGTGGCTTCAGTAATTATTGGGTTTTGTTTTGGTGCGCAGTGGCCTTTACTTTTCGCCATAATTTCGGAGCTTTTTGGACTTAAGTACTACTCAACTCTGTACAACTTTGGCGGCGTAGCAAGTCCAATTGGGCTATATGTGCTTAATGTGAGGGTCACTGGGCATTTGTATGACAAAGAAGCTAAGAAGCAATTGGAGGCATTGGGGCTCCAGAGAAAGGTAGGTGAGGAATTGAATTGTGTTGGGGTCAATTGCTTCAAGTTGGCCTTCATTATTATGACAGCTGCAACTTTCTTTGGTGCCATTGTTTCTCTCATTTTGGTGGCAAGGACGAGAAAGTTCTACCAAAGTGACTTATACAAGAGGTTCCGGGAGCAGGCGAGAGGGGCCAAGGAGGAGATGGCGGTGGTCCAGAACGGCGGTGGCGGAGGACAAGAAGCCAAAGGTGGGATCATGTAGCAGTTGAAGGCTTTAAGAGTTAAGTGGAAACAAAAAAAATATGTTGATTCTCGATGCAAGGAAAAGAAATAAAATTAGTGAATTTTATAGTTTGGAATTAGTTAGGTCCACTCTTTTTTTTTTTTTTTTTTTTCAGTTTACATCTTTCACAACATTCACTCATATGATAGTTATAGTCATTCAGGGAATCCAAACTAGAAAATAATTAATGTATGGGTGTGTATAAATAGTTAAATACTACATATCAAACTACCTTCTTACATTTTCTTAACATTTCTCTGCCTTCCTGTATACTTTTCATTTTATATATATATTTTTGGTACACCCATTTTTCATATATTTGATTTGTATAGTAAACTCGCACGTCGCAGTTTCTTTATATTTTGGGGAACTTAAAATCAATTTCAACGGTGAAAAATTGGTTCTCATATTAAATATATTGTTTGGATATCTTAAAAATTGTATACAACTAAGTTTATTATTTTATTTTGTGGGTGAATTGTAGGCTAGTTTGGCATTATAATATCTAAACTTTCTCAAACTTGACAGGCTAGTGGGCAATTTAACAACAGTGCAAACTACTATAAAAAACTGTGTACAAGTTGGGTTGGCTTTCCAGTTATTTCATGAACCAAGTAATTAAGTAAATGCGTTGGCCACTGACATGAAGGGTGTTTCATTATGGAAGTCAATTTGGAGTCCTAATGTAGCAAGCAAGTTGAGAGTTTTTGCGTGTAAAGTGTCATGAAAGAAGACTAATCAATACAAACCTAGTATACTTGTTTGTTTTTTTTTTGGCCTACATCCAGCATGCTTGTCTGAAGGAAAAAAAATCTAAAATGCAGATATCGCTTCTCAGGCTACTGGATTAGCTGCCTCTAGAGTAGAACTTTAGGCCTCGTCCATTCAATTTGTATGAGTTAACCTTTAACTCTATATTGTTAAAAAGAATACGACATTCAATCGATGAGACTTTCAATTTTAGTTTATTTGTTTGACAGATTGGTCATGTTGAATAACATTATAAAAATAATTCTTGCATAACAACGTAAAATTGAGATGTCGGCAGATTGGTCATTCCCTGGCACTGGCAGTATCAATTTTGGTTTCCCTTTTCTTCCCAGTTCCCTCCCTTGCTTCTCCACTTCATTGCATTGCAAATTCCCCTCAAACCCCATCCCCACCACCGCCCGTCGCCTCCCTCGGCACTTGTTGCATCAATAAATTAATTTTTGCTGCTTATAGTAATATAGAAAATTTGCATTGTTATTTTTTCAGCCATAAGAAAATGAATGGTCATTCTGCAGCAGATATACTATGTTACAAACTGGTGATGCAATGAAAAGAAAACATAAATTTACAAGAACCTCTACTATAAACTACAAACTATTGGGAATTGATTATATTTACTATAGCCATAAGCTAAAGCTCTCTTTCTCAAATTTCTTTTACCTATATATCAATATAATGCCAATCACAAAGGATTTACACCAATTCCTTGCCATTTGCCAAAGATATTTAGCCTTCATTTGCCAGTCCAGTTTTGAGACACAGACATTTCAATTTCGGCAACTCGAGCCTCTTCTCTAAATTTCTCGTATGCGTCACTCTCATAAAACTGTCCAGTCCGAAGCACCAAAATGAGCAACACAAGTGCCCCAAACTAGGTAATTGCAGTGATTATAATGAAACCCAATATCAGTAGCACTCACCCCCGTTGCAATTCAACTCCTTCCCTAGATTTCCAATGCTGCCATTAATTGCCTTCTGGCTTCGCTTCCCTGTCATGCTCCTACAACCCTCACACTAAGCAAATATGACCCAATTGGATTTGCTACTGACCCAACATTATACAATGTTGAGTAATATTTAAGACCAACAAGTTCATATATGATGCAAAAGAATAATGGCCACTGTCCAATTTGCTCCAAAGTAGAACCCAGAAATAACTCAGGTTATATAGAGATCACTTGGGACGTTGAATGAAATTAGAAGGTGACGACACAAGATAATACGAAGATTGATGTGAGCCTGAGAGGGCGAGGGACTTTAAATTTGGTTATGATGAATTCCTAGATGACTCCTTGTGCAATTTCGCCTAGATAGATCCTAATGGCCATAAGGGACACAAATGTGTTTATACTACGAGCATGGTATCCTAAGAATGTTCCAATCCAACTTCAGTTATTTATCACAGTCAGGAAACCACCAAGTCCACACATCGTATGATACAAATCAGCAAAAGGACACATGCTCAACCCAACTACCTAAAGGATTATACTGAAACAGTTTAGCCAGTAGAGTGTCAATCCGATAAGCAGAAGAGATCAATAAAGGGGGAAGACTGGATCTCAAAATTCATTCATGTATCTTAGTAGAATTTGGCTTTGCCATTGGAGTATTCTTTCCCTTGAAGAAGAATACTTCTATCAATAATAACTCAATCATCATTTTCTTCCCTTCTCTGTCTTTCTTTCTTTTTCTTCCATCAATTTTTTTCTGCTACTCTATCATTGTGCCTAAGAAAAGAATCACCATGTCAGGGCTCAAAATGGCTTGAAGTATTGTATGATCTTCACCTCTCTGTATGGGGGCCCAAGCATGTTTTTCCAACGGGAAACTCATTTTTGGGTAATTTGTTCTTCTTGGGGAGCCTGTGCAGACTTCTCATGATTAGGTTTCTCTGTAGTTATTTTCAGAGGTTTATGAGGATCTTCCCCGTTATGTATTGTTTTTGCTCTTCTAAATCCTTTTTTCTTCCACAACAACAAAACAATGGCAAGTGAAGGGACCGGCAAAAGAAGCTCCAGAGTCATGATAACATAATACTCGCCCTGTGTGAAGAATTATGCACTATGATAATGATTATAATCGTAAGGAAGCCTAGAGGGAGTAGTGTCATAGAGGAATATAGAAAACTTTGAAGTTGTTTGGCTGTTGAATTCCCGTGATTCCTGTCATTAAGCAAATTTATAGATTTGATTTTCAGAATCGTTTGTTGCACTTCAAGCCAACTAAACTGAACTGATTTATCATTTTTGGAATATATATTTGTAATTTTGAGTATGAACTATACATATATCTAAATGCTTCTGTAAACGCACACGCATGTAAATTGGAGAAAAAAATTCAGTCAATTAACGGAACTAGAAGCTAGGGACAGTTCTGTAAATGTGTTTTAGGGAAAATTCAGTAAATGTGATATAGGGGCAGTTATGTAAATGTGCTCAAGTCCCTCGATAAGTGGCACCCATGCCACAGTGCCAGCAGTGATTTTCTCTTAACAAATTGATCTCTGGCTCTGCAGTCTTCACACCTCACTCTTCTCTCTCCCTGCATGCACTTGTTGTTGGTCTCCCCCTTCGAAGCTGTGCATTGTCGCCGGAAATGACGATCAAGGGCAAGGAAGTCGCCGGAAAATCCCCTGCCGGCAAGCGGAAGCGCGGCCCCGGGGATGACAAGGCTGGCGGTGGTCGCAGCAGGAGGAACCGAGCAGTTCTTCAGTTCTTCGAAGACGCCGCTGATGGTGAACAGTCCGATGACAGCGACGACAGTGATTTCAGTGATGGTATTGAATCCTTTCTCGCTTTTTCTTCTGCTCGAACATTTTGTTCGCTTATGGGCTCCCTTGCGAGAAATGTTAGGGTTTTGGCGACATTTTGGCGTTGGTCCTTTCTTGTTCTAGATGTTTTGCTCCTTGTGGTGGCTACATTGTTGAGAAACGCGTGTTGTTTTATGGATTTCGAGTTCATTTTCGGTCAGATTGTGATTGATGATTTTGTCGCAGGGGTGTTTTAGAAACTTATCTTAGTGAAGTTTGGGGCCATTGAAATTTATATTTCATTTTCGTTGGTTTGATTGTTTATATGCTGTATCAAAGAGCGGCATTTAATTTTGAAGGTTGGCTCAATGTTTTTCGTTTCTTTCTTTCTCTGAATTCGTTGCTTATTCGCTTGTCCTGAAAAGAAGTGTGTGGGCAGTGGAGTGACATTTATGTCAGGGAGTTGGGAAAATGTCAAGTGTTTGTAGGAGTCTTGTACTTTGTTTGGGATGAAGAGTCTATGCATTTTACATGAGTCTTTCAAAGTGATCTGTCTGTAGTCTGGATCTGTTGCTACTTTAATTTGCTTTGAAACATGGTAGGCTTTGCTTACAATAGATAAAAAATTAAAACAAGTGGTGGCTTGTTTGAGGAAAGTATTGATGGAGATATGTTATGTCTCCATAGGAATTTAGTGATGATGGGAAATTATGCGCTTCATAAAACTTGATTTAGTTTGGGCATTAGATTGTGGTTTTCTACCTTTTTAAGTTCATGACTTCTTTGTCCTCTCTGGTATACATGCTTTATCTTGGTTTGAGAAAGAGTTTCCAGATTATAGGCTGTTGAAAATTTGCTTCTCTTATTGAATTTGATTTAAAACGGTATCCTTGGTTTTCAATATGCGGATGAAATTGAACACAAAATGCTGCACAGTTTTTACAAATAAACTAATAATGCCTTTTAACTCTTATTGTGAAATTGAAAAACATATTGCTATTGGGTGACGGGTTCTGGCTTATTTTCTAATATGTTTGTTATGACAGCCATTTTCAATGTTATGACTTATGATGTTTCTGGAGTTTGCGAACATTTTTTTCCAGTTTATTGTTGATTTCAATTGCATATTTACTTATGTCCCGATCTGTCTGAAGTTTAGGTTTTGAAAGGACTCTCATGTGGTGGGATTCAAATTGAGAAACATCTTATTCTTTTGGTTGTGTCGTTTGATTTCATTTCCTTTCATTCATCTTCATGCTTCCTGTCCATTGGGCTTTTCTGAAAGCTCAATTAAGTTCTGAAAATGAAATGTTACTGCACTGAAATTGATGTTTGGATTAGATTATTGTCTTACAAAAAAGCTTATAATCAAAATGCTGCAAAGAGATTTTTTTGGCTGAAATGCTTTTTTTGTATAAATATTAAGGTAAAACAACACGTGCTTAGTGATGATTTTTTTTGTTGGGGGGGGGGGGAGGGGTTTGCAAAGGAGGTCTAAGACCTGGTGTGGGGGAGGGGAAAGGTACTAAGGTAGGCTAGAGTGTAGGCAAAAGCAGTCTGGGTGGGAATTGCCTGTGTGAAAACAATCAGCATATGGGAAGTCACTTAATGCATTCAACGACAGCTCTAACCTTATTTATTTATTAAACGAGAATTGTTTCCCTTAGTGTAGCCTGATAGCCTCATTTATATTAGTAAATGTTCATACTTCCTTTAATACATATTTAGCACAAAACAAAAATATTTTTTAAACATTACACATCATTGCTTAATTTTTCGTCACTAAAATTTCAGGTGCTGAAATTCAGTTTTATCAAACACAGTCTTAGCTTTTCTGAAACTGTTTATAAACAGATTTTATGGAAGAGGAGGTTGGTACAGTGCCAATAATGAAGAATGAACCAGCTAAGGCCAATAGCTTCCCATTTTTCCCCAAAGAGGAAGAGATGGATGAAGAAGAATTTGATAGAATGATGGAAGAACGCTTTGGAGATGGTTCTAGATTCATTACGTTTGCTGGGGATGAGTTTGATGACAAAACAATTGAGCCGAATTCTTTACATACTGCTGATAAGGATTTAATTCCAACCATCTGGAAAGTCAAATGCACTGTATGACACCTGAAACTTGGTTTTAGTAATTTTGCCAGTTAAAATTCCTAGAATCACCTTCAAATGCTTTAGTAGCTTCTTTTTTCCCTCTGCTAAGCTTTGTTTGCTTCAGGTTGGGCGTGAGAGACTTTCAGCTGTCTGTCTGATGCAGAAGTTTGCTGACTTGAAATCACTGGGTACTAAATTACAGATAATATCTGCATTTGCTGTAGATCATATGAAAGGATTTGTGTACATTGAAGCTGAAAAGCAATTTGATATTAATGAGGTAACTTCAGCACTGGGCAATTTCTTCAGTTTATTGATATTATCAATGACTAGTGAAATGTTTGTACTAGTGGCTAAATCTTTTATCATTGCTACCAATGTACAATTTCAGGCATGTAAAGGGATTTCTGGTATCTATGTTACTCGAGTGCAGCCTGTTCCAAAAAATGAAGTTTTTCATCTGTTCTCTGCACGAAGTAGATGCAATGAAATTTCTGAGGGCATGTGGGTTCGCATAAAAAATGGTAAATACAAGGGGGACTTAGCACAGGTACTGCATGAGTAACGTTTTGGAGTTGTATTATGCTATCTAACTTATGAAATGCTTATCCCTTTTATCAATTATATTTTCTAGGTTGTAGCTGTGAATAATACGCGCAAAAGAGTTACAGTGAAGCTTATTCCAAGAATTGATCTACAAGCAATGGCTGCTAAATTTGTAATGAGATCTGCATATAACATGATTTACTCTTAATTTTATTTCTTGCAATGCATCTGTTAGCTGTGACGATGCCGGTTTTCCTTTAGTTGCTATTTGATATCTGCTTGTAATATATTTATTGCATCATTTGATAGGGCTGAGTGCTATGAGCAAATAGTTACTAGAGAAGCAGAGAGGATTCACTATACCAGTCTTTCTTTCATGGAGAACTAACACTAAACTTGGTGAACCTTTTGCATTTAGCATTATTTACACATGTTGCATCATGCATTTAGTATGTAATGCTTTGTGTCAAAATCACATGTATTTCAAGAGTCTTATAACTGTCATTTTGCTTAGTTATTTTGGATGTAAGTTGATATTTTGACCTTGCAATCTGATATATTATGGAAATTAATTTACATCTTCTACTCTAAAAGATTCAGGAAACTGCTATTATTGAGCTCAAACTTGTAACTAGATGGAACATTTATTGCTTTTTTTTCCACTTAAAGTGGATAAGATGTGGGTGAGGATGTAAAAGTTCTGGTGGTAATCCTTACCAAGTTACCATGAAATAATGGTGGAATTGTATTGCTGGCTGTGATGTCGGTTTTGGAAAGAAGCATGTAGTGCACTTAGAGTCAGCCAAGACCTATTTCTATAGGCTGCTCTTTTGATTTTATTGTTCTTATCCTATGGCTGTGTACAGAGATATAGATGGGATAATTATTGATGGATTGTTTTTTCTCATTCTAACAGGGTGGAGGATATAGTCTCCAAAAAACTGCTGCACCAGCACCAAGATTAATCAGCTCAAGTGAACTTGAGTAATAATGCATATTTTCATATCTTGTTCGTTTTTTGCTGAATAGTTTGTCTGATATGATTGTTTAAATAACTCTACAGGGAATTCCGACCTCTCATGCAATGCAGACGTGATCGTGATACTGGCAAGGTTTTTGAGGTTCTTGATGGCCTGATGCTGAAGGATGGATATGTATACAAGAAAGTATCTCCGGATTCATTAAATTTGTGGGGTGTTGTGCCAACAGAAGAGGAACTCTTGAAGTTTGGGCCGTCTGAAAACAATGAATCAAATGATTTGGAGTGGCTCTCTCAGCTTTACGGTGACCCGAAGAAAAAACGGGTTATAAGAGCTGAAAAGGGAGGTGGGAAAGGAGAGAGTTCATCAGGTTCTGGTGTGACAAATGGTTTTGAACTGTATGATCTTGTGTGTTTTAGGTATGTCTTTGTTTAAACCTAGTTAGCAGTCATGATACCATATGAACTATGTCTCTATCTCTCTCTCTCTCTCTCTCTCTCAAACGCCTATGAACATGCAGATGTGCACACATGCACATCCTACATACTTATGTCTTCCTTTTTGATAGATCTTTGCCATTGCAGCAGGAAGGACTTTGGTGTAATAGTAGGCATGGATAAAGATGATAGCTACAAGGTACACTATTCATCTTATGCAATGTTATTTGTAACAAGCCTTTGATCTTGAGTATCTGTTGTTTTTGGAAAGTTCTATTCTAATCTCTCTGTTATAGATTCTAAAAGAGAGTCCAGATGGGCCTGTTGCTGTGACTGTTGAACGACGTGATATAAAGAGTGGACTATTTGATTTGAAACTTAGTTCCCAAGATCAGCACAATAGGACTATATTGGTTAATGATACTGTCAGGGTTCTGGAGGGTCCATCTAAGGTCTGATGCTTATTACTAGTAGGGAAAAAATTTAGTTTTGGTTTATTTGGGAATCTTCTTGTCCTACATGAAATTTTAACACTATGTAATGTCATTTTGCAGGGTAGACAAGGCATTGTTAAACATATCTATAGAGGGATTGTCTTTTTATATGATGAAAATGAGGAAGAAAATGGTGGTTACTTCACCTCTAAATCTCACGTGTGTGAGAAAGTCAAGCTTACTGTTGGTGATTGCAGTGGGAAGGTTTGAAATCTTTTCTAGTATAGTGCTAGCCTGATAGGTTGTGAACTATTTGATGACTTCAATTGAGTTTTGATGTTTTGCTCATTGTTCTTTACTCAGGGTAGCGAATCGGGTCCTTCAGTATTCGAAGACCCAGGTTCTTCAGTATTTGAAGACATACCATCATCGCCAAAATCCCCCTTGTCACCAAAAAGACCATGGCAAGCAAGAGAAAATAATCGTGAATGTCTGTAAAGATGCATGACACCTTGACAAAGTCTCTTAGCTGTAGATATACATATTTCTTATTTTACTCATTTCAATAATTTTGTATGCAGTCAACCGTGGGGACAAAGATGGCCTGTTTACTATTGGTCAAACGTTGAGAATTAGGATAGGTCCTTTGAAGGGATACCTCTGCCGTGTCATAGCCTTACGTCGCTCTGATGTTACTGTGAAACTTGATTCTCAGCAAAAGGTTCTTACAGGTTTGTTTTTGAATGTCTGCTCTTGGCTCTTGAAATATTAGATCATTATTTATAACAATTTCCAAGTACTTATTTTGATTCAGTTAAATGTGAGCACCTTTCTGAGGTTCAAGGGAAGAGTATTGCCACGTCATCAAGGTATTTCTGTCAGTGACAATAACTGTGTGTTCTCTAGTTCTTTCTGATTGCTTTTTGACTGTAAATATTGTCCTAAGTTGATTTATGTTTCTTATATCAGCGCTGATCCAGATTCAAGTTCAGTGAAACCGTTTCATCTACTGGGTACTGAAGGCAGCTCTGGAGGTGGGAATCCATTTATTCTCTATTTTACTGTCATTCTTTTCAACTTTAACAATAGAAAATTTTCCCGATAAAATGGGGTAGATTATCACTTAACATGCATCATAGTTACCTTTATCTATTCTGTTTGCCATTGATGTTTTATTTTGAGATGTGATGCTTGACAATTTGACATCTTGGCCTTATCTAAAGGTTGGATGGATGGAGTGGGAACATCTGCTGGGGGTGGTGGATGGAATGCTGGAGGGATGTCAGCTGAGAGGTATATTTCATGGTGATATTAGTTAATCTATTTGATTTGTTGTATGCTCTATATTTAAGTAATATATAATCTGGCTGATTATTCTTGATGGGTTTGGTCATCCAAAGGAAGATTCTCATATTTTCCAGATCTTGTTCAGTAATCTAGGAAATCATTATGAAATTTGGGAAGGATTATGGCTATGGAGTATAGATGCAGACAAGGAACACATGACACAGATGGCGACACAGCAACGACATATATGTCAAACCTTTATAAATAAATAAGTATTGATATATACAAGTATGGGGACACCAAGAAATATATGAAAGCATATCTAAGATTTGCGTAGTAAGTGTTAAAAATGTTTAGAAAATATTTAAGTGCCAGATGCTAAAATTTCATTTTTTCCCCCAAGATTATTATTTAGAGGTGTTGTAGTGTCCATCTGCATGTAATTGTTTTTATATGTGCCAAAGTTTCCAATATGTATTCAACTTTGACAAGGTTGTTTCTTGAAGTCTTGGGGCTTTTTGTTGCTTTGGGTTTAGCAAAGTAGTTACTTGTGTTGCACCCAAACCCAAAGTAAAGGATATGAGTGTCATTGCATAGTAGCTCTATAAATACAGGTGTTGGTGTCAGTATAATGTACACTATTATTTGACTTTTCAGTCAACATATGTGTGCTGCTATTGGGTAGCCCGAAGGTGTCAAAGGATTTATGTCAGTGTTATTTATGTTGCTCTTTGGTGTATTTGGTTGTAGCGAAAAGCGTGTATCTTCAAACTTCTCAGCCCTTACATCTGATATGGAACAGGATTGTTTTTTCTAGCCTCTTAGGTGTTGGGCACATGGTCTCTTTGAGGAATCCTCCCTAACAGATATATGAAGGGATTGGAATGCTTTATTATATTGAGATCTTTGTATGTCTTTTCTAGGTTTCTTTTTTGTGCCTTGCTTAGGAGTAATTATACTTCTGTTCTTGTCATCTTTCTTTCTTGTCTCTGAATATTTCTTCTTTTGTAAAAAACATACATTTTTGCCTTGTACCTTACTTCCTCTGTATCTTTTCACCCTCACCCATTTTCTTATCAAAAATATATACCCAGCTAATAACATTCTGTGCTCTTTTTTTTCTTCCTTTACTCTCTCAATTGTAATCATGTTTTATTTACTGACATGAAATTGCCGTCATTAGTTACTGTTGATTGTGGGAATTTTATCTATCAGCACTTATTTATCACAATGTAGAGCAATTTTTATATGTAAGAAAAGTTGAGAACAGTCTCACTATCTGCACCCTGAATGTAATATACTTCTGAAGCATCTTTATTTTAATGCTTATTCTGATATGTTCCACTATAATCTCAATTGACTTCACTATTTGAACAGATTGCCTGAATATGTAGTTGTCACGTTTAAAACCTTCTCCTGATAATTTACAATTGCAAATACCCAGTCTTTTATTTCTTGTTCATGATTAGTTTTTTATATTCCTTTATATTACTTTTGGCTTTTCTTTTTTTTTTATTGTCTTGTGATCATTTTTTCAGGAATGCATGGTCTTCTGCTCCAAGCTTCTTGGTATGGCTTGCACTGTAGCACCAATAATGTTTTTTTCTCAACTCTGTTCCTCTGTCTCTCTTATCCCCCTCTATCATGCCTGTGTTTGCAGAACACATCCACCATATAATACGTTAGACACTTGTACATCCAGTAGTGTATTATATGGTTATAGTTTTGATGTATTTTAATTTAATATGTTGATTTATATTTTGTTGCAGAAGCCGGAGTCTACTTCAAATCCTATCAGTTCCGAGGGTAATGATTCTAGTACCAATATGTTTATCATGTCATTGTTCTAAGTTAATTTCTTGTTTATAAACGCCTCATTGTTCTTCTAATGTGTAGGTGGTGAAGGTACTGCTTGGGAAACTAAAAATACTTCAAATCAGAATTCCTCATGGGGTGCAGCAGTGGTGAACGATGGAATTGCTTCTGAACCTGATAAATCTGGTGGCTGGGGAAAAGGTGGAGGCAGCAGGGGTCAGTGGGGTCAGAGTAGCAATTGGAAAAATAAAGCTAATGATTTGGATGGAAACCAACCGTCTGGATGGGACAGTAAAACCAATTGGAATACAACCAAAGCTGCTGAAGAGGAGTCCTCTAATTGGAATCGGAAGTGTGTCGAACATAA
This sequence comes from Castanospermum australe, assembly GCA_019955255.1. Classification (NCBI taxonomy): domain Eukaryota; kingdom Viridiplantae; phylum Streptophyta; class Magnoliopsida; order Fabales; family Fabaceae; genus Castanospermum; species Castanospermum australe. Next base: position 788,736 of record NSJW01000935.1, read on the forward strand.
CAAAGAGAGTGAGCAAAAAGGTCAATCTTCTTGGAACAGTGTCAAAATGTCAAATGAAAGTTCAGCAACTGGATGGGGTCAAGGTAATGGTTGGAAAACTGGATCAGATGATGGGGGAAACTTGAATCCTACTTCAGGTGGTTGGAACTCTGGAATAACTGGAGTCAAAGAAGTTGGAAACTGTGCCGGTACTTCATATCATGATGAAAATCAGGATGCTGGGTGGAAAAACAAGCCAAATAAGGATGGGAACAACTCATCTGGTTGGGAAAGAAAAAACAATTGGAATACTCCCATTTCTTCTTCCCGAGAGAACTCTGGATGGAATCAGAAGTCAACTGAAGATGATAAAGAGGAAAAAGGTCAAGATCAAGTTGGTTGGAGTGGAGGGAAAACATCAGATGGTTCAGCGACAGGGTTGGGTCAAACATCTGGTTGGAAAATGGGATTAAGTGACACAGCCAAAGAAGGTTCTAATTGGGGCACCATGAAATCTGGTTCAAGTGCGGTAGCTGAAAGTCAGGATTCTGATTGGGGAAAAGCAAGTAATTGGAACTCTGTATCTGGTGATGCTGGTGGAAGTCAAGGTATTGGTTGGGGTCTGAGAAGCAATTCGAAGTCTGGATCTAATTACACTAATCAGGGTGATTGTAAACATCTAGATGACTCAAATGAAAAGAAATCAGATAGAGATTCATCAATGAAGTTGGGTCAGGACGGTGCGAAGATTGGTTCTGCTGATGGACCGAAACAAGCTTCAAATTGGGGTGCTTGGAAATCTGGATCAAGCAGTGGGAATGAGAACCATAATTCCAACTGGAGTTCTGGGTGTATTGATGCTGGAAGTCATGATTCCAATTGGGGCAAGAAAACTAATTGGAACTCTGGTCAAAGTGGAAACCAGGCTTCTGATCTTAATGATAGCAATTGGAATTCTGGATCTGGTGATTCTAATCAAAATTCCAACCGGGGAAGGAATAGTAGTCGGAACTCGAACAATTCCTCCTGGAATGCTGAGAATGAAAACAAGAGTTCCAACTGGAGTTCTGGGCATACTGATGCTGGAAATCAAGTTTCCAATTGGGGCAAGAAAAGCAATTGGAACTCTGGTTCGGGTGATGCAAATCAAAACACCAACTGGAGAAGCAATAGCGATTGGCACTCAGGAAATGCCTCAAGTGGTGATAAGTTGAGTGGTGTAAATGAAACTTCTGATGACAGAGAAGGTGGTGGGAATTGGAGAGGTGGTTACCGTGGTAGGGGTGGCTCAGACAGTGGCTTTAGAGGTAGAGGTTTTTGGGGTAGAGGAGAACGTGGGGGCTTCAGTGGCCGAGGAGAGCGTGGGGGCTTTGGTGGTAGAGGAGGAGAGCGTGGGGGCTTTGGTGGTAGAGGTAGATCAGACAGGGAAGGCTTTGGTGGTAGAGGGGGATCAGAGAGAGGATATGGAGGCCGAGGACGTGGAAGGAGTGACCAACCTGGTGGTTGGAACAACAAAAGGGATTCTGGTGAGGATGGATCCTCTGACTGGAAGGGGGCAGATAATAATGTTGAAGGATGGAAGAATAGTAATGGATCTGGGGCTTGGAGCCAGGAAATTGGTGACAAGAAGGGTAGACAGAGCTGGAGCCAGGGAAATGCCGATAAGGAGCGTCCAAGCTGGAACCAAGGTGGTGGAAGTAATAAGCAATGGCAGAGCTGGAGTTCAGCAAGTGGTGGAGGTAGTGGTAATTGGAACAGCAAGGGGTCAGAACAGCCGGCAGAGGCTAAAGATGGTACTGGCTGGACCAAAGGAACTGATTCTGCTCAGGAAAATGTTTCAGTCAAGAGGAACAGTTGGACTTCCCATGGGGCTTGGAAACAGGAAGTTGGTGACAAGAAGGACGGGCAGAGCTGGAGCCAGGGAAATGCTGATAAGGAGAATTCAAGCTGGAACCAAGGAGGTGGAAGTAATAAGCAATGGCAGAGCTGGAGTTCGTCAAGTGGTGGAGCTAGTGGTAATTGGAATAGCAAGGGGTCAGAACAGCTGGAAGAGACGAAAGAAGGCTCTGGCTGGACCCAAAAAACAGATTCTGCCCAGGAAAATGTTTCGGTCAAGGGAACCCATGGGGCTTGGAAACAGGAAATTGGTGACAAGAAGTACGGACAGAGCTGGAGCCAGGGAAATTCTGATAAGAAGCATTCAAGCTGGAACCAAGGAGGTGGAAGTAACAAGCAATGGCAGAGCTGGAGTTCGTCAAGCGGTGAAGCTAGTGGTAATTGGAGCAGCAAGGGGTCAGAACAGCTGGCAGAGACCAAAGATGGTACTGGCTGGACCAAAGGAACAGATTCTGCCCAGGAAAATGTTTCAGTCAAGGGAAATAATTGGACTTCCCATGGGGACCATGGATCTAGCTGGAAAAAATCTACTGCAGCAAAGGAAATTGAAGAAACCAATATTCAGGAGGATGAGTGGAACAAGGGACCTAGTTCCAATACTACGTCTAGATCCTGGGACAACCAGGAGATGGGTTGGAAAAGGAGTGCTGGTTCAGGGAATGGAAGTGGAACTGGAGACCGAGTTCTGAATTGGGATCAATCAAGTGCTGCAGATAAGGGTCAATCATCTAGTTGGAATGCATCAATTGATGGTAAGGGAAGAAATAAATATGGTTCCCACCCAATTATCCTTCCTTTGTGATTAAAAAAATAGCTGAGGTACTGCTCAAAAGAAAAATAAAATCGTAAAGCAAATTAATGAAGATGTTAAATTTTATAATTTAATTAAAAGAATATTTATTAATTAGAAGTTAATCGGCTAATCGTAGTACAATCAAATTTAATATTTGATTATATTTGTTCTCATCATATTCATAAACCTGTGAATGATTCATGATATTTCATATTTCATAACCATATTAATCATATTTCATAGGTGCGGCTGGCTCTTGGGGCAAGAAAAATGATGGGAGTGACAAAGGTGGCTGGTAGTTACTTTCCAAAACGTGCTATGTGGGTCAAAGAAGGAAAACGGGCTCAGATATTTCTTCTAGTCACTAATGGCTGACCTTTTCTTGTAAATCTGTGATAATCCTCACAAATCAGCCGAGTGTCTACTGGGTCCCGATGTTTATTACTTTTACAGCTTTAATATTTAAGTTATTGTAAAGGCCCGATGAATGACTATCGTTTCTGCTGCGTTTAATATTGCAATTAATGTCACGAAACATGCTTCCCTTAAATTGGATGCGTACTGGTGTGTTACTAGGTTCTCTCTTGTAATTCTATGACTTGCATCGTGTTTCTCTTAGTAAATGGTGTCTTCCGAGGTACGTGCCTAGTATGTTTCATTTGTTGTTAGGGTTTAATTTGTTGATGGATGCTTAGATTATGTTTGGATCATGAAGAATAGAAGCAAAGTAAAAGAAGGAAAATATTTATTTTAAATATTTTAATTTTATAATTTTAAAATAAATTCTTCCTATTCTTTCTTTTTTTTTTTTATTCTCCTCTAAACCAAATATATCCTATCCTTAAGGAGTATATTTATATTGCCTTTATGTGGTGCAATTTATCCATAGGTGAATCAATCACGGACAGTGAGTCAACGGTTATTTCAGTTCGCATGCAAATCTTTATAAAAATTAACTTTGTTATTCTGTGAATTAAGAACTTCAATCCGCGGATTGAAGGCCAAATTCGTCCAAGACTATGAGATACGCATACGCACTTGGGTTTCAGTCCACCATAATTTTGACAATCTAGATGTGTGCTGGTGACATGGACTAGGTAAGTTTATTATATTATCCAATATTATCATATGATTGGTGTACATACCAAATTTCATAGACTTATCCAATCGGTACCTTATACAGCACATTTCCAACGGGGCGAGATGAGACTAAATATGGTCATGGATGAAAGAGATAATAGATATCCAAACTTCCCCTCATTTAACGGTATCCACCGGACATGCTTACTATATTCTCATTCCCACTTTCGTCATCACCATCTTGACAAACTCAAGAAAAATGTAGCTTGTATCAATTATTAGTACATCAAAAAGTCACCAGAACTTCTAACCTATACCCAAATCCCTATTTAATTCTTATCAATTTAAAAGTTAGGATATTTATAGTTTTTAATTTATGCAAAACTTCTTTATAAATATTCAACTAAGAAAAGTAATGGATATTGAGTTTTCATATTAAATTAAATTATAGACGTTTAGTCAGTGTAACATGACAGAAAATTAATTTTCTTTTTTTTGGTGACAGAAGAGTGTATTTGGTTAGACTATGTCTTATTTTTATTTTCAATAAAAATGTAAAATATATGCAGTGATAATTTTATAATTATTTTTAAAATAATTATATTAATTAACAAAAATATACTTTTACAAATAGAAACAGACTTTTATGTTTTGTGTTGCAACTTTTGGCCACGATGCCCATTTTGGCCATTATTATCATCTTTAATTTCATCATCCATGCCACTCCAATTTTCCCATCTGTCCTGTAATTTTCTCGCGTCCCAAACAGCTAAACATCTTCTTTTTCCCTTTACAATTTTCACCATTTCCCGTTTCATGTCACTGAAAAACGCCTTCGATGCGACTCGTTTTCCGCTTCGTCGTTTACGTGCTAGATGATTCGGCTCTGCGATCGACGTTGGCGTTTTTCCCGAATCGAACTCAGAAGACGCAAAATTAAGGCTTTCGGTATGTGAAAGTCCGCATCCATAATTACCATATTTCTCTTCTGTTATTCACTTCCAAATATTTTCCCACTTCCTAGGGTTTTTTTATTGGTGGAAGAGTTATACCCAGAATTTCCTCGTTGAACCAAATTTCTGGTGGTTTAGCCATTTAATTTCTGCAAAATGTTCAATAAGATCATAAAGCGTGCCCACAAGAAATCATCGAAATCGGAATTCCATGAAAATTCTGCAAATGGGAATCAATTCTATGAAGTAGTTGTGAACCATGCGTCTCGGACGGCCAGCAATCCAGCAATCCCCAATTTGGACCCACAAAACTTGTCTGTGGCGGTGGCGCCTCCCGCCCCCAGCGTAATTGAGCTACTACCCCCACTGCGAGAAGTTGCTGTTTCAGAACGCCAAAGTGTATTTCTGCGAAAGATTCAAGTTTGTTGTTTTTTATGTGATTTTTCAGACACTTCGAAGTCGGTTTATGAAAAGGAAATCAAACGCCAAACACTTTATGAGCTAGTGGATATTATACAATCTGGGTCATTCAAATTTAGCGAAAATCAAGAAGAGCTAATTTGGATGGTTTCAGTTAACATTTTTCGTTGTTTGCCTCCAGCATCCCATGAAAACACAGGGACTGAAGGTGTGGATCCTGAAGATGATGACACATATTTGGATCCATCGTGGTCCCATCTACAACTTGTGTATGAAATTCTATTGAGGTACATTGTGTCATCTGATACAGATATAAAGATTGCCAAGCGCTACATTGACCATATATTTGTTCTGAAACTGCTTGATTTGTTTGATTCTGAGGACCAGCGAGAGCGCGAGTATTTGAAAACCATTCTTCACCGCATATATGGGAAATTCATGGTGCACCGGCCTTTCATAAGGAAAGCTATTAATAATATATTTTATCGATTTATATTTGAAACACAGAGGCATAATGGTATAGGTGAACTGCTGGAGGTTCTGGGTAGTATTATAAATGGATTTGCATTGCCGATGAAAGAGGAGCATAAACTGTTCCTAGTCCGGGCACTTATACCACTTCACAAGCCAAAATCTATTTCCTCATATCATCAACAATTGTCTTATTGCATTATTCAGTTTGTTGAGAAAGACCACAGGTTGGCAGAGCCTGTGATCAGGGGTTTGTTGAAGTACTGGCCAGTCACAAATTGCCAGAAGGAAGTTCTTTTTCTTGGAGAACTAGAAGAGGTTCTAGATGCAACTCAACCTGCTGAGTTCCAACGGTGCATGGTCTCTCTTTTCAGGCAGATTGGACGCTGCCTTAACAGCCCTCAATTCCAGGTCTGTGAACAACATACAACTTATCTTAATTTATTACATGATTTTTTTTTATAGCAATGATCTCGCTTGACATTGCATATGCAGCTTGTAGTACTATACTACATTTATGATTTAATACTTTATATACATTGCAATTTGCATCTACATATAGGATATTCTTAGCTGCAGAGATTTTTTTTTCTTTTGCTGAGATTATTCATTACTTGAATATCCTTATGTATTATATCCATCTTTTCTACTTTAATTGAACCATATACTTGAGTGGCCAATGGGCTATGTTCATTTTATATGGTTGCTTGGATGTTGGAATTATTATCATTGCCTACTCTGTCTTTTCTGTTTGAAACTTTGATTTGGAAACTAATTGTGTATTTTGTCTGCCATATTCTGTTTGGGTGAATGACTTTTGAGTAAGTTGGGTCAAATTACAAACAAAACAATTGATCCGAGTTAACAACATTGCCTGCTAATTTTAATTGAGTTTATTCCCTTTGAGGCACAAGTTTTTTGAGTTTGACTGAGTCATGGCCAAGTCTGATTCATACCTGTTGAAATTTGACCTAGGTTGATTCCTGCTGAGTTTGTTTAAGTTCCATTTCTCAATTTTTAACTGATTGCTATCTTTCTTTAAGTTCTAGAAAATTCTAAATGTTTCATCACTACTCTGAGTATTTTCACGAAGATTTCATTGTCCTATACTCCTATGATTTAAATTTTAATATTGAACAATTCCTTCTTTTTTTCATGAATGGTTTTCCCTGGTCTCTGTCAATTTTTTTTTTTCGTTTCATATCAATAATATAATGATATGCTCTAAGAAGCCATCTTTTGGAAAGATACGAATATTCTTTTTAACTGTGCAGACCTTTCAACTTGTGTTGAGAAGCTTCTTGTTAAGCTTCAGAGTGAACATATTAAGGTCTTTCACAAATAATTTGCTAAATTTAAAAAGTGTTGAGTTATTTTTATTTAAAATAATGTGGGTTGAATTTTGTAAAGTGGCATGTTAGGGGAGAATATTTTTAACATGGGAAATAATGACATGGGTGGAGACTCTTATTATTTTAAGCATAGGCATTGGGATTTTCTTCTTTCTTTTTTTTCCCCCCTTTCTTGTTTCCATAAGGCAAAGACACAAGGGATTCATATTCAGTTGTCTACTACTTTGAGGGTATTAATAAGGATCTCTTAGGGTTTTATTATGGTCTCTGTTACCTGCTAATTTAACTTCAGAACTCTGTTTGTTGTAGAATCACGGCATTTTTAAGATATATGGTTTGGTGTTCAGGTTATTGAGAATTCACCCTATTGTTTTCTTTGTCCTTTATCTTTTTCTCTCCGTGCCACTTCATTTCTCCTCTTCTTATACTTTATTTTTCTCTGTCTCTTCCTTTTTAACTTCTGTAAATCAAATTTGTAGTAGTTTTTTTTTCCACATAAAGAAAGACCTGGACTCCAAATAACCATATTTGTCATTCCATAGCAGATACAGTAACATCTCTTTTTCCTTAAAGAACAGTGATGGGGAGCTGAGGCTGATATTGTGGTTTCATTAAAATAGTTCTTTTTTTTCTCTTTTATATGTGATGCAATTTTGTGGACCCTATATAGTTCATGTGCATGTTGTTTGATCTTGTTCACTTCATGTCACATTTACTTAAATATATCAAATTGTCCATTACATTTTAGTTTATGACATGGGCTGCACTATCGATGCTCTTGCGTTTCTTTGACTACGGGAAATACCAGGCTATAAAGTGGTTTACTTTGGCTATAGTTGGCTGCTATTTCTGACTTCAATTTGGCTGAGCTTCGAAGTTCTGTTTCTTGCTCACGGGGATGCTATTTGAGATAGTAGTATCTATGCTTTTTGTAATGTAAGATGATTAAGTGCCTGGATGTAATTAGCAGGGCCTGAGGAAAATTGTATTTAGGGCCTTTTGAATTTGGACCTAGTTTAATTTGTTATGCGTTGTGTGATTGTCAGATTAATATCAATTTTTGATAAACGATAAATCCATCATTTGACAGTAATAAAGGAAAATCCATCTTTATATCACACATGACTACTCTCTGACAATTGTGGTATCCATGGCAGGTTGCTGAACGAGCACTTTACTTATGGAACAACGAGCACATAGTAAGTTTAATAGCTCAGAATCGAAATGTTATATTGCCACTAATCTTTGAAGCTTTGGAGAAGAATGTCAAAAGCCATTGGAACCGAGCAGTGCATGGGCTTACAGCAAACGTGAGGAGGATGTTTCTGGAGATCGATGTCGAACTGTTTGAAGAGTGTCAGAGTCAGTACTTAGAGAAGGAAGCCAGGGCCAGAGAATTGGAAGAGCAGCGGGAGTTAACATGGAAGAAATTGGAAGCGGTGGCTGCACAAGCCGTGAGGGATGACATGGTTCTGGTTAATTAATGTATTAGTGCTGCAACTCTTCTTTACACATTGGTTGTACTGAAATTTCTTCCTGTATTGAGGTTACATCCCTGCTGCATAACTGCATAATTTAGTTGGAAAGGAAGAAATTAAAAGTTTATTTTAATTACAAGGCGTGGTGAACAAGATGTGCAAATTAACAAGCTTGCAAGTCCAGTTTTTGACTGAACAAGGGTTTCAGTGTTGCTTTTGATCTATGCCTACTTGTTCTCTGGTTTATTCTTCTTTATATCCAATATCTTGTGTTAATTGAAAATATAACCATCTATTTTCCTTCAATTTAGATGTTAATCAACCTGTTTGAACTCGGAAGAAACTAGTTAAAGATGAATGATTAATTAAATTATACAACTGATTAGTGATTAACTATTTAGATGATTTAATTAATCACTTATTATTGGCTATTTCTTTTTTTTTTCTTTTGAGATGCAATATATTGGCTTTTCTATCTCGCTCATTGTTTTTTTCATCATGTGAATTTGCTTATCAAAATTGGTCACATGCAGATCATACTCCCATTATTTTATCAAATCATACTCCCTAGATTTAATAAACCAATTGACGCATAAGTATGAAGAAATCAAGTACAAAACAAAAGAGAAACCTGAAGAAATCATAAAATACTAACAAACATTTTTTGCAGGGTAAATCATTGTTTATCTTTTTGTGCATTGATTTTATATTATCATGTGATTTGAATTTTGAATAGTGATATTTTTTACCCGCTGAACTTTACTTAAGTAGCACATAATTTTTTCACGTCTATTTTTTATCCATATTTTGTTTTACAATAATGAAGACTACGTTGTGTATCTCTCACTACTTTTCTATTTTAAAAATATTAATTCTAAAGATTAATTTTGTCTTACGCATAATAAACTGATATAGATGTTTTAATCAAAAACTGAAAGTAGGACTTTAAAATTGAGTTTACCAATTTTGAACAATTTTATTAAAAATGTCACGGTCGTAAAGCGGCTCTATAACCTAATATCCCTCTCATTTCTAATCTATTTTATATGTAGTATATATAGATATAAATCTTATCTCATTGACAATAAATAAATATAAAATTTTTACACAAAACACCACAATAAAAAGAGTTAACATGTGCCAAACCGGTCTTCATAAACATGAATTTTCGTCAAGATCTTTACCTCCATTTTGAAAGTATTGAGTGTTGTTACTAAATTATTTACACCAATTTCTTTTTTTTTTGAAGAAAGGCAAAGTTTACAAACATATATAATATACATAACATAAATAAATAATGAGGTAGCAAGTTTCGAAGTTACTTTTATTACCATAGTTTTTTGCTTTATATATATATATATATATATATATATATATATCACTCCTCCGAGACACATGGACATGCGGAGAGGGAGATTCTCTGCAATTTGGACGGTTTGACAAATTGTGTGATATGGAGACAAGCCATGTTAAGAACATCATTATCACACAGAAAAGAACACTAGAAATTAAATAAGAGAGGCATCTGAAGTTGACATGGCATCAGGAATGCCACTTCAGTTCATCATCCACACGTAAGACCCAATCAAAAAGTACTAGTAATACGTTACACAGGCCAAGCCTATCATCTCAACAACTCAAGGTTGTTGCACCAACTTCATCATTGACAAAATAATAGTGCAGTGCTAACCAGTCCTTTTTGCTACCTTACTTCTCAAGTCGCCTTAGTTAACAATTTCAAACTCAAATCATAGGTTGGCAAAATAAACAGACTCCACCCATAGTGTCATTGACATAATTATAATCACAGTGCACATAACTCCTTAAATTTTATAAGGAAAAAGAAAATTGCAATAGAACTATGTGCATACAATTGCAGTTGTGCTTTTAACAGTTGTGTAAATAACATTAGTCAATTTAAAATTTAAAAAAAAAAAAACAAATCAGAGAAATTGTAATCTTTTCTTTTTCTTTTGATAATGTTCCTTTACATCAAAAGAGGATATATAAATTTTTGTTTTTCCTCTTCCAAGTGTATGATTATAGTAATGATAGTAGAATAGCATGGTTGTTAATAGTGTCCAAAATGAAAATAATTAAAAGGGACAAAAAGGTTGAAACAAATACAACGGATGAGGAGGGTGGCGGTGGTGCCTGGCTGCTACCACCTCTGAATATCATCCCAAAGAAGTCCCCATCGTCGCCGCTGGACCCCCCATTGCCTTTGCTGGTGGCGCCGGTCACTGTCCCACCTCCGTTGAAACCGGGATATAAATCCCCATTATCCCTGTACAATAATTTAGTCATAAGCACACAAAGAAAAGTAGTAGACAACGAAACACTACTGAAAAAGAAAGACCAATAATGATGGAAAATGATCTCTAACAGAAGAATGGTGCAGTGCATTTGAGACAAAAATAGAGGAACATACACACTACATTATTATGTATAGGGCATGTCTTGTTTTGACCCTTCAATGCATCAGCATTCATATTGGCTTCAACTTGAAGAAAAGAAAAATATCAAGGTAATTTGAATAGTATGTTAATATTAATTTGGTGGGGGAGCTAGCTTCCCATTGAATTCCAAAGACCTAAGAGTGAACCTTTTGAGAGTGTCAATGTTCAATTGTAGCTGCCTTAATTGCTAATAAATAGAAGGTGTATAGCGACTAAAGTTGGAAAGAATGAGTGGGTGGGTCTCAGACGTAAGAAAGGGAGGCCTTTAGCATATAGAATGTGCGTAGGAATGAGACAAAGCATTCACGGAAAAGAATAGGCGATAAGATGCACTTGTGTACGTGACTGGATTCAACAAATGCAGGCAAAGAAGTCAAATAAGAAATAAATTAATATAGCTACTAGTTTGAAATTTCATCAAAGGCAAGTCACTCAACAGTGTACACAATGGAAGAATTATATTCCTAGTCTTGGCATACAGTGCTGTAAGAAGTTCTTGCCATCAAATAGGAAACAATGGTTGCCAGTGCAATGAGGGCAGTTATGTTAAACAAGAGCCAAAGGTCATCACAATTCAATTTAGACGAAGGGTTGCAATCTTTCTGTCATCACTTTACCAAAAATGTCCAAGAGAATGGCTGTTACATGGTATGGGAAACTACAGTTCCTTAGCGGTGGAAGGACTAAACAGCAATAAATAAAGGTTAACAGTGGGAGCCAGCATGTCAACGAGAGGGGAGCCTCTTTCCCAATTATGATGCAGAAGCTACATGTTGGTGAGCTCTGACTAGTTTATGTCGAATCAGAAATGGGCCCAGAGTACTCAGAAACACATTATGCTATAAAAGGGTCCCACGCCTACTTGCTGGAAAGCAGATAAAAAAGAACATAATTTCAGTTATCTACCCCCTAAAACCCTCCAAAATGTCTGACCTGAGGCAGGTCTCTTCCAACTTCACTCTCCAACCTTTGTTTTAAACTTACTCCCCAACCCTGTTTACACACATGCACCTCTTCTTTTCCATGTGCTCTGATCTAGACATAGCAGTCCTTTTTCTTTCTTTTTTCTTTCCCACTTTTTTGCTAGCTATATTTGATTTGGATACAATACAGCTCCATAACAATTCCACTCCCAAATGTTTCTCGTGTGGTACCTCCTCTTCTCTCTGAGAGTGTCTAGGATCCCATCCATGACTCCTGGAGAGTCAAGAACCACAGCACCCACCACCATATCCTAGAGGGATCAAAAAAAAGTTTCTGCTTTCAAAATCTCCCAAAAAGAGCAAAAAGAAAAAGAAAACAAGATTTTATGTCTCGCCCTCACCTCATGCACGCAGAACTTGAAAAGAAAAAGATGGAACAAGACAAATGAACTGTAAATAAGGCTGTTGTCTGTTGGTCCATAAGCTAGATTCCCAATGACCCACACCATCACGTGCATTGGCGAAAATCCCCACTGTGCCTCTATATTTTAAACTAGTGGTATTACCAAGACTATTATGAATTAAAACCGGTGTTAATTCCAGTCTTGTCTTACTCCACATTCTAGGTCATGTCACTGCTACGAGAAATTTACCTGGTAAAGTGAGATCTAGCATGAACCCAAGTTTTGGAAACAGCAAAGAGTGAAAGTAGAAGTGGAACCACATTAAAATATAGCAATATTCCATGACTCCGTCCACAGAACTTCCACCAATCAGCATCAAAACAACTTGCAATGAATTGTTGTGTTGTGTTGTACCGCGCCATTGACATCATCCCAGAAAATACAAGCCAATAATAATGCTGCCATTTTACAAAAAGAAAAAGGCATGGGGCCATGTGACCAGAAAGGAGGGGTCATTTCTGTAACACAGCTCAAATTCAAGATGTTCGATGTTCTAGTGCAAAGACGATAATATCCTTTCCACAGAGAGATTTATATTTAATGGAAAGACGAGATTAGCCTTTCTAATGACAGTTAAGAAGACAGGTAATGTCCGTTGGGGCATCTTGATGAGAATTGAAAAGATTGAAACAGGAAAAGAGAAAGGAAAGAAAAGGGAATATAATAATAGTGAAAAAGTGTTGTGCTGGGTTGTGTGTTTGATACCTGGGATCGCCGAACACGCCGGAGTACATGGTGAGCTGGTCGATTTGCGCGGCGGCTTTGGGTTGCAAGCTGGAGGCCATGGCGTACTGAGCGCTGAGTCCGGCGCCGGACGGCACGAAGAAGGCTCCATTTACCATTACGTCCCCCTCCGTCCTCCAGTTCCACCCATTCCACTCTCCCTCGCCCGTGTCAACGCGCTTCGTCACCTGCCACACCCCAAAACATACCCCACACACCATCCCATCCCCATTATTACAATCTTTGAAACCTCACCCTTCTCAAACACTACCAAAAAGTGACAACTTTTTAAATGAAAAAATATTATCATTCATGGAACATCAGAAAAATTCAATAATTACCCACCACCATTTCGATCTTCAATAGAGGAAAACAGGAGGCGCGTTTTTTCACGCGCCGCCTGTGAGAATGCAATAGCGCATCCAACTAGGATATATTCGTTTGGAACATAGGTCAAAAAAACTCTCGAAAACAGCATAGGCATTAATCCATTAGAGAAAACAAATATTAAAAAGGAATTACGAAAAAGAAAAAGGTTACCTCTTTGGCGTTGGGATCCGCCGGAGCAGTGTAGCGGTTGCCCTGGCTGTTGATGGTGGGGCTGGCGCTGCCGCCGATGGCGTACATCTGCCACTGCGTGAAAGTCGTTGTTGACCACATGGATGTAGCCGTGCCTGCAACGCGGCATGCGCTGCACCAGCCCCTCCCCGAAGTGGTTGAAGGCTATTGTCACCTGCATCCCCTTGTCGGGGAGGTACTTGTCGCTGTGCCCCAGCAGCATCACCTCGTCGTGGTGCGCGAAGTGGTTGTTCGAGATGGTGATCCCGGTGGACCCCATGATGGCGTCGATCAGGCCGTCCGTGCAGTACGACAGAGAGCAGTGGTCGATCCAGATCTTCCGGGCGCTGAAGATCGATATCCCGTCGCCGTCCGATATGCCCCTCCACCCCACGTGCGTTGGACTCGCCCGTATGTTAGTGTTCCCCGACGGCTTGCAGTGGTGGACGTGCACGTTGTGGATGATGATGTTGGACACGTACTGGAGGGTGATGCAGCCGTGGCCGGTGATGTGCACGTTGGCGCCGCGCCCGTCCACGGTCTTGAAGCTGTTGAAGATGAGCTCGTGCCTCAGGTTGATGGTCATGTCCGCGGCGAAGATGATCCAGAGGGGAACGTCTTGGATCACGGCGTGCCGGAGGGTGCCCGGAACCGGGTTCGCCGGGTCGGAGTCGGAGGAGTCGGTGACGATGTAGATCTGGCCGCCCTTTCCGCCCATGGCGTCGCCGCCGAAGCCAATGCCACAGTCGGCGAGCTTCTGGCGGTTGGCGGCCCAGTTGGGGTCGCACCGCCAGCAATCGTCCACGGGGTTGCCGGTGAGGCAGGAAGTCTGGTCCTTTTCGTGAACTGAGAGGAGTTGCCTTCTGGAAAGAGATACATTGAGTCTCCTGCAAGGAAAAAAATGAAAACAAGGTGGGTTCAGAAGCTTGGGAAAAACAGAGATGCTCTGCTTCCGTTTGGATGCTGAGAAAACACAAGTAAACAAAGTGGGTAGGAAAAAGGTGAAGTTTTTGACGGACGACCAAATGCATTTTTGTTGCTTTGCCGAAGAATGAAAACACACCCAGAACAATGCAATGCTAAGGACAACCTAGTGGGGTTTGTTTGTGTCTGATGCAGGGGAAAACAGAGTATCCCAACTCAAAACCCTGGAAACCCAGAAGGAATGGTTGTCTTCACTAAGACCAAAATCATGGAACTAAGAATGCAAATTCACAGAATGAACAGAACTCTTAAATGGAAATTTTATGCAATTTGTTGTGGGTGGAACCGTTGGGAGGGCTTACCGTTGAACTTCCCGAACCACAGCTTCAGGGTAAGGATGTTGGTGGGGCAAGCTGAGGTTGAAGACAGCTTTGATTGGATGAGAGAAAGAGCTCAAGAGGCATATTAAGAGAATGCAGCTGATACGAAGCATCCTTAAAGGAACAATAATGGCAGATGTTGGGGTATATTATGTCTGTTTTCTGTTCCTTCGGTGAAATGCTTCGCTTCAGATATCTTCCTCTTGAATGCGCAACAACTTAGGAAGCTGCAAATTATGGGAAAATGTGATAGGTTTTTATAATAAAACAAGATTATAGTAACAATAAGATCACAGTAATTATCTTAAAAGTAAAATGAAGTAACTTTGTTGGTAGGGTTTTTAGGGTTTTGTTTATTTCAACGGGAAGAAAGAGATTGCGGTGGCTGTGAATTTTGATAGAGACTCCATGAAGAGATTATAGAAATAGGAGAGAGAGAGAGAGAGAGAGAGAGAGAGAGCCATTCTCTCCCCTCCCTCTCGGTTTTGCTAATTCTCCCTTGCAGACTTTCTCAGTTACTCTCATTCCTTACCTTGCTTACCAATCATTCCAGGCATTGCGGCTCAAAAATCAATCTAAAATGTAAAATGCAGAGAGAAGAAAAGAGAGGCTTATCCAAATGGTGAAGTCTGCATCAAAATTAGTTTTTTTGGTCTTTCTTCTTTTCATCTTCTGCGGATTAAGATTCTTTGCGGGAAGCTTACAAGTCCTTATTCCCAGTTATCCCCTACCTCGACTTTACAAAGCCCTTTACTTGTCATGACTTTATGAATCGGTGAGAAAAAGATTTGATTTGGGGTTAGATACTAATGAACAAGATTGCATCTTTGAGTCAATTTCTTGCTGGCGGCGTGAGTGTGCAGGTGCCCTTCGTCAGAAAGAGTTTTTTTTCCTTCAGTCATAAAGAAAAGAAGAAAAGAAAAGCAGCAAAGATAAAAAGGGGGACGGAGAGAAAAAAACAAGCATCTTTGGGGCTCGACATGCAATTTAGAGCAAAGATTTCTTTCCGGAAACAAAGACTACAAAAAGGTTTGCAATATTAAAAAAATAGTATCCAGACTAGGAAAAACTGAAAAAGTAATAATGTGTATGTGGGGTGATGTGTACAAAGAGCCGGATTCAGATTGACGATTCTGGCTTTTACTGGGAACCACGAGTTTTTGCAAACTTCAAATTCGGCCAACGCACAACTGTGCAGACTCGACTGCATTTATCTACAAGAAAATTGCCCTGTGATTCCTTCGCATGAGACATATAGTAGAAGAATTCAATACATTAGTTGATTGATTTAGGTAATCTGTAAGAGGTAATTTGTTCACACTTTTCGTACCACCTTTAAAGCTCACCTCAAAATCAATTTCATTCTTAGTAAAACATATTCTGGAATCACTTTCGTTAAAAAATATTAACCAAGCAGCTACGTTTAATTTGAGAATTGATTTTTAGAGTGAAATAATTGATTTTGAAGGGTCATGTTCTGGACAAGGTTCAAGGATGGAGATTACCTAAAACTCGGTGCAAGATGTTTTGAACTCCAACGCTCAAATTAAAAATATCGGCACGTATTGAGTGAAAGATGTAATGAATCATATTTGGAGTAACCTTTATATAGACTAGGGTTTTGGGTCCTTTTTAAAATACAATCTCTAATTGATTAGAATAATCTTTTGACAATCATAGATTTACATTTAAGGAGATTGACTCTTTTTGAGTCAGATCCTCCTTTAATTGAAACTTGATCCTTAAATCTTGAGTTACCAGGGATTGATAAATCAAACGAGGTCCCACCAAGATGATAGTATGATTTAACAATTCCTACTACCTCCTTGAACATATTAGACCAGGTTTTAGGTAATCTCCATCCTTGAACCTTGTCTAGAATAAGTTAAAAATTTAAAGCAAATTCGTGACATATAATTTATGAAAAATTATGTTCTTAAACTATACCATTAAATTTGTCAATTTAAAATTGTATGCACCTATCCTGACAGTGGCTATTATCATGATTTATAAATGCATCTATTATTAATTTTACCAACCATGTTATTAACTAATGGAATGTGCAATTTCCATTCATGTAATCTTTGACTTTCTGACCAGAAGACTTCCATAGGTGTCTCCTCCTCTTCTAGGTACTAGATGAAGGTCTCTTCCTACACCTTGACTTGGGCCCAATTCTCAAGCAAGTAGCAACTCAATGACATTGAATCCATTTCAAGGCTACCACTCGAAATCATGATCTCGACGTGGTGTATTTGACCCAGACAACATAAACCTAATGGTACATGTGGTGGAATTGATCTTATGCGAATGTGTTTTTTCTAGCTCAAATGTTCATAATGAATTTGAAAGGTGGGTGGACCAGTGATGGCAGCTTGATCCAAATCAAAGGCTAAAGTGGTCTTGGAGTTTTTTAGGTGTTTCTACAAATAGTTTGTGTTCAAATGATTTGCATCGTCTGGGTAATATCTTTTGAAAATATGGTTTGGTAATGATTGTTTATGGTTTCTCTTACCATGGAACAAAAAATGAGAGGGTAACAAGAATTAGTAAGATTACTGGAGTTAACTATAAGACTAAACCGATGGCATGATCGAGGAAAAGCTATGAAGAAGTGAAGACGAATGTTAATTATTGGGATTAAATAGATTTAGATTCCTTGTGAAGATAAAACTTGAAAAAGGGTACATTGTTGCTTACCCTTTCAACTTTTACTCATGTTTTAACAAAGATAGTTGATTTTATTAGCACCTGATTCTTTTGAACTAGGAAAAAAGAGCAATACAGACTAAGAGTAGATTTACTGATTGGAAGATAAAGAAAAAAAAAACCAAGATGGAATATTATGAACAAATCAACATAAATCCAGCTCTCTAGGGAATTAATTTTGAACTATTCCTTCATGGGCATCACACAAATTTTTCTAATGCTATATTTGGATGGGGGATTAAGGAAAGAAAATAAAATAAAATAAAAATTTATCATAAGTCTTTCTCTTATTTAAAAGTTTTAGAAAAGAATGAAAAAGAAATTAAAATTTTTAAGTTATATTTCAAAATTCTCTCTTAATAATTTTATAAATATTTTAAAGTTTTCATAATTTAAAAGATTTTAAAGAATTTAAAACATTCAAACAAAAAAATAAAAATTATTTAATTAACTTTACATTTTCCTTCCTTTCCTCTCTCTTCATTTCTTTTAAATCTCTTTCTTTTCTAATTCTTTCAAACTCTTAAACATAGTCTAAAGGTTGTCTGCACTTCATCCTTAATTCCTCTGCTCTTCAAGCCAGCATCCACGGTGGTTTGGTAATCTCCTTTCCCTGAAGCCTTTCTTTGCCCTTCACTATAGTGTCCAACTTGCAATGTGAATGGGTTACAATGAGTAGTCTCATCGCAGGCTAACATACGTATATGTAGCATGTGGTTCTGGGGTGCCCAAAACACTGAGAAGCTAACACAGACAGGGTCTGGTCCATCTTCGGCAAATTGGGCTGCACCAACCAAGCAACCCAGTGCCAGTTTCAGCAGTGGACCTGTACTCATTATTAATTGTTTGTTGCTTATAAAAGAACCTGTTTCCAGTAGCATTAAAATTAGGCTTTTTGAAACTGAAAACCCACCACCTCCTCTTCATTCGACCTTGCCAACAAGCAAGCATATGAAGGTTTTTTTTTTCTTTTAAATATCTACAGTTATTATTATAAGATTAATTTTTTGGATATAGTTACAACTCTTCTTTAACTAAAAGACTTTTTAAATTCTCACTTTATCAGCCTTTTGTTCATGTTTCATCATGACTTAGATTCAATTTTTAGATTCTTTTGTTAGTAAGTTATCTGTAAGTATTTCTATAAATACTCAAAAGAGCATGTCCTGACATTAGAACGACTATTTCTTTCAACTTAAATTTTTATTTATAAAAAAAAAACCCTTCCAAATAAGTACTTTAAGTTCATGATCATATCGAAGATTGATAATCAACGAGTATTTCACGGTTAAAAATGAATGAATATATTTGAAATTAAGAATTATATTTGAATATATTTCACTGATAATTAAGGATTATATTTGAATTTCAATTTAAGATACTGAGATTTTTTTTAAATGAATAATGTATACCATCTTATAACTTGTCTAAAAGAATATGTGTTTACACAAAATAGCGTAATTTAACAATTTGTAGCGTAATTTGTGTTTACACCACGTAACACAATTCTCATGAACAGTGTTTTGTAGATTGAGGTAAGCTTTGTAGATATAAGATTTCATA
The DNA here is from genome assembly GCA_019955255.1 of Castanospermum australe. Classification (NCBI taxonomy): domain Eukaryota; kingdom Viridiplantae; phylum Streptophyta; class Magnoliopsida; order Fabales; family Fabaceae; genus Castanospermum; species Castanospermum australe. The sequence goes on from NSJW01000935.1 coordinate 807,861, forward strand.
ACAACAAAATAATAACTATATAATCCTTTTTCAACACACATAATTATTAAAATATGTAAGTTTCAAAATCAACAATATATGATAAACAAGTTTCAAAATAAATATAATTTAGTAATTAATTAAGAAAAATAGTACGTTCAGAAACCTGGGAATTTAGGTTGCCAGGGTAAAACTTGATTTTGTCCCTTCAATTTTTTTCTGAACTACCATATAATACATGACAGATTTCACCCTTAACACCCCTTGGTAAGTGTTTTGGAAAAGATGAGTCACAGTCATCTTCCTGCTTCCCTCTGAGCTGCATTTCAGGTTTGAGCTGTGCACACATGCAGTTAAAACAATCGGTGGCAAGACACAGACAAAACATGATCAGGCCTCAAAGTTCATTCTCACTAATTTTCCTTTAATCTACAAATACACAAAAGGGACAAATAGCCATTAATACTAAGAAGTTACAGTATCTTCATGCCCATGATCAATAATCTCATTCTGACCCTCACATAGATACAGTGGGGAAGAAGCAAAAGAGGAAACAGCAGAAGAATATGAAGTTGAATCAGAACAAGAATCAGAAGCTGCTATGCTAATTAGTAAATCCACAAAAGCACCCATTATAAACCCATGATTTTTCTTGCTATTTACCCTCAAGTACCAACTCAAGAGCTCCTCCAAACCCTCCCAATCCTTTAGTCCATGAGACTCAACCATCTCCTCCATTGATCTCCTAAAGTCCTCATATGGATTCTCTGACTCCATGGCAAGCACCACACTTTCTTTGAATGGAAACCCACCGGCCTTGGCCTTCTCTAAGATCGAGTTCGTGTCGCCTGGCTCGAAAAACAGCCTCTCTGACCTCACCCCACGTACCAACATCTCCAAAGACTCCCCATCGTAGCAGAAGTAGTCCTCTGACTCTGTCGAGAAGCTTGCAGATTCAGATGAGGTTGTGAACCAAGACTCAGGAGTTTCAACGGTGCTCTCCGTAGGGTCAAAAAATACAGAGTTAACCGTCTTGAAGATGTCATCTCCAGCTCTGAAAGAGAGGGTCTTTGGGTGGCCACAAGGGGGCAGGAACTGCCATGGATGCTTTCTTGGTGCTTCCTTGGTTTTGAACAGAGATGGCAGTTTCAACGTTTTCTTGCCCATTGGATCTCAGATACTTTTTCTCTGCGAGGAGTGAGTGAGGCCTTGAAATGGTTTCTTGGGGATTGTGAATGTCTGTTTGGCTCTTGGATGGTGCCTGTAATAATTTTGGTCAGAAGGGAGTTGCTGTGGTGGTATTTAAAGCAGAGGCTCTGAGAGGAAGCAAAAGAATATGGCAAAGAAATGGGGTCTGGTAGGGGCTTGCATGTGTGAATTTAATTTGTAGGTTTGTAAAATTCAATGTTATTCAATGCCCCCATCAACAACTGAATGTAACAGCACTTTTCAGCAGTGTCAGCTTCATATATCTTCATTAAAAAAATGAAAGGATATTTTTTCAAAACACAACTGATATTATCATAACAATTATTACTATCATATATCTTTGACCTTGTGAGGGTATATTTTCTTTTAAGAACGGGATAATAAATGTCCAAATTGAAAACACCAGGAGATTGAATGTACTTTACTTAGTATTTGGATTTGAACCACTGTACAATTACAGTTTTGGAAGGTAACTTGCCCTTGAGTAGTGTACTCAGTTAGTGGATTTGAGAGAAGCAAATATGTTGAAAACAATAGGAAATAGTACCTTTCAGGTTATAAAATACTGAAACGGTTGAAAATGACAGGTAAGGTAGATTAAGAGAAATCTTTGTGGGTAGAAGAGACTAAGATAATTGTTAGTAGATCAGAAATAAACCAAAGAGGCTGAATTCATGTGAAGTTTTTAAAGAGGGAATGGTTGCATCACGCATGCTTGTCCTCCCCCAAAGTATTTATTAGAAAAGGAAGAATGAGACCTAAAACTAGGCTCTGTATTTATTGGAAACTTTGTTCTGTTTTTACCTCACTCATTCTATATATCCCATCAGATATAATAAATAACCTGTCATGTGGCTCCAAGGACAGATAACACACTTTGACAGTCAACAAAAAGTTACCATTTTCGATGCCTGAGCAATTCAAATTGCAAATCTCTTATCCACTCTTCATCTTCTAGGTTTTTAATTACATTACTTTGCCATTAAATTTCTTTTTATTTTCAAGATTTTGTGTTTCCTTCAATGGAAAAGGCTGCAAAGTTAGCACTAGCAGTGCTGGTTGAGTCGTTGACCCATCTGAATGGCTAGAATGAATTAGAACTATGGTAATGCATTTTTCTTTTTATATATTTCGGGATGTACATGAATGTTTGTTGGCCACTAATAAAATACAAGTTCCACCACTTTGTTGTAGCATAGTGCTTTATAATAAGTCTACGCACATCCTTTTGTGATGTATGCTGCGGACATCTCTCAAAGTTGACCAATACATGCATTATAGAATATGTTAACTGGTTTTACTTCTAACCAAAAAAAAAAAAGTAGTTACTGCTTACTTTTCTTTCATACGTTACGTGACTTAAAATTTGTAAGTCATCAACGTTAAATTTTTAGGTTAGTCAATTTCAGTTTCTTGTGGTGCTTGTAAGGCAATTATGCAGATTTGTTATAAATTTAAAGACAAATATTGATTACTCTGGTTTAGCTTTATGAGGCAGAGATACTCATATAACCCAGAGTTCATATAGAACATGAAATAAAAAGTAAGAAACTCCGGTATACTTTTGGATTAGAAGACCAATTTTGTTTTCTAGAATACTCATGATGAAGACATTGTTTGCTGGCATTGCTGCAACTACCGTTTGATCTGACGGTCTCCATCAGCCAATCAAGTTGACTCCAATGACATTATAACTTCTGGCTGTGCTTGGGAGTTGGGACCTCTCACCCAAATATTCACCCTTATCATATCATTGCTAAGATGTTGCACCTCTTTCCTCTGTTAGTACAAATACTTGTGCATTGTCCATGTGCTAATGGGTCCTGTCCTTAAATAATGGTTTTTAGTTGTACAGAAAACTAAACAACTTAGCCAACTTGAGAATGAGGTTAGCAGAGGTCCCCGCAGCAATTGCTTATCATATAATAAAGCCATGAAGCTCTTAGCGAGAAACATGCCAGAGAATAATTGTTCGTAAGCCTCATGAAATATCAAAGGAATCATAACTGTTTCATCCTAATGCTGGTGAATCAAGAAGTACTTTGGTAGTGATTGCACCCAAGGGATGCCTTCTATTTCGGGAGAAAACTCCAAGTTAATTATATTGAGTAATATTTGTCATCATTCAATTTCTTGAATTTCAGTCTGTAACTGGCTTTGCTAGATCTCAATGAATCTACGTGGAAAATTTGCCATAATGAAATTGCTGTCCCATTTATATGATCATTTTTTAGTTGGTAGGAATTTGCGTACTGTATTGGAAGTTTCCGGCTGCCACAGGCTTGATGGTGATTGATTTTCAATGCACAGTCAAAACTTAATCTTACTAACTAGCTAAGAATCTTAAGTAAAATCCCATTTGGATCTAGTAAAATGGGAGATAAGATATGGAATTTGCATTAAAAAAGTGATCCTCTCTTTCACGTATGTTTATCCAAGCTAAAAATTGTTCCTGTTTTATGTCTAATATTTATTGCGCTTTTGGATTAGTTTATTTTGTATTTAAAACAACTTATAAACAAAATTTTATTAAAAGAGTTTTTGAACAAAAATGATTTTTTCTTGAAAATATTCTGTTATTGAATATGCACTTTAAGGTAGATATAATTTAATGTCTCGTAATTTCTTTAAACCTCTTGTTTAGTAGTTCTACTGTAGTAGTGATCCTTGAGCTGGAATCTTTGTATCACTCTGTCTTTCGAATCTTGGGCTTCTCAAGAGGAAAAAGGTTGGAAGTGAACTGTTATGTCTCCCAACTAAAGTCATAGGCTTAGGCCATGTTCCATGGACCATGGATGCACATGCTGCTTTGATCTGTATGATTGTGACTCAATTTCGGTTCCAAGAATAATTTAATGTCTGAAAGGGCAAGCTTCAATTATTGTTGAGATTTTGTGACGAACAATCACTCATTAAATGATTTTAATTTCCTTTTCTTTTATAATTCTATATTGGCAACTCGCACGTTATTGGAAGATTGAAATAGAGAAAGAACTTCTTAGAAAATTGGTATCCCAGACAAGCATCTAATTTGCAAGCTCTTCTTCGGACCAAAATATTGCAAAGCATTTTAATAAGTGCAATGCAGAGAAACGCATTGGCCCCTCTTATATTAAATTTAACTAGATATGATCTTCCTTTTGGGCGGTTCTTTGTGTCTTTTGCAAGCTTCGGGAGTACTTTGGCTGCTAAGTCAAAATTGTTTATCCACTTTATTGTCCGTTCTAAGCTGATTCATAGTCTTAGAAAGTGTTGTCTTCATATTCATATTTTCACTTCTATTCATATTTTTTTTCCATAATGGCAATCTCTTTCTTTTAACTTGTTTTTTTTTAATTTTTTTTATCATAGTTACAAAATAACCATATGACATGCAAAAAATGAAATTATTTGATTCCTGAGAATTTCCATATATGACTGGTATAATATAAGAACCTAATTTGATAGAGAAATGGTGAGTGTCACAATGAGAGCATAATAAATAAAGTGAACTCGTACGGAAAACAAGTGAACTATGTTTTTGGCAGAAAGTGTACAAATCATGTTGGTTTAGTCATTCAGTGCTTTTACACATTTGACTTGAGCATTTAAAGGTTTGTGTATTAGAGGGTTGGGATATTGCATTTAAGCCTTGACTTTTGACTAAAAATAAGTATAGGTTTAATGAGTGGATTAATGAAAAGGTAATCATAAGGAATGCTACACCTAATCATTTGGCTAGAGATTGGTCTAAATGTGTATGCAGTTGCTAAAATGGAGTATCTTATGGCTCTACTTGACCATTGAAGAGATTTTGACAAGGTTTGGGAGGAGAAAAAGAGCAATTAAAGTAATATTTCTTCATCAACATGCATTGTTCCAAGTAAAAGTGACTTGGCTCTTTAAGCATTATGTCAAAAGTTTGATTCCTAATAGATATGAATAGAGCATGCACTCTTAGTAGGCCTCTCTCTCGCAAAGGACACAATCGAAAGTCGGGAGATTAATCTTTCACATTTCGGGTGAGGAGATACTCTGAGTGTACCAAAAAAAGTAAAACTTCTTGAATAGAGTCCTATTAAATAGGATTAGGACCAAGACCTACAAAAATCACATAATCATAGGGCAAGAATTTCTCAAGGCTTATATAGTAAAATAAACACCATCTAAGCATCCAAAGGCTATTCATAAGCTATCTCAATGTTCAAAAAGATTTCCACAAGTAATGAATTGAAAGTTGCGCATATTAACTACTCAAACAGAGTTCCATGTTAGAGCATTTTCTAACCTACATTGTGAGAATTTTTTTGACTAGCCATAATCAATGGATCATATGAGGATGGGAGCATAATCCATATATGTATCCTTAACATTGAAAATTGGGTAAACCAATCCATGTTCCCATCTTTGCAGGGCAAAAATCCCCTTTATTCACTTTCTTTGGGGCAATTCCTCCCTGCGTGGATCCTTGAAATTGGAGTATTTTGTATAATGTACATTGTACCTCTACAATTTCTAAATATATGTGTCTCCATGATAATAACTAGCTTTAACTTTCTCAAATGAAAATAAAAAAAAACTCATTATAATAGGAAATTTATATTGAAACTTTTTCACAATTTTTATTCTTACTAATGCACTCATGACCATTAGCAATTTAAAGATAACAGGGTACATTAGATATTATAATCAAAGTGACAATAGATGTAAGAGGAAAATAAAAACATTAACTTAAACAACTTCTCATGATAATTTAGAAGAAATTGACACTTGATATAAAAGTACTAACCGCTGCGGCACCCTCCGAAACGGTTGCAATAGGTGTAATCAAATTCGACTTGTCCTCATTTCTTTGCAGGACGAGACATGTCAAGCAACATAGGATTGTTGCATTGTGGACATTTTGAGTTAGCTTCAGATACCATCACATACATGTAGCAATGAGTACACCCCATTAGAGTCAACGATGGCTGTTCATCTTTTGAAGTACCACTAAAATTCTCATCAGAGTTCAAAATGGAAGATATACTTGTCCCTTGAGATGATGATGGTGATAATGATAGCCATGAATTTGTATATTTCAAAGCATTTGATGAGTCCTCAGAATTTGACCTTGGTGGTGATAATTTCAGTTTTAGATCATCCAAACAACTTTTATTATCACTCATGTTTGTCTCGATCATGCTTCTCTTCTTTGTTTCCTTTGATTTTGATTCAATATTTGAATAAACAAACAACCAAATACATAAAAACAAAGTTAAAAAAAAAACTAGAGAAATAATTTTTTTTAAAAAAGGACAAATTATGTCCAAATCTCCATCTAGTAAATTATTGAAAAAAAAGGAAAATAATAGTTGATAGTCTATAAGTACATAATTAATTGTTCTTAATAATAAAGACGAAAAAATTATAAAAATAAAAAAATCTAGTATTCAATATCAATCTATTAAATCAATTAAAACCACAACAAACATGTATATGAATGGAATAAGAATAATTAATTACTTCAAGATTAATTTCATGTCTCGCAGAAAAGTAAGATTGATCATGCAATTCAATTGGCATTGATCGATTGATGTCGAGAGACTTATGAAATTATTTTTGAAGAAGATCGATACTAATGTTGTGCCAATCATCACTAGCATTAACATCGGTCTTTAAAGTATTACCTTCATCTCTTTTTCTATAAGAATACTTTGAACATGTCGTAATTTGTTAAAGAGTGTCTCCATCACTGAAAGTTAAAGTGAGTGATCACTAAGAATTTTGTAAGAAAGTGTATAGATATCGATTGAACGTGATTTTAGAGCATACTAACTTGCAAAAAGAGAAAGTTTATATTTACCACCTAACCCTCAAGTTCAAAAGAGCCGTACCAATTTTGATAATATTTCATTAATTGCAAATTATGATAAAAAAAATCACAAAGAAAAGTTTTAAAATGATTAGAATAATGGTTTACCTAACATACCAACAAAAAATCTTACATAGAAATGTAATAAATTTTATAATAAAGACAATAATTTACCTGCAAGAAAATGTGAATTTAATTAAAATTTAAGAAAATAACATAATAACAAGAAAATGCATGCATATAGGGGAAGCAAAAAGTAGAAGGTGAAATTGAGTTCAAATTTTGAGCTGGTTTTGCCAAGTGACAAATGAACTCTGATAAATGTACATGAAAAATCCAATTTTATTTTGCATGGATAGAATTATAGTAACCGTCGCAGTTATTGAAACAAACAGAGCACTTTACATCTTCGGTTAATAAAATTAATGAAAATAAACAAGTTTCATTGGCCTATGGAATTATCTCAGGAATAAAAAAAAAAGAAAAACATATTTTTCTCATCCCTAAACATTGCTTATTTTTTAGTCAAGACTTTCAAGTTTTTTCACCCGTTAATTTTATACTTCATCTTTTAAATTTATCCTTGCAATTTCTATTGACAAGAATAGTTGAATTTGTTGAAGAACTGTGCAACCAACTCAAGATTGGGTACATTGGATTGTTTTCAGAAATAAAGATTTTCCAAGCTAAAAACAAAGTTTTCTTCAAAAACCTAATTAGAAAGGGTACCAAAGTGATGAGATACAACTATATATGTTAGAAAGTGAAATACTATATGTATAACCAAGCTTAATCTAACTGACATGTGTGATCTTATGCAAGCAATCAGCCAATTGAAGCTAAAAAACCAAATATGAACGAAAATATAAAAGAAAGTACATATATAAGGGACATAGAAGATTACCCAACATTTTATCCTAGTTTGGTGAAACCATTATTCCTTACATATGTACAGTCCCCAAGTTCCATTAATTCCTTGATAGTTTTTTCTATATTTTTTAGTTTGGAGTTCGAACTTGTATCGAGAAAGAGAGAACACCCATTATTTATAAATCAGTGTACACCAGGTTAAAATTGTATTGAATGTTAAAAATAAATTGAATTTTAACTTTTACATAGAAGAGTTAAAGAGAAAAATCTTCCATATTTTGTTATTTAGAATTGATTAAATCTTTTTTAAAGTGTTGGGTGCATTTATCAATTTTAATTTTAATAAAATATAAATGCATAAATGACAAATTACAAATCTCATTATTAATGAATTTAGATTCTCTCATTTTATCTAAAAGTAAGAGAAAGTGACAAACATAAATTTTATATTTCATAATCCACAATTATTATTTATGAGATCCACTAATTTATTCAAAATCACTTTGTATATTTCTCTTTCATAACAGGTTCATCTCCCCTTCTTAAAAAAATAAGATAGAATCCAAATCCATTATTAATTATCATTTATATTTTTAAAAATATAAATTCACTTAATTTTCATGGAAAACCATTTTGGTGTATTTGTTTTTTTTTTCTTTTTGAAGTCTAGAATTTATTTGACCCTCTTTACCATGCTTTTTTTTATTTTGGATTCTCAAGATATTCTTACACTTTTTGAGAATAAAATTAATTTTTTCAAAAACGAAATAATACAATTAGGCCTTGCCTACAAGTGATATCTCCAAAACTCAAACCTTTATCCTCTCTTAAGTGTACCTCACTTATTCCTGCATCTAACCCCTTATAGGTCTTTTTATCATGCTTTTAAGTGCGTGCCATCATATTTGGGTAAAAAAATTTAAAATTAATTTTGATTGATTCATAATGCGAAATTGATAAGCACAAAATCATGTTTATATATATATGTATTTTATATAAAAAAATTTGATTATTTTTAGTAAGTATTTGAACTAATTTATTTTATATTTAAAATAATTTATAATTAAAATTTTATTAACAAAAATTTTAAAAAAATAATTTTTTTAAAAAATTAATCGTCAAACATCCATTTTAATAATTATATATCTAAACATAATTTTTATCAATACAATTCAAATATCATAAATTAGTTAAAAAAATTGAGCTTATATAAAATTGTTTATAAAATTTAATTTAAACATAAGCTTAAATGAGAAAAAAAATAAAAGTGTTGGTTTTGCTTCTCACATGCCACCCGTTCAACGGGTGGAGCCCCGAATACAAAAGGGGCAACGCAATTCATTCTAAAAGTTGCTGGGCCCGAACCATCATCCAATCACCACAAATCTCCTTAAAATTTAAATTCTAATAAGCGCGAAGCGCAAAGCTCATCCCTGCCGTTCATCCAAAAGAAGACCCAAAGCTCTGTAGTTCTCTCTCTCTCTCTCTCGATCTCGACCATCCCATTCATGGAAACCCTCTGAATAATGTCGGCGATGGAGAACCCCGTCGTGCAGATCTTCGAGAGGACGAAGCAGATCATCGATCAGGCTCGCCAGCAGTGCCTTCTCTGGGAACGCCACCTTTCCCCAAAACTCCTCCTCAACGGAATTGCCCCTCCTCCGTGGCTCTGCAACTCCGTGCTTCCCTCAGATCCCAAAGGTAATGCCTCCTCCCTTTCCTCACACGCCATTTTCTCTCTATGCACTTTCTTGGGTTCAGCCTATTTGTTGAACATTGGTTTGTTTGCTACTATTGTAATGGAAATTCGATTCGCGCGTTAGCTCTCAATGGAAGAATGTGCTTCATTTGTTTCTTTTGGAAGAGGGTTTCCCCTCTCAGGGCGTTTTGCAACGTTTTGAAGTGTTCTTAGTAAAATTCGGGGAGGGTCAGGTGTACGCAACCCTATTCTCACAAGTGGAGTTGGTTTTTCCGCAACTAGAACTTGTGACCACCACGTGTCACAATGCAGATATCTTACTGTTGAGTTAAAATCATAGTTTCCCGGGAAGTTGGGTTTACAGTGAAGTATTGAGAGATGCAAGTTATGCCTCTCTTTTCTTCTTTATTTTTAAGTCAGTGAGAAATTGACTCGAGTTATAATGATAGGGAGTTTCCATTTTTTTTTTCCGTTTCATGGAACACGAAATAAATTCCTAGTTGGTACCATAGTGGCCAATTATTTTTCTCTGCCCCCCTGCTGCCAGGGTGGGGGTAGTGAATTTACATGTAGAAATCTGTAATTAGTTGATATTGTTTTATTAGGGATTCTGTAATTTTGTTTTGAAGCAAGGAGCAGTTTTATATTATATGCTTCCACTCACCAATGAAGGGAGTTCACTTCAATTAGTAGTTCTACTTCAGTTATATTTGTACCACAACATCTCAGCCAATTTTCCTTGGGGAAATTTGATTCTGATTTGTTTAAAAATATTTTCTAACTCTGCAGTAAACAAAGACGATCTTGTTTCTGAAGTTCTATTCTCGCAACCACAATCTAGAGTTCCTTTCTCTGGTCGTCATTGCAGTCTGTACAGCAATCTGGTTGTTGTATCTGAAGATGTTCAGTATCCAATTGGTTTACATGATGAAGTTCATGCTTTGAAAAAAGACTCTAATGCAGGAGATGAGCTTTCAAATTTGCCAGATTGCTCTGTCAACAACGACGGATGTGCCTCAACTGGTCCTCCAGAATTGGATTCTGGTGCTATATCACCTCAGAATCAGATAGAATCAAGAGTCTCAGACAGTTACCATGACCCAGCTCTGTCATTGGCAAAGTTGCAAAGATCAAAGTCAAGGCAGAGAGCTCTGGAGCTACGTAATAGTGCAAAAGCACCCAAAAGCTGGTCAGCAGATGATAATAATGCTGGTGTTTGTGCTGGCACAGTTACAGGTTCTGCAGATTCTTCTCTACAGGCAGACAATATTGAGGAGTCAGGCGTGGTCAAAGCCTTTCATACCAACATCCAAAGTTGTTCCATGGAAGAAGTGAGAAGAGGTGACTGTCTGACTAAAAAATATGATAAGTCTAATTACTCTGGTCGTATAACAAGACCTAAAAGCTTAGCCCAGAAACTCAACTCCTTGAATGTTGTTAGTTCTTCTGTAGTGAAGGAAGAAGGTCCTCTGTCTAATAATGTGAATGAACCATTGGAGCTAGTCAGTCAACCTTGTTTTATAAATGGAAGTTGTGGAGTTAAGGAAGCAAATAAAGGTGAGCATCAAAAAAAGGAAACTGGAAGAAGTGTTTATCATAAGAGAGTAGCAAAATCTAGAAGTTCTAGCCAGGAAACATATGGTACTGAATTGTTGAAGCTTGACAGCACCTCAGATAGAGGCAAAGGAGTTGAAGTTCATGATTTTATGCAACCATTTTCTTACGCTGAATCAACAGATTTAGGCAAAGCCTCTGATCATATCAATGGAGGTAGAGAGAATACAGTCAAAGATGGTGACTTCTGCAACAACAAACAAGAAAGTAACATTCATGGTAGGAAAAAATTACTTAGAAGTTCCTGCCCGTCACCCAGTGATGATTTTTTTATGACCGATGGTTCTTTAAAGACTATCAATACATCAGTGCAATCACCTCAACCTTTAATTTCACAGTATTCACAGGATATTGCAGTGTATGTTGTTGGGTCCTTCGGTAGTCAAAAGGATCCTGACTTTTGTGCAGTAAAAACAAAAGAATCTTTAAGTAGAAGTAGTTCTGGAAAGGGATACATAACCACGGACTTAAAGCCACAGAATCACATTGAAGGAAAATCAAAGTCTTTCAGCTCCAATTTCTGTGAGCAAAGTGTTACCTGCTCTGAATCTGCTGGTAAGAAATCTCAGAACGTACGGCTTACTGAACTGGATGCCAAAAGGTCATTTTCAGGTCAGAAGGATTCTGAATTAGATACAGAAATTGGCATAAATTCTGCAGAGAAGGAGAGTGTTGCAGCAGTCACTGCTTCTAGAAATACAAGGGCTGTGACTACTTGTGCAACTGAAGGATCACTGAAAGCAGTGAGTTCTTTCAATTTAGATAGCAGAGACTCAAAGTATAGACACTCTGCTTACAGCAAGTCTTTACATGAAAAATCAGTATACATTGAAACAGCTGTGGCTGACAAAGTCTTGGATACCCAAGAAAATATAATATCTGTTGCCAATCCCATGGATAAAATTGAGGACAGATCTGCTGCGTCTGTTGCCAAAGTTGATGCTGATTCTAATGGTTTAGTTGAAAAAGATCCTTCTTGTTTAGTGTCTAGACTCACTAGTGTTAGCCCTAAGGTTGGGCTGGATGTTTCAGTCTTGACGCTGCCCTCTGATTATGTTATGTCCGTGATGCCCAAGCAACTTGATTTTGATGATGTAGAAGAGTCAAGTATGAAAGGAATTTCTAGTCCTGATTTAAAAGAGGGACAACAGGGTATGTCACCAGTAAATTTACTTGATGAAAAAACATCCCTTGTATGCCAAGGTAAGTGCAACTCTTCAGGGGAGACGCATTTGCTGGAAAGGCAGGAAGTTCTGATAAGAGAAGCGGGGCCTCAAATGAAATATTGTGCAAGCCACTTCGAGGAGGCAGATGTAGCCGGGAAAGCACTAAATGCCATGTCACCAAACAAAGAATTACCTGTGGTTCAAAAAGAATTCTGTATTTTAACTTCTTCCTCGATGAATCCTTCAATTCTCTCACAAGTTGCCAGTCAAAATTCATCTGGAAGTTTGTCAAAGGAGGTTATGGCATCCAAATTTGTTTCAGAAAACAGTAAGTTGGAAAATGATGAAAGTAGTACTAAGTTGGCAGATGCTTTTTCTGCAGCAGTTACTGGAAATGGCCTGCATAAATACGCAGACGAAACTGTTACAAACCATACAGTTAGGTGCACATCTGCTGCACTTATGGATGAATTGAATGTTGGTTTGACTCACCAGGCCCCAAGTTCAGGTATTTCCTTGTGTCAAAATGGTGACTTCTTGAGGCAGAAATGGCTCAGTGATGTTAAAAATACTGGTTTTTCAACTGACTTCCAGATTTTGGAAAGTTCTATAGAGAGTTTTACTTCTGATGTGGAGCATTCATGCCCTCAGAATAAGAGAAGAAAGATTGAAATTGAAACACTGAAATTTCTACCTGCCTCCTCAAACTTCTTGGAAAAGCCACTTGATTCTATTAACCAAAGGTCTGTAAGTAACAACTTGGGTATTGAAGAAGATAACCGCGAGGCTGTCCTAGAAGTTCAACATTTGACATCTCATCTGAAGGAAGATGTAGGGCATCTATATGTCAGTAACAGCCCAACGGAAGAGATGCAAAATACTGGCAAATGTGGTACAATGGAAGGGTCCTCACTTAAAGTGAGACAAGAAGAGGTACATAATATTCTATTTTACATTCTGAAAATATTGAGCTTGGTTTGCATAAGATTTTTTCTTCGAAGGATAGATATTAAATCTGAATTTTCTGTATGTCTTGGTTAATATCAAATTGTATGTCCTGGTTAACATCTTTCAACTTTAACATTGTAATTATCATTTAGTGTTGCTTTGGCATAGTCGCATAGACATAACTGGATTTATTTTAATGGATAATCACAGGCCACTTTGGAATCTATTTTAAATATAATTTCTGTTCTGAAAGTTATGGAACATAGAAAGCAGTACGATATTTGCTCTCTTCCAACAAGATTTCCAACAATGTTCTATATGATGTTACCAGGAAGAATAGTTCATAGAACATCAAATTATTTAGAATTATGGGGAAATGAAAATGCTAGAGTTAACACATGATTGGTGCCATTGTGGAGCAAAAATGAGTAGCAAAAGTTTGAATCGTGATACTTGTAAGAGTAACTTTCAAGTAAGCTGATATTGAATAAGGAAGGACAGTTTAAAATCCTGCAAGCGGGCTCTGTCACTTCAATTGTTGAAAGCTACTGATTTGATTTGACGTTGGTTCCTTCATCTGGGATTTCTTTCTTTCTTTCTTTATGTATACTTGGTGAGGATTGGTGAAAGACATGATCTACTAAGAGCTGGATTGTGAATAACAGAATTTCATTCAAAAGAAAATGAGTTTTACAATGGATTTAATAAAAGTTTTACTTCAAGATCTAAGATGTTTTCCTGGATTTTTCTATTTGTCAGTCGCTTGTATAGTTGTATTAAATTATATTGTACATAGCCAGAACTGCATCTGTATATATAGATGTATAAATGCAGGTATATAGCTGTAGAACTTGCCTTTCTGCTTTATGAGAACTTTCTGACTAGACTGTGTTTAAATGGTTTTCCTGTCAGCAGAAATTTATCTTGGATGGAAGAGACAGAATGAGGTGCATGGTAGCGGAAAATCCATCCAGTTTTAGTGTTGACTCAACAATGAGATGCACCATAGATGAGAAGGTGGAATCCTGGAACCATCAGGTTAATTGTGGACGAGAAAGTGCTGAACATCTTACTTGTGTTGAAAGAAGCACCTCAAGTAGAAGGATTAATCCAGGAGGAGATGCTAAATTCTCGGATGGTTCATCTGTTTCTTCGGGGATTCAATGCTTGGATTTGATTAATACAGATGATACTTTACCAGATTTTGAAGGGTTCCTTATGCAACCAGATAATGCACAGCCATGCACTGTTGTAGACCAAATGGAATTGGAAAAGATAAATTTTCCAAGTAACTCAAAGGATTATACCTCCCTTGGTAAGTCCAGGTTCATGCAGTCTCCATTGTGCTATTCTTCAACCCCATATAGGTTGCATAAGATACCAGACCTCTATCAGTCTTTACCTAATGGGCTTCTGGAGGGCATGGGTCTGAGGACTTCCCTTCCTCTAAACGATGGGAGTGCTAGGTCCCTTTCTGATTGCCTACCAAATTGTAAGGGTCAATATACATCTTCAGTTCAAACCCTTTGGGATAGAATTAATTCAAACTTTGGCAGTTCAGGGAAGCGTGAGAGTTTAAAACTCGAACTTCCGTGCATCAATGAAGAAAATGAAAATGTGGATGAGATGGCTGATACATTTCAAAAGGGCATGCCATCAGAAGGGATGACTAGCTCAATTACAAGAGAACCACTTGCTGAGATTATAGATAATGCAAACCCTTATGCATCAGTTTTACGAGATGATATCGTAACTGATGGACGTGTAGATTCTGTAAGCACAGAGTTTAGCCTCAGTGAGACTCACAGTAAGGTAAAAAAGAAGCTCAACAAGCAGGATGGCAATAGGAGAAGATGCACAAGTAAGGGGAAGGAAAACCAGAGCATATCTCTTGGAGCAAATGGTGCTAAGAGGACCACTGAATCAGTTTGCAACAGGTCCAGTAGGCCAAAATTATCTGGAAAAAATAGTACGAAAACACGAGGTCCCACCTACTCTGAAGGGAAGTCTACATGCAGCAATATTGTATCCAACATCACCTCCTTTATTCCATATGTGCAACAAAAACAAGCAGCAGCGGTTTTTACAGGTAATACACTGCAACAAAATCACCTCCTTTCAAGATGAAGTTTACTTTTTCTTTTTTATTATAAAGATATCCTTCTTGGAGATTGAAATTCACCATCCAGACATGGCAATACAAATGAATATTCTTCATTTTGGAGCCTATAGTTTAGCTTTTTGTTTGCCTTGTCACATTGTTCCATCAGCTTTAGTTTGGAGTTGTTGCACCGGTTAAGTCTTTTCTCTTCTTTTATTTATTTATTTATATTTTTTGCATAGCTTTGATACTTTTGTCTTTCATATGAGTTTTTTAAGCTTTAGCCTGGGCTTTTTGGTTGCATCACTCTTGCAGATAGCTAGCAACCTTTTCAAAAAGGCTGTCTTTATTTCTTCAGAATGAAAGGGGAAAAAGGAAATGCACAAATTGCTGTAAATTAGAAATTTTGCTATTTAGTATCAGGAACACAGCCTTGTTTCCTTCAAACTATTTAGCAATTATGTGCTGGTGATAAGTCAAATGGAATTATGCAAATTTTTTACTGTAAAAGTTTCTGCCATTTTTTAAGAGTGAGTTCATGAATGTGATCCCGTTCTAAAAACAGTTGTAGTAATATATTCGCCTGTCTTAGGAAGTTAAAATTTGATAAAATGATAAATGATTTAGTGGCTAAAGGATTAGAAAGATGGATGTGTGTTTTAATTGTTGATCCAAGCATTTAGACAAATATTACATAGATGCCAAGAAATAATGCTGAAGATGGAAGTAACTATGTAATGTGTTAGTATTGATTTTCGAAAACCCTCCTCTCCTGGGAGTTATGCTATGAGCTACATATGTTTATGTATTCTTGCAGCAGTTATATAATGTTAAATTTGGTCATTATTTGAACCTTACTGTGTGAACATGTAGGGAAGAGGGACATCAAAGTGAAAGCCCTCGAAGCTGCTGAGGCTGCCAAGCGTATGCACGAAAAGAAAGAGAATGAGCGCAAGATGAAGAAGGAGGCGTTGAGACTTGAGCGGGAAAGATTGGAGCAACAAAACCTAAGGCAGCTGGAGCTGCAGAAGAAAAAGAAAGAGGAAGAACGGAAGAAAAAGGAGGCAGAAATGGCAGCAAAGAAGAGACAGAGGGAAGATGAAGAAAAAAAGGAGAAAGAAAGAAAAAGAATGCGTGTTAATGACACGAAGAAGAAGCAGCAAGAGCATGAGAAAATATGTGCCAAGAAAGACGAGATAGAAATACAATGCCGAGCTACAGTAAAATGCCGATTTTGCTAATAATTTATTTGTTATCTCCCTTCTTTTTTATCTTTAATGAGAATGCTAATGCATGGGCTGTCTGATCTAGGGTGATGAAGTCCAAGAAAGCAAGAAAGTTATAGATGAAAGACAACATCATAAGAACTTGCAAGACAATAGAGAAGGCAATGAGGAGAAAATTTCTGACGCTGAACCTATTACTGTCAGGGATCCGACAATTGGTGAAAGAAAAGAAAGCTGTCTCGAATATTCGGAAGCTGTGAATGACGGTGTTAATAATGGAAAGGTAATATTGTTTGCTGTGGCTCTCTTCAGCGTCATCATTAACGACAGTATTTTAAAGATTTCATATATTCCCCATTCTATACAACTACAATTGGAAAAAAACAAAGGAGGAAAAGAGCACCTTGTAATCTCCCTGATCTAAGTGCTCTTCTTCTGACAATGTATGATATGCTTATTTTTCTAGTCAGTCAAAAAGTGCCATGTTTCTAATATGATCGCATATGATTTAAGCTTTGAGATACTGTTTTTTACTCATTTTTTAAAGCTACCTGTTTCAAGTATATGATGCATAACAATTAACTAAATTCGAGATTTATATTGATCCAGTAGTGTTTGGCTAACCATTAACTATTCTTTGAACGTGGATTAATGATAATCTCGGATTTATCATAATTCTAGCTTTTAATGACTTTGGCTTGTACTTGTGCCAAGCAGGGGCAGACTGTTCTGAAAAACCAGTAACTTCTATTTAAATTTATGTTGTGGACTTGCTTTTATAACCATCCTGAGAATAAATATATTTACAGGTAATGGGCAATTTGATCAAAGCAACCGAAGATGATCACTTGATCGTCAAAAACTCACTTCAAGAGCAATCATACGAGATCTCTCCATATAAAGGCTCAGATGATGAAGATGAGGATGACATACCAAATAGTAAATTTATTCCTTCGTGGGCAAGGTTTGTGACTGTTCAAGTTTTTGGAACTTATTCGTTAAAACTTTACGGCACCCTCTCAATGAGATGCCCGTGTTTTAAAGTTGAGACCCTTTCATGTTGTATGTGGGCATTTGTAATTCAAACTGAAAGAAGGAAGAAAATAAAATAAAATAAAAGCTTTATAGACAAAGCATGCAGTTGGCACCAAGAATATGAATTGCGTTAACTTCATATTGGCTAATCCGAGTTCTAGAATTAGTGCAGTAGATGAGATGATTGCAACAGTTCATCTGGTGATATTTATTGCTTATTGACAGAAATTCATTTGAAGCTTTGGCTTATCTATTTGCCTAAACACACTTAGAGTCTGGTTGCTTTCTGCAGTAAGCATCGCCTTTCTCTGGTTGTTTCTTCCCAGAAAATGGACCCGGAAACGATATTTCCTCCGCAAAGTTTTTGTAACATGGCAGAAGGTAACTCTTCTTAAAATTTTTAAATTTGTAAATATATTAGTTGTCACTAAACTAAGCAATAATTGCGTTCATCTGTAGTTCTCCTGCCTCGAAAGCTTCAGTTATAGTAGCGATTCAATGAAAAAGGATTCCAGAACGTAGTGATTCTTCCATTTCATAATACGGGATTTTGTGTTGACTAAAGGTATGCTGTCTCTTGATAGATTCTACTTTGTACCCATGGAAAGCAGCATTGATTTACCTTTTAAGCCTCGGTTAACGTAATTGGCATTTCTAAAGGCCAATAATTTGTTTTAGTACTCTAGTAGTTTGTTTACTATCGATATAATTATCCTTCCATGAATTTCATTGGAGACTAACCGTAATATTAACATTGCCTTGGCCTTGGGCGACTCACATGTGCTTACAGCTAGTTTTATTATTCGGTGTATTTAGTTTTATATTGGATATAAGTTTTATTGCTGGGTTTTTACTAATCTTTTGAAAACAGGAAAGTTTATACGATCTCTCGTATCATCTATTAACTATTTGATCAATTACTTTTTGGAATGTTAAAAGATTACTTGATTTTTTCTCACACACATATATATAATAAAGAAATCTAAAAATTTAAATTGAAAGAATAAAAGTTACTTTTTGACAATTTTAGATTGATTAGACGAAACAAAGGAAGAAGTAGGTGGGTTTCCTCCCTCCCTGACACCCGCTTCTTCTCCCTTTAAATTTTCTTAACACATCAATAGGCTTATACACAAAATTGGGGGGATCATTTCATTTATTTGGGAGAATATAGTCTAAAACAAATTATCTTATACTGAGCTCTGAACATTATAATTGTTTGTACCAGAAGTAAATGGGTGTTGACATTTTGTAAGAGTTGTTATTTACATACTACACGGTAGTCTGTTGTATATGATTGTTTATAAATTTCACAACGATTTAATTTTGGGCAAATGGTGGTTGAAGCATCATTTGGTTTCACATTCTTACAAAAGTGCTCTTTGGTGTTATAATTATCTTTGTGATTTTTGGTTGAACAACCAAATAACTATCATTATGTCTTTTGTAAGGACATGATTTTTCATGGATAACTACTTATTGTAAAGACATGATTTTTTATTGATAACTTCTTGTAACTTGTAAGTACATAACTTCTCATGGAAATATATCTTTAATTGAAACATATCTCTTTGATGGTGTCTTGTTAGATGTAATTGACCTTTCATGGAAATTTGTTTTAATTAAGACAGATCTCTTTAATAGTGTCTATTAGTGGTCTATAAATAGGAAGATCCAATTATCATAAATCTGTAATTCATTTCAAAAACTTTATAAGAGGTTAGGGAGTTCTTCAGTATCATAAGGCTTCATTGTATTTTGGGAGTGTTGTTACTTAGAACCGTTAGCAAAATTTGTGTAAAGGCAAATAACTCTTTAAAAAAAATTATTTATGTGCCTAGGGGTTTTGGTTCTCAATCTTATTTCTGTCTTCTATCTGTTTTTTGCTGACATAGTCTACACCTCTTTTACATTTGTACGCAGTATCACTTTACTTCAATATCGTACTTATTAAAAATTTTGACTGGACTTGAATCTTTCCCATACGGTGAAAATTTTATACTTTGCTTACAGCATACTTTTACATTATAAAATGCTTCAAAGACCATGAAAATTATATTTTTCTGATAATAGAATTACTGGGTCACTTGTTTACCTGTGGCAGATTTTTGAAGAGCGTCATTCAGAATTAAGGTGTAGCTGCCCAGGTGATTCCATCCAATTGTTGCTGAAGATGTAAATTTCATCCATGTATATACTTTATCTTCTCTGTACTATGTTTAAGGGGGTGCCAAGCAGAGAATAAACGGAATCAGATTAGATCTTTCGTTTGCACCCTCAAATCTGCTGCTTCCGACAAAGCCCATTTGTTGGAAAGGCATGCCCTTTTGTACAGGTAAATCATCACAAAGCTGGTCAGTATATGTAAGTTGCAGTTTTAATAGAGAACTTGTAATGTTCAGTGAAGCGAGGAGCTGGTATCGTTCAAAAATCAAAACGCACTTAAGAGATTTTGGAAAGCTCTGCTGGTCAAGTTCATGGGAAGGGTGTAAACGCTGAATTTGGACTTGGACTGAAGCTGCATTTGCAGGGTGCTTAGTAGGTCTAGGTTGGCTTGTGACCTGTATGAATAAACTGTGGGTGTCATAACGTTGTGACCCAAAAAAAAATTGTCATAACGTGATCGTTACGGATGGATCTAGCTGCTGTGAACCCTCAAAATTTGCAGCCTTTTTGTAGCAAAAGAAAGAAAAGTGTGAATGCTTTCGGGCTACTAATTAAATTCAAATTCAAGAATTTTAACACTATTGGAAGTCCTCGTACTAGTTTATTTTTAGTTTTAACTTTTCTCTTTCTAACTGAGGCAGGTTTTTATTTTTAATTAGTTTAGGGGAGCTTGCATACCTTCCTTCAGTCTGTGATTATGTGATGTCTTCTAAATTTGTATAGAGAGAAAGTAATCGTAAAACTAAGCTTCAGGGATTTTACTATTGCAACAATCAAATTACTTGAATGACGTCACAAAAATTTAATATAAATAAAAATTTGAAATAATGAAATTTAGTACTGTTTCATGCATATGGAAAACGAGGGAGAGCATGCCCAGAACCAAAAGTACAAATCAAATTTTGCAAATGTACAGAGTAGAATATTGAAGGGAGTAAATAAGAAAGTTGGCTAAAGTCTCGGCAGCATCTATTAGAGAAGGATGGAGCTACGCAGGTGGTAATCGGAACTTGATAGATTCTGGGATTTGATATTTAACTCTGCAATAGTGGTACGGATGGGATTTAACAACCTCCAGGACAATAGATGTTAGTGAATTTGGAGTAGGATTATCGATGTGATTGCTGAATCTTGGATGTGCTCCAAAACTGTCACTAAAAGCATTAGTCAAATTTGCACCATCCCACCCTAACTCGTGAAATTCTTATACAATCTTGGAGTATGTTTTTTCTTATTTCATACAAGTGTATGCAAAATAAATAAACACATATTATTAGGTTTGATGTCATTTTTATACACTTGTTTTATATCTACTTGTATAGAGTAAGAAAAAGCACCACCCAGGAGTATACAAGAATTTCTTCCCTAGCTCTTGCCTCTACTGTTCACAATGTGTGACAAGACAGAAATGCCAAAAATAATAGTAATAATAATAACAAGAAGACATACGGGTTTTGTGAATAATGGGTTGAAATAGTCATTTACCTTAATTTATATCGCTTCAACTTTAGAGGCTGTGCAAGGTGTAGCGACTTCTAAATAATACCAGACAGAAGTGCTCAGGGCTACATGCTGATGAGAAGTCTGTTACATGTTCCGTCAACATGGATTCACGAGTATTACTGATCTTGATCACAACCTCTCAAGTATTACCTTCATTTAACTGCAACAAAGGAATAAATCTGAAAATTATTCCCTTACAAAGACATTCAGACCCATGATAAGTTCAAGAGTACAACATCCTTGGTTTTGGAACCTTCACAACTGTAGAGTATCCAATACATGGAAATTTTGGAAGCCACATGATACAGATTCAAATTTCATGTCGTCAATCCTGTTCCCCCAAAAAAATATTGCTAACTATGTAAAAAAATTGTTAAGAGCGAGGGTCCATATGATGAGCATTAACTTTGCTTGTCTGTCCGCTTAAATCCCCAACTTGATGTTCTAAAGATGACCCTGACTTCTCTGTTTTTACTTTACAGTGATGAAATCTCACCATTTGCTCCAGAAAAAAGTTCCTGTGTTGTATAAAACAAATGGATTGATGATTACTTAAGTCATATTTAATCACCAAGCCTTCCCCTGAATATCACTTGAACATGGTTTTGGTGGCAAGAAAGGAAGTGAAACCCGCATTAGTTAGAGTAACCAAAAAGAAAAATATATCAGAAGTTCACCAAAACTCCCCACAAGAACAGAAGCCATCCTTAAAGTGATGAAAACGGTTTGTATCTCGAACAATGATCTCCCTGCTTGTAAACTTTGACACAAGTTTCATAAAAGTGTGGCAATCACCACAGATTCTGAGGTTTTTCATAATCCTTATTGGTACATCACATGGCAAACACATCAATCCAAAGGTAGTAGCAAGCTTCTCACTGTGGTGCCTCAAAAGCATCTGTTTTCTGCTCTCCTCCACATCATGCAGGTCATGATTGGTATCAACCTTGTAACCAAGCTTCTTTAACCCTTCCACCAAATTATCCAACTTTGCATAAATCTCTTCAATTTGACGATGATTTCTATCACCAACTGTAAATGAATGAACCTTTTTCTTAATTTCAATCCAACTCGTACCCCTCTCCTTCCTCAGATCACTTTCTCTGAGAAGCTTCCTTGCTCTTGCAACTTCTTCCCACTTTTTGTTTACTGCATATGTGTTTGATAGCAAGATGTGGTTCCCTGCATTGTTAGGTTCCATTTCAAACAGATGCTTGGCTGCAACCTCAGCAAGCTCAATGTTGCCATAAATTCTACAAGAGGCCAATAGTGAACCCCACATAGAACTAGTTGCATTGAATGGCATTCTCTCTATCAAGTCATAAGCTTTACGAACCAGTCCAGCTCGACCAAGAATATCAATCATACATGAATAGTGAAGGACACTGGGTGAAAGATTGTGGTGTCTCACCATAAGGTCAAAATACTTCTGTCCTTCTTCATACAGACCCATATGACTACAAGCATTTAACACAGATACGTATGTAACATCATCAGGAAAGAAGCCTCTCTGCTGCATTTTTTCAAATAAGATCATAGCCTCTAGTGCACAAGCATGTCTAGCAAACCCAGAAATCATTGCATTCCATAAAACAATGCTTCTATCCTCCACACCTTGAAACACAAGGTAAGCTTCTCTTATGCAGCCACATTTGGCATACATGTCTATAAGGGAGGAAGCAACATATATGTTTGAACCAAATCCAGATTTACATGACATAGCATGGATCTGCTTCCCTTCAATCGAAGTTGCCAGACCTGCACAAGCACAAACAGCAGATGAAATCATAAATGGGTCCTGCTCCAAACCCATCACCTGAGCATAGTGAAACAGCAGCAAGGCCTCCTCATGAAGCCCATTTTGCACATATCCTGCTACCATTGAACTCCATGTAACAGCACTCATTTCTGGCATACTCTCAAATATCTGACTTGCATCTTTTATTGAAGAGCACTTAGCATAGACACCGAGTAAAGCAGTTCCAACAAAACAATTGGAATCTACAGAAGTCTTAATTGAAAAGGCATGCAACTGCATGCACTCAAGTATAGCACATTTCATGGCACAAGCACATAGAACACTGGAAATGGTAAACTCATTGAATCGGGTTCCCTCTCTTTGCATTTGAATGAAAAGTGTGAGAGCTTCCTGCTCCTCTGCATTCTGAGTAAGAGATCCAATCGTTGTGTTCCATGAAACTAAGCTTTTCTCTGGCATTTCATTGAATTTTTTGCGAGCATTGTCAACTAAAGCACATTTAGAATACATGTTAATGAGCATATTTGATGTTAATATGTCCATTTCCAAGCCAACACGAATAGTCTGAGCATGGCATGCCCTTCCTTCCATGGATGATTTTGTTTTTGCACATAACTGCAAAAGATATTGCAAATTTGAAATACGAGTAGCATCGGCATCCACATGAACAACTTCTTTCACCTTTAAGAGCTCTGGTTTAGCCTCAGAAATAACTGATAATTGCCTAAAATGGATGCCAGAACTATCACAGAATCTCTCACACCTTCTCAAGATTTTCATGTAATTGTAGAGAAGGCAAGGGGAAACGATATGCTATCAGTGTCTCTTAAGCCAAGCCAGTTTATTTCTAGGTGCATCATTATTATCTGGCTGCATCTTTTTGTTGGTTGGCGGAGTTGGATATAATGCGTTTGAGCTGAAGAAGATGAAAACATATGCAAATTTTATACCATAAAATAAATTTACTTAGTCAATTGTTTAAATGTAAGCATTTTAAAAACAAATATAAATCTGACATGTGTCGTTCTAAAGAAAGTGAAAAGCAACAATCTTATTAGTTATTACAAATCTTAAAACCAAAACATTATGCATAGAAAGGAAGAGAAATAAGCAATACCATTTGAAAAAAAAAAAGAAAAAGAAAAAGAGGATATAAGTATTCTATGAGATGCTAAACTAACATATATGACAGGTACAAAGTTTCACTGCAACAAGATCCTATAATCCAATCAGTAAAGACAAATCAATCTTTACTATAAATCACAAATTCTGAAGCATATAACACAATCAATCATTCTTAGTGCTAGAAGCACTCATGTCTACTCGGCTCCCAAAAGTCATTTTCTGGTAATCAAACAAACCAGTCTAAGAAACTTCAGTAATTCAACAATACATTACCAATGTAAAAATTAAAACAGTTACTTTCTAGAACAGTATAACGCAAAACAAGGAAGCAAAGCTTGAGTACTTGATGATTATAAGAATAACGGCTTTCATCCAATGAAAAACACATTGCTTATTCGATAGAACTGCAGGATGTGATTATATTCTCAATTATGGAGCTTCTGTCACACAAGATTAAAAGAAAAGGTCAAACACCCAAAGTTTAATTAAGGCCCAGAAACAGAATATTGCCCTCTAGGGTCCTGTCATTGGAAGTATGAGTTTAAAAATTATAGCTTTAAAGTCTCAGAATTATGAATGAAAGCATTGTTTCAAAGTATCAGAATCAGAGGAGTACAGAAGATACATACAGCAACAATATAGAATGAAACATGTCAGAGTCAGAGCATGAACATGAGTGCTCAGCTTCAGCAGTAAGTAACATACCTCCACTGTCACAAAGGATTTCCGCGAAACCAAGCTATGGAATCAGAGGCAACGCAGCCACACTCTATCGCAGAGAGCGCGAAAGTCGCAGAACGAGGCCGAGCCGAGGGCAGACACGGTCAATCGACCGGTGCGTTCTCTAGTCTTTTGGTTTGGACATGACACGACGTCGTTATACTTGATTTTTTTTGGTAATACTCTACCTGTTAATTTATCTTTTTTTAGCTTGTTTTTATTTAAAAGGACATTAAAAAATGTTTCAAAATTTTAAATAATTAAATATCTTGAAACTTACAATTAAAAACCATAAATACTGGTTAAAAAACCAATTCTTGATTTCAAAAGTTGAAATAAAATCGAAGTCTGCGAAGAATAATTAGTTTAAATAAAAGAAATCTTTTAATCGATAAAAAAAATTAATAAATTACACACACAAACGTATGCATGTATATGTGTGAGTATATATATATATATATATATAAGCTTAAATTCTGGGAAGCTGGTGGGCCAGGGAGAGGAATCCCCACCCCCATCTCAGAAAGAGTTTTTGGGCCCTTTGGTAATGGTAGTATGATAATGTTAGAGGAAGCAATTGCTTTATGGGCCTTGTGATTGGGCCTATTCCACTAAGGGTCAAAACTAAAATTAAAATTCGTTTTAAAACACACAAAATTTGGACACCTAATTACTCATGCTCAAAGGATTTTCCTTCTTAAAGCACTAATCTTTCTTGAAATAGGAATTTTATCAGAGAAGCCAATCACAGTGCAGATAGCTAATTTGGCGGCTAAACAGAGTTCACATGCACCTTTCAGAATGTCCTCTTTTTGTACTTTATGGATGCCTTCTTCACAAGTATTGAGACTCTGCTTAGTGACTACAACATCCATAAACTAGAAGAAAAGAAATCACCCCATTATTATAAATTATTGATGGTAAAGTGTAACTCACCCCATTTCTGCTATTTGACATGGAAAATCTAAGGTTAACCAATGAAGCAGATATTTTATGCACTCACTGAGATCACGTATGGTAGCATAGATACATAATTTCGTGCTAACTATGACAAATAGAAACAAAGTGAAAGATATCTAAAATACACAAAAATACAAACATAACATGTGTGGACCTCACATGGCCCTTTAAAGTTGTTGAGTGGAAAAAATGAACCAGCTCATCCTGTGTCACACGAGTTTTTCAACTCCCACATTAAATAGTTTTTGGTTGAATTCTCACACAGTCATACACAAGTTGCTTTGAAGTCTATTGGGGAAGTCTTTTCATGTGATCAACCATATCTTATCTAACTAAAAGCTGAAACAAAGAAACAAATAAGAGATACCTACCCATCATTCATTTCACCCATAACATAACAAGATATCTCTCTCACCCCCATCCCTTTTTCACATATACCTCCCTCCCTTTTTGGGATGTACTTTACAGAAATGGGATAAAAATTTATACGTAAGACAGATTAGGCTGCAAGTTGTGGTGGGAATGAATATGTATATCTTCGGTGACTTATTTTTGTTTGTTTTCTTGATAAGATCCATCGAGTTGGCCCTACTAGTTGACAACTTTGTCTTCACATGTTGCATGAGACCAGAAAAAAAATCGTGTGCAAGTAAAAAGAAAGAAAAGGAAAGAGGGAGAATAAGCACAAGAAGAGGAAAGAGAAAGCTCAGCAGGATATAGGAATGGAACCTATTGAATTTCCATGACCCTTTCACATCAACAAGTGAAACTTGAAATAGGCGTGTTACGTTAAGCAGAAGATGGAGGGTAAAAATATCAAACAGTGTACTAAAAAGTTCTCATGGGCATTAGCAGGTACAAGGAAATTATGAAATTCCATTCTTGCTTTCATTTGTTAACGAGAAAAGGGCTCGGGGGGGTACTGACTTTCAGCATGGAACTTCTCGATTTTGTTCCTTGCCTTTTGACCTAGAATCCAAGTAGTGGAAAGAACCAATTGCAATGGGAATTGCGAATCGAAGTCCATTGACTGTTCCTGATGCTTTGCACACTGTTTATCCAAACTCATCCAAAAACTAGAAACGAGCATCACAATTTGCAAAGCAGTGCTTTCTTGCTAAATGAGAACACTCTAATTATATCCACATCATCTTACTATCAATGGTTACTGCACAAAGAGAGAGATAAAATCATAAAAAACCATTAAAGTCCAAGGATGCTGAGTCAAGCACAGTCCATTATTCATGTAACTTTTGCTAGAAAAAGGTCTTAATTAATGTATGGTTACAAATTCAATAGAAAAGAAAATGAACAAGAATAGAAAGATAAGAGTCTTTATATCATTTTATGCACAAACCCAACGCTTCCAGTTAGCAGTCCTGACACGAACTCAAAAGTCTCTTCCAATACCTCGCAACATGAATGGAATATTGATGTGGATTAGTCCCTAGACGATAGAATTGTGCTGTGCTCTATTCTTTTAATGCAGAGTTTTCTGATAAATCCTCACTTGGAATCTTTCCCTTTGTTCCTTTTCTTTGTTGAGGTTACAGTGTGATGGAATAGCAGACATGAATGCAGCTTCAAAATAAAAGATGCCACCGGCCAACATATATAATTGGGACCATAGAAAGAGAAAGTAGGGATGGGGGAGAGGAAAAAAGCAAACAGGACCAAACAAAAAAAAAAAACAAAGGGTGCAAGGCAACTGAGAAAAAACAAATGGTGCAGCAGACAAAGGGGTTCAATTAGGATACAAAAGGAAACAAGGTGCCAACATATTGGCCCATAATTTTTTGTCCCTATGCCTACTTTGTCAAATTAGAGACCACTATCCTCCAACTAGTAAAGTTAGACAAGGCGTGGGCGTGATGATTTGGTAGATTTCTATAACTCTCTTCTTTATTCCTACTTTTAATTCAACAGTCAGGTTAAGTTCACTAGTTAATTTGCTTCTGTGAAACTTAATATTTAAGATGAACATGACTGCATTAAAAAAGAAGCAATGTCCTGTCAATAATGACAAACTTATATTCATAAATTTATTCCATAAATGACAATATTGATGGTGCGAGTGGAATAATTGGACAGAAGAATTAGTGGGATCATTAGGTGAGTGAAACAAGCAGTCCCAATAACTCATCTGGTTAATCATATGCATATCTCCCATTCAACTTCATTTCTTGTTTATTCCTGTTCATTCTGCAACATTTTGGTTTATGGTATAAACTGAATGAATAATGTTATATAATTAAAAAAAAATAATTAAAAATTTTAACAGAATTTAAATAGAA
Organism: Castanospermum australe; assembly: GCA_019955255.1. Taxonomy (NCBI): domain Eukaryota; kingdom Viridiplantae; phylum Streptophyta; class Magnoliopsida; order Fabales; family Fabaceae; genus Castanospermum; species Castanospermum australe. Next base: position 836,068 of record NSJW01000935.1, read on the forward strand.
TAAAAAATATTATTTGATGAAATTAAATAATAAAAATCATTCATTAATTTAAGAATTAAAAAATATATTAAATTATTTTATTAAAAATTTTGATAAAATAATTTTAATTAATATATATATTTTTTTAAACTGATTAAATTAAAAAATATGGATGCTACAATAGAAAGTGCAACGTCTTTGGGGATGAACAAAGTGCAAAATACAATTATGTCTAAAAGCATTAGTAACCTTTTTCTTTGTAATAATTAGGAAAGCTAGTCTGCAGTGCCTACCCGTTGCCATCCCGTACTTTCAGCTAGTGTTTCACGTGACAGTTAATTTTTTTTTTCCCTTCAAATTATTCTTTCAATATTTATAACATAATAACAGTAATAAAAAAGAAACTTTGTGTTTTGTTTATTTATTTATCTATGTTAAGAGACTCAACTAATCATATATAAGGAGCAAAAATTAGGAAAAAAAACAATATTTTTCAATTCAAATCAATATCAGACCAAGATACAACTCCTTTACATAATTGTTTTAAAAAAAAAAGGTAGTAGTACAAAATTAAAAGACTCAAATAGACAAGTCAAAATTTAAAAAAAAAAAACCTAAAAAGCAAAATAAGCTTTGGATCTGACATGAAAGTTGGATTTATGAATGTTTGCCATTACCTGCAAGATGTGACACCGCAAAAGAGGATAAACCGACTGCACTCCCTTCTTTATCAAAATTACAGCATGTTAATCCTTGGATTATTCATATCTTTAATTAATTCTCATCATTTACGCTAATGGCGAATGGATCAACTCCACCAGTTAACACAACAGCATTATATAATCCTTTTCATATTTTTCTTTCCAGAATGACATCATGTCCACTTTGTGTCATACCGGTTGCCTTTATACATTAGAAATAGACACTTTTTTGGTTTTTGTGATCAGAAATAGAACCTTTGGACATGGCTTACATGTTACTTTCAGATAAGTACCAAATGCCACTAGGTAGATGCCATTTATATCACTATTTATGCTCACAGAGATCACAGAGATCACAGAAAGCTCCAAAAGGGTCAAACCAGCATCACAAGTCACAACCTTATAAGGAAAAAGTTGCAGCTCAGACAAAAAAAGCTTCGCACCACTGGGTTCGTTTAGCACAAAATCCTTTTCATCTTGCTTTCTTTCAAGCTTATAGCTCTTAGAAGTCAAAGAGTTGATAAGAGTACACAAGCCGAAATATTATTTTGGGGGATAACATTAGCAGAGAATTTACAAAAGGGATCACAACCTAAGCAGCCTTTAACTATACAATTCGCCACTTCTACAAAAGTTGCAGCCTATTCTATTCTGATATTATATTACTAACATTTAATATGTATTGCACACAATTCTCCCTCCCCACTACTAAGTTCTTAGTGACCATCAACCATCCAAAAAGGTTAGTCATCCTGAAACTAAAAATTTCAAAAGCATTAATGAAAAAAAGATGATCTACACTTTGAAGATGTGGTCCTCACTGTCTTTTGATTCCTCTTGAAGTTCACCATTCTTTTGAGCAAGAGAACCATCTCCTTCAGCATCAAAGCTAGCATGAACGCTGTAAAAGACATAGACAAGCACTGCAACAGCCGAAAAGAATCCAAATCGAACATAGGATGGCCCATCCAGTGATCCCAGCAGAAACACATTCAAAAAGATCGACATGGAGGGTATCCATGGCATGAGTGGGACACCCCAGAATTCTGGCTTCCGTGCCTGAGGCACCATGCAATGGAAAAGTTGTAATATTCCAACGGCAATCACACCACAAGCACCAAGCATCCCTGCCTTGGCCCTTCCAGTGGGTACAAATTTCCAAATAAGGGTGAACATGATGCAGGTAAAGGAAAATGAGCAGAGGAAGGACAATGTAGGCCACGGATTGGTTGTCCCAGCAGCCACGTAACGTCTGTAGATCACAGCATTTGCCACCATGTAAAAGACAAAGAGGGTGCCAATGGACACCAGATCGAGGAGGACATTGAGGTCAGTGAAAAGGGCAATTGCCGCTGTGAAGATCCCTGAAAAGGAGATTATCTGCGAATATCAGAGAATAGTGACCCCAGAAATGCACAATCATATACTTTCCAAGCGATCGACCACTCAATAGCATATGGAGAGGAAAAGGAATTTTAGATAAGAGACTGTGGTGAGAAGTCAAAATCCACCACAAAGCATAAAGATCATGGAAATTTATCATTGAGGCCAACTTTAACTGTAGTTACCCAAAGAGCTAAAGTCATCATCAGTCAATGATTCCAATCAAGATGAATATATTAACTCATCCAATAATGGTGGTCGAATCAATAAAAACCACTAATACTTTCCATGTGAAATGCTTAATTTGTTATTATCCTAACGGAGTTGAAAGAGAAAATATAGGGTGTCACATTCAGTAGCCTATTTTCCATCGGTGAGTGAGTGATTCACATCTTTCCATCATAAGCCACACAGCCACAGTTGTCATGGTCCTTCCATCTACGTCTAATCGAGATAGTATTACCGAATATATGATATCAAGCTAGCTACTCCATGTTAAAGGATGGGAAAGGCTCACACGGGGACCATATAAAGTATAGGAAAATACGTCATATCAACTGGAAAACATGTGACACCCATATAACTTTCTCCATCAACCACTGTTTAGCGTACGTTACATGATTTCACTTCCAAATAATGTTACTTACACAACTCTTACTTATCACAACTATGCATGTAAAGAGAACTGTGTGGATGACATATCTCTTTCACTCCCCCATAATCTCTTGCCCCGGATAATTATTTCTAACCGAACTATTTTTTAGTAGTGTTATTTGTACACTGCCAATTACACACATCTTCAGCATATCACATTGAGTTCAATTGAGTCTACGCAAGTAAAAACAACATAAAGTGCAATAAGCATATTCCTCATCCCATATTGAGCCAATAAGAGACGCTAAACTGTTTAATTATATGCATTTATTGAGCCAAAAACAACCACTAAATGCCAGTGCCCAAGAGATAAGCCCTAATCCCCTTCCTTATCAAGGTGACAATGTGACAAGAACCACGACACCCACTGCAATTAAGGAGGAAACGTTAATCTCATCACAACCAAACAGACTTACCACATAACTCCCTCGATCACACCTCAGCCAAAGACTTTAAATTGTTGAAAGTGGACCCCCTTCCAACAGGCTCAAGAACCATTTTGAAAAATTACACAACCGTACACACCAAACCATTAATAATTTTCCTTCAAACATGCATTTCTTCCAAAATCAAAACTCAAAACTGCCCAATTCTCTGTCTTAATTACAGCAATAGATAGATGAGAACAGCCATATATGACTAAATTGTAGATGAGAGCAGTCGTATAAAATAATTGGGCAAGGATTAAAAAGTTATTAAATTGTCTCAGTAGAAAAATATAATTTAATTATATTTTTCTCTTACTTTATTAAATAAAATTAAAAAATTAATTAATTTTTTTTAACATTCTCAACTTATAAATATTTTAATAAAAATAAACGAAAACAAAGTATATATATATATATATGGAAGAATTAGATGACTGGTAACCGGTAACGTACCAAGAAAGGCGGAGGAGTTGACAGGCGTCGATGTGCGAGGGTGGACCCTGGCGAACCAAGAGGGGACCACGTTGGACCGTCCGATGACGCACATGTAACGGGCCTGACCCAGCATCGCCACCAACAGCGACGTCACGATCCCGAAGCTGGCCCCCACTGCTATTACCCGAGACGCCCATCCCCAACCGTCCGATCTCCCACTAAACGCCGCCGAAAACGGCGCTTCTGCATCGATCTGCGTGTTCAACCATCAGATCGCGCATCGTATCGTATCCTCAACACTACTCTCAAATCTCATCGTCCGTACAACATTTTTCTCTTTTTTTAATAATTTATTTCTTTCATAAATGACAATTCAATTAAATTCATTACCATGTCGTATGGCAGAAGCTTGGACATGGAAGCTGCCATCAGACAGTACAGTACCGTCACGATTATCACCGATCCTGACACGCCCACCGGGATATCCTTCACCGGGTCCCGAACCTCTTCCGCCATCGTCGACACGGCGTCGTATCCTATGTAGCTCAGGTAAACCATCGCTGCCCCTTCGAACACGCCCGAAGCCCCGTGCGGGAAGAACCCGGACGGGTTCTCCGGGTTACCCGGCTCCGTGAAGTTCTTCCAGCTCCCCCTCCAGAACCCCACCACTATCACGAACGCTATGAACAATATGTGCAGCGCCGTCAGGATCATGTTCACCACCGAGCTCTCCCTCGTGCTGAACGGTGAACGCCAACCGCACATAAAAATGAGAAGAAAATTCAAAGAAGAAAGTTAGAAATGACGCGGCTGAAACTGAAACTGAACCTGTAGCAGATAATGAGAGTGATGAGTAAGACAACGGCCACCGCGACGATGTCTATCTGGTTGAAGCCGTCGGGAAGGGAAGGCACCGTGAGCCTCCACTTCGCGGAGGAGATGCCGATTGCTGCGCCGAAATAGGAAGTGAGGCTTCTGGCTACAGCGGCATTTGACATGACGTAGTCCATCACGAGGTTCGCGCCCGTCAGAAATGCCGCAAATTCACCTGTGAAAATTGAACTGAAAACCGACATCAACGCATGTTCTAGAATGAGTTGATGATGGAGGAGAATCAGGAGGAGGTGGAGAAAGGATTGGTAAACGGACCGAAGGTGACGCGGAGGTAGCTGAAGGCGCCGCCGGCGACGGGCATGTCGACGGCGAACTCAGTGTAGCAGAAGGCGGAGAGGAGGGCGCAGAGGCCGGCAATGGCGTAGGAAAGCACGACGGCGGGGCCAGCGTAGAGGCGGCTGGCGCGGCCGGTGGTGACGAAGACGCCGGCGCCGACCATTCCGCCGATGCCGAATCCGACGAGGTCGAACCAGCGGAGGGTCTTGCGCATTTGGGAGCCGGAGCGGGCTCGAATCCGGCTCATTTCCTCGTAGGAGGTAGAGACGGAGACAGCTCGGCTGGCAAGGCGAGTGGGAGTGTGAGCGAGGGCGCGGAGGTAGGCGCGGAGGCTCGAAAACGATGAGCCGTGGCTCTCCATTGCGCGGCCCACAGAGTGAGGCAGAGCCAGCTTACAGGGAAACAAGAGTGTGTCCCTTGCCTGTGTGTGGCTGGAGCAGTTGCAAAGGCTGCGTATGGATGGCTTAGGATCAGTGCTTTTTATAAGCTCTGAATATTGTCCAACAGTTTATTATTAGTCAATTAAAAGGAGCATCGATGATGTTGTGTGCTTATACCATTATTACTTTAAAATGCCAATAAAAGTTACTTCCGCGGTCAATATTAAAATACTCTAGCACAAGATTTAAATTTGTTTCCTATTATTCTTTTTTTTTTTGTGCTGAAGATAGAAATGTTGTACTCTTTAAATGGAATAATCTCTCTCCTTTATTAAAAAATTCAATTACTTTTGAAAATTAATAATAGGAAATACGAAGATTTGTTACATTAATAGGAATTTTTTTAAAAAATTTAATGTGATATTTCATAAATTAATTACATGTAAAATATTTATAAAAATAAGTTTTTATATATTAAAACAAATAAAATATCAAGTAAATGGTTTAATGAATGATAATTATTAAAATTGTTTATAAGTAACAGAAGTTACAAACTTATTATATAATCTAATTAACTATTTTCAACAAATTAAATTTAATGAATATATAAATATAAATATATATATATATATATATATATATATATATATGCTATTATATAATGTGTATTGAACACTAATTTAATTTAAATAAATTTTATTTTAATAAATATTATTGTATAAGATATAATTAATACTAATTCAATTTATATGAAATTATTATTATTAAATTATACACATAAATTTACATTCATAATAATTATATAATGTGTATTGAATACTAATCAAATATAACTGAAATTTAATTTAATAAATATTATCATATAAGAACCATATAATAATAATAATATTATTTTTATTTTTATTTTTTTTATTAAATCATATTTTTCTAAATTTACATTCATGATTATTATATAATGTGCATTGAACACTAATCTAATTTAAATAAAATTTAATCAAATAAATATGATTATATAAGATATAATGAACACTAATACAATTTATATGAAATTATTATTATTATTATTATTATTATTATTATTATTAAATCATACTCTCATAAATGTACATTTAACATTTTAAAATAAATATATTGAATACCAATACAATTTAAATGAAACTGCATCCCACCAACATAAATTTTCTCACGTGATTTCAAGATAAATAACTAAATACTAATACAATTCAAGCAAAAAAAATTATTTTCATGTATCACTTCTTGAAATTCTTTAAGTGAAAAAAAATTACTTTAAACATTCCTCTAAATAATTTTAAATATATATAAACTCATGCATTGTATAAGAATGATAACTAATTTTAATTCAAATAGTTTCTCTAAAAATTTTAATTATAGATTAAAAAAAAGAAGTTATAAGCAAAAGCTCATTATGATAACCTTCCAATAAATACTTCTTTCATGGTTGATACTTTAATCTTATCTTTAAGAAAGCAGCTAACTTACTAACACAGTACTCAATGTCTATTAGAATATAATCAAATTAAGTCTTTTTATAAATTATTTCCAATTTGGAATTTTTAGAATTTTTAAATTGTTTTCTTCAAAGATTCAATTCGCGTATTTGTTTATTTTTCTTTCCTGTCTTCATTGCCGATAAAATTTATCTAGCGCATGACTTAGAAAAGTTTTAATTATTAGATCTGCTAAAAAAAGTTGAAAAATACGTAAAACTCACACATATTAAATTAGAGTGATGGACCACCATAATACTGTTAGACTGATGGGCCTAATAATATTTTTAAGATATTGGGTGAATTTACTACAAGGGGATGGAAATTTTGTATCTTATTAGTGGATTTAAAAAAATAATGGTAGTGGATTTATTTATTTATTTGCTGCTGATAAATATCGGGTTTATTAAAGTTAACAGGACTGCACTTATTTGTTATTCATTATTCCGTCCTGTAGAGTAAAACCAAATTAATTAAAAGCGAACATTAATAGTTAATACTTTAAAAAATAGGTATATTCGAGCACTAACTTTTTTTTTTTGACTTTTTGGGTGAGCCTTTTTCTAATTTGCATTTGATGTAGCGTGGAAATGAAATTTGAAGCCAATGCATATTACAACCCAAAACTTTTATCCATAGCTATTCATTGGAAAAATTATGCATTCGTATCTTGAGGGTTGAAAAATATCAAAAAATAATTATATGATTTTAGAAAAATACAAGGCATCGATTGATTTAATTGATAAGTTTTATAATGATCATAAAATTTATTTTGATTTGCTCAAAAGCCAATATTTTTATTTTATTTTATTCTATTCTATTTTTATGATTTATTAATTAAATTATTATAAAATAATAATATCATTAATTATAGCCAATGAAAATAAATAAAGAAAAACAAAAACATTATTTGATTTAATTTCAATTTGTAAGGAATGGCCTCCATCATCTCTATTACTCTATAAAGGAATGATCATCTTCGTGTAAGGAATCATCAGTATAAAATCGCCATTCTGTGTCTTTATCCTTACTTTGCTAGGGAATCATAATTCAATGCAACACTGGCAGAAATGATTTGTATCCTATAAGAAAGATGATTTCGTAATTTGATAAATAAATAGATTCAATATGACAATTCTATTTCATTGAATCAAATTTTGTCTTATTTTATTGTCTTTATTCTTGAAATTTAATTTTGATTCATTTTTAGTATAAAAAATTTTATACTTTTATCTAATTATGGATTGGTAAGTCATTAAAAAATATTAACTAAAATAAAACTTACTTAAAAAATTAAATATTTGATAAGCGTGATTGAATAATAGTGTCAAAAAATTTATATTAATAATAGATCAAAATTAATTTTTTAATCTTATCTTTTAATTAAATATTGACAACTTAAATAAATAAATATAGTAATTTATGAAAAATTATTATTAATTAGGAAAGGTTTTTTTTTTTACTGAATTCTCACAATGAATTAACATATGTTTAGTTTCCTTTTAATTTTTAGTTTGTTTAATTATGATTCCATTTTATAATAATATTATGTGACAAACAATTAGAATAAACTAAATAAGAATAAACAATTTCCTCTTTTTTCTCGTTTCTTTACTCTCTTTTTTTGGCAGATTCTCGTTTCTTTACTTAAACATGCGAACGCAGGTGAGCTTGTAAAAGTATGGTATAAGATTTTGTCATCACTATAAAAGAAGGGGGTCTAGAAAAGGTTGGGTTAGAACTTAAACCTTGAATTAGAATTCCTGAACTATGATTCGGCGAATAAGAAAAGAAAAGAAAATATTATAAAAATTTATGAGTAAAGTTAGAGATGAAATTCCGTTCAGCTTAATATAAAAAGGATGACGCACGAAATCCTTCGGTGGATGCAGAAAAGATTTTGAAGTACAGCTACAAAGTGACCACAAAATAAAAAGGTACAGCAAGAACACGACGATGGACTATTATATGCAACGCAACGAAACGAAACGGATGGTGATGAGAAGAGCACCGTGGACGAAGGGTCTCAACAACACCACCTGGGTTCAAACTTGGACCAGCCGTTTCGTTCGCATCCAAACCTGTTTTCGCCTGTTATTACGACGACATGCAAAACACTCCGACGCTTAAATTAATAAGAGAGAGAAACGGTAATTAAAAATTTAGATAAAAAAAATCAACATGTCTAAAGGTAAACTCTACAATGAGTACATATAAAAAAAATTTAATAAAAACTATTTATAATTAAAATTTTAATAAATTTTTTTTAAAAAATAATTATACCAAACATAAGTTTAGTGCTTATTTGACTAAGAGATAAAAGGACAAAAGCCTGTTGAAGAGAAAAGAACTAAGTTTGAAGTCATAATTGTTTGTTCGGCAAAAATTTGCTTCTTATCCCTTTTAATGTGTTTTTACTGTAAATTAAGATTTTGAGAAAAATATAATTTTGTAACTTTTGTTTTGTAATAAAAGTTAGTTGAAATTTTTTAAATATTTTTAGCTTGACTTTTTTTTATAATTTTTATTTTGTTTTTTTATTATATTTTAACTCATTTCTTTTTTATAATTATATTTTTAAAAATAATTTTAATTAATATTATTTAAACATCATTTATTTTATTAAAATTATTTTTAAATAAAATTTTTAAACATAAATTACTTTATTCTAAATTTATTTTTTATCAAAATTAATTTCATTCGTAATTAAATTTATAAAATTTAATCTAAATCCATAATTAGACCAAATATCGACGTACGAACGGAACCTTGGGTTCAGTGCTCAGAGAGTCAGGCCACCAGCGAATGGTGCCAAACCCTTCCACTGGTTCGAGTAGTCTTACATAGTTTGACCACTTGCGTTTTTTTCAAGGGTGAGTTTATTGACATTTGAGAATCTCTCGGATTATTTAATAAATCGAAAAGTGAAATTGTTTTAAAAATTGGAATTCTCGATAGACTGGTCTTACAAACAAAAGTGGAAAACAGAGAGACAAAAGGTGAAAGCTCTAGGTGATTAATTAATTTGATATTTAAAAAGTCGGGACACGCGATAAAAGAAAAGTGAGAAAACAACCTTTTTTCTGCGGAGGAGGGTGGATAAGGACGGGTTTGGAGGGATAAGCGTGGAAATTTTCTTTTTAAACTGCGAGTGTCTCGTAAAATTTGATTTATTTAAATTATTTTATAAAATTAATTTTTTTAAAAGAAAAAACGATAAAAATATAATTTTTTTATAAAATAAAATATTTAAAAATTAAATCATAATTTTTATATTTAAAAACATAATTTATTTTTAGTACCCAGCACCTCATGAATGAAGCGTGGGAAATTTTGTTGGAACTTGAGGCATTGTGTTTTGAGACAGAGTGGAAAATATTGTCTACGTACGTCCACAGTTTTGTTTTTTATTTTATTTTATGTAACTCTTTCCGCTCACCACATATTGCAACGGAGTCCTAGCTGTGCTGATAAACGAATCAGCTCTTAGAATGAATACTTATTGAGATCTTGATCAAAAAATTAATTGCGAAGTTACTTGAAAAATTAGTTTCATCTTAGATACTTAATAAATATTTGAATTAATTTATTTTATATTAAAAATAATTGATAATTTTTTTTTAAATAATTTTTTTAAAAGATAAGCAGTTATCAAACACCAAAAAAGAATCGTGAGCAAGTGAAACACAGTAAAATATAGTGCATAAGCGGTGCCGGTGGAACGTGGACCAACGTAACGCATTGCGCCATAAAAGTGAGTCGTCGTATGTGGGATTGCATGTTTTGGATCCTATCGTCATACTCTTTATTGCAGACACGCTCTTATATGGGTAAGTAACAATTCATTAACATTTATATTTTATTTTATTTTTAATATTTTACCATTTGACAAATTAAAAAATATATATAAATTGAATGTTCTTGACAACGTCTTGAAAGAACAGTATAGCTTAAAAATTGTCAAATGCTATACACAAAGTTATACACCAGGAGGTTCTTTGCTTTACGTAGATAAAACTAATTTGTCTAGTCATAAGAACACAAACGATTATAAGCAGAGTGTTCATTAAAGCATGACAACCTATAAAATGCTTACGATGACATTCAATTGCGGAAGTGTACTTTAATTTTTCCCTTATATCAGATGGAGGTAGCCCCAAATATGTAGACTGGTATAAGATTTTTGACACCCAGATGACGATGATGATCCCAAATCCATGAATAGCCTTGCTATGCAGAGACTTTTATACTAAAACTTTGGTGCTTAACTTCTGGTGTATATATTGATACTTGTAAAATAAATTGATTAATTATAACTGACAAGCAAAACACCTAACAATGGTTGGCTGCTAAAGCTTGAAAGACAAATGCAGAAGATTCCAACTCGTTCTCATTAGTCTAAAACCATACACAAGTAACACAACACCATCCATGTCAAATATTATAATCCACAACAAAAGCCAATATAGGCCTATTTAATTAAACACACTCTGGATGTTGAGTGTTGACTCAGCTGCTACTCCATTTGAATAAAAATTGAGTCACATATCACACGTACTATTCGGCCAAGATATATGAAAATGCAGCCAAGTACAACATAATACAAGTAATTTATTCAGTAAAAATTTCGCCTTTCTTAAAAATTTTCTAAGTTTGCCTTGCTCTATTACTGTGTAGCTCGATGCATTTTCTGCAAACTCAGAAGAAAAAACACTATTTTCTTCCTTAGCATGGCATTTTGGGCATAAAAAGTAACCGTAGCAATCATGCAATCGATGCCATCATATCTTTTAGAAGCAATCCATCAAACGACAGCTCTTAAGATTCTATATTTCCAATTCTTGCATGGACAAGAATAAAGCCTGTGCAAAAGATGACACCCCTTTCACCCATTTCGTCAAATAGCTGGCGTCCTCAGACAAAAAGTTGAGATACCAATTGAATTCACATGAATTATGTAGTTATTAAAATTGTCAGCACCGCCAAAAGCCATTGAATTCACATGAATTATGCAAACAGGAACTCTTGAAACTTGGGTTTCTTTGGCTCCAAGTCCTTTTCATGAAATTTCTAATATTGAACAGAAAAATCATTGTCCCGTTTTTCATGGGGTGCTAAGATTCTCTTACAGAGATGCAGTTCCACGAAAAGAACACAGATTAAAAAAGGGTACTTGCTAATTTGCTAATCCTATACGGTGTAGACGAAAAAGGGGCAAAGCAGATGAAAGAGAAAGGAGACGATCAGCAAGTAGACGGCACGCTTTCTCCTAGTTCTCACATGGTGCAACAGCACCTGACATGCGCAGCTGCTCTTGTTCCTATTGTTACATGCGAGCCCGATTTGGACGAGACATTTTTTTTTATTCGGGTTGAATTTGTTAGATTATCTTTAAACCTATGTTAAGGGTGTTCAACAGTAATACTAATCAGGTTGAACAAGTGCTAGTTCCAATGAAAAGTTCAGTTAGAACCGAATCTAAAAAATTAGATTCAATGCATTTTTAAATCCGGGTCAAGTCGCATGTTAAATTGTCATAACCTCATTTAATATTATTTTTAAAATATTATTTTTTATTAATTTTTAAAATTAATATTTATATTATTATATTATTACTTAAATATTAAAAAAAATTACTTTTTAAAATTCATATTTTTAAATACTAAAATTTTTTAATTTAATTTACTAATTATATATATCAAAATTTATATCATGTTTAAATTTTAAATTAACTTGATCTTGAACGGTCAAGTCAGGTCACACAAACTTAATAATGATCAAGTCTCCTCAAATATAGAGCAAGGATTGAATTAAAAAATGGACTAGATTAAAAAATTAAGTCAAGATCAAGCTAAATCAAGTTCAGCCAAATGATCCATGAACACCCTCTTATGAAACACGGTTCAACTAAAATATTTTGAGCTAAATGGGTGAGCTCCGTGTGTTTATTTTGACAGCTATAAATGAAAGTCCGAAACTAATTATAGATGCTGATGACTCAAACAACTCAAAGTCAAATACGAAGGGTATATATAGAGATTCTTACTATAAATTCATGCATAAAAACAATCTTCATGAATCAAATATAATTAACATAAGTTTTGAAAGTGCAGTAAATTCACAAAGAGACCTATGTACCAGAGATATGAAAATTGAGATGTCCAAAAACATCTTTATTGTATGATTGAACTTTTATATATTATAATAAATTAATTAACTCAACTCGATTTGAACTGAGTTGGCTTAATTTTTCAAGCATATAAAATTATAATCATGCGTATCAGGTCTTTTAAGAGCGTGTGGCCTGATTCAAATCAATCACCCATTTTAAGTCGGACTGAGCCTATCTATTGAGATGATCATAAACGGACCGGCCCCAAATTTTTAGTGTAAAACTCATTTTTAACTTTTAAAATATATATTATTTATTAAATTTATTTTTTAAAAAATAATTTTATTAATTTAATTTCTTAAATTTTAAATTAATCATAAATTTTTATTATTTTTAATTTTATTAATTTAATTATTAAAAAAAATTAAATTATTGTGAATATAAAATTTAATAAACTAAATTGATAAAATTAATTTTTAAAAATAAAATTAATAAATAATATATTTTTAAAAAATTAAAACTATATTTTAGTCAAAATTTTATTTTAATAGTAAGGTGAATGACCCCCAACAAAAAGTAGGAAGGTAAGAGGACATAACATCTACTCCCATCTGCCTTGTCTTTGGTTGGCACTGAAATTGTGCATTGATAATATTTCTATCGTCTATTTTCATTTGATATGTAAGATAATTTTTTATTTTTAAAAATAATTTTAAATCTTTTTAATTTATTTTTTAATTATTAAATACATGTTTGATAATAATTTTTTTAAAAAAATTACTTATTTAAAAAAATGATAAAAATTTAATTATAAGTTATTTTGATTACAAAATAAATTAATCAAAATACACATTAAATAAAATAAGTTTTGAATATTTTATATTTTTAAAATATTAAATATTTTATTTTTTTATTTAATACTTACTCTATTAAATATAAGAAGAATTATTAAAAAAAAATTTTATGAGAATACAACAAATCTTTATTTAAAAATATTTATTATTTATTAATATTAAAAAAATATTAATTAATTTTTTATAATTTTACTTTCATCTTTTAATTGAAAAAAAATAATAGAGTAAATAAAATAAGAAAAATAAAATCTTAATAAAATGAGAGAAAGGTTAATTTATTATTATTAAATTATATTTATTTATAATTAAAAATATTTAATAATTTTTTTAATTATTATATAAAAACATTAAATCACATATAAAAATAGATGAAAGAGATATTAATTATTTTCTCTTTTTACTTTTATCTGTCATATAAAATTTTTATTTGTTTTAAATTATCTATTATTTTAAAATATTAAAAAAATATTAATTAATTTTTTAATTTTATTTTTATCTTTTAATAAAAAATAATAACATAAATAAAATTAAAAAAATAAAATATTAGTAAAATAAATAATTTAATTTAATTTATATAATTAAAATTAATTAATAATTTTTTAATTTTTATTTAATTATCTTACACTATACAAAAAGATAAATCGAAAAAGTAATTATTAAATATTTATTAATTATTAATTTATATAATAAATATTTATAAATTCATAAAATATAATAAATAATAAACAAATATTTATATGCAGAATACTAATAACTTAGAAAAGAAAAAATGGATACCCTTCCTTATTTATTTACTATCTTATCTTGTCCTCGAAGCAAGAGATGGAGGTGGCTCACTGCTCAAGACGTGTGATATAAGGTCACCGACACACAAGTACACAACAGAACAAAGGAAGGAACTGCCTACATTGCACGAATGTCGAGGGTCAACTGCTGTTAAGAAGTACTACAAGAAAGGTCTATATATTATTTATTACAAAGAAATTTATTTTTGTCTCTTTTTATTTTTTAAAAAAAAAATAATTTTTTCTCTTTATTTTTTAAAATTTTCTTTGTCTATCTAAACAAAGGATTAAAAAAACAAAGTACTTAATTAGTTAATTGTACACTATACATTCTTCAATTTTTGTATTGGCTTCAAAGAGGCAAGACAAGGGAAAAACGATGATGATTGGAAGGATTTTAGAAAGCCAAGTAAAGCCATCAAAATTCATAATTATAAATCTGATCAAATTGAAACCTCTTCTTAGATTAAAAGAAAAAAACTCTTACATAATGAGTTTATACTTTATAAAGAGCTCAAGCTTCGGAGAAGTATAGTTTTTATTACCATAGGATATATATTAAGATTTCACACTTCTACCATAATTTGTTGAGAGTTTGGGTACTCTCTAGACTCGTGAAAGCTCAAAAAAGGCAAAATTGACTCCATGACCATTTCATATGATCAGTGCTCCAACAACGCTGGTCAAAGGCCATGAGACCAAATAAACTATGAGTCATTGGGCCCAAAATGGGTAACATGGCTCTCACTCACTGTCTCTCTCCTCTCTCTCCTTCACCATGGCCTACAAACCTATCTAACCAACTTAGTGGTTTAAGCCTTTTTACTCAATTCTTCGGGCTCAAAATAGGCTCACTATTTACTATCATGTGGGGGCAAGGAGTGTTATCATGCCTATCTTTGTTTAGGCTAAGATGGCCCAGTAGAAGCATATGTCATTGTAAAATTGGCAAATTACCTCATAAGAGAGTGAACGACTCCTCTATACTTATCCAAGAAAATATGTGATTAGGTTGAAAGGAGGAAAATATGATAAAGATACATTATATCTATAACGAAAAACTCAAATTTGACAAAATATACTAAGGGTGTGTTTTTGCCTAACCTAAATTGACTTTTAGAGACTCAAACATATTTTTACTCATTTTTTATCTTATTTATTTTGATATTTATATCATTTTTTAAATGTGATTCTCTCTTTAAAAATTTATTTGTTCTGAAGCAAATATTTAGTGTGTTTAGATTAGAGTTTATAAATTTGATTTTGGATAAATTTGATTTTGGTCAAAAGTAGATTTGAGTGAAGTGATTTATATTTAGTAAAAAAATTACATTCAATTCAAAAGTAAAAAATATTTGCTTCAAACCAAATGGGCTTTTAAAACCAGAACCATGTTTGAAAAATAATACAAATACTAAAACAAACAATACATAAAATGAGTAACAGTTCGTTTAAATCTTCAAATGTCAGTTTGAATAAGGTAAATGTTTATTTAAACACATTATTATTACTTTTGAGTTGGACGTAATTTTTTATCAAACATAAATCATTTTACTTAAATTTATTTTTGATCAAAATTAAATTTATAAACTCTAATCCAAACACAAAAAAAAAAAGCAAGAAAACAAAAGAAATAGTTAGGAGCTGCCTTCACGGAGAGCGCTGAGAGTCCCACAGGAAATAATACAGGGGGGAGGCTAGCACGGGGGAATCTTAATTTTCAAGGCATCGTTTACCAATTACCACTGATGAACACCCAAAAAGTGCCTAGGTCATTGATTACAATTCCAAATATACGAGTGATTGAAGTAATGGAAGATCAAAATTAATAGACCAAGAAAAAGCAAGAAAGGAAGAGAAGCCTCCTAAAGCAAGGTAGGGTCTTTACAATTACAAGGATACAAAACGGTTACCCAAACAAAACAGAAACTCCACCTCTTAAAAAATCCCCGAGTGAGATTAGTAGTCAACTAAAAATTTGTTCCATGGAACTTACACTGTAATAATAAACAGTAATTATATATAGTGTTTTCTAATTATTTTTTTTGTATGCATTGCCTCTTGAGATTACTGTTACAATGTGATTTGCACTCCTGGGTTTAATATGCAAGGTAGTAAAAAAACAAATATTGATTATTAAATTTAAAAGTAATTACATTGATTTTTCTTATAATTAATGTCTATTATATTCGATATTTTTATTATTTAAAAAATTATACTTGTATTATTTATTTTATCTTTTATGTATAATTATTATACTTTATATTATTTTTTATTAAAAAAATATAAGTTTATTTTTAAAATTTTATAAATAATTCTTACACAATTTATGTTTATAAATAATAAAATAATAGAAGTAAGTATAATTTTATAAATAAAATTAATATCAATAGAATAAGAGCTAATTTTAAAAAAGTTTAATATTATTATCTTTTGAATTTAATATGAGTTAAGATTAGGACAGAAAAAAACGTGATTTTTAATTGATTTATGTAAGTTTAAATAAGATATAATCTTGACACTAAGTGTAAGGTTTAATTAATGTTTCTTTTTTGTTCATGTTAAAGCTTCAATAAATGTTGGAGGGTTTGTTTCGTTAAGGGCAAATTGGGTGGAGACGCCATCGTAGGCTTCGCAAAGGATTGAGAAAGACGGCCGAATGACGTGGCAATTCAATTCGATCTTATCCAAACCGAACCTAGACGCCCACGGGCAAAAATTCCAAGTGGGAGCCGCGTGGCAGAAAACAGCACGGTCTGAGTATACTTTCGGTTCGGTTCGGTTCGGTTGGACTGTGTTTGGGCGCGATGGCACTTTCTGGAGAGAATCAGATGGTGGGAGCCAATCTCCATCGGCACGCGGCTTCTACTAAGTGATACGCGTTTCAACACGTCATTTTCCTACAAGTTCATGCCGACATATCACTATCGTTATTCACACACTCCCACTCCTTATCTCACCGAACAATTTGCCTCTTCTTCTCTCATTTTTTATACTCCATAAATAATCATAATTCTCTTCATTCTTTATATTTTGTTAATAGATTAATTTATTTTATATTTAAAATAATTTATAATTAAATTTTTTTAATTTTATAATTTGTTGATGAGTGTAGGTTAAAAATAAAAATAATTTTTATTAAGATTTATTAAATTATTTTTTATTTTAAAAATATTAAATATAATAAATTTTTAAAATATTAAATATTTTTACCTTTTATTTAATAATAAATATTTTCATTTTTTAATATATGTCTCTAGAACACATAGTTAAATTTCTCTTGAAATGTTACAAATTTATTCATCACTCTTCTTAAATTCATTTGACAATTTATTGCAAGTTTTTATTTTTTATTTTTTATTTTTTACTTTTCATCAATGACAAACCCAGACCCATTGATAGGGGTAGAAAGCTCTACGTATAAGAATTATGTTTTTTTTTAACGACCAGAAAAAAAGAATTATGTTTTTTTTAACCAAAGCAAATATATATATATATATATATATATATATATATATTATATATATATATAAGGTGGCTTCAAACACAAAGCAATTTGACACTTACATTAATTTTGTCCCTTGATTCCTCATGTAAATTTTATATTACTGTTAGTCTTTCAAATACATGCAATGCAAGATCATAATTTTGGTAATTCGAATCTAAATTTAAAAAAAATGGGACACTCACTTATAATAAAGTAGATAAGCATGGGACCAAAGGCTTAAAGGCCATGCTACAAAATCAATAAGAGCATGTTTCGTGAAACCACATTTACCATATCTCCATAACTACGTATCTTTCCAATTCACTCCAATCAAACATGAATTCAAGTATTCAATTCAAATATTCAACAAGAGTCTAGGAAAAAGAGGGGTTGGCAAATAAATAAATAAATAAATAAAATTGCAATGTACTTTCCTCCAAAAGGCTGCTTAGTTTATCCCCTATGGCTATCTCAACAAATAAACACTTCAAAATTTTCACAATGATACACCCCTTACGCCCAAACTGAAAACCAGCTTGGAAGCACATCGCTTGAAAACAACAAGGCACAAATCCTCAAATCCACATCACAAATGGCATCATACCATACAATACAAATGCATGAGTTTGAATAATATATATATATATATATATATATATAAGTTGCGTGTAAAAAAAAATGTGGATGTAGCAATATTAAAAGAAAATGTCATCTTACCGACATGAGATAAAAAGAAATAAAACATTCTCTGATCGAAAAAGTTTTTGGTAGATATAAGGCTCATTTGAATAAATTTTTTAAAAAAGTCTTTTTGAAAAGAAATTTTTTTATATTTAAATGTAATATTCAAGAAGTATTTTTTTTTATATTTAAACAGTTTATTTATGTTTTAATTTTTTTTCATATACATAAAAATGTAACTTCTAAAAAAAAGTACAAATTAGTACTTCAGTTTTTCTTTTTAAAAAATATGTCTAAAACAAAAAAAAGTATTTTTTTAAAAAATATTTTCTTATTAATAAAAGTACATCCAAATAAAGAGATAATATTTCAAATAATTTGTATACTAAATTAATAAAAATTCATATTTTAATATTTTTAGATTTAGGTTCTCGAAACAAATTTGAGACAATAACATATTATTTTTTTAAAAAATATTTTTTAAAAATATTCTCTTAATAAAATTTTAATTATAAATTATTTTAAATATAAAATAAATTAATGCAAATGTACGATCAAGTTAAGCGTTGGACCCATTCCAAGTTCTCACAAGTAATGATATGTATTTGATAATTTTTTTTTTTGGTAATATTATAATCCAAAATACTTGTACGGATAGAAAGTGACACACTGAATGAAACGTTGCCGCTCATTTGTCTGGCACACGATCGCTAACGTGACAATGGAATTTATCTAAAAATAATTATAATTATGTCACGCACAAATACAAAGTTAAGTTAATATTATAAGTCCATCTCAAAACTCTAAAAAATAATATTGAAGATTGTAAGTCAATGAGAGAGGGATTTCACAAAATAATTTTAGGTCAATATTAAACTTATGAAGTATTAGCTCGAGGTTCTTAGTCCCTACAATTAGTGCTTTACTCTAGTAAAATATTTTTTTTTTTGTGAATTTACTTTTCTTGCATATGATTTGTGATCATTGATCAAATTCAAAAACTGAATTAATTAAAGTGTGTGCAAATTGTTAGCCTAAAAAATATTTGACTGTAATACAAAAAAAAAACACAAAAAAGAAATGTTGTCTCAAGGTTTGAAAATGTGGTTTTTTATGAGTTATAATTTTTAAACAACAATTATCAACTCAACTTTGTAGATGATTTGTTAAATATTTTGTTTTAAAATTTTTTTAAATAACCTGTCATTTTGAAATCATATAATTATTAAAATTTTAACTGTAATAAAATACTAAGTAACAAATGAGTTTAATTTGATTTATTATTAATGTAAAAAATTTTAAATTAGTATTCAATTATAAATTATGAAATTATTAAAAAAATTAATTACAGTAATAATTACGTAAAATGTAATTAGATAATTATATAAAAAATTTACATTATTAATAAATTAAAATTAAATCCTTAACAAATTTAAAAGCTGCGTAATAAAATCATACTAAAATTTGAAAAACTTATGATACACAACTACACAATTACCTCATTAAAATCATTATATAATAGAAAATTTTGGAGTTGTTAAATCCTCATTTTATCTGATGCACACACGTGTGCAAAATAAAGGGAATCATTCCTCTTACATAAAAAAAAAGGAATTATTCCTTGACATTCTTTCTCCTTTTATCCCCACATTATCACTCGTCGTATTAATTTTTTAATTCCAAAAAATTAAATTATTAATTACATGTCTAGCAAAAGATTATATCTCTAACAGGTATATCATACTATACCCTTACAAACTCAATCCACATTTCCCAAGGAATTTCCTTGATAAATTATTTTGTTGTGATGGACATATAAGTATTTAAGAAGTGGAACCAAATCTTTTTTCATGCGTAATAAGATATATATATTTTTTTGCCTACTTATCACAAGTTATTATCTTATTAATACAATCTATGACCTCCTCCATTTGTATGACGAAAAATTATCAAATAGACAATGCTTAAAACTTCATTTTTAATTACTTTATTTAATAATTACACACACAAATTCTCTGCGTACTTAAAATTTTTCTATGTATAATTACTAAATCGACTAAGAACTTTCAAGTTAGCTGAATTAGATCATTGTAGATTTGTATCAAAAAAGATGATAGTAGATTCTAGCGTTAATTAACAAAGAAGATACTGGTTGGGCTCTATTCGTCTAATTGTCAACTCCACTTGTTATATTTTCTCTTTGTTATTGGTGTATGTTTGACAAGCACTAGCTTTGAATCCATCTTCTTGGCAGTTTTGGCAAAGCAAATAAGATCATTTTTAATTTATTAAAAAAATTGAATTTTTTAAAGTAATTTTGTAAGTTTTAAATAAAATTTAGATTATATTTGTTTCTGCGTTGAGTTGTTACAAAATCCCGTTAGCAACGGGATTCTATAATATTTAAACTTTGTTTGGATATAACTTTGAATGCAATCAAAAACTTGCTTTTAACTTTAAATTGGAGTTTGACTCGAAGCAAAAAAATCTTTCTTCTACATTTCACGTTGACTCATAACAAAACTTTTTTCTCATTCGACCCTTTTTAACACTACATTACGTTTCCGTTCCCTTGTAAAACAGTAAAAACAAATAAAAAAGTAAAAGTTAGTGGTTGGAATTCTTTCTTACTTTAATGATAAAAAATATTAAAATAATTAAAATGCTAAAACAGCATTTATATTTCTTATTTTTAATTTAATATTAATACCATAAGTGAAAAAATATTTTTACAATATTCATATCATTTTAAAAATTAATAAAATAAAATAATAAGGATAAATCATAAAAAGTAACATAAAATTTATATCTTTTCTAGTAATTATATATTTAAAAATAATTTTAATAAATAATATTTAAATAATATCAATTCTGTTAAAATTATTTTTATATAAAAATTTTTAAACATAAATCACGGTCATATAAATTTACTTTTGAATAAAACTAAGTTTAGAAAATCAAGTTGATATAAAATTAAGTTTGTAAACTTCAATCCAAACACACACTTAATTATAACTATTTATATATAATTTAATATTTAATATTTATTATTCTAACTTCTCATTATAAAAAATATTTTTCACTTAATATATCTCCATATGTATGTATGTATAGGGCTGTATGGCTTCTTCAACATGCATGTACTCCTTCGGACCCAAAGTTCCTTACGGTAGCAGTCAACAAAATACACTACCCCAATCCCACAACCGATCGATGCCCCCTTTCAGAGAGGTTCTCCTACTAAAAGGAGTAGAAGGTAAGCACGAAAGTTGTAGGCAATCTGGACCACCCCTTTCTTTACCTTGGAAGCATAATTTATATATTCCCCACGCTCCACACAGACCAAGTCAGCTTTTTCTTCACACATGGCGGGGAATTCGTACGTCTACCATAACAAACAACACTTATCATTAACTTTCATATCATCGAGCACAATACCCAACGGTGATAAGAACCAGTGCACTAAGGGTTCAGGGTTGTCATTGTTGTTCTTTCTCCCTAATGCAGTGACAAGCAGATAAAGTGAATACCTTCCGCACTACTTAATTAGAAATTTAATTTTTTTAAAGTGTGTGGTTAACTTTAAATAATAAAATAAAAAATATTAATTATTAATAATAAAATTAATAAAATAAATTTTAACAATCTCCTAATTTATTATATTTATACATGTATATTATCATAATTTCAATCATTAATTTTTTTATTAATATTTAATACTGTTTATTTTATTTTTTAAAATAAATCTCACACTTTAAAAGAATTAAATTCCTTAATTAATACTGGCCCAAACTAAGTGTGCATCTTCTTGAGGAAATAAAGGCAACGGTAGGCTCAAAATTTGTTGAGAGGCTTCAAATGGAACAAAGATCAAACCCATCCTAAACTTAAATCTTCCAATCATTAGTTATATAATGTCTTGAATTATATACACGTACAAAGTTGACATAACTTAGTCAGATATTATGCTAAATTAATTAAATTATATTCAATATATATACAGTAATTAGTGGATATTATAAGTCTATTTCATGCTGAATTGATGTTATATATGTTGTGCCCATTCTAAAGAAAGAGAACTTGGTCCAAAACAACCCAAGATGAAAATTAAACTTCAGCAGGAAAAAACATCAGGGTTCGTTTTGCCCAAGTTGAAGGTGGTCCTTCAAGGAAAAGAACCAGAAAGATGGATGATACCAGCATATATGCACGCCACTAATTTGCAAAGGTATTACAAAAACGTATTTAAACAAGCAGCAGTGAAACTAGACTGAAAATATTGAAGAGACGAACGTTTCTTATCTCTAGAATCAATAACTCACTACCTAGAAAGCAAGGATAGACTTCCTTGTTGCTACATGTACCAAGTGAAGCACACATTGGTTTGCACTTGCAGCATGTGTAATTGCACACACCCACATAGTTAGCAATTGCCTTAAAAGCTCAGTTAATAGAAACCAAAGACGACTTTTTTTTTTTTTTGTTTTCAAAATGTTGGCTTCTTCTATGCAAATTAGAAAACCGAAAATTTGTTAGTGCGCAAAAATCTAACTGAAAATAAAAATTTGACTAAAAATACCTAAAGGAAGATAAAATTTTACATATGCATAAGCCTCCTAGAAGATAAGTGAAATTGGATAGAAAAATTTTGGGGAGCACCCCTACTATGTTCCGCCAGTGTAAACAAGAATTTGAAAATATAAGCTAACATAAACTAATCCTACGAAAACGGAGATACAATATTTAGTTACTAACAAAATCTGGTTTACTACCCCAACAACCACTAAAATACAACAAACACTGTGGAGGAGGGTTCTCCCTCATCTCAATATCTCTTTTGTTCTTGGATCTCTTAAAAAGCAAAAAAAAAAAAAAAAGTAATTTTTTAATTTGATGTTAAACAAAATAATTTTTTTTTCTCTTCGTCCCTCAAAAAAGATTTCCTACCTCCGTCCTTGCCGGTTCGGAAAAAGAAATTAATTATTGTGTTCACTTTTAATGTTATCTCCTTAATCATTTTAATATTTTTTCTAATTACCGAAAATTGAACATATTAAATTAAAAGCTAAAAACATCTAAAAGTAAAAAATTTAAAAAAATTTAATATTTTTCAAATGATTAAAAGAATTATCAAATTAACTTATTAAGAGAATCGAAAATTTTTCTTTTTTCATATATATACGACAGTTTAATGGATAACCAATTTTAATGAACTTATTTATTTTTCTTATAATTTTATTAATTATTATTAATAGCAAGATTAATGTGAGTATTGATTTTCTAAATACAAGTTGTTTTTTTTCCTTTTTTTTGAATTTTCCTCTATTCAAATATAATTTAAGAATCTATCTTTAATTGACTTATCTTGATAGAGATATTAATTAATATCACGTCAATTAAATAAATTATCTCGTCATCTCAATGAGAATCATAATAAATATGAGAAATTTTTATATATTGAGATAATGTTCTATTTAATTATATTTTAATATTTTAATATTAAATAATTATAAAATATATTTCTTAAAAAGTTATATTTTAAAGTAAAAATAATTAATGTTATATTACTAAATATATTGTTAATTATTTAATATTAAAATATCAATATATAAATAAATATTAACCTAATATGTTGCATGAACATGCTGTGATCTCTCTAGCAAACATTGGTGAAACGAGAATTCTTTCATTTGTATTGCACAGCGAACAGCCTTGTTAAAAAAATACTAATAAAAGCAAAAACGTGTTGCCGAAGAAATCTTGGTGAGTTGGTCCCACCACAGCAAAATTTCCCAAACCCTCGCTAAAATTGAAGTCACAATTTTATTAAAAAATTCAAATAAAACTTTCGAAGTTATTTTCAATTTTGCGACTCCTGTGTATAAATATATGGCGGCATTTTCTGAATGCGCCATCAAACCAAACCAAACCAACAAACTAGAAAGCGAGTCTCTCTCTCTCTCTCAGTCTGCGAAAACAACAAGCTGTGCCAACACGAAAACACAGCACAACGCAACGCACCACGCCTTCTCTTCGATTCAGCTGCGAAACGACAACACAGGATGTTTCACGACACCACCACCATCTCCGCCCCGACGCGGTGGCCGACTCAGCCACCGCTCCCGGCTCACTGGACTCGCCACCAGGACAAGCTTTTCGAGCGAGCTCTCTCGATCGTCCCCGAGGACCTCCCCGACCGCTGGGAGAAGATCGCCGAGCAAGTCCCCGGCAAGTCTCCGGTCGAGGTCAGAGAACACTTCGAGGCCTTGGTCCACGACGTGAGCGAGATCGATTCGGGTCGGGTCGAAGTGCCGAGTTACGCGGATGACTCGGCGGCGGCGGCGGGTGGTTTACCTGCGTGGGACTCTGCTAATCAGATCTCTTTTGGTTCCAAACCTAGGCAGGGCGAGACCGAGAGGAAGAAAGGCACGCCCTGGACTGAGGAGGAGCATAGGTATGAGAAGGATTTTCGTTCAATTCGATTAGGGTTTTGTTTTATGGGGGGTCTGGATTTTGGGATTTTCTTCTTCACGAAACTGTTTGGATGCGAGAATTTTGACAAGGTCTGTTCTTGTTTTTGTTGATGATTTAGCTCCTTGAAATTTCGACAGCGCCCTCAATTTATTCTCCTCAGTTCTCTCGCTTATGGGGTTTTTCAGTGAAATAGGCTGAGTTCTGTGTCTTTTGTATTTTTTTAAATTTTGAGAAAACTTTCTCTCCGTTACTCTAATGCGTTTTTATTGCTTGCTGGCTAATGAAGGACTCAAATTTTGGTTGCCAAGAAATTGGACTAGAAAAACGCCAAAAATTCTGGGTCAAAATATTTCATATCAAATATCTGCATTGAAATATTTTTGTTGGCTGTCATGCATTTGAAGATGGTATTGACCTTCAATTTTTAGACTTCTTGAAAAAACATTAATTCATAGCCAAAAAAAAAAACTTGTCTGCATCTTTATATGTGTATAGTTACAATCTTTTGACGTATACAACAATGTTTTAGAAGGTCTGCATAAATTATTCAAATGTATGGCATTCTGACTGTGTCACAGTGGTGCAACCTCAGTATGCATACATTCTGATATATGCAGATATGGGAGTAATGCTTTGATGCTTTTTCATTGTTTTTTCCTTTTTCCAATTTCTTTCTACTTGGTCCCTTCTTCCACTTGCATACAATATATAGGATTTGTAGTCCTGCCACTTGAGCTGAAAGTCAAGGGCAATGCCAAATTTTCATGTTCCCGGTAGTACTCTGCTTGCTAATCTTCTATCTTTTCTGTGACAGGCTGTTTCTCATTGGGCTCAGCAAATTTGGCAAAGGAGATTGGAGAAGCATCTCAAGAAATGTTGTTGTGACAAGAACACCAACCCAAGTTGCTAGCCATGCCCAGAAATTCTTTCTTCGCCAGAATTCGGTGAAGAAAGAGAGGAAAAGATCCAGCATCCACGACATAAAGACAGTAGACAGTAACTCGGTGCCTGTGCCCATCGATCAGACTTGGGTTCCTCCTCCAGGTGGCCCGATGCAGCAGTCACAAGAAATGCAGCAGTTTAACCCACCAAGCGATCTGCATAATCAAATGGGTGGATTTGGGTATTCTAACTACGGCTTTCAAATGTAAAGAATGCTAGAAGCCGCATGCTCTGTATATATAGCAGTAGGTTTCAGTCATCTGTTCCTATTTGTAAAGTCCGATGGTTTTGCTAGCTGACAGAGTGATTAGGAGTATTGCTAATTGAATTTATTGGTGTACATTTTGTTTGAATTCCTTTGTGAATCACAGATATGAACTAGTGAGGGGGTTACTGAAAACAAATAGGGAACTTTAGGAATGAACTGAATTCAACAGCAATGGAAATTTTTTGTCTCTGTCCAATTCAATTGGGGCTTCGTAAATTCGATTATGTGCTATTGTATGTAATATTCAACCATCAATTAAAAACCTGAATTGGGCTGGAATGGTTGATCATTGAAATTGTTGATATTTTCTGATGCCTTCACTCTCATGGGAAAAACCTGGAATCCGATTATAGGCAACGAGCCCCGTTCCAGGAGGCTGATCGCAATCAACTGCCAAATGCCATTTATGTATAGTGAACGTGTTTAAAAGATACCCATAGTTTATTGATTTTGCCCCCACTAACCACTATATCCCTTTAGTTACTAAGGAATTTAGATTTTGCGCCCATAGTTTTATAAATTACTCTCCTTCTAAAGCTTCTTATTTTGCTCCAAGACAAAACTTCACGAGATCAATAGCACCACGTTGAAAGACCTTTTAAAGCGTAGACTAAACTTTAAGAAAAATCTTAAAATAACAGGGACACGGCGAAAGGGCCATGTAACACTTGGTAGCTTAATTGTCATGTATAGGCCAATTTTATATTGGAAAATCCTTTTGTTACTTTCTAAAATAATATATGCTACTTCTTCTGTTGACTGTTGAATTTTGTGCTGGTGGCTCTAGCTGCCATATGCATGCATGTCCTCGGCTTGCCGCACTGTAACTCCACGACTTAAGTATTTTTTTTTTTTTAATGACCCCAAATTATTTCCCCTGCAATCAGCCTTGTTCTAAAAGCTTTTGACGCAGATATACCAACTAAATACTTGTCCCATATGGCACCCTATCAGATGCCTCCTGTACTATCCATTTCGACTTGGCACTTTGTCGTGGAAAATTCCGCAACAAGTATGTACGGGTTCCAAAGTCTTTAATCTGCAAGTACGGGACCTACCAACCCTACTGACTAAAGCAACAAAACTTCATCCACCTCCACCCCGCATCTCACAATATCATTGTTTTCAAATGTTACTTGCCTCCCATTTAGCACAGCTTCCTTAAATTGTTGTAGGGAGCTAAACTCAAGTCCCAGTTTAAACTGAAATTGCTTACATGTCCTATCCAACTCCTCAGTAGCATACTCACTCCCATTAATATGCGCTGCATCTACATTGCTAGTTTTACTCAATGATGTACCAAGATTGGTACATGATGGACTAGCATTGGTAACTTATGTTTAAGTTGGAACAACCCTCTTCTTAGGCACTGGAGGTTGCTTCTTGTTGCTTGCCAGCCTTCTGTTACTGGCTTCTTGTGGCTCTCCCATTTTCTTATGCGTCTATTACTACTATGCATTGGCATTTGCAGCAAACTCAGCATTTGTCTTTGCAGCATCAATGTTATTATCAAATGCATGTACATTATTCTCCACATTTGTCTCAACCTCAATCTTCGTCTCAGCGCCATCAATTTTATCACCACCTCCATCCAAGTAGTCATCCACACAATCACCCACCCTATCCCTTTCTTCTTCACTATAATTGAACTAGATATCCTTGACGCTGTCTACATCAATATCACTACCTCTAACCGCTTCAGTCAGCATCCCATCTTCGACACCAACGTCTTCTCTCACATTTGCCCACTATACTTTCAAGATCTACATTTTGTGCACTCTCTTCAGTATAATTATTCCCTGCAGCAGTCACCCCCGACCCAATCTCACCATTTGCTTCATACAAATTATCATCATTTGCATTACCACCACCATTGTGGTTATCACCTGTAATTCCATCAATAATAAGAGGCACCTCAAGTAGAATAGAATCAGCAACAGCCTAATGCTCAACCTACAAATCAACCTCACAATCATTATACGCAGCATAAGCTTCCATTTCTAGTGCATGACTATCTCATGGTATACCCTTTAGACCATCTTCAAAAGTCTTTCTAATTTCTTCCTACCATAGCTTGACAACGGTAGTATGCCCTAGTTCGCTAACTACTGATAAAGCCTTGAAACAAGACAATTTATCAACATACTTTCCTTTATAGATGAAGGTTATGAACAAACCTCCCCATATGTTGCACATTAAAGGCTCAGTACACAATCTCAAATCACCAGAAGAGAACCTACTACACAAATATCAAATCATTAGTAACCTGTTCACTTCTCACATTATCACTTTAGCTTAGGAATTGGAAAACACCAAAACTGATAAGGGTGAGTATAGAGCTCGAGCTCACAAGAACTCTGCCTTCGACTACTTGATTATCATAATAGTTTATTATATATCCCCAGGTAATCTAATGAACAAGAGATTGTGCTTAATATAAGACAGTCGGTTAGCATTGATTCTCTCTCTTTTTCCACTTTTCTAGGTGGATTATCGAATTGTCCTCTTTTTCTATACTTTTGTTTCTAACCTTAATTATATAAACAAATTTAATCATCAACTCAGCCCCATGCGACTCTCCATCGGCCTTAAATACCAATCAGAACGCATATTTCTAATCCTTTACTTCAAATTAAAATGCACTCAGGCTTCATTGCCCACAGTTCAGCCACAGCCAAGAAAGAACTTTAAGCTCACTCGAAAGCCACGAAACCGGTGGGCATATCAGCTGCCATGCTGTTTTCACATGCATGACACTAGATTGGACCAGATAATCATATTCCAATCACAATCCGTCACGATCTTTTATCCTAATACTACAACCAAATTAAACAAGTCTATCCATTGTCCAAAGGGCTATTTAAAAAAGAACATAGAGTAGCTTAGATCGAGTCGATTGACCTACTCACTCATAAATTGGATTCTAATTTCCACAGTGAAACTTGATTTAAATTTCCCACTTTTTCCTTCTCAAAGCATACTGTGGCACTGACAATTCCCCACAAACGTGAAAAATTACTGAAAAGGATCATGTCATAACAACAAACTTATCAAGCTTGCTGCAGGCAACATCATGGTTACATCTATCACCGTTGAAGAAACTACTAATAAACAAGAAAACATACTCTATACAACGACCAAAGTCCACTCAAAGTCAATGTGTTTTATTCTCCATGCTTATTTCCCAAAAGTGACCTTGACTGCTAGCGTCAACGACAAAGTCAGCCCTGCTGAGCCCCTTCAGGTTTCTACAGACCAAAAAAGAAGAATGTGTTATATTCTAACAGAAAGAATAAGTGAATAACGTAAGATCAGCTGTAGAATTTCAGTGTCACCTAATAGCTGCAAAACAAAAGTAATAAATAATCTTTGGCCTTCCCATTTCACAGCCAGATGATAGAATCCATAATTCCATATAACATATGGACTAGAAAGACATCAAGTATGGAAATCCCAGTTATCCCAGGCTAGTTGTTGTCTAAGTGCACATCATGGTAACCACCCCACCCCCACTACCATGCCCGTGTGTGTAGGCACACACAAGCACCCATTTGTCAATGTCCCCTTTGATTTACAGATAACTGAATTTAATAACCCAAAAAAGTGGAAAAGCAAAATCATACTAAAAATTGAACAAGTACAAATCTGTATCAGAACTTAGAATTTAAAAAGAAAAAAGAAAACAGAGAATTTGAATGCAGTCTTTCAAGGATACTCTCATTCTACTTAATCATAGCATTGAGTTGTTTGTTAGCAAAAACAAAGACAGAGAAATGTAAGGGCTGAACTCATTCCACATAAAGATATGCCTAGTGGATTGATAAAGAGAAATTTAAAATGATCTGAACTGTTTATCGAATAAAAGAGGTAATAACTTCTAAGTTTGAAAAGGATAGACAGGCAACCCTACCCCCCCACCCCCCCCCAAAAAAAAAAAAAGATGAAGAATCCCAATGATAATAACTTAGAAGTTTGAAACCAAAACAAAAAGGAATGACAAGCTTAAAGATATCCAGGTCCATGAAACACTACCACAGTCCAGCATCGTGCCATCCCCACATGTGCAACATAGGCAAGTGTATGACACATGAACCATAAGTTAAATGTTTTGTAAAAGAAAATTTTCAGCCTGGAGAAGAATCACACAAAGCTAATAAAGGGTTAAAAAACAAATAATATCCATCGTATGAAAGTTCACAGAACTACTAGTTTATGACGTCATATGATTCACTAATAGAGTAAACTGTAAAGACACTATAAGTGAAACAAAATTATATCATTATTTAACTAAATCAGAAATATGCTGCCAGCTATCATTCATACAAGAAACAAAAGCTTTCGTGCATCATGATAAACCCAGTTAGAACTCAGAAGTCAGAACCAACCTGCCAGTTGATATGTTCCAACATGCACAAGTTACATATGACAAACAAAGAATATTTTCAATGGCAGCAGCTCAAAAACTTGCATTGCAATCAGGCTATGTTGAAACAAATAAGACAATATTATAACATGATTTGACATAACTGCCCCAGCAATTTGGAGTGAACACGTAGGACACAACTTGGTCCTCTTAGAGCCAGCCCTTTACAACTAAAAACCCTCCTCATGAGAGGAAGGGGATCACTTTTGTCACATGTGAAAGACATAACTTCAAATAGCCTCCCAACTCTAAAAGAAATTAAATTTGCAGGGAGCACGGAGCAGAACGTAACATATCCTCAGAGACCTGTCACAAGAATTCTACAGTCCATGACAGATAACTTATTTGACACAATAATGGACCAAAAGTCTCGTTTCTTCACACCGAAAGTACGCAAAATCGATTTTTATTTTCTTCATAGAATATTTAAATAGCATAAAGAAAAACCAAAACACCGCAACAAGGAGAGGACAAAACCTGTACCTTATCCGCAGTCTCTTTGTCCTTCTCCGCCTTAAGCTTCTCAGCCTTTTGTTTCTGTTTCTCCAACCTTTCCCTCTCCCACTTCTGCACACAAACGAACAGAATATCAACCCTCCAAAGTTCAAAAACCAAGCATCCAACAGAGGTCACACAGCAAGCATCCAGTTTTCCTTCAGTTTCTCAGCACCCAATCAGGAAGAAAGGAAAGCGACCAAGAAAAATCGAAGTACCTGGATATAGACGTTCTCTTGGGCCTGTTCCTCCTCACTGAGAATCCGACCTTTGTCGCTGAAGAAGCGAGTGAAAGCTCCGCGAGATGAATCCATGGGACGAGTCACTGATCCTCGATTCAGCGCCGATCTCATAGCCATTGCCGAACGATTTGGGTTTGCAACCTTTGCGTTGAAGATCTGGTAGAGAGTGGCGATGGTGATTAGAGAGGTCAATCTCGAAGGCCCCAGAAATAGATGATTCGGTTTTAAAGTATCATCGGGCCGGTTTTGTGTGACATGGGGTTCGGTCTAACCGGATGAACCTGTTCAAACCTTTTTTTTTTTTGACGTGCTGTTCAAACTTCAAAACTCATGAGTGGTTTTTTTCTTTCCTTTTCAACGGTACCACAAAGTTCGATCAACAACACGTGGAATCCTTAGATTTTATTAAAAAAAAAAAATTTAATAGAGTTTTTTGCTACCGTCAATCTAAGATAATGTTACATTATTAACGTAAGATATATTTAATAATACAGTATTAGTTTATTTGAGATAATTTAATTATAAAACAAATAATATTTTTAAATTTTTTTAAAAAATATTTAATTATAAAATATTTTAATCACAAAATAAACTAATATAAATATACACTAAATATATTTAAAAATTAATAAAACTTTCAGCTACAATCAATCTAAGACAATATTTGATTTACTTAATTTTTAGAATAAATTTTTCAGAGTAAATTATTTTTTTAGTCTTTTAAATATATAAAAGTTATTAGTTTAGTCCTTTTATAAAAATTTGATATTAATTTAATTTTTAAATTATCAAAGTGACCATACAAATAAAAATTTAATTGACTTTTTTTTATGATTGAAGACTAAATTGATGTCAATTTTAAATAATTAAAAAATTAAATCAATGATATTTTTTTATAATTAAAAACTTAAATTAATATTCATTTTTTAAAAAATTAAAATGATGTTATTTTTATGATTTAATAATTAAATTGATATAAATTTTTTTAAAAAATTTATATCTTTGGATGCTTAAAAAAAAAGTTTACTCAAATTCATATTAG
Source organism: Castanospermum australe (assembly GCA_019955255.1). NCBI lineage: Eukaryota > Viridiplantae > Streptophyta > Magnoliopsida > Fabales > Fabaceae > Castanospermum > Castanospermum australe. The sequence continues at coordinate 868,511 of NSJW01000935.1, forward strand.
TTAATTGTTAATTTGAGCTCACACTTTCTTGGATGAAAATTGCCAAATATTCAATTTCAAATATACATTTGCGTTTAGCATGGAGAGAAGCAATCACTTGGTTATATTGGCTGACATTGGATACCAGAGTCAGAACTCAATGGTGAAGCGCAAGGGATATGGTTGTCCTGGATTTGTTTTATTATCGATATTATTTTACTTCCTTCAATTTGTATTTGTGATTTTATGCCTTGACCATATTCGGATATTCTCAGAGCTGCTCAAAGCCCAAGTTGGTACCTTCATTTGAAGAGCTTAGTTTCCTCCATCCTCCAATTCTCAGTAGTATACTACACTGACAAACTAAAATGTAAGTGGCATTAAGAGAATATCCCTCTAACCCTCTTGCTAGCCATGTGATTTAAATTTTATAGTTTTACCCGTCTCATGATATTATACAATCTGATAGCCTTCTACAATGTATATGCATATACCCTCCAATACAACAAAGTGCTTGAAACATTTCTGCAGATAATTTCAGTCAACCTTTGGCTTTGCTAGTTTTTGGAAGAAATAACATATATTAGGATGTTTTGGGCCTACTTGGCTGTGAAATTTGAAATCGTAGTAATTTGAGTACAATAGTATAGACTGTTACAATATTAGGTTTTTTTTGTTCTTTTCCTACCATGACCAGGGCTCCATCTCTTGGTTTTGAACATGTATAGAGATAGAGGGGTAGAGGACAGTACGTCTTCTCATTTTATTCTTTTTTTTTTTGGTTGCTCTCTTCTTCAGCAGTAGATTTCATTGATCTATTTTTCAAGTAATGTTAACTAAGAAATTATCATATCATGTATATAAAGTGATTTAACCGATTAGGCATACTCTCTTTGGTTGGATAACTGCAACATTCTTTACCAAATCTATATAAATGTTGCTGGTATTTAGTTGTGTTATTATTATTATTATTCTTTTTTTTGGGTCAACGTTGAGATTGTGTATGTGAAATTTATGGGTGTGCGAAGTATTCGTAAAGCAAGCACCGCAGTATTCATAAAGCGGCATCTGAATTTTTATGCGAGGGAAAAATTTGCATATATTATTGTCCCTCTACGGGTTATAACGGCCCAATATGGCCCACAGTTTGGAGACAGACAGATCCATACGGGATCTGGCCCAACTTACCCAACTCAGTCAACTTGAATGGGTTGAACTCAGTAACCTTCTGACCAAGAAAAAAAAGAACTCAGTGACTTGAAGGAGATGATTCTCGTTGACCCCCCAAAAAAAAAAACGAAAAAGAAAGAGATAATTCTCCAGCACCGTCAGAATCCTAGACCAGAAAATGTTACTAAATATAATTAGAAAACTTCTCTCTCCAAGTACAATAAAATAATCTTCTCTCTATCTTAACTTCCAGATGAGATTTAACTATTTATGAATAAAAAAAAAGAAAAACTATTATTTACATGGTACAAGCTCAGAACTCACAAAATTGAAAAATGTGTGTTTATGTTCCAACTTTAAATTAATATTTAAATAAATTAATTATTTTAAATATATCAAATTAATATAAAAATATATCCTCAAGATTATCTGAAAAATAAAAAATCAAGTTGGGGAAACAATTCTCTTGTGGTGCAACCCAAAGAAAGGGTAAAAGCACAAACCAAACACTTTTTCCTTTATGGAATAAAGTAATAATAAAGTGTTGTACCGAAAAGAGTCATAATAAATAACGTGAGTGACTAAGCGTTGAAAGTGGAAGGGGCAATATGGTAAACCAGAACAAGTTTTTAATTAATCCCCGCAAAGTGCACGTTACTTGCAAGGAAGCCCATAGTGCCTGAGAAAAAGCACAGCCTTCTCATTTCAGGGACCAAAGTCTCACTTCCCTTGTTCTCTGAAGAAGAACCCGAACAGCATCAATTCGGGAATTTCGATTCCCGCGAGGCTCTGAGAAGCTGTTCATAAGAAACTGGCAAAAAAAATCATTCAATTTTTCATAAATTTTAAGGAAATAGAAACAAAAAAGAGAAACTAAAAGTGGTGGAAATGGTGTCGGCGAACAAGGAGATGGCTGTCTACTGCTTCGACATCCTTGTCGCTCACTACAACAGTGAGGAAGCTCCTCCTCCTGCCTTCGATGAGGGTCAACAGTAATCTTTCTCTCTCCCTCTGACTATTTTCTTCGCCTTTTTTTTAATATTTTTTTGAATAATATAATATCTGCATGTTCCTATAAATGGGAAGAATTCATGGGTTGATACGCATTTTTTATGAGATGGGTCGTTGATAAATTTTGTGATCTTAATGAAAGTTCTTTAGTTTACCTTTTTCTGTATAAATTGCACTCTCTTCTCTTTTGGTTAATTTTCCTTATGTATTGCGAAAATAAGTGATTCTACATTGGGTCATCATGGATGAAGGTGACTTGGTACTTCAAAGTCCAGAGAGGGGAATTTTATCTCTCATGTCAAGAACAAACATTTGTTTGGTAGAAGTGAAAATGGGCATTCGGAGTGGAGAAAGAAATGTTAAGTTTTTAGATGGTTCTTATAACGTTATGGTTTAATTTTTTTTTCCCCTATCTTTTTGATGTAACAGTTAATGACTGATGCTTAGGATTTGTCCTATGAATGAACTCGCATTAGGATTTGTGATTTTATTTTAAATATATACGTAGGATTTGTGTTTTTATGTTAATCTTATATTAATTTTGTATGTTGTATCCTAATTGTGTCATATCCTCTATTTTGTTTAGAATTGTTGTATCCTCATTCTCACCTAGTAGGATAAGGCATGGTTGTTGTTGTTGCCTTATTCTCATATCTGTGTTGTATTATATCGTTATTATGTCCTATGTTGTATCTGTGCTTCCTAGAACCAAACACATAAGATTTTAAAACCACTGCACTGTACTTAGTGTTATGGTTTTTGGAGTTTGGCAAACACGCCCTTCGTCATAAGTTTTGTATGGCCGGGGGATTTGGTCATTTGGGTTTCACATTTGGATGTCAAGGTATGTTATTTTATTGGCACACCAGTCTTGCCTGTTGATGGGTTGTTCTGTTGGTGTTGGTGTATTACTTATGAATTATACACATCAAAAAACAAAAACAAAATGTTATAATGCAGTTTTACAACAATTAACTTGTATGTTGTTGTGTAAATGCATATCTGTGCCGAGAAACACGAGATGATGGTTCTATAACTTTCAGTGTTTCTCTATGTAATCTTCCCATGATAAAATAATTGGCATATATGCTTTCTTGAAAATATGCCATTCTGTTCTACAGTATTCATTTTATGCTTTTGTAATTAAAAGACTATAAGACTTGTTTTGTTAGTTTAAGAAAGAAAAGATACCCTCTGATGAAGCCATAATTTATATGATCACTATGTTATGATATCCTTGTTTGAAGCGAATAGCTTTGTTTCAGCCCTTTGTTTGTTACATGGAAGAAAGTGGTAAATGCCGGGGAGCCTCGGCTTCGTGGATGTATTGGAACTCTAGAAGCACACTGCTTGATCAACGGCTTCAAAGATTTTGCGCTGAGCAGGTTTGTTGATGTAGTAGTGCAACTTCTGTTTTATCAAATATAAATGGCACTTGCATATGATTGAAGGTTGTTCACATGTATGTAAGAGTATATCTGAGAAGGGTTGTTCCTTTCTCTATAGTCTTTTCTCATCTATATCATTCTAGTCTTCATGATGAGCCCAATACTAGATTCAATTCTTCGAATAGGATGCAGAAATCTTTGAATTGTAATTTTTTCATAAATCATTAATGATAAAGATATTTCTCATGTCTTTGGTTCTTCTAATTTTTCAGAGCTATGTTGAAATTTTGGGATTAGATGGAAAAAGGAAAAAAAGTGATAGAGAGGGAACAACAGAAAATACAATTAACTAATAGGGCTCTGATACCATGTTGTAATGTTAGGGATTGGGTGGTTTTAGAGCCTTAAGCTGTTTGGTGGAGGCCAAGGCATGGTTTCTATTTCTAACATACCGCCTCACGTAAAGGCCTGTTGGTCTTGAATTGTGACAGAGCACAGGTACACCATCCCTGTGATTCCATTCAATATACTTTTATTTAATTATGAAGAATGGGGGTTGACAAGGATTGAACTCTTGACCACTTGGTCAAAGAGGCTTTAATACCATGTCAAGAACCAATTAAACCTAAAAAATTAAGCTATTAGGTGGAGGCAACAAGTTATACTGAATGATTTGGTTATCAATAGTTGCAGGGTCTTATCCCGGGCTTAGCTTCAGTTCTTTTCATCCTTGCTACTTGCATGTAGAAGGCTAAGGTTCAATTTGAGGTTAAGGATTTTGTTTTGTTATGCCTAATAGGATCAATAACAATGACTTGATGCACATGTGGGGAGGAAATGATGCACTTTTGATTAAACTATGTGTTATATGTTATCAGAATACCAGGACAACCTATTTAGTTTTCCTTATTTCACAAATACTGGGTTTTGTGAGGAAAAAACTTTTAACAGTTTGGATTTTCATTTTGTTCAATGGTTTTGGCTGTAGTAATGGAAGGAAGATTCATTTAAAAGGCACTATTGTTGCAGTGTTTGAAGCACATGGTTGGAACAAATGCTGATTTTAAAGACTATTCTTTTGCCTTTGAAGCTACTTTTTGATAGAATAGTTTCTTTATTGCTTTTACTTGGAGTCTGGGTTGTTGAATTCGGAGAGGTCTTTTCTTGTCAGATATTTTAAAGTGCTGTTTTGTGTTAAATGTTTCCTCTGGAGAAAATCTTGTCCTCATTCATGTACTCCATTATTTTCCTATCAGATAATGAAGGCACTGCCTCTATGACTGATTTCTGTTATCCTTTGAAATGAACATATTTCAAACTGTGAATTCACATTAAATTGACTATGAATAGAAGAGTGTATCTGTCCATGATACATGCATATACCGTTTGTAGCTGATGTCCCATGGAAATTTTGAACGTGAGGGTGCTCATTGTATTAAAGTTCCATAATTTTCCTTTCTTCTGATTTTCTTCACTTCTCTTGGAATATTTTACTGGCAATTGTCGTTTACCTGTTTAACTTTCTATGCTCTACATTTGAGTGGCCTGAAAATCAGTATGTTTCTTACTCCTCCATGTTTTCTCTCTGCATGGTCTTGCAGCGCTCTCAGGGACCGCAGATTTCCACCCATACAGGCTAAAGAGCTTCCTTTTTTGGAGTGTACAGTCTCTATTCTTACTGATTATGAAACTGCTAACAATTACCTTGATTGGGAGGTATGTGTTGATTTACTTTTTTTAGTTTCTGGGATGTAACTGGCAGAAAATGACTGTAGAAATTATATTTAACCTATGTAGTGATCTATTACATTGTCATCCAATTTTGGTATGGAGTTAATTATCTTTATCTTTTACTATTTTAGAGGATGGGGAAAAGTGCTGCAATGGTGGCTGAGCCTTTAAAATGGAAGCAAATAGAAAAACAATCCAATTTGATTTATGTTTTCAGGATCCCCCTCTCCCAATTCTCATTCATGCACACTTCAAATTTTGTAGGTGTCCTGTTGTGTCTCGTGTCCGTGTTAGTGTTGGTGCTTCTTAGTTGAATTATCATGTGACAAAGTTTTGATTCTAATGATTTGAAAGGAGTTTCTGTTGGTAGTGATATACTGATATATACTTGGGTTGCATTTTATTTGATGGCTGGGTTTCTGCTGGAATTGATATATACTGTAAGTGGTTATTCTATCATTGTGATTGGAGTTGATTATTTGGATTGCTGATGATGTTTATTCTTTCAAGTTTTAAGTACTGAAAATACTAATTGCCAGATAGTATAAAATATTAAGTGAAATATAATATTAATTCTAGGATAGTATATTTGTATTATCTTTTGCACATTCAGATTCTGCTAGTTCCTTCCTTGCAGATAGGAAAGCATGGTATAATTATTGAATTTTTTGACCCTGATTATAACACAAGGCGAAGTGCCACATACCTGCCTGAAGTGGCTGCCAATGAAGGTAATTTATGCTCACCATTGAACATTGTTTCACATATGGGAAGTGAAGTCAGATTCACCAGATTGTCATAAGTATTTTTTTAATAATAAAAGAAAAATTCATCAGAAAAAAGGAGGGAAAGTACATCTATAAGGAGGATAATATATCCTTCAGAACTGAAAAACTAAAATTCATCAGAGAACTAGAAAAAAATAATAAATTCAGCACAACCACCCAATATATAAGCGTATTTGAAATGATAATGCCCTCGAAACAGTCATTAGCAGAACACCAAAGAGGCCATACATACAATCCTATCCCATAGCATGTTGAGGGGGAGAGAGGAGTAATTATTACATACTCTGAGTACATTACATTTACACCTAATAGTTCAGATTACTTCTTAAAATCAATCTTCTAGTTCATGTTTGCTTACATTGCCATGTGTCTCACTCTGTATGCCCTGGGTGCTATACAAAAGAGTATATAAGAATTTTCGGGCAGAGAGACACCCTTGAATTTGCGAACATTCCATTCTAACCAAATGCACCAAAGGACTGCATAAACTGCACATTGACACAAAAGTTTTGCTTCCGTGTTTTTGCCCAAACCTTTACACCTAATGATAAAAAACTGTACCAAATTAGAAGGACACACCCAATGCTAACCAAAAACCCTAATCAAATTGTTCCACAAGAAAGTAGCCGCCTTATAGTGCAATAACAAGTGTCCAACTGTTTCTGAACAAATTTGTTAGATTCTTTTAGCACCTTTATTTACTTACATAACTTATGCCAAAAAAAATTTGAAGTTCAAGGAGAAGAGATTTTTCCTTTTCTATGGTTTTATTTTCATTATATATTTTTTTAAGCAATATTAATTCTTAGTAGTTGGTTGAGGAACAGCTAATAAAATAAAAGTAACAATTTGAAACTTGGTCGGACCAGAAAGGTAGAGTATTTGTAATTTTTATGCTATGAGCAGAGGAATGGAGTATGGAATGGAAGAAATGGAATATGAAAAGAAATATTAGGATTATTGATATATATCATATTTGTATGAGTTGGAATGTACTGTCATTAGAGAATTTATCAGTAATTTAGCGTTTTTTTTTTTCATTAGTTTAGGATTAAGTTGGCTTATAGAATTGCTATGTGCATGGGCTAGGAGGATTTATTTTGGAACTGAAATTTTTATTCAGAGATTCTCCCTACTCTCCCTCTTCTTCTCCCCTCCTTTCTCTCTATCTAGATTCTCCTTCCCTTCTTTCTTCTACAATTCTCCTCTCCCTTTCTCCTAGTGTTCTGTTCATCCTACATCGGAGGCCATGAAGGAATTTCCTCCATATGTATTCCTGTTGCATTAGGGAGATTTCTAAACTAAAAACCAAGGCAAGTGAACAAGAATAGACAATTTGGTCCACAGTGACAATTTATAACAATAACTATGAGCTTTTCTTTTCTTATAACATTTTATCTATAGAGTAACCACTTTAAGTAGACCTAACTGTCCAACTTGTGGTTATGCTGCTATTTTTGGAATTATGCCTGTATTTTATATTTTGGCCAACTTCACGGTGGTCTTATATCCATTGTCTGCTGGATGTCCTCAAACAATTTTTTTTCCCTTTTTTTATGAACTTCATTTAAATCTGAAGGATCTTAGACTCAAACATTACTAAATCATAAGATCTTCCCTGTTCCTCATTCTTAAGGTTCCACTAATTGCTTGGTTTGTAGTGAAAACATGTGGAAAACCAACATGCATTCCTTATCTTTGTTTGCTTGGGTTTCAGGTTGGACTAAAATAGAGGCCATTGACTCTTTGATACGTAAAGCAGGCTACAATGGTCCAATCACTGAGTCACTCAGAAAGCGCGTACAGCTGACCAAATACCAAAGCACCCTATTTAGCATGCACTACGGTGAATATGTTTCCTATGTGAAGCAGACAAGAGGTGTAGCTCCGTCTATTCTTGGAGCTAAGCTCTCCAACTAATGATTTTTCCAGAGGCAACATTTCCTAAAGCTGCATAGCTTCTTAGGGTAAAAAGAAAACATTGCTATTTCCAAAAGAAAACGCTTGTTGGAAACCCATTTATTTTGTTTACCGGAACTATTGCAGTGATTCGTGCAAGTGCAACTCTTTACATTCTTCAAATCCGTATGATTTTGGAGAAACTAGTTGCGCTGGACTCAGATTCTGTGATCATCTGCTATCACTTAATTCAGCAGCTTAAAAAGCTGCAGTGCTGTTGAACTGTTTTATGTCAGTCTTAATGATAATTTGAATTTCAATCTCGCTCTAATCCCCACACATATCTATCTATCTATCTATATGAGAAAAATATAAAATTGAGGTGGAGAAATATCATTGTTGAATCTCTCTCTCTCTCTCTCTCTCTATATATATATATATATATATATATATATATATATAGATCATATTTTAATATTAAGATGTAAAAGTAATATTTTTAATACTTAAAAAAATATACTTATCAATATATTGTATTAATTATTTTTATTTTAGATTATATGTTTTTTAATATTAAAATATTAAAATATAATTAAATAGAGTATAGTTTTAGTAACGCTCTAAAAATATGTAAGAATTTTTCATTAGGATAAAACCCAAAAATGGTCCCACAGATGAAAGGAAAGAAATGACGGGAAAATTGGGCCGTGGCTTGGGTTTCTTCGTCAAATAAATAAAGGATTTTGTTAAAAGAAATTAAAATTAAAAATTATTAAATAAAAAGTAAAAATATTTAATATATTAAAAATTTAAAATATATTTAATATATTTTTCTTTGAGTAATTAAAATGATTTAATAAAGAATAATAAATGTTATTTTTAATTCTTTAATATAGTACATGATAACAAAATTCAATTTATTTTAGACTAATTATTTTATCATTTTTCATCATTTTCCTAATTTCCTAATTTAATTTAATTTTTTATGTTTTTCTTTAAATTGTAAACCAAAAAAAGGATTAATTTTTTTTTCAAAATTTTATTTATTAATTCTTTACCGGGACAATATTAGGTATTGATAGGTTTAATCATATTTTTCAAAATTTTGATATTTTTTTCCCCCTAATTATCGTATTAGTTACTGGATTCACTTTAACAATCTCATTGAGAAAATGCAGACAATTTTCTTCTTTTTTTTCCTTCTTTTATTTAGAATTTGATTTTTCATACCATAAGGACTAAGTATCCATTGCCAATCAGATATGAACCTCAGCGTATTAATCTCTAAGCACACAGTTTTTGTTATCTTTGCTGGTCTCACTGGCAATTTGGTTGATATTGATATTTGATAGCCGTCCTATTTTCTTTACCTTGGTTATTCTCTTGATTCTCTAAATATTCCTCTTTCGTTTTGTTCCTTTCTTGGGAACCACGTCCTTTATGTTAAATTTTCTTATAATATTTAGTTTTTTTTCATTCCTTGAATGCCAATGTTTTCAATCACTAGTTTGTTGGGAGAAAAACGTCCAACACATTTACATATATTTTTTGAAATTTTACTAGAAGTTGCATTGCTTCTTTTGTCCCTTTCTCTTGTTCTTTTTACCTTTGTGCCTTCTTAGGACGGGTATATTAGTCTTGTATGGATTATGAAATCAATGATTGACAGATGTACTACAACGCACCACAGCTTCTCTGACTTGCAGTTTAATTGCATGTTTTATGGCAGCTATGGCTTCTCAGTGAGTGTCATTGCTAACTTGGAAGAATAGTTTTTCATTTTTCATTTTGTTTTTGCTCAATCTTCTTTACTTTGTTTTGAAAATAATAAGGCTGAAAGTTTTGTCTTTTATTATTATGAATTAACATACTAGAAATTTGTTCTTGTGGTTTCCAAGGGGTGATCAAGACTGTCTGATGAGCTCCATGGTGGCAGCCAAATATCAACATTGGAGGGATACTTATAAGGTACTCTAACACTCAAGTTAGTATTAATGCGAAATGAGAGTAGGCTTAGAATTGGACATATTTGGAGTAACCTTTTTAACGTACTTAAATAAAATGTGAAAACTCTTAAATTTAGAATGATGGGTTAGATATTCTATTAGGTTTGGACCTAGTTGGAACCTACCGGTCTAAAATTTATTGCCATTTCATTCAACTTATTCACTCCCTTGTAGAACTCTTTGGTAGAATTCATTTTGATTGGAGGAAAACTTAGAGGAAATATTTCAATATGATGTGTGGTGAGGAGACGATCATGAATGGAACAGAGCACGTTGGGTTTTCAATGGCGAGTCTGCAAATTGATCTGTCATGACTACACTGTGCCCTCACTGCTCTGTGATTTTTGTGGTTGTATTTGGTTTTGTTCGTTAACCACACACATATACTAACCAGTGAACCTCAAAACCATGTCCTTACAGTGAAGTGAAATTAATGTTCTGTTCTGTGCATGTGACACAGCAAACCCCCTTCCAAACTACTCTCTGGTAGTTAATCTTGATGCACTGTCGTCCATGTTTGCTTCCTGATTGATATTGATGGCCTCTCTGTCACCTTCTAAAAAAGAATAAACTACTTAAGGAAGATGCTTTCTTTGTAAAAGAAGGGGAAAAAATGATATATGGCGTGGTATGTTAAATTGTGCAGGCACTGCACTGTTGAAACTAGTATATTGGGTTCATCACTCGCTGAAGAAATCTCCTGATTTGGATTAAGCACCACATACCCTTTCTTTTCTTTCTCTTTTTTCTTCTCTCTCGAGTTTCTTGAAGGCTTATAGGCCTACAATCTTGGCAATAAGAGAACTTCTCTATTTTGATAAATAATTGGCTATAAGTTTTGTGCCATTAGTTTTTTTTTTTTTTCTAGTCTTAGTTTATTCACTCTCATCTGCCAAGACTGCCATTCATTTTGTAGTTATGATTATCTTTAGATTTTTCACATCCTGGTTTTAAATTGAGGAGTTGTGGTTCTGTTGGATTTTAGACATTCAGCTACTGAATCTAACTCCACCTTTCTACTTTCATATAGGGGCCTGCTAACGAAACAATAGGAGCTGGAGGCCATGTCAATGCGCCTAAACCCAAGTTTGAAGTTCAGCAGAAGCCTCTCTCGCGGGTTCCACACACAAAGCCCCCATTCACTGTTGGCGAACTCAAGAAAGCCATTCCACCTCGTTGCTTTGAGCGCTCCCTCCTCTCCTCATTCTCCTACGTTGTTTATGACCTTTCACTGGCCTTCCTTCTCTATGTCGCCACCACTTTATTCCACCTCCTTCCTCACCCCTTTTCCTACGTTGTTTGGCCCATCTATTGGGTTCTCCAAGGCTGCATTCTCACTGGCGTGTGGGTGATTGCTCACGAGTGTGGTCACCATGCCTTCAGTAAATACCAGTGGGTCGATGACCTGGTGGGTTTGATCCTCCACTCTGCACTTTTAGTCCCATATTTCTCATGGAAAGTCAGCCATCGCCGCCACCACTCCAACACAGGCTCCCTCGAGCGTGATGAAGTGTTTGTTCCAAAACCCAAATCCAAAGTCGCATGGTACAGTACATACCTGAACAACCCACCAGCGAGAGCTGTTACTCTTCTCATCACACTCACACTAGGGTGGCCCCTCTACTTGGCCTTCAATGTTTCTGGCAGACCCTATGATCGCTTTGCAAGCCACTATCACCCTTATGCTCCCATATATTCTGATCGAGAAAGGCTTCAAATCTATGTTTCTGATGCTGCTGTATTTGCTGCAACTTGTTTGCTCTACCACGTTGCAACTGTGAAAGGGTTGGCTTGGCTGCTATGTGTTTATGGGGTGCCATTGCTCATTGTGAACGGTTTTCTGGTGACCATCACCTATTTGCAGCACACACACTCATCGTTACCCCACTATGACTCATCAGAATGGGACTGGCTGAGGGGTGCTCTGGCAACAGTGGACAGAGATTTTGGGATTCTGAACAAGGTGTTTCATCACATAACTGATACGCATGTGGCTCACCATCTCTTCTCCACAATGCCACATTACCATGCAATGGAGGCAACCAAGGCAATGAAGCCAATACTGGGCGAGTACTACCAATTCGATGACACCCCATTTTACAAGGCATTGTGGAGGGAAGCAAAAGAGTGCCTCTATGTGGAGCCGGACGAAGGAACATCCCAAAAGGGTGTTTATTGGTACAGGAGCAAGTTTTGATGAAGAAAGCAAAGAAAGTCAAAGTTTAGATGTTTGTCTTGTGTTACTTAATTAAAAAGTTAAATAAGGACAAGTGGGTTTACCTTTATAATGGACTACTGTCTTATGCAGCAGCTTGTTGAGATTATGGTTATAAATTAATAATGAAAAATTAAAAATATTAGATATATGTGGAAGGAGTTTGTGATTTTCATTCCCAAATGGCAAAGGTAAATGTGTATAACAATATTAATGATAATTTTTGTGTGTTAATTGGGATGGTAGGGGAGAGCAACCTTAATACTAGTGTTTTGACTTAACTAAGTTTTTTTCCCCTTGTACTTTTACTCTATGGTTATCTTAGTTTTCTTAATTTATTTTAATCTTTCGATGTATCAGTTATTTTCAATGTTAAATAAATTTAATTTTGATTCATTATCGGTGTAAATTTTTTTATATTATCATTCAATCATAAGTTATCAAATTATTAAAAAAATTTGACTAAGATAACAATTACTTAAAAAGTCAAATACTTGATAAAATATAATTTAATAATAATATAAAAATATTTTACACTAACAATAAATCTAAATTAAATTCATGTTAAATTATGGTAAAGTTTAATCTAAATTATAATGTTAAACAATGTCGGTCAAGTAATACATTATTTAATTTAATAGAATAATTAAAATAAAAATTTATTTGAATAACATTGGATGTAATTAACAAATTGCGATGAGCTAAAATAAATAAATAAAAAATAAATACTAAAATTAATATAAACTAAAAAGCTTTATTTCTCCAACTCTTTCTAAGTATAAATAGAAAAGAGAATTTTATGATGCTTTCTGCCTGTCTACGATCTATCCAAGTGCGTTGGACTTGGATGGTTATTGAAGTTTGAAGATACAAAACTCAATATTAAATATATGAATAAAAAATTAATATTATATATATAAAGTAATTTAAAAATTATATAAGAATTATATAAAAAATAAATAATTATTAAAAAAGTTTTATGTACAAATAATTAGTCTTAATATCCTCAACAGTTACACATTTGTTTTGAGAATAAATTTTAACAACATTTATATTTTTTTTACATCAGCTTTAATTTTGATTATTTTTTTATAATGAGATAATTAAAATTTTATTAACATTAAAAGATATATTTATTTTTAAAATAAATTAAAATAATAATTAATAATGAATTTAAATAAGTGTTAAAGTATTGTTTGACTATAAATAAGCAGCAAGGTATTTTAAAAAAAATTAAGTTAAAATTAATTTGATAAAAGTGACAATGAATGATTAAGAGAGATAATAAATCAGAAAAAGAAATTAAAAAAAAGAAGAAGAAAAAGAAAAAGATAAAACTAAATCCTAGCAATCTGTGTTGCAGTTACACGTTCTTGTAACACCTCGACCACGTTTCTTCAAACCATTGATAAAACCCCCGTCTTCCTCAATCAAGACATCATCACTTGTTGCGTTGCACAGGAAGCAAGCAAACCTCGGTTTTCTTTGTACAGAGGTTCCCTCTCGTAAGCCCTATGTCTCTTTGTTTCTTTTCATTCATTGATTTTTCTCCAACAATCAATTTTTCGCCAGATTCGTAAATTTCCCGATTAGATCAGGTTTGGAATTACGGCTCTGTTTTTCCGTTTGGTTTTTCTCGCTTTCCCTGCATGACCGAGAAAGTGAAGGATCAGAGACGAATCGGGTTGTTGAGTTTGATTGCGTTGAACTTTTAGACTGAGTCTAGAGCTTTGTTAAGCACCATTTGACTGTAGATTGTACTAATTCAAAAGTTTGCACATCCCCTTTTGTGAAATTGAAAATCTTCCTGCAGTGATTGCAAATTGTGGATATCCCCTTTTGTGAATTGAAATTTTTCATGCGGTGATTGCTTGACTCTGCACTTGTTCTAGGTTTAGCTTCTGACCTGAATTGGGGCTTAATTTATCAATAGTTGCCGTTATAGTGATTTTTTTTTTTTGTGGGTCTTTTTTATTAAATTTTTCTATTTACAGCTTGGGTAGGTTTCTGTGGCATTCAGGTGCTGGTGTGATTATATCTTCTGGTAGTGGAGCCTTTTCGAGATGAGTCAGAGGGGTTTAATATATAGCTTTGTTGCGAAAGGAACTGTTGTTCTAGCAGAGCACACGCAATATACAGGAAATTTCAGTACCATTGCTGTTCAATGCTTGCAGAAGCTGCCTTCAAATAGCAGCAAATACACATATTCATGTGATGGTCACACATTTAACTTCCTCCTAGACAATGGATTCGGTATTGATTCTTCTTAGTTGTTTTTTTATGTATTACCAGCTCTGCTGCTTTGGTTGTTATGCCAATATCTGAAAGTGTTTCTCTACTTTGCAGTTTTCCTTGTTGTTGCAGATGAATCAGTTGGAAGGAGTGTTCCTTTCGTTTTTCTTGACAGGGTGAAGGACGACTTTAAACAGCGTTATGGAGCTAGCATTAAGAATGACAGTGCCCATCCACTTGCTGATGATTATGACGACGATGATTTATTTGAAGACAGATTTAGCATTGCATATAATCTAGACAGAGAATTTGGGTTTGTATATGCTTGATCCATTTTAAGTTTTTGTTTCCTTCTTTTTAGTATTGTATTTTTAGTATTTTGATCCTGTTCACAGACCAACACTTAAGGAGCATATGCAGTATTGCATGAACCATCCGGAAGAAATAAGTAAACTATCAAAATTGAAGGCTCAAATAACTGAGGTGAAGGGGATAATGATGGACAACATTGAGAAGGTATATGATGCTAAGCCTAATGAAATGCGCACGCGTGCACACACATACACACATTCTTTTGGTAGCTATTATATATTATCAGCCCTGGTTGTTTTGTAGTAATATTAACTTGTTGTCTCTGAATGTATTGTTCCATAGTATAAATGTGAGTAGTCCATTCTGTGTTGTTTTGGTTACAAGTAAAAGTTAGAGGCTCTAGAAGAGTGCAAGATTTACTGATGACAGAAAAATAATGTATTTGGTAGTAGATAGAGAAAGAGAGAGATTTTAAGCCTAAGAACTGAAAGTTTGCAAAGTTCTACTTTGTGAGCTTTATGACATGAGTAGCAGATGCATTGCAATTAATATATGAATATGATGTGTTAATTCAAAGTTCACAACCACTGAAAGCTTGCAAAGTTCTACTTCACAGTTCACACCCATTTATGTGTGTTAATGCTCATTTTTTTATATTTTTTTATGGTTTATCATTAATGTTACTACTAAATAATAATGGATGGTGAGAAAGAATAACTTATAGGTTATAGTATTTTTTAGAGAGAGAATGGGAAATAATAGTGTTGAAATTATAGGGTTTAGATAGAGGGAGAAGGAAGAAAGTAGAATGATGAACATTATGATCAATAGTATTTGATAGATGTGTTTGATATGGCACAAAAGACAAAGCATTAACCTCTATTTACATTTTAGTAGCCCTAATCAAATAAGGAAATAAATCATGAAATATAATAAAATTTATGATATGACTCCTAAATTGCTTCATCAATTAGAGTACTAATTGATTCCACAATATATTCTAAAGATATTCTAACACTTCTCCTTAAGCTAAAGCTTACTAAGCTTTAAGCTTGTTTACAAATAAATATTTTAATTTAATAACATAAATATAAAGTGCACTCCATGGCTGAAACATAACTTAGGATGCTGGGGACGCTGGAGAGATGAACATTGCTAAAAGATAACTCAGTAAGGAATGATCATCAGCCTACGTGAGAAGAAAGGATTTTAGGGTTCTGCTTGACTAGACAGCAGACCCAAACGACTTGAAAGATTCTAAGGATTTGCTTAACCAGATGGCAGATCCAAACAACTTGAGTAGAAATAACCACTAGTATGATTCATCAGTGGGAAAGAAGTCACCATCGGAATGATCGTTGATGGGAAAAATAACATCACAAACACTAAGTATTGAACAGATGTCACCACTGATATGACTCATACAGTAGGGAAAGAAATCACCATCGGAATGATCGTCAATGGGAAAAGAATAACATGACAAACATTAGTATTGAAGAGATGTCACCATTGGTATGACTCATCAGTGGGAAAGAAGTCACTATCGGAATGATCGTCGATAGAAAGAGAACAACATCACGAACACTAGTATTGAAAAGTCACCACTGATATGACTCATCAGTGGGAAAAAAAATCACCATCAGAATGATCGTCGATAGGAAGAGAATAACATGAGAAACACTAGCATTGAAGAGATGTCACCACTAGTATGATTCATCAATGGGAAAGAAATCACCATCATTGGAATGATTCGTCGATGGGAAGATAATATCATGAACATCATGAACATTAGTATTGAAAAGTCACCATTATCATTATCACTCCCCTCAAAACTATGCTAGCATTGAAAAAGAGATAAACAGTAAAAAAGCAGATAAAATAGATGAGAAAATAGGTTGAGAAAATAATAAAAAAGAATTTACAAAGGAGTTCTATAGGTTGAGAAAATAATAAAAAAGAATTTACAAAGGAGTTCTATAGAACTCGAACACAGTGGAAAAGCATAGAACACCCTTAAGGCGGATGATATCGCACTCTGATACCATGTTGAAATTATAAAGTTTAGATAGAGAGAAGGAAACAAGTAAAATGAAGATTAATCAATAGTATTTGATATGCTAGAAAAGACAAAACATTAACCTCTATTTATATTCTAGTAACCCTAATCAAATAAGGAAAATAAATCAGAAAATATAATAAAATTATGATATAACTCCTAAATTACTTTTATCAATTAGAGCACTAATTGATTCTACAATATATTCTAAAAATTTTCAAAGATACTCTAAGATATTCTAATAAATTGATCAAATATATTTGATAACTGTAAATAGTGGGGTGAAGTAGATTTGAGGAAGTTTTCTAGCTATCATGTTTGGGGCAGTTTTCTTGGCTCCCTTTCCAGTTTTCTCTTATGGGTTGGGAGTTGGGACTGTTTTTTGGTTTGTTGTGCAGGTTTTTCTTTTTTGTTCTCTCTCTGCTTTGTGGTTTCTTTTGTGAGAGAGGATAAGGGATAGTAATATAAACATAAGAGGGTGTTTGCCAAATTTCAAAATCTAGATAACTAGGTAAAATGGGGCATTTTAAAACCTTGTGAGTTTGGTAATTACTTAAAATTAAAACTGCTTCTTGTTTATGTGTTTTAAGTCAATACTAGCTCAAAATAAATCTAACATAAAGTTGGAGTTAAACTAATTAGTTTTTCTTTGAAACAAAAAATTATTTTTTTTCACTCCCCTTTTCTTTCTTTCTACTTCATTTGAAATTTTAAAACAGATTCACCGATATTTTTTTTAACAATATTGGATATTAAACTAGTTATAACTTAAAACATTTTTAAACCATTCTTTCAATTTCTAAAGAAATTAGGTAAAATTGACTAAATAAATTACTAAATTATTGTTAACTTAATAGGGTGGAAGCCTACAAGTCTTTCTCCCTTTATATTAAGTATAGATCACCTGAGCATCACAAATTCCCAGATCATTTGCCAAACCTATCTAGGGGGTCCAAATCCTTATAACAAGAATCCCAATTCCCAAACACGTCCAAATTGGTCAGATGTTCTCAGACCTGGTTTGCCCAGGTCATAATTGCTGATGTCCATACTTGTAGACATACCTGGGAGCAAGTGCTCTAGGTAGGAAAGGTTTTGACTTTTGATGTGCATTTGATCTTCCACCGATTGCATTCATACTACTTAATGTGAGATTCAAATTCTTAGATAAATCTCAGCAATCCCTTCTTCAAAGATGAATTCTCCATTCTCTTTGATTCACCTCATTTTCTTCTATCTTATTGCTAGTGGTACCTTAAGTGTTTTATCGCTCTATTTATCAGCCTGATTCCATTGAAAGCCACACCAGTTTACACTACATTTAGATTGTTGGTTGGAGTGGGATTTATGTGTCTTAGCATTTATGGGTAAATCTTAGCTGGAACTCTTGGCTTTGGTACTGAATTGAAGGAGAATCTAGCATAAAAAATGAACTTACATCTGCATATTCATATTTTCACCTAAAAGTTTGGTCTCTTTAATATTTCACTTCAATTTTGTAAGCAAGACTTAATTAATCTATCATAAGGATCTCAATGGCCATGACCAAGTGAAAACAAGGAATGCTTTATTTTTTTTATTTCCTTATTTTTTTGTGTTTTGTTTTTAAGTCATGAAATTTGTTCTCATATTCTTTTCTTACAAACATGTATTTGCCCGACTTACACAAACTATATATACATCTATTTTCGATAAGTGTTGAGCTCAGATCCTGCTCCATTTCCATTCTTTCTGTGTGCTTTCTCAAAACATTGGATGTTCAAGTGCTGACAGATGGAAATTATACACCAGCATTAAGGTCTAAAGATATAAAAAGCTAATTTGATAAAGCAGGGGTAGAAGTTTGGATTTAAAATAAGTTGAATAATGTGAGTAGTTGGGTGATAAAAAGATGTTTGAAAATTTTCTTTTCTTTTACAGAATTTTGGGATAATTAGAATATGGGAATTCCTAGCAAATTCCAGTTTAGTAACAATTAACCAGGCAAGTTGTTAACAATGTTCAAAGAATGGTTAATAGGTTATCCATATATTGAATTAATTGACCACTTGTCTTGTTAATTGTTTTCTAAACGGGAAATGTACAAGGAATTCCTAAATTGTAATTCTCCTTATAATTATTCCTGAAGTGTAATTTGATGGTGGAAGTATACTTGTGCCTTTTATTCTGCATCCAATATGTTTCATTTGAAGCTTTGGAGATTTGCCGTGTATTGTTTTCAAAGCTTACTGTTCTTTAAATTAGCATAGCAATCTAATGGTGAATAGACAGTGGAGTAGATTAGGATGGTAAATAAACATTCTTATGAAGGAGAGTAGAAACGAAGTATCCTGGACAAACACACACATATATACATTTATTAAAGATTGGCAACTTATGTTAATGGAGCCAACATTTTTGGAAGGTAGTTCCAGTCATGAAAACTAGAAACAGCACTTTTTGCATATGCAGAGATTATATTAATCTGGCTGGTAAAAGTAACATCACACATGCAAGAAATGCTTGCATTTGTCTCAACTTTTGATTTTGAGGCATACTCAATATTAGGTGAGAATGCCCCTTTTGGGTGGCTTCATAAGATTGCTTGGGTTTGATTTCATAGCATGTCCTTGAATGGTTGTAATTCAATAATTTTTCTTTTGATTACTCAGAAAAATGTATGTTTATATAGGCATATGTTTAGGGATTGTGACAATTAGACCTACAGAAAGGATCTAGTTCATTTGGTACTTAAGATTCGTGAATTAATATTAAGAAAGGCTCTGGAATTTGACCCACTAAATTGAGGGAGAAGACTTCCGTCACATATAAACTGTCAGGAGAATAGTAAATCAAAATTAGAATAAAGGCACCACAGATGCAACAGGATCAGGAACATGGTGGGACACATAAAATGGGAATATGATGTATTTTCATGCCGGATGATTCTCAATTGTGCTCTTTATTGCCTAAGATTTTTAATTAATAAATTTTCCTATATCAGATTTTTAATTTTTAATATGTTTTCAAACTGGGAATCAAAAAAAATCATTTAAACATTTCAACTCTTCTCAAAATCAGTGTAAGAAAATAAAGGCCTACCATTTGTTAATGGTTTAGTTTCCAAACTATTATTTAAATGTTTGGATTCCTAGTCTTACAGAAAACAAGTTGCTATGATAAGATTTTGATATCTAACAAAATGTTTTTGTCTTCTTTGAGGCTTTGGTGACTCAGGTCTTTGTTGTTGCAATCTTGCAAGCCATGTAGTTGTTGCTCAATATTAAGCACTTTTAAACAACATTTGCATTGCTATTTTGCAGGTTCTGGATCGTGGAGAGAAGATTGAACTTCTGGTGGACAAAACAGAAAACTTGCAGTTCCAGGTATGTATTATCCCTTATTTTCTCATGTTAGTCTGAAGAAAATAATCTACTGATGTGCTTGTTTGTATTTTCCATTAAAATTTAGGCTGACAGCTTCCAGAGGCAAGGCAGGCAGCTAAGGAGAAAGATGTGGCTGCAGAATCTCCAAATGAAGCTGATGGTGGGAGGAGGAATGCTTGTCTTAATTATAATCTTGTGGGTTATTGCCTGTGGGGGTTTCAAATGTTGATGGATCTACAAGCAAATTGAAGTCTGTGTTAGGTGGCATAACTCAAGGGATGTAAAAAATTATATTCTACTTGTACATGGAATTTGGTGCGGGAATTTATGGTTACTGCCATAGCCTGTAATTAAGCTTGTGGAAAGCTGCTGGTTCCTTTGATCCAAGCTTACTTTTGAAGACATAACTGGGCTAGTTGTCTATATACTTTTACCATTTTATACATTTGACTAGCTTTTCCTTGCCTTGTTCAAGTGTTTTTTTTTTTTTTTTTTTTTTTTGAAAATGCGCTAGTTGGTACATGGTAGAGTAGAGGAGGGTATAGAATATCCAACCCACACGTATAAGGTGAAAGAGCCAGCTCCAGAGGCTCAAGACTCGAGTCAAACAAATTGCCAACTTAACATTTTGATTTTCTTGGGTGTCATGTTTGGTAATGTCTTGACATGATAGTATTATAACATTTTCACAAAAGAAATTCTGCATTCCTATTATGCATATCTAGTTGCCTTCGTTGTCGGTATTGGCCCCATGGTTTTGATGTATGGTTACTTTGATTTTGACGATAATAAACTCAAACACATTGCGTTATGCACTAAGCTAGCCTTTTACATATACTTCTGTCTTTGATATTTGATTACGTCTGTGTTCTTGTGCGTAACTTGTTTATAAGTTTGTTTTAACGAACGTTTAGAGACTACAAATGGAGAAGGTCCTATTGTGCTTGGAGAAGGTCCTGTCGTACTTCAAAGTGAAAATTACCTATAAGTATATGTTTGGTATGAGAGGTAAATTTTCATGGAAAGGTTTTTTTATATAAACTCATTTACAAAAATTTATCTCTCATTTTATCCTCACCGAAGAGTGGTGCCGATCTGATGCACATTCTCAATTCAGCTAAGAAACAAAAGATGGAAGCCAGAGAACATGGCTCCTATGCAGATCCAGCAGTCTGTAACCTTCAATTTCATTTTTCTCTTGTCAGTCTGGCGTATTATCTTTTCTGTTTATATTTGTTTGTCCGTTGTGCTGTTTGTTTTTCTCAGGTTTTTTTTTTAACCTCCTCTTGGTTAAAGTCTGACCCTTGTATGAGTTGTGATCTGTTATCCTTGTATCAAAAAATCTTCAAAGTTTCAGATTGTATTTTAATGAGAGTGGTAGGCATTATTGGGAGAACGATAAACTATAAATAAAATGATTGTTGCAGCAGAAATTCCACAATATATATGCTTCTGTTTTCTCAGATTTGTCTTTGACCTCCTCTTGGCTACAAAGGAGAATTAAGGTCTAGCGCAGAGAGAAGGATCTTAGGCTAAACTACGTGTAAAATAATCTCAACGAAATTCAATCCTGTGATCACGTAATTCTCGAAAGAACATGGTTCCCAAATTGTTTCTTATTGAGAAGATAGGTGTTATTGGAAGCACAATAAACTATGAATATAAACAATATTCTTGTTGCTTACGAGGGTGCGTGTAACGGCGTGTTTTTTTTTTCGTATCCACTCACTCCGATTATATGATTTACACAATTTACGTTCACGATTTTTTTTTTTGAAATACGAATTTTGTCGAGTATCGCTTTCACTTATTCTCACATGTATTAGAATGCATTTGATTCGATTTCGAAAAATAGAAGTCTCATTTAGTACAGAGAAAAGGGGGGATGGGAGAGGCATCCTTCCATATAAAAGATATAAACAGGCTATAGAGTAAATAGACACAAATAGACACTAAGGTTCGCATTAATTATGATAAATCATACTGGTGCTATGTCTTGAGAAGTGAAAAGGTATATCCTCATGAATGGTAACAAATGATGTAACTTGGCGAAGAAAAGCCTTTGATAAAAGAACCACAACTGTAAAAGCAAAACTGTCACAGAAGCCCAGAGTCCAGAGGAAAATCAATTACACAACTTGGTAGTTTTCTGTGATCAATTGTGTTCTCTGAGAATACTTGGGAGGATTACCACCCTTTAGCGGTATGACGTTGACAACCTGCAAAGAGAAGTGAAAAAAAACGATGCGTCAAATAAAAGTTTTAGCTCCCATTAAATCAATATTCAGACACGTTATGCCAATTAGAATCCATCATTGCAGATGATGATGGTAGACGAAATGAATGAAATGATACTCTACATTCAAACTTGATACAAGACTTCCCAGCCAAAAAACCTTCAGGTCAATAAATGTGTCATTTTCAGGTAGCTCATTTTGACACATTCAAATAGCACATTAGTACATGTTTAGATTAACTCATTTTGTGTTTGAAATAGTTTATAATTAAAATCTTACTGAGAGTTTTTGATAAAAAAAAAAGATTTTTTTCCTAAAAATACACAGTTACCAAACATGCACTTAAAAGTTGAATGCAAACAATAGAAAATCCAAACAAACCTTCAGGTCACTAAAAGTTTCAGTTGCCATAAAACGGACTGAAATGGGAAAGAATGCGGATGAGTCTGCTTGTGGAACAACAAACTCCATTGAACCACTGCCAAATATATTAAAGTCAGACAAAACAGAATCCAAAAAATGAAAGTTAATTAACACTGCACAAGTTAGCCCTTAAAAAACACTCCAAATTTAGCATACCTGCGGTTTGAATTATCAATCAGAAGGACAGACCACTCCAAGATGGAATTCCTAGAGTCATACCTGCAAAGTCAATTTTAATAGGGGATTATAAAGAGGACAAGTATGTAACATGAAATAAAATGATTTAGAACCACAAATAGAATATTAATGATAAAAATCATCAACTGATGATCTGTAAACATATCAGCTACTATTTATCTATCCCAGGCAGATCTTAATACTCGAGACTCTCCTGAACAAATGACTAAGGCCTCTTTTCATCTGTTTCTTGTTTTGTTTGAAAGAAAAAAAATTATGATAACTTAAAAGACTTACAACAGGAGACAAAGAAGTCTTCCTAGAAGAGACAAGAAAAGGAAATTAAAAAAAAAAAATACAAAATGCATTAGCTTCATAGTGCTTTCCTTTTTTCCTTTTTTTTTTTAAAATATTCATAGAGCTTCCTAATCCGGTAATCGCTCTGCATATCTGATAGGAATCCAAAGTGTGTGTTGTGAGTAAAGGGCAGAAGAGAAATTTCGGGGCTGTAACAACCTTGCTTACGTGGCAAGAGGTGTGGGAATAAGTTTGCAGACCCTTGAAGTCTGCTGCATTGTATCTTCTTTTTCTTCTTTTAGAGTTAGTAAGTTTTTCTGAACTGATACCCCACTGGTTTCAGCTCCAGAATATACATATCGCTATATCAGGGAGTTAACAAAACAGTACAGTTTTTCAGATTCCTATCAATATCTAAAGGAAAACTATAGAAACAATCCTTTCCCGTAGGAGCTGCAAAGAAAGTAAGTGGTGGCTAAAGTTTCTAATGTTAAACTAAAAAATATGCTACAAATTCTTGCAAACAGCAGAATGCCACAAAAATTTACAGTCCTAATTACTACCAAAAATTCATTACTTAGAAAGGTTATCCAGAGAACCAATCCAAACATAACAAAACGATTATTTCAGAGCTGAAAGATGAGCACTAGGCTCCAAGCTCCAGAAACACATAATACATGTTAGGTGCTAAGGCCTTCTGTGACCTACACGGCTCAAGTAAATAATTGATGATAATCTTATTTGAGTACCTCAACCCCAAACAATAGCTTATACTTAGATGATGCTTTTAGCCTTCCAAAACGAATTGGTGAAAAAAAAATTTGGTTCAAAGGCATCCAAATTAAATAATTATAATGTACAAAAGACGTATGTAAAGCATAAGAACCAGAAGGGTCAAACAACCATACCCTTTCATCCACACATGAAGGAAAGAGTCATCTTCAGGTAAATTTTTTTGCAAAAGGTAGCATGATACATAGCAGAAGTGGTAATGGCGAAGAAAAACGAATTAAAAAAACAAATTCCACACCTCCATTCCCCATCAATCTGCTTTACAGATGGCGCTTCTCGAAGAGCTGGAAGAGGTACTGAGATCACAACATTCCGCAAATCAAACATTGATGATGAAGCCTCATACTCAATGCTGACATAAGTTTCATTTCCAGAAGAGGAGGGCCAGCAATTGACTGCAATAGACATATATAGCACACCATAAGTTATTTATACATGAAACACAAGGTAGTAGACCACATTAATGATAGATAATAACCCACTTGACAGTGGCACCATTGACTCATCAGTGCTTTGCATTCTCCACTTTAAAAGGCCAACACCTGCAGCGTCACTGGCTTGGCCAGTAGGGAAAGGCCTATTGGTATCCTTTAGGCCAAGTATATTTTCATTCGAAAATAATTCCTTATTCATGTTAGGGTGTGTCTTGAAAGAGATAGCTTGATTCTCACCAGTCGTGACCTGCAAAAACAAGGCACAACATGCAACTACCAATTCGTTTAATTGCTTTCCCCAATTCACATTTGCATTCACAGCCAGTGTTTAGAAAAAACTGATGATTGGGAATGAGAAGATCCTTTGTGTGAATAAAGCACATAAAAAACTGCTCGTCTTGAGCATATTATCTAGTCATCCGTGCCTCATAAAATGTGCTAAAACTTAAAAGTAACTTATTACAGCCTTGCAACTTAAACACAGGCTGCTTTTAGAACATTGTCCGTCTGAAAATAAGTTAATTGCTTATCCAAAATATCACTCCAAACTACACTTATAGGTGATGCCAACCATGAGAAGATTGTATAAAGAAAAAATATAGTCACCCAAAAAAAAAGAACTTAAGCAGGGGGAAAAAATCTGTTTCATATGAACTTCTTATTTTCCCCCTATGCTGGTGAGATTTATTGCAACAATTATCATTTTTAATGCCAATAAATAAATAATTATTAAAAACAGACTACTCAAGTTATGTAAACTAGCAGGAAACAAGAGGTAGGGAGAGATAGAAAGAAAGCAGTACCTGAACTTGAATATGCCCATCCTCTTGATTAAGAATTTGGAGAGACAATGTACCTTGAACATCAAAATTACTGACTCCACCATCTCGTTTCAGTGTCACATTTAGTTTCTCCTCAACAGTTAAAGTGATGGGATCGGTAAGTGGTGGGGCAGCTGGCCTAGACTGCCCAAGTTTTGGTTGAACATCCTCAAGGATGACCTCACCTTCTGCTTTCAAGGATTCCAAAAACTGATTTGTCCTTTGAGATTTACCAAGCTTCATTCCAAGACCTTTTGGAGGAGCAGTGGCAGATGAAAGAGGACGACCTGAAGAAGAGAATATGGGAGTAAAGAAATGAAAAGACTACTGTTTAATAAGTAACATGTTAATTTGGACACAGAATAAATCATTGTGGTCAACAATGATGCAATCCTGAATAATAAAATTTCACTAAAATGTAGGGAGACGTCTCTCAGGAATTTAACATGCACAACACATCTATATCTATCTCTATACTCTATATAAGAGCACAAAGTAGAAACTACTGTTGGACTGTTACCCTTTACTAGCTAATGTACTTCAGCTTATGTATTACTTGTTCATTTGTTTTTTGAGTAGGATTTTCCTTTTCTTTTATTATTTTGAATGAAGATATCTATCGTCCTGGAATAATGTGACGAACTAAATAAGTAATATTAACCATAAATGATAATATTGAAGTTGATGACAAATTAGCTAGTTCCAATGAAGGCATAAACAGATTTAAGTATGACCATTTTTATTACACTTGTTATTCACAAATCACAAATCACAACCAGGATACAGCATGCTTCAATGCCATTTTAACTCATTATATTTAGAAGCATTCTAGAAGAATTCATGCAAATCCATGACAGCCAACCTTTAGACTTGTTAGAAAAGGAATCAACTTCAGAATTCAATCCAAAACCAGAGCCACTTCCAAAACCAGTTCCACTGCTAGATATGCTCAAATCACTAAAGCTATTTTCAATTCTTCCAGAGCCCAGTGACTGTAATGGACCGAATCCTCCTTTATCGCCTCTGTTCTTTTCAATCTGTATAATACATGCAATGATTTTGAATAATGATGTGAACTCCCAGAATTTAAATATAAACAAAATAACAAATCAATAAAAAACAGCCCATCCAATCATACCTTGCTTTTATCAATCTCACTAGCTTTCCGCTTCATAACATCCTTAGTTTCGTTTATCTTACTCTGCAAAACCAGCTTGTGCAGCTTCTCTTCATGACTCTCCATCTCACAGTATTGCTTAACTTGTGCAACAGTCACATTTTCCTTGTGCCCAAGAGAGATGACTTCATCAAATGCAAAAATAAGCTCAAACGCATTTTTGCAAATACCCTCTTCATCGAGGGAGTAAGAATATTCAGGCACCTAAAAATCTTAAGGAATGAACTAATTATAAGCACAAAATTTTGGCAAAAGTTCATTAAATGGTTCTAAAACTGTCCAAAAAAGCTAAAATAACACCCCACTACAATCCATTTGATCAATCCTAAACCCTCCTGAATCTTCCTATAAAAATCAATATTACTAAATGCCATGTTTAAAGTAAGAACAGAAACTCATACACTGATGATTGTACTGTCAAAACTGAGTCAAGAAAAAACCAAAAATGAGAGGAAAATGAGTAGAAAAGGCACAGAACAAATTCTAGATTCAGGCAGCAAGCCATACCAAGTTTAAGACAAAGCCAATACTGCTCCTAAACAGACAAGGGAAGTAAAACCAAGTAATTGAAGACAAACTGACTTAAGAACATAAGACCTCAAACTTAAAGCATCAGAAAAAGGATACAAGTTTAGAGAGAAGTCTCAGAGTTTCCAAATCTTCCAGTATGTTGCTCTGTTTGTTTGTTACAAGAAGCAGGTACAGTGCTTCTATTGGCTGGTAAACATAGCGCACATTCTCGGTCTCAACATATGTGTGTTGTTTTCCAGTGCCTACCAACTTGGGAAACGCTGCTAGAAGACCTTCAATTCTTATACGAGACATATCCACAAACTGTCTAGAAACTAGAACTGCAAATAAAGTAAATGGTTTGTCAGCATAAAAGCATTGATGTTGAGTCCATAATTATTTAGGAACCATCAAATCCAACATCAATTAAAGACTTAGCTTGGGTATAATAAAGAGAATATGCAATCAATACAAAAAGTACCAACAACTATAACTGGAAATCATGTCTCGTGATTTAGGCTTATGACATATATTAGTTATCTTAACATCAGTGACCAAGTTTTGACACAAAACAAAATAAATAACTTTAATGACAGCCTTGCCAGATGTCAAACCAATCAATATACTACTAGAAAGGAATTACCACTCCTGGAAGTTATTTCTTATATTTACCAAAACCCAATAAGTTGTGTTTCATGTTACTGAAAAGGGAGGAGTCAACTGTCATTTCAACTAAATAGCAAAGGCAGTTAGGCCCACGGTTTACACTTACATCCAACTTTTAAGCAACTTACACTTTTTCTTATAAAATATAAATGCCCAGTACAAAGGATAAGTTACAGTTTGCAATCTCTCAGGCAGTATTCAATTTTCAAATAATATAAAGAAGGATGAGCACATATCTAGATTCTAGTTAGTTACAAAAAAATTGCACCTTGAATGCAGTATATCTAATATGTTTCTCTTCCTTTTAGTGAAATTGTTATTTACTGAGGTAAAAGAACTAAAAATGGGAGGCAGGGCAGATACGCACTATCAGTGTTAATAATCCCAAAAACAAGGATGAAAAGAGAAGGAGGCGGAGGGCACAGAGAACTCACCTTTGCCAGATTTGCTCACAATTGATGCAGCAAGGACAACCTGTATGACAAAGAAAAAAATATATTAGAATGAACATTTAATGGGGTAGAGACGCAGTCAGAAACGGATAGAAAAAGAGACATATATAGTATTCCCACTCCCAGGTCATTCTTCTTTTTCCTGAGCAAAAACCTTTTTGTTTTTCAGTTTACAAAGGGGAATTAACCTATGACCTCTGTCCAGACCCCGCCCCACCCTCACCATTTGAGCTACACCCAACTGGCAAGCAAATTGCTCGTACAATCAAGTTCAGCACTAAATGTTACGTAGCTAAAATCAAAGTGAACAAAAAACAACACATGGTGGCCAAAAGATCTAAAATCACCAGTAATCTTGAAGAAAATTCAAGCTATAAACTTTACCATCACCCAAAAAACGAAAATCTATACAAGGATTTCAATTTTCAAACAGGTCAAGATATATTAGAAGTTTCTTTTAGCTGCAATTCCAGATCATGGATTACAACTACATACACGTAACAAAGTTGGAGTAGCTACATGCCCAAACATTTCTAGGAACAAAATCATGCAATCAACATGAATATAGCACAAGAAGAATAAAAAATCATTAAAATACTGAAATTCAAAAGGAAAATGGCCAAATCAAAGCATTAGTTGAGCAAAACATAAGCAAGTCCACAAATATTAAATTAGGGAATTGTAATGAAACGAGAAGAGTAACCATTTTGTCGTTTAATCTTCGAAATGAGGAGAATGGTTCTTGAATTCAATCTGCCAAAACACAAAGTACATCAGATCCGAAGCCGAGATACATCACAAGATGAATATGCAGTGATTGAAATTGAATGGCAAAATCACAAAAGAGAGAGGAAAAATCGAAGGAAGAAATTGAGAGAGGAGAGGAGAGAGAGCTTACAAGCACACGATCTGAGATTTGGGAGCGCAGATCTAATCCGAGAGGACTGAAACAGAGAAAGAGAACTGAGAGAGAACGGGCAGTGATAGTGAGGATCGAGATCGAAGGAAGACGGGGTTAATATTAATGAAAGCATGATACGGTGCGTTTTCGCTATTTGCTGCCTAAAAAGTAGAATGTTTTTTTTTTATTTGAACCTAAAAAGTAGAACTATATTATCACAGTATTATTAATATTATTTTATTTTTTATACAGTCTTCAGTCTTGTATGAATCATGATTGAATATTATCACGGTGTTTTTATTTTTTATTTTATATTTTAAAATTATATAACTAAAATATAGCATAAATAACTTTTAACTAAAATTTATTTTTATGTGAAATAAAATAAAATTAAGTATATATACTGACCCTATTAGCAGAATTTTTATTTAAAAAATAGTTTTTTTACTATATCATATTTTTTTTGTAAAATTAATATAGCACATTAGTATCAACCCGACTTTTTTAACAATAAGAAAAGCAAAAAACTTTAAATAATTACTCACTCGTTAATACATGTAGTTTTTTTACGATAAAAGATTAGGACATAAATTGCATCATCATACAACATAGTTGATGACTAAAAGAATAAAACAAAAAAAAAAAAGAAGAGAAGAGTGACAACATGCATCTCAAAGGAAATAATGAACAGCTAGGGAGGACAATTTAAGCTCTCTTTGTGAGTAACTAGCCTATTATGTGTTTACATGGGACAAGTTTTTTACCTGTTCCGTAATGTTTAGGAATATCAATTGAGGATAATTCACTCTATCCATCCTGTCTCTTATATATATATATATATATAGTAAAATTATATTAAAAATATGTTATAATTTAAATATTATTGTACTAATTTACTTGTTTAAATTATAAATAAAAGTAATAAAAGTTTTTTTTATTTTTTTCAATTTATATGAAATGATGACTGGTATTAAAAAATGTAATTAATTATTATATAAATTTATGTAAAATATTTATAAATACGGGATAAAACATATAGGATGTAAGTTTTAAATATATTCATAAGAATATGTTCAGGTTTTGATTTCTATAAAACTCGCGAAGCAAGTAGAGACAAATCATGTTGTGTTTTAAAGAATGAAAGGCACGATTTAGGTGTGCAAAAACCCACCTCAGACTCTATTCATCTTATTGTCATTCCTATGAACAACAATAAAAGATAATAAGATTTATGAACATGAAATAAGATTTTTAAGGGATGTTTAAAAGAGAAGAAAAAGGAAAAGATTTAAAGAAAATGAACGAGAGGTTAAATAATAAGTTCACTTTTAATTGTTCTAATATATAAAATTCTCCATAATTTTTTAAATTAAATAAACTTTAAAAGATTCCTAAAAATTAATAATAGAGAGTTATGAATAATCACTTTAAAATTTTGATTCCCTTCTCCTCTTTTCAAAGAAAAAATTTAAATATACAAGAGGCTTATGATAAATTTTTATCTTTCTTCAGTTTTCCTCTTAAATTTATCAATCAAACATATTTTAAGGGATAGTTTGCTAACACTCAAAACTAGTTTTATAAATTCATGTTATTTTGTAATTAGTTTTAGTTTGTTAAAATTTACCTTAAACCAATTCTAATATATATCGAATATTGCCTGATTAAATTTTTATAAAATTTTGAAATCATAACCAAATTTAAAATTTAAATATAGAGAGAATAAATAAAATATAAATAAGGAAAACTTATAATTTAAAGACATATTTTAAAAAAATAAAGAGATAATATGAAAAAATAAAAATTTGGGAGAAAAAAATAGAAATCATTAATAAAAATGAAAATATAATAAAACCAACTCTGCATTAATTTTTTTCTATATTAGTTTTAGTTTGAAACTAATTTTTTATTTTTTTAAATATTTACCAAATATTAAAAATTTTATAACTAATTTTATTATATATAATTATCTGATTTTTTAAGTTTGACCAAGAATTCCTAAGCATATAAAAATTCATGAAACTTTTTTTTTTAAGTCACTTCGCTCACCCATATACTCGTGAATTAGGGAGTAGGGACAGGTGTCGAGGGACATTTGCTTGTCGGTGACTTTGATTGATTGCCTTGTAACACTTAAACAAAATAAATTCTTAGTTATTTTCGGTATAAGAAATTTTTATTACCCTATATTATTAAGCACATGATACATTAAATTTATGAATTATCATTATCTTTCATTATTTAGATAATAATATTAATTATGTAATGTATCATGTGCTTAATTATATGGTTCTATGGTGTGAACAAAATTTCTTATACCATAACATGTAAGAATTTCTCTTTAAACCATATACCAAGTTCGTTACACGTCATAAACTGGCCAACTATGCCTATTACAGTCCACCGCGTATTACAACCTCTTTACTAGTATCATCCATCATGTTAATATAATCATCTTGCACATTCTTACGCACAACCACCGGATGAATCTCTTAACAAGAATTCATATTCATTGGCACTATACTATCCGTTTTCAAGCTCACACACCTATGCTGTAAAAGGTCCCGCATGTGCCACCTACAACAACGCCAACAAAAGAATTTTAAGCATGAGTGTGTTTGGGTTATATTGTATAAATTTAATTTTGTTCAAAAAAAAATTTATATTGAAGTTATTTATATTTTAAAAATTTATGTTTAGTGGAAAAGTAAAAAATTATTTCACTTTATACCAAAAGACTTTTAAACTTAGAATGTCCACCCGAACAAGCAATAAATAACCAAACTCGCATTTTTTTCCTCTTTTATAAATTATTGAGTTTTAAGACTTATTTTATATATTGCCGTGTACTTAGCACCAATAGCATGTAAAATTTTACAAAGTTTTTTACGACCATGTACTATCTTAAAAAAAAAAACTTAAAATGAAAAATGTAAATTTTCATATGTATAACGGATTATGTAAGTATCATTACTAATTAAAAAGGCTAACCATTTCCGCTTCTATCTTTTAGCATATAGTTCATTTGATTTCAATTTCAATTATTAACATGATTCAATAGTTAGATATGGTAAATACCGATTCCATCAAGTATAAAGATAAAGGAAAATAAGAAAAAAATAAGTAGATTGAATAGCGATTTTGCTAGAATTTGATTCAACAAACATGTTCCTAGATTCATTTTGTGATTATGGGCAAATATAATTTTATTTAAACTTCTAAATTGTGCAATTCCGTATAAAATGTTATTCATCTCATATTACAAAATTTGAGTACCAATTGTTAAAATTAAAATCATTTGTATTTTTTACTAAAATAACAATAAATGAAAAATTGGCGAGGTGTGATGACTCGTTAAATGAGAGCGCAACGGCTGATACTTGTGCGGATTCCATGGTCAAATGGGGCTCCTAAAATTCTGACTTTGCAGATCGTGCTTCGATTCTCTTTGCCAGGTGCAAGGTTGGTTTTCTATTATTGTTATTATTATTTTTTCAAAAACAAGATGCTAGCACAAGAGGCAAGAATTGAAAGGTGACAAGACCACATGACGGTTAATCCGAGGAAACAATTCAAGAAAGCCAACAGTAACGAAAACCGAAAGATATAAAAAGAAATATATACATAGGAAATGACAAAGGAGTAGTGGGGCACCATTGTACAGGATTTTGACATTTTGTAATTTATTGACTATTGACTAGTACATTAGCCTTAATTTTATTTGACTTTATTTTCCTTTTTTTATTGACTTTTTTTTAATAACCGATTTTTTTTTTCATGGTAAAAGAAATCATTGGTTAATATTATGGCAATAATATCTAAACCTTTAGACCCACAATATCTAGAACTTTATCATATGTTACTTATATTATTTGTAAAAAAAAGAGAAACAATTTTTCATAAATAGCATTGGTTGGTACTGAAAGAGAAGGGAATTTTGCTTTCTTATTCTTTCTTCCCAACAAAGGAAACGCCATCACAAATCACAGTATCCATTGCCTTCACGGCTTCACCTCGAAGCCACGACCAAATCCGAAGTGCAATCCCTTCTCTGTCACTCGCTCTCAAAAGTCTCACAGTATCTGCATTCTGCAACTGTAATGGCTCACTACCCACACTGTGTGTGCTAATACAATCCAATTACGGTGTCGCTTTCAGTTCGTTTAAGCATCAATCGCAACTCTCTGCCAAGCCAACGCGTTCTTTCTTTTTCTTCTCCCCTCGTTTCTTAACCGTTCCCCCGCTTGTTCCTTCCAAGAAACTCTTCCTGTTTGGTGCGAAAAATTGCTTCGAGGTTTTTCGTTTTCTGTTCGTTTCCCGGGAATCTGCACTGATTGTAATTTGACAGAGTTTCGGCTTTCCGATAATGGGGAACTGTCTGGGCCAGTCGGAGAAATTGACGGCTGAGATTGTACCCCGCGACGGAGCTAAAGTGTACCCTACCGTCCGGCTGTATGGGTCGCCCAAGAGCATTCTCGCCGCCTACGTTCGTTTCACTCTGCTCCACAGGGCCGTTTCGTTGGACTTCGTTCCCTCCTCCGAAATGGTGCCGGCGCCTGCGCCGGCCGGAGGTTCCGACCCGGAGAGCCCGGTTACGCTCCAGGTAGGATCCGAAGTTGTTTCGGGCTCCCGGGAAACGCTGCTCCGGTTCATAGACACACGGTTCCCCGCCCCGGCGCCGGCTGCTGCTAGCGGAGGGAGCGAGGACGAAACGACGCCGTTGATGGCGAGGGTGACGCGGCTGCAGCACAAGAGCATGCTGTGGCACGTGGAGAGGGTGGTGAGGTGGGCGGAGGATCTGGCAACACGTGGAGGGAAGAAGGCCGTTGATCCGTCGATGGGGAGTCCGAGGATGGAGATAAGGAAATTCGGGAGGAGCTACTCGGAGCTGCTGGAGGTGTTGATGGAGCACGCCCAGATGGAGGAGACTGTCCTCTTCCCCATCTTTGACAGGGCTGATAGAGGTACCTTTGGAAAATTTAGAAATTTTCATTTTTATTCTGAGAATAATACATTCAATGATATAGATTTTATTATGAAATATTATAAAATAAATCCAATATCACTTATATTCTATGTCACGTGTTATGTTTTAGTTGAATTTCGGTATTTCAACGAGAGTACATAAGAATTTATCTTCTTTGATTTGATTTTTCAGTTTCATTTTTTCCTAGGGGTCTTAAAGTGATTTTGTTGAACCATGAATGTTTGAGGTACAAAAGCTAGCAGCAATCAGTTGTTATTAGAGTTTGTTCATTACTCTTCTGTCAGAAGAAAGTGAAAGGTGTACTCTAAGTTGTAAGTGCAAGTGTGGGTTGGCCTTTGGACCACCCAAAAGAGGCTTTTGCCCATGTCATATGATTGTCTGGTTCCACGGTGAAACCATCCCTCAAGCTTCATTCTTAGCCTCAGATTCATCATTGAAGTTCCATGTCTCAAGGGATAAAAATGGTGGGTTCTGTCTTAGATCTCTCTATTAATCTTGAAATGGGTCCTATACCAAAACTGCTTCAAGGTTGTACCCTTGATCAAATCGTGTCTGCTTTTATTCTTGGACTGTGAATTCAAGGAAGGATCTGCTAATATTTTGGAACCAAGAATTACTATAAGCATCTAGTGACGTAAACAGGCCATGAAAAGGACTCAAATTGATAAGAGATTTTGGAAAATCAGGTCAATAAGGAAATGCTAGAAATGTAAAACATCACTTTGCTGCAGTTTCTACAGCAGAATGCAATTGCCTGCTGCTGCAGAAACTGCAGCAGAACTGCAATTACATTCTACTGGAGAAACTTGTATTCTGCATTGATGTTTCTGCGGCAGAACTTATATTCATTTATGTGAAATTATTAGCAAGTGCAAGAAGTTTGCTTGGCCCCAGATGCATTCTGCAGATGCAAGAACTTTGTAACATAAATACTAGATGTTTTGAAAAAGAAGTTTGCTTGCCTTTGAAGCAATGTTCCAAGTGTACATAGTAATTGTCTTTAAGGATGGCAGGGCTCTCTAAAACTGCAAAGGAGGAACATGCTAGGGACCTGCCTATCATGAATGGCATCAAAGAAGACATCAAATCTGTTGGGGTTTTAGACTCAGGGAGCCCTGATTACCTAGAGGCTTTGTACAACCTTTCTACTCGGCTCAAATCGTTGCAGGTAAATTCAGCTCCTTGGAATAATTATATTTGTGATGCTCTCAATTGGGTTTTAATTATTTCTATCCTCTTACACATCTATTGTATCTTCTTATACCAGTGGCTCTTTGAACATTACTGCCACTAGCGTTTTCATCATGAATTTGAGATCTGAATTTGACTTTCTTGGCCCCGATCTCCTTGTTAATTTGTTCGTAGGGACAATGCAAACAGCACTTCATGGAGGAGGAAGTGGAATTACTTCCATTAATGGAGGCATTGGAGTTGAGCAAAGGGCAAGAACAGAGTGCACTAGAGCAATGTTTTGATGTGATGCAAGGAACGCATAGTCGTTTGTTAAAGTTTCTTCTTGAAGGGCTCCCACCTCATGATGCTATGAAGTACTTGGACTTGATCAGCAAGTGTAGGGACAGAGAACGAATGGAGTCCATGCTCCAGATGATAGTTGAGTGAGAGATCTTGTTAATGGTTCCAATCATTACGCCAGCACAGATGAACTGTGAAGCTTGCTTTTTCAATCGAAGATGA
Source organism: Castanospermum australe (assembly GCA_019955255.1). NCBI lineage: Eukaryota > Viridiplantae > Streptophyta > Magnoliopsida > Fabales > Fabaceae > Castanospermum > Castanospermum australe. The sequence goes on from NSJW01000935.1 coordinate 904,232, forward strand.
AAAGTAGGGTAGTCTTTTTTCAAGAATGTTTCTTATAAATGAAACACTCAGCACATGTATAGGCTTTCATACTTTCCTCTGCTTTAGATAAAACAGGGCACTTTTTTTTTTTTTTGGTTCTTTTTCCCTTGATAGTTTGGATAAGGTTGTCATGAATATGCTTCTAAAGAATGTACATCGAAGTATCTGCACCCAAATTTATTCAGAATAACTTCAATGTATGCTTGTTTGAATGTTTTAATTAGTGGTACTACAATTTGTTTGAAACTTCTTAACCAGTAGTCCTTGGTTGTTGGATCCATACTTCAAAACCCTTGAGCTACAAATCCTTGATGCAAAGTTTGAGTGGCATGTTATTTAAACTGGGGTTGAAATATATGGTAGATTAAGTATGAAACTTGGGCATTGGGTTAAAACCATGTGTCTGGCTTGGCAAAAGCCAATAGATTTGGAATTTCAAAGTTGATATTCATTGTGAGAAACCCGCCAAGCAAGGGTGAAGGCCTATCTAGGTTCAAAAGGCAACCAAATATTACTACACAAAAAGAAGCCAGTGAAATATTACACTTTTTAATGATTTGACAATTTATGATTAGATGTTATTATAATATTTTTTATACTAATAATTAATTAAAATTAAACTCTAATTTTAAATGAGTTCGATAACATTTTATTTGGAATCAGAAAAAGAGGTTCATTATCTATAAATATTCTCATAACATTTTGCAGAAGAAACTTAACAATCCCACTATGATAGCCATAACACCATTACCATCATCATTCTGCCACCATTTTCGACCAGTAACTTTGCCATTACGACACTATCACCTTCCTCCATCTCTCCATCATCACACTTTTCTCTTCCTTCATAATTCTACTATTATTGCTGCCATTGTCACCCCCATCTACCTCCCACTACTGCTATCTTAACCACCTCACTGCCATTATTAACAATTGATCATCTAACACTTCCACCATCCATGGCCTCATTATTGTTCCCTCCTCTTCACACATCTTTATCACAATCACACAATGCTTACCACCGGCGAAGTTTCACTATCACTTGGCACCATTCTAACCATCAACCACCACTTCAACTTTCAATACTACCAAACACTCTCTCGATTATTAGTAAACTCTTTAAATTTGATTGTTACCTTTGACCCTTTTTTCACTAATGATGAACTTATCACTAAGAGCTAAAGAGAGACAAACAAGCCTCTTGTATTAGTAATTTACTGTCCATAATCTAATTTTGGAGTAAACAAAAAAAAATGCTATTAATTCTTAGTAAGAAAGTTATAGTTGAACAGCCTCAATTTTGGATTTAAAATTAATTGGACTTTTTTCTTTTATCCAGATGTCTATAGTTTTGATAAAAAAAAGTCAATCTTTATCTAAATTATTAATTTAATATTCGCGTGAATTTTTTCACATATATCTATATACAATTTAATAGCTCTACGTACATATGAAAACACAAACTTTTGCAAAACTACACAATTTCCTTAATTATCTGAGAAGCTCAACGTACAAAATTTACCAATAAAAATGTTGATAACGTGTTAAAAACTACATTTTAAAGTTTATTTCACACTCAAAATTTCTTAATTAATTATTTTGGGTCCTAATTAATTTTAATTAATGTTTAAATCCTATGCTTACTTCTCACAAAAGTCGAATGTGAAAAAAAGTAGTCTTTATTTTAGTTATGGTTCTTATCTAATATCTTAGAAATAATTAGCATTGGCATAAGATTTAACTTCTTTAATCTTTATACTATTTAATACAATTTTATAAATTTTAAATTTTATTTATTTAATTTAATTATAATTATTTATCATTTTAATTTCACATGTCAAATATTTAAAAAAATAGTCAAAAAATAAATTTACAATTATATATATATATATATATATATATATATATATATATATATATATATATATGAGAACGAAGAAATCAATTAACACTCATTACTTTTACTAATTTTTTTATGATAATTAATACTTTTTTATATAATATAATTTTTATCAATTTAACCTTTGAATTAAATTTATATATTATCTTAATCATTCTTATCTAATTTAAAAAAAATTTAACATCAATAAAAATTTAATCAAATAATTCATATTTTCTTATATTTAAAAATATATAGAACCTTAATCTTTAAATATATTATTGAAATATAAAATAATTTTAAATTAATGTAAAATTTTATATATATGATTTATATAATAAAAATTTTAAATTTAATGGCAGATATTATAAACAAATATCTAATAAAAATTATTTAATGATATAATATTAATTTTATTTACACTATTATTAATTAATCTTTTTATATATATAAAGAGAGAGAGAGAGAGAGAAAAAAAAAGACACACGCACGTTATAATGTATAAGTTTCAAGTTCAACTCTTTTGTTTGTAATTTTTGTAAATTACTTAAAATTTTAGAGGTGATATATTACTCGAAAGATTTCACAAAATTATTTACAAATTAAATCCAAAGAACTAATTTTTCCATTTCACTTTTTTTTAAATATAACAAAATTTTAAAAACAAATCTACCGCTCATTTGTTCTATTTTATTTTTATTAAAACAAGTTTTGCTACGTTTATTATTTTCTTTAATTTTTTTTGCTATTAATTCACTATTAAAAAATCTCACTTGAAGCAAAAATTAGTTTTTCTTTTGTCATAAGCAAAAATTAGTTCAAAGAATACCTTTTAAAAAGAAAATCCTTCAATCTGACGTCGATCCGTACAGTTGCCTGGTTCTTATCTTTTTTTTTTAAAGCTTTTATGTTAAAACGACGCCGTTTTGTTATATATTTTACAAAAAAAAAAAAGTCAACAACGTCGTTTCTGTTTGAATGAAAATCGAAACCGTCGTCTGCGGTCTGCGCCTCTCTTATGCTGCGCAGTTACGCTGTTACGCGAAAAATCGAAATAGAACAGCAGAAGCCGAAAACGCGAAGGAGAGAAAGGCGGAACGAACCCGACGTCCAGCATTCGGTGACCCACGGTCAAGAAAGTGTGAGTTTGGTGACTTATCGCCATCGGATATCCTCAAGGTAATTTCTACACCTCTGCATATAGTTTTATTTTTATTTTATAAAGTTTTACCGTTTTTGTATCTAGATGTCGAGAATGGGGAAGAATGACGCAACAATTCTTTACCTTCGTCCGTAGGCGAAAAAAAAAAAAAAAGAAAATAAGCTGAAGCTGGCCCTAAATTCGTAGCGCGGTAAAATCACAAGAGGCTGAAGCAGGTTGAATCGAGGGAAGTGAAAGATGAGATATTGAGAAAGAAGAAAGTAAAAAGTGGGAGGCATTGAGTCACCGAATGCGAATAGACAGTGCAGTGAAGAGAAGAAAGGGAAGCAGAATGGGATCCGAAGCTCCTCTTCTTCCAAAATGGGCATCCCAGCCTTGCATCATGGGAATCGACGAAGCTGGAAGAGGCCCTGTTTTAGGTTCTTTCCCAATTTTCTTCGAATCTCTACGATTTTTGGCCCTTTTTTTTAAATTTTTTTTTAAATTTTTTTTACCTTTTCGAAATTGTTTCAGGGCCCATGGTCTATGGATGCTTGTACTGTGCTCAATCCTACCAGAAGACCCTTGCCACTTTGAGTTTTGCAGGTATGCTTGGGGCATTCCCTGCCTTAACTTGATTAATTTTTTCTTTTTTTAATTTATTGGGAGAGCTTTTGCATGATTTATAGGAACCCACGCTGATTGATATGATTATAAATTGGTTTCTGATATTCCAAGAAAGATAAATTGCTTAGTGACTACACTTTGAAGCTACTTCACGTCAAAAACTGACTCTCAATATTACGTTGCACTCAGGGTTCACGGATCATGTTGGGTTAGGGCTATAGATATAGTAATCTGCCTATAGATGCTTATGTAGTGGTTTAGGTTTTCCATAACTGTGAGTTGAAATTGATCCTTGGAACTGAAGAACTGAAGATGGTTTATATAGGATTTGGTGTTTGATGACTATATTTGAAGAATACATCCTGTTGGAATTCTTTCTCTAGAGGCTACTCTAATGGGCATTTTGAAGCCTGAAGTTAAAAGACAGAAATAAGAAAATATGAACTTTTGCATGTTATATAATTGGAAAAGAATTGCAACTTCAAAATAATATAATTATATGACTTCCAGTTGATGCTTTGGGGTTGCTTGGAAAGGTTTGAACAGTAATGTGAAACACATTACAATGTGTGAGACTAATGAGTGTCCATCCACAGAACCACACACACAAAAACACATACTTATGCATTGTGAAGTTTTTTTTTTTTTTAGTAAACTGTGGCAACTGTGTTTTGCTTACTTACCACATAGGCTTTTAAACTTCCAGTGTCACCACTTGTAACTTTGTTGGTGCAGATTCTAAGACACTTAAAGAAGAGAAGAGGGAAGAATTATTTGAAACTTTAAAGGCCAATGATTCTATTGGATGGGCTGTTGATGTCATTGACCCAAAGGAACTCTTGGCTAAAATGCTGAAGAAGTAAATGAATAAGATTTAGTCCTTTCTTCCTTGTTTCGCTGGTTTTCTATTTCCTGAGTGATTTCCTTGTTATAATTTCAACAGGAATAAGATAAACTTGAATGAGATATCACATGACTCTGCCATGGGCCTGATTGATAGGGTACTGAAAATGGGTGTGCTTCTAATCGAGGTAAAACTTTTTCCAACTTATGTTAAATACCAACTATATGCTAATTCAGCTATAACTCAAATGACTTGAGGTGAGGCTACCCAGGCAGGTGACCTTGGTACCTTTATTCCTGACTTTAAATAGGCACCAGGTGCTTAATTTATTCCCATGATATGTTGAACAACAAGGAAATCTAACATCTCTGGTTTTTAGCCTTTCTACCTGGGGATCATCTTTTTTCATTCATTACTATTATTTTGTATCATATTTGATGACACACAAGCAAAAGGAATTGGCATGTCAACAGCAGACTGACAAGACTTAACTACATTTATTTAAAAACTGTGGGGGTAACATTGTTGCATTTGGAACTGACAGGTTCGGATTAAACTTTGGGGAAATTAGGAGAGACAACTGAAGGTGTAATTAAGCCTTGCTATTATTATTATTATTATTTTTTTGAGTACTTGGGGTGATTTTAATGCAGATGATTATTCAATTACAAAGGTGAGAAAAATAGAATTTGTGCTTTTCAGGTTTATATAGATACAGTTGGAGTTGCGGAGAAATATGAAATGAAGCTGTCTAAAAGTTTTCCATCTATCAAATTTGTGGTTGCAAAGAAGGCTGATAGTCTGTATCTTGTTGTCAGTGGTGCAAGCATAGTTGCAAAGGTACTTATTTATCCCTTATAAAATTACGTGACGTATGAAGTCTTGCAGTCTACTTGCAACCTATGATCCAATCTTTCAAGTCACAAGAGACCAAGCTTTAAGAGAATGTGTGCTTGATGAGACTGCTGAAAACATGCACAGGAACTTTGGCTCTGGATATCCTGGAGGTGAGAAGGGCATGAGTCCATCTCATGTTTGGTCTGTTATACTGAATGACTTTGTACTCATGATAAATCTGGTTATGTTTTCATGTGCGTAGATCCCCAAACCAAGTCCTGGCTAGAACGTCACAAACATTCTGTCTTTGGATTTCCAACATTGGTCCGATTTAGTTGGGGGACCTGCACTACTTATTTTAAAGATATTGCAGAAGTCTTATGGTAAGCCTGTTTTCTTAATCTTCTGGGAAAACATAATGTTGTAAACATAATTTCCGTGTGCCATCTAGTGATTACTCATTAACCTACAGGCTATAATATATGTTACAACCTCAAATGTTGGGGGAGGTTAATGAAATATTGAACATTGGCTATTAAAGCCAAGTCTAAAATTTGTATCCTTGCAATGAAAAGATTTTATGAATTATAAGCAAACTCAGATAATAGTATCTTTGATATTGTTGTCACATGTCAACTTCGTGTAAGAGTATACTCTCCAAGCAAATTGCTTGTGAATTAATCACCTTGCCATTATGCAAATCATTTGATGCAAGCAGCACATCCCTCTTTGCCTCGCGTCTATTCTCTTTTGTGTTTACATAGTTCTCTCATCCAAAATTTCTATTATGATTATAATTTCGTTACCTATTGGAACTTTATTTTTCTTAGGATATGATACTGGTACCCATTTCGGGTGCATTTTTTCCCTTGCTTGCTTCACTTCATACACTGTATCTGCTTTTCATATCATATCATATTCGTTCCGGATACAATACTCATGCCCATACCATGGAACATAATTAGAGAAACTACTGGATTGGAATACGTTTTCCCTTGCTTGATTCAGTTCATAGGTCCTCCAATTTAGATAGGACTTAGTAGGGTTGAAACTCTTGATTCTTCTGGTGTGTATTTGTGTGTATCCTTTCTTCTAGGTGAGTTGGTTTCGTGGCGTACTTCATATCTTTGACTAGGGGTGAAATGCAATTCATTTGCATGGCCATCCATCCATGTACATGGGACAAATCAATTTTCCCTTTTCTGTCTGTTTTTGTGTCTTCCAAGCTTTATGTGAGAGTTGTTTGTGCTTATCTCTCTTCATTAGCGCTCGTTGTTGTTTATAGGGAGTCTGACAAAATGGATGAAGATGGTGGTAGAAGTAATAGCAATGGCAAGCGGCAATTGAAGTTAAGCAATGTGGGTTTCACCACATCCAAGAGGAGAAGTGAAGAAATAGAATCAAGTGGTATGGGACGCTGCAGGTTTTTCCTGGCTCGGAATAACTGTACGAGAGGATAGACCAAGGCGATCATAAGCATAGTGGGAAATTTGATTTTGTTAAGGTTGCAATCTGCGGCACCACGTGGCTCTGATGTTGACGATTTTTATTTGCAGCACCAGCTGCATAAACAGGTATAACAGCTGCACCTCCTTGTGTATAGGGCGATCTTGAATTACCATTTCCATGTGATCTGCCATCATGCGCGCCTCCATGATTAGAGCCTCCTTCTATCTTACTTCCATATATTCCCTTATCTTCTATCTTGCTTTTCTGCATAAATTCTGTACAAAGAAAATCTTACTAAAGGTGTTTACTCATGGAGCTCGGTTTCTTTGATATGCTTAAAAAGGAAACTAACAAGATTGATTCCCGTAGTATTTTGCTTGTAAATGAAAAGATCTGTAGTATTATGCTCAGATGAAAATTTCAGAAGAAAATGCTGTGATTACACACGCTCGTAGACACATTCCACTAGCAAATATTTAGTATTATAACCCCATCTTATGTTAAAGTATCCATTTCACATAGGAATCTCACACCACTCTTAAAGTGAACAATGGCTGAGGTAAGCAAATAATATTATGTCTTTTACTTATCCACCTTGCAATTATTCTCTTGTTAAAGATTTATAGAATGAAATCTGAACTTGCTGTAGACAGAAAGCATAGACGATACTGAAGCTAAGTACATATTTTGGTATTGGATTCCCCACTAGACCACTAGTATTAAAAGAAGAAAGCCAGTGATGAGGCATCTTTTAAAAGCGTGCTTTTTGTTCCTAAGGCATCTAAAGTTCAATTCTGACCTATTGCCATGCAAAGGAATTTCAGCAAATGTAGTTAGTATCTGAAACTCATACTAGTGAGAGAAAAGGAAACTAGGACAGGCAATCATCTTTGCCCAAACTCAAAGTTCGTCTCCTTCATCACAAAGGAGGTTCCTTGTTCCTATTGATATACCTCAATAGGATTTCTTTTACCAATGATCAAGACTAAAGAATCTACAATGCCATCATCAGGAGAAGACGCTATTGTTCAGGGAAAAGGGCCTGCAATAGAACCGAAAAGAAAGCTATGCCAAGCCATCAGAAACTCTTGATGCAGAATAGAAAATGTTTACGTTGGGAGAGAGGGTTTGGGTTTTTAGATTTGTTGTAACTGCAAATTTCATAAGTCAGAACTAGTTTTCTTTATGTATGTAATTTTTTATAACAAATGCAGCTGTTTCATCCTTGGGTCTAATAGACTTGTTTTTTTCCTAATATCTAAAGTGTGACTTGTTTACATTCCTGAAGTTCATTCTGTAGATTCCTTTTGCATTTTACCTTTATGATGACTTGTAAACATAAGCAGCCTTGTCTTGTAATCATGAAGCTTATCTTTACTTATGTCAGCCAATGAATTAGTCACCTGCTTTAATCTTAATTCTGAAGTTGATGTATATTCTAAGAATGGTGCATTCAATTAAGACATATGTATTAGTTGCTTGATGCAGCTGTACACCTCTGAACTCATGAGCCTATCTTATGTCTACTTATAGTATTTATGTTTTTTTATGTGGTAGAAACAGTCTCATGCATTTTCTGAATAACTATTATATTTTTATTAATGTTTGAAAATTCCAATCAAAGTTATGTTAGAATCAGTGAACACTGAATTGTAATAATGGTCAATTTATGATTGTTTCATTCTGATTTTCAGATTAATGGTTCATTAGCGCGCAGAGCAATCAAGGATTTGATGGCAAGGGGCTCAATTAGGATAATTTCTGCTCATGCGAGTCAGCAAATCTGTACCCGGGCCACCAACACTAATTAGTTTGTTATTGCTTCTAGATGTAATCCGATGCTATGCATTCCAAGTTTTGTTGAGACAGAAGCTCAATTTGTCCTTGGCAGTTAATAGTTTTCTTTTGTTTCATCATATGGTTCATACCAAATCCGACTTTTCAAGTATATATTGTCAAAATTCATGCCAAGCTACGCGTTCATTTCTATAAGATTTTTGGTATATGTAACGAGACATCGATGTCCTAAAATAAAAAGAGAAATGTCATTTACACATTAACTTAATATTCACATTCTTCACATAGTTTTACGTGGACCAATGGTATTGATTAAGAAAGGGAGCAAGGAATTGATGAAGGCATAGAGTGAAAAAATAACGATGATTAATTGATTGTGAAGAATGAGAGATGGGTACGAGTATATAACATTACCCAAAGAAAAATGAAGGTGGGCAATACAGGTGTTCGTCATATTGAACATGGTAAGACCCTTAGAAACATTCTTTAGACGCATAGTTCACTTCTTCATTTACTCTGTTAATCTAATCAAGATTTGGGAAAGAATGGAAAAAGAGTTGTCTAATGGATTGTTCCGGTCTAATTTGACCTAAGTCAACGCAGGCTGGGGTCAAAAGATCAACATGTTAAATAAGTTGTCAAAATCTTGGCTTAGCCTACTCTTACATGGGTAGAATCAATGCAAGGGTTAGATTTTTTTATAAAAAAATTAGTGTAATGTAAAGTATACAATAGTTATTTATAATAACCTAACAATTTAAGTAAAAAAAAAAAGGTAAACATACATCAAAAGAAAAATGAGTCATTTTTTTTATCAATAACTAATGTTGGAGAGTTGAATGAAAAAAGAATGTAAACAATATATCTGGAAAAAAAACACTATCAACTGTTTTTTTTTTATCATTTTTTAATATAAAATATACTAGCATGTTGCCAATGCAATATACGGGATCTCTTGCCATGAACCTACAACTGGAAGGGAAGATACCTAAGGTATTTCAGTTACCGGAAGAACTAAATATTATGAATGAAACCAATGACTTATGCCTCATTACATTTCATAAACGGAGTAAAATTGAAAACAGTGGAGATAGGCACATATATAAACCAAACCTGACATACCATAACCATAGAGATTAAGTTAAAAGGATTTCAAAAACATGAAACAGTATCCGCAGAGCACTCGCTTGCTTCTCTGGGAATAAACATTTACTTTAGCCATAGTTCGTACATTTACATCCTAAATGCTAAGCAGTAAACAGGTGCTTTGGCATCAAAGCTGCAACTCCTTACCATCCAGTCTCTGACCCAGCATTCGTTAATGTCCCTAAAGAAACAGACTTTTGAACTCCCCGTTTGCTAGTTGGCATAACTGATTGTAAGAGTTGGTATCTACAAAGAAGGCCGGATCATAACCAATATAAGTAGGTAGCACCAGAACAATAGAAGTTAGGAATATCAAGTAGTACCTCATTATAATTTTTATATTTTTCTTTAACCGGGCTTTAAAAAATTAAACGTTTGTTGTCTAGACAGGAAGAGGAAGACAACAATCATCCACTGAATCTAATTTGGGACCAAAATAATTTTGAAGATAGATTGACTTTTATATGATAAGTTTCTTATTTTGAAAATGTAAAAGATTTAATTTTGATCTCTTATAAATATAAAAATCTTTTTATATTATCATCAAATTATGTAATATTATATTATTAAAAGAATTCAATTATGATAACAATTGCTTAATAATAGTGTAAAATCATTTGCGCTATCGGTAGATAAAAAATTAACTGGAAAAAAATCATAATTCATAATGAGTAAGAAAATTATAGATAAACTTTGTAATGTTTCGTACCAAATGTGTTGCCAAAGTCAGTCCAGATTTCGGCATTAATGGACTGGCTACTTTCAGCAATACCAATCACCTCAATATAATTCATAAGAGGGACTTGTGGCAACCCTTTTACGGTTAGCTGGTGGTCATCTGTGGATTTTGCCGTGGTTACCCCACCATCAGATTGGTTCACTTGAACCACTGCTCGCACTTTCTTTCCTATATAATTCGAAAGCAACCGGGCATTTACAAATACAGCAGGGTTTGATGTGTCCATAGCCTGAAAGGAAGAGACCAACCAAAGTGAAAAGACTCTAGCTTGCTGGCCTTGCTAAAATAACTGATTTTTCTGCATACATCACTGAAAGTATGCTTTGATACAGTAAATAACTAATGATCTAAAAACAGCAGTAGTATAGCACACAAAAGATTTCACGAAAATTTCTCATGAATGACACCCACTTCAACTCTTTTTTTTTTTTCTAAATATAACAGACAAAAATTATATTAGAAAAAAAAAAAAGAAAAGAAGGAGTTCATTCATACTATTTTTATGAAAAGAAGCTTCATAACATTTATCATTAACCATCTAAAAATTCTGGTTTAAACTCATTCCATATTATGGGAAAAGAAAAAGAAGAAAAATTATATTGATGCCTCATAAAGTCTAAGAGGATTTTACACAAACAAGATAAGTGCACATAAAGATATCTACACATTTTCCAGATCAACTTACCTAAAGACATAGAAAATCAATACACAGCACAAAAAGAACGCCGTGCAATCAAAAGAATCAATTTTAACGGAAACCCAGAATTCAGAATTACAGCGAGATCTTGTTTGAGATTCACATCAAAACAGCAATTCACACATAAACGAAAACAGCAGACTGAGAAAGGAAATGACAAAAGGAGGCCTGTCCCTTTTTGAATGATTCAAAACAGGAAACCCTTTGCGTACTTTTGGGTGTTGTTTGTCACCACTCTCGCGCTCGCGTGATGACTATGACCATGGAATTGGATATCTATGGAGAGAGAAAAACAAGAAAAGGCGCGAAAATTTCTTTCCGTTGGCGGGAAATATATATTTTTACCATTTTATCCCAATTTCGGTACGTTGCATTTTTTTTTCATGGAAAGTTTAATCTTTTCAATTTTTAATTTTTTATTGTTCTTTTGGTAAAAAAAAAAAGATTTACTTATAAATTTTTTCAAAAAATTTTTTTTATGTAAATTTGTTTGTATACAATTTAACAACTGTATATGTTGATTCTCTTTTTGTTTATTTAACTTTTATTCACATAGCATTTTTCCTTCTAAAATTATGTTTGATAACTCTATTGCTGTTATTGTTATAATTTCATTCTTTCTCGAAAAATTGGATCAAATCTAACTTATGTCAATCTCCTTGGATAAGAAGGGGGAAAAAATGCGGTGTATGTGTCTATAAATTATAGTATTTCATATTATTTTAAGTTACTAAAAGCAAGTTAGGATTTTAAGTAACATTGTTATTTTTAATCTTTGATTAGAGATAATTGTGAGACTAAATTTTTTAGTTGAGAGTAGTTGGTAGATAAAATTTTATCTAAAATAATAATTTTAAAATTTGAATTTTTAATATTGCAACAATAATGTTGCTATTTATGCAACACAAACAGTAATGCAACTGTAAATCATAATAACACAATTTGTGCTAGAATATGTGTCAAAATCAAGGTTCTGAAAATCGGACTGGTCACTGAACCGGTCGAGGTACTGATTTAAGATTTAATGGTCGAACCGTGGTCGAATCGGAATATAATTAAATATATATTTATATTTATATATAAATATAAATATATTTTTATATATATATAATTATTTATATATGATCATCACTCTTTTTTTACATTATTTATATATAATTATCACTCCTTTTTTTTAATTTTTTTTTATTTTAAAATTCAAAATTCAAATTTTGTAAAGGAAACAAAAGTTACCAACTGCGCAGTGCATACTGCGTACACGACTACACGGTGCGGCACACCCACCAACGAAAACTCCAAAAGTAACAAAAGTACAAAACGCCCAGACTGCTACACACTGTTCCTCTCTGATCTCTGCATCGCGTTTCCGATTGCTCTGCATCTCGTTTTCGTTTTCGGTTTGCTCTGCGTTTTTCCGGTTTGCTCTGCATCGCGTTTCCGGTTGCTCTGCATCTAGTTTTCGTTTTCGGTTTGCTCTGCGTTTCCGGTTTGCTCTGCATCGCATTTGCGTTTCCGGTTTGCTCTGCATCGGGTTTCCGGTTTCCTCTGCATCGCGTTTTCAGTTTGCTCTGGTTTGCGTTTTCGGTTTGCTCTGCATCGCGTTTCCTCTGCATCACGTTTCCGGTTTGCTCTGCATCGCGTTTCCTGTTTCCTCCAGCATCCATTTTCTCACTTTACCTCACTTCTTTGGCCTTTTTCGGCTGTTATTCCTCCGACCGACTCACCGAGCGCTGCTGCTGAGGTAACCGATAACCGCACGGACCGGTGCCGAGTTGACCGATTCAGCCGGTTTGAGACCGATTCACCGGTTTTTGACCGGTTTTTTGATCTCACCGGTTATGGGAAGTCACCCGAACCGGTAAAGGGACCGAGTCTCGGTCCGACCCGGTTGAACCGGCCGGTCCGGTCCGGTTTTCAGAACCCTGGTCAAAATTATGATATTTCATATAATTTGAAGTTACTAAAAGCTTGTAATGCTTTTTCAGTAACGTTGCTATTTGGGCTACAGATATCCTTTAAGCAACCCTAATAGGGTGCATGACCTGCGCATGTATCTTCAAATGATATTATTATTAGGACATATGATCAAGGTTGGGCTTCTTAAACTTGGGTCAAGCACGGGCTTCAAGGAAAAGGGAAAACCCACTAGAGATCAACTATAGTTTCAGCCTTCTTGATACCTCATGACCAAAAAAAAAAACAAAAGATGCCCATAAGAGTCAACCTTACAACTTCTCAGTTTTCAGTGAGCTTGGTCTTATTGGACCAAAATGGATCTTAAAGCATACACCTGAAGGGAATCCGATGCGTTTTTTTAGTTATAATCAATGTTCTGAAAACCGGACCAGACCTGCCGGTTCGACCGGTCGGATCGGGAACCGGTTTCCTCTCCGGTTCGGGCTATGTCCCAGAATCGGGAGGGTCAAAAACCGGTCAAGAACCGGTGTCAAACCGGATGAATTGGTCAAACCGGTACCGGTCCGTACGATTACCGATTCGCGCAGCTGCTTCTGTCCGCGCACCAGCTTCCATCCGCGACGATCGAAAGTTTGAAACCCAGCTTCCGTCTCTTCGCAACCCAGCCACAGCGGCAGCTTCCGTCCGCGATGATCGAAAGTTCGAAACCCAGCTTTCGTCTCTCCGCAACCCAGTCGTAGCAGCTTCCGTCTCTCCGCGATCGAAACCCCTTCCTCCCTCAGCGATCGAAACCCCAGCCGCAGCAGATCCGTCTCTCCGCGATCGAAACCCTTTCCTCCTCCGCGATCGAAATCCCAGCCGCAGCAGCTTCCGTCTCCTCCGTGATCGAAACCCCTTCCTCCCTCAGCGATCGAAACCCCAGCCGCAGCAGATCCGTCTCTTCTCGATCGAAACCCCTTCCTTCCTCCGCGATCGAAACCCCAGCCGCAGCAGCTTCCGTCTCGCACCGCAGCCTCCATTCTCGCGTCGCATACTCAGCCAGCCAGCACTGTCAGTTTCGTCTCCGCACCGCAACTCCGGTGTAGCCCAGCCAGCAGCGCCACCGCACCTGCTGTTTGGCTTGTTTCATGCCTCTGTTTTGCGTTTTTTCCCATTTCAGCAGAGCTGTGAGCCATTGTGTTCTCGTTGTGCATCATTCCAGCCATCTACTGCTCATCTGGCTGTGCACCATTTCAGCAACTATCCACTGCTTTTCTGATTTTTCATCATTCCAGCCATCATTTTTGCTGTGTTGTCTCTCCAGCAGTGTCTGTGTTGTCTCTCCAGCCAGTTTATTATGCCCATCATATTTTTAATTTGTTTTCTTACTTATTTGTAACAAGCCAAGAGCTTGTAACCTTTAGCTTGATTGAGGAGTGATAGAAGATTTGTATTTTACTCAACTGTTTTTATTTGATTGCTGTCAATTAACTAGTGATTAGCTCCTTGAGTGATTGTAATTGTCTCCTTTATTGATGATGATTATGATGGTGGAGATGAACAAGATCTTTTTAATGAAAATGTTCAACAACTTAATGCTAATTATGATGATCCTGTATAATTTGTGAAATTTTTTATGATTACTTTTGATGGAATATTGTTAAACTTATGTTATTTATATGAATGTAGTATTTTTTTAACTTTATAATATTTTTTTTTGTTGTGTTGATTATATGAATGTAATATTTTTTTGATCTATGATATTATTTTTTTGTATTTCAAATAATTTTATTTATTGATTTATATTGTATTTTTATAATTTTTATTTATTTTAGTACTATATAAATATTATATATATTTATATATAAATATAAAAAATATATTTAATTATACTCCAGTTCGACTACGGTTCGACCATTGAACCTTGAATCAGTACCTCGACCGGTTCAATGACCGCGGTTCGATTTTCAGAACCTTGGTTATAATGTATCCCATTCATGGTATTCTGCATAAGTCTGGGTATAGTAAGAACACGAGCATATATTCTTAGGCGATTAGTGCAGGGAATAAAAATGATGCAATCAGAAAAAAACCAAAGAATGAGGGGAAACAAGTCATTCGAAAATGGCCAAAATTTTATTCCTGCAACAGACATTTCACCACATCAGGCAGCAAAGATCTGCAAGAGAACAAATCTTCTATTGCATCATGTTGCACATATTCAAACTAGGCTACCATAATAATAGTACTCTTGCGAAACGCTCAAGTTCTATAACTCATTGACTTATATTATTTTCTGACGTGGTTCTAATCCCAAGACATTGCAAAAGCTTCAAGCTTCAGATCAATTTAGAATGATTCAGAAACTAATACAAAATTACAAACACTTAACAGTTTTACAGTAGCTCGCTGCCATAACACTTATTCAAACTTAGAAAAAAAAAACTAACCAAAGGCATACATCACTTAGCAGAGATCTTGCTCCTTGTGGGTGTCAATCACACAGTCTGATGTGGGGTATGAGACACATGTCAAAACATAACCCTTCTCCATCTGATTCTCGTCCAGAAAGGATTGATCTGACTTGATCCACAGACCCCGAAACCAGTTGCCCAGCACAAGTAGAGCAGGCACCAGCCCTGCACGAGTATGGTAGCTCCAGCCCTGCATTTTCAGCTGAATCCAGAATGTAAGAGTCGTCAGGGGCCTCAAATTCGTTCTCTGCACCATCTGGCCCAATCAGTTTCACTTTGTATACCGCTATTGCAGAAACTCTAAAGGAGGATGTTTTCAATCCAAATACTTCAGAAACGTTCTTCACAGAGCCCAAAGATGATGGACTCTTAATAAGAGTACAAGATCTCCGAGAGGGTGCAGCTCCAGACCAGGAAGCTGTTGGAAGTCTCACAGTAGCAGATACACAACTGACATTTTACACCTGAATCCAAAAAAAAAAATATATATATATATATATATATATATAGATAGATAGATAGATTAATGGTTTTTGTAGGATTAACCACATAGAAAACCACTGCACACCCATTTAATAAAAAGAGATCAGAAAAGAAAAGGAAGAAAACAACTATATGAAAAAGTAATTTTTAAGAACAAGGTCAATCAATTATCCAGCCAATTTTATTGATCTGCATAGTTACTTGAAAGTGTCCAACCATATCATAAACCAGGGTTTGAACACATCAATATTGTAGGCTTGAACAATGAAAAAAAAAAAATCAGACAAGAAGTTCAGCAATATGCCATCAGAATACTTATAACTATTGTGCTCAATGTAACATCATTTACTGTTATCAACTAACAAGCAAGGAAGTTAACCAGAAATGAAGAGGCAAAACATTTGGAGCAACAATGAAACTAGCACACCACCTTGACATCATGTGAAACTGACAAATGACCATATTTTGGGAAGCTTATCCAGAGTAAGGCGACAATATATGCTAATACGCTGTAAAAATTGCAAGGTCATGGAGATTTTTCAGAAGTTCAAATCATTCCTTTTGTTTTTTTATCCACTCTAGGATACGGGGTGGCTCATATTGTCAGTACTCAGTACTATCTCATTAATGGTCATGGGACTCAGGATTGTATCGGTGATGGTGCATGATTTCAGATACAGTTGCAATGAGGGATGAAAATTTAATCTATATGCATCTTAAAAATCATTGTTGGAGCACAAAGTAAGCAACAGCAGTAAAATATATGGTAAGTATGAAGTTATGATTATTATAGCAAAAATTGCATGTGGGATGAACATCACCACCCTCCTACATCATTTAAAGAAATTGTTGGATAAGTCAACAGCATAATATAGATTAAATGATTCATCGCCCCTACAGTAATTTGATCTCTGAACAGGAATCTTTCATGTGAACACAGAAAAGTAAAAATAATTCTTAACCTAACAAGTTGTAAAATGATGCAGTAATTACGAACTCTCAGCTTTCCTCATGAGTCTACTACATCCAAAAAAAACAAAAAAACAAAAACAAAAGTTCTTACAGTTCTTCCATTTCAGATGTTTTCTCCTATTATTCTGGAATAACAATTTGACTCTAATGCTATCATATTAATTACTCCCATATAAAAGGAAATTTGGCGTCACAGAAACATAACAACAAAAACACAAGGTATAATATAGAAAATGAGAGTCTATATAAACTTGTGAAAGAAATTTACCAGAAGGAAAGTAGAAGAATCAGCCAAAAAAAAAGTGGGGCAAAGAGAGGGGGGTGTTGCAGTGAAGAAATCAATGAGGAAGAAGAGGAAGAGGGTGGTGAATTTGACTGAACAGAGTGAGAAACTGAGAATGGAAAGGAAGGTGCGAGAATTATATATATATATATATATATATATATAAAGAGAGAGTAGACTAGAGGACATTGCCGGTGATCAGTGAACATGCAATGGCTGCAATGTAAGGTGGCTTCTGGTTCTGGGGAATGGAAAGTGACTTTTGGATGTTCGACAGGACACAAGTCCCCTACAGACCCATTAGCAGCAGTCCAGTGCCATTTGCTTGTATTATACTATTTATATACGCAAGTAGGTTTGGTCAAGGCATTTTTTTAATATGATATTTGGTATTTTGATTTTTAAAAATATATTCATAGAAAAATATTTCTAAAAATTACTTTTGTTCTAACATTTCACATTTTCATTTCTATGGGCACTGGAAATCTTAGAGAATCATTTTCCTATGAGAATATTTTGTTCAATCCAGAGTGATATCAGTATTCTTTAATGATATTTTTAAAAATGCGTTTTAAAAAAATTAAACTAAACGCCACTATGCGTTATGTTCATGAAAAATTTTCATATACGAGTTATACAATCATTTAGATTTCATTTGGCAATATTATGTGTTCCATTTTAATTAAATTAGTAAATTATTTTCAGAATATATAAAAGACCTGTGTGGTGTGGGTCGATTTTTTTATCTTGGCACCGCTATTTTTTTATATTTTTTTTAAATTACCTATACACGAGATTTATTTACCAAAAATTAGCCCAAGATGGAAATTGAGGGCAACTTTTTTTCTTTCGGCGTACAAAGTGACGGCAACTTTCTACAGGCATATTTCATTTTTTTTTTTCAAAATTAATTGGGAAAGTAACAACTTCTCATATGTATCTTTAAAAATAAATAAATAAAACTTATAGTATGTTTGATATGAGGATAAAAATAGAAGTAAAAATTTTATGAATGAATTTTGCATGGATAATGAAAATTTCATAGATGAATCTTGCCATAAAATTTTCATTCCATTTTTTACTTTCATACTAAACATATGCTTAAAATGAGAAATTACCTTCATTTAAGGCAGCTTTTTAACTGTATGTTACAAAAATTTAAAATTTAAGGAAGTCACATTCGTTGTAGGTCAAAAGTAAGGATTTAGTTCTCTAGGGAGTTGGCATTGGCTAACCAGAAAAAGGGAAATTTAAACCTAATTCCCCACTTTTTGCAAAAGAATTATGTTAACTATTAGTCAAGTAGAAAATAGATTATGTTTGAAAAAGAGAAAGTGAAATATACAAAAGAAAGTAAGGACAATTTTTTCATGTTCCCATTTTGAGCGCAAGAAAACAAATCATAAAAAGTAAGGACTCCAATTTCCGTATTTATGAACAAAAATTTTGGTTTTTCTTATAAAAGATATTATCATATTGAAATTCAAAATTAAATGCATGCATATTCACAATTTCGCATAATAAATTCCCCTTCATGTCTATTTGTGTCGTTAACAATTATAGAGAAAACAAAAATTAAATCTTATGCTCTTGAACAACTTAAGCTTTGAATGGTTGATATTTCACCAGTTAACACAAATCATAACTTATCCTCACCAACTACACTTAGAATCATCATTCGTAGGCATTCCATAATGATGTCTAGAAGCATTTCTTAATATATAATCCCAACATTGCATTTGATCATAGAAGATGAACCCGGGTATAGAACAATTATGAACCAGATATTAGAGTTTAGGATAAATGGAAAACAAGAATACTAAGAAAGTAAAGGCATAAGGAGAATCTATTTTCTAGTTTTTCTTCATTTGCTACTGTTTGGAAAACCATCATAACATGATTGACTAAGAATCAGATTGATTCAAGGAACTCACACCCATCTTTTGATACTTATTTGGCGCAGACAATCGGTGTTTGGACCATTCGTCAAGCGCCTTGCGATGGAGAGCATTCATCCGAATGTAAGGCCGTTTTTGTTTGATCAACTTCTCAGCATTCTTCCAATCCTCTGCAATACCTAGAGCCACTAACAGTGCGCACATGAACAACAACACTTCTCCCATGACCTTCAAAAGCAGGAAAAAAAAAACTCAAAAGAAGCTAGTTATAACATCATATTATGCAGGCATAATCCCATCTGGCCAGAAATTAGCAGTGTAACATTACACATTGTGACTCATAATTTCATATAATCTGGGATTTTTATAGGTCTGATAAACTTGTTTACAACTTTCAAGTAAAGGAAAGTATCATGAACATCAGAAGTTGTGGCTACAATGTATTCATGAATCATGAGGCAATTTCATTATGTGCCCTCTTGCTTATTCACAAGCCAAATGTTGATAAAAATGACAATACTGGCATGTCATCCCCCAATGGGAGTCCCAAAATACAAAAATGTGAGTAAAAGTAAGCATACTTATCATAATACTCATTGATAAATGCGTTGCTGTTTAATTGCCCAAGTTTTTTCTTCCATATCTAGTATTCTAACCAAAATTAATTTGTATAAAACAGATTTTGTTCAATGAATATATCTTTATATTTGTGGCTCGAGCAGTGATAGAAATAGTGAAAGAGTGACCACAAAGAGGTAAACACCTGGTGACTAGGATGGGGAATCCTCAAAAACAATGCATTGAAGAAAAGGTTATACTCCCAATAATGAAGGACAACCTGTGAGCTCAAAAATTCATTATTCTCCCCTTCCAAACTCCATCAATATTTGATATAGGACAAATTGTGATCCTTGATAAAATTTTCCCACCTTTAAAACTTGTCAATGGCCTGATGCTAAGTGAGCAGTTGTTTTTCAGATGACATATTTCATTCCATTCCTAATTTTCATTTTTCCTTTTTTCCCTTGAAAATAAAAAAACTACATCCCCATATGGCAGTGAAATTGACAAGAAACAAGTCAGTAGTAGTACTTGCTTGCACTTAAAAAAAATATGTATAAAATACCTCGTCATGGTTGGAAGAGTTTAGTGTGCACTGAATTTCTAGCTTTGCATAAAAGATATCAACACATCATGAGGTTCAAAGAAAACATCATCATAAATGAGTAGGAACAGATTATGCTGCATTTCAAGAGGTAGACAGATAAAATATATATTTAAAAAGAACTTTCCTTCATTGACACAGTTAAAAATCGTGATTCACATGTACTTGGAGGATATATAAAGTTTTAAAGTCTATGAAAACTGTTCAGCAGGAGTTATAGTATAAAATTGTGCCTTTACAAGATGATTTTGCTGAGTTTGTCACATTTTGCACAGTATTGGATTTATCTTTCATGTTTCCAAGACAAGATTATCGTTAAACCATTTTTTTGTGGAGGACCAAGGTTGTTAAAAGCGAGTTTTCACTAAAAACCGTTGGAGAGTCTAGTAAAAGCAAATTGTAAAAACGAAATGTAAAAGCGTAGATTTTTATATCTTATGTAAAATATCATCTAAAAATAATATATATACATAAGTAATTATATATAAATATTCTAATTCAGATTTAAGTATTAAAATAACAAATTTCTTAACTTCATATTTAATATACCATAAAATATGCAAAAAGAAAATTTAATAAATTTAAAGATGTTAGCACTTTCATCCTCTAAGTCCTCTTTAAAACTAAGAAAGAGTGAAAGAGAGGAGCTTGAATGAGTTGGAACTTGCAATAATAAAAAAATCTAGAATGAGAGAGGTGAATTTAAAAGAAGAGGAATAAATGAGTTGGAACTTGATTAATTGAGGAATTTAGAATGATGGAAGGAATGAAAGGAGATTGAATGTTAAAATGCTTAAAACTAGTAAAAAAAAATTAGCACATTTACATTGCAAATGTAAAAGCATAAAATCGTGAGATAAAATCGAGATTTTAAAGATTTTAAAGTTTTCAAACATAAATAGTAAAGATTTTATGAACTTTAGATTTTGACCTAACATTCAAAAAGTTTTTTAGTTTTAAAAACATAAAAGCATAGGTTTTTAAGTTTTAAAACAAGATTTTAACAACCATGTGGAGGACATCAGTATACAACACACAAAACCTGCATTATTGTCATAATCAGATTCTTTCTTTCTATGCTTCTCTCATTTCTCTAGCTGGTTGTTCAAATTTTATGGCCTTTTATTATTTTGGGTGCTTCTCTGAGATGGTCACCAGTGTGGGTTGTTTCCTCTTGGGATCCTGTGGTTCAAAAGTTCTCTAGGCAGATAAATAATTGGAGGGTGCATTTTAGTCTTGATTGGATTACTCTTATTCATAACTCTGTCCAATATTTCCCTTTACTATCCTTCCCTTTTTCAAATTCTGGTGGGAGTCATGCAGAGGATAGAGAAAACTATAAGGGACTTTCTTTGATCTGGTGTGCAAGCAAAGAGAACAGACCATTTGTTAGTTGGGGGGTTTATTGTAGGCCCAGGAATGAAGTGGAATTCGGTCTTGGAATAATTCTCCCTCAAAATTTCTTTATTCTATCCAGTGTCTTGATATATCTTGGAATCTTCACTTTCACAGGAACTTGAGTGTTAGAGAAACTAAGAATTTAGAGTCCCTTCTGCTTTTACTTGATTTTCTTCATCTCTCTTTCAATTTAGATTGGAGAATTTGAACTTTGGATTCTGTGTGTGTGTGTGTGTGTGTGTGTGTGTCTGATGAATGGGTAATGCAGTTACTGTCAAGCAAATAAGCTATGATAAAGTGGGGAAAATGGTAATGAATAGGCATTCATTTTGAAGACTCACATTAAGTATATAGGGAGAAAAACAAGACTACAGATGCCATCTTCTACAATTTCAAAGGCATTCATTTTGTTGGCGTTGTTGTAGGTGGCAAATGCGGGACCTTTTACAGCATAGGTGTGTGAGCTTGAAAACGGATAGTATAGTGCCAATGAATATGAATTCTTGTTAAGAGATTCATCCGGTGGTTGTGAGTAAGAATGTGCAAGATGATTATATTAACATGATGGATGATAATAGTGAAGAGGTTGTAATACGCGGTGGACTGTAATAGGCATAGTTGGCCAGTTTATGACGTGTAACGAACTTGGTATATGGTTTAAAGAGAAATTCTTATATGTTATGGTATAAGAAATTTTGTTCACACCATAGAACCATATAATTAAGCACATGATACATTACATAATTAATATTATTATCTAAATAATGAAAGATAATGATAATTCATAAATTTAATGTATTCTGTGCTTAATAATATAGGGTAATAAAAATTTCTTATACCGAAAATAATTAAAAAATTATTTTGTTTAAGTGTTACAAGGCAATCAATCAAAGTCACCCACAAGCAAATGTCCCACGACACCTATCCCTACTCTCTAATTCACGAGTATATGGGTGAGCGAAGTGACTTAAAAAAAAAGTTTCATGAATTTTTATATGCTTAGGAATTCTTGGTCAAACTTAAAAAATCAGATAATTATATATAATAAAATTAGTTATAAAATTTTTAATATTTGGTAAATATTAAAAAAATAAAAAATTAGTTTCAAACTAAAACTAATATCGAAAAAAAATTAACGCAGAGTTGGTTTTATTATATTTCATTTTTATTAATGGTTTTATTTTTTTTCTCCAAAATTTTTAGTTTTTCATATTATCTCTTTATTTTTTAAATATGTCTTTAAATTAAAAGTTTCCTTATTTATATTTTATTTATTCTCCCTATATTTAAATTTGGTTATGATTTCAAAATTTTATAAAAATTTAATCAGGCAATATTTGATATATATTAGAATTGGTTTAAGGCAAATTTTAACAAACTAAAACTAATTACAAAATAACATTAATTTATATGATTAGTTTATCTTAAATTGTTTCAAACTAGTTTTGAGTGTTATCAAACTATCCCTTAAAATATGTTTGATTGATAAATTTAAGAGGAAAATTGAGGAAAGATGAAAATTTATCATAAGTATCTTATATATTTATTTATTTATTTTGAAAAGAGGAGAAGGAAATCAAAATTTTAAAGTGATTATTCATAACTCTCTATTATTAATTTTTATAAATCTTTTAAAGTTTATTCAATTTAAAAAATTATGGAGAATTTTATATATTAAAACAATTGAAAGTGAACTTATTATTTAACCTCTCATTCATTTTCTTCAAATCATTTCCCTTCTCCTCTCTTTCAAACTTTTCTTAAAAATCTTATTTCATGTTCATAAATCTTATTATCTTATATTATTGTTCATAGAAATGGCAACAAGGTAGATAGAGTCAGAGGTGGGTTTTTGCACACCTAAATCTCGCCCTTTCATTCCTTAAAACACAACATAATCGGCCTCCATTTACCTTGTGAGTTTTATAGAAATCAAGTCCCAAATATATTCTTATGAACATATTTAAAACTTAGATCTTATCTATTTTGTCCTGCATTTATAAATGTTTTACATAAATTTATACAATAATTAATAACATTTTATAATATCAATAATCATTTCATATAAATTGAAAAAATTAAAAAAAACTTTTATTACTTTTATTCATAATTTAAACAATTAAATTAATACAATAATATTTAAATTATAACATACTTTAAATATAATTTTATTATATATATATAGAAGAGACTGGATAGATAGGGTGAATTGTCCACAACTGATATTTCTAAACCTCGCGGAACAAGTAAAAAACTTGGTTCCATGTAAGCACTGAATAGGTTAGTTATTCACAAAGAGAATTTAAATGGTCCTCCCTAGTTGTTCATTATTTCCTTTGAGACGCATGTTGCACTCATCTCTTTTTTTTGTTTTTGTTTTATTCTTTTAGTCATCAACTATGTTGTATGACCATGCAATTTATGTCTTAATCTTTTATCGTAAAAAAAAATACATGTATTAACGAGTGAGTAATTATTTAAAGTTTTTTGCTTTTATTATTATTAAAAAAGACGGGTTGATACTAATATGCTATATTAATTTTACAAAAAAATATGATATAGTAAAAAAAACTATTTTTTTAATAAAAATTCTGCTAATAGGTTCAGTATATATATTTTATTTTATTTTATTTTACATAAAAATAAATTTTAAGTTGAAAGTTATTTATGCTATATTTTAGTTATATAATTTTTAAATATAAAATAAAAAATAAAACACACTGATAATATTCAATCATGATTCATACAAGACTGAAGACTGTATAAAAAATAAAATAAAATAAAATAATATTAATAATACTGTAATAATATAGTTCTACTTTTTAGGCTCAAATAAAAAAAAAAAAAGAAATATACTTTTTAGGCAGCAAATAGCGAAAAAGCACCGTATCATGCTTTCATTAATATCAACCCTGCCTTGCTTCGATCTCGATCCTCACTATCACTACCCGTTCTCTCTCAGTTCTCTTTCTCTGTTTCAGTTCTCTCGGATCAGATCTGCGCTTCCAAATCTCAGATCGGGTGCTTGTAAGCTCTCTCTCCTCTCCTCTTTTAATTTCTTCCTTCGATTTTTCCTCTCTCTTTTGTGATTTTGCCATTCAATTTCGATCACTGCATATTCATCTTGTGATGTATCTCGGCTTCGGATCTGATGTACTTTGTGTTTTGGCAGATTGAATTCAAGAACCATTCTCCTCATTTCGAAGGTTAAACGACAAAATGGTAACTCTTCTCGTTTCATTACAATTCCCTAATTTAACATTTGTGGACTTGCTTATGTTTTGCTCAACTAATGCTTTGATTTGGCCATTTTCCTTTTGAATTTCAATATTTTAATGGTTTTTTTTTTCTTCTTGTGCTATATTCATGTTGATTGCATGATTTTGTTCCTGGAAATGTTTGGGCATGTAGCTACTCCAACTTTGTTACATGTATGTAGTTGTAATCCGTGATCTGGAATTGCAGCTAAAAGAAACTTCTAATAAATCTTGACCTGTTTGAAAATTGAAATCCTTGTATAGATTTTCGTTTTTGGGTGATGGTAAAGTTTATAGCTTGAATTTTCTTCAAGATTACTGGTGATTTTAGATCTTTTGGCCACCATGTGTTGTTTTTTGTTCACTTTGATTTTAGCTACGTAACATTTAGTGCTGAACTTGATTGTACGAGCAATTTGCTTGCCAGTTGGGTGTAGCTCAAATGGTGAGGGTGGGGCGGGGTCTGGACAGAGGTCATAGGTTAATTCCCCTTTGTAAACTGAAAAACAAAAAGGTTTTTCCTCAGGAAAAAGAAGAATGGACCTGGGAGTGGGAATACTATATGTGTCTCTTTTCTATCCGTTTCTGACTGCCTCTCTGCCCCATTAAATGTGGTGAAACCCACATTGCTTAACTTCAATTGCCGCTTGCCATTGCTATTACTGCTACCACCATCTTCATCCATTTTGTCAGACTCCCTATAAACAACAACGAGCGCTAATGAAGAGAGATAAGCACAAACAACTCTCACATAAAGCTTGGAAGACACAAAAACGGACAGAAAAGGGGAAATTGATTTGTCCCATGTACATGGATGGATGGCCATGCAAATGAATTGCATTTCACCCCTAGTCAAAGATATGAAGTACGCCACGAAACCAACTCACCTAGAAGAAAGGATACACAAATACACACCAGAAGAATCAAGAGTTTAAACCCTACTAAGTCCTATCTAAATTGGAGGACCTATGAACTGAATCAAGCAAGGGAAAACAGATTCCAATCCAGTAGTTTCTCTAATTATGTTCCATGGTATGGGCATGAGTATTGTATCCGGAACGAATATGATATGATATGAAATGCAGATACAGTGTATGAAATGAAGCAAGCAAGGGAAAATATGCACCCGAAATGGGTACGAGTATCATATCGTAAGAAAAATAAAGTTCCAATAGGTAACGAAATTATAATCATAATAGAAATTTTGGATGAGAGAACTATGTAAACACGAAAGAGCATAGACGCGAGGCAAAGAGGATGTGTTGCTTGCATCAAATGATTTGCATAATGGCAAGGTGATTGATTCACAAGCAATTTGCTTGGAGAGTATACTCTTACACGAAGTTGACATGTGACAACAATATCAAAGATACTATTAAATCTAAGTTTGCTTATAATTCATAAAATCTTTTCATTGCAAGGATACAAAAGTGAAATTGGCGAATTAGTTCTTTGGATGTAATTCGTAAATAATTTTGTGAAATCTTTCGAGTAATATACCACTCCTAAAATTTTAAGTAATTTACAAAAGTTGCAAACAAAAGAGTTGAACTTGAAACTCATACATTATAACGTGCGTGTGTCTTTTTTTTTTCTCTCTCTCTCTCTCTCTGTGTATATATATATATAAAAAGATTAATTAATAATAGTGTAAATAAAATTAATATTATATTCATTAAATATTTTTTTTTATTAGATATTTGTTTATAATATCTACCTTTAAATTTATACAATATGACCCAAACACACTCATGCTTAAAATTCTTTTGTTGGCGTTGTTGTAGGTGGCAAATGCGGGACCTTTTACAGCATAGGTGTGTGAGCTTGAAAACGGATAGTATAGTGCCAATGAATATGAATTCTTGTGAAGAGATTCATCCGGTGGTTGTGCGTAAGAATGTGCAAAGACAATATATTGTATAAATTTAATGGTAGATATTATAAACAAATATCTAATAAAAAATATTTAATGATATAATATTAATTTTATTTACAACTATTATTAATTAATCTTTTTATATATATATATACAGAGAGAGAGAGAGAGAGAGAGAGAGAGAGAGAGAGAAAGAGAGATAGAGAGAGAGAAAAAAAGACACACGCACCTTATAATGTATGAGTTTCAAGTTCAACTCTTTTGTTTGTGATTTTTGTAAATTACTTAAAATTTTAAGAGTAGTATATTACTCGAAAGATTTCACAAAATTATTTACGAATTAAATCCAAAGAACTAATTCGCCCATTTCACTTTTTTTTAAATATAACATAAAAAAAAATTTAAAAACAAATCTACAGTTCATTTGTTCTATTTTATTTTATTAAAAAAAGTTTCGCTACATTTATTATTTTCTTTAATTTTTTTTGCTGTTAATTCACTATTAAAAAGTCTCACTTGAAGCAAAAATTAGTTTTTTTTTTGTCATAAGCAAAAATTAGTTCAAAGGATACCTTTTAAAAAGAAAATCCTTCACGCAACAATTCTTTACCTCCATCTGTAGGCAGAAAAAAAAAAAAGAAAATAAGCTGAAGCTGGCCCTAAATTCGTAGCGCGGTAAAATCACAAGAGGCTGAAGCAGGTTGAATGGTGGGAAATGAAAGATGAAATATTGAGAAAGAAGAAAGTAGAAAGTGGGAAGCATTGAGTCACCGAATGCGAATAGACAGTGCAGTGAAGAGAAGAAAGGGAAGCAGAATGGGATCTGAAGCTCCTCTTCTTCCAAAATGGGCATCCCAGCCTTGCATCATGGGAATCGACGAAGCTGGAAGAGGCCCTGTTTTAGGTTCTTTCCCAATTTTCTTCGAATCTCTACGATTTTTGGCTCCTTTTTTTTAAATTTTTTTTTTAAAAAAATTACCTTTTCGAAATTGTTCAGGGCCCATGGTCTATGGATGCTTGTACTGTGCTCGATCCTACCAGAAGACCCTTGCCACTTTGAGTTTTGCAGGTATGCTTGGGACATTCCCTGCCTTAACTTGATTAATTTTTTCTTTTTTTAATTTATTGGGAGAGCTTTTGCATGATTTATAGGAACCCACGCTGATCGATATGATTATAAATTGGTTTCTGATATTCCAAGAAAGATAAATTGCTTAGTGACTACACTTTGAAGGTACTTCATGTCAAAAACTGACTCTCAATATTACGTTGCACTCAGGGTTCACGGATCATGTTGGGTTAGGGCTATAGATATGGTAATCTGCCTATAGATGCTTGTGTGGTGGTTTAGGTTTTCCATAACTGTGAGTTGAAATTGATCCTTGGAACTGAAGAACTGAAGATGGTTTATATAGGATTTGGTGTTTGATGACTATATTTGAAGAATACATCCTGTTGGAATTCTTTCTCTACAGGCTACTCTAATGGGCATTTTGAAGTCTGAAGTTAAAAGACAAATAAGAAAATATGAACTTTTGCATGTTATATAATTGGAAAAGAATTGCAACTTCAAAATAATATAATTATATGACTTCCAGTTGATGCTTGGGGGTTGCTTGGAAAGGTTTGAACAGTAATGTGAAACACATTACAATGTGTGAGACTAATGAGTGTCCATCCACAGAATCACACACACAAAAACACATACTTATGCATTATGAAGTTTTTTTTTTTTTTAGTAAACTGTGGCAACTGTGTTTTGCTTACTTACCACATAGGCTTTTAAACTTCAAGTGTCACCACTTGTAACTTTGTTGGTGCAGATTCTAAGACACTAAAAGAAGAGAAGAGGGAAGAATTATTTGAAACTTTAAAGGCCAATGATTCTATTGGATGGGCTGTTGATGTGATTGACCCAAAGGAACTCTCGGCTAAAATGCTGAAGAAGTAAATGAATAAGATTTAGTCCTTTCTTCCTTGTTTTGCTGGTTTTCTATTTCCTGAGTGATTTCCTTGTTACAATTTCAACAGGAATAAGATAAACTTGAATGAGATATCACATGACTCTGCCATGGGCCTGATCGATAGGGTATTGAAAATGGGTGTGCTTCTAACCGAGGTAAAACTTTTTTCAACTTATGTTAAATATCAACTATATGCTAATTCAGCTATAACTCAAATGACTTGAGGTGAGGCTACCCAGGCAGGTGACCTTGGCACCTTTATTCCTGACTTTAAATAGGCACCAGGTGCTTAATTTATTCCCATGATATGTTGAACAACAAGGAAATCTAACATCTCTGGTTTTTAGCCTTTCTACCTGGGGATCATCTTTTTTCATTCATTACTATTATTTTGTATCATATTTGATGATACACAAGCAAAAGGAATTGGCATGTCCACAGCAGACTGACAAGACTTAACTACATTTATTTAAAAACTGTGGGGGTAACATTGTTGCATTTGGAACTGATAGGTTCGGATTAAACTTTGGGGAAATTAGGAGAGACAACTGAAGGTGTAATTAAGCCTTGCTATTATTATTATTATTATTTTTTTTTTTTTTGGAGTACTTGGGGTGATTTTAATGCAGATGATTATTCAATTGCAAAGGTGAGAAAAATAGAATTTGTGCTTTTCAGGTTTATATAGATACAGTTGGAGTTGCAGAGAAATATGAAATGAAGCTGTCTACAAGTTTTCCATCTATCAAATTTGTGGTTGCAAAGAAGGCTGATAGTCTGTATCCTGTTGTCAGTGGTGCAAGCATAGTTGCAAAGGTACTTATTTATCCCTTATAAAATTACCTGACGTATGAAGTCTTTTAGTCTACTTGCAACCTATGATCCAATATTTCAGGTCACAAGAGACCAAGCTTTAAGAGAATGGGTGCTTGATGAGACTACTGAAAACATGCACAGGAACTTTGGCTCTGGATATCCTGGAGGTGAGAAGGGCATGAGTCCATCTCATGTTTTGTCTGTTATATTGAATGACTTTGTACTCATGATAAATCTGGTTACGTTTTCATGTGCGTAGATCCCCAAACCAAGTCCTGGCTAGAACGTCACAAACATTCTGTCTTTGGATTTCCAACATTGGTCCGATTTAGTTGGGGGACCTGCACTACTTATTTTAAAGATATTGCAGAAGTCTTATGGTAAGCCTGTTTTCTTAATCTTATGGGAAAACATAATGTTGTGAACATAATTTCTGTGTGCCATCTAGTGATTACTCATTAACCTACAGGCTATAATATATGTTACAACCTCAAATGTTGGGGGAGGTTAATGAAATATTGAACATTGGCTATTAAAGCCAAGTCTAAAATTTGTATCCTTGCAATGAAAAGATTTTATGAATTATAAGCAAACTTAGATAATAGTATCTTTGATATTGTTGTCACATGTCAACTTCGTGTAAGAGTATACTCTCCAAGCAAATTGCTTGTGAATCAATCACCTTGCCATTATGCAAATCATTTGATGCAAGCAACACATCCTCTTTGCCTCGCGTCTATGCTCTTTCGTGTTTACATAGTTCTCTCATCCAAAATTTCTATTATGATTATAATTTCGTTACCTATTGGAACTTTATTTTTCTTACGATATGATACTCGTACCCATTTCGGGTGCATATTTTCCCTTGCTTGCTTCATTTCATACACTGTATCTGCATTTCATATCATATCATATTCGTTCCGGATACAATACTCATGCCCATACCATGGAACATAATTAGAGAAACTACTGGATTGGAATCTGTTTTCCCTTGCTTGATTCAGTTCAAAGGTCCTCCAATTTAGATAGGACTTAGTAGGGTTTAAACTCTTGATTCTTCTGGTGTGTATTTGTGTATCCTTTCTTCTAGGTGAGTTGGTTTCGTGGCGTACTTCATATCTTTGACTAGGGGTGAAATGCAATTCATTTGCATGGCCATCCATCCATGTACATGGGACAAATCAATTTCCCCTTTTCTGTCCGTTTTTGTGTCTTCCAAGCTTTATGTGAGAGTTGTTTGTGCTTATCTCTCTTCATTAGCGCTTGTTGTTGTTTATAGGGAGTCTGACAAAATGGATAAAGATGGTGGTAGCAGTAATAGCAATGGCAAGCGGCAATTGAAGTTAAGCAATGTGGGTTTCACCACATCCAAGAGGAGAAGTGAAGAAATAGAATCAAGTGGTAAGGGACGCTGTAGGTTTTTCCAGGCTCGGAAACTTGAGCATCTCATTTATTTCTAGAAATGATGCTTAATTATTGTCCTTTCTTTGTCTTTGTAACGTTTCAGTGATTTATTAGTTATGTTAAACTATAGAATATTTTATGACTCTGGAGAACATTTCTGTATATATACTTTCTAGTATGATATTCATCTTAAACTATTATTGTGTCAATTTAATCAGTATAATTGATATTTTTAAGTTGCATTTTAAGCCACCTTATTAAACATGTATTTCCATGTGTACTAACATTGAAAGGTTATTATATACTCAATGATTAGCTCACCTAGACAATCACTTGGATGTCTGAGCGGTTGGCGGAGTGCCTCAATTTCATGATTAGTCCAGGTTTGATTCCATCTCGAGTTCTCAGGGCAGGGAAAGCAAACCTGCATATGGTAACAGTGATTCTGATGGAATACATTTTTGGTTTGAATGGCTGTTTCGAAGACTGGATCTCACTGGGTTGACCAAATTCACCAGTATTAACCCTTATATGAAGCTATATGATGAACAAGAAGCATGGAGTGCTAATTTTTATGATTTAATTCGATACACAAACACTGCCCCATGACTACGGAAAATTTTATTTTGAATATGCTAGGGCAGAAAACTTTGTTTTCGGTTTCATTCATGCATCCAGTAATACCTATTCAACTTGTATTTCACAGACTCGCAATCGCGGATGTGCATATGCACGAGTCAGCACTTTCTGCCCTGATGGAATCTGTAAACTTGATTGGCTTTTTTATGTGGATAATTTGATGATTTGAGTATGTGAACTCCTTGTAATCTGAATACAAGTATAATCAGCATCTGATACATTCTGCATACAAAATAAGCTAAAATCAAGCCCCCCTCCACCCCCCCCCCCCACCAAAAAAAAAAAAGGGCATTGTGTCGCGCGAAAACACTACTGTTGATAAAGAACCTATAAAACAGTTAATAGATACTATACGAAGAACAGTGTTCGCACTTTCTGTATTAACAAAATAACTGTACGAGAGGATAGACCAAGGCGATCATAAGCATAGTGGGAAATTTGATTTTGTT
This sequence comes from Castanospermum australe, assembly GCA_019955255.1. Taxonomy (NCBI): domain Eukaryota; kingdom Viridiplantae; phylum Streptophyta; class Magnoliopsida; order Fabales; family Fabaceae; genus Castanospermum; species Castanospermum australe. Next base: position 936,383 of record NSJW01000935.1, read on the forward strand.
AAGGTTGCAATCTGCGGCACCACGATGGCTCTGATGTTGGCGATTTTTATTTGCAGCACCAGCTGCATAAACAGGTATAACAGCTGCACCTCCTTGTGTATAGGGCGATCTTGAATTACCATTTCCATGTGATCTGCCACCATGCGCGCCTCCATGATTAGAGCCTCCTTCTATCTTACTTCCATATATTCCCTTATCTTCTATCTTGCTTTTCTGCATAAATTCTGTACAAAGAAAATCTTACTAAAGGTGTTTACTCATGGAGCTCGGTTTCTTTGATATGCTTAAAAAAGGAAACTAACAAGATTGATTCCCGTAGTATTTTGCTTGTAAATGAAAAAATCTGTAGTATTATGCTCAGATGAAAATTTTAGAAGAAAATGCTGTGATTACACACGCTCGTAGACACATTCCACTAGCAAATATTTAGTATTATAACCCCATCTTATGTTAAAGTATCCATTTCACATAGGAATCTCACACCACTCTTAAAGTGAACAATGGCTGAGGTAAGCAAATAATATTATGTCTTTTACTTATCCACCGTGCAATTATTCACTTGTTAAACATTTATAGAATGAAATCTGAACTTGCTGTAGACAGAAAGCATAGACGATACTGAAGCTAAGTACATAGTTTGGTATTGGATTCCCCACTAGACCACTAGTATTAAAAGAAGAAAGCCAGTGATGAGGCATCTTTTAAAAGCGTGCTTTTTGTTCCTAAGGCATCTAAAGTTCAATTCTGACCTATTGCCATGCAAAGGAATTTCAGCAAATGTAGTTAGTATCTGAAACTCATACTAGTGAGAGAAAAGGAAACTAGGAAAGGCAATCATCTTTTCCCAAACTCAAAGTTCGCCTCCTTCATCACAAAGGAGGTTCCTTGTTCCTATTGATATACCTCAATAGGATTTCTTTTACCAATGATCAAGACTAAAGAATCTACAATGCCATCATCAGGAGAAGACGCTATTGTTCAGGGAAAAGGGCCAGTAATAGAACCGAAAAGAAAGCTATGCCAAACCATCAGAAACTCTAGATGCAGAATAGAAAATGTTTACGTACTGGGAAAAAAGTTTATCAGCAGTTCGACAATTTGAAAACTTAGCTGATTGCCCTGCAATTCTGTATAAGTTATCCCTCATTTCATAATCCCTTCCCTTTTCAAACCCCGGTGACATGTTCTTTATTAAAGCCTAATTGCTTTCTGATAAATCATTTTTAATTTCAGTGTTACTAAAGAATCTGATAACCAAATGAACATTATTTGATCTCAATTTTATAAATTATCATAAACTTCCACCTAATCAGCCTATGCAGGTGCAGCCTATATCAATGTTCTTTTTTTTTTTTTTGGTAAAGATGATAGCTAGCGGACACTCAGCAGTTTACCCACAAGTGCAGAAGAGTAAATAATTTTACCAATTCTGCTATCAAGTTTCTAAAATATTGGAAGACTAGTAGATCTGTATCTGTGGTGAAGAAAAAGGTAAAAAGAAAAAAAAAAGAGAAAAGGAAAGGAAGTGGCAAGAAAACAATTGAGTTAGAAGTTAGAACTTATGACAGTACCTGAAGGCAAGGTCTTCTGAATAGGATATGAAGATGCAAGATTAATGAGATAGACGAAGATAAGAAGAGAAAATCCTAATTCTCTGAAACCCATTTGGCTGTCCGGCTAGTAATCCATACAGAAAACTTGCACCCTATTGATCCTTTTATAATAAAACACTCCTGCCTAGCATCTTTTCACTTTCTAGTGGCTTTGTCTTCACTGCACCATAGTTGTTTGGGTAAATTTTATTTTATTTTATTTTTTCATGACCCAATTAACATAAAGTTAACGTAAAAATCTTAAGATAGATATATTCAAATAAATATTAATAATAAATTAACTTAAATATTTTCGTATAAGAGATATATTAAGTGAGATTATTTAATATTATAATATTTAAGAAGAATAAATTTTAATCACTAAACTATAGATGAATGATTATGATTAAATCTTACTTAAAGATCATATAATTATTTAAAAAAATTACATAACTTTATATTTTAATCTTGATCATTTATACAAGATCTAATGATTAATATTTTCTTCTCTCACTCTCATAATAAACTATTCCTCTCACTTTATATGTTTCTTTTTCATATAAATAATAATAAATAAAAAATATAATAATTTATAAGTATGTGAATTATAAAAAAAAAAAATATAAATATATGAGTTTGATTTGATTTTTTCGGCTTGGTTCGGTTATGAATAACCTTATTATTTTTTATTTTATTTATTTTGACATTTGTTTCATTTCTCAAATATCATTCTAATCTTTAAAATCCATTTGGTCTAGGTTTTTTTTTTTAAAACTTTTGTGTTAACGTAATTTTTTATTTAAATATAAATTATTTTACTTAAATTCACTTTTTATTAAAATTAAGTTTATCTACAATTAAGTATATACAATGTAATTTAAAGCCAAGAGCCACCCACAGGAATTCAAAATTATATTTGCTTATAATGAAGGGCAGAATAATTGCGGCAGCTATATATCTTATTTATTTACTCCCAAAACTGTTTTGCATGTGCATGTTTAGTCGTGCTACTCTTGCCATATGCTCAGTTCCGGTGTCTGTGTGCGTATCAATTCTGAATTTTAATGGTAGATATTCTATCAGCATCTTAATTGTTCAGAATCACATATTCCTCTTTTTCTTATGCAAAACGTAATCTTTGCGAATGACCAAATACAAATCAACATCCGGGAGTGTCTTTTGTACATGCGAATATTATCAGTTATTCAATATTTTGAATAATATGATCATGTAGATACCATAAAGATAAGGGAGAATATAATATATATATATATATATATATATATATATATATATATATATATATAATATTTTACTGTGAATATTATTTCGTAATGGAGATGGGACTGTGTATTTTAATCCGAAGGCATATTTTCAAATTATCTCATATAAATTACCAGCAATGTTATTTTTATGTTGATTTCTTTTATATTTATTTTACAATTTTTAATATTTGCAAGTAAGACATATTATTACTTTATTAGATGCTACAATATATTTGATATGATGGATTATAAGTTACAATTGACAGTATCAATACTACTCATGATTTACCAAATTTATGTTTAATTAACTAAATTATATTACTATACTTTTTTTTTTATAAACAACGAGACAGAAGCCCAACTAAATAACTATATGCCGCTAAAAAAAGAGCATGAGAAAAATCTGCAGCAAAGGTTGAAGACAGGAAAGAAAGCAAGGAAGTAAAATAATGAAAGCCTAACTGAACAAAATGGCCATGTTTTGCCAATGGGTAAGTAATTCTCTCTCCGAAGACATGTTGAAGAACTAACGAATCTCGGTTGATGAAGCTTTTGATTGAGGCTACCAACGAAGCACGAGGTGCCCAGAATCACAACCTGATTGGATGAAGCTAATAACAGATTTAGAGTATCCTTCAATCACCACTTTTCTGAATCCCAAATTAAATGCTGTTTTTAACTGTAGATAGAGTCCCCATAATTTTGTCATTGTAATTGAACATCTACCCAGAATTGAAGCAAATGTTCCAAGAAAAGTTCCATCATCATTTCAGATAATACCCTCACAAGCAGCCTTCCCCTAGTTGTGATAAATCGAACCATTGAGAAAGGAGGAGGATAAAATATACGAGTTATCAATTCAATTGGCATATGATCAGAGGAAATAATTTTATAACTATATGGAAATTAATTGTTCATTGATTGAGTTAATCGCTTTTAATTCTGTATTAACTACCTATATTAAATGGTTAAATATACTTAAGTTCAGTTGATTATAATTATGCATAAATTTGGTTAAAAGTGTGAGACAAAAGGCTTGAAGATGACGCCCACGTGGACGAGTGTTTATTGTTGGAGCCTTCATGTGTGGGGTGCTGAAAAACGCAGGAAATTATGAATAAAGATTCCATCAAGTCCTTAACTTCTTATAAATACATAGATCGTGTAAGGCCAAAACTCATTGACACTCATCATGTGCTGGTTGACAATTCATTGACATGGAGATATTGACCTTGTAGATATGTGATCAGGTTGGTGATGTCGGTTTCTTGAGTCTTTGGACAAGTGGTGGGTATGTGAAACTGTGCTATAACTTATATCTCATACTGAATTGTTTAAGGAATCAAATGTATTATTTAAGTCATAAAATACTATTACTCAATAGCTAATCTTGTGATATATGAATACCACTAGCTATCGAGACTTAATTCTTGCATATCACAGTAACATCTTTATTAATTAAAAAAAAATTATCACTTATTAAAGTAAATGAGTAATTTTTTTTTCTAATTTTATTTTTAAAAAAGAAAGAATCATTTTGCTTTGATCATATAAAAATGGGCACAAACACAAGTTACAAGTGATGTCTTATAAATATGCACAAACATTTGTAATCAACAAAAAATAAAAATAAAAATTGTTTGATAAATATTGATCCACTGGGCCAATGTGAAGAATATCCAGAACTTGAAATTTAGATGGGCCCAAGTACCCAAGTAGAATCAAACTCACCGAAACCATGGGGCCCAAAACATTAAAACCCCCAGCTTTTGTTTATTTGCAAGTCCCACTGTAAACCTCCCTCACACTCTCATTCGCTAACTTCGTTTTTGTTCTAGACTTGGCTCTCCCTTCCCACCCACGACCCTGGAAATTCATTCTGAAATCCAATGGTACCAACTTGAACCCTTTTAACACTTTCATTCGAATCTCTGCAATTTTCCTTGCAATCTGTTTGGTATCCTGGAAAATTTTTGTCAAAGGGAAATTTATTTCTGCATTTTTAAAGGGGTTATGATTTGATGTTGTCCTATTTGTTTTGTTTGTTTGTTTGTTTGTTTGCTTTTTTAATTTTGCCCCTTGCTGTAGGCGCCAAAGAAAGACAAGGCTCCTCCACCATCTTCTAAACCAGTGAAATCTGGCCGTGGGAAGCAGAAGAAGAAGGTAAATGCATTTCTTTTTTAGGCTTTGAAATGGGTTTTTACTTTTGAAGCGTGAAGCTTTATATATGGGTGTCCTTTCCAAGATGCACAGTTGTATTACTTGATGCAATTTTTTTTTTTTTGAATTTGAACTCTCTTTATTTAACTTGTTCCTATTTTTCTCGTTCATTTATTTATTTGATTATTATATTTCTTTTAATAACATTAGCACATTTGTTCACTGCTGTAGTTTTTCCTGTCAGTTTAGTTGATGGTAAGTAAGAAACCCTTTATACGGATTATTATGATGTTGATAGTTTAATCATGTGGGAATTCTCTCTCTATTCTGGGTATGAATTAAATTGTCATCTCATATTATTAAGCACCAAACTTGCAGAAATGGAGCAAGGGTAAGCAAAAGGAGAAGGTGAACAATATGGTTTTGTTTGATCAAGCAACTTATGACAAGCTTCTTACAGAGGTTCCCAAATACAAATTGGTTACACCTTCAGTCTTATCTGACAGATTGCGCGTATGTTCTAAGCTTGCTCAATTTATTTTTCTTTGCTTATTTATTTGTAGTTGCCAACATTTATTTTCTGTTAAGATATTTTGCTGCTCTTAACTTGTCTGTTTTATCCCACCCAGCCCATGAAATGGCTATGGTTGCTGTGCTTGTTCACATTATAGTTGCTGTATGTAATATTAAGTCAATTTCCCTCAAAAACAGCTTCCTGAAAGCAAACGTTGGGAGAGAGGGTTTGGGTTTTTAGATTTGTTGTAACTGCAAATTTCATAAGTCAGATCTAGTTTTCTTTATGTATGTAATTTTTTTATAACAAATGCAGCTGTTTCATCCTTGGGTCTAATAGACTTGTTTTTTTTCCTAATATGTAAAGTGTGACTTGTTTACATTCCTGAAGTTCATTCCGTAGATTCCTTTTGCATTTTACCTTTATGATGACTTGTAAACATAAGCAGCCTTGTCTTGTAATTTTGAAGCTTATCTTTACTTATGTCAGCCAATGAATTAGTCACCTGCTTTAATCTTAATTCTGAAGTTGATGTATATTCTAAGAATGGTGCATTCAATTAAGACATATGTATTAGTTGCTTGATGCAGCTGTACACCTCTGAACTCATGAGCCTATCTTATGTCTACTTGAGTATTTATGTTTTTTTATGTGGTAGAAACAGTCTCATGCATATTCTGAATAACTATTATATTTTTTATTAATGTTTGGAAATTCTAATCAAAGTTATGTTAGAATCAGTGAACACTGAATTGTAATAATGGTCAATTTATGATTGTTTCATTCTGATTTTCAGATTAATGGTTCATTAGCTCGCAGAGCAATCAGGGATTTGATGGCAAGGGGCTCAATTAGGATAATTTCTGCTCAAGCGAGTCAGCAAATGTGTACCCGGGCCACCAACACTAATTAGTTTGTTATTGCTTCTAGATGTAATCCGATGCTATGCATTCCAAGTTTTGTTGAGACAGAAGCTCAATTTGTCCTTGGCAGTGAATAGTTTTCTTTTGTTTCATCATATGGTTCATACCAAATCCGACTTTTCAAGTATATATTGTTAAAAATCATGCCAAGCTACGCATTCATTTCTATAAGATTTTTGGTATATGTAACAAGACATCAATGTCCTAAAATAAAAAGAGAAACGTCATTTACACAATAACTTAATATTCACATTCTTCGGATAGTTTTACGTGGACCAATGGTATTGATTAAGAAAGTGAGCGAGGAATTGATGAAGGCAGAGAGGGAAAAAATAACGATGATTAATTGATTGTGAACAATGAGAGATGGGTATGAGTATATAACATTACCCAAAGAAAAATGAAGGTGGGCAATACAAGTATTCGTCATATTGAACATGATAAGAACCTTAGAAACATTCTTTAGATGCATAGTTTACTTCTTCATTTTGTTAATCTAATCAAGATTTGGGAAAGAATGGAAAAAGAGTTGTCTAATGGATTGTTCCGGTCTAATTTGACCTAAGTCCACGCCGGCTGGGGTCAAAAGATCAACATGTTATAGTTGTCAAAATCTTGGCTTAGCCTACTCTTACATGGGGTAGAATCAATGCAAGGGTTAGATTTTTTTATAAAAAAATTAGTGTAATGTAAAGCATACAATAATTATTTATAATAACATAACAATTTAAGTAAAAAAAAAAAGTAAACATACATCAAAAGAAAAATGAGTCATTTTTTTTTATCAATAATTAATGTTGGAGAGTTGAATGAAAAAAGAATGTAAACAATATATATCTGGAAAAAAAACACTATCAACTGTTTTTTTTTTATCATTTTTTAATATAAAATATACTACCATGTTGCCAATGCAATATACGGGATCTCTTGCCATGAACCTACAACTGGAAGGGAAGATACCTAAGGTATTTCAGTTACCGGAAGAACTAAATATTATGAATGAAACCAATGACTTATGCCTCATTAGATTTCATAAACGGAGTAAAATTGAAAACAGTGGAGATAGGCACATATATAAACCAAACCTGACATACCATAACCATAGAGATTAAGTTAAAAGGATTTCAAAAACATGAAACAGTATCTGCAGAGCACTCGCTTGCTCCTCTGGGAATAAACATTTACTTTAGCCATAGTTCGTACATTTACATCCTAAATGCTAAGCAGTAAACAGGTGCTTTGGTATGAAAGCTGCAACTCCTTACCATCCAGTCTCTGACCCAGCATTCGTCAATGTCCCTAAAGAAACAGACTTTTGAACTCCCCGTTTGCTAGTTGGCATAACTGATTGTAAGAGTTGGTATCTATAAAGAAGGCCGGATCATAACCAATATAAGTAGGTAGCACCAGAACAATAGAAGTTAGGAATATCAAGTAGTACCTTATTCTAATTTTTATATTTTTCTTTAACCGGGCTTTAAAAAATTAAACGTTTGTTGTCTAGACAGGAAGAGGAAGACAGCAATCATCCACTGAATCTAATTTGGGACCAAAATAATTTTGAAGATAGATTGACTTTTATATATGATAAGTTTCTCATTTTGAAAAAAGTAAAAGATTTAATTTTGATCTTCTATGAATGTAAAAATTTTTTATACTATCATTAAATTATGTAATATTATATTATTAAAAGAATTTAATTATGATACTGATCTCTTAATAATAGTGTAAAATCATTTACACTAATAGTAGATCAAAAATTAATTAAAAAATAATCATAATTCATAATGAGTAAGAAAATTATAGATAAACTTTGTAATGTTTCTTACCAAATGTGTTGCCAAAGTCAGTCCATATTTCGGCATTAATGGACTGGCTACTTTCAGCAATACCAATCACCTCAATATAATTCATAAGAGGGACTTGTGGCAACCCTTTTACGGTTAGCGGGTGGTCATCTGTGGATTTTGCTGTGGTTACCCCACCATCAGATTGGTTCACTTGAACCACTGCTCGCACTTTCTTTCCTATATAATTGGGAAGCAACTGGGCATTTACAAATACAGCAGGGTTTGATGTGTCCATAGCCTGAAAGGAAGAGACCAACCAAAGTGAAAAGACTCGAGCTTGCTGGCCTTGCTAAAATAACTGATTTTTCTGCATATATCACTGAAAGTATGCTTTGATACAGTAAATAACTAATGATCTAAAAACAGCAGTAATATATCACACAAGATTTCACGAAAATTTCTCATGAATGACACCCACCTCAACTTAAAATATATATATATATATATATAAATAACTAATGATCTAAAAACAGCAGTAATATATCACACAAGATTTCACGAAAATTTCTCATGAATGACACCCACCTCAACTTAAAATATATATATATATATATATATAACAGACAAAAATTATACTAGAAAAAAAGAAAAGAAGGAGTTCATTCAAACTATTTTTATGAAAAAAAGCTTCATAACATTTATCATTAACCATCTAAAAATTCTGGTTTAAACTCATTCCATATTATGGGAAAAGAAAAAGAAGAAAAATTATATCCATGCCTCATAAAGTCTAAGGATTTTACACAAACAAGATAAGTGCACATAAAGAAATCTACACATTTTCCAGATCAACTTACCTAAAGACATAGAAAATCAATACACAGCACAAAAAGAACGCCGTGCAATCAAAAGAATCAAATTTAACGTAAACCCAGAATTCAGAATTACAGCGTGATCTTGTTTGAGATTCAGATCAAAACAGCAATTCACACATAAACGAAAACAGCAGATTGAGAAAGGAAATGAAAAAAGGAGGCCTGACCCTTTTTGAATGATTCAAAACAGGAAACCCTTTGCGTACTTTTGGGTGTTGTTTGTCACCACTCTCGCGCTCGCGTGATGACTATGACCATGGAATTGGATATCTATGGAGAGAGAAAAACAAGAAAAGGCGCGAAACTTTCTTTCCTTTGGCGGGAAATATATATTTACCGTTTTATCTCAATTTCGGTACTTTGCATTTTTTTTTTCATGGAAAGTTTAATCTTTTCAATTTTTATTGTTCTTTTGGTAAAAAAAAAATTTATTTATAAACTTTTTTCAAAATAATATTTTTATATAAATTTATTTGTATACAATTTAACAACTGTATATATTGATTCTCTTTTTGTTTATTTAACTTTTATTCACATAACATTTTTCCTTTCAAAATTAAGTTTGATAACTCTGTTGCTGTTGCTGTTACTGCTATAATTTCATTCCTTTTCAAAAAATTGGATCAAATTTAACTTGTTTCAGTCTCCTTGGATAAAAAGGGGGAAAAATGCGGTGTATGTATCTATAAATTATAGCATTTCATATTATTTTAAGTTACTAAGCAAGTTATAATTTTAAGTAATGTTGTTATTTTTAGTTTTTGACGAGAAATAATTGCGAGAATAATTTTTTTAGTTGAGAGTAGTTGTTAGGTAAAATTCTAACATAAATAATAATTTTAAAATTTAAATTCTTAATATTACAAGAATAATATTGTTATTTATGCAACACAAACAGTAATACAACTGTAAATCATAATAGCACAATTTGTCCTAGAGTATGTGTCAAAAACTCAAAATTATGACATTTCATATAATTTGAAGTTACTAAAAGCTTGTAGTGCTTTTTCAGTAACGTTGCTATTTGGGCTACAGATATCCTTTAAGCGACCCTGATAAGGATGCATGACCTGCGCATGTATCTCCAAATGATATTATTATTAGGACATATGATCAAGGTTGGGCTTCTTAAACTTGGGTCAAGCACGGGCTTCAAGGAAAAGGGAAAACCCAGTAGAGATCAACTATAGTTTCAGCCTTTTTGATACCCCATGACCAAAAACAAACAAGTGCTTTCTTGATGCCCAGTCAACCTTACAACTTCTCAGTTTCAGTGAGCTTGGTCTTATTGGACCAAAATGGATCTTAAAGCATACACCTGAAGGGAAACCGATGCGTTTTTTTAGTTCTAATGCATCACTATCATGGTATTCTGCATCAAGTCTGGGTATCATAAGAACACAAGAGCATATATTCTTAGGCGATTAGTGCAGGGAATAAAAATGATGCAGTCAGAAAAAAACCAAAGAATGAGGGGAAACAAGTCATTCGAAAATGGCAAAATTTTATTCCTGCAACAGACATTTCACCACATCAGGCAGCAAAGATCTGCAAGAGAACAAATCTTTTAATGCATCATGTTGCACATATTCAAACTAGGCTACCATAATAATAGTACTCTTGCGAAACGCTCAAGTCCTATAACTCATTGACTTATATTATTTTCTGACGTGGTTCTAATCCCAAGACATTGCAAAAGCTTCAAGCATCAGATCAATTTAGAGTGATTCAGAAACTAATACAAAATTACAAACACTAACAGTTTTACAGTAGCTCGCTGCCATAACACTTATTCAAACTTAGAAAAAAAAAACTAACCAAAGGCATGCATCACTTAGCAGAGATCTTGCTCCTTGTGGGTGTGAATCACAGAGTCTGATGTGGGGTATGAGACACATGTCAAAACATAACCCTTCTCCATCTGATTCTCGTCCAGAAAGGATTGATCTGACTGATCCACAGACCCCGAAACCAGTTGCCCAGCACAAGTAGAGCAGGCACCAGCCCTGCACGAGTATGGTAGCTCCAGCCCTGCATTTTCAGCTGAATCCAGAATGTAAGAGTCGTCAGGGGCCTCAAATTCGTTCTCTGCACCATCTGGCCCAATCAGTTTCACTTTGTATACCGCTATTGCAGAAACTCTGAAGGAGGATGTTTTCAATCCAAATACTTCAGAAACGTTCTTCACAGAGCCCAAAGATGATGGACTCTTAATAAGAGTACAAGATCTCGGAGAGGGTGCAGATCCAGACCAGGAAGCTGTTGGAAGTCTCACAGTAGACACATACACAACTGACATTTTACACCTGAATCCAAATATATATACATACATATATATATATATATGTTTATGTAGGATTAGCCACATAGAAAACCACTGCACACCCATTTAATAAAAAGAGATCAGAAAAGAAAAGGAAGAAAACAACTATATGAAAAAGTAATTTTTAAGAACAAGGTCAATCAATTATCCGGCCAATTTTATTGATCTGCATAGTTACTTGAAAGTGTCCAACCATATCATAAACCAGGGTTTGAACATATCAATATTGTAGGCTTGAACAATGAAAAAAAAAATCAGACAAGAAGTTCAGCAATATGCCATCAGAATACTTATAACTATTGTGCTCATGTAACATCATTTACTGTTATCAACTAACAAGCAAGGAAGTTAACCAGAAATGAAGAGGCAAAACATTTGGAGCAACAATGAAACTAGCACACCACCTTGACATCATGTGAAACTGACAAATGACCATATTTTGGGAAGCTTATCCAGAGTAAGGCGACAATATATGCTAATACGCTGTAAAAATTGCAAGGTCATGGAGATTTTTCAGAAGTTCAAATCATTCCTTTTGTTTTTTTTATCCACTCTAGGATACGGGGTGGCTCATATTGTCAGTACTCAGTACTATCTCATTAATGGTCATGGGACTCAGGATTGTATCGGTGATGGTGCATGATTTCAGATACAGTTGCAATGAGGGATGAAAATTTAATCTATATGCATCTTAAAAATCATTGTTGGAGCACAAAGTAAGCAACAGCAGTAAAATATATGGTAAGTATGAAGTTATGATTATTATAGCAAAAATTGCATGTGGGAATGAACATCACCACCCTCCTACATCATTTAAAGAAATTGTTGGATAAGTCAACAGCATAATATAGATTAAATGATTCATCGCCCCTACAGTAATTTGATCTCTGAACAGGAATCTTTCATGTGAACACAGAAAAGTAAAAATAATTCTTAACCTAACAAGTTGTAAAAATGATGCAGTAATTACGAACTCTCAGCTTTCCTCATGAGTCTACTACATCCAAAAAAAACAAAAAAACAAAAAACAAAAGTTCTTACAGTTCTTCCATTTCAGATGTTTCTCCTATTATTCTGGAATAACAATTTGACTCTAATGCTATCATATTAATTACTCCCATATAAAAGGAAATTTGGCGTCACAGAAACATAACAACAAAAACACAAGGTATAATATAGAAAATGAGAGTCTATATAAAACTTGTGAAAGAAATTTACCAGAAGGAAAGTAGAAGAATCAGCCAAAAAAAAAGTGGGGCAAAGAGAGGGGGTGTTGCAGTGAAGAAATCAATGAGGAAGAAGAGGAAGAGGGTGGCGAATTTGACTGAACAGAGTGAGAAACTGAGAATGGAAAGGAAGGTGCGAGAATTATATATATATATATATATATATATATATATATATATATATATATAAAGAGAGAGTAGACTAGAGGACATTGCCAGGGATCAGTGAACATGCAATGGCTGCAATGTAAGGTGGCTTCTGGTTCTGGGGAATGGAAAGTGACTTTTGGATGTTCGACAGGACACAAGCCCCTACAGACCCATTAGCAGCAGTCCAGTGCCATTTTGCTTGTATTATACTATTTATATATGCAAGTAGGTTCGGTCAAGGCATTTTTTTTAATATGATATTTGGTATTTTGATTTTTAAAAATATATTCATACAAAAATATTTCTAAAAATTACTTTTTGTTCTAACATTTCACATTTTTCATTTCTATGGGCGCTGGAAATCTTAGAGAATCATTTTCCTATGAGAATATTTTGTTCAATCAAGAGTCATATCAGTATTCTTTAATGATATTTTTAAAAATACGTTTTAAAAAAATTAAACTAAACGCCACTATGCGTTATGTTTCATGAAAAATTTTCATATACGAGTTATACAATCATTTAGATTTCATTTGGCAATATTATGTGTTCCATTTTAATTAAATTAGTAAATTATTTTCAGAATATATAAAAGACCTGTGTGGTGTGGGTCGATTTTTTATCTTGGCACCGCTATTTTTTTATTTTTTTTTAAATTACCCATACACGAGATTTATTTACCAAAAATTAGCCCAAGATGGAAATTGAGGGCAACTTTTTTTCTTTCGGCGTACAAAGTGACGGCAACTTTCTACAGGCATATTTCGTTTTTTTTTTTCAAAATTAATTGGGAAAGTAACAACTTCTCATATGTATCTTTAAAAATAAATAAATAGAACTTATAATATGTTTGATATGAGGATAAAAATAAAAGTAAAAATTTTATGAATAAATTTTGCATGGATAATGAAAATTTCATAGATGAATCTTGCTATAAAATTTTCATTCTATTTTTTACTTTCATACTAAACATATACTTAAAGTGAGAAGTTACCTTCATTTAAGGCAGCTTTCTAACTGTATGTTATAAAAATTTAAAATTTAAGTAAGTCACCCTCGTCGTAGGTCAAAAGTAAGGATTTGGTTCTTTAGGGAGTTGGTATTGACTAACTAGGAAAAGGAAAATTTAAACCTAATTCCCCACTTTTTGCAAAAGAATTATGTTAACTATTAGTCAAGTAGAAAATAGATTATGTTTGAAAAAGAGAAAGTGAAATATACAAAAGAAAGTAAGGACAATTTTTTCATGTTCCCATTTTGAGCGCAAGAAAACAAAATCATAAAAAGTAAGGACTCCAATTTCCGTATTTATGAACAAAATTTTGGTTTTTCTTATAAAAGATATTATCATATTGAAATTCAAAATTAAATGCATGCATATTCACAATTTCGCATAATAAATTCCCCTTCATGTCTATTTGTGTCGTTAACAATTATAGAGAAAACAAAAATTAAATCTTATGCTCATGAACAACTTAAGCTTTGAATGGTTGATATTTCACCAGTTAACACAAATCATAAACTTATCCTCACCAACTACACTTAGAATCATCATTCGTAGGCATTCCATAATGATGTCTAGAAGCATTTCTTAATATGTAATCCCAACATTGCATTTGATCATAGAAGATGAACCCGGGTATAGAACAATTATGAACCAGATATTAGAGTTTAGGATAAATGGAAAACAAGAATACTAAGAAAGTAAAGGCATAAGGAGAATCTATTTTCTAGTTTTTTCTTCATTTGCTACTGTTTGGAAAACCATCATAACATGATTAAGAATTAGATTGATTCAAGGAACTCACACCATCTTTTGATACTTATTTGGCGCAGACAATCGGTGTTTAGACCATTCGTCAAGCGCCTTGCGATGGAGAGCATTCATCCGAATGTAAGGCCGTTTTTGTTTGATCAATTTCTCAGCATTCTTCCAATCCTCTGCAATACCTAGAGCCACTAACAGTGCGCACATAACAGCAACACTTCTCCCATGACCTTCAAAAGCAGGAAAAAAAAAAACTCAAAAGAAGCTAGTTATAACATCATATTATGCAGGCATAATCCCATCTGGCCAGAAATTAGCAGTGTAACATTACACATTGTGACTCATAATTTCATATAATCTGGGATTTTATAGGTCTGACAAACTGTTCACAACTTTCAAGTAAAGGAAAGTATCATGAACATCAGAAGTTGTGGCTACAATGTATTTCACGAATCATGAGGCAATTTCATTATGTGCCCTCTTGCTTATTCACAAGCCAAATGTTGATAAAAATGACAATACTGCATGTCATCCCCCAATGGGAGTCCCAAAATACAAAAATGTGAGTAAAAGTAAGTATACTTATCATAATACTCATTGATAAATGTGTTGCTGTTTAATTGCCCAAGTTTTTTTCTTCCATATCTAGTATTCTAACCAAAATTAATTTGTATAAAACAGATTTTGTTCAATGAATATATCTTTATATTTGTGGCTCGAGCAGTGATAGAAATAGTGAAAGAGTGACCACAAAGAGGTAAACACCTGGTGACTAGGATGGGGAATCCTCAAAAACAATGCATTGAAGAAAAGGTTATACTCCCAATAATGAAGGACAACATGTGATCTCAAAAATTCATTATTCTCCCCTTCCAAACTCCATCAATATTTGATATGGACAAATTGTGATCCTTGATAAAATTTTCCCACCTTTAAAACTTGTCAATGACCTGATGCTAAGTGAGCAGTTGTTTTTCAGATGACATATTTTCATTCCATTCCTAATTTTCATTTTTCCTTTTTTCCCTTGAAAATAAAAAAACTACATCCCCATATGGCAGTGAAATTGACAAGAAACAAGTCAGTAGTAGTACTTACTTGCACTTAAAAAAATATATAAATAAAATACCTCGTCATGGTTGGAAGAGTTTAGTGTGCACTGAATTTCTAGCTTTGCATAAAAGATATCAACACATCATGAGGTTCAAAGAAAACATCATCATAAATGAGTAGGAACAGATTATGCTACATTTCAAGAGGTAGACAGATAAAATATATATTTAAAAAAGAACTTTCCCTTTATTGACACAGCTAAAAATCGTGATTCACATTTACTTGGAGGATATATTAAAGTTTCAAAGTCTATGAAAACTGTCCAGCAGGAGTTATAGTATAAAATTGTGCCTTTACAAGATGATTTTGCTAAGTTTGTCACATTTTGCACAGTATTGGATTTATCTTTCATGTTTCCAAGACACGATTATCGTTAAACCATTTTTTTTGTGGAGGACCAAGGTTGTTAAAAGCGAGTTTTCACTAAAAACGTTGGAGGGTCTAGTAAAAGCAAATCGTAAAAACGAAACGTAAAAGCATAGATTTTATATCTTATGTAAAATATTATCTAAAAATAATATATATACATAAGTAATTATATATAAATATTCTAATTCAGATTTAAGTATTAAAATAACAAATTTCTTAACTTAATATTTAATATACAATAAAATATGCAAAAAAAAAAATTTAATAAATTTAAAGATGTTAGCACTTTCATCCTCTAAGTCCTTAAAACTAAGAAAGAGTGAAAGAGAGGAGCTTGAATGAGTTGGAACTTGCAATAATAAAAAATCTAGAATGAGAGAGGTGAATTTAAAAGAAGAGGGATAAATGAGTTGGAACTTGATTAATTGAAGAATTTAGAATGATGGAGGAATGAAAGGAGATTGAATGTTAAAATGCTTAAAACTAGTAAAAAAAAATTAGCACATTTACATTGCAAATGTAAAAGCATAAAATCGTGAGATAAAATCGAGATTTTAAAGATTTTAAAGTTTTCAAACGTAAATAGTAAAGATTTTATGATCTTTAGATTTTGACCTAACATTCAAAAAGTTTTTTAGTTTTAAAAACGTAAAAGCATAGGTTTTTTAAGTTTTAAAACAAGATTTTAACAACCATGTGGAGGACATCAGTATACAACACCCAAAACCTGCATTATTGTCATAATCAGATTCTTTCTTTCTATGCTTCTCTCATTTCTCTAGCTGGTTATCAAATTTTGTGGCCTTTTATTATTTTGGGTGCTTCTCTGAGATGGTCACCGGTGGGTTGTTTCCTCTTGGGATCCTGTGGTTCAAAAGTTCTCTAGGCAGATAAATAATTGGAGGGTGCATTTTAGTCTTGATTGGATTACTCTTATTCATAACTCTGTCCAATATTTCCCTTTACTATCCTTCCCTTTTTCAAATTCTGGTGGGAGTCATGCAGAGGATAGAGAAAACTATAAGGGACTTTCTTTGATCTGGTGTGCAAGCAAGAGAACAGACCATTTGTTAGTTGGGGGGTTTATTGTAGGCCCAGGAATGAAGTGGAATTCGGTCTTGGAATAATTCTCCCTCAAAATTTCTTTATTCTATCCAGTGTCTTGATATATCTTTGGAATTTTCACTTTCACAGGAACTTGAGTGTTAGAGAAACTAAGCAAGCTTAGAGTCCCTTCTGCTTTTACTTGATTTTGTTCAGATCTCTCTTCCAATTTAGCAGTTGGAGAATTTGATAGCTTTGGATTCTGTGTTGTGTGTTGTGTGTGATGAATGGGTAATGCAGTACTATCAAGCAAATAAGCTATGATAAAGTGGGGAAATGGTAATGAATAGGCATTCATTTTGAAGATTCACATTAAGTATACAGGGAGAAAAATAAGACTACAGATGCCATCTTCTACAATTTCAAAGGCAGAATAAAGCACCATGTCAAAGAAGTAAAAGGAAAAAGAGAACAAAAAAGAAACAAGTTGAACTATATAAGGAAGGGGATTCCCCTGCTTGGAATCCAACTTTCACTTTTCCAAATGTCCGTTGTTTTATTTTTTTGTACAATCGAAAAGAGAGAAAAAATTGTTTTGTTCTTGCACCCATTTCTTACTTTTTAGGCACTTCTATTTTTTTTTTTTACATATTGCAATTGTAAAATCAGTTTTAATTCAGTTTTTAAATTTAAAAAAAAAAAGAGAAAATTATTAGGTCATCATATAATTGCCAGTTGAAGAAGTTACAAGGTGAATATGAATGTTTAACAAGTACAAATAAGACACTAATACTTATTCTACAAAAAAAAATTAAAAGGATTTACTAACAGAAAACTATCACTTCAAAGGCTGCAAGTCGAATCATGTTTCATGGACTATTCAGACAGACAACAAGCAAAATGAAGATTACGAAGGCAGTGATCACATGAAAGGCCAAAAAATATCACTGATATAAGGAAAATTTCAATTACCTGTAAAAGTTATATGCATAAGATATATCATATGATTTATGATTTACACATACAAAACTTAAGGTTGGGTGCAAGAAAAAGGTACTCATAAGTTTCAAGATCCAGACAATGATAAATCAGCAACTGCAAGTTCAGGATCGAAGGCAATAAATTTATGGCAAAGATCAAGAGTGAGCTCCATGTAGTGATTCTCTGTTTAATCTACATGTTAAGAAAAGTTTCCATAAAACACAGGATTGACTATCTAGATTTCTGAAACCTCCAACAACGAAAATGCAGATGATTTATCCATCCAATTGCAACTAAGTGATTCAGGAAATGGAGATTATTTATGACAGACAACCCACTCCAATTGATAACAAATTACCAATTAGTATGTCATTGTGCAGGTATCATACACTACATACATTATACAGAAGCAATAGAAGAACAAACACAAGTGAAGAAAGCTAAAACGGAGTTCACGAGAGACCAGTATGCAGTCCAAATATCAAAAGGCATTCAAAATCATCATGAAGTAATTTGAAAAAAAAAAAATTGCATTCATACTTTTGAACCCCAAATGCTTACCATATGCACAGTGGACAAAAATGGGCCTCTTGAGCTCTCTCTTTCGACATGCCCACTTGACAGCAGATTCTATCTCAGCTGGTTGAGGGGACCTGGTGTCCCAAGTTGGAATGCACAGATATGCCAGCCCGGAGAACTCCCTCATCCTTGGGAACTCACAAGTGCAATCAACAATGGCTGGATCGCCAGGTGGCAACTTGTCAGGCGAAGATGGCCACCCACCAACATACAGCCCCTCGTGAACCTCGCCGTAAGGAGGTTCCCCGCTTATGAATCTCCGCAGCGCCGAGAAGATTCGAACGAAGTACAAATATGGGCTAAACATGATTCGTGACCAAATGGGGAAGGTCCCATCTGGGTTCTTCCCCAGAAGCATTGGAAGATCAATAGATGGGTGCGAGGCAAGTGATACCAAAAAAGATACCAACGAAGCATACAAGAACGGTACAGACAACAGCGTGAAACCCAGGTTTCGAAGGTACGCGAAGCACAGAAGCAGCGTAGTTGCTTTTAATGCTACCAACACAGATATACCCACACCCATCTTCTTGTAACTCGAAAATGATTCAAATCAAGAAGCTTTGGTGAGAACCGATGCTCCAAAATTAAAATCGATAACTAAGATGAAAGCGCTAATTGCAGAAATTCATACTCGAGATCCAAAATGGAGAAGGGTAAGGTAGATAATTAACCAACTATGAAGGAAGGAATCTTCAATAAGCGAAGAACACGAGACCGAGGAAATGTTGTTTTCTGTCTCGATAAGATACTTTTTCATCGTCGTTCTCTCGGTTATTTTCTGCTTTCTTTTCTTCTCGGTTTTTTTAACTATTTACTCTCCCTCTCCTTATGCTATTATTAGTTTATTACTACTGTAGTAATTATGACTGAAGCATATTTTGATCTTTCACAGGCAGGAAGCTTCACTTTGGAAAAAGGGGGAAAATAATTTGCAGGGATTTACATTTAAAGACCGCAACTTTTAATTTATACTAATCTAGAATCTCAAAATATTTAATATTATTAAAAAATATAACATAACCTAATTAAATTCTAATAAAGTCTAATTTTTTATTTATAAATTTATCAAAACTAAAAATAAATCTCTCAATTCTTGTTTAACATATTAATTTCTTTTTGATAATTTACCATCCATATATATATATATATATATATATATATATTCCTTATGAAACTAACCCAATACCTCTCTCTGTATATGTACATACTAAGATCTATTTAAATTGATATACAAAATTGCAGACTAAATGATTTTTTTATTATTTCGTATCATAGTAAAGCACGAAGTTGAAGGTTTTCAGTATCATATGTATGTATCTTCGGGATAAAACTGAGACATGATTGAAAGGTATTTTTATTTCACTTTCAAGGTTTTGGTTAAGAACCATGACTGGAGATTAGAATTATCTGTTCTATAAGCAAACTGGCAGCAGTAAACCACAATATCCGCAGGTGATCTTGACCTCATTGGTGATTTTACAATTAAAGGTGGTGTCCCCATTTTTTCAGTGACTGCTATAACTGTCTGTGACATCAAGAGGAAGGAGTTGAGACTGTTCACTAAAACCCTGCATATTCAAAATTCCAAACAGATTATGGTTATGCAAATATTCACAGAATGACTCAGTTCATTATAAGACAACACGAATTAAACTGGACTCAAACATGATAATTAGATAGACAATTAGTTGCCACGCTCTACAACAGCAGCTAAAAAAACTATCTAAAGCCCCAGAAAACTGCAACGAAAATATCCTAAAGTCCCTGTAAAGTTTGAACCGAAAACCAACCAGGGTCATTAAAATGTTTAATGTTCGCCCTCTGTAGCTGGCATGAAACTTATCCTTAACAAGCAAATCCTGAAAGAAAATGAACTAACTTTATTCAGAATAAAAGTGAGAGGGGGGCTCTATGACAACCTCCGTTGATTCAATGACAATATATTGTTCACTTGTGCAACCACTGGATCACATTTATGATTCCAAGCAGCAATCTTGGTCTATCTGCTGTCTCTGAACGTAGCAAGCTGATAAATGCCTAATCAAAACACACATGATATCAAGCACCTATTGCATATTAGGGAAGCACATTACAATTTGTTTAGCATCAGAAAATAGTGGGTCACAGAGCAGCGAGAGCACAAAAAGGAGTTGCATCCAAATAATTATAAGCTGCAAACCTCCTCTTGGGTCCATCTTCCTGGACATCTGTGACAAGAGCAATGCCAACAACAAGCTGCATAAAACAACACATTTAAATTAGTAATTGCAAGACTTACAATTGAACTTATAAGAAATTTTTTGCTATGCAGAAAGCTTTGGAATACCAAAAGTTGAATAAGAATGAAGCATTAACACCAGTGGTCTTTCTGTCAAAAGGAGTACTGTCTATAACAAGAAGTCATTACCAGATCCACCCAAAATCTCTATAAATCTCTATTTGGCAAAACCATTTTGTAGACATTTATTTATCATTCTATTGATGCTAGCATTAACTCTAGAATGCTATGGAGATTCTAAGTCGAGAACTAATTGCAGTTATAGGACTATAAATAAGAGGAGTGCTGTGCGCGTATAAGCATATAAGAGTGAGATAGTCAGATGGCGATGTGAGGATGAGTGTCACACGTGAAGTATGCTGCACTTGAGAGATCAAGTGGCAGTTTGCATCTGTGTGACCTGAGAAAGAGTTGAGAAAGAGTAGGAAAAAAGTGCTCTAGTAATGATGAGTTGTACACCAAAATTCAGAATGAGCAAATAACTTTTGTTGTTAGTGAAGCTATTTCCCTCTTCAGTCTATTACGGAAAATATTACACATCCGAAAAAGCAAAACTGGAATGGTACTGTCACCTTCTCCTCTGGGGTTTTTACACCAGATGCCTCACCTAAAGCTCGTTGCTCACTGTACTCCTATACAAAATGCAGAAAATTTGTATCATATAGGGAAAATTATGTTTCTAAAAGTTCCGAAAAACGAGGAAAATTCTCTCATAAATTTAAACGAGAGGAACGCCCGAGGTAAGCATGAATTAAGCTTACTTACAGAATGGAACTTCAACAGATTGGTAACAATGGTAAGTAGAATTCTGTCCAACATATCAGAATCTTCAACTTTGTGCCCAGTGTCACTGCAACAATAGGATAATCAAAACAAATCTTTAAATGCTAAATGTCGCAGTGAAAACATAATAAATAGACAATTAATGGTCCAGGGAAATTGTTATTTCTTCAGATATTCAAGATGCATAGAAATATTGCCGACAGTGAAAAATGTTCAACCTATGGTTCACCAAAAGAACTTACAAATTCACACTTAGGTTTACTATTACAAACAAAACACAAAGCATTGTGTCTATCTCAAAAAGAAGAAAGCAAAAATTCCTAGTATGTCTCCTCAGAGGCTCATATGTCTCTAACTGCTGCATTAAATTAGTTTTTCTATAATGCATATGTCTAACTGGCATTCCCAGTAACCTTTAGTCATTTTACACTGTTGTGTGAATTAAAGGAAATAACCATGGAGAAATTATCATTTTAACGTCCTCAATCACCCACAGCCTTAAAACAGATTCAGGTAATCCTAACCGGTGCAGTATCTACCTGAGAATTCTAATATTGAAGATTGGTTCGGTGAATTACGCAAGACAATGTAAAAATGGTAATCTTACTCCGGACCAATTCTAAAACCACAAAAATATATAGGAACGATCGCATCTTAAAGGAAAAAGTTGATGCAATCTATGTTTTTGAGATGATCTTGAAAGTCCAAACATGCAAGTCAGCAAATTGGAATTAATAAAAAGAAATACTATCACGGGAAGATTTCTCTTCACTGATTAAGCATATGTGGGAGATGAAAGGAACTAATTCAAATAGTTTTATGACAATAATAAAGTTCAATACTATTAGATAATGATGTTGATAATAATAATAATAATATTTCAATAATAAGACAATCTCACGACTTCATAAATCCGGCAAAAGCATTCTGTGTTTTGTCATCCAAGAGACAATTATACCAAAAAAATAAAATAAAATAAAAGAAGAATACTCACACTTGTCTGATGAAAATTGTTGTTTGCTGAACTGATCCCTTATTAAAGATGATGCCATTTGAAACAGCCAATCCCAAACCTTTTAATGCTTTCATCTGTCTTGACACAAAGTTCATTATTTATTTAATTAGTAATACTACTAAATTGGTGTAGACAGATATCAAATCTACAGCAAAATCTGACATATTATGAGCACAGAAATAACATTGAAAAAAAAGAGAAAATAATAATTAGGTAGTCAAGACATGGTATTTTCCTTAAAAAAAATGATAAAGAAAAGTTACTCCCTCCTTTATAAGAATTTTTTTTTCTTTTTCTTTTTCTTTTTTTTCCAAAAAGCCAGTAAGGCACAACCCATTATGAGTTGCTGCAACAAGCAGAAATGCAAGATTATCATAAATTTCATGAGTTTAAGATAGATATAGAAGAATCGAAGAACACACTCAAACCTGAGAAAGCATCAAGTGCACTAGACATTGCAAAGAGAATAAATCTTCTCTAGCCATCACATAATGATAGCATCTCAAAAATTACTAAATCTCTTCATTCACATACCTCAAGGACATTCCATCGAGATTGCATTACGTTATCATATCAGATATGCTACACTATTAAGACTGAACATGATCGAGTTTTCACTAGCCAGTCACCGTGTCATTAAGAGCTCTAGGTTCGTCACCAAAGCTAAACTTCACAACTGTTACATCACAGTCAAAATCTTGAAATACCACAACTAATGGCATTGGAACATGATCAGGATCTTCGTGGGATATCTGCAATAAAAATTAGGCAATAAAAAATGTTATGGTGGTACCACTTTACATAAGTTCATGACAAACACATCTACCAATAAACAAGGGAAAAATTAAAAAAAAATGATATCATGTTACAGACCAAATTCCAAACCCCAAAGGAAAGAAAATTGAGTTATGGAAAAAAAAAATTTAATTAGAGATGATTTTTTTAAGAAAAAAATACTCGATAAAAAATCAATTAGTTTTGAATCATTTTTTAAATAAAACTAAAATTGAATATAAAAAAATTAAATTAAACCAATTAATTTGATTTAAATAATTTTTTCTTTAAAACTGAATCAAATCAAACTGGAAACATTTATATTCTAGCCTAATTACTTTAGTTGACTACAGCTATTCGGCCTTTACTTGTTTTACTCTTACAGCTTGTATGCATCATTGCATCCTTTTTCTTCAAACACATTGTCATACCGAAGACTAAAAAAAAATAACACATTGTCATACCTCAAAAGTATATATTCTGCATGTATCGCCAAAAATTAGTTATTAACATATTTAAAAAAAGAAATTATCATTAAATCATTAGAACTACTTTTTTTTTTACTTCCGCTATAACTATTTTTATTATAAAGTAATAAAACTTATTTTATATATGAATAATATGTAGTATTAGACTATTATCCCATTCCAACCTAAAAAAAGTTAATTAGAGCACTCAATATATAATTTCCCCAATTTATACGAGGCGGATGCACCTCCATTTGACACTCCATTTGGCAGGTAGACAGGATAACGGTCTATATATGTATATTATACATACATACAAGTCTAGTCAACAAACTAAGAAATCATATTAAAATATCTAAACCCTCACGTGAACTAAATTATTTTCTTTATTTGAACAAATCTTCTCTCCCGAAGAGAAAAAAAATAAAAAAAAAATTCTCTTATTTATTTATGTAAAAAGGTCGAATAATATATATATATATATATATATATATATATATATATATATATATATATATATATATATATATATGTTTTGTCTTTCTTTCTTGTTTTCTTGGCATAAGGAAGGAGAAAATCTTTTTATGAGCCCCACAAACATTTTTTCTTTCTTCCCCCTTTCATTGGCTCATCCAAATAAAAGAAAATATGAAACTCAACCCATTTTCTTTTTTCTTTCTGTTCTTCTAATCAAACGTAGTGTTAATGATTAAAGCACCAGGATGCTACACATTACACAAGGAAAACATGCTCTGTCATGTCAACTATGATAATCCATCTATCATCATAGTGCCGCTAGTCCCTAGATTTGATAAATCCTCCCACTTTTGTGCCATCATCCTTGGCTTCAACCCTGAATCTCATTTATTTGACAATAATTTTTTTAGCCCAAAGGTGAAAAGTAGAGAGGAAAAAGTCACATTTTCAATATGATATATAGCACCAATACATCACATACACGCCATCATCCATGCATGCATTAATCACCAACTAGTCCATCTAACGGATACTCATCCTAGATGATATTTCCAATTTGCAGTTGTTGGTAGGAAATTAGGAATATGATTAGGAAGCAATTTATACGGGCTCCAAGTCCAAGATTATTTTACCATATTTATAACTCTTGTTTCTCATCTGAATAGTTAAAATTAGAAGTAATAATGAACATGGTCACAAGAAACGTCACTGACCGATGAGACTGAACCGACTGCATTCAAACCATAAGCAGATGCATGCAGAACGCTCCTGCATAACATTTCAACCACGAGGACTCCATTAAGAAAACAACAGGACAGGATCCTCGAACAAGGCCACATTCTGAGTTCATCATCTTAATTAACTGTAGATCTAGAGAACTACAAATAATTTTTCAGTTTATTTCAATCAAATGAACGAACTATATAGATGAATGCGCATTGAACTAAAGACGGAAGAGTCAAAGAAAAATTAATCAGGTCAACTTTCTAACAGAATAATGACGGAAGGTTCTTTCATCTTTGCAGCACAACCTTGGAAAGTTGGATTGTAAGTAAGCATAAAAAAAAAACCCTCAGAACAGGAAAGAGTAAGAACATAAACGCTTTCTTGCCTGTTCCTCCAAACAGTACCGTGTCCGGAATGCTGAAGGCCGAAACCAACTGAGCACGTCTTCAGTTTCCCAGGAATGAAAGTGAAATCCGAGGGCCTACTTCCATGAATCAAAGAAAAAGGAATCAGATCGAAGCAAAGAATCAAATCAGCATCAAAATTGACGAAAAAAAGAAACGAATCAAAATATCGAATCTGATTCGCTCCAATTGCTATAATTTTATGCAGAAACAGAATACGGGAGAGAGCATCAATCATCAACGAAATTCATGTGTAGTGGACTAGTGGTCGAATCATGCATGCACAAGACAGCAGCATTCTTTGGCTTCTGATTCATGAAATTCCAAGAAACCGATGTTCAAGATTTTCTCGTGAACCAAACAGCAAAAGAAAGTATAATTCATACTTATTCTTGGAGAGAGTGTGCGGAAACTGGGAAAGATTGAAGCAAACTGAGCAAGTCTTCAGTTTCTTGTAGGCAGAGACGGCGAAGGAAGAAGAGAGGAAAGCCATGGCGATGAGAACGGAAGCTTCGAAAATATCAGGGAGTGTGTGTGTCTCTCTTTGTGGGACTCTTGGGTTCCTTGAAGAAGAAATGGAGGGAGGAGTTTATTAGCTTTCAAAAACGAGCGCGAAAGAGAGCGCCGGTAAAAGGACGCAGGTTATGCGTCGATGTGTCATCCGACGGTCGAGACGCGTTTGAGTGAACTTGTTCAGTTGAGTCGGTTGTTCTAAAAATTAACTTTGCTATATAATATTATTGAAAATTAAAATTCTAACCCCATTACCTTTTCTTTTTCTTTATTTGGAGATCCCACGTGCCATCAATTTGGTCTATGAATTTTCTTCTATGATGATGATAATGAATAAAGCTACTTAGCTAATTGTCACGTTATGGTTAGACTCAATGGATGTGAAAAGGTGAAAAATGAGAAAGAGTTTAATTTTGTTTCATTTTTTTCTTGGCAAAAAAATGGGGCTAAAAGCCCAAAGAAAATAAACACACTAACAATGCAGTAATCTGGGAGATGATACTCCCGTTACATCATAAATAAGCAAGGCTTCCACAAAATGAGGAGGCCTCTCCCAATAGACAAAGTCTGCTTGTTGATCAACACTCCAATTAGCCAAACAATCTGCCACTTTATTTCCTTCTCTATACTTATGCATCAGATCAACTTGCCAATCCTTCTGCAGCTGTAAATCAGTAATGCAATTCTTCTGATCAGATTTTTGGTGTCTAGGCCTCCACTATCTGCATGCTTAATTAAATGGATGAGTAATTCTGAATCTACCTCAAGTTGGACGAATTTGAGACCTTTATTCCAAGCAAGAGAAAGACCCTCAATTACCCCCCAAAGCTTCAGCCACAATTGCAGTAGCAGAACCCAGCTTTTTGTGAATCCAGCAACTCGTTGTCCCAACTCATCTTTCAAAATACCTCCACAACCCGCTCTAGTACCACCTTGAGACATTCTGCTTGAACCATCAGTGTTTAGTTTGAAGAAATTAGCTTTTGGGGGCCACCATCTGATGTAAGTTATCTTGGAAGCATGTTCATAAGGAGCCGGACATCTTCCAGCATCGAAACTGCTATAGCAGTCAAAGATGACCTTTTAAGGGAATCCCAGGTATTGACATATTATTAAAAGAATTTAATTATGCATCATATACCTAAACATCCAATATACCTAAAAAAACTAGCTAAAATATTTGTGCATCAAATGCATTTTTAGACTCATTAAGAGTTGTAATGGTTGTAACTAGAGTTCTGTGATATTTTTTATCGTTTTTCAGGATTGCATTTATCGTGTCTAAGGTGGAGAACTTATTTAACTTTTGTGTACGAGCTCTATAGACCAAACCAAACAAGTAGTACAAGGAGTTGGTCGTTTGTTGCAAGACAATGATTCTACGCCATTCCAATTGGTAAACTGGTAAGCAGGGTTCAATATGTGGATCCAAGGCATAAAGTATGAAAAATTCACATCTTGTTGACCCTCGAAATTTTTTGGCTGGGCTAGCACCAGTTCATCTATCATTGATTATGCCAAAACTAGCTGGAACCTTTCTTCATTTTTCAGTTTCTTCCTCTGCATGTCTGAAAAGAAATTTCTTCTATTGCAGTATCTTTGTTTAACCATCAGGACCTTTTAATATGGCCTTTTTATCCCTGGGGTATGATTTGTTTTCAATTTTCTTGCTCTTATTTCACATTCTAATTCTATCATATGAGGACGTTACTGAAAGTCACACAAAATTATCTAGCACAATACCTAATTTTCTTTTCTCTATCAAGTGCCACCCATGATAAGCTAACTACCATTGCAATGAGGTATGCAGAAACATGAAAGAGTCAATTTCATATCATAGTAAAGGATGAAGGAGAGTGAGTTCAATATCACGCATATCTTGCGGGTGGAAAAGAGGTACAATTGAAAGGTTTTAATCTTTCACTTTGTGTAGGTTACAACTATATGTTCCCTAACCAATCAGTAAGCAGGAAGCCGCCAAACTCGCAGTCAAACTTGAGGTAGTGATTTTACAAGTATTGGTTCCTTCAGGTATCCTCAGTAACTACTCTTTCTGCCTCTGGCATCCGAATGAAATAACGCAGACTGTGCTTTAAAACCTGCACATTCAAAATTACAAAGAGATCATGGGTTGCAAAAATGAGCTTATGCAGGTTATGCAATGAAATTCAACAAAATGACTTGAAGTTAATAGGAAGACAACACAAATTTAACTGAATTTAATAATTACACAAGACAATTAATTCCTAAATTAGTTATACAACAGCAACTAGGAAAACTATTTTAAAGCCCTAAAAAACTAACCACGGTCTTTAAAGTGTTTAATGCTTGCCCTCTGTAGCTGACATGAAATTTGTCCTTAGCAAGCAAACCCTGAAAGATAAAAGATGAAGTTTATTTGGAGTAGAAGAAGGGGAGGATAGAGAGACAAAGGGGGAGCGGGGTATACTTCTGTAACAATCTGTGCTGATTCAATGTCAATGTTCACTTGTGCAATCACCTTGAAGATTTTAAGTAGCAATCCAGGCCTATCTGCTGTTTCTATAAAAAGCAAGCTGAATAACATTGAATCAGAACACATTAGATGATATCAAGCACCTATTGCATTGTGGGATTGCAATTATTCCAATTATCGGATGGAGCTATTGGATGGGACTACTTTTAATTGCAATTTTCTAAAACCTGAGTGACAGAAAGCACAAAAAGGAGCTGTGTCCACAATCCACATAATGATAAACTGTGAAGTGCAAACCTCCTCTTGGGTCCATCCTCCTCCTGGACATCTACGACAGCAGCAATGCTAAATGCAAGCTGCACAAAACAGCAAACTTATACTAGAATTTGCAAGACTTACCTGGACCTATAAGAAATTTCACAGAGATGACAAATTGCACCATGAAAAATCTAGTGGAAGTGCGAACAAAAAGAAGCTGCTTTTATTAAAAGAGTTTATGTTAGAAAAAGAAAATGCGCCTCTTTATAGATCCAGTCCATACACCGCATGAGAAATGAAGAACGCAACATTAAACATAGGGACATGGTGAGAAAGGTTACAAAAATAAGTAAAGGGATGCAGATCTGACTCTAAAGTAGCACATAAGATAAGCAGTTCCAAGTTCCAATGTAGTTTTTTAAGGAAATAAGTTGGGCAAAGGCCATAGAAGCTGTCCAATCTAAGAAGTAATATCTGCATCTTCTTTCTTTCACTTCATTTTCAAATCAATGATATGATAAAATTATATTTTATTTTCATCTTGTACAAAACTTCCCTGTTTAGCTAGCAATTTGTCTCTGACAAAACAAGAAGCAGAGAAAAACTGTAGTTGTTTCCATAGAGAAACAACCTGAGACATGCGTAGCACAAGCATTATTGCACATTTGCACTCTGTTTAGTTCATGTATAAAGTTAACTTCTTAGCTGGTTAAAATTTGGAGACTGTAAAAGCAGGTCATGAAACGTAAGTTTATCTACAGAGACTCACCAAACCACTCATACACAGCCCAAGGTTGCAAAAACCGTCAGTAGGTAAAAAAATGCTGACAAAGAAGTATAAATGAATGAAGTATGATAATATGTCACAGAGATTAAGCATAAATGAATGAAGTATGATAATATGTCACAGAGATTAAGCATAAACATACACTCAAGCCAAAAAGCTTTGGACTAGCCAAAATAAAATAAGAACGAAGCATCAACATCAGCGGTCTCTCTCAAAAAGGGTATTAGTGTCTATAATGAGAACTCATCATGTCACGCACTACTCACAATCTCTGGAACTTTCTGTTCTGCAGCACCATTCAGGCGGCATTTCTAGCTCTTTATCATGCTATTGATGCTAGCAGTTATTCTAGAATACTATTGAGGTTCTAAGTCATTTTAACTAGTCAACTTTATAGCTGTAAATATAGGAGAAGAGTGTTGTGTGTGTAAGAGGAAAAGAGTGAGATAGTAGTGCAAGGGTCAGACCTGAAGTATGATGGGCAAACTTGAATTAGCAAGTGGCAGTGTATCTGTGCGATCTGAGAAAGTGGTAAATAGGTGTTCTACTATGGCCTATGGGAGAATTGTAGACCAATATTCCGTGCGAGTAAAGAATTGCTTTGCCTATTCAGAGAATAATAAATTCTGTATTTTCCTCTTATTAGTCTATTCTGGAAAGGCTTGCAGAGAAAGAAAAACAGAAATGGTACTATTTCACCTTCCTCTTTGGGGATTTTACTCCGAATGCCTCACCCGCAGCTAGTTGCTCACTGGACTCCTGTACAAAATGCAGAATGCTTGTATAATAGAAGGTAAGACCCTGTTTTTAAAAATTGCAAATAATGAGGAAGCTTCTATTACTATCGTACACCAGATAAGAGCTCCCTATATAAGCATACTCACAGGATTCATAAGAAGCAGAAGTTGAATTCTCTCTAAAATATCAGGATCTTCAACCTTGCGCCCAGTGTTTCTGCAATGCTAGGATAATCAAAACCAATATTTAAATGCTAAATGTGGCAGTGAAAACGTAAAGATTGAAAAGAATATGATACTCACAGTTGTCTAATGAAAAATGCTGTTTGCTTTACTGATCCCTCAGTGGAAATAGTTCCCTTTAAAACATTCAATCCCAAACCTTTGAATGCTTTCATCTGTCTTAACATGATAAATATAATTGACACAAGAAATTTACCTGATTCAACTTAGAGCCTACATCCAAAAGCAAAGGCAACAACCAAATTTTACTAAGAAAATATAATAGATAATATAAAAGTGATCTCATTTCACTTTCTCACCAGTGTATACACTTTATACAACCAATTGGTTCTGAAAATGAGATGATCAACAACGCAGCAACAAGCCTTTATTTACAGGCTAGCTTCTGCTTACTGCTTACACAGAGATCAGCAAGCACGCGGGATTCTCATGTTAACAAAGTGTGTTGCAAAACAATGCAAAGATTTGCAAAATCTTGAACCTGCTCACAAAGCTTGCACGGCAGATTGCTTGAAGAAACAAGCCTCTTGTAGCTTGCATTTATGGCACATTTTGTCCAAGACATGCAATTAAAGCCATCTTTTCCTTTCACATCCTAGGTGCATGAAGTCAAGCCACCTATTCCTACTCTAACAACTTCTATAATATGATGTAGGCAGAAGCTCAAATCTAAAGTAAAAACTTATATACTATGAACATAAAACATTGCTTTTTGGTAACATGATAACAAGAATAAGAATTTAGTAGCCAAAATATATCATCTTCCTTAAAAATCTAGACTACATAAATTACTGCCGACTTTATCACCTTTACAAAACTTCTATTTTCTTTCTTTATCTACAAATTCAGTAAGCACAACCCATTATGGTTTGTGCAAATACCAGAAGAGCAAAATTATCATTAACTTCACAATGTGGACGTTAAGCATAGCAAAGAGAATATATCTTCTCTAACCATCACAAAACGAGGGCTCTCTAAAATTACTGAATCCCTTAATTCACATACCAAAGGACATTGCATCAAGATTACATTGTTATCTTATCAGATAAGTAAAATTTTTAGATTGAACATAATTGAAATTTTGCTAATCACTCACCATGTTAATAAGAGCTCCAAGGCCATCACCAAAGCTGTATTCCACAACTGTTGCATCGCATTCAAAATCTGGATATATCGTGACTATTGGCGATGGAACATAATCAGGATAGTCATTGGATTTCTGCAGTAAGAATTAGCCAATTAAATGTTATAATGATATGTGTAGACAAAAGCATGGCACGCATATCTACAATAAACATTGGACTACAAAAAAAAAGAAAAAGAAATCATGTTATGAACCAAACCCCAAACTTTCAGATGATACAAATGCCAGAAAAAAAAATTATAGATCAGGTGACTAAGATAAACGCCTGTCTGTTTTTGATGGTCTGTTGGTTGAAACAGCACATTAAGAATAGATGAATGCAACATACACACACAACCCTAAAAAAGGATTAAGAAAAAGGCAGACTCCATACAAGATCAACTTGTAAAATACTATGAATGTGATAGTAATATAGTATTAGCTGTATTGTATTGCAGTAAATGACATCTAGTTTGCTAATAATCAGAAGTTAGCAGAAATGTCCAGAAGAAAAAAAGCATCAAGACCTGCGCATCACATTCACGTAGATAATTGAAAGTCATAAATTAAATAGGGACTGAAATGCCAATTTAATCTCCTAAAAAAGTCGAATGGAAATGGAATGAACAATTGAAAATTGAAAGAGTAAAGGAAAGATTCATGTGGCAACCATTCACACTAAGCCAGGTTTTCTTTTCATTCCTCTTTGACACTGTCGTCGAATTTTCCACAAATAGGAGTTGCATGATCTAGATCATGGGGTTCCTCAACGACGCTCAAGAAAAAAACTTTTAAAACCTTATTCCGCCATTGTATTAGTATTTAGCCACATATAGTTCAACTATGAGAAAGTTATCTTGGAGATGGACCACATAACGTTCATTGTTTTCATAACAACTCATGCTTAGATCTCGAAAGTTCAGAAGTCTTTTACTATATAAGTCACCGCATGATATCAGGGGGTGAAATTCATACACACTAGATGGAAATCTTTCAAGGCATCAAGTAATTAAATGGGTAGTATTCACAACTAGAGGTGGGAATAGGTAAGGCAGCCTATTAAACATAATTTAACAATTTTAATTAAACATATGAGTTATTTGAAATTTTTAAAGTAGGGACTTGTTAACTCAATTTAAAATTTTCACGTAATGTAATCCTTTAAATTGGCTTGCAAACCAGGTTAAGCTTTTATATTTTCATAAAACGGCCAAGTCAAGTACAAAAAAAAATCTATGTCAAGTAATAGATCACGTTTAAGCCTAGTGTTTTACAAAAAAATAAACCAAACCTATTTAAAGAAAGCATAACCTAACCTATTTCTACCCTTGTTCACAGCCACTGGGTGACCAGATTTTCACTATTCTTTGCACTAAGCGTATGCGCTTAGCAGCAAAAAGCAACTTCAAGAAGTTGGACTACTCAATCCATAGTTCCCCATAAGGTACAAGTACAACTGAAAACGGGAAACAGATCTTTCTAATAAAACAACAGAAAATATGGTAACTGCTAGAAAGTAATAACTATAAAATAATAATTACAAATGTAATTCAGGTCGCTTTTATGCGAGCATAAGTCCCTTAGTTTTTTTTTTTTATTGCCCTTAAAAAATATAGTCTAATAAACAAACTAAGAAACCACGTTAAAAGATATATACCCTACCAACTGAATTAATCAAATTTATATTTTAACATTTATGCTAGTGACAGTGTATCCCATGTTCTCATGAACCAAGAAGACATCCCATACAGCATTATCCATGCATGCATTTATCACTATATTTCATCTAGCTGACACTCTTTCCAGAACAATTTTGCAATTTGCAGCTGATGATAGGAATATTATGTTTCAAATTTCACATCTCATTAGGCACGAGGCAGGAATTCATAGACTCTTAACACAAAGATCACAGCACTGTATTCATAATTCTTGCTTCTCATTTTCACATTAGAAAAAAAGGAGTAAAAAATGGACATGGTCACAAGAAATGTCACTGACCGATGAGGCTGAACCAACTACGTTCAAATCATAGGCAGATGCATGCAGAATGCTCCTGCATAACATTTCAACTAGCATTAAAACACTAGCAATACAGTACAGAACTACAGATCGAAAAGATAAACGAGGCCTAAAAGAAATTACAAAGGTCAAACTACAGACCAACCTAGACTTTTGGACTGAGGTCTATGCCACCCTACGGTTTGTGAATAGAAAGTAAGAAGAGTCGTCAATTCATGCACACCAGTCCATCCATTTTTCAGTTTATTCAACGAAATGAACAAACGATATACACGAGGCACGTAGAACTTAAAAGAATCAGGTCAAGTTGCTAACAGAACAGCCTTAAAATGTTGGAATGTGAACATAAAAAATAAGCTCCTCACATGGAAGATCATGAGCATTAATAAAGTGAATCTTCTCGGGATTTTACTGAGAACCAAATAGCACGATAGATTAAGAACAAAGAGGATTTCTTACCTGTGTCCAGACTGCTGAAGATTGAAGCCAACTGAGCAAGTCTTTCGTTCCACGGGAACGAACATGAAATCGGAAGGCCTACATCCATGAAATGAGCAATGTTATATGAATCTATTCAGGTAGATTGCACGTGCAAGGTTAGATGAATATATTAATTAAGCAGTTCTTAGAGAAAAGAAACGAGCCAAAAGAAATAAACTACAAGAAATCCAATTACACTAATTTCAGATCAAAGTTGGAAGAAAAAAAAGGAATCAAAGTCTCTAATTTGATTCACTCCAATTGCTGTTTGTATCAAACAGAAATTCGCGTTTCGTGGTCGAACCACGCACAATTAGACAGCATTCTTTACATTCTGATTCACGCTCAGAAAAACAGAAATTCCAAGAAACAGTTATAGGTTTTCTCGAGAACTAAACAGTACAAGACAGACTTCCTTACCTGCTCCTGCAGACCGAGTATGCGTACTGGGGAAGATTGACGTAAACTGAGTAATTCTTCAGTTTTCCATAGTCAGAGACGGCGTAGGAAGAAGAGAAGGCCATGGCCATGGGAATGGGAATGGAAGCTTCGAGAATCTCAGAATGTGTGTGTCTCTCTATTGGGTTTATTGGAGAAGAGAATGGAGTTGTTTCCTGGCCTTTTAACGAGAGAGCGCGAAAGAGAGCGAGAACGTAGAGGCGGGAAAGGAGGGAGGGTGGGTCCCGCTGGGTAACCGTTTGATGTAATCCGACGGTCAAGATGCGTTTGGACCTTTGAGAGAAGTTAGGGAACCTGTTCAGATTTTTTTTGGCCATAACTTGATCGGTCGAGGGGCCGTGAATTATTATTATTTTTTTGTCAGAACGTGCATTAATTTATTTGCATTCAAAAAGTTTTTAGTGAAAACATTTTTAAATTATTTTGATTATAATTTTTCTAAAAAATAAAATAAGATACTGTAAATATGCAGAAAGTAATTTGTTGTCATTATAAAATTCTATGCTATTATCTTTTTCTATTAAAATAAAGAATGTGAAAAATAATAATTGTCAATATAAATTTTTTTATATTATTATTTAATTATATATTATTTAATTTTTGACTTTTTTATGTATTTGTTTTAGTTTAAATTTTATAATAATTAATAACTGTTAATTGAATAATGTTATAAAATCTTTTATAATAACAAAAGAGCAAAATTAAAATCAAATAATAATGTCCCATCATTCAATCAGTGTTTTGGTGTGTGAAACTTGGGATACTTACACTTCCACACTCAAATGTCTGAGTGTCCACAACTCAAGGTTCAACTAGCCACTATTTTGGGCTAACATTCGCTTTGTTATAATTTATAATACTCTAAACTCGATTCACAAAATTATATGGCATAGTTTGAGTTATCTAAGTAGTCAGCTACCATTATTTAATTCCCAACCCATTGCGTATAGAACTTGGTGTATCACAGCCACAATCTCTTTTAGCAAAATATTCCAAGTGTTCTTAGCAAACTTAGGCCGCATTTGGATACACCTTCTGACAGCTTTTAGGATAAGTTTTTTTTTTTTTTCAACTTCTGAGTACAGGATAGCTTAATAAAAATAGTCTCATCATACTAGCACCAAGCGTCGGGGAAAATCTTGTAAATAAGAGCTCCTGAATTGTAAGGGTAGCTTAATGAAATCAGTCTTTCGTACTAACACCAAGCTTAACTATAAATTTTCAAACCTCTCACAAAATCACGAGCAAGACTTGCACAACCCATAAGCCATATTACGCACAATAGATAAATGGGGCAAAATTCATATGTCCTGATTTTTGTCACTTTCACATCTGGCTTTAAGGACGATCAATCAGTTACAGGTATTTGTTCCATAAGCAGCCAGGTAGCAGTAAGCTACCCGATTTAAAATTTTGAAATGTATGACACGCGGGTGATCTTCAGCTCATTGGTGATTTGGTACAAAAACCGTTACATTGGCTTATTTTACATCCAAAGGTGGTTCCTCCCAGTATCATCAGTAACTATCAATATCGGTCTCTGGCATCCGAAGGTAGTAACGCAGACAGTTCACCAAAACCTGCTCATTCAAAATGACAAAAAAAGATTGTGGGTTTTGAATTATGAGTTTATTCAGGTAATGCAATTAAATTCAGCAGAATGACTTGGTGTTGGATTGAAGACAAATTATCTGGAATCAATGCAATAACTAGATAAACAAGTACTTCCTACATTAGTTCTATCGCAGCAACTAAGAAAACTATCTACAGCTCCAGAAACCCATCAAGCAACTGACCAAGTCTACATTTTTTTTTTTGGGGGGCTGTAAGGTCTCCATTTAGTTTGAACCCAAAAGTTACCTGAGACATTGAACTGTTTAATGCAGCCCCACCATAACTGACATGAAATTTATCCTTAGCAACCAAACCCTGAGAGAAAAAGTAGGTAAAGTTACTTTAAAGTAAAAGAGGCAACAGAGCAGAGACAGAGAGGAAGATACTTCTGTCTCGATCTCAGCCGATTCAACATCAATGTTCACATCTGCAATGACTTTAATTATTTCAACCAGCAATCCCGGCCTATCTGCTGTCTCTATGTACAGCAAGCTGATAAATATTGAATTAAAACGCATCAGATGATATCAAGCACCTATTGCATATTGTGGTTGCTAATTATGCAAATTATTTGGTGTCCAAAAAAATGTAGGTAATAAACAGCAATATATATATATATATATATATATATATATATATATATATTCACATATCATAGGCTGCAAACCTCCTCTTCGGTCCATCTTCCTTAACTTGTATATGAGTTGCAATATCAACGTCAAGCTGCACGAAACAACAAAAGTAAAGTTGCGAATATATTCGCAAGACTAACCATTGAACCCATAAAAACATTTCATTGAGTTCAGAAATTGCAACATAAAAAATCTGGTAGAACCAAGCATCTTTCATTAAAAGCAATATACAGAAAAAGAGGATGTGCCGCTTTATAGGTCCAATCCATCACAGCATGACAAAGGACGAAAGCACTGAAACTCAACATAGAAACAAGATATAAAGGTTCACACAAACAATAAAAGTGTTGCTTATATAACTTCTACATACAAGCATACCAATTAAGCAGTCCAAATGTAGTTCTTTTGGTAATAATGTCTATCAATAAAGTTAAACATAGAAAAACATACAGAACACCATAATGACCATGCAATCTTAGAAGTAGACTGCATCTTCACACCATTTCATAATAATAATCTCAATAATAACCAAAAAAAAAACTCCCATAACTTTCTTTGTCTCATTTTAGCACCAAACTTCCATAGTAAGTTATCAGGTAATTTCTTTGACAAGATAAACAATAGAGAAACCCTAAAATTTTTTCCAATGTGGACATTCTCACTTCGACAAATAGAAAGATACATGCATGCACCAGGAACAGGCAAAATTGATCTCTATGCATGTATAAAGTTCAATTTCTAGGTGGTCAAAATCTGGAGGCAGGTCTCCAAAAGTTGTTAACTTACCTACAAAAAATCACCATATAATTAAATGAGAAAAACATTGTCTGCAAACTGAAAATAACTAGACAACAACATTCTAATCCCTTCATTGAAAAGGTTGTTCATTGGCACAACACAAGATTTGCAAAACCATCTACTGGGAAAAGTAATGCCGACAGAGATGTATGAATGAACCCAGGCACAAAGTCTGAGACATAAATTAGGCACAGAGATGTATGATGTCACCAAGTTTGAGACATAAATGTTTACCCAGGCACACAAAACTCTGGACTACCAAATAAATTAGGAAACCTTTTTATAAAATATTTGCAACCTAAATGGTCACAAAAAAAAAACAATAAAAAGAAAAACTTGAACACCAAAAAAAAGGTGATGTATGTTCTGTATAGGGCACAGAAGAGGAAAGGCAAAACTAGAAGAGTACTATTCACCTTCTTCTCTGGAGCTTTTATGCCAAACACCTCACCCATAGCTAGTTGCTCACTGGACTCCTACACAAATTATATAATACTTGTAAGTAGGGAAACCTAAGTATTAAGAGCAAATCAGAAAGTATATCAGCCAAAAAATTGTGAATTACAAGAACGCTTCTCATATTTGCATACACCAGATAAGAACTCCATAGGAAAGTATACATAAAGCATACTTACAGGATGATACTTCAACAGATTGTTAATAATGGTAAGTCGAATTCTCTCCAACATATCAGGATCATCAACTTTGCGCCCAGTGTCTCTGTGACAATAGGATAATCAAAACAGAAAATGTTTTTTCAGTTCTATGTTTTCACTTGCCACTCAAAACATCATTCAAGAGATAACAATGTTTAAAAAAGTGGAGGGGAAAAAACAAAGAATACTCACGATTGTGTAATGAAAAATTTTGTTTGCTTCACTGATCCCTCAGTGGAGACAGTTCCCTTTGAAACAGCCAATCCCAAAGCCTTTAATGCTTTCATCTGCCAATGATATGAACAAAAGGAAGTCAATTATTAATAATACTTATAAAATGATGTTGACAGAGAAAATGAACTCAAATCTATAACAAAATCTGATATAATGTATGCCCTTTGGTAACACAGCAACAATAGCAATTCGGTACCTGAACAAGCTATTTTCCATCAAAATCTCAAACAAGTTGTTTATTGTCAACCTTCCAACATTCACAATAATTCCTTTTTTTCTTTCTCTAAAAAGTAAACCATAACTCATTATAAAGCCTGGTATGCAGGTCTCAGATGAATACAGTTACAAGGAGGAGAAATGGGACTTGTTCTCAAAGGGAGCCATAACACAAGGATGAGGAGGAGAATAAGAGAAGGGAGAAGAGCTAGCAACTTCATAGACAACATAAAGCTATTATCAATGTATATCTACTCTATTAGAAGTGCTAGTTTTAATATGAACTCAAGATCTATACTGAGGAAATTTTATTTACTAAAACAAACCTTAGGACCTTTATAAAGATACAATACTATTGAGGACTAACATTACTCACTAATAAACAGAGTTGAACCTTAGGATTGTAATTTAAGCCCAAATACCAAAACTAACAGATTCGCAAGATTGTCCTTAGCCTAGATATAGAAAAACATACTAATAATCTAAGTATCATGTGAATTAGTTCTTAAACAATTTTTTTTTTTTATGTTGTAAGGCCCATAATGATAGCGGTATATTTCAAATTTTATATATCTTTTATAACTATCACATAGCAAGGGCAATGGCATCACTCAAATAACAGAATCACACCTTAAGGATATCCTATCAAGAATACATTAAGTGATCGAACTGGATTGCAAAATTTTAGAGACTGAGCACAATTAAGTTTCCAATAGCCACGTCACCGTGTCAAGAAGAGCTCCAAGGCGATCACCAAAGCTAAGCTGCACTATCGTTGCATCAGAATCTGAGTCTTGATCTATCAGAACTATTGGCATAGGAACAGTATCAGGATTGCCACTGGATTTCTGCAATAAGAATTTACCAGGAAACATTAATGCACTTTTAAAAGATAGGGAACTTTTTTGGACCAACTAACATGTAAGAGGCAATAAAATGTGTAATTTTGATGCCACAACATGAAAACATGTTTATTATTAGTAGTTTCTCAACTTCATATATCAAAATAATAGTCACAAACGATAAAGTGGCAAGAAATGCATCACTGACCAGCGAAGATGAACCAACTGCATTCAAATCATAAACAGAAGCATACAGAATGTTCCTGCATAACATCTCAACCAGTGTTAAGAGGACAAAAGATATATATACATCATGCTGACTCCATGAAAGAAAATTAAAGT
Organism: Castanospermum australe; assembly: GCA_019955255.1. Classification (NCBI taxonomy): domain Eukaryota; kingdom Viridiplantae; phylum Streptophyta; class Magnoliopsida; order Fabales; family Fabaceae; genus Castanospermum; species Castanospermum australe. Next base: position 976,390 of record NSJW01000935.1, read on the forward strand.
TCCAGTTGTGTTCACCAACAAGTATTAACAATTATGAATTACACGGTCAGTAACTAGAATTCACTCAATAAGTTATAGAATAAATAACTTTGACTCGCTGAAATCATTCCATCCATTTTTCAATACATAAACCAATTAAATGAAAAAGGGATCGTATCAACCATGACTCCACTAATATACATCAAGTTAACTACTTTGGAGCTAGGAAGCCTTTCCCAATTGCTATATGTATTCCCTTTAAACCGTCATTCTTATAGTTGATTTGAAAGCTGCATATTTATTTGAAAAAGGGGCGGTGACAAAGTGGGTCGAGGAAGTTAACATGCAAATGCTTCCAAAACAGTGGAGAGAGCAGAAAAATAGACCAATACTCAATTGGAAAGAGAAAGGACTGAACATGAAACCATTTTTCCTCAAATTTGTGTTCCTCTTGGAATGGAGTTTAATGAAATTTTATGAAGTCCTAATAAAAATACAATTATAATCTGATTTCTACTGTGTTCCCAAACAAATAGTTTTATTTATAAACCAAATCAATTCCCAAATTGTGGTTACAAACATACTCTTAAGGTAAAGTATCCAAATGAAGAAATGATCATCAGTATTACTCTGATTCTATTCCATCCCTTAGTGAATATTACATTCCCATTCCATCATTTCCATTTCATCTATCCAAACCAACCATAATGAACACCCAAATAGCAAAAGAATAAAAAAGAATTTCATTTTCATTCATCGTAATAGCTCTAATTTCAAAAGGCAGACAAACGAAACATCAGCTAACACCCTCGCACAGCGCTGAAATCCTAAAGAATTAGCCGACGGTTTTTCCTTTCGCAGCCCAATTCCAATAAAACCGGGAACTTGGATTTCTCTTCAAAAGTTTCATGGCAACCAATCCAAACAGCACAAGAAAGAAGAAGAAGCGCAAAGACGCTCTCTTACTTGTCCCTGGAGGCGGATGGTCGGAAGTGGCGAAGACCGAAGGCGAGCGAGGAGGAGGAAGACCTGGGCGTGTCAGAGGGAGCAGAGAGCAGAGGAATGAAGATGGGATCGGAAGCCCTGCCTCCATCGACGGCGAAGGAAGGAGAAAGGAAAGCGTTGGTGAAAGCCATGGCGATGGGCGTGGGAATGGAAGCTCCGAGAAGGCGAGAACAGTGGGCGTGACTTGATCGAGGAAATGGAGAAGCAGGCCTGTGAGAGCTCTATGTATGCAACTGAAACAGAGTTTTTTTTTATTTTTTCTGAAAAATGGAAAAGGCAAAAGTGCTGGTGGGTGCTTGCTGATGCTGAACAAAAGTGGCCAATGATGTGATGGGCGGGTCAGATCCAACAAGATATTACTCGTTTCGGCTCGCGCCAGGTACAATCTGTGGACTAATGCAACTTTCAGCTAACAGCTCCGGATCAGGCTGGTCTTGAACAACTATTTGTTTGGATTTAATTAGGTTTACTTTTTGAGGGATAGAAAAAAATATTAATTATTGATAAAAAAAATTAATAATTAAAATTATAATAAAATATATATATAAATATAATAAATTATAATGTTATTTAAATTTATTTTTAATTTTTTTATTAATAATTAATATTTTTATTTTATTTTTTAAAATAAATTTATCGTAAAATCAAATTTAATTTGTAAGTGGTAACGAAACTAAATGAATTTAAATAAAAAATTAAATTAAAAATTTAAAAGTTGAATAAAAATTTATTATTTTTGATATTTTTATAAAAATTGATTAGTTTTATTTAATTATTTTATATATGTAAGTGTGATGAAAACTTCTGTGAATTACATGTCATTTAGAAAAAGTATTTAATTATGTGGTAAAATATTCTTTATAACACATTGTTAAAAAAACTAAAATTAAAATTAATAATTAATATTTATAATTTCATTCAACTTAAATTTAAATTTTTATAATTTTTTTGTTTGAATAACAATAGTCTTTATAATTTTATTTATTTTAATTTTAATTTTTACTGTTATGATATCAATTTATATTTTTTATTCATTTAAGTTTTAATTTTTATAATTTTTATTAATTAAAATATTGACCTTTATTTTTTATGAATGATTGGTCTTTATTATTTTTAATTATTAAAATATTAATTCATCAAAAACTAAAATTTAAATAAATAAAATTATATGAATTAATATTTAAAAAAAATTAAAAATTAAAATATAAATTAAATGAAGTTAAAGAAATTAATTATTCATTTTAAACAAAAACTAATTATTATTATTTTTTAAATGAGGTCGGAAAAGGGACCAGTCAAGTGAGTTGGCTAAAGTAGCAAAATAATTTGTGTCATGTTTTATTTTGGGATAGGCAATTATATCTTGGTAAGTATATTCTTTTTTTTTTAAGTGTATTTCTTAATTATTTAATGTTGATATTTTAAAATATAAATAAATAAAATATAACTTTACATAACACTCCAAGAATATATAATACTTTATTATCGTTGGAGGATTTGAGCTATGACTCTTGAACACTAATTACTTTATTTTATTGATGAAGTTGTATATTATTTTTGAATGAAAGTTGTATATTATTCTTGAATGAATAATGGCTTAACTTATGTCCTTATATATGAGAAAGTATATTCTTTATCTTAATTATTTGAATTTAAACCCCGAACTAATATTTAAAAAAATTAATTTTATTAAATGCATTATGTTAATATGGGAGATGCACTTTTAAAATTATTTGAAGATGGATATAATATTGGTTAATGCAAAAACTGATTAAATAATACTCTTATCTACAACTAAAAAAATATTTTAAATGCAATTTGTGTTAAAATAATGATGTCACATTATCATAATTTATACCATGCGATCATAAAAGTTTTAAGAAATTAAGTTTTTTTTTACTTTGAAATTAATTCCCACAACTTTTTTTATATATATATATTCAATAATTAATTTTTATATTGTGAAAAGAGTTTGACAATTTATTATTTTAAGTAATTATTATTATAGTCAAATTTTTTTAATAATGTGATAACATGTAATTTCATAAAAGTAAAATAAATTTAAATATATTGAATAATTAAACATTTTTGCTCTTATTTTGTGCTATAAATAAAAGTTCTCGAATATAATAGTTTAGATAAACTCAAAAAATTCTTACAAACTCAATTGATAAACATTTAAAAATTTACATATTTCAAAAAGAATATTTAAAAATTCATAATACCAAAATCTAATATAATAGTATATTAATGATCGATAGTTAACATTTTACTTCCATAACAAAGCAAATTAAAGTAAGAAAGTAAAAATATAAACTCATACTCAACTATTATATTATGCTTAAGCCAATACTTACAATATTTTATAGTTTATTAAAACATATCAAGAAAGAATAAAATCATAAAATAAATTTTATTAACTCAATACATAATGCACAACACAAGTAACTCAATCTAAGCATCTAACAAAATCAATTAAAATTATGCATTTCAAAACTAAAATGCCAAAACTATATGTAACAAAAGGCCGTCAGAACTTTTGGGCTGAAGTGAGGATTAATTTATTTTATTCAAATTTGTTTGAACTTGTACAAGTTTGGCAAGAAAATAATTTTCTTTTGATTTAACTCGTTCATCTATTAATACAATGATAACCATGTTATAAATATAAGGAGATAATTAACATCCTCCCATTATATTTTACATTGATGGATGTTAATAAATTTTACTTTTTATTTGAACAATAATGTCTTATTTTTTTTTTATTTTTTAAAATAAAAAATTTAAGAATAAGTTGTAAAAAATAGAAAGATAATGATTTAATAAAAGATAATGAGAAATTAATAAAATGTCTTAAATATTATTAAATTTTTTATTTTAAAATAGAAAAAATAAAACATTATTATATAAATAGAAAAATAAAATTTATTAATATTCATCAATATAAGAAATAATAAGAAAATGTTAGCAATCTCATATAAATATAAATAAACATATTATCCACAAAAATATAAAAATAAAGAGAATAAGTGTGTTTAGTTTGCTTTTGGCAACTTACAATTTACTTTGGACAAAAAATTGTCTTTTAAATTTATTATTTAAATTATAATTCTAAAATTTTAAAAAATAAATTAAATACACTATAAACCAAAAAAAATAAGTTTTTTTTTTCCCGTCACAATAAAGCAAGATCAAGAGTAAAATTGAGTGACGCCCGAGTTGACAGTGACCACGTTTCCCAAACCTGATAAACGGTCCTGATTTCAGCTTCCGGTCCTCTTCATCTCCTGCCCCTAAATTTCTGCGGGACCCTCTCTCTCTCTCTTACAGAATCTCCACGACTGCTTCGGCCGGGCTCAAGCCCAAACACCCGGCAGTGTTTTTCCATATACGTTCTCTCTCTCTACAATTCGATCTCCTGCTCAATCCGCTAGTCAATGCAGGTACTGCATGGTCGCATTTCGATTATCCGAAGATTCCCCGTCTTCAATTTTTCTTTCTTTGTGATAAGTTTCGCCCGGGAGGGGGTTGAGTTTCATGGAACCCTAGAATGTTTTACTGGGTTTGGATTCTAAGCTTGCAAAGCTTTTTTTTTTGCTCGATTGCGTGATGAGTTTTCGGTGACAATTTTAAATTTCGAAACCGTTTGCGTCTTCTTTCAACTGAATCCCATTCTCGTTCTGCTTCATTTTCCTTGTTTAACTCCTGGGCTTCAGACTGTTCTAGCTTCACTTTTAATAACACCCTTTCTTTTTCAGCAATGTGTGGTTTATTTAGTGATGCAATTCTATTTCTAATAATGTTTATGTGCTGAAGAACCACGGTAGCAGTCGTTACTAAAGTTTTTATTTATAACTATGTTGTTAATAAATTGATTCAACTTTTTTAATAAGTTTTCTATACTTATTTTATATATAATGTAAAAGGTAAATTATTTTATTTTATATATTAGCTTGGCTTTATTTTTTTTTTATTTTTTGATCTTAGAACCACTATATTTTATGGTTTCCCAGCTTCTGTACAGTAAGGTGGTTTATTGTAAGTAAAAATTATTGAGTTGGTCTAAGGGTTGTCTAAATTTTCAATCATCTTGCTAATGCATAGCCTTCAGTCACTTTGTTGAGCTGTACATGATCAGTTATCTAAACAGTTGAATTTGTATAAAGTTGTAGAATGATTCTAGTTCATAATTGTTGCAGATATTTTCCAAGTATCTTAGTACTCTTACTTGTTTATGGTTTAATGGCTTGTCCTCAAGAGATCACTTATTGTATGAGTTGCTAAGAGAAAATATGGTGGAAGAGACTCTATATATGAGTTGGTTCAGTTAATAACGACTTATGGCGGGAAACACTAGATTTGATTTAAGTGCAGCTAGTCCGGAGGAATTGGCTTTGAAGGGGACATTTCCAAATGAGCAGAGGGGGAGTTTGATGAATGGCAGTTTGGACAGGTCTGCAAGCTTTCGTGAGGGTAATGAGGGACAGATGTTTATTTCTGGTGGTACTACTTCCCGGGGAAATTCCACTTCTACAGGGAATTTGGCTTCACTAGTTCAGTGCTTACTGTTAGATCCAATAACCATGGGAGATCAAAAATATACTAGGTCAGGTGAGTTAAGAAGGGTCCTGGGGATATCTTTTGGAAACTCCCTTGGAGATTGTGCTTTTGGAACTGCTAATCTGAAGCCTCCCCCTCCAGTGGCTACAGAGGAACTGAAACGTTTCAAAGCAAGTATACAAGAGGCTTCTGTCAGGGCTAGGTAATTTGGGGAAATTTATGCAATACCAATTCTTTCATCAAATTATACCAATCTAGTATCTCTTCTCATTCGATAAAATTTTTAATTATATAAGGTGTAATAGAGACCGTGCATTTGCAGCATGTATAATTGAATGTATATCATTATTATTGATTTTTCTCAGTTATTGGAATTAGGGTAATGAAAAATTGATGTCTTTTACTCATTGGTTTATTGTCACTTTGTCATTCTGTTCTGAAAGTTCTGAAATTTGAAGATTCTTCTCAGATATAGATCAAAAAGGTTGGATGAATCTTTACACAAGCTGAACAAATATTGGGAGGCTTTAAACTCAAAGAAGCAACTTAGGAATGAGATGTTGCCAAATGAAAGGCTAGGTGGGTCACACATCTTAAAGATGGGAAGTCAGAGTCATCGGAGCCCTTCAGAGCTTGTGAATCAAAGACTAGAGGACAGGCCTAAGACTGTCATTCTGAATAAGCGCATCCGTACATCAGTTGCTGAGATACGGGTTTGTCGCCAACAATTTTAATTAATTTTGGTTGATTACCTATAAAATGCTATTTAATTATTGTTGCATTACCTGTAGTAAAGCTATGGTCCTATGACATGTTAATTAGATATTTCCTGTGGTCCTATAAAATGCAATTTCACCTTGTAAAGCTTTGGAGGATAGAATTGACAATTCTACTAGACAGTCAAATAGAATTCTTCTAGTGAATTAGAATCAATTTTGGGTAACGGATTTTGTAGCTGATGGCTAGCAAGATGAAACATCATCTCTGGATTCTGGGACAATTATATTTCATTTTTTTTACATCTGCTTCTCTAAAGATTTAGAAGGCACAGTCCTATGCCAATTGACCTGAATGGCAGACTGGAAGATTTCATGCTGCAACCTGATCAGTCTTTTTGATAAGAATACATGTGGCTGAATTTAAACTCGTGATTGAATTTTAATAGTTGTGGTTGAGAATGGGAAAAATTAGATATTTTCATAATGTCACTAATCACTATTTAGGAAGGAAGTCACATTTGGACAAGAAAGGAGAAACCAGGTTAGAGGGAATCATGTCCCAAGCAAGAGGCTAACAGACTGACAAACAGCAAATATTGAAACTTGTACGTACAACGAGGCTGTCAGGGAACATAAACAGAGTTTACAATCAAGAAGTTAGAGATTCTCTACTTGCAGAAATATTAACAGATTACTGTTATTTTTAATCCTACTACCAGTACCATTGTCAAGATATTTGCCTTAAATATCTGGAGGAATTCAAGTTAAAACACTTTGAATTACATGTCTAACTCATTGAATTCCAGTACTTATTTAAAGACACATTGAAAGCTAATTATTGCTTTGGTTTTCGTCTTCTGGATACTGACTATGCTATGTTCCTTGCTTAATGTCTTAATTAAACATTATTTGTTTCCTAATAGCTAAATATTATTCGACCTTATCACAACTTTATTTTTCTTTTACATTAATATTTTCTTTATATATATTTTTGTTGAAAAACACTAGGCTGAAGGACAAAGTAATAACTTTGTGAGGCAGCCTTTGGTCATTGGAAAGGATAGAGACAGCATAAGGGATGGTAGCAAAGGTTGTGATATTGTTCAAGAAAAGATTCGAAGATTGCCTGCAGGTGGAGAAACATGGGACAGAAAAATGAAAAGAAAACGTTCCATGGGCATTGTTTTTACCAGATCCATTGATGGTGAAGGAGAGCTGAAAAGGGTTATGCATCTAAAGCTAGCTAATGAGTCTGGTCTGCAGTCTTCTGATCCCCAAGGTTTGAGGTAACACCAGTTTATGAAATGCTTTGAATTCTGATAGAGTCATGAGATGGTGATAATTCATGAGGTTTGGGAAGTGACCTGAGCATCTGTAAAAATGAGTTGTGAAACATGTTTAGATGACGTATACTTTTAATAAAGACAGCTCAATGATAGTTCTCAATAATCATAATTTTTTTTCATTTTATTTAAAAAATATCCATGATCCTTTCTACTTTTACACAATCTAAAAGCTATAACCAACATAATTATACAACAACAAAAACCAAGCCTTATTGCACTAGGCAAGGTTGGCTACATGAATCAATCGACGCCATTTTGCTTTAACAAATAACAAAAACCAAATTTTCAGTAAAACCATTTAGAGTAAGGAATTGTTTAATGGTTTCTCTTAACATTTTATTTGGTCTTCTTCTACCCCTTTTAATTGGACTATCTTTCATATGATCCACTACCAACATAATTATAACTATAATTATAATAATTATTTTTAACTCCCTTCCATCCTTTTCTACCCTACTATTTCATTATCCGTACATCTTTATTTTTCTTTCAATAATGAAAACTCAATATCATTATGTTGCCCCACTATATTAAGTTTTAACTTCCTTTTGTGGTTTATGCAGTTTTAATAATGTGTGATCGTTTTAGATTTCATTTCAAAATGTACTAAATTTGGATGTAACCTCTAGTAATGAAATATGTTAAACAAGTCATTCTCAAGAAGCAGTTAATCGATTAAATAATAAGAAATTCTGGAAACAATTTAAAAATTCATCTCAGAAATGATGTCTCATAGAATTTTTATGTGAAACAAGGGGGATCAGAAATGGTGTCTCAGAATTTTTATGTGAAACAAGGGGGAAATAGAGTAAGGCCTAGGTCAAGTGGGTAGTGAGCTTCTTGTAACCATCTATAGCTAGACAAATCATCCAAAGACTTATGTTTCTCCATGTAAAAGTTGTAATTATCAAAACATTTTTGTTTTTGAAGATGAATAACTATATTGAAATTTTTAGATTTTCAGTTCATAAAGTAAAGTTATTATATTGAATTTTAGGAATATTTTGTATTTATGTATTTTAAGTTCTTAATTACAAATAGCCTTCATGGAGGAGGTTAAGAAGCTGTGAATATGGTAATATTTGAGATGGGTTGACTTTTGGGTATTATATTACTAGGAGCATTTTATGGTAAATAATCAGTATTCACTAATAGGTAGGATCTTTTGAAACATTTTATGGCTTTTTTTTTTTGGGAAAATGGTCTGATGTTCAATTTTGTGGTTGCTGTTTGTTTGGGGATGAATAATTGGATGTTTCAACTTTGAAGGTGTGGAGGGTGTAGAAAGAGAGAGGATCTAGAGAGAGAGCCCTTATTTCTTTGAAAAAGTAAGTCTCTAGCACCTTACGTCTGAGTGTTATTTATAAATGAAGAAGAGGCTATGGACAGATTGTAGTACATGTTTATAGTACAAAGCTACAGCTAATACAGAAATATGCAATAAAAATAAATATATAACAAATGAGATAGCTACTATTTCAACGCCTCCTTCTCAAGCTAGAGCATATAAATCACATCCACCAAGCTTGTTGCAAATGTAGCTAATATGAGCCTTTGAGAATGCAAGTGTCATGAAAGATGATCACAAGGTATGTGGTTGGACACATGCCCTAAAGATTAATTCCTTTAGTAGTACGTCCACTGGGGTTCTGCTGAGGCAGATTTTGCAAGAAGAGTCGTATTTTGGATTTGGACTTATTGTAAATCATTTATGTTTTCTTTTCTTCATGAAGGTGACAAGGTGTACAACTTTCTTTCCATCAGGTTAACTAGTTTGGCAATCCTTGCTGCTTAGCTATTGATTCTACAAATGTCATCTAACAGGGTGTACCCGAACATGCTTCGAGCTCAGAGTTGACTGCTTTTAGGCATCTAACTATTCTCGAAGATTGGCCTTGATGGCTTGAGTCCATATACCGGGAGTTGGCAAAATGCAATTAAGTCAAAACAGTCAGGAATATGTACATCTATCTCTTTTAGTCATTGTATCTTCCTTAAGGCCCTTCTTTCTCCAATCTTTTACCTCCATATTCTTTTTTCTCTTTTCAAAAAGAAATTTATTAAGAGAGAGAGAAAAGAAGTGGAAAGAAGGAGGATAAGAAATCCTTCTAAAGCAACCAAGACACGGAAATAAAGGAAAAAGAGTACATTAGTTCTAAGACCTCTTCAGTTCCCCACATTTTCCCTTATTACTTCCAGCCATGTCATTCTTGGTCATGCTCTCATCATCTTACATTCTCTTATTTGAATTCTTCCACCCTTCTGCAGCTACTTTGTATCCCTACAACTTTTACCTGAGCTATTTCCTGAGTGGTCTCTTTCATCTAATATCTTTCTTCTTTTTTTTTCCCTTATCCACTAGTCTGAACATTCTGATCTCCGCCATATTCTTTATTTGGTCGTCAAATTTTTGAACAGCCTGACAATCTGTAGCATAAAACTTAGTAGGTCCTCAAATCTTTGGCTCTCAAGTAGTTTTTTCTGTCATGCAAACCATAGATATTATTCTCCATTTCTTGCCAACTATAACTCTAATAAGCATGTATCAATTAACGGTTCTATATCCCCTCATGTTATCTTCCTCTTATGTCTTTCTAACACCAGGGAAAAGGGTGCAACTCTTCCATGCCAGCTGTAAGATTTGAATGCCAAAGGCAGCAAGTTCAACACTTCAAGTACCAATGTCAGTTCAATACCAAAATATCCTAGTGAATGGATCATGTAATGAAAAGATTGCTGGCTGACATACCATCTTATTTTAGTTACTGATGTGACACATGCACATTTGTTAGCCTCATCTTTTGCACTATTTCAAGTCAAGTCTATTTGTCACTTAAATTTCTAGACTAAGTATAACTGCCTTTATCTAAAATTGGATCTGCTAAAAGTTTATTCTGGAATAAAATCTGACATGACTTGCACACCTAATTTGATTCTAGGACATTCATACTCTCTCTCCTGAAAGTACAAGTGTCTAACCACATACCTTGTGATCATATTTCATGATTCTGTAGTTTTCTTGCCTTTTTTGATTTACTAGTTAGAGGTGATGTTAAGTAAGGTTGACATTATGATCTTAAAATAGACCTTTTGGTATGCTATAACAGCAAAGAATAAATGGGTTGCAACATTCTGTTTCTCACAGATCAGGATCTTCTGGCAGTAATAGCAAACTTGATCTTGCTTCCCTGCCTGCTAGTGCTAGTTCAAATGCATGTGCAACTGCCAAGAACGAGCAAGAAAAGGTCTCAAGGGATTCAATGGATGGATCAAATAAGGAACGGGTTGTACTTAAAGGAAACAAGTATGTATCCACTCCTTTGTATCCTAGATGCATCTATGGTGCCTTGCCTTAAGCAGTTTTTATTTCTCTGATATGACAATATATTACGACTAATGTCTTCTTATTTTTCTTTTCTTTTTAGGTTTAATGTTCGTGATAATAATTATATAGGTGGTATTTGTACATTGACAAAAGGAAAAAATTCAAGGGCACTGCGAACTGGTCCTTTGATGACTGGAAATTCATCTTTATCCTCTTTATCCCGTTCCTCTGAAACACTTGAAGCCTGGGAACCACCTTCAAATGTGATCAAACCTCATTCATTAAGTGGGACTGGCAATCGTAAGCGTCCTTTGCCCACAGGATCATCTTCATCCCCTATGGCCCAATGGGTTGGACAGAGACCTCAAAAAATTTCTCGCACTCGAAGAGCAAATGTGGTGTCCCCTGTCTTGAATTGTGATGAAGTACAGATGTCAATAGAAGGTTGTTCCCCTTCTGATGTAACTAGAATGACTTCTACTACAACTAGTGAATCACTTCTTTCCATGGGTGCTGTCAACAGCATTCAACAAGGTAGAGTGAAACATGAAAATGTTGCATCCCCAGCCAGACTATCTGAAAGTGAAGAATCTGGTGCTGGTGAAAGTAAATTAAAGGAGAAAGGATTGGGAAGTAATGAAGTTGACGAAAGAGCCATAAATAATTCTTGTAATGTAAGTTCCTTTATGTTAGCAACAAGAAAGAGTAAAATGCCCAACAAAGAAGAGATTGGAGATGGTGCACGTAGACAGGGAAGGAGTAGTAGGGGCTCATCAGTATTGAAGACTAGCACCTCACCAATGAAAGAGAAATTAGAGATTACAAAGCCAATTAGAAGTCTGAAGCCTGCTTCTGAAAAGAATGGAAGGTATAATTCATTTTTTCTCTCTTTTTCTGGTAATGGAAAAAAAATTGGGGCCCTTTCACCACAATAAAGAAAATTGTTAGTAATTTTTTTTTCACATTTATGTCTTTGTTTCAGTAAATCTGGGCGTCCTCCTTTAAAGAAATCATGTGATAGGAAAGCTATTACTCGTCTTGGGCATCCATCAACTAGTAATTCCCCAGATATTGCAGGTATATTTATACGTTTGAGTAACTGCTATGTTGCATTAAAGTGGAATTTTTTTCAATATTATAGCTTCTATTTACTTATCTGTTTATTTCTATCTGTATACAATAATATAAACCTGAATACTGCTTTCTGATTTTTGCCTGCATGAAATGCTATATACATATAAATTTAATGTTTAAAACAGCTTCAATTTTGTTAATTATTGCTGAGAATAAATTGGTGAATGGAATATTCTAATTTCCATTTTAAAATATTAAAGAATTCTTTCATGTTATCAATAGTAAAGATGACTTTATTTTAGTTATGTATTTATCACGGTTAACAAATTTGTGAATGGATTTGTTATTTACTTATTTCTAGTTAAATATACGACAGGTTATTTTCCTTCTTTTCATCTTCTATCATTTCATAATTTTATCAACAGAACTGATTTCATTGGCAGAAAACATTAACCCTTGACCCCATCAAATCCCCAATTATTCCTTGCTTGAATTTGCCCTAACTCCCATCAAACCTGAAGTATCTTGCAGGTACTGTTCACAGCCTAGGTTGTAATACATATATGCATACCTGTACTGGTACTGGTATGGGGTGTGACAAAAATTCTAAAACTAGGGTATGGGTTTGGGAGGAACATACCGGGTTGTACTGGCTCACTGCAGCATGTACTCAAACCGTACCCAAATGTACCTGATGGCAAAATCTTTAAAAAATGCCCAAGTGTACCTAATACATACCTGGTATAAGTATGGCAGCCATATAGGCATTTGCCTGCGCCCTAGTTGACAACACCTAAACAGCCACTAATTGACCCTTTAAGTTTAACTCCTCATCCTTTTGCTTGCGAACCAGTCCTGCTCCTACATATCCTATGAGCCTTCAATTCCCCTAATTTCTACCCTTAATTTTTCCAAAAGAAAACCTTAATTTTAATCTATTAAATCCTTACCTTCTTCTGTCCTGCATCACTTATGTTTTCTTTTATATTCTTTCTCTACATCTAAGTGGGCTTGTTATTTGGTTAGGTTAGTTTCTCATTTGTATTTCTGGAAAATTTTCTCAGTGTATAAGATTAAGATTTATGTGATTGTGTATGCCTGTATGGATTGCAGTTTGAAATTTTTGTCGTCTTGTTATACATGTTAAGTTAATTTAAATATTGTAATACAGGTCAAGTTATCTACAAAAGCAATTCTTACTTCTTAGTTACTGTGAGGAGTAGATTAAAAACATGTGCAACTAAGCACATAACTTATCCTTGCTAAATATTATTAGTGCAAAAATATAGTAAATATTCTGGAAATTCCAGGGGAGTCAGATGATGACCGTGAGGAACTGTTAGCAGCTGCTAATTTTGCTAGCAACGCAAGCTGTACGTAACTAAACTCAAAGCTAGTTTGTGTTTTTGCTGTTGTATATCTACCACCTTTGGTATATATATCTGTATTTATGGAAGGACTTCCAATTTTTATGTTGCTTTGGGCCTTGACAGATATTGGCTGTTCTAGTTCATTTTGGAAGAAACTGGAACCTAATTTTGCTCCTGTCAGCTTGGAGGACATAGCCTACTTGAAGCAGCTGGTGGGTGCTTTGACTATTTTTGTTTTTATGAAATTTAAGTGGCCCGTAATGGAAACATTGTTTTTCCCCTTGGTATGTTATCCTTTGCATCAGGTTAAATCGACAGAGGAGGATCACAGATGTTTGTCTCAAATGCTTGGCTTTGGAAGTGATTCCCTGGTAAGTCTAAGAGGCTAAGATCTTATATTTTCAGCATTTAACTGTCGGTTTGCAAAATTGATACCTTGTAACTGATTATTGGCATTCTACTTCAAAAACCTGATTTTCCTTATGGTTTTATGGTCTCTTGAGTAACTTCTAGGACTATTTTAGTAAGCATTTGGCTGCTATCACTGGCTTTGACTTGCCTTCTAGTTGTGGTACCATTTATCTTGTTGATTACACATTCCACCTCCATAAGTGAATCTAAATATCTAATGTGAGGGTTTATGAGGAAACAGAAAATAAGATTGCTTTTTTTATGCTTCTTTCTATCTTAATCTTCTTCCATTCTTTTTACATCATGAAGATGAGCCAATGAGGTGCATCTCATCTATTAACACCTCTTCAATAATATGCTTAGTCAAATTTCTCTTTCTGTCTTGATCTTCTTCCATCCTTTTGCATAATTGAGATGAGCCAACAAGGTGCAGCTCATTGCATTAGCACCTCTTCTAGAACATGCTTAATGAAATCTCTCTTTCTCTCTCTTATGCATGCCAACTTCTTGGGGTCTGGCCCATTTGTTATTTAATATGTTTCATGTCATGACTAGATTCATTATGCTACCTTGAAAAACTGTGGAGGATAAAATAGGTTTCTAAATAAAAAGGGAACATGAATATAAATATTTATCGGTTTTTTAACATGAGTTTCATTTTACTTCTCAGGATGGACTTGCACATGAGGACAACCTTCTGTCAAAAAGTTCTCTCTCTAGCGTTTTAAATCAAACTGATTCAAAAGAGATATCTTCAATGGTTGACATGGTTGATCAACATCTGGATATTAGTTTTTTATGCAGACAATTGGATTCAGAAGGAAATAAAGTTGCACCATTGTACCAAAGAGTATTGACAGCTCTGATCGTTGATGATCAAACTGATGAAGAAACCATTGGAAATGGAAATATGTCTTTTCTATGTGAAAGAGATGATTCTCCTGGGGTGGCTTGCTTCTCTCAGGATGCTGAGCACCAATCTAAGAGCAGGGCAGAATATGAATCCAAGTCTGACATGGTTTCTTGTAATGGGAATGCTACCTTTACTAGTGGCGCAAACATCCATGATGAAGAACTTGATGATCTTTTACAAGTGCATCAGGGACCGTTGCTTCCAGAAACTGAAATGTTGCCCATGTTATCTGAAAATGGTAGTGGTGGATTACTGGCTACACATATAGTATCTTCTTGTTTGCCATCTTTCAGTTACCATTTTGAGGAAATGAGCATGGAGGATAAACTCTTACTGGAGCTGCAGAGTGTTGGCCTACATCCAGAACCAGTGGTAAACTTCTAATTAGTATAAACTGTATGAAAGCCAATGGTCTTGACTGCTTATTAATATGGGAGGTTTTCTGTATGTTCCAGTAACCATCTTCGCTCTCTGTCTCTCTCTATCTCTTTGTTTCTCTTCTATACATGCACACACTATACATGAAACTAGAGTGTTGAGATATAAACTATTCATATACCTTCACCTAACAGCTTTGGCTTTTTGGACAATTGGTCCTTAACGTGGTTTTAGAGCCTCTATGACTAAGTGGTCGTGAGTTCAATCCTTGTTACTCTCATTCTTCAAAATTGAATTAAATTTTTGCATAGTAAAATGAGTCTGTACATTATTCACACTTCAAGCTCAAATGACGCTTCAAGCCCAAATGACTCTTACTTGAGGGAGAAGTGTAGAGATATGAACTATTCATTTACCTCCACCTAATTTAAGTTATTAGAATGAATGGTCCATGGCACAGAGCGTGATCTTTAAATGTAAATGGTTGCAGATGGGATTTATGTTTAAAGAGTTTACTCAGTAATGAATATAGTTTCTAGAATTTGGTTCACTTTTTTAATCAATGTTTCTATTACTAACTGATCTCCTTATGGTTGTCTTATAAAAGCCTGATCTTGCTGATAGAGAGAGTGAAGCTATTAATCAAGAAATTATTCAATTGCAGAAGGGACTTCACCAACAGGTTTTGATTCTTTTGTTTAAAGTTTGATATATATGCTGAAGTATAAGGAATTCAATTGTTTTTGGGAAAGAATCTGCTTGTGGGCTTGTGGCTTTTATATGATGGTTGTTTCTATTTGACCAATTTTGCAGGTCACTAAAAAAAGAGAGTACTTTGTGAAACTTATTCAAGCACTAGAAGGCAGGGAAATGGAACAACGGTAGGATACTTGATAGTTGATACTTGATAGTATATAGTTTATTTTGTTTCATTAGTTGTTTAAGCTTTTGATGTTGATAAATTAATATGAAAGTCATGTGAATGTTGTGTAGGTATCTATGTTGACCCTCACTAATGGCTAATATACTGTGTTAATTTGCAGAGCCCTTGAGCAAGTTGCTATGGACAAAGTTGTTGAGTTGGCTTATAAGAAGAACCTGGTATTTTTTTTTTAATTTATGCTTATTTCCTGTTGTTTGTTCAATGAGTTCCTGGTAGATGGGACAATTGAATGGAACTATCTGACAGGTTATTTGAAATGGGTTATTTGCTTTCCTTAAAATGTGGCTTTATTCACAAACATTGGAGTGGGATCACTGAAGAAGGAAATGAGTGGAAGTGCTTAGGATGCGAGCCATGTTTGTGGTGATTTTGTTGGAGTTGAATGCAATTACTCTGGGATAGGATAGTTCTATTCTATGATTTGGAATTTAATTGGTTTTGATCTATAAGGTGATGGGAGAGTTCTTGTATGTTTGTTGAATGATTGTCTATGACTTGCTGTTAATTTAAGGAAGAATTCTTACCCTTTTTGGCACCTTTCCCTTCTGTCTAAACAGAGAAGAAGTAAAATAATAAAATGCTGTGCCAGTCAAATAGACCAAAAAGATCCCTTATTTTTTACGTATAGATTTCTTGATCTAAAACCACAAAATACCAAAGTAGCACGGAACCTATCCTTGAATTTGTTTATGAAAGAATTGAGTTGATGATCCTTTTATAGCACTTAGTGTAATGTAGTGTAAGACATCTTTTGATTCTTAGAATGGGATTTTGTTGCACACTTGTGGTTTATTCTATTAGTAATCTGGCATCAATATTGTGTGTTCAACATGTTTTTGTTGGTTGCAAAAATCATTCTTGGAGAGCTATTTTGAATAAGATTGTTTGTAGTTTTTTCTGAGGATTGGCCATGTCCTTTGAGTTCGGAGCAGTTCTTACTGATTAGGTTCAGAGGTTTTCGCAGCAGTGAGGAGAGTGAAACTAAAATTTTATGGCAGTATGCTATTCATGCTGTTATTTGGTGAATTTGGTTGGAGCAGAATTCTCATATCTTCAAGTCGGCTTCATTGCCTTTAAAAATATTTAACAGGATATAGGATTGTTTCCATAGCCTCTCTTTGATATTCCTCCTATGATTTCTTTAAGGGAGTTTCACTTGCAGATATCCAGAGGGTTTGAAGAGCTATTTTGCACCAATGTGTTTGTCTAATTTTTCAGTTCCTTATTTTTGTGTAATAGTTAAGGGGGATATCTTATCATCCCCTCTTTTTCTAATCCTTCTTTCCTGATTTTAAATAAATTTATTTTTTATGAAAATAGAAGAAAACTAATTCCTTGGCCTTTATTTAACAATTTAAGTTTTTGGTAATAGCTTGCTTTTTGTTAAATAATAAATTCCCAATATTGATTATTATATTTTTACTATATTGTTATCATGACAAGCTGCCTCATAAGTTAGGCAACTGAGTTAAAGCAGTGGCTAATAAAACTATTCATGTGCCTTTGCCAAACAGCATAATTTGTTAGGTGACAACTTGGTTTTTGGTAGAGTAATAGGATCTCCTTCATAGGGTTATAGAATTTAATTTTGTTTTTCTCATTACAAACTCTGTTTTGTTTTAGGTGACAAGTTAAAGTAATGTGGTATTTATGTTGAATGTTAGACAATATTTTAACTGCACACCTGTGACTTATTTTATTACAAAGTTTAGTGTAAGTTTTGTGCGTTGAACATGTCTTTGCTGGTTTATTTTTTCCAGTCTGTCAGGAAAGAGATGAGTTACAAAGTGTGTAGTTTGTGCTCTAGATTCTTAGCTTCTTTTCAGGATTATGCTGTGATAGTGCTATGGTCATTAAAGATTAACTGATTTGCACTCTGCAATGCCCCCTCCCTACCCTAATATTGATAGGCCACCCGTGGAAGTAGTGCTGCAAGAAATGGACTTCCTAAGGTCCCAAGGCAAGTTGCTTTGGCTTTTATGAGGAGGACTCTTGCTAGATGCAGGAAATTTGAGGAAAACTGGGAAAAGTTGCTTTTTGGATCCTGTCCTTAAAGATGTCCTATTTGCTACACCTGCTTGTGACAACTATGCTGGCGGCTCAGTTGTTACTCAAGAAGCTGCACATTCAGGTTTCTTGTTTTAACCATGTTTTATTTGTTTTGGAAGATTATTTGCTATGGTACTCATATACTCACAAATACTTTAGGCAGAGGCATCATGTTTATCAAGAAACAATTTCCTTAGGCATTTGCTTTTAGCTTCATTTATATTTGTAACTCTGTTCTGGAAGTCTAAGGTCTATTTCATTGGGGGGGGGGGGGGGATAATCCCGTTTTTCTTCCTTATCTTATTGCATAACAAATAGGTCCTTGGCTCTTGCAGGTTCGTTTCCTTGCAGGGATCAGGATGTGTCCAGAAATCCAAACCATCCCTCTGTCGAGGAGTTTGCCAGAACTGGACCAATACTAAACAGAGGGAAGAAAAAGGAACTGCTGCTTGATGATGTTGGTGCTAGTGCTTCCTTGAGATCTGCATCAACACTTGGTAACTCTTTCATGGGTGGAGCAAAGGGAAAGAGGAGTGAAAGAGAGAGGGACAAAGACACTTCTGGAAAAAATTCTGTCACAAAAGCTGTTCGTCCTTCTGCAGGTTATTCGAGGGGTGAGCGTAAAACAAAGGCAAAGCCCAAACAGAAGACAGCTCAACCATCTATTTCTGGAAATGGATCTCTTAGCAAGTTGATGGAAAATACTAATTCTGAGAATCAATTGGCTGGTGGCTCTAATGAAGTGATTTCCAGTGGTAACAATAGAAAAAGTAAAGTTGGGTCTGTATCTCATGGTTATAATACTAAGGATTTGTCCCTTGAGACTGAGGAACCCATAGACTTTACAAACTTGCATGAGTTAGACTCAATAGAACTAGGTGTAGCTAGTGAACTTAATGGGCATCAAGATCTGGACTCTTGGTTGAACATTGATGAGGATGGTTTACAAGACCATGATGCAGTGGGCCTGGACATACCAATGGATGATCTGTCTGAGTTGAATATGCTTCTATGAAGATGAACGCAGGATACTATATATTCCCATGCACTATTAGGTGTTTATGAACAGTGCTGTGTCGGAGGAAAGCTGCTTATACAATTCATGCCTCTGATGATTGGCACTTGTAATTATGCCCATTCTTTTTGTATACTTACCATTATCAACAATACCAAAGGTAGAAGCCCAAAGAGGGGGTTAAAGAAAAAGAAAAATGTAGTCCTCAATTATTTATATGATCAGAGAATTCCTCAGGTTGTAACTGCTACATTCTTAATTAACAAAATTTTGATCATCTCACTAGTTGTGTATTTTGGCTATTTTCTTGTATGGACTTCTAAATTATGTTAATACAAATTACAATGTCATAACCTGACTGCACTATGCAACTCTGCATGTTGCATTTGCTTAAATTTTCAAACACCCTTGAAGCGTCTATATAATATGATTTTTTGATATACACCTATAAATTTCTCAGCGTGTTGCTTAGGGTATTTGTGTTAATTTTTTGGTCTTATGACTAGTTCCTTAAGAGACACTACTGGTTGTATGACCTCCAGAGACTGTTTTTTCCCACCTGTGTATGTGGAGACAGGATTTCATCTTTGTTTGCCTCCTGCCTGAGCAAGAGTTTGGTTGGATTATCTTTGAACTTTGCACACCTTGGATGTGTTCTATAGCTTGGACAGGGAGTCTTGAGATGCCGTATCCGGATTGTTTCTTGTAGTTTAATCTGCCTCGTCTTTTCCATCATATCTAGATATTCATGCCTTTTTTAGGGTGAATTGCAATTCATGTCTTCGTATTGTGATTTGGTAAATTGAAATAATAGAAACGATGATAATTGAGTTGGTGCTCTTGCAGGTTGGATTTTTAGGATGGTTATGTGCTGTCGTGCCTCTGTGGGATATAAACGTGATGGTCATGTACAAGTTATTCATGGCATGATGCAGGTAGCAGATTAATTAACATGATTGTTTAAGCTGACATGGTTTAGTCATAATATTGGTATATGTGATAAATGTTCCTTCTTGTTAGAGCAAGTAGCTCTTACCATTCAAGAGGTTACGTGCTTCTCACTTCTCAGGTCTTGCATGTGAATCAGTATTGGTGGTGACTGTGGGGTGAAACTGAAGTATCGGGAATAAATGGGCCTATAACATGGGACAATTTTATCTTAATTTCAATTGATTCATTCATGTGATTTGAGCGTAACGTGATAGTCTCAATATGAGGGGGCTTCGTGATAATTTTGGAGTCACATACTCCGATTGAAATCCATGATAACTGAAGCCTTACTCAGACATGGAGTTTGTTCTCTGAACTATTTTTAAATTCTTTTACCAGTTTAAATTTTTTTTGGTTGCTTCATATAACATGCCTAAGCTTTTGAAATTTTATTGAACCTTAACAAGTTTGAGTAATAAAGTTATGATTCTCGTTTCCTTTTTTTTTTAATTATAAAAAAGAATTAAGACTTAAAGTTCAGGCAAACTGTCATAGATGTGATTTGATTTTAAGATAAAAAAAATCCTTAAAAAAACTTAGTACCCCTTGAGTTATAACTCTCAAGATCTTAATATTCTAAATTTCTAATGATAAGTCCTATTGATCTAAAATAATTAATAAAGTATGATGAATAGTTATTTAATATGATTTGTTATGTGTTTTTGTTAATAAAATTCCTTTAGTAACATAATTAGATAAAATCAAAATGATACTCAAAAATAATAAAATAAAAATTAATTTTATAAGAGACCCATTAATCAAGAAAACTAAATATGTATACTGTATTGAAAATATTTTTGTTTGTACATAAAATATTCTTTTCTTGTAAACAATATACTGAATATAGCAGTTAAATAAAAGAGAAAAACAAGTTTAGTTTTAAGTAGTTAAAAAAAAAATCAGTTTTTATTTTTAAAATGAGAGACGGTAACGGTATTTTCAGAACTACCGACCTAACAGTAACAGGTCCCGTCTCCACCGTCCTATTCCCGCTCCCGCCTTTACAACTCTCTTTTGCGCGCTCTTTCTCTTTCTTGCCCGAATCTCTCTCTCTCTCTCTCTCTCTCTCTCTCTCTCTCTCTCTCTCTGAATCTCACACTCTTTTCCTCTTCGATCTCTCTTTCTCTGTTGCTGCTTGATTGATCGAATTGCTTGAGACCCACGCCAATGGATCGGTTCATTCCGAATCGCGCGGCCATGGATTTGGATTACGCGCGCTCCGTGATGACCCAGAAACCGCCATTGCAGCAGCCGTCAAACCCCTATTACCAAGCCCTTTTGGCCGCGGCTCTTGGCAAGAATCACGCCTCTCGCATTTTGGCCTTCGGCAACCATCAGCCATGGAACCCCAAGGCCAATCCCACGCTCGATGAAACTTTCTTTTCGCCCCTTTTACTGTCAACCCTCCAACCCCCACGGCGATGGCGTCAATTCCCTTCCAAACCGGAGCTGGTTTTAGATGCCCCGGGCCTGTTATGCGACGATTCTTTCAGCGTTATTGACTGGGGGAACAGGAACCTGATCGCCGTCGCGTTGTCCGAAACCCTTTACGGTTATAACTTTAATTCCAAAGAAAGTTTTGGTATTGCTTCCGTTGACGTCGACGACGAGCAAGGGCTCATTACTAGCGTTAATTGGAACCCTGATGGGTGCCGGATAGCTGTTGGACTCTTCAGTGGAGAGGTTCAGGTCTGGGACGTTTCAGCTCAGAGGAAGCTAGCCACCTTCTTGGGTGGCTGTGGTAGGGGGCATGTTGGGTCCTTGGCTTGGAATGAATCTGAAAACCTTACCATTGCAAGAGGGGACGGCAAGATTGTGGATTGGAACTTGGGTTCCAACAAAATTGTAGGCAGCTACCGAGGCCATAGAGGAAAGGTTTTGGGGCTTAAATGGTCGCCGAGTCTGGCAAGTCGGTGGTTGGCCAGCTCCGGGGCCGATATGGTTGTTAACATTTGGGACAGAGCTAAGCCTTCTTCCCAGTTTTGTAAGTTCACGGAGCACAAAGGTCCAGTGAGAGGGCTCGATTGGTCCCCGATTCGAAGTGACTTGCTGGTCTCTGGGGGACTGGACTGTTTCATCAAATTTTGGTCCACCAACAGCGGAAAGTGTTCACAATCTGTGAACACAGGCTCGGAGGTGTTGTCTCTGTCCTGGACTAATTGCCAGTATGAGCTGCTCAGCTCTCATGGGTCCCCTGGGAATCATGTTGCTCTCTGGAGATACCCATCCATGGAGATTACTGGAGAATCCGAGCATCATCTTTCCAGGATGCAGTATATGGTCGGTAGTCTTGATGGTTGCAAAGTTGCTTCTGCATTGGGGGCATCTGCACCCGGGGCAGAGGATGAGAAACTGACGGTGTGGAATTTTCATGACGGACAGCAAGTAGAGAAATTTTCAGGGGAAACAAGTCCTGATTTCTTTTCTAATTTCAGCTCTATTCGGTGATATTCACTTTTATTAACTTCTCGATTATTTCTGTGTTCATATATTTCAAATGCCTTAATTTGAATTTACTTATCTAACTCTTTTTTTGTCTTCTTTTCAGGTTGGAAATGGTGGAAGGATGTATATCTTTTCTAAAGTGGTTTCATTGTTTTGTCTGCTTCGTCTTGTATGGCATTTAATATATGAGATCTCCGGTGGAGTTGATATTCCGCAGTACCGGAGGGGGTTTCAGCAATCGAGGAGAGCTCGACGTTCAGTTTCTATATTTATATCCTTTGCTTTATGCTTCGTTGGTCCAATTTTATACTGAATTTGCTTTTTATACGTTTACTACATGTGCCTGCTTTGATGAACTTCAGACCTCTGCTCTAGCTGCTAATTTTAGTCTGGTTTTCTTTCCTTATTGTCCTATGCATAAGAAAGGGATTTAGATAGCAATCTTTTTTGTTACAATTAGCTATTTACACAAGTATCATATTTTAGAAATGTTTTCCTTCCTTTGTGATATTGTTCTTTTTTTTTTTTTGACTTGTCCTTTGTGATATTGTTCTTATGAAACAGATGATGAGATAATATATTGGTAGGATCAATTACAAGGATTTACATAGGTGCGCTCAATCTGAAGCCTAAAAGAATCCAAAGCCCAATCCAAATAGTTGTCATCTATATGTTATGTCAAGCTTGTTCGACAGGTTGTCAACGTGGCTTTCTATCATGTTATATCTTACGAATTCCAATGTCTCACCTCTTACTGCTCTATGCTGTGTTTTGTTCTTCTGACTTGTGGTGAGGATTCTTATTTACGTATTGTTCTTCTTGGTTTCGATACGTGTCTCTCAATTCTCAAATCTTGTTATCTTTTGGAGGATTCATGGGGGGATTTATTGAAGTAAGATAAATGAATTATGGTCTTTGGATTTTATATCAGATTTAAGATTAAATTACTAAGTCATGTAAATTTTTAAATGGTCGAATTACTTTTTAAATGAACATGTGATAGATACATGTAAGATCCTGTAATCAAGATTTACTCTTTTAAATTCTTATAATAAATTACTTCTCTCGCTATATACTTTCTCATTTCCCATAAACCCAATAAATAAATCTTCCCAGGAAATATGTATTGGGCTATCTTCTAATTCAAGATATATTCGGTGATATTCACTACTTTTATCTCGCTTATTCTTCCGGAGTTCATCAAATTGGTAGTAGTAGTAGTACACATTTGTCAAATGTCTGAATATGTTTTTTACTTATCTAACCTTTTTGTTGTCTTCTTTTCACGCAGGTGGAAAGTACGTGGCCGGATGTTTGGAATGGTGGAAGCGGCTGTATGTTTGGTGGAGTTGGTATGAATATGCTGTGATGCATACCAGAGGGAGTTTAGTTTAGCCGACAGAGCCTGGCATGCAGTTTTTCTGTTTGTATTCATCGCTTTATGTTTGATGTTTTTATCTTTGAATTCTTTTGAGTATCTTATTTACATGTGTCTGCCGAAACTATTTGTACCTTCGATCCAATTGCTAAATAATCTGATTCTTTCTCTCCAATTGTTCTATGCCTAAGAAAGGGTTTTAGATAGGAAGCTTTTTCGTTACAATTTATTGTAGTCTGGGATACCATATTTATTCACACACACACACAAAAAATCACGTTTAAAAATGTTTTCCTTCTTCTTTGATATTGTTTTTATGAAACAAACTATGGGGTAAATTGTTGTAAGTTCAATTAAAAGTATTTACATATATGTATGCTATATCTTTTGGCCAATCCTCACACGAGACATTAGTTTTTTTTAAAGACAGCACAAACTATATTAGTTAGAGCATTAATAACATGCTTAGAATTTTAAAATAGCACTTAAAGACGACTATTCAGATATTATTCTTAAAGATTTTGAATTGTTGAAAGAAAGTTATTCAACTAACTCTTGAGATTTTAAAATAAGAATGATCACCAAATAAGATTATTAATCTAATTAAAAATATAAAGTCAATTTAAATTTTGTTAATTAATTAAGTCAATTTGTGTAAATTACACAAATCATTCTACTTAAAATTTATACACATTATATTTACTTTTTAAATTTGTTCTCAATAAATAATATATATACATATATATATATATATACACACACATAAAATATAATATTTTTTTATTTAAGAATTTCACAGCAAACAAACTTGTAGTTCCAATGTAAAAATAATAATAATAATAAAACCGTATCTTTATAAAATTATTTTTGAGCAAACATTTTCAAATAATGAACTCTTTATTTTAAAAATAATTTTTTAGCATTCATTATTATGTGCATTTAATTACCTTAAATTATAAATTATTTATTTTTATTACTATTATATTATTATTATTATTGAGGGTTTTTAACGTGTTTTAAAAATACAGGTTAAAAAATAAATATTATTAAATTAAAAATAAAAATATTAATATCTTAAAATTTTAACATATATTTAATATTTTTTAAATAATTAGAATAATTTAATAAAAAATAATAAATACAACCCTTTGCAGGTGAGTAGCCGCACCATTTAAGCGACTCTGAACAACGGACGGAGAAACCAATACAGGCTACCCGCTGCAACTGCAAATGCGGCAGATTTCAAAAAATGGAAAACTTTGTTCTCTCCACTTGCTTTGTCTTCATCTTCTCCCTCCGTTCATCCACACTTTCCGAATGAGCCTTGCGAGAATTTCGAAACCCAAGAACGTTGAAAGCTTTCACATTCGGATTCGTAAAAAGAGCAGAGAACAATGATTCAGCAATCGATTTTCAAACCTTCTTCAATTTCATTCTCAACCCCATTTCCCAGTGCCCCAATCTGTTCCCACTTCCATAATCGTTTTCTTCCAACTTCGACAATTCGATGTGAGGCTACGGATTCATCCTTGTCGTCCTCTAAGATCGGCGCGGAACAACCATCGTCTCCGTCACCGGTGTCGCTCCCGGCGATGGCGAAGCTGATGGAGTCGGAGAAGAAGAGTAGGCCCTACCCTGGCGGGTTGGGTCCGTACACTGGGAGAGACCCTAACGTGAAGAAGCCAGGGTGGTTGAGGCAGAGAGCTCCTCAAGGTGAGCGGTTCCAAGAGATTAAGGAGTCGTTATCCCATTTGAAGCTCAACACTGTCTGCGAGGAGGCGCAGTGCCCCAACATAGGAGAGGTTCTATTTTCTTTTTCTTTCGATTATCCTTACTCTTTTAGTGGAATTACCTGTCCAATTATTAGCTTCTCTCTTTCTCTCTAATGGGTTGCTGGAGAAGTAATTTGAGGAAAAAGAAAAGTTTTTTTTTTTTTTAAAAGGGAACCCGTTTAAATCTGTTAATAAAAGCTAATATTGGTGGCTAGAGATAACATATGGCTGCTATGAGCATTATGATGCTTCTTTAGGGGTTAGCAATGGGAGAGAGAGAGCCGAGCATTGGCTTCTTCAATCCTGTTTATAGCTTTATGCTATGATGGTTTTAATTATATATTTCAAATACATAAGCGGGAGCTTTAAAAAGGAAGCCTTCTGGTTAAAGTTATCTGTTGATCGATAGTGATGTTGGGATTTACTGTGATTGCATACTCAATATTTAATCAAACTTGTTAGACAAATAGCTTTTATGAGAAGTATGAAGATAGAATCATAGAATGCTTAACAAATATTCAGTGGTTTGGCTTTAATTATGGTTTGGCTTCCACATTGGTTAGTTACTTTTCTATAAATTATAAAATTGTGCTACAGAATTGACTCAGTAAATTGATTCAAAGTTTTGGACATTGTAGGAAACTGATACGTTATAAAATAGCACTGCATTAGCATGTTTTGAGCTACGTTTTATGTTTTCTTCTCCCTAAATTTGTGTATCTAAACAATATATGAAGAAACAGAATCAAGACGGAGAAAGACGCTGTAGTATTTAAATGCAATTAAAAATTAAATGTTTTGTATAAGGTCTTTAAGGTGTAAATATAATGTTCTGACCTTTGGACTTTTATGGATAGTGTTGGAATGGAGGTGGGGATGGTATTGCAACTGCAACAATCATGCTTCTTGGGGATACTTGCACCCGTGGATGTAGATTTTGTGCTGTGAAGACCAGCAGAAACCCAGCACCACCTGATCCAATGGAACCAGAAAATACTGCCAAGGCCATTGCAAGTTGGGGGTGTGTATGTGTTATGTTGATGTTGATATTGCACTGTGGGTTAATAATTGCATGCCCAATTATTCATGCCTATTTGAAGTAGATAGAAGATAGCTATTTAGGTACTGCACTGCTGCTATAAACTAATAGGTTGCATATCCTTAATCAGACTAGCAACTAGATTACCGGAGTTTGTGTTTTGTGGGCTTGTGGCCAACAGTTAGCCATAAGACATACTTTCTTATTCACCTATTTTAACTTTTGAATTTATTTCCTAACATTCAGGTCATGTTGAAACTAGAGCATATTTCCACTTAGGCTAGGTGATTATGTATTTATGGTCTTTTCTTGTCACCTTGTCCCAGTGATGAAGACCAGGTTGACCAAGGATGAATGCTGCACCACCATTAAGTATTGTGCTTTATCATTATTGTTTCCCACTTAGTTGCCTTTCCCGAAGTCAAGTGCTGTAAGAAAATCCTTTTGTTAGCAAATCCTTTTCCCATTGATTGAATAGTTATTCATTTACTTTTTATTTCAGTTAATGTAAAATATAAGCACCTGTCATCTTAGATAATGCTTAGATATTATATCTTTCAAGTTGCACACCTTAGGAACCTCTAATGAGTCCTTAGCAGAAACTGAAAGGAATAATTTTCTTCCGCATACAAATATATGTAAAATCTTCCTATTATGCTCTCAATGTGTGAACCTAGTTGGAAATGTGACTGTAATAATTTGTTTGATTGTGATGAGAATCAGATAAGTACTTAAGAAATCATCTTGATGGTCATTGCTTCTTTCAGCACAGATGTGATACATATTACTACAATTAACTTAATGCAAACTTTTGTAATTTATGAAAGATTATCAAGTTCACATCTTTACACAAGTTGCAATGCCTAGATTGACCATGGGCATATCCTGTGCATCTCTTTGGTATATGAAATACTGAATATAAATTTTATTAGATCTAATTCCCTGTTGATTACAAGTTCCCGATTTTTGCAGTGTGGATTATATTGTCCTAACAAGTGTGGATCGTGATGATATACCTGATGGAGGAAGTGGGCACTTTGCTCAGACTGTAAAAGCTATGAAGGTGCATTGATATATTGGACTTATGTTTTAAGATGCATTTTACAAGGTATACAATGCAAATTGCAAATACATACAAGTTTAAACGTTATCATTATGATTGCTTTTGCAGAATCTCAAACCTGACATCATGGTTGAGTGTTTAACCTCTGATTTTCGGGGTGACCTGAAGGCTGTAGAAACTCTGGTTCACTCAGGTTTAGATGTCTTTGCTCACAACATTGAGACAGTCAAACGGCTCCAAAGAATTGTTAGAGATCCTAGGGCAGGGTAAGTTGCATTGCCAATTCAACTGCTTTGTCATAACCTTTAGAATATCGTCGTTTTCTCATAAATAGAATTAAAGCTAACAGATGGAACTTTTTTAACGATAGGATACATCAAAAAAGAAAATGTTCTATGAAAGTTTATTTTTACTGGAAATATAGAGCAATAAATATAACGAATATCTAAAGATTAAGTATAAAATGAGAACAATTGAACAAATAATGTTCAATTATATTACGTCAAGTTTATATGAATTAAGAATAGCCGTTCTGAAAGGAACTTTGCATCTGATAACATGTTTGTATAAATGATAATACATTAAAATATAAGAAGAATAAAAAGATAAGATATCAAAGAAATAAAGAACAAAAATATTAAAACTTCAACAGAAATAATCAGAAATCAGTTTTGCATAGTGATCTTTCTAAACTTGGCAAGCAAGTCATTGCCCTCCTATTCAATATTTTAGCTGGATTTTCTAATTCTGTCTTCTCTGTTCAGATGTTAAGTTGGGTATGATAGTGTTAATATCTGAAACATCATAAACTCATTTCTAATTTTTTGGGAGGGTGAGCCTTGACGCATTGTTTACGTTGCTGTCTAGTGTGAGGAATACATTATTTAACACTTACAATCTGCTTTTTTGGCTGGTTTTTCTCCATTCCGAATCACCATTTGCTCAGTTCTAGTTCTTATATGTAGTATGGTTGCAGGTATGAGCAAAGCTTGTCTGTTCTAAACCATGCAAAACATAGCAAGGAGGGTATGATAACAAAATCTTCTATAATGCTGGGCCTTGGAGAATCCGATGATGAGGTGAAGGAAACAATGGCTGATTTAAGGGCCATAGATGTTGATATTCTGACATTTGGTCAGTATTTGCAGGTTGGTTAATGTAAAATGCTATGGTGCTGTCCAGACCTGTTTCGCATAACATTAGAAACTGGATTTGAAAATTCTGTCCATGCTTACGGATGATACTAATCTTTCACGTGATCTCATAATTTTAAGTTGCTATAACATGTTTGATTGAATCTGTAAGAGGCTACTGTATGGCTGGCTCAGCTGACAATATACATTGCAAGTCTTCTTTTTTATTGGTGGTTGTGGCTTATAGTTGATTCAAAAATGTTATTGTTGCAGCCAACTCCCTTGCACTTGACTGTCAAAGAGTATGTTACGCCTGAGAAGTTTGCTTTCTGGAAAGAATATGGGGAGTCTATCGGTTTTCGTTATGTAGCCAGTGGGCCACTGGTAAGCTCTTAGCAGATGCATTATAATATGATTGTACCCTTCTTTTGGCATGACTTAACATACACATTATCTGCGAAGTGACAAAAATGACAAATTTTCCACATAGATGGACGAACAACGTGTATTGTGCTTCTAACTATCCTTCTCCATGGGCCAACTTCAGTTGATAAGTTGTACAATCTGATCAGCATTGAACTTACAAGATCCTAACTGGAAGCCCTTTATTTATTGTGTTTTGCAGGTGCGATCTTCATACAGGGCTGGGGAGCTGTTTGTTAAGACAATGATACGAGAAAAGACCGAGAATGCTGGTGGCTCATTGTTGTAACTATGGCTCTGTGATTATGGATATCGAGCAACTACAGATGACGAGATTTTTGCATGTGCAATTGCTGCGGAGGAAAATGGTTATATGAGGGTTCTTTATTGCTTTGGAGTGAAAATATCCAAATCTATTGTCAATTATGTGAACAAATTGGTTGCAATGAGAAATTCTATTCAACCAATCCATAATTCAATATCTTATTTATGTGGTTTAAACTGGAAGTTTATGTTCCAGGAACTCGAATATTCTAAAATCATCATATTTTATAAAATCAGAGGTTTTTGGTACAATGATAGTTCAAAGGTTAAAATTTTAAACCTCGTGCAAACTATTCAATCTCTCCCCGGTCACCACTAGCTTGCTCACAGTAGTTTGAAGAATGTGGTCTTTATACTCAATAGAGAAATGTGTAAAAGAACGTGGTCTTTATACTCGATATCACACATGAATTTATGAGATAATTATCTTTCCTTATATTTTGCACGTACTATACAATACATACTTCTTTTTTAAAAGGAAAAATTATACAAAATTCTCTTTAAAATGATGTCAAAGCCTAATAATGTCAATACTCTAAATTATTATTTTATGAATGTTTTGTGGTCAAATGTCATGTCTATAATTTCTTCAATTTTGTGTTAAAAAAGAGATATCAGTGCATTCATTTGGTAGAGCTATATTAAAGATTCAACTACACCAAATAATTTTTTTTTTCTTTTTCTCAACATATAATATTAGCAATGAGAAGAATGACAGAACATTTAGATTGACCATGAGTTAAGGTCGCAGTCAACGAAATCTTACCCCCAACAAGATTCCAAAAATCCTGTGGCTACAAGTTCAAGTTTTATAGAAAACTCAAATCCCAAGGAAACTATGGTTTCTACGAAACTTCCTTTGAAATCTTACACCAAACAGGATAATTTAATTCTCTAAGTGAGGTTTCAAGAAAATGCTAGGAAATCTTTGTTCAAACACCTTGTAAAGATGAGTTTAGCATCTTTTTAAAAATTGTAGTTAAAAATTTTAAATATTATTTTTTATAATAAAATCCATAAAAAATTATTTAAGACTGTTTTTCGTGTAAAATTCAGCCCATGACTTTTCAATTTTCACCACGTGGTAAGTCCCCAATCTCTGTATTCATTGTAGAGTCTCTCAAATGTTCAGTTTTTCTTTTCCAAGTTGACATATATTTCCCCCTTGACTTCAAATCCTATGCTGCAAATTACACCAATTTTCTTTCAATTTGAAGCATTAGTAGTTTTCTATCATTTTATCAAAGGAATGGGTGGAGTTCACTCTCTTTTATAGATAGGTGTTCTTTAAGCAATAATCTGACCAATGGAAACAGCTCAGCCTCACTATAAACAATCCTTTTTGCTTATTACAGATAACATGCAATGAATAAAGCACACAATGAGTTGGTGGATGCTGTATTGCACAGTTGCTGTCATTTCGTGGCGGCCTAACTAATCCTTTTTTTACTCCAGAGCAAAGTCCCAAAGAAGAATGTGACTGCTTTAAGTATTGCTGTTCAATAATTGATGCAGCAATTTGTGAAGCAAAGTCTTCTGACTCCACAACCACAACCCAGTCATCCTAATTTGATCTCAATGCTTTCAGATTTTTTGCTATCAGTGTACAGAAAATTTCAGCCAAAACAACCAAATCCTTGAAAGATCATCTCCAAAATATTGATACTGCAACAGATAGTTATATTCCCTGACAATGTTTATGAAAGTGGCAGTCCTGCTTGTTCTTTTGCTTCACATCATCGCTGCTCTGGCTTCTGACCCAGATCCTGTCATGGACTTCTGTGTAGCCAAATCAGCACCCGACAGCTTCACCTGCAAGAACTCATCCGCAGCCACAGTGGAAGACTTCACCTTCTCTGGGATAAAGTTTCCCGGAAACTTCAAGGAAACTGGTTTTTCTGCCATGGCAGTGAACTCGAATGTCTTTCCAGGTTTGAACACTCTTGGGATGTCATTTGTGCGAGCAGATTTCGATGTTGGCGGGGTCAATGTGCCCCACTTCCATCCAAGGGCAACAGAGATTGGATTTGTGCTGGAGGGAAAAATTTATTCAGGATTTGTTGACACAAAGAACAAGGTTTTTGCCAAAGTGTTAGAGAAGGGAGAGGTCATGGTGTTCCCAAGAGGCCTAGTGCACTTCCAGATGAATGTTGGAGATGGGCCTGCTACTATCTTGGGCAGTTTTGACAGCCAAAATCCTGGCTTGCAGAGAATTCCAAATGCAGTTTTTGGTTCTGGGATAAAGGAGGAGCTTTTGGAGAAGGCCTTCGGACTGACTTCTAAGGAGCTTTCCAAGTTAAAGAAGAGGTTTTCTTCTAGCTAAAATGCATTCTCTGTTTATGGAGACAGTGGTTCAAATAAAAAGTTGAAGCCTGAAAAGTTGCTTCAGGATTAGAGATCTACATCAAGCACAGTAGAAATTTTTATATGATACTTATTGCAGAACATTGCTTATGATTAGTTGAAAAATCCTCACCTGTGGGAAGTTATGATTGATTTGTAGTTAATCATTTTAATAATTCGGTCCCCTTTACTTGAAGGCCTGCTTCATCTAAAGGTTCATGTGGCTTGATTTTAAAGCTAAATTCAGTGTAGAGGTGCTTCCATTTTCAAGTTTCACTTTCCTACACTTTCTGTTCATATTTTAAAGTCAACACACTCGTCAATATTTGGTTAAATCATACAAGTTTCAAACAAAAACATGGAATCAAAGGGGACCCCCCCCCTCTTTTTCTCTCTCTCTCCTTTGCTTTTACTTTCCCATTCTACTACGCTTTGCTCGAGCTAGGGTGCTTTTATCCAACAGCATCATTTCAAAGAGGTGTCGTTGTTGCAACTACTCCAAAAGCTCCTTTGTTAAATGATTCTCTTGCCCCCATTTGGTTGTTGCACTCATTTGACTAACAGATTGCTCCCCCATGCCCGTCTGAGTGTCATGTTTTTATTGGAGAACCAAACAAGCCGTGATTATAGGTGTCAAACATCTTCAAAGGGGAAGAGGACATTATTGTGTTTTTCTGATGTAATACACTCTCTGGCAAAAGAAAAGTAACGAAATTTACTCATTAATTTTTGCAATATTCTATTTCAATTTTTCTTTTCTTTGTTTGCATTATATGAGTAAATATGCAATCTCAGCTTTTCTCTCTTCTCTTCGTTTTCACTAAGCAAAAGTGCTTAGCAGGAAGCAGCCTTGGAAGGCTCCCTAAGAATCTGTACCTTTGGACCAACCGTAGAAGCCTAGAAGGTGTCGAGGTGGCTTGATCGTCTCCGCTAATTGTTCTTAAGGTTGTTTGGTTACTAAGAAAGAAGGTTGATTTTACATTAACATACTTCTACTAAGGTATGACATATGAGATTTGTTTTTTCATATCTGTAATATTTGCTTTAAAATTACAAAAGAAAGCTGCTTTGGCTGCTTGTGGAAATCAGAACGACAAATCCAAGCACAGTGCTATCGATCAGATAACATTAATAATAAATTGAACACCCAAACAACCATGATCTTGCAGGATTAAGAGTAACCATGATAGGCTCTAGATGATAAAAATGAACCCTGATGATCTAGAGCAGTTGTTCTACACTGTTTACATTTTCCATAGACATTCCATTATAGTCAAAGCAATGCACTCAGCATCTCATTCCAAATGTCAGGCACCCCAGGGAGGCACCAATGGCTGCAATCAGAGGAAAGGCCTGTTCCTGGTTTCTGCCTCTCTTGTTCACTTATTGCCCTTCTATACACTGAAGGGTGTCCATCTCTTCGGAAAGCAGTCATTGTTGTAATATCTTGCAGATATACTGGAAAACTCATTCTCTTCAGCACTCCTTGTAGCACTACCAGTGGCTCAGGAACATGTAGGTGGCTGAAAAATGGTAGAGGCTGCCTCTGATTGTAGCATTTCCAACCATTTTGCCTGCATATAAGAATCAAGGAACCAGAGGAGCTGAGTAAACCAAAGAATGATAATTTCAGTCTGTCTAAATTAGGAAAGAGAGGATAAAGATCGAGTTTTAGGCAAAAAATATATATATTACCTGTTATGCCTAGGTGACATGCTTCGAAAAATGACTCGGGTTGTTCGAGGGTTTAGATTTAGGTCCACCCACCTGGCCCATGTACTGAGTCCTTTCTGATAGGCAACCATAGGATTCATGTTTCTGATGACACTATTTCCCTCCATGTAATAATCCCACCTGGTATTAATCAAAACTGAACCCATTAGGATGTGAAACTGGCAAACTGTTACCCATTGATATATATATGTTGAAGGACTTAAAAGCAAGAACCAAGAAGTATGCTAAGAATTGAAGCTTAAATGGAGGAAAAGAAATGATACTGAATTCAAGTGGAAGATTAGAGAATGAGGAGGCTTTCTTACGAGGCTTGGTCAGGGTGAGTCCACCAATGGGCTGAATCAAATACCAGAATATCAACTCCTCTCCAATACCTTGCATTCTCTTCAATCAAATCCAAATGTAAAATTCTCTTATTTTCAGGCCCTTTCTTCAGTTCCACTAACAGTGGTGCCCAGAAGAACTCAATTGATGTCTCAAAATCCTGTAAGTAAACAGTATGAGGTCAATCATTTTTTATAAGGAAAAGAGATTATGATTGATTAATGTCTTACCATAGCATGGAAGGCCATTAAAGGACCATTATATGTCACCCTTTTCCTACCAGTTGGAATAACTCCTTGAACTAAGCAAACCAGAGATTCCCATTGGTTTCTCATTATAGAATCACCCACCAGCATTATTCTCTTTCTTCTCATATTTCCAAGAAACTTCAGCGCATCAAACCTGACCGTGTCATCAAGAAGCCAAATTTATAAGCAGGAGTTCGTCCTTGACCAACTGTGGATTTGGTTTACTCATTTACAAACTAATAACTGCTTAAGCTTCATAACAGCAACTAAATAAAGCTCGGCTATTTTCCAACTGAATTTTGAGCTTTAACAACTATGTTTTCGTACTAGCTAGGAAACCAGCAACAAAATATTGATCAAACAAGCATATAAGAAAACAATAGGGTGGCAATGCCAACAATTCTCCAAGTTTAGATAGTATAAATACCTGTGGATGGTACAACCGTATGGCTTCCACTTCCACTTCTCATAGTCTGAATCTGGCCTCCCATTCTTTTGACAAGTAACTGCAGTGCTGAGATAGGGACAGTTGGAATCGTAGAGAGGGTAAGATTGGTCAAAAACCCATTTTCCAACTGAAAAGTCACATTTCTTCCAGGAATCTCTCCTGGTTTGAACCATGTTAACATCGTCAGCTTCCACGGCGAGCCAGCTGGGCTCATCCTCTGGGTTGAGCAGGGATAATGTGCAGTGGAAGAAGCTTAGAAAGATGATGCAGAAGATGAAAAATGACAGAAAGTGAATCCTTGGTTTTGCCATGGAAGCACAAGGTGAGAGCAAAGAGGGTGAAGGGTCCCCAAAGGAGTGAAGGCTTTTGTAAATTAGAAGGGCGTTATGTTGACAAAGAGTGTTTCATCAAGGCATGACTGACGGTGTTGTGGACCATGGAAATATGTTACTTTTGCTTATTGCCATTGCTGTAGCAATTGATATCTGTTGCCCTTTTCTTCTTTTTACCTATTGCTGCTGAGTACCTCGTGTCCCTCTAATGAGTAAATTGATCCTTGGAATATACAGTAAGTTGTGTTTGGCTGATATGGGTAGCATGTGCATATTGCTTATATTGCTTTTCTTGTTGTTTGGATAATTTTATTTTATTTTATAAAAATTAAATAAAATGCTCCAAAAAGATTAGCTGGATTTTTTTAAACAAAGAATAAGCTAATCTTTATTTTTTTTGTCATGAAATAAACTAATTCAAACATGCAATAATATATTTAAGTAATTAGAGTAGGTGAGTGTTCAACTCTTAAATCTTAAATTTAGGTGTCTGCATAAAAGAATGATATAAAAAGAAAGAAATAAAAAAAAGGTTAATTCCCGGAAAGAGAAAAAATAATCCAGGCCATATTGGGAAATTTCATCCAATTTGAATGCTGAAGTACTCACCTTATTTTTGGTCCAATATTACACTCCCTCTATTTACTAGCCTTGACCAAAACAGAGATCCCAAAATATTAACAGAACAATCCTTTAACCATAGTTTGCACTAAGAAGACTGAAAACACTTAAAATCCTAAGAGTGGCATAAAAATAATGGATACTAGCCCAATCTGGACCTTGGGGATTCATGTTCTTTCTCTATAAAATCATGCTTCACGCAGAAATAGAGCACGTACGCGTTGCTGTTGTTCTTTCTCTATATCACTTTTCACAAAAAAATTCGAAGATATCCATAAATACTCCTGGATTTTATACAATTGTAAGTTTGTCTAAAACTTCTTAATGTCTCAACTTTTGTTAATGAATATAACATTATTTTTAGTATCCTTATTAGCAATGCAAGAAAAGGAGAATATAGTGTCAACAGTTTCAAAAGTCAAAACTAAAAGCTCTAAAAGAAGTAATCTATTCACTACTCATATTAGTGAAAGTGCGTTTGGCCCAAACCGAAACTCTGTATATACTATATATAATATTACAGTTTGTTAAAATAGCCTTTATTTGACCATACCTGTACTTCACTGACTTCTTTACCCCTCTTAGATAATTTGAATGTTTTTATTGGAAAAAAAAGAGTTACGAGCGTGATTCATACCAAAAAAAAAAAAAAACACATAATTCATTACAGAATGATGTCTTTTTAAGATAAAATTTAGAATAACAATTTCAATTCATTATCCAAGAGGTGGTCTTCATATTCTGCTTTGGTCAATCATAATGACCTTGTACAAAATGCTCAGCCAAAAAAAATGTGAACCTAATTTGCTGTTAATCCAGAAACTGGTTAAGGAGATCAAATGAGACTGGACTGCACCTCAAATGAATGTGGTTCTGTGGGCTTGGAGTTGCTCTTTGTTGTTTTAGGTTCCAATTGCTGTGTTTGCGTGTTGGTAGGTATGTTTTTATGAGGTTGTTTTTTAAGAGCTGCTGCAAGGTTGTATGTCAGCAAGTTGTTGTAGACAGGTTTGAACTCTCTTCCTTCTACTATTTCACTTGTACCACAAGAAAAAGTTATCAAATCTTAATGATGGCATCATTAGCATCCACAAGTTTGATAGTTGCTACTCCATTTAAATCCAAAACTCTCCCGTCTCAAGCCCAACTTTAGAGGCAAGGCAAATTCGCAATTTGCTGATTGTGGATCCAGAACCAAACCATGATCTAGAAACAGTTCATGGTTTACATGGAGCCCAAAAAAATGAATACTTTAAAAATTTGCGAAACAACACAGTTCAAAGTTCAAAACTAATCCTTCAATACCCAGCATAGGTACCGTAGAAGAAAATAGGAACTCTTCACAAAAATAAAACAAAAGCAGAGAAATTGTTATTAACTTCAAGTGAAATGAAGGTGCTTTGCTCAATACAGAAAAGGAACCAGTCTTATTTTTCCCTAAGAAAATAGCCTAACTAGATCGGAAAACAAGAATTAAAGATACATAATAAACAACAGAAAGTGCTAACTTGGAAAGAACAAATAATCATGTTCATGCCCACAGGCTGCCTTTAAAGGGTCATCTAGTCAAAATATTTCAGGCTAATAAAGCCTGCTAGTTAAGCCTGGTGAAGAATAGATCAACCATGGGAATACTTCCATAAACTTACTTGGGAAGCCCATTTCCAGCGTTGAGAAGAGCCTGAATTTCATCAGAAAGTAAAACGGGTCCCCTTCCAGGCCTGGTACAGATGAAGTAACTGACATCCCCCTTGTATTTTTGGAATGGAATATTATCCTTAATTTCTGGAGGAGGTGGCAAAGCTTCTATATCTTCTATTCCGTTGAGCCCAGCATCTTTTGCAATTGACTTATCACCAATAATGTAACTGGAGGAGAGAGTTTTGCAGGTAACTCACAAATTCAAGAGATCAACAAAAATCATGAAACAGTATGCATGCAATTTGCAAAACTAAGAAAGTACCCGTTGAGGTCATCTGAATTTGGAGGAAAGTAGTAAAGCAGCCTCTGAATCAAAAGGGCAGCAGTTTTCCTATTACGTGCAATTAGAACGGCATTTGGCCCCGCATCAAATGTATAAGCTACCTGTAAGTCAAAACTAGTCATTAACATCCAGATAGAAAGCTATGCATTTATACAATGTGCTTATGTGTGCCCTTGTGCAATATATATGAACCTCACAAGCTATGTATGCATATCATTTATATATATATTTAGATTGGTGCAGGGGCATAATGTCACAGGAAACTCAGTTATGAAATAAAAATGAAGTCGAAATACTTGAAAAGTGAGGGGAACAAAAAAGAATAGGTTAAATCAATCCCCAAAGATAGCTTGATGCCAGTACTTCACATCAGGTGGGTCACCTTCTTGGACAGACACTACCGGCATTCAACAAGAAGCAAGCAATATGTGCCCCCCCCCCCCCCCCCCCCCCCCCCCCCCAAAAAAAGAAAAAATCAGAAAATACTGATATTTGAAACAAACTTATGGAGAACAACTGATATTTTGAAGCATGAATTGAAATTTGGGCAAAACTTAAATGCACAATTATGAATGAGAAGAATGTAGAGCAATTCAACCTTCATACAGCCAAAATATGGTTTGATCAGGATTTCAATAAGGTTTGTCAGACGATCTAGGAAATAACAACAGATTGAAGAATGCCAAAATCCATTAATATGACACTAGCAATGAAAATAAAGAACTTAATACAGTTGACTCATTATATACTTTTTCTTCTCTCTCTCTCTCTCTCTCTCTGATGCAATAAAAATTATAATAGTGTTAACGTAAAATTTAAAGAAAAATAAAAGATATTACAAACAGTTAAAAAGTCTTCCAGTTATGCCACTTGAATATTCACAATTTAGAGGGTGCATGTGGTATTTTTTTCACAACAGTAATTTGCATAAGCAGTTTTTTGGGATAAAAGCAAATAATTTTTTTGTATAAAGCATAAACACACAAAATCAAAGCGTGATTTCTCCAAAAGTATTGCTTTGGCAACTAAACGGATCAGTTTGGTCTCTTGATTCTTACGTTTTCTTTTATAAGTCCTATATTTGTTATTACTTGTATGCTGTGCCTTAAAATTAGGAGTTATCTCTTTAAATAAAAAATGGATAGCTATTCTCAAATCACTCTACTATTTATGAAACTTGTGGATAAATTCTTTCAAGAGTACATGATATAACGTGATCCAATAAACAAAGCAAAAACATTACTCCACAACATTTGAACTTGAAAATAATCTCAAATCTGATACAGAAACAATCGGTTATGATAAAACTCCAATTGAATTTTCTTTTAAATTTTAGGATTTTCAGTGATTGGTCACAAAGTATTTTCCAAGATTTGAACCATGGAAAAAACTTTTCTACATTTAAGATATTATGTTGTTACCAAGAAAGTAATTCAAACCTGGGGAGCTTCTTCTGAACAGTTCCACTTTTCAATGATGCTGATTATCCTGAAATGTAATTGAAGCATCGACAATAAATTAGGAAAGAATTAAGCCGCACTTGGTGATATGATCACTTAGACATAATAGTATCTAACCAACAGTCAAAATTATCAGAACCTACCTGTGGGATGTATCATTCATGTAAAATATAGGGGGAGACGTATCCAGGCAGACTGCATGAAACTGGTTGCTATCGGCACAGGTCAGATGTGCAAAAGATGTAAAATCACGATTTCTAATGGCTTCTTCCATTTGCAGTATCCGCTTTGGCACTACTTCCTATCACAGTCCAAATGAGAAAATGACAAAAATAAAATATTAATCCAACTTAAAGAACTGCTCACAAAAGTTTAATGAACTCATAATTAATAGCTAGTTTTTCCATTCAGACTTTGAAATTGAATGAGAAACTGTGGTATATAACTTCCATTGTTAACAATGGGCAGTTACCTGAAAGTAGGGGCGTTGGAATAACAATTTTCCCCCTGATTTTAATATTACATGCACATAATATCAGGATTGTAGGAAAACACCAAGAAGGGGAATCCCCTTTCATAGTAGAATAGATTAGACAGGTCTCTAGTACAAAGAAAAATTCATCTAACATGGTTGATGCAAAACTTGTACAAATAAAGGGGTGAAGTACCTTTGCTCTATGTTGTAAAAGCAAACTTGTTTGGACACTCTCATGCATTCCTGTGGTGCTACTAGTCTCCTTCTGCCGCGAACTAACCTAGAAATATATAAAAAGATGGGAATATTGAGAAAGCATGGCATAGGAGAGGATACAATAGAGTAGTAGATACACAGTGCTAACATGAACAGAAACATCTCATTGACAAGATGAATACATTAAATGATAAATCAGACTAATTGAAAAACTATAAGACATGGAAAATCTTGGACAGCTATTATTTAACCATCAGCACATTCTACAACTTAAAGCTTAAATCCTCTATTATATAAGATTTGATAAGAAGCAAATTTCTTTCCATTTTTCAATTCATGTTAGATGCATAAATAAATCAACAAGCCAAGCCTATATGTTAAGAATGACAGATTTATGTTTAAAACATATGATTGTCCTTTCAGAAACAAATTTAAGGGCTGTATATTGTTTGCTTCAGCTCTCAGAAGAGAACTAAAAATGTGGATCAAGCTCAAAACCGCTAATGAATTACCCTAAAATGCAGGGACAAACAGCACATTGCCCCAAAAGATGGACTTCAGACAAACCAAAACTAAAGATGAAAAGCATTAAAACTGTATCTAGTAACTACTAATCCTAAAAGCTAAATCAATCAGACAGTGGCTACTTAACAGGTACTAACTAGGCCTGCTTGATAAAATTTGAGAATCTGAAACTACAAGCTCAGATAATAGTTAAGCATTTCAACTATAATGCGGCGTTCAATAATTTTATCAAACAGGCCCTAATCACAAAAGGAAATACTAAAACCAACCATAAAATAAAATGCAAATGCTTAAGTTACATTGCTATACCAATTTTGCAGAAACTTAAGCACCCAGTGTATGGGACAAACGATTTCTATTAAGTTCTTTGAGGGGAAAAAAAAACAAGTAGTGGATTTCAAAGATATGGAATTCCACAATCTGCAGAAAGCACAGATGCCATTTGATATTATCAGGTCAAAACAGCACAGTTTAGATAATAATTAAATGAATAAGAAACAGCGCCTTCAATGAGAGAGTCGAACTTCAAAGTTCAGCCATATTGAACAAACATGATCTTAGCCAATTAGTGAAACTGAATAATAAAACAAAGCAAACTGACTGCAATAAAGCTTGAAAGAAAGAGATTAGAAACTGGCAACCACAAGTAATGGGTTTTACTTTGAGAAACAGACCATTTTTACTGAAATATATCAAAAGTCAAAACTCAATAGTAAATTCATCCATTCAATTAAATGAAGAATGAGAGTAGGCACATACCACAGCAATAATAATAACAAGATCATCCCAGTGCTTTTCATCTGCAAGTTGAACTGCAAGACTATCACTTCCGTTATCCTCCTACAAATATCAAAAGAATAGAAATTACAAATGAATTCTCAAATAACAAAATGCTGTATAAATATAAAATAAAAAAACCAAAACATGAAAGAGAAAATAAATAAACTTACTTTTCCCATTATCCACTTGACAAATCCACCATATAAGCTGCGACAAGCACTACCTGATCCTTGCCTGCATATAATGACAATTTCCGTAATTGCTTCTACATGTTATCAAAATACAAAATGTCCAACTCAAGGCGAAAATACTTAACAAATATAAAGTCATTAACTAAAGAAATACCTTGCAATAGCAGACAGCTGGCTTTCATCTTCTTTGACATTCATTAGCTTCCCAAGGGCATAAACTGGAAACCAGAAGACACAGAAGTCACTATGACATATAGTAACTAATATTAAGCCTAATATAAAATTAATAGGCACCAAGAACCTTGCTCATTCAAATTAGAAAGCATGAAATTAGATCAAAATTGCATTAGACAGAACAAAATAAAATTTGAACAACTGCACATAAAATAAAATTGAAGGTATCAGAGGTTTTGTTAGAACTTGGGAACAGAAGGAAGATTGTACAAGTCCTGGCCAGTGGCCACTAATGCAACACGCTCTGTTTTCACAACTATTGAACGAAAGAAATTTCAATTAAAAAATCAAGATTAACATGTGTATTACCAAGACAGGCAAAGCCCGCAGCAGAAGAAGCCAGTCCAGCTGCCGTAGGGAAGTTGTTGTATGAAGCAATGTGTACATGCAATCTGCCCCAATCATCCTTCGTGATCTGAATACCCTTTTTCTTATCCTCAACATCACAAGCACGATTGCGGATCTCCCTTAAACAGTTCTGGTACCTGCCCCCAGAAAGAGAAATCTCCTACACTAACCAGTAAAACCAAATGCCACAAATCAACAAAGAAGAAAGAAAAATAATTACAATTCTCTGTGCCAGCATCTTGGCACACCCAAAAGCCTACTTGTTGTCAATTCTATTTTCAAAACATGCACTGTTTTTTTTTATTTAACACAGAAACCAATATTCAAATAAGCAGTTCCCATTGTTCTGGAATTTATATACCCATTATAGTCTAAAATAAATTTATCATGACTTCGATAGGGCATTAAGTCTTCAATGCAGTTCAAAAGAAATGAAAACAGTTTTAAAGACCTCTTTCTC
This sequence comes from Castanospermum australe, assembly GCA_019955255.1. Taxonomy (NCBI): domain Eukaryota; kingdom Viridiplantae; phylum Streptophyta; class Magnoliopsida; order Fabales; family Fabaceae; genus Castanospermum; species Castanospermum australe. The sequence goes on from NSJW01000935.1 coordinate 1,018,764, forward strand.
TGTGCCATACTACACTTAACTAGAGCTGCAACTTCATCATCTGCATTTACATCTGAGAATGCGGTCCAGTATGAAGAGTGAAGACATATCAGCCTTCCATTTAAAAAAAAAAAAAAGCAATTTCCAATAGAAGTACATTAAAGTGTTAATTCCCTATAGCCCATTAGAAAAGAAAAAAAAAAGTATAAACTTCCTTTTTAATCCTTCAAACTTCGGAGATACAAGTATCGTCATCCTCTAAAGAATTTTGACATTCATTCAGTCCCTAAATTATGAAAATGACATCAAAATCTTTCTTTTGTGTTTAGATAGGGACTAAATTAATATAATTTTTATGATTGAGGAACTAAATTGATATCAGGAATTAAATTAATGATAATTTTTTATGATTGAGGGATTAAATTGATGTTAATTTTTTTGAAAGATGAAAATAATGTCGCTTTGCATAATTTAAAGACTAAATTGATATCAAAATTATTTGAAGAACCAAAGTGATGACACTTAAATCTGGAACACTACAAATGAGGTTTACTAAAAAAAACTCCACATTCATGACATTGAACCATCTATTAGTTAATATAAAAATAAAACAAAGGGAAAAGAATGCACAAAACAAAAAAGAGGATATAATATAAATCACCCAGAAAATAAGATTTACCTTGCCATTGAGCCACATGCGATCTTGCTGGAAGCTGGGACTCACAGCAACAGTGGTAGTGGTGCAAAGGTGATTCGGATCAAGAGTAACACTAATACTATCATTCACAGGCAAGATTAGGGTTTCATCCCTCTTACCCCAATACTTGATCACAGCAATGTTGGTGGGTGTCTGGGCAGTCACCATCAGCACCCAACTCTGCGACTCACCCGCCATTCCCAGCCCCACAATCAGCCAAATCAAATTCAACCAATACAGATATTCACTGGGACGCTGTCTGCAAAATCCAAGTCCGGGTCAATGAGTAATTTTCCCGGGAATTTCAAATGCCGCAGAAAACAGCAGGAAAATATACGAAAATGAGAGAAACTGAGGGAAGAAAGTGAGAAAGTAAGAACAGAGTGAAGAGAAGGGTGTACCCAGAATCAGGTTGTGAAGTTAAGAGAGGGATCTGAATATGATAGCAATAATGGAAGAGGAAAATGTAGTTGTTTGTTGATGAGATTTTGTAGGCAGAAGGCGCCTATTATATAGCAGTGAAGGGAAACAAAATCTCATGGTTGACATAGTTTTTGTTTCGGGGTTGCAATTTGCATGCCCATTCTACTCTCTCCCAAAGCAAGAGTTGGTTCATTAAATTTTACATCAATTTTTATCTCATTTTTTCAAAAGTGGCCCCAATGTATGACTTTATGGAGGAATCAATTTGTATACTCAAAGTGTGATAATTCAGCTCATCAATTATCAAAACACTATACTTGTAACCCTTATATTTAATTCATGCTATCAATAACATTAAGTAACTGTATATTTAAATTAATTTATTTTATATTTAAAATAATTTTTAATTAAAATTTTATTAAAAAAGTTTAAAAAATAATTTTTAAAAAAAATTAAATTTTACTAAGTATATACTAAACCATTTATAAATATTGTACCTTGTTATTATAATGGATAGTCTTTTCTCTTTCTCTCTTAACTTTTTTTTTTTTAAATTCTACACGTAAAGTTGATTTTTAGATATAGTATAAGAAAATATATATTTGAGGTTGTCATGAGAGATATTTTGTGAGTAATACGATTATTAATGATATTTGTATAAATAATATTTTCACTCTGTTTTTTTACAATTTTTATATGTTATTTGATTCGATTTTACTTTCTTGAACATATTGATTATATGCAATCTTCTCATACATTTTTTGTAACGTTATTTTATGAGTAATGCGGTTTACTCAACTTCTTTTTACAAAATATATACAATTGCTAATATTGTTGTATTTAAATTTGAGAAGAAAAAAATTCAGTGAAAAGACACTTAAACTCAATTGTCCTGCAATGGCAATTGTGCACAATTTATAAATTGGAATGTAATATAACAAAAAAATATAATTTAATTTTAATTGTAAATAATTTTATATTATCATTGAATTTGTTGGTGTTTCATGTTCAAGAGAATTAATAATAATAAGTTTACTGGTAACTAATTAAGTTTAAGCTCAAATATTAAAGCAACTATTTATCACTACATTGTTGCACACGAATAATTACTCCAAAGAATGCTGTGCCAAAGTTAAGTAACACAGGACAAAATTCTATCACCGTGGTAGTTTTTTTTTTTTTTTAATGACAAATGCTAGTGACCAAATCTGAAAAATGTGATCGGAAAAAGGACATCTAGTAACCCAATTTGTTTGCGCATACTTGCGCGTGCTACACGCGGGTTTAATTTTCTATAACAAAAGCAAATAAAAAAATGAGAAAAAAGAAGGTGTGGTTGCGCGTGCTAATAATGTAAGTGAATAAAAATTGGTGTTGCTTTGATGGTTTGAGATATCAATACCCTTCATCGAAATGTCAGAAAGCCACCAACCAAAAAACATGTCACAAGCCCTACAGAAATTGCTCAACTCATATAACGAAGTGAGTGATATTATCATTATTTTTAATTAAAAAAATTAAATTTATAAGATAATTTAAATGATAAAATTTTATAAAAATATTTTTGATTTGAAAAAAAAAAATTACTCTATTCATACAATTAAACATGATATTATTTGAGAGATGATGTCACAACTTTTTCAAATATTTTTTTTCTTAAATTATAAGAAATTAAGTGATGTGTCATTTATGTATTTTAAAATTCATTAATATAACTTTTTAAACTTTTTAAAATGTGCGTATGTTGAAAACCCTTCTATAGGAAGTTAATATGCATAATTTGTTAAGTTAACTGACTCATATTTGTAAATTTTAAGATAAAAGAAAATATTCTACACATGATACATAATTAGAAAGAATTACTAATAATTTAGACTTTTTTTAATTTTATTTTATGGGAGATTCTTTTGCCTACCGTATCCTCTTATAATTAATTGTTTATCTTCTGGCGGTTACAGTTTCAGAGTTGCGGCAATTTTCTGTCCCCTGAGGAGGCGATACAATCAGAACATGGCTATGGCAAAACCCTATTTGATTGATTTTCCTTCCCATAAAATATCTGCAAATAACTCCTGCATCAACAATAAACATATCTGGGCTATCTTTATTTCTTAGAATGCTCCTATGGGACACTAGAATAAAGGGTTTCCTCTTTTTTTTTTCTTTTTTTTTGTTGGGGGGTCTAACTTCCATTCGACGTGTAATTCTATCTCCACAACTGGAAGATATTCACATTCTGAACCAGTGAACTATAGTTAGGACGGCATTCAACTCGGTGCAAGATTGTGTAAAGAAGTAATTGTGGTGACGGAAAATCTCAAAATCTGCATTGAATGAAATACTCTCACCAATGATGCGAATGAGTTCGTTCTCAACCATTTTATTTGTTAGAAAGCAGAATCACTAGTTAAATACTGCATTGCATAAATCATTAGCCAAAATGGATAAAAGAATACTGCATAAATAAATAAAAGACAGTACAGATTTAGTCATGCATAATAATCCACTCATATTTAAACTAAGAATATTATTTCATATTAGCTATGTCAGCAATAACTACCATTTCAAATAACTTATACTGGGAAGACAGTCTTCATATCCTTGTGCATTGTTCTAATCACATGAGTAACCTGCTCAGTCTGATCTTCAGTAGAGCATGCTGCAAGGAGTGCCTTAGCAGTTCCTCCATCTGGGTAACACCCAGCATCAATCATTTCTTCAAATATTTCTAAGCACCTTGCATAAAGCTTTTTCTTAGAGTAGGCTCCAATACGAGAAGTCCAAGTCACCACATCGGGTTTTAAACCTTTGCTAGGAAGCAACTGAAAGAGGTCTTCCATTCTCTCAATAAATCCTGCTTGTCCATACCTGTTTATCAACATATTGTATGTGCTAATATCAGCTGCATATGATCCTTTCTCCATCACTCTCAGCACTTCCTCCATCTTTCCAAATTGACCCAACCGTCCATACAAGTTCAGCATGCTGTTGAGAACATAGGTGTCTAGTTTCAGGCCAGATTTACATATTTGGTTAAGAATGTCCTCACACTTACTCACACTGCCCATTTTGGAATAGGCAGACAAGAGAACCATGTGGGACTTCATTGTTGGTGTTATTCCCACTCTCTTCATTTCTTCAAAAATAGCTTCAGCATCTGAACTTCATGCAAAAGGAAGAGGGAGAATACATGCATCAGACTAGTAAAATGGGGTAAACAGATAAAGAAAAACACTGAAATTAATTTAAATTGGCTGAACCAGAAATCATTCTTGATAATGTTCCTTTTTCGATATTCTCTACTGTGGCTTGTATAAAAGCTAAAGAATCTATAAGACATAGCTTGAAAGAAAGAATTTGGATGATTCAGAACACGTGAAGATTTAACCTAAATACAGAAATTATCATGACCACCTTTAAAATAACTATAAATGGATTTCAAAAAATTATATGGCTTAAAAAAGTTTCATAATTAACACTTCTACTAAAAATAACCATTCAAAAGGAAAAAATAGAATGTTGAGAATAAGATGATGTCACATGTCAAAATTTTCAGCTTCTTGATTCCACTTCAAAATATTCGTTACATTTATAATATTAGGTGTCAATGTACTTCCACTAGCACTTTAATACGTGCTAAATATGTCACAAACAACGTATAAGTGAATATAAGGAAAATAAATCTTATTCTACACTTTTTCCTTTATCTTTCTTTACCGTGTACAACAGTATCTCTTTTAGAGGTACAAGGCCCATCTCAAGATTTTAAAGTAGAGAATCGAATAAATTGTATCAAACCTTCTAAAAGAGGTGGATTTGAAGTAATGTGTTAGATGTTCCCTCATCAATAAGGTGTATGCTAGGAAGAGGGGAAAGGGCTGCAGAGGATTAGCCCATAGGTGCAATGAGAAAAGGGTGGAGAATTCATGCTAATGATCTGCAGCATAACATAATGCAAAACATTATGTTAGGGTAATTCAGTTGGGAATTCAATTGGGGGAAGTCAGAATAAATGAGATGAGAAGGGAGAGGGTAAGCAGAAATTGAGTAGAAAGGTATGGTAAGGGAGGAAGTAAGACCCTCGAAGAGCTTGCTGTGTCTCTGGTTTTCTTTTCTGGTTTAGAGTGTTTTCCTTTCAGTTTGTATTAAATCCTTCATCTGAAACTGGTATTTTCTTGATATCAGTAGCAGAGAGAGGAGTTTCTTTCAGTTCTATCAATAAATTGTGTTCTGTTTTTCTGGGTTCCTAACATAATATTGTTCTAGAATGCACGTTTTATCTATTAGATCTTCATACATACAGATAGATGATGCAAATTTTCGCCACAATCCATAAGATTGTCCAATAGACCATTTGAATAAACAAACAAAATGATAACTTTCCAAGGAAGGTAATTACCATCTTGAAGACCTGCTTTCCCATATGCATCTACCAAGATATTATATGAGGCTCTATCTGGTTCACATCCCATGTGCTGCATTAGTGAAAAAATTTCTTCAGCCCCATAAGGAAAACCTGCACGACTGTTGGAGGAAGAATATCATTATTTTTTCCTACATAGAAAAGCATAAGAATAAGATATTATAGCTAAAATTACAAATTCCATTTTGAAATACATACATCTCTTGAAACGAATTCAGTTTTTATTCATGTCATTAGTATTTTTCTAGTTTGTAATGTAACAGCGGATGGGTTAGGATTTAGTAAGGTAAAATTTGGGTTTCCTTGGGTGGATTAATGGTAGAAATGGTTGGATTGAAGATTCATTGGGTGTATGAGAAGGTCAGGGTGATTTGGAAACTGTTAAGAGTATTGAGAGAGAGAAGTAGGTTTGCATGTTTAATGCACTAACACAATGTATGTTAGCCTTCCTGTATATGTATTTATATATAAGAGGATTAGGGTGCAGTACAAGAGCTGTACATACAAAAGCACAACCAATATCAAAGTAACTAAGTAATCTTACATACACTTATTATGTTCTAACACTCCCCCTTGAGTTTAAGCATGGATGTTAATCATGCCTAGCTAGTTACAAATATGACCGACCAGATTACAACTAAGCTTTGGTGAAGATGTCAGCCAGCTGCTCTCAAGTCTTCACATGACATGATACAAGGTAGTCCATCCATCACATCCGGTAATTTTTGTTACTTTCTTTTTCCAATTTTATGAAAGAAGATTCATTCAAATAGAAGAAAAAAAGAAGAGACGAGTACACATAGCATGGTCAAAGAATAGGGCATCCTCTTCTAGGGAACAATGAAAATAAAACACAAAACAAATGTAACTGAAAATCAGCATGGCAAAGGTTGCCAATCCCTTAAAAAGTGACAATTGCACATATTTATCATCAAATTCTGCCATCGCCTTACTTTCTTAAATGACAATAAACTCAGCTTTCTATCAATCATCAAATGTTTAACATCATGTCGTTGTCGTCAATTTGTTGCTGCCTGCATAACTGCAAAACATTGACCTTCTCTGAGTCCTAGGATATTGATGTAAACAACTCATTTTTTATGGCTATGCTAGACTAAGCCATTGTTATCTTCTCTCAACTACACCTTGACAGTACCTTTAGTTGGTCATTTCCTCATATTAGCATTTTTGTATTCCAAGAAGGTATTTATTTCCATTAAGCATGCCCTACTGACAAGATCCCAGTCATTACTGTACCTACTTAGTTATAATACATCATTCTTACAGAGTTACAATAACTTGCTAACATGATAGCCAATTTGATGCAATGACCAATAAAGAAATCATACAAGCCCACACCATTCCTTAAGTTCTTCTGCAGAACATCTTACATAAAATATTATGGTTTTGATTACTGACTTATTCATTTATACACCTCCATCAGCCTTTAAAAGACCAAGTGATTAGAACAAAGCAGTTTAAGAGGATAATAATTTCATCAATCAAGAAGGCATTCATAAAACCATCTTCCATTACAACCTGTAAGCTTCCATGAGGGCATTATAAGCATATACGTCGGGTTCAAGCCCAGCTTCTTGCATCTGCTCAAATACTTCTTCTGCTTTCTCACATAGTCCCTCGCTAGCAAATGCATTCACCAGAGCAGTATATGTGCAAATGTTAGGTTTACACTTATGGCTTATCATTTCATTAAACATTTTTAAGGCCATACAGGATTTACCAGCCTGCATAAAATTCAAATTTCGAATCATGAAATTGTCAGCCAGATAATTCAAGACTGGACTGGCTAATGAATTGAAGAAAATCAATTAGCAATAATAGGAGATGAAACTTAACCTAGGCATCATACAACCAAGAAGAAAGCAATTTAGTCAATAGACTTGTTAGAGATATAAAAACCGTTCAAGTGTATTCACTTAATAGCTTAAGCTTTGGCATAATTGGTTCATGACATGATATCATAGCCTCTACAACCAAGTGGTTAGGAGTTCTATCCTTGCCTCTCCTATTCTTCATAATTAAGTTGAATTTCAACACAAGATTAAAAAGGTTTGTGCATTGTCTATGCTTCAAGCCTAAAGGGCTCTTACATAAGGGGCATGTTAGAGATATAAAAACCATTCATGTACCTTCACCTAACAGCTTAGGATTTTGGAATAATAGTTTATGAAAAAACTCATGAAGCAGGATATCCCTTGAAAGAAAGCATTAAAAATATTTGTATAGAATTCCTACAACTTATCCTAAGGATTTGGCATGTAATCCCAATGTCAAAAGGACTTAGAATCCCTACTACTACTAATTATGTGACATTAAATAAAGAGCCAATAACACATAAATAACATAAACTTCAGCTCCATATAGACCATGACCAAGGAATGCAAAATTACTAAAATACCCCCAATCCCGAAATGTGAAATTAACGAAGTAACAGCTTACTGATCCTTATAACTCTGGCTAATTGTGATCTAGGAAGATCTATGAATATCACAATTAGCCCCATAATCATAAGTAAACCAAATAATCTGACTTTGATATTCGGTTTTCTTAGTTTCTTGACATTTTCATCCTGCATCTTGTTGGCTCTAATCAAGGGTCCTAACCTTTAGGACAGCAATAACATCTTATTTGGTTTAGCTGAAGATGGTTATGAGTTTGATGCCTTGCATGTAAATTATTTTGTATCCCATCAGATTACACATAAAACTCAAAAATGAAATGTAACAAATAAAATTTTAGAAAAAAATCAAATGAACCTAAATAAGCTTACCTTTCCATGCAAATTTATTAACAAGGTATAAGTTTCAGTTGATGGCTTGCAGCAATCCCTCTTCATCCTTTGGAAAATCTCTTCTGCTTTTGAGGGTTTCCTCCTTTCATTAGTCCATCAATATAAGCGTTGTATACAACTGCATCTGAGTTGTTCATTCTGATAAATGGTTAGCTACTTTAAAAGATTAAATTTTTATGTATCATAAATGGATGCATACATATGTTGTCCTAAAATGATTCCTATAATTTAAAATTCCGATAAAAATCTCTAACTGCAGAAGAGTACTATAGTTTATGTAAGCATGATACATACAATGAGAGATTTTACAATGTGCCTATGACTTCCTCCAATGCATCTTATCTCCTTACCTAACGTCTGAAACTCTAAAATTGGATGCTTATCAATCCAACTGATAATTGCCCAGAAACTTTGGCATGAAAACCATTTCACTATCCCAGTAACTGATAGAAATTAGTCTCCCAATATCAAAATAATAACTATTGCTGAACTTGTACAGGTAACCCAGACAGAATAGAATACCTTAGCAGATGAAGTTACAATATACGTAGTCAGCATGTCTAACTTATACATGAACCTGGAGGGGTCAGGGGAAAGATCAATGAAATTACATAAAAAAATATGGCATATTTAACTTTTCTTATTCTATGCATGCTTTTTATTAGTATCTATAACGCAGCAGTCTCATGCTTCTGAATACTAATTACTAAGATTACTTAGGTTGTCCAGGTCCTCAAGTCAAGCAGAGTAGGATAATTATAACATTTTTAAGATTGAGAATAACAAGTCTCATTTCAATCTCAAATTTTTTTGCATATGCTAAATTGATTACAGAATAAAGTATTAAACATCTTTAAAGTAGCTGAAATGATCACATCTACAGAAGACAAAGCAAAAGATTATTCTGAAATTACAGTAGATTGAATCTGATTAGGGATTGGAGTCTACCACTACGAAAGCTTTCTTGTTATAGAAAGAATTCTAACCCATGAAAACATATGCGTGTTTGATATATTTTCTGGGCATTGAACTAATAATGTTTTTGAGAACTATCATAATGTTAAGTCCCCAATCTTTGATCATATTTCTGTTTCAGCATGTATGGGTGAACAAGTTGATTCAGGAACATACTTGAAGGAAGGCCATAATTTCGCATTTCGGCAAAGACAGCTTCAGCTTTCCCTAGCAGCCCAGACATGCAGTAGGCCTTGATAAGAAGTGCATAAGTATCTTCAGTAGGAATGCATCTAGCCCCAAGAAGCTGCAGATATGTGGATTCTGCCTCCTTATATAGAAACTTTCGCCCAAAAGCCTCTATGAGTAAATTATAACAGATGACATCTGGTTTGAAGGAGCTCCTATGTAGTAATCATCTACATATCTGTGCAGATTTGTTTTCTGTTGTGCTCAACAATATTAATTTGTGAGCGAAATGAGTCTGTCCCTAAGAAATGTTAACACAATGCTGCAAAAGGAGGGTGCTAGTCTTAGAGAATTACACTACTTCAATAATAAACCATACTAAATAGTTCTTGACTTTGAAACTTTTTTCTTAATCCTTTTAGTATACAAACATATGTCATTTACTATTCCGTTAATTAATATATGTAAAGTTTCACAATCTGTTCATTTTCAATTTCCAAAATGATACAAAGTATGAACGTATATCCAGAAACTTTGAACTAGTTTTCCACCTAAAGAAACCGCCAATCCTATATACAAGCACCAAATAAGTGTCCACTGCCAAAGGATTCACTTGTAGTTTTACATATGATATTGTCACATCCCATGTCCTCTGAAATAGATATTAACACATTAATACATGATGGATTCGGATGTGAAACTTTACAAGAGGGAAGAGAGCACAGCATACTCCATCCTTCAAATAATTTGACTGCTGAAAATTGTACCAGGTAAATCTGCTAGAAGCAGAAACGTAGACAGAGCAGGTAATGATATTAAAAGTACTCAGGTGAAGCGCAAAGATACTTATTTGACATTTGTCTGTCTTGCTATTTTGGTTTAATCTGATGGTGTATATGAGGTTTCATTAAGTGTTCCATTAAACAATCCTGGAAAAGAGTAACTAATCCATGCATAAATGAAAAACAAATTAAAATGTGAAATCACAGAGGAAAAGCAGCAGGGGTTTCTCACCGAAAGGATTGAATCCCACTGTTTCCTCAGACGAAGTTGAACAGCCACAGTGACAATATCATCCCATGTAGCAAGAGATGCAGGAAGCATGTCAAGTGAACCCCAAACGTCCTCAGCATCCACACCCTTTTGTACATAGTCCAGGATCTGCTGGGCAGTGGGGCTCAACACCGGGAAAATCCCATCAACAAACCCAGACCCAAATTTCCATCCTCGCCCTCTCAAAGAACCACCTGGTCAGAGAAAATTACAGACTTTTTCAAACATGACACACACACACACACACTCCAACATATATTTCAAAAAACAAGTGAACAAATTTGTGTTCCAGCACAGCATTACATCTTTTCCTGGACACTTTCTTGTGATTGAAGTTCCTTAATTTGCCACTTTTGTCAATATAAACGCTGTCTCGTTTGTAATTCTCCAAAGCCACACCACTGGAATCATTTGCTTTCCATTCCAAATCATTCATGCAAGCTCTTGGTTCTATAAACGTGTGGCTCAGTGGGCATAAACAATTTAACCTACAAAACAGCACAAGAAAAGTTTCAGTGAACACTTCAAATTAAAATTTACCCATTTACTATTCCCATCATTCTATAGCATAAATGTTTCATGCATAACGCAAAATGGGCCATGTCTAAACATTGAATAAACATGGCGTGAGGAAAACAAATTTAGAGCAAGCACCCAGAATGGGACACAAAATCGAAATGAAGAAAAATGGAATGGAACTTACATGAAGGCACGTAGGAGAAGGTCCGAGTCTGGATAATGAATGAAAGGATTTTGTTTTAAGGCGAGAAAATATAAACGACATTTACACACGAATGAGAAGAGTTCACAAATTGAGTAAGGAAGAAATATCCATGACAATATCTTCGGAAGCGTTCATAATGGCCAACCAAGATAACGTTTAATTTTCCACATAAGTGATTGACTAAGTTTTTCAATTAATTCATGATTTAATTAACTTTATTAATTATTTTTATTTAAAAGTTTAGGCCAAATCACTAAATTAATTTTTAAAATAGTTTGTCGGTTTCACATTAAATTTAAATGACAGAATTATTTATTAAAAACTAATACTGAAATTAAAATTTTTTATAAACTAATCTAAAATTAATATATTCTTTAAAAATTAATTTAATTATTTAATCAAAAATTTATGATTTTATACAAATTAATTAAATTTTTTATTGTTAATTTTTTTTAATATCTTTTTCCTTAACATTAAATATTTTTAAAGTGTATATCATTTTAAGCCTTTTATATAACTAAATTTTTTTATTTAAAAAATATTAATATAATCTAAGCGAATAATTTTATTTTATGAAATTACTAAATCATTTAATATTAAAAAACTATTCCTTCAAAATTATTATCTTGATAAAAAAAATAAATATAATTTAATTTATTAATATTATAAAATATATACAATATCACCTATTTTTTATCATAAATAAAATTTAAATTACTGAAATAATTAATATTCTTATTTGTTAATATAGTAATAAATTAATATAAATTAAAATTAATACTAATAATAAATTAAAATTTATTATAATAGAGTTAAAAAATCAGTTTATTTTTCTTTCATGTAAAACTGTTTTATTTTTATAAATATTAAATTAGTACATGTTTAATAAAATTTAATTTAAAAATTTTATTTGTTAAAAAAAATTTTAATAAAATTTTAATTATAAATTATTTTTAAATACAAAATAAATTAATATAAACTTACGTTAACTAAAAAATTAAATAAAAAAAGCTATAAAAGTTCGCATCAGAGGTGTCAAATCGAACGGCTAAAAGAAAAATTGTGGGTCCGAATTTAACTTTTCTTTTTTCAATTCTCATTATTTTTTTTCAAGGCAAGACCCCTCGAGCAAGAAAGCTAGCAAAGCAAAGCCTTTCTCAGCTTCTCGTCTCGTGTTCGCTTAGAGACCACAGTGAAGACAGAGAGAGGAGCAAGCAAGTGCCTTTTTTGGGTAAATCTCACAATTTCCACAAATCCAAATGCTTCTCGTTTCTTCTTCTCTTTTCTTCTTCTCTTTTCTTCCTTTCTTCTAATCTCCTTCGCTTTCTCCATCTTATGCAGTGATTTCATCGAATCCAATCCAACATGTTTCTCACAAGGTGAACCCCTTTTTTTCTTTCTTTTGGGTGGAAAATGCATTCCAGGGTTCTTATCGTGCTTGATTTCTGCTATGTGTCCTCAAATCGATAAATTCGCCTGAAATCGATTGGGTTTTTGTTTGTTTTGTGCTGGTGTGAAAAAAGGACTGAGTATGACCGAGGAGTCAACACCTTTTCTCCCGAAGGCCGTTTGTTTCAGGTTGAATATGCAATCGAGGCCATCAAGGTATGCCGCTTGCCCCTGATCTCTCTCTTCCTGTTTTATTTTTTTGTGAAGCAAATCCGTCTCCTTCCGTTAAAGGGGATTTAGCAGAGCAGTATAAGAAGCTGTATCGGAAATAATGGAACCAGGGGGAATTATTTCATTGTAAATTTCCATTTTTTTAAAAAAAAAAATTGTTTTTGTCTGCTTCTGTTATTTGGGAATGAGCAAATTGTTACCTTTCTGCCCTGTTGTATTTTTCCACATCAAATTTTCGTATTAATTATGTTAATATGTTTGCATTTCTAACTGGGTTTTCATTGGATTGCAGCTGGGATCAACTGCTATTGGGTTGAAGACAAAAGAGGGTGTTGTCCTTGCAGTTGAAAAGCGCATCACTTCACCGCTGCTGGTCTGGCTTTGTTCCATTTATTTACTTTTGAGTTACATTAATGTAACTTTTATCATCATTCTTATGACACTTTTGCACAGAAATGTGCTATTAGCTACAATTTGATGATGTTAAGAAAAATGCATATGCAAAATATTGAGTGTTGAGACAGACTTGCTTCGCGGAAATTGAATTTTGGGGCATCCTGTTGGTTTTGGATGCATTTCTGAATGTTGATAACATATGTTCATTTTAAGATTATTGTACAACTGAGACATTGTGTGCACATAGTCATATACCATGGAAATAATTCTGTTAACTTTGATCTTCTTTTCTCTTTTCATTCTTCATTTTCTATTAGGTGAAATTAGATGTATTTGTTCTCTGGGAGTTGAAGGCTTAGATCCTTGTTCTTATTAGTTTCTACATGCAATAAACCTCTAATTTATATTCTATCCTAATTTATAGTTCGTCTGGTTTTATGTGACTTAAGAAGTATGATTGTCTTGTTGTAATCGCTTTTACTTTGCATTGTGACGTAGTTGCTTGCATGCAACAACTTCTTTTTATAATGTTTGTCTAAAATTCCCTTTCAGGAGCCTAGCAGTGTGGAGAAAATTATGGAAATTGATGAACATCTTGGGTGTGCAATGAGTGGATTGATTGCTGATGCTCGAACACTTGTTGAGCATGCACGAGTGGAAACTCAGGTATTATTGACCTTTAATGATGTAGTAGGTAGTTGATTAGCTAGTGATTGATATATACATATTGGTTTATTGTTCTCAGAATCATAGGTTCTCCTATGGTGAACCAATGACTGTAGAGTCCACGACCCAAGCTCTTTGTGATCTAGCCTTGCGTTTTGGTGAAGGCGATGAAGAATCCATGGTAAAGAACTACTTAGACTTGTTATTTATGTCTATTTTAGTTTGCTTGCTTATGATGCTATTTTCAACAGTTTATGAACAGTTCTTGTTAAGTTGCTTCATATTTACTTATTTGCTAGAAATGCTTTTGGCTTGTTTTGATTTAATGTTTCATTTATTCATTTTATTTAGCTTAAACAGAAAATTATGGCTGGTTGGATGAATGGAGAGTGCATCTATAATCTGCGTAATTGAAGTATAAGCTGAAATGGTATTTTCGATGCCTGTAATATAGCTTGCTACACATGATGGTGTGGTATGGAATATTGGGTAACTAAGAGATTGCATGTGAGAAAAATGTGGCAGAGATGAAGGTGTTAGTATCAGAGAAAATGATACCTATTCAAATATTGGAGTGGCTTCAATGCAATATATTGTTGGGAGAAAATTGTTTTAAGTTGTTTTAGATCATGTTTGGATACCCATGAAAAGTACGGTCAAGTGTTTCTTGGGAGCCAAATATATGTTTGAAGTAGTTTACCAAATACGGTCGTAGAATTTAGCCATGTACAATTTAGAGGTGCAAGTTACAGTGAGAAAATAATAAATAACTAAAGAAAAGTGAATAATAAGTAAAGAGATGCCAATGTCCTGGTGACTAGAATCTAAGAAGATAAAAGGGAGATTAGGAATGACAACAGTTGAAGTCTTAAAAATGGATATGGTTGCAGAAAGATTAGAGAAGAATGTGAATTGTGGATAAAGATGAATGGCACAGAAGAATTTATGTGGAGGAGTTAAAATAGTACTCATGCATTAATGTAGTAAAATCCAATTTTAGAGATTGAGTGTTTGGTTGCATAAAGCAAAGAATGTGAACAATGGATAACATATGGAATTTCTTTTTCCTTTTGGCAGTCTCGACCATTTGGAGTGTCTCTCCTCATTGCTGGCCATGACGAGAATGGACCCAGTTTGTAAGTATTTGTTCTTTTTATTATGCAATGGCTACTTGTGGGTGTATGTCCATGCTGAGATTGTCATTTATTTCTAATTCAATTTGTGTAGTTGTAGAAACCAACTGTTATATGATTATGCATGGAAATTATTTGATGAGGAGGATATGAGAATGAGGTAGATAGTTATCTACTATTTTTTTATGTGGAGATTACAGTGGGAAAACTGCTATTTTCTTTTCAGACTACCTTGTGAAGTAGTATGTGTGATGAAAACACCATTTTTAGGTGCTTTTGGAATTATTACCCTCTTGATTCCTTAGTCCAGTATCCTTTTTGCATCCTAGCCGTTCTCTTTCTCTGCTTAGCTTTCGGTTATTATAATAAGTGTGTGTTTGGATTGGCTTATTTTTATACTCAAAACAACTTATAATCAAAATCCTACTAAGAGAGCTTTTGAAAAAAAAAAAAAGTGACTTTTTCCTAAAAATTAATCAAAACCAAACATGCACTAAGTACTCTCGAACATTAGGCTTTTCTCAGTGTCTGCCCTGCCCCACTACTCTCTTATATTGACCCCATGAAGAATTATTTTCCTTTTTTCATTTTCACTTTACATTTTATGCAAGGTAATTGGATTACATACTTTTTATAGATACCTATTCCTTGTTACCCTGGTTTTTGCTTATGTGATCAGGTATAGTAAGAGGGAATTATATTTTTCTTTTGAATGGATGGAGAGTGCATTTAAATAATGGCTTAAGTTTCAGGAATAACGTTTATGAATAAAATAGAAAGGAATCATAGAGGTTCTGCTGGTTTGTGGTGTAAATAGAATATTGTTTTTGTGGTTTATCTGTCTACACTGCAAGTTCAATTCTCAGAACAAAATATATATTGACTTCAGTGCCTGTAAAATTTTTCAGTTTCTCCATCAAAACCGGTTCATGGTTGCAACTTAGCACTTTTCCTAAATAATGCACCTCACTTTAATGGGGAACCAATAGGGGAGCAGTTGTGTACCTCACCTCTCTATAAGGGCTCCATGTAAACAATTTTCATATTCATGTATGTGACAGTAATGCAGATTATTGTTTAAACAGAAAAGAAATGCACAGCATAGCTATTATTTAGGCTCTATTACGTCATTCACAAGATGATTCTGTTTAGTTTATTGCTGTTGGTCTTGTTGATACCATTTTTCATTTTGGACTTTTTATTCTTACTGAATTGAAAATTTCTGATTTGCAGATATTACACTGATCCATCTGGCACGTTTTTGGCAATGCACTGCGAAAGCTATTGGTTCAGGGTCAGAAGGTGCTGACAGTTCTCTGCAAGAACAATACAACAAGGTATCCATGTTCTTACAGTGGGTTGTTTTTAAACCTTCTATACCGCCAATAACAGTAAAACTATACTTGGCTAGATGGTGGAAAGTGGAAAATTGAGTGAAAACATAAAGAAATGAGTTGCCTTTATACTTGTAATTCTTGGTAGGGCAGGTACAGAGTTGGAAGGTTTGAAAATTGATTTCGTTGATCATGCTCCTTAAGAGTGAAGATAGAGGAGAACGAAAACATGTTATACAATAATTACCATATTATTGTTATATATAACATTTCTATGAGGTAAATTCAAACAATATATTCATTTAATCATCTGAAATCCCAAAGATTAAATTGTACTTTAATTTTTACCTAATTTCCATTTCATTCATGAGAAGATCAGATAAACCTTGTGAATGATGAGCAAAATTGATTAAAAAAAAAAAACTAGTCCTATTTGTATCCATCCTCTTTACTCCTACCATGTAAGTATATACCTTAATTAACTGTTCAGTTGACATTATTCCATTTTTACATTTCTACCAAGCATAATGATTTTTATCCGACTTTAAGTCCATCAACAACGTTGTGACTATGTCACATTAATACACACCATTCATGCCCAAATTAACAATTTCCTTAACTGTTTCGTTATTCTGTCTATCCCCTGGCAAATCTAGCTTCGAAGTCTTATCTTTGATGCTAGAAGCATCCAGATGACATGAATTGGGTGTTAATTTATTGTGTTATGCAGGACTTAACTCTTCAAGAAGCCGAGACTATTGCTTTATCCATTCTGAAGCAAGTTATGGAAGAGAAGGTAACGATAAAATTCAATACTACATGAACTGCTGATTGTTTGTCCCCCTCCCCTGAAACGGAATGGAAAATAAGAAAGAAAAAATAACTTGTTTCTATTGTTTTATTGATCTTAGGTCACTCCCAATAACGTTGACATTGCCAAGGTGGCTCCAACATATCATCTTTATACCCCCTCTGAGGTGGAAGCTGTGATAAGTCGCCTATGATTTCCTTTTGCGTGATTTGCTCTTCAGGATTTGTTTCCTTTTCTTTCCTTTCCCTTCTGAACGTCTATTTAATTAGATTTGGGCATAAACTTCCTTTTTTTGGGTACTACATTAGTGCTACAGTTGTGGTGGTGAAGCTGTACACTACATGATACTTCTGTCAAATTTGCTGCATGCAGTCTAGTTCAAATTGAGGACTAAAAGATTTTATTGTGTGGGGAAAATTGCAATACATTAATGCTCTTGTTGAGAACCGTACGTAAGCACTGTGATGCTATATTCGTAGATATTAATGTGTGGGGAGGTGGAGGCTTGTTTTGGTAACATTTAGCAATAACTTAAGTCCCTAAAAAGAAAATGAATTAGCACTTATCTATATGCATTATTTCTACTATTAAGGAAATTAGGTTTACTTTTATTATAGATATAAAACTATTTATCTGTCTTTTTCTAACAATTTAAACTTTTTGAAATAGTTGATTCATGATAATTATTAATTTTTTTTTTCATGACATCTGAGAAAATTCCTTAGTATATGTACCTATTGGATGGAAAGGAATAAAGGGAAAGAAGAGAGATGTTTCATTTTAAGCTCTCCGGTAATATGTAGGTAGTTCACTAACCTTCCAAAATGCACCTAGATTCTACTTTAATTCATAGGATCACAAGACATGAAAAGTTTCCAAATCATGAGTCAAATATTTTGAAAATCTCAGTCAGCATTTGATTCACAAAATATTTTAGAACTCCCCTGAAGTATGAAATCTGGAATGTTGAAACTCCTATAGTTGGTTAACAAAATTGTCATTCCCATGAATGCAACATTCCCAAATTGATGAAAATTAAGAAGTTACATAGTAATGTTTTGAGAATTATTTTAACAATGGAAAAGGCAACATTACTTACCCTTCTCAACATCCTCCCCCTCTTCCCAACCACCCCAATCATTATTTCTGCCGTCCATTGCCAACGCCAGGCGCCAGCCCCGTCGCTCCTGCACTTGGCCCCCCACCCTCTTTGTTGGCAACGCCACCGAGAGTGTCTTTGGTTAAAATTGAACCTAGAATAATTTTGAAATTTTGGCTAGTGTTAATGAGAGCTAAAAGATTGAACCTACATGAGTTAGTATGTCTTTCTAGTAATTTCAGAAACAAAGAAGTTGTATTCAATAAAGTCATGTTTATTGGTGATAAAAAGAAATAGAGCTTAAAAAAAGAAAAAAGAATAGTGTCACGCCCCAAGTTCAACTAGTGGGAAACAAGTTGAGCCACACGACCTAAAAGACTAGTCTTAGTTGTTCTTAGCAGTCAATTCTCAAAGTTTACATATTATTGGGAATTATTTTAGAATCCATCTAATACTTATTATTGGTTCCTTAGTTAGTTATCAAACATACATTAGCTACTAGTACTTTATGAACTTACACATCTTAATCTAAAATTTTAAAGCATTAAATTCATGAGTCCTTTCACAATTTCATTATATATGATTCTCACTTTATTTATTCTTTTCCAAAGTAGAACTACTTTATTCATAATCCACATTCCACTCACACTTAAATTACCAACAAAAAATGAGAAGAGAGGGAAGTTTATTTGAAAGTTTTATAAAAATATGATAAGGGAAGGAGAGTTTTTAATTAATCTTTTAAAATAATTTTTTGTTAATCTTTATAAATATTTTAAAATTATTTCAATTTAGATATTTATGAGAATTTTAAACATCTAAATAAGGAAGAAAAAAATATTATTTAACCATTCATATACTTTTATTTTCTTCTCCGTCATTTTTTTTTATCTCTTCCTTCCCTTTCCTTCCTTTTGCTTTTTCCTCTCAACTTCCAAACGTACAATAAAAAAATTAAGGTACATGGCAACTCTATTTTTTTTTTAAGAATAACTCTATTTAATTTCTTTTTTTCTTGGGTCAACTCTATTTAATTTATTTTTTTTCATAACTCTATTTAATTTTTTTCTTTTTTTTGTCAAAAACTCTATTTAATTTCTGATCTCTAGGAATATCACAATCTCCTTCACTTGGATATCTGACATCACTGTTAGGCCCCAAAGCCAGAATATCCACTATTCATTTAATCCTCAGACTCACCTACTATCACCTTCACCTTTCTGCCGCATGATATCACGGGACCCACTGAGCCCTAGAGCAGCCCCATTCCCATTTTATGCTTAAAAATAAAAAGCATGTGAACAAAGTCATAACTAGTACTCAGATTTAAATATAACTAATGCATTGTCTAGTAAACAAAATCCATTAAATTAAACCATGAAAATCTTGGAGCTAGCTTTTGTCTGTAATCCGAATAAGCTTGAAGGAAGAAAATAAACGGAAAGATGTAATTAAACTGAGTTGAAAAAGAGCCTAATTCTGCTTGCGCCATTAATAAAATACAGAAACTCCCATGTGCTTCCATAATGTTGCTCCCAAGAACCGAATTAGATGAGCCAGATGGTCAACTTTCAATGCAACAAGTTGGAATCCCTGCAAAAAGCCAAACGTGATCAATTGTGATTCTTCTTGTTGCTGAAACTAACACTAAAATAAGTCCGAAAAAAAAATTGGCCGTTAATTTCTTAGCTGAAATAGAACATCACCTACTTCGAGTTGGCCTATATATAGAGCGACAAGTAGCTTAGTAGACTAGTGTGTCTTATAACAAAAACACAAAAAAAGTTTCAAAAAGTAAAACTACGCAGATAATTAAGAGAAGTCAGGTATATTGCACAACCTACTTTCTTTATCTCCATAAATTCAGAAAAAAATAAAATGAAAGAAAGAGCCTCTCAAAGCTTTGGGATAGGGAGAATTCTAACATGCATCTCTCACTATTAGTGAAAACAGAGACTATTGTTGAGTCATATTAATAGAAATATAAAATTATCATCACTACAGTTAAACTGGGTTTATCATTAATTTCTACCAATCCATATTATCCATTTACTTACTCTCATGCAATTAACAACTAAAATCTTCACACAAAATTTCATCAAACAAACAAAAATATGCATAACAAAAATGCTCACGATTTGATCATGAAGCTAACATCTCTTGTCGAGCACAATTAGTCAAAGTTACGACATTAACAATTAAGCTATTTTACATAAATTCCTCGATTATGTCAAGCATCAAACATTCTGTACAAGTATAATAAAATTCTAAAATATATATTTATAAAACATTTTTTTGTGTTATACATATATATATATATATATATATATATATATAATGATACTGTGTGATGTGGGCATGTGGCAAAAACATCAAAGTGGATAATAGCAGATATTTTATTTGTAGGGTCATGCTCCACCAGTTCATCACTCGTGACTCTGCCAACCGAAAATATATCCAAAAATGAAAAAAAATGAAAACGAGAAGACAAGAGAAGAAACAAAGTACTGCAGGACGTCGCTGTCCACCCCATGCAAGACAACTTGTCAGAGCACCCCCTTTTCTCTCTGAAGAAAATTGAATAAAGGGTTCCATTTTTTCGAAAACTCATGGGCCAATAAAACAGTAAAAAGTACCCCCCTAGACACACTTACCGATGAACTTGGCCTTTAATCATAGATAATCATTTTAATAACAGGGTCACTAATTTTTTTGTTGACGTACCTTGTACTTTCTTTTGCTGCTGCTGACGATAATTTTCCCTCACTGAAAATTCCCTCCACCTCCAAAAGATTGCCCTGACGGCGCAGCATTTCTCTCTGCCTCCAAGGAGCTCAAGCTGAACACATGTTGCTGTTGCTGTTCTCTCTGTGAAACTCCTCCTCCGCTCATGCTCCTCACTATCTGACCCACTCCTAGGAAGTCACGAGTGAGCCTATCAGAGCCTCCAATGCTCACTGCCTGCAGTTTTGGGTCTCTGTTCGAATTGTGATCGTATGCTTCAAACCCAGAAAGCGCCACAGAAGAAGACCCACTTTCGAAAATGGAAGAGCTCCCACTTGCAGCAGCGTATGAGTTCATCAGGTCCTGCAGGTTGCTCTGATGATCGTTTCCGCCGAAGATGCTGGCATAGTTTGCAGCAGCAGCAACGAGTGGCCTGTGCTCATGGGATTTGGACCCGCTGCTGGAGGAAGTGCTTCCGAAGCTTCTCAGCAGCGAGGCAGTGCTGTTGCTGGAACTTGTTGCACCTATCTGAGCAGCTTTCTGAAGCAGTGCAGTTGCGGACATGTGGGAGATTGCGCTATTGCTGCTTTGGAGAGATGAGCTGAAGAGAGAAGGGGCACTGGAGGTTGTTTGGTGCTCACCCACTATAGTACCAGCAGTGAAGAAGCCGGACCCTTCATTGTTGCCTCCTCCACCGCCACCGGAGCCGGAGCCGGTGATACTGTTGAAGTGTTCGGAGAAGGAGTTGTTGCTGTTAGTATTGATGGTGCTGTTAGTGCTGCTGTTGGAAAGGAAAGGATGGCTGAAGAGGTTGGCTCCAGAAGGGGAATTGCTCATGCTGTTGTGATGATTGTTCAGGTCAGACAATTGCATAAGCCCGTGATGGAATGGCTTGTTCTGCTGCACCAACCCTTGCTGAGGCTGCTGATGGTGCTGGTCATGGTGGTAGTTTTGGTTTGGTTCTGGCATGAAGAAGGAAGAGGAATGCATGGTGCTCTGCTGTGAAGGCCTAAAGGGTGATGAGCCCTGCAGGGACGGTGGGAGAAGGTGGTCGAATTGCCCGGTCCGGGTGGTGCCGCCAAGGCGCAAGAGGTCACTGGATTGGTTGTTCTGGTCATGTATGGTGGTGATCTGAGGAGCCACCTGAGACAACGCTAAGCCCATGTTGTTGCTGCCATAGAGGTGGCTGCTGATGGTGGTGCTCAGGTTGGGTGGTTGTCTTGCACTTTCCTGAGCCAGTGCATCACAGAAGGCCCTGTGGGTGATGAAACTGTCTCGTCTGCACAGTGATAATATTCCAAATAATCCTTTAGATATTTCAGGTGACTATAATATAAAAAATTTCAAAGGAATAAAATGAGGAATATAGTGGAAGAAGAGTCTATTAATAATTCATTGTCAGTTTCATCGATTGGCAAACATTAGAAATAAAACGTCCTAGTTTGAACAGTAACTGAAAAAAAACTATTTATTGAATTATCTCAACTGGGTTGTCCAATAAATGGCACAGTTCATCGTAGAGAAATTAATTTTATTTAATAAAATTAATTTACTTCAAAAGTTACTAATTAGAGAGGGAGCTAATAATATTTTGTGTATTATAATATATAATTTTAATTAGTTAATTTATATCATAACTTGTATTACGTTATACGGTCTTACAACTTTCAGGTTTGGTCAATTTTCCCAGTAGATATAGATTTCAAGAACTCGGAATTTTTTCTTAAAAGATTTTCAACCGTAATTAAATTAAAAAAGTTACATGAAATTAACAGTTCACCCCAAAAACAAGTAACCTATCAAAACGATGATAATTAAGCTGGTCACAGGTCCCTGAAGGACACATAGATTACTAGAAGTAGGACTTGGCTTTTCTAAGTAAAAAGACAATAAAAATCTTAACCCCAAAATCACGTAAAAAAAAAATTATCACTCAGATAAAGGACAGTAAAAATCTTAATTAACCCGGGACAAAATATTTGCGTGTGTTTATGAAACGAGTAGTTAGATAGAAAGAAACTGAATAACTCTATGCAAGTGATTGAGAAGATAACTAAAAGTTCCCAAAAAGACATAACTAAGATAAAGGCTGGTAGGTGGAATAATTTCAATCAAAACTTGACAAAAAGATTAATCAATCAATTAAGAAGTGCCATTTCAAGAACTGGGTGTTCAATAAATGGAACAGAATAATGTATTCAACGTTGTGGAAAGTGATGAATCAAGAGACTCCCCAATTGAGAGGGCTTGTACTCAAACTTTTCTTCTCTTTTTTTTTTCTCGTTGAGTTTAACTCCAAAGTCAACAAGATCACAAGTACCCACTTTCTAATCCTGAACACATTAGACTGCGGTTCTGAACACAGCATGACCACTCGCTCCTTCAAATTAAACTTCAAATAATGTCAAAGAAAAAGACTTAAGAGACAGAGAGAGAGAGAGGAGCGTTGAGCACCTGCAAGAGCACAGTACTGAACACGTCTAGCCAACCCAGAAGAGAACAAAGCCGGTAACAGGTAACAACACCACACTATACACTCTCTCTCTCTCTCTCTCTCTCTCCTCTTCATGGCATAGCAACACGTGAATCGGAAAAAAAGAAATGGGCGAAACCAGCGGTGTTTCCAAGGTAAAATGAGAAAGGGAGAGTTTTTTTTTTCATTTTCTTTTTTTGGTTTCGAGGGAGAGAGAAAGAGAGAGAAGGGGTTGAAGAGAAGAGGGTGCTGTTCCTCCGTGTGTTTTTTCTGATAACCCTACGACCAAGGCAGTTTCCAGAGATAATTCACGTGGGGGGATGTTTCCTTCCATTTCACTTGGCCACCGTACCGTTTAGAAAGGAAAGATGACAAAGGAAACCATACGAGAGAAAGGGAACGAGAGGACAGAATCTTAATCAATCAATTGGAAGGAAACCAAACTCAATAGAAAAAGAAAGCATCTAAGGTCTTTTCCTCCCTAGAGCCACTTGAAGAATCTAATAAGGCAAAATAAGCCCTAAGCCAAACCCAAACTAACCAAAACCAAACCTAACACTTCCTTCTGCTGCTTGTGACCATTTCTGTGCTAGCTAGCCTATCTAAACTTATAATAAAACTGCATAATTGAAAAACGCTTAATTAGTAAAAGAGCTGTTTGGAAAAAGTGCAACAGGTGTGGTGAATTGGGTTGTTACCTGGAGAAGAGAGTGCCACAGTCACATCTGTATTCTCTGGTGCCACAAGTCTTAGAGTGGGCTTTCCAATCTGATTGAACAGCATACTTCTTTGAGCACTTGTCACACTTCCACTTCTTCTCCCCGTGCTTGCGAGAGTAGTGCTTCTTGATCCCAGTGAGGTCGCCCAGAGCCCTTGAAGGGTCATGGTGGACGCATGTGGGCTCGGGACACAGATAAACCTTTCTCTTTGGCTCTTTTGTAGTCTTCTGCTTTAGCTTCCAAGGCAGGTTGTGTCCTCTTCTGTGAAGCTGTAGGTTTTGCTCCCTTTGGAACCCTTTGTTGCACACCTCACATATAAACCTGTTTGTTGCCATTAGGGTCTTGGGAGATAGTGCTATCACCTCCGCATCTGGATCTGTTACCATGGAAAAATGCCAAACAACAAATTATTAGAAAATTCACTAGATAAAAATTTTTAAAAAAGGAAACCCAAATTGAGAAAGCTTGAAGACAAAGATTTCCAAGACATGCCCATTTTAATTTCGATCCATTTCACATTTATATGTTTCAAAATTAGGGTTCCCTTGGGAGTTATATCAAATGGAATTTTAAAAAAAAAAGTTAATGGGTAGCCCAAAAAATATTTGTAGAATTGAAATAAATAAAATCTGTGAGAGGAAAAGAAATTTTGTTTCATTGATAGGAAATGATTTAGAGATTGGGTCTTTCCGATAAGAATTTTTAAGATACTTGCTTGGTGTTCCAGGTTGGTTTCTCTTTTTCTTCTGGGGTGGTGCAGCCGGTGGTGTTGTTGAGGATGATGGCGTCAAGGAATGCTGTTGCTTCATCTGGTTCTGATCCTCTTCTCTAATTCCGAAAAGCGATGCTGACGAAGAAGATGCTGCCATGTCTTATATATAACCTTCTTCTCCAAGTGTATATCTGCTGCCTCAGCTGGGAGTGTGTTCTTTTCTCCTCCAAAAAACTCACAAGTTACAACTCAATCAGAATTCTGGAAAACCCACATGCAATTTGAGTCCTCTTCAATTCTTATCCCCAATCTCAGAAAACTCATCAAAAGCAAGTAATTTGAATTCTTTGGGCTCTGCAGATTAATAGCAAGAGCTAGAGGGGAAAAAAATCCAAGAGAGCAAGCTAAACAGAGAGATATCTGAGTTGAAGAGGAAGAAAAAACAAATCAACCCCCCATGGCCACTCTATGATTTTTTCCTCCGCAGTTTGGCTTGTTTTAAAATGAGAAATTTGAGCTAGTGATATTACTGAGGTTCTTCGCTGATTTGGTGTCATGCAGATACACCAACACATATACACACAGCATTTTCCTTCTTTTCTTTCCTTCTTTCTATTTTTTTTCCTCTCTTTTATTATTCTCTGCCTTTTTCTCCCTCTTCAAAGTTTTTCCAGATTTTGCTCATTTCTTTTCCTGTGCCATAAATGACATTTTACAACATGAAAAATTAATTAGAGAGAGAGAGAGAGGAGAGAGAGAAGGCAAGGCCTACGGGTCGGTGGACCCAATCCTTAGCCGCATCACGACATAGGATGTGTGAAAGCAGCATGAAACAGCTACACCACTCTCTCTCTTCCTATCTCTTATTTCGTATCTTCTTACTCACTCCCAGACAAACTTTCACCCATCACCCAGCCCCACTGGACCTCACAGAAAATTCAAAGTGAGAAGAAAAGGGGAAGAAGAAACTAAAACCGTAAATCCAAAAACAGATATATATAATAAGCATTGGTAAAAGAAATGAAAAACCAATTAAACTAAGCAAGGGAAATGAATAAAATGGTTGGGAGGTTTTGTTTTTTTGTTTGGTTTTATACTTGGCCTTGCAAAGTGGAAAACACCTGAGGGGTGATTGCGTGGAGGGGCTGAGAAGACACTGTTTGTCTGAAATTCAGCGGATGCAGAGTGTACTACTGTGCTGTTACCGTTTAGGGTCTCTGACATGGAAAGGGCAAAAAAAAAAGGGTTCTGAAGCTCTCTTTGCTGTGTTTGGCTGCCTTGGGTTGGGGTGCTTCTGTTCTGCTCCTGCATGCAATGCAATGGCTGGCTGGTCCTTCCTCAGAGTCACATCCAAGAGGGGGTTCACAGGAAAAAAGGGCACTTTGGTCATTTAGTAAAAAAGTGGGGAAAATCACAATCAGAAGACCCAAGAAAAGACCTAATCCAACCACTATGGATAAACAAATCACACAGAATTTTTGAGAATCCGGGTGCACTTGCTACACTCACAGCCTGTCTCTTGATCCTGCTGACAGCTGAATTCTCACCGTGGATCCTGTGGAAGAAAATCACTGTCAACTGGATTTTTTATTCCTGAGATATTACCACGGAATAGAATAAAGTGAAATGTCTGCTTTTCGGGAATTATGAGGTCTTGAAAGGGATAGTTATTAATATTATTCTCCAGCTTTTTTTAAAAAAAAATTATTTTTATGAAGACAGTTTTATTCCCATTTCTTCATATTCAGCCACTTCTGTGCCCCCCCTCTGTCCTTCTTTTTAAAATTTTATTTTTATTGATAAGAGTTTCAACAAAAATGACCAATGACCAATGGTTTAGCACCAAAAAAAAAAACATGACCAATGGTTGATGGGGATGCTGTCATTCTTTGAAATAATGACAGGTTAACCATAAATAAGATTTTTGAGGTTGATATTAATAGGAGATAAAGGGCTCTAATTTTGTAAGTCACAAAGGGTCAAGATTAGATCAGAGATAACTACAGCTTTAAGCATGCCCTCTAACCACCATATATGGTACTAACCACCGTTTAGTAACTACTAGTATCTGTAGAATTGAGCCTATTTGAGAAAGATTAATGCATATAGTTGTTGAAAGGGCTCAATCCAGCACACTATAGATTGGCTGCGTACGATCTAGTCGGGCTCTATCCACTATCATGATGTTTACAAATTAAATGAGTTAATTAGATTCATCTAACTCATGATCAAAATTTAGTGTGTTAATTTGAATTAGATTTTTATAAATTTAATTTTAGATATAAATAAATTTAATTAAATTCATTTGTGTTTTTAAAAAAATTAAATTTATGGCAAAAATAATTAAGAAATAGTTATTTTATATTAAATGAACTTTTAAAATCATAATCACGTTTAAAAAATAATATAAACATAAAAACAGAAAATTATTTATAATCCGTTTGAACCTTCAAAAAGCTTGTTTGGATAATACAAACGCCTAACAAAATATATTCTTAAATATTTAAAATTTTATAAAAATGTAAAAAAAAAAACTTTTTAGTAGGAGGGACGAACTAGAAAATTTTAAATCGAGGGTGTTAATACAGTAAAGTTTTGAGAAAGGGATAGATTTTATCTCTATAAAAAGGCCTACTTAAAGAATTATATTTACTTGTACAAAAAAAATTATATTTACTAAATATAAGAAATTTTTTAACTTTGGAAATATGACCGCCCCACCTCTACCTAATTAATCTGTTTCTAACATAATATACACTACATGTACTAATTAAAGAAATAAATCCATACAACAACATATACACTTAAAGAGAAACTCAAAAAGTATTATAAAAACTTCATAAACTTCATAGATAAAACAGATTAATAATACATATTATAGTTCCAAGATGCCAAATTTCGAATTATTAATCCAATCTCCTTTCCCAATACAACAAGTTTGGGAGGAAATTTATCTTACGAACTTATAATTTTTCTTTTATTTTATAGCTTAATTTTATCTTGTATTTGTTTTTAAATTAAATTTTCTTTATAATAAAGTCAACCTATGACAGAAGCATGATAAACAGGCCAAAAAAAATTAAAAATCTTGTCTAGCCACCTATTTTCTAGACCTAAATGGATTGTTCCACTGTCTACGACACGTTTTGATGGTTCTATGTATCTATGTTAACTTAAACAATTATATTGCAGCTATAATTATACATAAATGTAGAAGTGAGTAGAGTTTAAATAGGGTCAAATGCATTTAATAGACTTATTTGTATAACTGAGTAAAAGTTATAATCACAGAACTCGAGTAGTCATGAACTATGAATCAATTTAAAAAAAATAATTTAAAATCATGTTAGGTGATCCTTGAATTTAAAGTTGACAAAAGAAAATTGGAACTTATATCTCTAAATCTAAATACTTATAAAAGTTCACTTATATCTAAATTCTTATACATTTTATGTTGATGCATCTTTGGTCATGACATTGTATCTAAATACAATTGATCTTACATCCTATCAAGATCAAATATATTCAGTACACATGATAAGAATTTATGTGAGAATTTTTTTATTCAACATACAATAAGCACTAATAATTAACTAAGCAAGGATAACACTAATTAGAGACACCATAATTTTTCTTAATGTGAAATTTATATAATGTTGTAAATATGGCTATGCCTTAAATTAGGAATACGACACTGTAAGACCCATATGGAAGCCCGTGAAGCTTTTGAAATAAACAAATAAGTTGAATGAGAAATAATCACCAAAACAAATAAAAAAATGGAGGTTCGAATATAAATACCTAATCATCGTTTTGTTTGTTGGTTTCTATTCTGTTGTCATTCTTCTGGACAAAGTTCCAAAGTACAAGAAACCAAATGGAAGAACTTAAAGAACCATTGTGTATAATATAATAGGATAAGAGCCTAGTAACCCAAAGAAAAAAAAAAAGAAAAAAAGATAAGAGCCTGCATCCATAACCGTACTCTGTTCATTGTTTAATGTTAAAAAAGACTTTATAAAATATTCAAGCATAGGGATATACAGTCAAACAAAATAACTAATGCTAGTTTCTTAATCAAAATTTGTCATATATTATTTTATCACATCTTTCAGTTTAAAACAAATATATATATATTGAGAGGCTTAAAGGATCATTAAAGTTTCAACTCCCAGGCAAACAATACAAGAAGTAAAATTGTCAGTTACGAAAAACATTGAAGAAACAGAATAATTTTATTAACAATTGAACACAATTGTACAAGCGCATATTTAAAAATATATTATTTTTAATTTTAAAAGATATATTATTTATTAATTTTATTTTTTAAAAATTAATTTTATCGATTCTATTTATCAAGTTTCAAGTCATTCATAAATTTTATTTTTTTATTTTATTTAATTTTATCAATTTAATTCTTAAAAAAAATTAAGTTATTGTAAATTTTAAATTTAAAAGATGAAATTGATAAAATTAATATTTAAAAAATAAATTAATAAATAATATACATTTCAAAAATTAAAAATAAATTTTACTCTCTTTTTTTAAATTATATTAATAAAGTTTTAATTATAAATTATTTTAATCATATTTGAAAATTAATTATTTTAAAAAATATTTTAAATAAAATTTTAATTATAAATTATTTTAAATATCAAACAAATTCATTCAAAAACACTTACGCCAGTATATAAATTCAAACCCTTAAATATTTTTCAATCAAAAGCATTTGAAGTAGACAAGGACTCTGGAAATACTGTTTAGCGACAACTCATAGTTGAGGCTGCTACACGAAGACGATGGTCTCCTTCAGAAGAAGGACGCGCACCCCCCCCCATACATAATTTTCAACGGCGGCGGCAATTTTCTCCTTTCAGAAACTAGCCTTGTCTTTTGTCATAATTTCTACTCTGTCCTCTCACCAAAGTCCATTCCAACCTCATTCCTTCACGTACTCATGCATTGAAAATTGGTCAAATACTTTTTAGGTCATTTCTGGTCAAATCGTTATGGGAGCCACAGAGCATTCATTAATGGGGGAGTAGATTTTTGGACCCTCTAGTGTCTCTAGCAGAGAATAAAGGAACTATACACAGAAATTTGAATAATTTTTCAGAAAATCATAGTTTTAAATGTTCTTGCCAATGAAAAAAATAAAAAACTATAATGAGTTTTGTGTAATTTTAAGAAACTCCAAATCATAATTTATAAAGTTTTGAGAAAAATGAGTTATTATGGTTATTAAGTTGAACTTATAGAGTCAATGGGATAGTGGGCCCAAGCCCATCGTAGAAAGAGCAATGATGGGAGAAATGAAAATGAAAAATATCAAATTAAATTAGAAATTTATGAATTTAAAGAAAGTACGTTGAAAATATTTTTTTCTCATTTTATTTCGTAAGATATTAAATAATTAAATACTTTTTAACCAACAAATTTCAATTGCATGATGACTTGAAAATTTATGAAATAGCAAAAATTTTCTTTCATAAAAAACATGACAACTGTAATATATTCTTATATTTTTCAAATTCAATCGAAACTCGTACTTTTTAATGGTTAGAACACATTGGTTTTTCAAGGTAGTTAAGGTTTTTGTTTTTAACAAGGTATGTCACTCAAAATACAGATATTACACTTTCTTATATAAAAGTATCCTTTAAAACTTATGTTAATGAAGCTCTAATTTATTTATTATTGGCTCACATTCTTAAATTTACAAAGTAATTAAGGTTTGAGTTTTTTTTTTTAAAGTTGGACTTTTTTTGTTGGACCGTCGAACCAACGACAATTAAATCATAACCCGATGATTGACCTCGGATTCATTACTTACAAGCGATCTAATCAAAAATTGTCCAGATAAAAATAATAATACTATTATACCCTAAATTATTTGTGTAGGATTTTTGTTCGAATAGAAATAGGTAGTGGACTCTACCATTAAACCCACAAAGTGATGGGACCCACTTCGGCCTGGTGATGAGACTCATATTGTGTATGTCAAGACAAAATTACAAGCGAACAATTTTAGGTTATATTAGCGTTACTATAAAAAAAAAATTTAAAATCCTAACCTAATGGTAGGGCCTATTTAAAAATCAGTTTTTGTGATTTTTATAAAAAAATTTATCTAATTATTTTTTGGTTAGATTGTGGAACTGACGATGAAATTAATGACCTGATAAATTGACTATTTAAATTTATTGATCATAACCGAGTTGATTGAAAAAAAAATCATTCCAATAAAAGAAATAATACTATTGTACATGAAATTGTTTTCTCGAGATTTTTTTTTGAGCAAAAACAGGTAGTGGGCCCCATCGCTAGGCCCCACAAAGTGGTGGGACCCGTAAATGTGCCCGTCCGGCAAAATTGCAAGCAAACAATTTCACGTTGCATAGTAATAATATAAAAAAAAAATTTATAAAAAATCGTAAAAAACCATTTGAAAAATAATTTTTAGTGGAGCCACCGAGTTTCACAGTACCGTTTAAATATGTGTGTTTAAATTAATTTATTTTATATTTAAAATTATATTATAATTAAAATTTTATTAATTTTTTAAAAAAAGTAATTATTTTTTAAAATAATAT
The DNA here is from genome assembly GCA_019955255.1 of Castanospermum australe. Taxonomy (NCBI): domain Eukaryota; kingdom Viridiplantae; phylum Streptophyta; class Magnoliopsida; order Fabales; family Fabaceae; genus Castanospermum; species Castanospermum australe. The sequence continues at coordinate 1,050,298 of NSJW01000935.1, forward strand.
TTTCTAAGCATACTATAAGTGGTTGAGTCATTAATTTTTTTATCTGAACGATGAGGCTTGTCTGATTTTTTTTTTTTAACAACTATGGTTGTAGGATACACTAGTAAACATAAACGAGACAACCCAACATAATTCAGTGAAACGAGCATAAAGTCTAAATCAAAATGGTGGAAAATGATCGAACTCAAATAATAAATAGATAAAGTAATTAAACTAAGAAACATAAATTCTCTTACCTAGTATAAATTACGCTTCTAAAGCTCGACCTGCACCATCCAAAGTTCCTCAACAAAGCTTGGCTCAAGAACTTCAGATCAACCAAAATATAGAGGTTGATCAAAGTTTAATCTCAACCACTCTTTCAACCCTCTAGAGAAATTTTCAAATCCTTTTCCCTTAAAGGTTTTTGCTGGAAAAACATATTTGGCTTTGCAGCATGGATGCTAAATGAGTGTGTCAATATTTATAGGAAGACGAGGCACGGACCGATTATTGAAAAGGAAATGAAGTTTTAAAATATGCATAATTGATATTTTTATTTTTAATATTATTTAAAAAACAAAGTCAGTTATGCTGAAATTCTAATCTGGAGTATAATTAATTAATAATTCTAATATGGAGCGTAATTAATTGATAAAAAGTTTGTTTTGATTTGGCATGAAACTGTTTTTATCCTAATATTGAATAAAATATAATTTAATTATAATTTTCCCCATAAAAAAAATCATACATTATCATATTTGAAATTTTGATATCTATAACGTACCAACGTACCACCTTAATCAAAACCTGAGCAATTCACTTACATGGAAAGTCTTATTTTTATATCTAAATAATTTTATTATATTTTAACATTTACTATATGCATTGCAAATGCAACTCATGTGACAGTAAAATATTTTGAGTATATCCCAATCCGTCGCACATTTGTCCCAACTTGTAATAAGCCAATTCAAGTAAGTCAAGTTTATTAAACATTTAATTTTGATTCATTATTAATATAAAAAAATTTTATATTATCATCTAATCATAAATTGTTAAATTATTAAAAAAAATTGATAAAAATAATAATTATCTAAGAAATCAAATACTAGATAACATGTGATTGAATAATAATATAAAAAATATTTACAATAACAATAGATTATAATTAAATCATTTAATTTTTATCAATTTCTAGTCATATTTCGATAATCATATCTATGATAATTAAGAATTAATTTTAGTAATTATTAGTAAGTAAGGAAATGGGCCAAGTCAAGTCAAACTTTACCTTACACGGACCTAACTTGTTTTCCAAAAATAAAGTCCGAACTTAACTTATTACCTGACATAAATTTTTTTTCGAATATGGTTTGACATTTTTAAAAAGCTTAGCTTGATTTAAAAGTCTATTTAAAAGCTTACATTGCAATAAGGCATTTAAAAGCTTATCATTAAATAGACAAGCGAGCTTAGGCTTTTAAATATGTCAACAAACCTATAGTTTCAAGTTAATACAATGTAAATTTAGCATAGTAACATAATTATATTATTATAAAATTAATAATTATATAAATAAATTGGCCCATTAAACCTAAAAAACTATTTTTAAGGCCTTAACCTAGCTTGCTTAGTAAATGAGTTAGGTCAAGCCAAGTCATAAGCCCTTGGTGGATCACCTAACTTATTCTTACCCTTAATTATTAATTAAAGCTTTATGATTTTGTAATTAATTAATAATTATATATATATATATATATATATATATATATATATATTTTAAATGTATGGTAGATTAATCAAATTTATTCACTAACTCACTTAAAGTGAGGCAAGTTAGTATTTTCTTATCCCATATCAAAAGTGAATGAATTCGACCTAACTCACTTTTTTTTCAACTAGTAGTGAGCCATGTCTAGTAAGTCAAATTGATTCACTTTGATAGCTTTAGTTAAGGAGGTGCATTTTCTATTGTGACTACTCGGATTTAAACTTTGATCAATACATATAAGAATTAATTTTCTTAAATATATAATATCAATATAGAGGATGCACCCCTAAGATCACTAGAAGAATAATTTAGTTTTGGTTTAACACAAAAGATGACCCGAATATATTCTTACCATTAAAAAACACTAATTAAGACACTCAACTTTACTAGATAATATTTTTTTGTAATTAAAAAATACTGAACAGATAAAAATATCAAACTATACATATCAAAATTTTAAAACATAAATAAAATACATAGTTATATAGTACCTATATATATATATATATATATATATATAAAAGACATTAAAATTTTTTGATTGATTGTCATCTATTTTCCGATAATTCTCTCATTCCCTTGTTTAATAATTTTTAAAATTGAGATTTTTAATTAATTATCACAGTAAAGGTGACGTCCTTCTAACTCCAACTTAAAAACAGATAACACACCTTAATCACCAGCTAAACCTCATTGGATTTTTATTATTTTGATTTGATTCACATGTAAATTAAAAAGAAAAAAAAAATCCCAGAGGAAGCAAAATGGAAATTCAGAGGCCTTCCTTCCGCCAACACCACACCACTTTCGCGTGATGTAGTTACGTGTCTTCGAAGTTGTATCGAATCCAAAAGCGCATTCCAATTCCAACATACATATATCAGTCAGTAGAAGAAGAAATATAACTACCTATAGCTAGCTTTACTCGCTGAATGGAACCCTTATCTCTTCCACTATAAAATGGAGCTTCCTGCATTTACCAGCTTCCCAGCAGTTTCTAATGCCTCGTTGTTCTCATGTTCTTCGCATCGAGTTTGGTGCGGATTCTCTCTTCTTCGTCGCCGCAAACATGGGTTGCGTTGGAGTCGCAATTCAAAACCCTATGTCTGGATCAGGATGTGCTCGGAGAAAGGTTCCTCGTCTGATGGACATGGCGGAATCGAGAGCGGAGAAGCGAAATCCGGTTTTATCGAAGTGATTGGCATTGGCAGTAGGAAGCACGCGGTTCTGGACTTCTGCTTGAACTCGCCCTTTCAGTTATCGTCGTTGCGATTTTGGTAATCATCTAGTTTCTTATCCTCGAATTAGTGAATTTTCTTACTATGATGAATTTGGTGATTAGGAATTTTTAAGAATCTAGTTTCTTTGAAAGCGTTCCAGTGTCTGAAGGTTGTGGTTTGATTTTGGAGAGGATACTTGAGTGAATGGAATGGAACCTCAGCACATTCTCTAAGGATTCAAATGTATGTTCATGGTTGTATTTGCTACCATGTTATTTTAATGGATAATGGATATAGAACAGGGTAAGGGAGGATTGAAATAAACAACAAACCTTATCTACAATGCGAGTCCTGTTTTGCAAAGCACATAATCAGAGAGAATTTTTTGATGCAAATTTTTTTATAAATGCTTAATTTTCTTTACTGGGAAAAGAATAGGAATTAGTATGGTGTTGTCACTTTCATCTAAAAATTAGAATGATTTTCTATCAGGCATCTAAAAATTATTATACTGCTTTTACTGGTTTTGATTTTTTGGAGTTGAAAGTTGAAACTATTCTTCATATGGATGAAAAGCCTTGGTGCTGCTTGGTGTGAAAGTATCCACTAATAATTTTCATGGTAGCTAGCTTAACTTTTGCCCTCTTTTTAATATTTCTTCAACTTATTGCCTTATAATTCTCTGTTGAAGATTTGATATTTGGTGGCATGAACAGACAATGTAGGTAATACTCTCCCAGGAAGTTTACAGGCTTTTTGTCTTTAAAGTGCAACACATGTTAAGGCTTTGTATGATATGTTAAGGAAAGGCATTACCTGTATCTGGAATATTTCAAATTCAGAAATAATTTCTGAGCTTAATTTTTTATATAAATTCATGTTTAGTGTGTTCCAACACTCTTCTCAGTTGATGGACCATTTCCATTTATTTCTGAAATGAGCTGGGATTTGTTGCTTGTGTATATTTGTTGATTTTGTACAGTTAATTTATATTTTTTTTGTATTTTGCATTAGTGTTATTTTATTATTGTAACTCTTGTAAGGACCCTGAAAAAAGACAGAGAGAAGTAGAAGATCACTATCTTGTGTAGTCCAAAAGTGAGAATCAACTAGCTTGTCTCATTTGGTTGGGGTGCACTTGATTTTTAATTGTTTTTTCCCATTTTAAATTTGTCTTAAGATATCACTCTTCTGCAGGAATATCCTTATGAAGGAATCACAAGAGGTGCAATTACAACAAAGGTCACTTGAAGAAGGTTTTCCTTTTGATTTAATATTGCAGTGGTTCTTTTTTATTCTGTAATTCTAATCTGTCTTGTTTAATATAGAAAAATGTATTGGCATATCTTTTTTGTGATGTATAATTAGATATAAAATGTTAAATTGCAGTTCCATTCTTCTTGATTTATTCTTTATTATATTATGCATTTCAATACCAAAAATGAAGCTCAAACCTCAAACTATAAGACAAATTATACAAATCATAATTCTTAGAGAAAAAAGAAGAAAAAAAAATGTGTTTATAATTATTGGCCTTGTTTCACAAATGAATTTCAGCCTTTCAAATATCCATACATGTCCCACTTCGTTCTCTATGGTTAAAAGGTACTGATATTTTGGTTTACTTTTGCAGAACCTCATCCAAGAATTGTCAAAGCTCCAGTATTTATGGAGTCATGTTCAAAGACTGTTGTCCTTGTTTGTACATTCCTTACCTTCAAACTCTTGTAGTATGATCTTTTATTTCAACAGTGGTAATTTTCATCCATAAAGCTGCCATGAGTATCCAAGAGTACTAGTTTGCATTATCCTGTTCAGCTGATGATTTTGTGAACGACACACAAGTCAACTAAGCTGATTAAATTTGTTAAGCATCACCAAGAATAATGTATTATATTTGATTCCAATGGAATTCTGAATGTTGCATTGGATATGTTATTGCTCCAACTTCATTTTTTTCCACTTAGAAGATAATTTTTTCCTGATATACTATTTGACATATGAGTAAAGCAGTTGAAATTCTGTAGGAAGGTCAGGAAGTGCTCTCTAAAGTGTAGCTCTGTTACCTGTATAAGGAGGCCTGGATGGAATTCAACAATAAAGTTGATTTATATCCAAACATACATTTTTTGCAGTAGAGAAAGAATGGATGGAGACTTAATATTATTTAGAACCTTCATGACTGTGCAGAGCATTGTATATTTAGCTTCCCTCTTGTAAAGGAAGAAAGTGACATAGGTTGCATTCATAGCATGGTTACATATCTTATGAGTATTCGTAAGATGTATTATTCCAGCCAGAATTTGTGAAAGTGGTTTAATCATTAATGTATCATGTATGACTGTTTGGTTTTCCTCACCAGAAACTAACTCTCAATATTTTTAATTGTTTATTCTTTTTTTAAAATTTTCCCTCATTTTCTATTATTTAGGTGGCTAGTGCAGGATATGGATTGGACCACACTGTTGCAGTTGATATTTTTGAAACTGTAAGGTCCACAAATGGATTAACAGTTGCTATAGTTTTGAAGCCTTTCAGCTTTGAAGGGTTAAGACGACAAGAGGAGGTACCATCTGTGCTTTGGAAAATATACTTCTTCTTCTTTGCCGTGACGAAATTAGAAATCAGAACTACAATAATTCTTTATCATGGAGTTTTAAACATTTTCACCTGCAAAGCATTATAGTGTAGGTTGTTATGATCAATATGTCCTTGGGCTCAACATCTTATCAATTATGATGACTTAGTAAAATGCCACTGAAGGTTATTAAACATCTTATATATTTTTTGCTCTATGATTGCTTGAGATTCCTTGAAGTGATTGATTAATCATTAATGTTTATAATTCAATCAATTTGTTTTAGATAATTGATGTGCTATGTTTAGTCTGTGTATGATATATTTATTTGTGTAATAAATTCTCAGGTGAAAGCTTTGGTGTGGAAACTTAAGGAGAACACAAATTTACTTATTGGTGAGCTGTGTTTCATATGTCTGTTAAAATTTGAGTCTGTCAACTTTTATCTCGTTAATTGATTTTTGCCAATTTTGATTTAGTACTTCAAGGGAAGCTCTTGTTTTTCTTAAAGAACATTAAGTTATCATAATGTCTGAGAAACTTCATTGCATGGTTACCAAGACTGGCTATGATAAGTCTGAAGGTCAAACTTGCTGATTTATTCTGCAAGGCCGTTGAGGCATATGTCACAAGCCACCAGAATGTCTCTGTTCAGCAACAAGATATATGAAAGGGAATCAGTTATAAGAACAACACTGGCAAATCTGATATACTGCTGGCATCAGTTGGGTTTGTTAGTCTAATGGGTCCAGAGTGATGTAAAATAGTAGTCAGGGTGGACCAGAGGGCAATAAATAATTTTTATTATACTCAATAACAAACAAGTACCATTCTAAAATTCCCAGCTATATGCTTTTACAAGATAAACTTTGCCAAGTATAATCACCACCTTGAAATCAGCAAAGTTATAATCGAAATTTCACTGGCCAAAACATAGGGCATATAGGACAGGTTTGGAAAGCCTTCCTCCTATGTCTTAATATTGAGGAACCAATTATTAGAAAATATTAACTGATAGAAGATGGCCTAGGAATGCCTTTTGAATTATATCTCCTGCATTCCCCTCATGTGAAAGCCCTTTGAGTTTGAGCTTGAATTTTAGATAAAACACAGGCCTATTATTACCTTTTGCTGAAATTTAGTTTATGAAAAGAATGGGGCGGCGAGGATCAAACATTTGACCTCTTGGTTGCTATGACTAATATTGTGAGAAGGAACTACTTACATATAGCTCAGGAATGGTATTTGATTTATATTAGAACACTTAATAATGGGTTTAAGTTTCCAAAGTTGTAGACAAATGAAGAAATAATCTTAAGGAATGGATGATTTAGAAGATTATATGGTGTCTGGATTTTGGGTATATATATGCATGCCAGTAAAGCTCCCAATTCTGTAGTAAATCTGGATGAATAATTTTATGTTAAAAAATTTAACATTCTGCATCATCCAAATATTGCATATTGTGGAAAGGGAAGCATAAAAAAAATTATCCCCATTGCCCAGACACACTCAGACCTTACTACAATTTGTCAAAATCTTTAGTCCAAACCATCCAAGCTGCCTGTAATACAAAAACAATGCATAATGATTTACAGAATTATCAAGTGTAACACTCTGGGTGACAAAATTGGAAAAGGATGATGACTGGGATGGATTTATGTTGTGAATCCAAATCAAATATTGATAAACAGGTGTAATTGATCCCCCTATCAATGCTGAATTTGTTTTAAACTGCCTGTCAATGACAGTGTGGTTGTCTTTTTCATTTTTCAAATTGATGAAACTGTAACTTGAGATTGGGATAACTGGAGAAAGAGAATTATAATTTACTTAGAATCTGATCATCAAAGTGCTTACAATAAATCTGACAGTTTGCTTAATGTTGTTGGTTATGACACAGAAATTGATATTGATGCACTGCTCGAAAAGGACTTGTTGACTCTAGATGAGGCTATGAAGACTGCAAATGATGCAGTTTTGCTGGCCATTAAGGCCATATCTGTTCTAAAATCTGTAAATTTTATTTTCTAGTATATTTCTGGCTGTCAGTTTCTATAATATAATCATATGGTTACAGATGGAAAATTTTGCAGGAAATGCACAGAAAATTCATAGATAGATTGGATGATGGCATGAAAGAAGCCAGCATTTCAGAAGTTAATAAAGTAAGTTTCTAAGCTGTTTCACCTGCTAATGTTAGACTGTTTCTCTTAATAGCCTTGTTTATGCTTTCTGGAAACAGGGCCAAAGTTGAATATCAATGTTTTTATTTTTTAAATCCTATTTTTATGTTTCTGTTTCCTTCATCCCATTCCTTTGTAAAGCCTGTGCTACTGTGTACAGATATTGGAATGCTATAAAGAAGCAGGAATTGGATTCGGAGCTGCATATAACATCAAAACTTCAATTTTTCAGTCTATATTTGATTGTCCTTTCCTTGGTGTTGGTTTGAAGGTATCACCAAATTTCTCTATTCATGCATAATAGGTATATTTTCTTTGTTGACGGATCACAAATGCATTGCTTTTTGTATTGTATTCTCTCTTCATTTTGCTAGAAAAAAAAAGCCTTTATTGCTGGTAGATCCTTTTTCCAGAATGATTTGACCCTCTGTCATTTGTTCACTGTAGAACATTTTTTTTTAAAACTTCGGACATTTTAACTATCACTCTTCTGGTTGCCTTCTTGTTCCTTTTCCTCTACTGTATAAACTTATTATTATAATCACTATTTTTGTTTAGGACCCAAATAGCATAGTTATATGCATTCTTGCGAGTTCAATTCCCATCAATGATAGTGATATAGCAGCTTTTCTGCGTACTTTCCGTCAAACAAAAGAATACATGAGGGATATTATAATATCAACGGTCCATGAGCCTAATCTCGAGCCCAACCTACGAATAACAACAGTCCTTACACTTGGGTAAGTATCTTACTTGAAGATATGAATGCTTGTTGGTAAACTTCTTTTTTCAGTTTGTTTGTTTGTTTTTTTTTTCTGGTTGGGGATGTCAGGTGAATGTGTGTCTATGAGAGAGTTTAGTGAAGCTATGCATAGGGAAAAAAAGAAGTTTTTGAAATCAATGCATCAAGGTGCCTTTGATGGCATTATCTCTTTTATTGTTATTGTTGTTACTGGGTTGAGATTGAACATGATTTATCTACCTGTAACTTTCAGAGATTAAAACAGTGGATTTTATCATATTTTCTTTAGTTCTTTGCATCAATATGGGAGGAATTTGATAACAAGAGAGGTGCTGAATGTTGGAAACCAGGTTTCTGTAATCTTGCAGAATTAAACTTATTGGAATTGCCAGAGATAATAAGTGACTGATAGTATGCTAGGATCTTATCATCAGTTTGAGATAAGAGTGTTTTCTAGTTTAGCTAGGATGAACAAGGGAATTTCAAGTGTCTGTTCAGTGACAGGGAACAATTCTCGTAAGAATGAAATTGTGTGAGGAACTGAGGATAAAGAGGAAGAATACAATTACAAGTTTTCAACACATTTTCATGTTGACCATCCTTGGGAAATAAAATTAGGACTTCATTTGATGACTGGCCAAGAGGTGGAATTTTGAGGATGATCACTTTCAAATTAACTAACTTGATAGGTGAAAAAAGGTTAAAATAAACAATTAGTCCCTATTGTTTCACTTGATTTGGATTTTGGTCCCTATAGTTTTTTTTTTTTTTAGATATTGGTATCTATAGTTTCACTCATTTGAATTTTGGTCCCTTAGGGACCAATACCTTAATAATTAAAAACTATAGGGACCAATGCCTCATTGAATAGAAACTATAGGGACCAAAACCAAATGAGTGGAAAATATAAGAACCGATACTTTAACAATAAGGACCAAAATTCAAATGAGTGAAACTAAAGGGACCAATATCCAATGAAAAAAACTATAGGGACCAAAATCCACATTGGGTGAAACTATAGGGATTAGTTATTTATTTTAACTGTGAAAAAATAGTACCTAGGACACCTGCAGTTTCCCAGTGTTGAAAATTCATACACATTGTTAGCAGACTATCCTGCACATGGATTCTCTGAAATCAGAGTTGTTATGGACATAGAAAAGGCTTGTTACTGATAAGCTGACTCAATTTAAAATGCATATGATCGTGAACTATTGATATTTTTTCTTATTCACTAGAACATTTTTACAAGGACATTGACTACTGTGGCATGCATAGTTTTGATGGTAATGATGTTCTTTTTGTTTTGCAATACTTTGTCCTTGCTGCCAAGAATTTATGATATGTTTCATATGGATGGCAGTTTAAAAGTGCAAGAGTCTTCCCAGAGTGGTGGCATACTGTCCAAACTGGCCCTGCATTTTCCTCTTATTTTTAGCTTTTGGGGGAGACGGCATCAACAACAAATTGGCACTCAGAAAGAGCATGCAGTATCTCCTCATGAAGCGACTTCTTATGCTTTTGATGAGGAGGAAAACAGGATTGCTCCAGATGTAACAGATGACAATTTGAATAAGTACTGTGAAGAACTGGAGCCAGCAGTGAGCAGCAGCAGCTCAGAGTTGTCTTCTACAAGGTTCTATCTATCTTGCTTTCTCACTTTCTCTTTTCTTTTCTTTTCTTTTTATTTTTAAACTTTTTAAACAAATTTTATGCTGTTTTTTCATTTTTTTCCATTTTGGCTTCTGAACTATAATAGGGGTTCGAGAAAAAATGAAGAATATTTATTTGATACCATAGCCAAGTATTCCATCCTTTCCGACTCCATTACTGAAGGAGGTAATTTGAAGACACTGAAAATTCGATTACTTGGTGTCAGTGCACTTGAACAATTGTTGAATAATTTCTTTCTCTGTTGTTCTTTTGTTCAATTTCAGATCAAGTTGCATTAGGTGACTCTGCTTTTCAAAGGGAACAACTTGAAAATTGGAATCTTGGTCCTGGATTTGAGGTGGCAAAGAAGTGGGCCCAAGAAAGGGCCGCTGACACTACACCCATGGTTGATAACCTAAGCATTTTCCACCTTCCAGTTGGAGTCAGGCCTTCAGAAGAGTTGAATGACTGTTTAAAAGTCTCATTCATGACACAACAGCATGAGCCAGAAACTGATAACGATGTGAAAGTACCAACAGTAAATAGAGGTATGTCTTCTTGGAATGCAGTGACTGATGCAAGTTTGGAAGCAGTGATGGAAATTGCATCTTCACTTTTGAAAGGAAAGCATGCTAATAAACCAAAGAAGGATGGAGTTCTCTCTGTTCGTGCAGCATCTATGCTGGTAATAATGATTTAGTGAAATTTGTTGAGGATTTATGTTCATGCTGCATGGCATGCTATAACAACTCCCCATGTGCATTGCATGTTGCTATTTTCCCTCTTGTTACCCCTTGTGTATTTTTTGGAAAGCTCTTTTGTATTAATTTCTTTGTTTAGGTTTTGTTTTCATTTGCTGCTTCAAGAGGAGCATATCTTATACTTCTTTGTAGTCCTTTCCTTCAAATAAATTTTGCTTTTTTATTGAGAAATAATAGAAAAGAAAGGAGACCAAAAAAGTTGTAGGGTCACTAGCTCAGGTTCAACTTATCTTTTTTTTCTTTGATGTTTGATAGTGGGGCTCAAGTTTGAGCTCTGCTTCCTATTTGCAGACATATGAAAATGCCTTATTTGACTGTATTTCCAACTTTACTCAATTATGCAAGTGCCGTGCCTCTTACTAGTTATAAATTTGGTTTTAGTGCAAATGTAAAGTTCAAAGTTTATAGAATATCTTATGTGTTGGATGTAGATTCTTCAGTTCAAGCCCCTGCTGATTGTAGGTCATAGAAGAGCATGTCCTATTTTGCACTACAGCATAGATGTCCAAAGAAATAACCCAAGACTGTACTACCTCTGGTGTTTGTCCAGTGTGAGGCGAATTCAAAACTTTTCAGATGTCAGAGTATTCTTTAAGGAATAACTAAAATGTCCTTTGTTTCTGTGAGATTTGTAACTTAACCGAATTTTCATGTTGATTTATGGTAGTATTAGCTATAAACTATGAACTGTCATTAGCTTTAAATTTTCATTTGAGTCAGTAAACTTTATTGCAATCCAAGTCATAAGGATTTTAGGTGTAACCTTACAATTTTCACGCAGGAGGCAGAACGTGATTTGTCAAAAAAGTGGAGTCCTATTATCGAAATGCAATATAGGGGAGGAAGATACAAGGGACGATGCCAAGGAGGTCTACCTGAAGGAAAGGTAAATTCTCACAAATCTAGAATAGCAGGCAGAGCTTGGTTTGGAAGTATGACTGTTATCTACATGATGAAGAGAATAATTATGTTAAATGAGTCAATTTACAATCAGGGGCGTCTTGTTCTTGGAGATGGAAGTATATATGATGGTCTATGGCGCTATGGTAAGAGATCAGGTCCCGGTACATTCTATTTCAAAAATGGAGATATGTTTCAAGGATCATGGAGGGATGATGTCATGCATGGCAAGGTTTGTACCCTTTTGCAGTTGACTTTTCAGTGATGATTGTCGAAGCTAAAGATGAGACAATAAGTAATTTTGATTTGTAATCATTTTACTGTGCATATGGTATATTTATACTCAAAAATTACTTTGGGCTGTGATTCTAGCAAGTAGCAACTTTATGGGGTTTTCTTTGTTAGAATGTCTTTTGTGTGTGTGTGTGTGTGTGTGTATTTATATGTATATATAGAGGGTTAGGATCTCTTAACACCTGTGCATTTCTTGGCATAGTTACACCATCATATAACATAAAAAGTGATTTTCATCAACCTATCTATCCAGTTATTAGTAATTATCATGCTGATTTTGTACACCAATTTTAGAAAATTTCAACAGCTATAAGTGTGTAATCATATGGTTGATATTTTTTTTCATTTGAAAAGTATCATACAGTGTAATAATGGGCTACATAACAGTCTTGGATGGAGTACTAGATAAAGTTCTATTAGTGAATGAGATGGTAAATGCTGCTTATTGATTATGCAGGGTTGGTTTTATTTTCACACTGGTGATCGGTGGTTTGCAAACTTTTGGAAGGGAAAGGCTAATGGTGAGGGGCGGTTCTACACAAAGTCTGGTGATGCCTTCTTTGGGAATTTCAAAGATGGATGGCGGCATGGCCAGTTTCTTTGCATTAATGCTAATGGAACAAGGTATAAGCTCAGTTAGTCTTATTAATTTTATTGTTTATTTATGCTTTAATTTTATTAGCATGCTAATAATGATTCCTCCCCAAACAGCATAAAAGACCACCATCTAGGTTTGCTTTCTGTTAGATATGATGTTGACATTAGAGACTGTACTTTTAATAGGCAAAACAAAAGCCTTGTCATGCATCCCCTTGGTTACAAAATTGCTTTAAACTTCTATTTGTTGCTAGTATTTGCTTAAAGCATAGTAGCTATAAACATGTTATCTAATTATTTATATACACACACAAACTCAGCTGATGTTCGAAATGTCAAAATTTTAAATATTTCCACCTTTGGTTACCCTGAAAACAAGAAAGTATAATACTACACTCAGTTAAAAATGTAGCAGTTGCTCAGAGTGACATGCTAGCTACCAAGGGCGCTGCCTTCTAAAGTAAACGGACTCTTATTACCTTGGTTTCAGCTTCCAACGAGGTTGAAAGCATTACATCACTGCGTTTTCATCTACTATGCGGCTTGTAATATAGAATGTGTGAGTGTCAGATTCATCTGTCCCTCACTTTCCTTTTATTGGATTTGTCCTGATAAATGAGTAATCTAATTAACACAGTAATACATTTAGATTTAACACAGCGGTATCTCAATTGATTGCGTGTCATCTAATTGACCTTTGTGAACAGGTATAATGAGATTTGGGAACTGGGTGTTCTTTTAGACAGCAAGCATTTAGACAGATGACCGAGCAGGATACGCATGGTACCTAAAATTTTGTGATTATTGTCAATCTTATAGTCTTGTCTCGTTTTTGCTCTTTGTTTTTTACTTCTCTTGTTAGGTTTTATAATAGCTGTTAGCTGCCTGGCATGTTGTATTTTTGTTTGTTTGTTTTTTTTCCTTGCCATGACGCCAATTTTGCCTTTTAGCTTTTTTTGTCCTATTCTTTGTTCCTTTGTAGAATTTTCTACAATCCCTATTTGCAAGTGTTTGGTAAATAGATTAATCAAATTTTTGAAGTACTTGGGAACCCCCTTATAACATAGAAAGAATTCAGGCAAGATATGATTTCTTTTAAACAAAGAGACTCAAAGGTTTAAACAAGAAGATGAATGGTTAACAAGGGATCCACCGATCCAAACCAAGATACTAGTAACATGCTAGTAGGGATAAAAACGTAGTAGACCTTTCAATTTGTTTTTAAATTTTCTAGGAAAATTAAATATTGAAAAGGCATGTCAATTATCAGAACGAGATATATATCTATTTGAATCCTCTAAATGTATCTTTATTTTAGTCAGTAAAGTGTAAAATGATAACCATTCAAGAAAAAAAAATCAAGGAGTAAATTCTGCTTAATCTATAATTTTTTATCCATGTGCTTGCATTTGAACAAAATTTAAACCATTCTTTTTAATCAATGGTTATCAATAAATAATTATTAATATTTCACTCTAAGAGAGTATCTAAATCTCATCGTCCATAAATTCTGTTATTCATGGTTCCACTAACTAATACTCGTCACATAAATGCTTTGAATAACATCTAATACTTGTAATACTAATAGCTTTTAAAAGGTAAATCTATAAAGAATTCGAACTCTTAATAATTCTATCCTTTTGTTTTTTAAATCATCACAGAAATTTGTTCATTTATTATTTATTATTTTATATAAAATTTATTTCACATATCTCTAAAATGATCTACTAATTAAGAGGTAAAATTATCGATAGCTCAAACTCTTCATAGTATCAATCCTCCGGTTTAAATTGCGAAAAGTAGTTTGATACGATTCGCAGATTATATATTGAGTTCCATGTTTACAACTCAAGGTTGTCTGAGTCAATTTGATATAAAGTAAAAACAAAAATAAAAAATTTAAATTTATGGACAAATTTTTCATACAATTTTTCACATAAAGCTATTTAATGAATTTTTCGCTCACATGTCAAATATACACTAGTGGTTAATTTGGTATGGATATGAAAACGAAGGTGAAAAATTCATAGATAAATTTTGTATACAATTTTTCGCACAAAACTTATCAATAAATTTTTCATCTTCATTTTAATCTTTACAATAAATTTTTCATCTTCATTTTTATCTTTATACCAAGCATATGCTAGAAGATAATTTTAAGTTAGGAAAAATCAAGCTTAGAGTGATGCAATTTAGATATTTGTTATTTATAAAATCTCTAAATCAATAAAATAATTATGTACATCCGTTAAGCATCGGCAGGTTAACAATGCAATACAAATAATGGGAATGGAAATCAAAAGCAAGTTAGATTTCAAAACAAGTGTCAACGTTTCAGCTTCGTACCTAAAATACGCACTTAATCCATATTGTAGTCCCAATAATTTCCCCAAGAAACAGGGTGTAAAGGCCAATTCAATTTGGCCAAAACTATTGACACGTTGGAATCACTAACAGCCAAATTAGCACTCCAGCTGCAGAGCAAATAAACATAAGCAGGAGAATGATTCAAGGCAGAAACCCGAAAAACTAGCCCAGAAATCGCCATCGTTTTCAATTGGTCACTTCCACTTCGTGATCGTCAATTTCTAATTAGTTAGAGACCGAGCTTGGATTTCTCTGTTCGGTACTTCTTAATTGAGGGAAGACGGGATTGGGTATTGAGGACTGGAAAAATAGTTCGACAGGAATTCACCATAATGTTGCAGAAAATTGTGCAATGCACAGAAAAATTCCACTTGGGGAACAGTTCTAATCAATGAATTGAACAGCATGTTACATCTTTCATATTGCCTATGTGTACTTTTGAGTGGAAAGATACTTCCTTCAAAGTTGGTTTAGCAAAATTGATTTTCCTATTCAAACCTACGTCTGAAAGAGAAATGTAACACATGCAATGACAACTTTAATCTTGAACACTCTTCTCTGGTGAACCATGGTGCTTGAGAGAATCAAGGCTGAGGAGAAATTTCACCCCAATAAGAACCCATTAAAGAAAGGAAAAGTAATAAAAAGTAGTTCGAGAATCGTAAACAGAAAACAAGGTTAAATTATGGAAAGAAAGGCTTGAGTATATGGCCAACCTGCATTTCTGAGGAACCCTCCAGGAAACAACTGACAATCTCTTCAAACTTGGTGGCAAGGACAAATAATGTTTCCAGTCCTGAAGCATTATTCTCAGATCGTGAAGCTTGCTATCCATACCAAAGCAACAATTTGCATGCATCGTACAGACTTGATTTAAATCTCTACTTGGTTCACAAAGCCCACCAAAATTAGCTGTATCCAAAAATCTCATCTTCAGTCCAATATCAGTAATGAAGGGGTGAACCTTGATGAAATTGAGGACATCCTGATCATGGAATCCAGGATAGGTTTCTCGTGAAGAGTACCAGAATTTGTAAAACTCTATTGACCTATTATTGGACTTTACAAAGCTGAACCCTCCATTGGGTCTGTTCTGTACATCATCAAAGCTACCTGTGAAATGATCACACGCTATCTGGAAATCTGCCTCAAGGTGAAACCGTGGAAAGGGGTCCCTAAACCACATGACGTCGGCATCCTGGAAGAGGAACACAGCAATAAGTATCTAATTAAGACACCTTACAAATGTATCTAGCTTCTTATATAGATTTTTTTAAGTCTTCTTTTCCTTTTCATATTTTTCTCTAATTGGAAAAAGAAAATAAATATAGGAAGATACAATAATAACAGCAACAATAAAATGCATAGCTATAAATTTAGCTGCAATGGAACTATGTACTGATATGGTTGATCCTACCAGTTGGGATTACAAATAGGTAAATTTAAACAACATTTGCAAAAGCTTGATATTATTGTTGCATCAGTTCAACTACTCAGAAGCGAAAGTTAGAGGCAGATCTTTAAGTTCAGCAAACAGTCAATGTTTACAACTTCTCTGACTGCTATGTCTGGAACAAAATTTGCAATTATTGAGGAAAAATAAGAATGTGGGAAAGGGAGCAGGGTATGTTCAATTTCCAAAGACGCTAAGGAATAATATTTCCCCAAGATAATTGAAGGAAAAAGAGCTGCTACTTTGTTCACAACCACTGATATTGTATTTTGCATTTCCTTATCAAACTAAACAAATAAATGCAGCATACTCCATACCTGAGCCTAAAAGGTCGATCCAACAATATGCCTTTTTATTGCTACAGTCAATATATTATTACTTTCAAAATGCCAATCAATTAACTCATTAATAGGATACGTAGTCAACTCATAAGTAACCCATTCCCTCATTCATATAACAGACAAATTTCCTTAAGCAATATTTTTCAAGGAAAATCAATCACAAAAACGACAAATGTCACAACTTATGAGAATATTTCCTAGGTGATAAATTAAAGACAACCTTTTACACAAGTCAGTCCTTGTGAACTTGAAGAGATTAGTGATAGAAAAAACTTACTGTGAACACAAAATTGTACCCCATCTCAAGAACAGAACGTAAGAAATCAATCCTTCTCCACATCATCTTCAAGTATCGAGGAGTCATAAAGTATGCTTCTTCATGAAAATCAACTTCTTCACTAATAAGAGAAAAGCAATAGTTGTGTATAACCTGACAGCGTGCAAATGCCTCTCGGTCCAATGCAATGATTACCAAATGGTTCAAAAGCCTACGGGTACGATCTCCAGTTCTAAAGCTCTCAAGGAAAAGATCAATGACTGAATTTGGAGCTGCCCATGCTGCATTCAACGTGGTCAAGATAACAGTTCTGTCTTCCATGGCAGCCTCATTCAGAATTAGTTCAAGTGGATATTCATTGTTAGTCTGCAAAAGAGTCAATTCAAAAATAAAGTATATGATTACCTCTTCCATAGACAAACGGCACAAATAAACCACAAGAGTAAAATAAGTAATCCTTCTAAGAGGATTGGCAGATAGGCATCAAGATATGAAGGTGTCGAGCATAATCTTCAAGGTAAAATGTTATTTATTTCCATGCATGCTATGCTTAAGAAACTAAAACAAGAATTGATTTATTGTTTAGAAATATTCATGTTTGAATTCCCTTTATTCATAAGACCAAAGAGTGACTTAAATATGGAAACTCCACAATCTATACACTGTTTGCCATGCTGACCAACAATTCAATATCAACAGATGCTACAAGAATTTAATATTTGGAAATCACCAGTAAAAATAAATGTTTCTAACTAATTAAATAAGTACTTGAGTAGTTAAAAAAATTCCTAGCTTTCTTCAGTTTTCCTATAAAGAAATTAATCCTTTCCAAAGCAGCAATCTGCATTTATTTTTAAATATCGAGGCTGTATATATGCAGAGGTGTGAGCAACACTTGTGAGCACTCAAAATAGGGCTTTGCGAATTTTAACAAAATCAGGATATCCATTTGCCTAGTCATGCACATATGATGATATTTCAAATTTTGTCCTTAAATAGCTCGTCTTCCTCCTTAATCTACTCCACATCCAAACTATTGAACATGCAGATATTCCAAAAGAAAACCAAAAAAAAGAAATAGAAAATGGTTTCCGCCTGCTTCATTTCTCATCCTGTTGACTGTGAAACTTTACATCATATGGAAATGCGTCCGCAATCTAATGATCTAATTGACCAATGTCGATTTATCCAATTTTACTTGAAGAACTCCTCACTCGCAATGCCATGGGACATTCAAAGATATCAACTACTTGAAAACACAAATTTTTGTCCAAAATCAGCATAATTGGTACTTTTCATGGTAGCTTAGCAGCGAAACATGAAGCCGAAAGTAGGATATAGGAATACCTTATCCCCAAGAAATTTCGCTAATCTCTGCTGCTGTATATCAATTTTATACATAAAATAAACTTTCTAAATCACAATGTCCAGAATATTCTAAATTTCTAATGCTCCACAGAAATTAGAGTTCAAATTGCATTCCAATCAAGAGGATAATGCAGTAAGCATACCAACAGCGATGCAAACACGAGCTAAAACAGCTACATTCGCTGTAACACGGTAACAGCAACAGAAAATATAAATTATACGCAACGTACAAGAAGAGCAAGAAGCAACGGAACTCACCAAATCGTTGGGCGCCGATGGGAAAATGTTAGGAAAAACAGAGGGAGGGAAGCTGGAGAGGAATCGGGAGGAACCAAAATCTCTGAAGAGAACTAAGCAAGAGAGAGAAAAGAAGGCGAAAAAGAGCGCGACGGCCAGGGCACGCTGGAGATGGAGAACCTTGAGCTCCGGCAGCATGTCAGCGGCTGAATCAGCGGCGGCACAGCGGTACGTCGTCGTCGTCGTCGTTGGGAATCGTCTCAGGTGGGATAAGAGGGGTCGCCGGCGAGGTCATGTTGGATGGTGCGAGCAACGTGAGAGAGAGAGGATTGAAAATCTCAAGAGTGCATGGAATGGAATGGTTATGAAAATGAAATGGAGGAAAGGGAAGGCAAGTGAAGTGCGTGAGTTGGAAAGCTCGAGATTCGAGGCAGATCTGTTAAGAACGCATACTCACGTTCTGGGGGTGCGTTGGTTTGGTGGTTTGATACTTGGCTGACGTGGAATTTTCACGTGCTAAACAAAATTAATTTAAACTCTGAGCCTGAGGGATTCCCCGTCAAGTTCTTTTTAACTTTAAGAAATAAGAATTGGAAGAGAGTAATTTTTTAATTTTCATTTAAAAGTATGTTTGGTATAAAAGTTAAAATAAAAAATAAATATATTTAATATAAAGATAAAAATTAAAGATAAATTTTTATTTTATATTAAATTTACATTAAAAAAAATATTTTTTTATAATATGTGTCTCGTATATAAAATGATAAGAATTATTTAGTTTACTCAAATAAAATATTAAAAAAAAATTTAATTTATTATCATCTAAATTTAAAAATTTCTAATTTTTATTTTAAAATTAGACTTAATAATAAATCAATAAATTTTTTTATTTAAATTAAATCTATTTTATTGATTAGTCAAATTGAATAAAATTATTAAAAATAGTTTATATATAATAACATATGACAACATTTTTTATTTGATTTTAACTGTTTAAATTATATTTATCATAAATTTAATTATAAATTAAATTATAATAAAATAAGTATCTAATTTATAATCGATTAGTCTTTCAAAAAATAATGTGTTTCATGATAAAATATCAACATTTAGCTATAATAAAAATTTCAATTTCCTTACGGTACTGTCATTTTCAAAGAGAGAAAGATGCAAAACAAATCCCGTGCAAGACTCGTAAATATTAAATCATGCACAGGAATTAGTACGATCCTTTTATCTCTTATGTCATGTCCTTTATAAAAAAAAATTAAAAAATACAAATCCTGTTATCAGATATTTATATTATATTATTATTATATTTGACTTTAGGCATGGGTGTCGGCGATATATAAATTTAAACTAAAAAATCAGGAATTTGTAATTATTGATATTTCCATTTTCATACATGTAAATGTCTCAATGCAGAACCCCAAAACTCTGTTAGCATGGTGGCTTAGAACATTATTATCCACTTCACAACTCACAACTGTGTTTTTGGGTCGGGAACCAAAACTTTAAACATAGAAACGATGACTTCCATATTTTGAAGAGGTCCAAAATTAAAATTGTGAGAAATTGTGAAAAATGATTATATGAAAGTAACAGAAGTTAATAATGTGAGTTGACTTACCTGATTGAAGAGATTCAGACAATGCATTATATTTTTGTGTGCAAGGACACTTCCTAATACTCATTTGCCCGGTAGTTTTACTTAATGGTCATTGATAGGTAGTCTTTAAATAATATATTCTTACTGTTATTTTGTAACAACCCAAAAAAAATTGTTTTTATTCAAATTCCTCTTTGTTGAATTTTTTAAATTTTCTCTAAATAACCCTTGTGAAAATTTTCGATGAATTTGTAAACTTTTTTTGGCATACTGTAATGTGAAGTTTTATACACATGAATGGTAATTTTATTCTATATTTATTATATGAAATGAGATATTTTTATATTTATTTGTAAAAAAAGTTATAGAATAATAATTTTATTTTAGGTCTCATTTCATAAAATCAGAAATAGAGTATAGAATTAATTTCTTCTTAAAGAGGTGAGATTAAGAATCCAGGCTCTATGAAATGAGATTAAAAATATTTATTCTTAATATACTTTTAAAAATTTTATATAATTACAGATATTATTATTTTTTTATAATAAAATATTATCCTTATTGATTTTTTTATTTTATGGTGTAATTTTTTTATGTATTTAATTACTTATTAACTTTGATGGTATTTTAATTTATCATTATAATTTTTTAGTCTCGATGTAGATATTTTGTCTTTATTTTAAAAACTTATTTATGTATAAAAATAAATATAAAATATTTACTTGATGTGATAATATTATTTATTTAAAAGATGATAATATTTATTATAATTAAATTATTAAAAAATTAAAATTAAATATTATTATTAATATTTAAAATTTTTTTCTTATAAAGAGTATTTATACCATTTAATTAACTTTAATTTTATTTTACAGTTATTTTATGTATCAAATAATAGAGTAACTTAAAAATATATCATATTTTAAAAATTATTAAACTGTGTAGTAAAAATGACTATTCAATTTTATTTTATTATATTTTTATTTTATTTTAATTATATATAATTATTATTTTATACACCAAATGTTACGTAAAAGATTCCTATTAAAAACTTATATTGACAAAAAGTTGAGGTTATTTTTGAAAACAAAATAAAAACTTATGATAAGAAGAGAATCTATGTCATTAAGAAAAACAATCTCAGGAATTGTGAGAGAAAATTCAAAGCTGAGGTAGGTTGGGATTCGAGGACTTCCTTTTTTTTTTTTCTTTTTTTTTTAAGGAATTCGAGGTCCTCCTTTAAAAAATCTTTAAAGAGATTTGAAAAGTCAAGACTGAGGTGAGTTGGAATCTTATGTTATTTCCCTGTTCAAGTGATTCGGATCTAAGAATTTTATTTTTATTTTTACTCTATGCCAAACTAGCTATGTTGATCTACTTTTGTTAGAAAATGTTGCTTAGACTTTGAATGAGACTCCATCGCCGTGCTAAGACATATAAGAGTTAGCCATCGTAATTTTCTCTGCTGTTAATTATGAGACATTTCTATTAGTATCTATTATCTCTTTTTATTAAAAAAGCAGAATAAATATGTTATTAATATGATAATATTTTTTTTACAAATAATATGATAACATATATAATTAAATAATAGTGTATATAAAATTTAATATTTATTTTAAATTAAAATTAAATTCATATAAATATTAAAAAGAATGTATATATATATATATATATGTACGTACGATGTTCGCCGAAAATTTAACCCCTGGCTTATATAAGCGCAAAAACAGTCCTAAAAAAAAATATGGGGCCATTTTGGAAAAATAGAAAAGTAATTTTCGTTTTTTTGGTGAAAATAGAAAAGTAATTTAAGCAAAAGCCATTGAGTACAGAAGCCTATAAATTGCAAGGTGTCACTCTTTTATTGGTAGAGATGACAAGCACCCGATGGCATTAGTCCCCCTCGTGGACAAAAATGCCCTCCGCTTATGGTAATTGGAAATGGAAAATAACCCGAACCAAAGGCCTCCTATGCAGTTACCTATGACCGGAAGAAACGTGCATGTTCCATTCCCCACTCTCTAAAACCCCTCATCTCCGATCTGAGCTTGAATTGAGGCCAATTCTGCAGATTCGAGTGATCTGATATCAGGTTTTGCCATTTTCTCCGTGATATTTCGTTTCCGAATTATAACAGCTATCATCATCATTTCAATTTACTCGATTGATTCCTTGAGTACGTGTCTGTACTGTACTGTTCTTTTCCTTGATCTTTTCGGGTTTTCTGGAATATTGCAATGATTCTTGAATCTGTGTTTCTTGTAGATTGGGATCCTCTTTTTTGGTATTTGTTTGGTGATCCATTGAAGAAGAACGAGGGTTAGGGGGTGCACCTTGGATTTGATTTGATTTGATTTGAGTTGAGTTGATTCAGTAATGGCTGCTCCTGTGCCTCCAGGGGCACCTAGACCCGGCAATAACCCCACATCTCCACCTCCTCCTAATTACAACCCTAATATTAGAGGTGCGCCTGATGCACTTGCTGATAATCTGCACAATTTGAATCTTAATCGGCCTCCTATGACCTCCAATCCTGTTTCTAGACCTCCCCCTTTTGGGCAACCACTGCCGTTTCCTTCTTCGGCCCCTTTGCCGGGGATCCCTGGTCCCTCACCTCCATTTTCACGACCTGGTCCACCTCCAGGAGCACAGGTGAGACCTGCAATACCTGCTTCTGGACTGCCATTATCGACTTTGCCCCCAAATGTGGCCCCTGGAAGGCCTACTGGGCCTCCTTCTGGTCAACCATTGTCTTTTGGGTCAAGACCACCCCCTCCTAGTTATCTTTCATCATCTGTGGGTAGTGTTGCAGCACCAGTTTCTGGGGCACCTCACCCTGCCGGTTCTCCGCCAACCCGTCCAATTGCGCCTCAGCCACCAACTATGGGTGCTCGTCCAAGTACTCTTACTTCATCACCATTTAGTGCTCCCCAGGTCAGACCCCCTAATTTGATGAGTAATGGGCCACCAGTATTTTCTGCTGGGGAGACCTTGCCAGGTCCCCAGCTCTTTCCTTCAGTTGGCAGTGTGCCGCAACCAGCCGTTGGACCTCCAACAATGAGAACTCCTCCAGGCCCTGCTGTTCAACCACAGCCCCCATATCCCATGGCACCTCAAGGCATAATGCCGCCTCCAACTTCACCTTTTGGAACACCTTCTTGGCCGATGCAAGCCCAGCAGGTAACTCTTCTCTATATCTGCACTTTATTGTATTTGAATTTCTTTCATCTAAATTTTACCCACAACATTTTGTTGATGGGTTGATAACAATAATATAACCTACTCTTGTATCATGTATAAGGAATGTGCTTTTTTGCATGTGTAGAGAAAATAAATTTGGTGACAGCATGTTCTTAGCTCATATAGTTGTTTGTCTGGTTAGAAGAATGGATGTTTGAGCTATATTTTTGCTTCTTGTTCCAAAAAAGCAAGACATTTTTTTATTATGTCTATTATACCAAAGAAGAAAGAAGAGTATGCAAGATTTTATTAATATATGCATTTATAAACAAGGGCGCTATGTGTATATGTGGCCCAGCATAGTTGTGTGTATTAGAGCAATGATGTTGGTTGTTAATTGGTTGAAAGAGGCTTCAGAGGAGATGGAAAATTTCTTATGTTTGGTCTTAGAAGGGGAATTTTAAATTGTGGTTATTTAGTTTGTTTGTCGGTATAGATGGTTGAGTGAAATTATTTTATTTGATTCTAAAAGTAAAGCATTTTTATGAGCATAAGGTGCCCTTTTTATCATGTTTGAGTTGGTAAGAGACAAGACATTGCTTAAGAACAGGTGTTGGTTATTTAATGCTCCCAGAAAATTTTTAAAATTTAAAGTAGGCATAGTAAAAACTTAAAAGCAATGAAATTCTCCTGAGCATACTGATCAAATTATAGCACCAATTACTACTTATAGATACTGCTCCTAACATAAACATAAGAACATTTTAAATATGGAGTATTCCATGCAGTGTTGAGTAAGGTCTTCACTATCATATAAAATTGTATATACGTGACGACTTATTTTCTTAAAAAGAAGTCAAAGAAAAAGTACAAAAACATATGACTAGATATTCTCTGCTTACACCAAATGATGAGTAATCCCCATACTAGTCCTACTGGCCAAGCACCCTGAGGATGCCAGAAAAAAATACATTGTCCCATGTAAATTCAATGGCACAAGTTCTGCTTTAAAGTTATTGCATTTGGCTTTAACCAGTTACAGTAAACTATTGTTAATACTTGATTTTGCGCATGTCTTACATAATATGGCTGAAACATCCAAAATTTTGGAACTTTTAAAGCACTATTTACCATTTTTTTCTCTCTTGCATTATTAATCATCTTTTTCATTGCATCTGAATTTCCGTTAATTTTCATATATTTTATTTCTTTATGCTGTAGATTAAAAAAGTACAGCCCATTTATCAAGTTGTTTTCCCCCTATTTGTCTTAATTGAGGAGTTGCATGTTTTCTCCATAAACAATTAATTTTTTTTTATAATGTTGGCCATGGAAGATTAGTTTGCTCAAGGTCAATTTGGAAAATATAAATGTGATCCTCAACTTGTTTGATTTTTATTCTACTCACTAAATAGATGTATTACTGATATACTTAGATACTATAAGGCTTTGAGAAGTTCTTTTGCATCATGGATTGAGCAAATGCGTTTTCTCGCTTTTCTGGATTTGATATAGATAACTGGCTAGGAAGCCTGATTTTTTTTTTTTTTTTGGCAATCTTTGCCCAGTTTCAGTTTGCATTTTCAGGATATCAATGTAATGCTCTTTTTTTTAGAAGGGATGGGTGGGGTGGCCTGGGGATTGTATTTCTGAAGCTTTTAAATATGGCTGTGTTGTAGAAATGCAGGAGTTGTTGTCATAGGGAGTTGTTGGACCTATAAGGTTGTTAGAAGTCTGCTTGGAGTGGGCTTTGTTCGATTAGGTACTTTGCTTTGTTAATATATTCTTCTACAGGTTTTATAAAAAAAATATCTTTTTCCCTAGGGAGTGGAGGTTACATGAGATTCTGGATTGATACTTGTTTCTATGAGGCTTCTATGCAGGACTAGTCTTCATATCTGTTTTCTACTGCTTATAATAAATCTGCTCAGTAGCAAACTTGTACTGTCTTAAGCTTTTAGGAGAGTTGGTCTTTGAGACTTTTGATGAGAAGGATGTCTTATTTTCCATATTTGCACCCGTTCAATCTCTCTCAGTAATAGGTTTTCATTTTTAAAAGAAAAAATTTAGTCTTACATTCAAGATGGGTGTTGAGTTACTTTTCTTAAAGTACTTCTCATCTCTGTTTTGGACCCTACCACCTTTGCTTTATATACTAAAATCCCATAATGGCTGAGTGGGAGGAATTATCTTTTATTGAACATGGAGTTATAATGTTTGGGTAAAAGGTCATTGGTCTTAGATGTAAGGCACTTCGATTTCAATTTTATGTTTGATGTTTCCCTTGTTTTTGCTGAAAAAAGTTTATTAAAGTTTTGGGGGTAAATTAGATTTGGGTTGTTCTCATGTGTTCTAATGAATTTTCACATATCAGAAAATATATTTGAAGGTGATGCTGCTAGTAACCTCTATTGTAGCAATGAGCAGGGAGTTCTAATTGTTATCTCAATACACGGACAATAAAACAAATATGCTATCCCAATATACTTTCTTTCTTTTCGAAATGCATTTCGGGCTATCCTTTATGCTTGGTGATAGAATATGCAAAGGGCCAAGTTGAGTGCGGCTTTGATGGGTTGGCTTGTGTAGAACATGAGTGAGAGGATCAATGTCGATTATAAAGGGAATGTTCTGTGCTTGTGAATGCTTAAAGTAAGCACTTACTAGTTATATAAATTTTCTGCTTTTGTACAAGGTCTTAGTTTGAAACACAGACATAATATGGGGTATGCTCTTTCTGTTGTTCGACATAGATCTTTTAATATATGCTTCAGGCAAGGGTTTTATATCATAGTGTCTGAAAAATATAAACCTTAACCTAAAAATGGGAAGCTATGGTTTAAGCAGTTATCTGATTTTTCAAAACTTTTCTGTTTTCCCTACCTATTCTTTAATATGTGTGTCAAGGCGCTAAGTATATTAAACTGTAGTCATCATATTATAATTTAGAAATTAGTGTATAGTTATCATGGAGATTTAGACAATTGACTGGGCATTCTGGCAGTGGTAAACTTCTCATAGGTATAGTTGTCAATGTGTACTATTTAAGTGTTCTCTAATTTCTTCTAGTACTCAAATTGTGTTGTAATATGTCTTATATGCATTTATTCATCTTTTGAAAATCAATCTAGACTATGAATATTTGGAATTCCTTAGGTGGCACCACCTCCTCCAGTTCTTGGTCCTTCTCAGGCTCCTCGGATGTTTGGCATGCCACCTCCACTGCCAAATCAATCTATGACTACTACTATATCACCTTCTGTTGGTCAAACTGGAGCCCCTATGGCAGGGCCATCCAAAATTGATCCCAATCAAATTCCAAGGCCCACTCCAGGTTCCTCAGTGATCTTGCATGAAACTCGTCAAGGCAATCAGGCAACCATTCCTCCGGTATTCATCTGGAAATTCTAGAGAAATGGCTTTTCTTTTTGATAAAAACTAGAGAAAGAGAGAAATGCTTTATGTTTAAATTGAGGCTTGCTAAATGTACTTGCATTTTCTTGGTCTTTGGTATTATTAGTTATTAGCTTCCTTTTGCCCACTGTATCTTTTTACTGTTATTTTATTCCTTTTTCTATGTTGTTTGTTCTTATGATTTTCTTTTTGTTTTTTTGAATTTGGTCCAGCCTGCTACAAGTGATTACATTGTAAGAGATATGGGGAATTGCAGTCCACGCTACATGAGGTGCACGATCAATCAGGTCACATTTAAAGTCTGCAATATACTTTTAACTTTGAATGAGGTCATGAGAAATGCTAGGATTTTCAAAGGACAAGTTCTCGCCTGTATCACTTGTTTGTACAGAGTGTTTTTTGTGGCTTCTATATGGTGGTTAAGAGGGGATAGGAAGGCTTTATTCTCTTGAATAATGTATTTGCTATGCTTTGGCTTTTGAGTAGCATTTATTTTTTTAGATTAAGAAGATGCCTCATTCTCTTGCATTGTATTCTTCTCTCTTTCTAAATAAAATTTCCTTTTATTTAAAACAAATTTTATCTTTTTAGTAATTTTCAGAGGTTGGTTATCTAAATTTTGACAAAGTTGAGATTTCTGTCATGCCATATTGATTTTCTTTCATTTGCTTTGTTCTTTTTGTTGTATGTAACAGATTCCTTTCACTGCTGACCTTTTGACAACATCAGGAATGCAGTTGGCTATGTTAGTCCAACCTTTGGCCCTTCCACACCCATCTGAGGAGCCCATCCAAGTAACAATGATTATTTCTTTCTTTGAAGTTTCTGCATCTGTCATTATTTTTTATTGAAGTGTTAACTTAGAAGTTTCTATATCTATTGTTTTCTTTTTGAAGTGCTAGAGTTAGCTATATTTTTGAATTATGGAATCTGTAGTTTAGTAGTGTAACTTGTATACATTTCACATGGTATTATCATGTTAACTAAGTAAATGAAAAGTTAGGATTTTGTTTTATTTTGTTAAATGTCTGATGGCCTGCTAGCTGTTTGCTGCATATCTGCTTGAACTTAATACCGGGTACTTTGTTTATTGATTGGTGAAAACATACCTTCAATTTTAAAGATTCATGAACTAACTGCCTTTGGGATTCTTTATTCCTATTGTAACTTGCTGCTTCTTTCTTCTATTTGCTTGGGGAATGATAAAGATTTGTCTCTTTTTTAAGGTTTTTCGACTGTTTATACTTTATCCTAATAAGATCAGTGACTGTTTTGTAGCCCAATAAATACTTTCTTCAAATCATATTTTGTATAGCTGTAGTAGTGGATGTAAACTATTTTATAATGTTCCTTTATTTCACTTTGTGCCATTTCTAACATGTTGCCTTCAATCAAGAATTAGTGTAGAATTTTTTAAATACATCTGCTGTCTAATTACCTAATGTTCTTATAGATTGTTGATTTTGGGGAGAGTGGTCCTGTCCGTTGCTCTCGTTGCAAGGCCTATATAAATCCTTTTATGAAATTCATTGATCAGGGAAGGCGTTTCATCTGCAACTTGTGTGGTAAGTATAAGTAATATCTGCTATACAATTGCTCATCCTATTAATGTTTGATGGCATATACTATGGAAGGTGCCGATGGTGTGGCTGCGTGGGTGATATTTTTTACATTACTTCCCCTTAGAATGACGGGAGGGGAACTACTGGGAAACAAATTAAAGATTTATTTTGTTATCGACTGGCAAAGTTAGTCGGTGGCTGGATGACAATCATTACTCATACCAAGTTTATGCGTTTGATGCACCTGTTGTTTGCTGCTTACTATTAGATGTGATTTCATAGCATGGTGAATTTAGGGGTTTCTTAATGTTGCTTATGTAAACTGTCTTGCTTTTTGAATTTTTTGCAACTACCTTACTTACAAGTCCTCCTTAGTTTTCTAATGTATCTTGGCTTCTGTATGATGGGATTATTCAATTTTTTGCTTTTGTGACATGACCGACCATTTAGTTGTGTTTGTATATTTGTTTTACAGGATTTACTGATGAAACTCCACGGGACTACCACTGTAATCTGGGTCCAGATGGTCGACGTAGAGATGCCGATGAAAGGCCTGAGCTATGTAGAGGAACAGTTGAGTTCGTTGCTACAAAAGAATTCATGGTTAGTTTATTTGTTTCTGCTAATGGATTCTGCTGTGGTGTACTTTTTCTTATAACTGATGTAACTTTGGTTAGACATATGTTCTTTTGTGAGTTGATCTTCTTGTGAATAAGTAAATGTTCATAGCTGGGTTGGCGTCTGATAGATACACACCCATTTGTAAGGTGTATACTAGGAGAAATGGGTGGAGTAGCAGGGAATCACTCCCTCATGCAAGGCAAGGGATGCAAGTTTCTGTTTGGTAACTACCTGCACACATGTTGCACATGGGCAAGGTGGGAGGTGTGACTTCATGTAACAACCTGTTGCACATGTGGCAGCAGGGAAGTAAGGGAGTGAGCCTCTATAAAAGAGGGAGAAGGGGAACACAGAAAGGGGAGGAGAGGAAAATAGGACTGAAGGAGAGATTCAGGCCTCTCGAATTGCCTGAGATATTTCTGTACTATTTTTCCTTTTTTAGCATCTACAATTCTCTGCTCTTTCCGAAGGCTCTGATATCTTATTGATAACAGAACTAAGAGGAGAGCTATTCGGTAATTTTCCTTCAATCTAATAGAAATCTGGTCCAGTTCTATCAACTGGTATCAGAGCTCCGATTCAGGAGCTGTGGATACTAAATATGAATATGGAAGCTAGATTGGAAGCAGTGGAGAAGAAATGGGAGACGGAAATTAAAAAATTTGCTGGAGACGTTTAAGCAATGGAAGAAGGAAGACCAGTTGCTACGAGAAGCTAGAGAAGCACGGCTTCGGCGGGAAGAATAGACTCATGTAGAGATTCTACGTCTCATCCGAAGTAGAACTGCTGATCCGATCAAGGTTACGCCAAAGGTAGTTGAAGAGGAAGAAAAGAAACAGAGTTTGAACTAGACCAACCAGTCTGGGTTCTGGTTGAGGAACGAGAGACTTTGGAGCCGGAAATCGTGGAACCAGAAATCTTGGAGCCAGAAGTGGTGGAGATTGCTGGAGATGAACCAACATTTTTTAATGGATCTGTGAAGGAGGTCAATGAGATTCAAGCTGAGAAAAGAGGGGAAAAACAGAAGGAGATGGTGTCAGGAGTGGGGCCTGAAGAGTTGGACGAGACAAAGAAGGAAGAGATCGACGGAGAAGATGGAGGTGGAGCTCTGTTTGGTGTAGATCGGACCACCCAGACAACAGATCGGGGGCCAAGGATGGAGATATCCTCTGAGCTATTGTGTCACAGACAGGCTAGGGAGGAGGACACAGGGGAGAAGTGGGCAGCGGTGGTCACAGAAGGGCGTGTCTCCACCGGTCCAGCCAATCCCCGTCCATTGCCGGCACCACCAGGCAAGGACCGCTATGTAGAAACTAACGGCGGTCCAAAATGCGAAGGCCAGACAACGGAGCCCGCGACGGCCATAGAGCTACGGGTCTTGAGTGGGCCGGCCAAACCACCACCACAAGATCCAACGTGTTGCGACACTGCTGAGTTACTGCCGCCGAAACCACCAGATCTGTGCTGTGGTGCTGTTGCGCAGAGGGGCCGTGGTAGTGGCACCGTTGGTGCTAGACGAACCCGCAACCAGGTGGAGAAATCGATCCCGACAACAGAGCAAAAACGAGAGGAGCAAGGTGAAGTTGCCAAGCCACTACCACCGTTGGAGCAGCCGGATTTGAAGCTGCGAACGACAGACACCAGTCCATTTGTACCAGAGACACCGGCTGTACTGATAGCGAGGATGGATGAGCTATGGGTCTCAAGTGGTCCGGCCAAACCACCACCGCCGACACCACCGGACGAGAACCACCGGCCGACCCCCGACCAGATTGTGACGCCAAAATGGAAGGTGTGCTGCGGTGCTGGGTCTGTGTTTGGGAGTCCCAAGGTGAGCGTAGGGGAGGAAAGAGATGATGTAGGGGCAAGGAGGAAAAGCAAATCTGAATCTACTAACCTAATGGGACATGTCCCTGTGATTGAGGGAGACTGGACCGTAGAGAAAGGAGCCACTGCACATGTGACAAATGACAGCAACAATTTCCTTCAAAAGTCGAAATACACTGGTAGCGAACAGACAGTGATGGAATGAAAGGGGCTGTATTCCATGCTGAAGGACCATGCTCAACGGTTCCAAAAAATGACAGAATGGGAAATCCAATTATCACTATTTGCCCTAACGGGCCAGGCCCAAACTAGTAAAGAGTCAGGATGGACTGCAAGTTGGGTATATCTGAAAACTGAGTTTTATTCTGAAATAAAAGAAGGTAGCCTCTTTTATCAAGTGGGCCAAACCCAGTTCACAAAAGGAGGGAAGGAAATTTTTGCTAGGGGTATTTCATGGACCCAACGCAGGAATGACCAAAACTAATGATATTTCAGCAGTTGAAATCAAATCACAGCCCAAAATGCATAAGGAAGAACCTACTGGGCTCTGTCCAATTAGAAAGGAAGTGGGTGAATTGTCACCCAAAAGTCATAAAAATAATGAATGCTATGCAGAGGCTGGACGTAACCAGAGGAGGAAAGCTGCAGTACGTGGGGACCGTAGTAGCTATGGCTTTTGTGGCAGCTTTAAGGGGGAGAGTATTGTTGCTCCAGCAACAAGTGATAACCAGACTAATTCAGCCTCAGGTTCTAGCAGCAAAGCTGGTACAGTCAGGGGATTTGACTCTGCAGATTTTAGGAGTGGCTATTTTTCTAGCTCAAGGGGTGCAATGTCATTTGCTGCTGCTTGCCATGGCTGGACTTGGATCTGCTAATAGCAGAGGTATCAAGGGTGGCAGAGATCGGCAAGGGTGCCTGTGGTTGGGTAGCTCTAATGATCCTCCGAAGTTGATATTTACTGCTGGTGGAAAGCAGCTTAATAGGAATTTGACTATATATCAGGCAATTCAAAGACAGCTTGTGCTAGATGAAGATGATGATGAGAGGTTTGCTGACAGTGACTACATAACCAGTGATGGGAGCGGTCTGTGGGGACCGTGGGGTGATATTTATACTATCAGTTATCAAAGGGCAGAGAACTAGACAAATGGGTCCTCCACTGGAAGATCACGTTCAATTAATTCAAAATTTGCCAAATCTGGGTCTGCCTCAAATTCCAGTTCTGAAGCCAAGTTGCATCAGACATCTGTTCTAGCTAGTATTTTGCAGGGAGACTTGCTCTGTGATTTGGATAAGTCTATCCCTACATACAATATATTGGCATTGTTGCATGTGCTGGAGGGTTTGAACCTGCTTGCACCTCGTTTGAGGACTCAGCAGCAGCAGGGTGCTGATGGTCGTGGATCAGCAAATGAAAGAGAGGTGAGGGTTGGGAGATTGCAGCGCCAAAAGTTAGTTCCAAGAAATGGAGGCTTGGAGGTTGTTTCAATATGTCGACAGCTGCATCATTTGAATCCTAATCATCATGTGCCGGCTAAGTTAGCAACCATACCTTCCTACATTGGAGTAGCTCACGAGACATTACCTCTAATAAAGGAACCACTGAGAATGGGTGAAGGCTCATGGGAACTAGGTGGAAGTTCTTATGCTTCAAGCATAATTGGGTTATCATGCTTCAAACAATGGGACCCCGGTGGGAAGTTTCCTTCAACTGTTTTATGAGGATCCTTATCTCACCTTCACCTTGAGGACAAGGTGAAAGTTTGGGGGGGGGGGAAGTATTGATAGATACACACCCATCTGTAAAGGTGTATACTAGGACAAATGGGTGGAGTAGCAGGGAATCACTCCCTCATGCAGGCAAGGGATGTAAGTTTCTGTTTGGTAACTACCTGCACACATGTTGCACATAGGCAAGGTGGGGGGTCTGAGTTCATGTAACAAACCTGTTGCACATGTGGCAGCAGGGAAGTAAGGGAGTGAGCCTCTATAAAAGAAGGAGAAGGGGAACACAGAAAGGGGAGGAGAGGAAAATAGGACTGAAGGAGAGATTCAGGCCTCTCGAATTGCCTGAGATATTTCTGTACTATTTTTCCTTTTTCAGCATCTACAATTCTCTGCTCTTTCCGTAGGGCTCTGATATCTTATTGATAACAGGACTAAGAGGAGAGCTATTCTGTAATTTTCCTTCAATCTAATAGAAATCTGGTCCAGTTCTATCTGCGTCTCACCCATTTTGGTCTAAAGTCTAAATCATACTCTAAACTACCCGGTGCCATAAACTAACTGAAAACACCATAGCCATTTATCCGTCGAAGCAATATTATTGAAAGAAAGCATTATGTATGTACATAAACAGACTTTGAAATTACTCTTTGTTTTTGCCTCTTTTTTTTTTTTTTTTCCCTTTTGGTAAGTAGAATTCATTATAATTTATTGGGAGAATTAGTATCAAGGACCAGTGGATGATCTAATTTGTGAAGAAGGACCCATTAACCAAGTAACCAATCACTTGAGTGGGTAATAATTTATTGAGAGAAGTAGTATGAAGGACCAGTGGATGAACTTATTTATGAAGAAAGATTACTGCTTCATAATACGATTAACCATTCAAGATGTTAATGGATCCAACTTCATAAATAAGAGCAACATCTGGTCCTTTCCAATTAAAATCCCCAACTTATTTCCCATGGTTTGAGAACAAAATTGTTGTTCTTCTAGGATTTAAGCTTCCCATTTATAATAATAACCCAATAAAGGAGACCTAAATAGGCCCAATAACATCTAAATAGCCTAACGACCAAATGGAAACATTAAAAATTAATCCAGTATTACAATTCTATAAAAAATAAGCCGAGATTTAAATTATGAAGTTAACGAAGGTGGCAGCTTACTATACCTAATAATTCATAAGCAATTTTGATTTTGTAATATGGTTTGTGGAATGTTACTCAGTTCATATGTGAAAACTAAATTAAAATAGAGACAATTTTGTCTTTAAACTGCTGTATGAATATTTGCTTGCTCATATAGCATCAAGTTTCATTGGTCCTTTTGTATCCTGCATGAATGAGGTATGGTCAATTATAAGGTTGGCTTCATTAGTGTTATTGCTCTAAGTTGAAATACAATGTAAGCAGCTTATGCTTTGGTCTGGAATAAGTTATTTTCTTTTCTCTCATTCTTGTTTCTCTCACCCTTTAGCATCCATGATGATTGGCGTGCTATTCATTCTATTTTCTGTAGGTTCGTGAGCCAATGCCTGCTGTGTACTTCTTTCTCATTGATGTATCGATGAATGCTGTTCAAACTGGTGCAACAGCTGCAGCTTGCAGTGCAATCAGTCAAGTTATCAGTGACCTTCCTGTGAGTCCTATCTGCAGACAGCTTTCATATTGTATCCACCATTTATATCCAATAATTTTTGTGTTGCTGAATTTTATTTTATTTTATTTTTTCATTTGATTGGATTGAAACTCATTGCTTCATTATACTCCATTTAGATTGGTACCTAATTATCATGAGTCAAGGCCTTTAAGATTCTTCCCTCCTCCCTCCACCTGCCTCGAAAACAATTAAAGAAAAATCAAAATAATGAATTGTTGGAATTTAATGGGTGATATTACCTTACACTTAATTATAACAGCATAACTATTAATTCTGTAATTAGTGATGTATTCTGTTATTGTATGTGAGCTTTTTTGTCTATTGGCCTTAGATTATATGAGTTTGTGATGCTTATATTTGATCGAGATCTGTCAACACACAGTTAATGCTGGAAGCTGGCAGGTCCATTTTCAAATCTGTTTACTGTGAATTCGAGCTAGCTAAACTCCAAAGAGCACATTTGGCATGCTGGAATTATAATATCATTTGGCATGCATGGGACTGAGGATTCCTATGTTTGGTATGAAAAAAGACATGAAATGATGATTCCATACTGAGCCTTAGTTCCATAGAGTAAAGAATGACCATTCCCCTGTAGAGAAGTGAGAATGATGATTCCTGGCAACCAGGAATGAGTTTATGTTTATTTTTTCCCCTTATTTATCTTCATTATTTATAGCTATGACCCCTTTACGTGTTGATTCCATGCACCAAACATGCTCTGGAATTTTGGACAGAGCTAAAGATTAAATCCGTAATAGGTCAAAACTGAGTGAGAGGGTGGGGCAGTTAAAAAGGGAGAAATATATCATATCTTTGGTTTACCCTTTCTCATTCAATGAGTGAACCACAATATGGCTTTGTTGAGACGTTGCATATTGGATCAATTTCCAACAATTACTTGGTGGATAAAGATAACACGAGTTATAGGAGTAAACCAATCTATTTTTTTAAGAAAACCAACAATAGGAGGCTTGGGAGGTCAGGGATACTGAAATGATAGTAAAGATTTTTATATTGGACAAACATATATTTATTGCTTTTTTGTTCTTTGTTGTTTCTTTTTTCCTTTTTTTTTTGGTGAACCTCTTCGTTTGTCTTGGTGATCAGGAATCTGACTGAATTTCTATTTAGGATGCAAATAGCTCACATTACACCTACTTGCACACACATAACTGAGAGATGGACATGTCATAACTAGTTTTACTGGTCTTGTTGCTGCAGGAAGGTCCTCGAACACTGGTGGGAGTTGCAACATTTGACTCAACAATTCATTTTTACAACTTGAAACGTGCATTGCAGCAGGTAAAAAAAGTACATAAGTACATATATATTGATTTTTCGTTTAGGAAGTTTTAGTTGTGAATTCCTGTTTTCATTCAATTTAAATGTTTAATTTGAATTCTTTTCAAGAAAATATATATTATTTCTGTGAAGTTGAAAGTGGAGATTTAACAAGTGATAGGTTGAAACTGTAGATGTTGTTTGTTGGTATCTGGGATTAAGCCTGCATTGTTATTGCATTATACAGACATTTGCATCATTATCTCTGTGCATATGTCTGTTAGTTTCTATTTAACATGTTTTTAATTTTGAATTATTAATTTTAGATGTCAGGAGTTCCATAAAGGATTATGGCATGCTTGGCATATCAACTAGGGTCTAATATTCAATATACTATTCCTTCTTACAATCTTAACTGAGGTCTGTATTCAACATTTGGTGGCTGTGTATACCCATTTATTTGGCTGGGGAATGCTCTTTTTTTACAGGCCTTTCCTCGCCACTGTCATTTGTATTCTTTTCACTAATGTGCCTCTCGATTCACATTTTTTTAAATTTAATTTATATAATTATTTTAAAATTAATTAGTTATCTATTTATTGCATTTAAAAATTAATTATTTGAATGACAATAACTTACTATGAGATATGTTTAAATTATGAAATAGTTGTAACTGCAAAAATGTGGGCAATGTGTAGTTTATAGTTTTACCCTTTACAATTTTAATTGACACTTTTACCCTTATTTTAATTTAGAGAAGATTGTATAGTAATGGCATTTTAGGAAAACACAGAGATATCTAAAAGGGGAATCCCCTTAGTAGTATAGATAATTCACCCATCCAAAGTTTTTCCTCTATTCAGGATTTTAATCTTTCTTGGGATTTTCAAGAGAATAATGAGCTTCAGCCCCTTCTTTCTTTACTTGACTCTTCTCACTTTTCTTCCATCAAAAGATAGGAGAGTTTGGACTATTGATTTTTCTGGATTACATTTCCTATTTTCAGCTTCTTACTCATTCCTGATAGTGAGAAATTTCTTCTTGACAAGCCCATTTGGTAATCAAAAACTCCCTCTAAGATCAAATCCTTTGTCTGGACAGCAGTACTCAATAGGATGAATACAAATGACGCATTGCAGATTAGTAGACACCACACAGCCCTTCATCCTGATATGTGTTGTGTGTATCTCAATTTCAGAAATGTTGACTTTAAAATAAGCTGTTTGGTGTGCTGGATGAATATGGGTTCACTTTGGAGCAGTTTCTCTTGGTTTATTTTGAAAGTTTTGGTAGAAAAAATGAGGCTAAAATTGTGGCAGAGGGTGGCCATTGCAGTTCTTTTGTATATTTGATTGGAGCAGAATGCCCACTTCTTTAAGGGTGCTGCTTTGACCCTGGATTTTCTTTGGGATAGAGTTGTGTTTTTGGCTTTTCTCTGGTGCTTTCAAGGAGTCGCCTTTTCTAGTATGCAGAGACTGGGCAGCCCTGCTGCATTCTTTCTTTCTTTTTCCTTTTTTCTTTTTCTGTCTGGGAGGATATCTTAACATCCTCCAAGTTGTACTTTAGTTCTTTTCTCTCTCAAAAAATTTCTTTATCTATCAGAAAAATATACTATATTGGTCATGCAAACTGTCAATGGCTGGTGGCATTGGCAAATTCAGATGAGCTGGATTCTATGGTTTGGTTGAACTAATTGGTTACAAATGTTACTCATAATGTTAAGTGCCATGAGATAATTATAAAATAAAATTACAGACGTTCAATCTATGGTTTATGAAACTAACTGTATGCATTTTTACTTATGATGTTACATCTTGTGAGAAATTTTATTTATAAGGCCAATGTGTTGCTTTATGCATTAATTTGAACTTTGCTGCTTTTAGAATTTAGAGGGTGAAAGACAGTGGGGATTTATCTACTACAGTTATTTGGTGCCTAGGAAACTGAGCAATCATATATGCATTATTTGTATCTTTATTTGTGTGTTGGAGTGGAGGAAACATTGGTTTTCTATTTTTATTTGTTTGCATTTTATGTTTGTTTGTGACTCTATTTAGTGAAATTTAAAACATGAAAAATATTTCTTGACAACTTGTTTAGATAAGTAGCTATTTACAGTTCTAAGTAATTAAGTAACTAGTTTACATAAGTAGCTATCTACAGTTCTAAATAATCGAGTCTCAGGCTGATTTTGGAATTTAAAATTTGTAGCCGCTGATGCTCATTGTTCCTGATGTACAAGATGTTTATACTCCTTTGCAAACTGATGTTATTGTTCCCCTGTCTGAGGTTAGTTTCTAATCTTTTCCTTCTTACAGAATTTAGTAGATAAATCAACTTATCTTTAGAGAATGTATTTACATTGGTTTAGCCATATGCTTCTTTACTAAATTGGTTTGCTACTCTCATGGTTAGTGCCGTCAACACTTAGAATTACTTCTGGAAAGCATTCCTACCATGTTCCAAAATAATAGAACCTCTGAGTCAGCCTTTGGTGCAGCGATGAAGGTATGGCATTTTGTTTTGAAGTTTATTTTATTTTTGTTTGCACATGCAGATGCAGATATATATAATTGCCTGACTTTGCAATGTTTTTACATGTGTATTTGGCCCTTGGGTGCTGAGATAGCTATAGAGATGGGATCAACCTTATGTGTTATTATTTTTTATGTTCATATAATTTTTTTGCTTATACGATGTTCACTACTTGCATACTTCCAAGGATCCTTGGCAGCCTTTTAATGAATGTTTTTTATATTTGATCTCAAAAAGAAGGAAAAGAAAATAAAGTAGTAACCATAGCTGTACCCTTTAATTTCTTCTTCTTCTTAGCCTCCTTGTTTCATTTCGTGAGTTTTTTTCCCCTGTTCCTTGTTGTATCTAGGGTGTCTTTATGATGTATAACACTTGAGTTTTATAGGGTGTCTTTATGTGGTATGCATGGGAGTTGGAGGGTCCTGTCATGTAATGTGGCTTTTTTTTTTATGGTTTCTGTTTTAGGTCGTTGAGGGGTGCCTTATCCTGTGCCTATTTATTCCTTTTCTTATTCTAATTGCGTTTTTCTTATCTTGTAAAAACGATTATGTTGTTCCATTGTACTATGAGTGGCATTTGCCATTATTTTTACTATAATCTCACTGAGGTTGACAATTGGACATCTGTTCCTCTAACCAAGACACATCATTATGGGCATATGAAAATAAGTTGATGCTTATACCACTTTTGTCTTCTTTTAGGCAGCCTTCCTTGCAATGAAGAACACTGGAGGAAAGCTGTTGGTTTTCCAGTCAGGTGAGCTTGGCAGCTTGTATATCTTCTTAAATAATTGATATTTATATACATAATTATTGCTATCAACATCCAAATTTTGCTCTACTTTTTTGGTTCTCTTTTCTTGTCAATTGTCATTCCTTTTTTCCCTGATGAATGGCTCTTCTCCAGATTTTTTTCGTCTTGTCTCCATTTTCCTCTTCTCTGTTTTTATCTTTGTTCATTTTTTTTTGTGTACCTTGTTTTCTCTGTAACCGTATGTGTTTTCTTGTTGATTCATCATTGACTGTGTTTGGTGTTCCTCATTATTTTGTTCTGTTGTTTTCAGTCTTGCCATCAATAGGCATTGGTGCCCTTTCTGCTCGGGAGGCTGAAGGTAGAACAAACATCTCTGCAGGGGAAAAGGTATTCATCTGAATTTGTTTGATGACATGTTGAATTCTTCTCTTTTTGATAAAAGAAAGAATATCGATTTGGTTGTTGTTTTTTCATTCATGTCTGTGTTTTTAAAATTGTGTTACGGTATTTACTTGCTATGATGATGGTGATGGTGACAATTTCTACCTCCTAATACCAAGGTGCTGATACTGATTTGTTATGCAGTTAATTTTAGCATATTCTTCAATGAAATTCCATTCTTGTTGAATTTCAGGAAGCCCATAAGTTACTTCAACCAGCAGATAAAGCATTCAAGGAACTGGCAGTTGAATTTGCTGAGTATCAGGTCAATCTTGAGTACTTTTTCTTGGGATTCATGCATTATATTTATATCTGGTTGAGGTTACTGGTTGATTTTTCTTGTGAGCATGTTTAATGATGAGAGTGATATAGATAGATTAAGTATAATTATTTTGTAATGCTGCAGGTCTGTGTTGATGTTTTTGTGACTACCCAGACTTATGTTGACATTGCTTCCATATCTGTCATCCCGCGAACTACTGGCGGACAGGTATACATGGATGTGTTGATGCCTCTCTTGTTTAAGTTCATGATTTGAAGTGTTAACTGTTACCTTTTTTTGTGCTAAAAGGGGTGGAGAAGAGCTGATTACTGATTTTTCTTAAGTTCATCATATTTTTGCAGTGATGATGAAAACATTAGTTAATGTTATTTTTTAATCTGTTTTACTTCTTACATAAATCTTTCTGTCTGAAAATGCTGGAAATTCTTTCAACTACATGCTGATTGCTGAAAAGCATTAATGGGGAGGAAATGGGAAAAAAGGGAAAGGAATTGAAAAGCATATTATAATGACATCTGAAGAAAGAGGTAGCATTAACTATACTATAATCACAAAGGGCTTTGCAATGGCATCATCTTTGCTAAGGCTTCTATGATTTTTATCAAGTCAAAAGTTGATACCACCAGGACTTGTTCGTTTTTTACAATTTCTTCTATTTTTCTTTCGCGGGGAGGGGGGCGGGTGGGTTGTGGACAATTAATTTAAATGTGTTTGTGTTTTAATCTATTACACTTTAACTCTACTGACATTACATTTATAGTCTGTCTTTCTTTCATAAAGCATTTTACATATAAAAGTTCCATACATCAGATTTTCAGATGTTGAATTTCTCACTTTTTTTCAGGTCTATTACTATTACCCATTCTCAGCTCTTTCTGATCCTGCAAAGCTTTACAATGATCTTAGATGGAATATCAGCAGGCCACAAGGTTTTGAGGCTGTAATGCGTGTGAGATGCAGCCAGGTAATCTGCTTATTTCACTCTTTTTGCTGCCTCATGCAACATATAGACACTACAATTTTTGTTTTTTTTTTGTTTTTTTTGTCAGGGTATCCAAGTACAGGAATACTATGGCAACTTCTGTAAACGCATCCCAACTGATGTCGACCTACCGGGGGTTTGTATATTTTTCTAAATGCTGGATATAATTATATGCATGTGTATAGATATATGCAACCTTAAACATATGTTTGTGTGTGAGTATGTGCATGGACATATGGATGGCTGAATGATACTGAGATTTGTTGGCAGTTTAGATTGTATACTAACACTGACATGTTGATAGATGCTAAGACCATAGGTCAGATATAATTTGAAGTGTTGCTTGAACTCCTAGGCTCAATCCTCTTGGGACAAATCTGTTAGAATATGGATTCTGTACAAGTGATCTTTAATTGCACAAGCTTTCTGCTTCCAACTTTATACTGGGTAGATGCAATCAATATTGATGCTAACTAGACTATAATGTGCCGTTCAGATTTAGTTAATATGTTGGGTTAGGTGTGTAAATTGAGTAGAGATATATATAAACAGAAGCAGAAAAAAAGTCCATTCTTGATCCAATGTAGGGACATCCATTTCTAGTGAAAGTTTGTACATAGGTTGCAAAAACTTGAGGGCTAATAGCTTGAAAATTTCCACTTAATGAAGTTGGTTGATCTGAAGATTTGCAAAGTCGTTGTCATTGATGGAGCTGGTTTTAACGAAATGTTTTAGATACTAGAGAACTGAGAAGTGTTAGAGCTTTGAATTTCCTCTACTCTGCCATTTTCATGTTGTAGGTGAAATTGCAGGTGAACTCTGTCATTTCATACTACATTTGGCTGATGTGTAGCCTACAGAGTAGATGACATCAACCAGCTTGTCAGTAATAAAATAAAAGAGGAAATAAGGGGTGGGGAGACAGCTATGGCTGAATAAGTTATCCCATAAAATAGATATAATCAAGCTTTGATATAACGTATATATACTTACAAGTGGTACCTTGTCAATCTTATTTTGACCAGAACTAGAATTCCTTAAAATTTATTCCTGCATCAATGTCTGTTGAGAACTAAGTGTCTTATATACATCATGTAATGTGCTGGACAATGCATGCCTAGTTCAGCTGACATTTTTCATCTCATTGCCTTTTAGTTTTGTAGTCAACAATTGTTTTTTTTTTTTAATATAATTTTATCTTCTTGTTCACTTTTTACTTTACCATCATGTTGGTTAACATCAATTGTGTTAAGACTATAGTTTGGATTTTGGAATATTATGTTTCCTGCATCAATATTTTCTTAGTATTGGTCATCATGGGTCAGTATTTGAGTTAGTGATATTGTCAAATCACTTGTATTATTATATGCTTCATTTTTGTTTTAGTATTTTGTTTTATTACTATGGTATGTTCAACCTGTGGCCTACTTTTTATTTTGTGCAGATTGACTGTGACAAAACTTTCATGGTAACTTTTAAACATGATGATAAGTTGCAGGATGGATCAGAATGTGCTTTTCAGGTATTAGATAATTTTACTGCTCTACTTTATTCCAAGGAGTTTATGATCTTTACATGACCTTATATTACTATCAGAAACTCTTTAGTTGTTGTGGGTGAAAAATTTCTGCTCATTTCTTGTGATTATATTATTCTTTTTTATTATTCAGTGTGCTCTACTTTACACAACTGTGTATGGCCAAAGAAGAATACGTGTCATAACCTTATCTCTGCCGGTCACTAGTATGCTTAGTAATCTATTCCGTGCAGCTGACTTGGACACTCAATTTTGCTGTTTCTTGAAGCAAGGTATCTCATTTCTACTCGATGTGCGTTGCTATTGTGATTATGCTGTTTTTGATGTGTGTGGCTGCCATATATTG
This sequence comes from Castanospermum australe, assembly GCA_019955255.1. Taxonomy (NCBI): domain Eukaryota; kingdom Viridiplantae; phylum Streptophyta; class Magnoliopsida; order Fabales; family Fabaceae; genus Castanospermum; species Castanospermum australe. Next base: position 1,092,789 of record NSJW01000935.1, read on the forward strand.
ATTGTTGACAGCTCTATATTCAATTCTGTTAGCTGCATATGTTGTATACTGGATCCATGGTGGTATCATCCTGTTCATATTTTAGAACATGTGGCTGCAGGTAGAATTTTTGGGTGGACGAATTTTAACACTCCTCATTTTTTTTCTGTAGCTGCAAGTGAAATTCCTTCAAAGCCACTCCCCCTTGTTCGGGAACAAGTGACAAACCTTTGCGTCAATGCACTATTTTCATACCGTAAATTTTGTGCTACGGTGTCCTCATCTGGACAACTTATACTTCCAGAGGCTCTAAAGCTTTTGCCCCTGTACACGCTTGGTATGTATGAATTTTCATGCATTCTCTCAATTTACTTTGTCAGAAGTTTTCATCGAATTCTTAAAATTAAAAGCTACTTTCTAGAAGGAATTTTCCTTCATGTTAGTGAATACTGTGAGATAGAGTTTCACTGTTTCTCCTTTAAAATGGTTATTGACTTTGCATTATTTTCCTTTTTCTAGTGCTTCGTTTTGAGGTAGGATCTACTGTTTTCATTGTGAATTGAGGATTACTGTCAAAGCTAATAAACTTTTGCTTGATTTGTCATGATCAATCTTTATTGTTCAAATTCAAAATGTTGATGGCATGATCTCCTAAAAAGGGCTATGCAAGTGGATGATAAATTCATTCATTTCTTTTTCAGCATTAACTAAGAGTACAGGGTTGCAAACTGAGGGAAAGATTGATGAACGGTCATTTTGGATAAACTATGTGTCCTCTCTCTCTACTCCATTGGCAATACCACTTGTGTATCCCAGGATGGTGGCTATCCATGATCTCGACTCAAAGGTATATTGATCAATCATGTTCAAAAATGTATAATTATGAGAAATTGTGATGTTCCATATGACAAATAGTTAGATGAATTGCATATAAGCATGAAGTACATGAGGATATTCGATTAGTATGAAATTTTATGTGCATAAACTATATGATGGAAGCTTTCACAGTGGATTGTATGACAAATTCATCATATGTAAAGTTACTGTTTTGTTTTACACCAGTCTCAAATAACCCTGACCTTATATATTTTTGTATTACTTCTAGAGACGCTAATACCTTTTTATAAATTGCAGGAAGATGAGGAATCTGTTATTCCTTCCTTTCTTCCTCTTTCTAGTGAACACATCAGTGATGATGGAATATATCTTCTTGAGAATGGTCATGATTGTTTGATATATATTGGAGACTCTGTGAGTGCAGATATAGTGCGGAGACTATTTGGTGTTGCCACTGTTGATGAAATTCCTACTCTGGTAATTTCCTTGGTATCCTCTTATTTTTTTCATTCTCACTGTCTAATGACATATAATCTGTCAAATCGTACCACTAGCTGTAAATAAACCTAGTACTGGTTGTTTTCAAGGGAATTTCTATTATTGGCATGCAAAGAGATTGGACTGCTTTGGTGCAATTTTGAGCCACTATGGCGTGTTGTTTTCTTCTTTTTCTTTTGTGAGGATTTCTTATCCTCTCCTCTTTTCTTCCCATTACCCAAAAGAAAAAAAGGAATTTGTGGTAAAAGAGGAACAATTAAACCCTCAAGTGGTTAACAATTTCAGAGGGTGGTTAATCAGTTATTTACTTTCTCACTTAATTAATCACTGAAGTGGTTAATAGTTCCCAAAATGGAAACATTTTTACCAAGAATTTATTTTCTGTAATTTTCCATTCTATTCCTTTTTATCAAAATGAAAAAGGCTGGCTTGATAATCAGCTAGTTTCGGGGAGTGTTTGCCATAATAATGCAAAATTTTATGCTATTTTGTAAATATGTTTCACATTTGTTTCTTTTCAAGAATCTACTAATTTGAAACATCAAGTCAGAACTTCCATGGAATAGAGTAGAGATTGTAGACAGGTATATAAAAAAGAATTTCATCCAAATCTTTTAATTTCAAATATCATTGATATACCACCTAATGGTGATTGACTAGTGTTAAAGTATATTCTTTGTGATTTGTATAGATTTGCATCTTATTGTTAACTTGTTTCTGTTCAAGACTCGTGCACAATAATCCTTTTGTCTGTTGTTATCTCATTATAATGCTTGAGGGTCCTGCTGTCTTGCTATGACTTGAGCTCTTAAGGGGCATCTGTAGGCGCTTTTTCAGTTTCAGTAAGTATAGGTTCACTGTCTTTACATTATGGAAGGGTTGCTATTGCTGTCTCTGTTTTCTTCTTTCCCAGAGAAGAGGGGTTGTCTTTGTGTGTGTGGGAGGCGGGTGAGCTGCCTTATAAATTTCTTTTGGGATAGAAATTAAAATATGATTGATAATGAAGAAAGTACAGTAGAGACAACTCATCCTTATAGCAGAGAATACAAAATTAAACGATTTAGAGGTAGAAGTAAGAAATGGGGGAAATGAGTATTGTCAAGTGCAATTCCCTAAAATCTCCTTGAACTCAAAATTAAGAAATAAAAATTATTTGGTATAGTGAGAAATTTACATCACCAAAAACCAAACCAAGAACCAATATGGCAAATTGCCATATCAAACAGAACTTCTTCCAAGTTTAACCTTCCCTTAATAGTAAAAGTAAAATCCAACATGTATGTTGCACTCTTTGGATTATTAATTTATTATCTCTTTCTCTCCATTGCCCTTTTAACCCGAATGAGTCAAGAAGAAATTGCAGCTGTTGGTTATCAGCTGCATTGCATAATGGCAGCATTGATCCGACATTTTCCTCCTTGGACAACAAGGTTTCAGCTTTTTAGCATTTGAAAATTGGGAGAATCCTTTTCCTAGGGTCAACACTACAACTATAAGCATCCATTTAATCAATCCTCCTGACCCAACTCTCATTCCCTCTAACTTATCATCATTCTTAAGGCTTTGTTATAACACCCAGCATATTTTAGGTCTCATGACTCAAGGGTTATTGTAATAATGTGTGCAAAGCTTTTCTAGTACGTTATTGTTCAAAACATGCAATGCAAAGTTAACCTTTTTGTTCTATCAGTTTGTATTGCAGCAGTATGACAATCCACTATCGAAGAAGTTAAATGAAGTGGTAAATGAGATACGGCGGCAAAGATGTTCCTACCTCCGGTATATTATTTCTTTTGACAATTCTAGCATATTTGAGACCTTGTTAAATAATCTTTCATATAATTTGATGACTAAATCAAAAGTAAATTTTAAATAAGCTTTTAATCTTTCTGGCAGGTTAAAGTTGTGCAAGAAAGGAGATCCATCAGGTCAGTGCATTAAAAATCTTATTGCAAGCTGGATTTTTAAGTATTAGCATGAACAGATGAAAGTTAATTATGAAGTGAAACCAGATGACATCATTCCCCAACCATATTGGCAATGTTTCTTTTTTTGTTTTTTTAATCTTTTTGAAAAGTTGACTGTTTCTATTGCATAGTCTTTTAAACGTAGCTTACTCTGGTAATATTTGCTTCTTGAGTCAGTGCCCTATGTCCAAAACTTGAGGACCTCCACTAAAGCATCTTAATATGCATACCACCAAGCAAGCTTTTTCTCTTAAAAAATCATGCCACCAAGCATAAACACATTAGTGTGGTGATTTTGTTCATTTCAACTAAATCTTTTCTTCCACCATCTATAGTGACCAACTTGTTTTGACTCCAAGCATTCTGCCTGATTTATGAAACATTCTCAATGATTCCCTTTTTCTTTTCATGATTTATTGTGGCAAATTCCGAGGATGCTTGGGTATGTGGACCTTTACTGGGTTGGTTCCATGGCACAATCCTTGTAATATAGGCAGTACGTACTGTGACTGGACGACAATAGAATCAGTTGATTAAATTTCTGTTCTCCCCAAGCTTTTTGTTGGTTTTTTTTTTACCCCAATGTTTGGTGTAATCAAATGAAAGCTGTTTTGATTGCTGGGAACATAGTTTCCATGCAGAGGTTACCTCTGTGCCATTTTGTTGTGATTACTTGCCTCGCATGACCAAAACCAATTTTTTATGAATGAAACAAATTTTGTTTGTGGTGGGATTTATATTGGGGAAGAATTACAATCAGGAATTTTTGGCAAAAATATTCCCAGTTCAAGAGCAATATGGTTAATGGGTTAACCATACTTTGACATAATTAAGATGTCTGCTTAATTTCCTAAACTGAATATTTTTGTCAGGAAATCTTAAACTGACTGTTAAGCTGTTTGGATGCTGCATGTGTACTAAGTTGATCAAAATTAGGCTCATATCTAGAATCAACCACCTTATGCTATGCATAGTTCTCTGTTGGGTTAGTATGCTAGAGCTAGACTAGTCTAGAATAGGAATTCTTCAAATGGTAGAAAGAAATCTGTGTACAATTGTTGTGGTGTGTACACTGTTCTTATTTTTTAACTGATGCTATCTTATTTACTCTATCAGGAATGTTATTCTTCTCATATTTAGTAGAAGACAAGAGCGCAGGTGGCTTCTCCTATGTAGAGTTTCTTATCCATGTTCATAGGCAAATCCAGAATAAAATGGCATCATGACGAGTATATGCCTGCTTTAATTTTGCAAGCTTTTAGACCTAAATGATAGAGCAAACCCCAAGCCCCAAGAATAGGCCAATTTATGCGCACTCTTCATTTCCCTTGCGTTTGTCAGAGGAAAACCAGACAACACAGTTTTGTTATTGAAGTTTTGTCGATATACATGTACAAGGTAATTGTTTGTAATAGTTGAAAAGTTTTTTCTTTTTTAATCTTTTTAATCTGTTTTTTTTTTTTTTAATTTCATTTGTTATCTATGTTACCAGACAAACTAATTTTATCGGCAATTATGTGTTTTCACGGGAAATATTATTACAGTGGGTCTCATTTTTAATAAATTTAGAGATGTCAGAACAGAAAGGTGAAAGGATTAGTAAAAGAATTCAATTGCAGTTTGCAAGAAAATGTTGATTGACACCCATTAACTGTTAATGTACTTGGGTTTAGGGTTAAATTGCATAATAAATTAAGGGAAATGTTACGGAGCCTGGGTTGTGTCTGATTGAATGCATCCCGGTAGACACAACACTATTATGTTCTATAGCATAATAAGGGAGGATTGGATTTTAATTATTGAAACGTAGCCTCTTTCTTTTTTTTTTCTTTTTTACTTTTATAGGATTTTACACCAGAAAGCCTACAAATTTAATTTTGTGCCGCGTTGTTGGGATATAATTCTACCATTTTTTGGGCACGTTGAACATATTCATGTTAGTTTATAAACATTTTTCTTGCGCATTATGAATATCAAGTGAATGTGGCACGAGGTTTGTGATATTGCACTTTATGACCTTAATTTTTTGAATCAATTGTAATTTTTTTCCAATTTATAAGAATGGCACATTAAATCTTAGTTTAACATTGTAATTTTTATTTAATTTGTCCAAATTATTTGTTATTAACGTTAATGATTGTACGTGAAAATTAACATAATCTTTAACTAGGAGCATAATTGTATGACTTGCAGTGAGGTCTAGTCGGAAAAAAAAAGGTTAGACATGAAAAAAAAAATGTTATTCAGTATAAAGAATAAAAAAAAAAATTACTTAGTTTAATAGACTACAATCCAATACAAATATTCAGAAGGTACATCAATACAATTTTTTTTTTATCATGGTTCAAATGAAAAAGAAATGAAAAAAAATTCATACTTTATTCTCTTATGTATAATGAACTTAAGGTAATTGTAATAAATCATAATGTTAGTTTATAAGAATTGATTTGTTTGGATGGTTTGTAATTGTAAAGTAGAATTGATTTTATAATGTATAGGTATATTTTAAAAAAAAATTAGATTTCACACCTAAAATCAATTCTATTCATAGTAAAAGGAAGAAAATCTTTGTACCAGAAAAAAAAAATAGTAAGAAAATCTTCTCTAAAAATCAATTCTATAACTTAAAATTTGTGAAAACTGATTTTAGAAAATTACCCAAATCCTAGGAATAATGTTAAATTTCCATGTTTGGTACGAGTATAAAAAACATTATAATGTTAAAAAAAATCTTAGAAATGATTTTTGTCCAACATTCTCGTACTTTCATTCTCATATAAAAATGATTCTCAAATTTTTTTTTTTCAAAATTTGAACCAATCACGATTTTATTTCAAAGTTTTCTCCCATTTTAAATAAATATTGTGACCCATATTTCATTTTTTTTATTTTTTTATTTTTTTGCCATTTCACGTTGTGACACTCTGAGGTATGCCCTCCCGCTAAAATCAACAACCGCCGCGACAACCTTTCTCTAAAGAAAAACCACCACCGCTTTACAATGAACACCGCCGACAAACCCAAAACGGAGAAAATCAACTTTTGAGTCTTGAGAAAGAAAATACGTTTGTTAGTAAATCATCACGCGTGGAAGAAGAACGTGTATTTATGTGCTACAGAAGAACGTTTGTTATTTATTAGTAAACCCAAAGAGAATACTCTACCTTTGCAATTTCATAAATCTCTAATTGTACTGTGCCTTTGCAAAGAGAATACTTAAAAGAGATTGCTCAACTTCAAGTCATGTTCAATCAAAGGAAAGTAAAATGATTAGCTCATGGTAATGTGATCAAACGAAAAGAAAAAGAAATTCTAAACATCTATTATCTGAAATCAGTTTGAATAGAGCAACAGTTAGAAGAAAAAGGGTTGGAAATACTAAGCCATATGCTTAGGCAATCTACTAAAGAATCATAATCATTACCATACGCTACCCATTCACCACATCAAGACTGTACAATTGTGTACACATTTCAATTTAAAAGAGGCTTCAACATATCATTATTTCCCAGTAAGAATGAGTCATAAAGCAAAAACCAGCCATGAAACAATCTCACACAATATTCTATCGAGCAAGGAGTAGGCACCTAAATTTAACAAGAGCAGAGGTGACAGATAAATTATATAAATTTTGAATTGGATCATTAATAGACAGAAAAAAGAATAAACCAATAATTCATTTAAGATTTATTAAATTTAGGTTTATTGAACCAGTTTTTGAGCACAAATCAGCCAAGAAATCTAAGTGTTTATAAAAAAGAAAATTCCTACCCACATTGACATGAATACCCTTAATAGTAAAATACATATCTTCATTACCCAAAAAAAATAAAAATAAAAAAACAGATCTTCCACCCAACTGAGAAAGCAGAGTCCGTGAATATTCTGTTTACTGATTCTAAAGTCTGAACAACAGAATATCATCAGTTCTCAAAAGAGTACAGTAATTAGCGCTTTAAACTAGAGAGATTGTGCACTCTAATACAAAAGAATAGTAAGAACAACCGAATTATTTCTAGCCTCACATACTCATTCTCAGCAGCACATGTTCAAACCCATAAAGCACCTATTAAAAATTTCACAAACTAGCAACAGCTAGCGAATTAACCACTTTCATCACGAGATCAACACGGATCCTGAACTAATTGTGGGTACAGACTGGGCTATGAAAACACAACTTGACATCTCAGTCTCGCCTAAGAGGTTGGAATCCTAGCATGACTCCCACCAAGATAACCTATGGCTTTCCATACATTTCTCCCATTTTTGGTGGGAAAACACTATATCTGTGTAAGTTGACCCATATGACACCTCAAAACAAGAGTGGTTAATTCATATATCTATATTCATTAGGAATTCTCTTTGCAAGACCTCGAAGGAAACGAGTGAGGGCCTTCTTAGCCCCAATTGTTGCTGTCTCTACTTTTTTCTCGTCTTCTTCATTAGCAGCCTTCAGTTCTTGAGTAGAGTGCACTCTACGTACAAGCTTTCGCAACTCCTGCTAAAGAGAGTTAAGAGATGTAATGACAGCAAAAGAATGAAAATTCTTCATGCCAATAAATGTAGACAGCAAAAGGAAAGTGGATACTTGATTAGCAAGCAGAAATTTGTAATGTGATTCTCTCAACACTGAACACCTTTCCCCCATCCCCCACCCCTATTCCTTCTCTCTCGATCTCTCTCTCTCTCTCGATATACGAGAGACAAAGAAGACTGTATGGTTGATTTGAAATAAGCTCTTAAAATTAATTACTATCAAGTGTGCATATTGTGCACAGAGAAAAATATTACCTGACGGTCAAACTCAACTCCCTGAACCGAATACACTTCATTGGTGATTTGAATGTCCTTATCGATCAAACCATCAAACCACCTTGTTACTTGACTATCATGCCAATCAGATTCCTGATAAAATGCTCCAAAAATAAGAATATGCCTCCATAACATAATATGTCCTATGATCAAGTCATATTATAGAAACCAGAAGAGAATATAACAGTATAACACAAAACAGATTCAGCAACCTACACCCAAATGTAATTTCATGTCCCCCCTAAAAGAAGCCAAAGGTGTAGTATCCAACTTAGTGGACTCATGGACGAGGATGTTTGTCATATGATCCATATATATGCCTGAGTATTGATGTCTAGTTAGTATGAAATTTAATAACTAATATATGAATGCATTACCTCCTCATCCTCCTCAGATTCAGTTTCTATTAAGTCATCATCACCTTCAAGATCATCAGAACCTAAGCCACATAAAGCTTGCAGCTCCTTATGATCAGCATCCTTTGTTGCTTTTATTAATCTATCCATCAACTCAGGTTCCACTTCCCGCAGCAATTTTCCTGGGAGAAAATGTATTGATGAAGAACATGAATCTGCACTGCAACTTACCACAATATATTGAATAACAAGTGTAGTCTACTGACTGTACTCTAATAATTAGTAATATGATGAGTTATCACAAGACGCTGAGGTATATATGCCGACTCATAACTAATGTACAATAAATTGGAAAGAGTGAGAAGACATTTGATATCTAACATAAGAGTAAGATGACATGATACTCAAGTCAATGAAGCATGGCCAAAAACAAAAAAGAATATGCTCCAAGATGCCTGAATGTTTAAACCATTATAAATATTGACCCTCAACTGACCTTCATAAAAGTTGTCAACCACCCCAGGTAGCCCATACAAAACATTGTTTTCTCAAATCAATTTGTTCACAAAGTAATTACCAATATAATTGAACTGCCTTCGCTTTGCTTCGCGGATGTCTGGTCCTAGTCTCTGTGGCAAAAAAGCAAACACCTTCTCTTCAACAACAGATTCATCGACCATAACATTTTCCAAAGCCCAAAAGGAGAATTTAAGCAGCATAAAAAAATTCACTAGCATTACTGTCGTTACGACTAGGATGGAAAAAGCACCTTAACTAACATCAGAGCTTCAAACACAACTTTGTCCAATGAAGCCACTCTGCAACCCCAAAACAAAATTACAAAAGCTTTTAGCATATTTTACAACTTTCAGAAGTGGGCATTCAAAGAGAGGATCCGGGTATATTTAGAAATCGAAATTCTGACACGAAACCTAAGAATACGTTTGATTTGCGGAATGGAGAAGGAGGCCAACTCCATCCCCCATAGCACAGCACGCCTTGCCTCCCGCTTTGTTTGATTGCGGCTCTTCTTGGGCTCGGGATCGGAGACACTGCCACTGCCATTGCCGCTGCCAATGCCACCTCTCTCGTCGAGTTCCGTGGGTAGAGGAACATTGGTTATTCGAAGTCCGCGTGACCGGAGATGAAGGTTTCGACGAGAGGAAGCGAGTGGGGAGAAGGAGAAACGATGGGAGATGGAATTTGTGGGTCGTGGAAGAGAGGTGAGGGGATGATGGAGTTGGGGTGGAAGGGTAGCACAGCAACGGTTACGGTGCTGCAACCATGGCCATTGCCTTAGAGGGCGCAATAGTTGTGCCATATCATATAACGTTAGATATCAGAAATGAAATGCTGTGCTATTCCTCCTCGCTCTTCTCCTGTTTCCTTCCAGCACAGTTATTGCCTCCGGTACAAAAGAACGGGTGTTCGTTGGATTGGATAAACTCGTGAATTTGCATATTTTGATTTAACTTAACTTATGATTAATGGGTAAATTAAATTTATCAGTTGGGTTAAGTTAGGTTAAATTTAAAAATTTTTAATTTAATAATTATGTATTGGGTTATAAGTTAAAAAAAATTTAATTCATTCAACATAATCTAATTTATTTTTTTTAAATAAAAAATGATATGATTTTTTTATATTTAAAATATTAAATTTAATGTTTTTTATTTTTTTTTCTTATATTTTATGTGATTTATTATATTTAATTTTTGAGACTTATAATTATATTTCTTATATTTAAGATTAAGACTTGTTATGTTATATTTATGATTCGTAACTTATTGTATTTGAATTTTAGTTATTTAAAACTTCATATGTCATTTTTTATAAATATTTATTAAGTTATTTATTATAATTTATAATAATTTTTTAATTTAATATTTATTTTAATAAATTAAAAATTTTTTTAATGTATGTTAAACCTATAAATTCAACTCAACTCAATTCACTTATATAAAAATTAAGTTAGTTTAAATTTATAAAAAAAAAATTCACTCACGTACAAATTGAATTAGTTTAAATTTTTTTTTTAAAATTTAATCTAACTCGTTACTTTAACGAATGAATTAAATATAAAAATAACTTAAATCCAATTCATAAACAATGAATTTTATAAAATGTTATCTGTGTTTGGTTGACAAAATATTTTTTATTTTTGAGAATCCTTACACAAGAATCATGAATTATTATATTTGGTATAAAATTTTATAAATCACTTTTTTATATACAAATGATTCAACTTCCTCCTTTACTGTCACAACGTTACTAGCTAGAGACCTTCACATCATTGTCGTTTGGTCGTTGGAGTCCATTCACCTACCCCCGCAGCCTAGTCTGCAGCCAAAGTCATTTTAATAAATGTTTAGACGACCGACCCTCATCATCATCATTTTTGGAAGGATAAATCATAAAAAGCTCTCTTAAATTTTATTTTATGTGTAATTTATTCTTTAAGTTTTAAAAAATTAAAAAATATTTGATATTATTAAATGTATAAAAAATTTCTTTTATTAAAAATATTCTAATTTACTAACAAAAATGTCATTTGTTCAATAAATTAAAATGATAAGTTAAAAATGTAAAAATATTTTCAAATTTTGATGTATATGTAATTTATCTTATAAGTTTTAAAAATGATCAAAACACAAAAGGTAAATTTTTGTGTGCTTTGATCATTTTTCAAAACTTAGGGATAAATTATACATAAATTAAAATTTGAAAATATTTTTACATTTTATCTTATTATTTTAAATGAGTGATTGATGAATATATGACATCTTTTATTAATAAATTAAAGTATTTTTATGGAGGGTGTTTTTTTCACATTTTAGTAAAGGTTTTTCTCACCATTTTTAGCACTTGGAAGCTAAATCACACATAAGACAAAATTAAATACATTTTAACTTTTTCACAATACCATTCATAAAAAAGTACTTTTAATATGACATTCGTATAAATAATTTTTTAAAACTTAAACCAAATGGCATAAAACCTCATTTTGGTGTCTACCAAATATTAAATATTGTGCAACATTACAAAACAAAAAAAAGTAAAAGGCAAGCAAACATTGGATGGGATTCCTGAAGAATCTCATTCACGGGAAAGAAGAAAAAAAAATTAAATTATAAAATTGATTCTTAAAAAAATTTATTAACTTTATATTAATTTATAAGAGATTTTAATTTTATTATAATTTTTAAAAAATTATTTTATTATTCAAGTTAATTTTTAAAAAAATTTAAAAGTCAATCATATTAATTTTTAAATAAAGATTAATTTAAATAACAAAATAATATTTTAAGAATCACAATTGACATTAAAATTTTTCAAAATTAATGTAAAACCAATAAAATGTTTCGAAAATTAGTTTAGGAATTTACTCCCAAAAAAAAAAATTCTTCGGAACCAATCGCACTAGTTACTAAGGATGAAACACAAAACGGCGATGCCGTTTCAGAGCCCATTCTGCAGGTGAAGTCCGAAGCAGTAGTTTTGACATTCACATTCACAGTCCAATCGCTCAGATTTGGATTCGCCTCCGTGGCTGCTGTTCGCATCCAAAACCAACGTCGGTGTTTCTCTCAGCCACCAGCTAGGTACTTCATTCTTCTATTCTCTCTCTCTCTTCCATTCGTGTGAGGCTTGACCTCATTAGATGCACCCACTGTTAAAAAAATAAAACCAAAAACATGTTAATCCTAGGTATTTTTCCATACCCATTTTTCAGTTTCAGGTATCTGTGCTGCGTAACTGTGTTAATCTCATACTCACTCTCGCATAATTTTTTGTGCGTTGTTTATCCTAGGTTTATATAATTAAATTTCAGTAGTTGTTTGAGGGAATTTCGTTCACTGAGAATTACTTGACTCTAGTAGGGAATTACTGCAATGTTGAATTTTTTTAGTGGAATTTTCTGTTTTATCTTTTTTTTTTTTTAACGAAAGGCATTGCAACAGTTTGGTGTGATATTGTGTTTGCAGAAAATCTGGGCAGTGGGCTTTGCACGCTAGAAACATTTTCTTTCATATAATTTGAATGAAAAGTAAACAAAAGAAAGGAGACAGGAAGAAATCATTCCTTGTATTATGAAGTGTGCCTGATCAGGATGCATAATTTGTTTGATAAGATCTTCATTATACAGAATAATCATTAGGATGGAATTGTTGCATGCCCTCTCAGTGGTCATCTTACAGAAATTTTTGTTCTTATTAGAGTTGTTTCCGGGAATGGTTTTGCTTCTTTTCTTTTGGGTTGGGGAGCATACCTTTAGCTTATTATCAACATCAAGGAAAAGAGAGTAGCATTTGGCTGCACTAGTATCTAAATTTGATGGACTTCTTGATCAAAGGATGGAGAGGATACTAGATTAAGTGTGTTGATAATCATCATTCATCAATAGCAGATTCCGAGGACTTATAGAACTTAGCTTAGACTTTAACACAAAAGTCTCCCCGGTGGGTGATTGCAGACCAATATTTTTATTTTCTCATCTGGGAGTGGGATGGCTATAAGACGCAGTGGGTGTTTTCAGTAAGTTGAAGGAGTCTTGGTCTTTAGTCTTTTCTAAGAACCACTTTGCTTTCTGGTGGTACAATGTACTGTTGAACATCATTAGTTACCTGGATTATATTCTTGCTGTATATAGGTTATTTGATTTGATTCTGTTAGTCTTTAGGGATTTGATTGAGTTGTGGTCCCTATGATCAAGGGATATGATTGTATTCTTTCTTGTATATAAATATACAAAATCTGAGAGTCTTTCTCTCGGGCAATTCAGCCATAAACAGTTGTTTCTTATTTTCAAGTGATACTATTTGGGTTTTAAAATTAGGATGAAATCTTTGCATATTCTGATATAAATGTGATATTATATTTTTGCTCTATTGAGTCATCTGACAATCTCGTAATGGCAATCCGAAGTAGCACAGGTGTCACATGGCTTCCTTTAGAGCATTTTGGAACAGTCCAATTGGTCCTAAAACAACTCATTTTTGGGGACCTGTTGCCAACTGGGGATTTGTGGCAGCTGTGAGTTTCACTGATATGATCCTCTGTTTATGTAGTTGAAAAAGTCCAGCATTTATTTACTTGACTAGTTATTCATGATACACAATAGTCTTATCCTTTGATTTTTGACTAATCTGCCAAAGTATTTTATTACAAGGGATTGGCTGACATGAACAAACCTCCAGAAATGATCTCTGGCAACATGACAGCAGGTTTCACATATCTGTTTCCACAAAATGTTGAAATTTTTTCTTGGTGTATGGTCTATGGCTTACTGCATCTCTTGCTTGTTTTTTTATGCTGCAGCAATGTGTGTCTATTCAGCATTGTTCATGAGATTTGCGTGGATGGTACAGCCACGCAACTATCTACTTCTTGCGTGCCATGTCTCAAATGAGACTGTTCAACTCTATCAATTGTCCCGTTGGGCAAAAGCACAGGGGTAAGCAGCTGAGCATGCAAGAAAAACTAAACTGCTATGATTTTACTCAATTCTATGTGCCATTACTCCCTGTTATGGTAATTTTTCATGTGCTGTAAATGCTATTTTGACTTCTAAGATATTTTTTATATGAATAGCCCCTTTGGCTGGGAATTAGTTTTACCTGCAACCACTTTTATTTTTAATTTGACCACTAAGGGCTCTCATTGGATCTGGTGTAGTGTAATATAAAGAGGAAGAATGGGAAAAGGTTTCTTCAAGTAACATGCCCTTCCAAGAAACGAGGCATAGTTAATTGGCAATACTTTGTGTAATCTAGTATAATAAAATAGTAGAGGTAATTTTGTCATGCTCTAATGTACTCTTGATTAATTATGTTTTACCACTGTCATTGTAGTTGTTGCTGAATCCCATCTCTATTTTATTATATTAGTTTAAATTCTGCCCCCTTGCGCGCTGCCCCTTTTCTCCTTTCTACTATTTCTAAATTTGAACTGATCTTTTATGCATTATTAGTTGTTAGATTGATAGTCTATGCAATATTAGACATTATTTTGATTCATTGGAGCTATGGATGTCAGTTCACTGATAAAAGTTTTTATCTCTTGCTATTTCTTTTGTAGGTATCTCTCAGAGAAGAAGGGGGAAGCGGCATCCCAGTAACTTGATGCTAAAACTTTCCTGAATAGAGTGATTTGAAAATATTTCGCATTTGAACTCGCTGATACATGAATAATTGATTGTACTTTATTATCTCCTGTCTTGTCTTGTTCACTAAAGGGCTATGAGAAATTTTCAGTTATCAGCTATTTAACTACTTTTATTGTAATCATTGTCCTGAAAAATAGCTCAAGGATGCGTACAACAGTGGATTTGGAAATGGCAGGTGGAAACTGTGAAAGATTGAGAATATGCAAGTTTATTTGGGAGAAATGAAAATAGAAAATTGCTTAAATATGCTAAAAAAAGAGTTGTAGACTCACTTTGTTCTTGTTTTTATAGACTCTGTTTCTGAGGCTTGTCTGCCTAACATTTATCCTGTTTTCTCAACTAGTGTTATTTCCGAGTGTCTTGGCTTCGTTTAGTTTCTTGTGTTCTGTATGTTGCCCGGCTATTAGATCATGCATTACAGCATCACCTTTGAGGTTCATATAGGGAAAACTTGAACTAGTCAAAAGAATGTTCTGCGGAACCACAATGTTTCAAAATGCTTGTAACGATGACCGGAAAATGTTCAATCCTTGTCTATTTACAAAACATGTCTCGGGAATCGGGAATGTTTTGCCACGATAAGTTTGCTTTTGGATTTGCGTTTTAAAGTCTTTAACCTCTTTCTAATTGCCTGTTTATTTTACATTTTCTCCAACACCAACGAGTGTTGGGGAAAAGTATACACTTGTTAGCTTTAAGTCAGTGCTGCTCTCCAACACCAAAAAGTCACGATTGCGACAGGAAACAAACAGGCTATAAGTTATTATCATTGTGAACTCCTTTGTAAGGCATTGAAGCATGATTTGTAAGAGATTATTAGTTGTTGAATGATTAAGATATTTTTTTATTTTGTTTCATTTAGTGGTAGTTATATTAATTTTGTGATTCATTGTTGTTTGTTTAAATTAAAATTTATTAAAGATAACAATGTTTTATAAAGTTAATATAACTATCATTAAATGATACAGAGTAACACTCTTACTTTTTGAGTATCTAAGATTTTTCTGGTGTGTAATTGTATCTGATAATCATTTTAAAAAATATGAATATTTAGATAATCACGTCTGATTCCACATTGAACATTTATGACCGTATTCGCACTCCTGTAAGTTATAGTTTTCGTTTTCTCCATCAATTCTTGATCTTGTTCCCTTGTGTTACATCTACATCAGTAACATAATTCTGTTTCTCATTCTTTTTGAAGTCTTCAGAGCTCAAGCTAACACAAAACAAAAGTTTACACTATTAGTTGAAGGCATATAGATGAATTTTAAATCTTTACCATATCCTTTTATTTTTTTTAAACAAAATCTTACAACTTCAAACGCAGACAAAGAATATGGCCATAATATCTTATGTTGAAATTCAATTCACTTATAAAGATTGAGGTGGTAAAAATTAAACGTCTGATCAATTAAAAGTGTTTTGGATATTAGAAGTGTTGTCTACATAAAAAATATTATTAGCATATAATATTCTAAATAAAATTATATGAAAAAATTATTTGTATTTAATAATTTAAGTGAAAACATTAATTGTTAAATATATTTAATAATCCTCTCAATATGCTGAGTTTTTAAAACATTTTTTCACTTAATTATTTTTTTATTTAACCAAAATCGTTTAACTAAGGTTTTGTTAACATGTGTCTATGTTAAAAAATCAAAAATAAAATCACTAAACATGTATTTAATGTTTTGAAAATTTAAAATACATTTAATATTTTTTTAAGTGATTAAAATTATTTAATATAAGTTAATAAATGCTTTTTCAATTTTTAACATAAATAAAAAAACTTTACGCTCCGTGCAAAAAAATTAAATTTATACTATTATTTAAATAAAAAATATTTTGTGTCTTTTTTTTACATTGTATTATAAAAAAAATAAAAAAAGTTGTGTGTTAATTCGCTGTAGGTTGCCACTTTCAGGTTTCACGCAGCGAGGAGTGAATCCGGAAAGCAGAAAAGGAGCGAAAGCGAAGCTTCGGAGGGATTGGAAAGAACAACAATGGCGGAAGAGGGTGCAGCAGCCACGAGGACAAGGCAATGTGAAGAAGAGGACCCAACACAGAAAGCCGAGGCAGAGAAAGTGCCCGGGGGTGCGTTGGGGGCAGCAATTGCTGGAAAGGGCATGACTCCATGGGAGCAGCACTCAGCCGTGATCAGCCTCCCTCGCTTTGACTACAACGCCCCATCTTCTCTTCTCCAACACTCCCATTGCGGCTTTCTCATCACTTGCACCATCAGTTACTTCTCCTTCTTCAATCCCCCCCCCCCCACTTTTTTTTCCTTCTATTTTTATGAACATGAAGTGCAATTTATATTATAATATAATTTGAGGGAAAAATTAGATTCTAATCATGTTATATATGATTCACGAAGCACCCTATGATCTTTTAGACTTAATATACTTGTGATATGTTAATTATTAAGCTTGTTGTTATTCTTTACTCCTATTGATGTATGGTTTGGAGTCTATGAGTTTATATCAACCCGTATGTTGTGTGAGTATTTTTTGGTACTAATTTGAATTTTCTTTCCAGAGCGGGAGAAAAGCGCTACAAAGGAAGTAATGTCTATCCTTGAAAAGGTACCCTTCATTATTTTCAAACTATACCTGTTTAAAATGTTTTCTAATTTAAATTGTCATCTTGCATGTACTATATCTTAATAATACCTCTTTACGTTGATGAAAAGTGATTACTATTCTCATAGTTGGAAGCAATGAAGAAATTAATGAAAATGGATTACATTTTAAAACTTTTTTTAATGTCTTCAAACAAAGGTCCTTCTGGGAGGTGGCAACTGAGTGGCACATATATAAATATTTGTCTTCTGATTTACAATTCAAAACCATGAGTTTATTATCAAGTCTTTGTTGATTATGCATTTGGTAGCCACAAACTTCACATTGTGTAGGATGATATTATAACACACATTTATTTGTTATGCACTTGCTTATGATTCTAATGACTGAGTGCTGATGCAGTTTAAAACATTACTATGTAGAGAATACTTTTGTCACTTCTCATCGTCTGTCTGTACTATAAAATCATCTTTTGGTTCTATTTTTTTCTGTGATTTGGATAGTGCCAAGTTATATTCATCTGCCATCAATCAAATTATGTAGCATCTGTTAAGGAAAAATATAGACAACCAGAGAATTTAAAAAACTCTATACAAGCCATTGGAGAGCTTGGAGTATATTCACATAAATATATATTGTACCAAGAAAAACATACATATATATTGCTGGAGTTACAAGGTCTAGCCAAAGTTATAGGAAACTACGAACAGGAAAAGAGCTTAATTGATTATAAAAATTAGTCCTTTCCTTTCTTTATCTTGTTAGAGGTTGGTGATTGGCTTCTGCTGTTTTGGAAAGTATTTTCCTGACCCTCTTTATTTTGTTGAAGTTGACCTTGAATGATATAAGGGAGATTTATATGGAGTTTATTGAATCTATTTATTCACTGAGGCTGTATATGTATCTGCTTGCACTAAGATTGTCACTGAAGTTTTGGTGGTTTAGTCAAGGAGATAGCAGCCTTTTAATAAAGAAGACAGTAGTAGTAAAGCATTCTTCCCAAAATTTTCTGGGAACTCTAGCATGATACATCATGGTGAGACCAAGCTTAGTGATGTTGTGGTGCTTTCTTTTTCAATAGCAAGGTTGATTCCTCCAAATTTTCTACCTTCATCAGTTTGCAAGATTTTGATTCTTTTGTTGAACTGACAATCTACATACTTATAAAAGAGCTCAAAGCTAGTAATAAAATCATTTTTTTACTTCAAAGGATAAAACCAAGCAAACCCAGTGTATTCATCATTCATCAATAATATCATATAAAAGCGATAATGATTTGAGGATTTGATTGGAGCAGGTCTCCATAAATCACAATGAACTTTGATGAGAGGTTCAATACAGTGCTAACCTTTAGTAAGAAAGGGAAGATGACAAAGTTTTTCCATTTGGCAACTGCCATATATAGAGTTGCTATTTCATCTTGAATTTAGGGAGACAAGCTTTTATTGAACCAAGAAATCAATAATCGTATAATGTAATCCTTTTTTATTTTCTAAAAATGATGAGCCAAGAAACTAGAGTTTCTTGAGATCAGATAGACCCTGTCTTTGTCTTCCTTTGACAGCTAGTTCTTGCTTTCATCTTCTGTACCTAATCACAAAAACCAAAGTCATCGAATTCAACATTGAAAGGCAAATCTTTTGTTAGTTGACTAATAGATAAAAGGTCCATTTTGATATTAGGGACTAGTAGAACATTTTTGAATTTTTACATGAGACTTGTGAATCGCCAAAATGAGTGATAATTAAGGGTTTTATACATATTGTAGAAGAAGGAATATTGTAAATGAGAGAAGGATAGAGTTAGGGCGTCCCGGGAGGATAGGAGTTTCAGAAAAAGATTCAACCAGCATCAATTTGCTTTCTTTCAACCAGAAGAGAGGTGCTACAGGAGACTCTCAATATCTTTTACATTGCAACAACCCTCATCTATAGCCTTTGTTTGCCAGTGAGGATAGTTCTGTAGATCTTTTGTCAAATCCTTTTCTTTTTTGTTTTGTTTTGTTTTTGCATCCATTGCTTCTATTTTTGATTTGAGGATAGTTCCCCACCTGTGCTCACTTTGGAGTTTGTGTGCTTGTTGTACCCAAATATGAATGGATGATACAATATCATGAACTATTGTACTATGTCTGAATTCCTTCTCAATTCAGTTTGGTTGTGTTTATTTTTGAAACAAGACCCAAAAATGTTGGGATATAAGTTGTTGTAGCTGTATTTTTATATTTTTCCCTTATTTCTTTTCCTTGATATCCTTCTAATTTTTCATACAGTTTACTCGGCCCCTAAACAAGGGTGGTGATGACAGTTTGGAGAACCCTAAAGAAAATGATACTTCTAAGAGAAGGAGGATATGCACAGAAGATATTGGTGAGGAGTGTTCGAACATCAAGGAAACCTTGTCTGCTACTGCTAACTCTGGAAATGGTACTGAGTTTATATACTTGACCTTTTCGTTTTTCCCCTGACCTTTTCGTTTTTCTTCTTTTGGGAGGCAGGAGATAGGATAAGGGTTTTTGGTTTATTGAACAGTCATGAACTTAATGATGCCAGGTAAAACTTTAAGTCCTGCTAAAGCAGAGATAGAGACAGATAGAGTTCCTGGTCTTTCTCTGGTTAAGCTGACCAGGAGTGGGTTGCTTCTGTTTACCTTTCCCAAGAACACATTGCCTGACACTGTTGATATTGTGTCAAATATTGTTCAATCTTTGGAATCTGGGAGTGCAAGTTTGCCAGTGTAAGTAAATCACTCATGCATATGATATTAGTTAAAAAAACCTTTTGTTTGTTGTTCTAGTATGTCAATGATGCTAGGTCTACCGTATTCTATGACCGTCCCACCTGGGGCCCCAAAACAAGAAGCGGAATTTCCTGCAAATTCAAGTCAAGACATTAGGCCAAGAGAGAACTAATTAATGGCAAGTGGTACTTATCAATTAAAAGAAATTGCTGACTTTCAAACGTAGTATGCTATTTACCACATTGTTGCCCTTTCCTTTTGAGTTCTTTGCATTTCTTTCTTTATTCAATGTCTTTGACCTTTCCATTGATCAAACAATTTGCATGGCATGACAGTATCTGATAGTGATACATCAACGGCTTAGTGAGTAGGAGTTGAATGTAATGCAAATAGAAGGGAAAATTAGTAAATAACTATAGAGGTTAGTTAGTTAGACAATCATTTACAAACTACCTCTATTAAAAGAGGGAAAGTCAGTCGAGAGGCGGAGAAGGTTTTTGTGAGATTGCTCTGGAGGTATGCTCTTCCTCAAATAAGAGCTGAGTTCTGTGTCTCTGAGGGAATCGTGAGATTTTCTCATTCTTCTATTCAAATTTTCCTTCATTTTCTTGCATTTTGTTGTCAAGCACTATCAGTATCTATGCTATTTTTAGTTGTTCAGTCTGTGATTTCTATAGTAAATCCTCAGGTTTTCTTCGCTAAATTAGTCTTCTGATTTAAAAATGAGTACTTTTAAAACCCTGTTGCTATAAATATTCTAAAACCATAGCCCTTTCTGGTACATGGAGATCATATTTTCTGTTAAATATTTATTTTTATTAAATTAGATTTCTGGTCTTGAATGATGGTCAATTACAACTAAAAAAGAGGAACTTGTTGCTATTGTTGTTATAATGTTGTTCTTGCTTTGTGATGATTGTAGTGCATTTATGTTGGACATTGTTTTATCTGTTTTTGTTCATCACTATGAATGTACAATCATATGAACTTGCTATTTTGATGAGAAGTATGATTGTGACGATTTTCCATACTATAAAACTTGTTCTTCTATGTGTGTTAAATAATTATTTTTTTTTTAAAAAAAAAGAGTGCTCACCACAGTTAGCTGGAATATTTTATAAGAGTTAGAAGAAATTAATTCTGGTTGAATATTACAGAAATATATGGGATAATGAATAAATTCTTCCCTAAAGAAGAAATTAATTATATGTTCAAGAGTTCAATCTTTGTTGCCTCTACTCCAATAAAAATTTGGTATGTTTCTAGTTTATTCAACCTTCAAGCCCAACAGGCTTTCATTTGAGTAGGTGTGTTAGTGATAAAAACCATTTTTGGATATCCACCTTACAACTTAAGCTTTAAAAATGATTGATTCTTGACAAAGTGATTAGTAAAAACATGGATACACAAATTCTGCTTTATTATATTTATTAAATGGATATATGTAGGTTTGCAGTTGTATACAAAAAAGGCCCTTCTCTCAGTGATATCATTGTCTTCCTTTCATGGTGCTAAAAGAGGACTTTTTTTCTGCTGCAGTTGGTGCCATCGCATTTTCCCCATTCAAGCTACGTGTGGTTTAAATGAGAAAGAACTGCAGGCAGTAGTATCAACGCTTGTTAAAAAATTTGTGGCTGATAAAGGGGACCAACTTGAACGACCTCTAAAGGTCCAATACATTATTACCTTTTAGTTTCAAATGAGCCATGCTTCCATGCTTTTCATAAGCTAACAAACATATCTTATCTGTGCTTTGGGAAAATATCTGTGGTTTCATCTCTTGGACTCATTTGACAATTTTCATCCCCTGATATAGAGGAAAATGTGTTCTCTTCAAGCAAATGACATATTATCAGTTTGCCCATATATCATCCTCCTGCAAAGAATAATTCAGCTTTTGATTAAAATTTCAATATTAATGAAGCTGATTGCCTGTGGCTAACTTCTAAACATCCTGTATGATACCAAGTGAAGTCAGAACTGAGATGTTTTAATTTTCAACCTGGACTTATACTTTGTTTGGAACTTTTTTCAACGTTGGAATTGAAAAGAATTCATTTGAAATGATTTACAAATCCTTTCAAAAGTGGTTGGATTTACAAATTATGAAATATTACGTACAGTACAATTTGTAAATTAATTGATTTCTTAAACCAACATGGCTTCAATTAAGTTTCATACAAGAATTTATTTATAAATTAAATGAATTTTTATTTTAGAGATTTTCAAAGACAGTTAATTTCCGTTTTGGAAAATATCATATTTGATCCTTGTTAGTATTCTTACATGGAGAAAATTTTAATTGACCTTGTAGTTTGCTGTTGGGTACAACAGAAGAGGAATTGAAGAGACAAAGTTTCTGAAAGAAAATTCATATGGTTCCAGTGCATTTAGTTTGCTGGACCGTAACAGATGCTTTGGCATAGTGGCTTCTGCAGTCAATCATGTTGTAGAAGATTCAGCAGTGGATCTCAGGTCTCCAGAGGTAAAAAGATGTTGTACTGCCCCAAACAAATCATAGCTGTCGTCAGAATTAGCATTTATGCATACCCTGAGCATTGGAATTGGTGTTGCAGCTCTCTGTTCTTGTTGAGTTGCTGCCCCTTTCTGGTGTGCCAAATGGGTCGCTAGTGGTTGCTGTCTCTGTCCTCCCCAGAAACCTTGTTAGTACAAAGCCAAGACTCTGTGTCAAGGCCCTGACTTCCAATACCAAGGAAGGGTCTGCAGCTCAATGAGAAGGACTGGTGCTAGTGTTTTGCTTCAGCATGCTTTAGGTGGACCCTGCAAATGGAAATTGAAGGAAAGAAAGTGTAATCCCTCTCAAACCAGCAAACAGTGGGCAATAACCTCCCATATATTAATCTGACCTTCTAAAAAGTTAAAGCTGTAGGCACTTTTGGCTCTACTACTCCACTCATGTATAATGTGGAATCCTATTATAAAATGTGATTCATGAACTCTAGTGGAATACGCTTTATACTAGTTGAACCTTCTTGTCTTTTTTGCCTTTCTATTTTCACTGAATTCTAATGCTTTTAGCATGGGGCAGGTTTTGAGGCTTAAATTGGAATTTCTATCAAGTTATGTGATTCATCTAAAATTTAATACTGAATGATGTGTTCTTTTAGATAAGAGATGTGTAACAATTTTGGATACCTAAGTTTTATATGAATATTATTTTATATACAAAATCATAAGTGGTTGATTAGTGTGACATGGGTTTTATATCAAACATCCTTCTGTAAATAACATTTTGTTAAATTTTCGGTGTGTAGTATTTTTCTTGTCTATTTGTTCAAGCTATTCAAGTTCTACATATGTTAATGGCATACCTGAAATAATTTTCATGAAGATATGCTAGTTGAACATATAGCAAGCATGATAACTTATCTGTTCTACATCTCCATGAATCTAGGAATTTTTGTTTGCGTTGTATCATTTGGTCTATGTACTGGAATTGATAAAAAAAAATTTAGTAAACACTGAAATTGATAATTTAATGTTATATTGGATTAATACAGTTTTTTTGTTATATTTACATCATTTAATAATGTTTTATAGATGATTATTTAAATAAATTTATAGTTATCATCTTGGTCATGAACAGTTGGACACCAAACTTTCACCAAAATATAGTTGTCCATTAAAGTTGAGTAAAAGTAATGATACTTGTATTTATATAATACCTAAACTGGAAGCAATGCATGGCCGAAATAAAAACTAACAACTAACCACACCTAGAGAAGGGTCTTTATCTGAATGTTTAGTTTCATTTGAATCTTTTGTGTCATACTTAAATGCAAACTCTAATATAACTTAAATGTTGAATAACTGAAATTGGCCACCACCTACCGCTACTGTATTTGTTTGGTCAATGCCTACTGAACCTGCATTTCCACAATTCCATCTACTGGCCTTGTCAAATCTCAGTTTAACAACGAAATAAATGTTGCTTGCAGATATATCTGCAAATGGGGCCATGTTTAGTACTGTATATGAATGGGACGGTATAATATAATTAATAGAATAAATTTTTAATTTGATCATATAAAAATTGTGTTGATATTACTTTGGTTCTTCAAAGAATGTCGACATTAATTTAGTCTTTAAATCATTGAAGATGACATCAAAATAGTCCTTTTGTGTACAAATAGGGACTAAATTGATACTAATTTTATATAATTGGAAGACTAAATTAATGTCATTACTTAATAATTGTGGGACTAAATTGATGTTAATTTTTTTAAAAGAAATATTGTCGCTTTCTATAATTCAAGGACTAAATTGATCTCAATAATTTTTAGAAGACTAAAATGATATTGCACAATATTTAAAAGACTAAATTAGAGGTTTAGTCTAATTAATGCTATCTAACCTTATAGAATATTTGAACAAAATACTAGATAACATAAGTTATCGATCAAAATAATTTTATACATTATTAATTATATAACTCTATACAACTAAATGATATACCTTTTAAGGACTAAAATTAAATTTTACTTTAAGAATTATTGTAGTCAATTATATCAATCTGTAACCAACTACATGCTTCGAATTCATATGTTTATCCAAAAAGCTCGTATAGCCAGCCACACAAACTTGTAGTCAACTACATAAGGTTTCTATTGTTCCAGAGAGCCCTATGCAGTCAACTACATGTAAAATAAAAAGACATGATAGGATAGTATTATATAATCCTGTATATTATATAAAAACATTATACAATCTACCTTTATCTGATATAGTGCATCAAATGTGACCTAAACATCATATGAAAATTAAAAAAAAAAAAAGTAACATTAGAAAGAATGGCATCATTTTTTTGCTATACAAACATGACCCATTTTAAAGGGAATGAAAATAGTTCCTCTGACTTCTTTGTTAGTTTCGGACAAATGTTGAGGATGGAGGTACCATTTATCAGTAGTATTTATATTTTTTTAGAAAAAGACAAAAAAGTAAAAAAGAATTGCCCAACATCTATTGTACATGTTCGGGTAATCTTTATTTGTATAATTATTATAGTTGTAACTGATATCCAATTATAAGTGTAATGTAGTCAAATTTTTTTTCTCTTTTTTGCGAAACTTTAATTGAACTTTGCAGAGTTGTCATATATAAGTGTAATTGTAAAATTTGTGTAAATTATAAGCCTGTAATCTTAAAAAGATATATTTTTTGAGCTGAAACAGTCGTCTAAACAATTAAACTTAAGATTTCATCGAGCCATTCCAACTAATGATTTCATATTGATTGATCATGGAGTCATTTAAACTTGGAGTGATTGTAATCATTCATCATCTTCGAACTAAGAATATGAGGAAGAAAATTCCAGTATATGTTTCATGACAAGAGTCAAGACAAAGGCATGGTAAATGATCTCGACGACTTGGACTCACCTTTTACACATGATGAATTACATGTTTTACATTTATGTTATCAATTCCTAGAAGATTCAAAAGCTCTTCCTACTTATCAAATAAAAAAAATCTGAAATACATTTTAAAATATTAAGTATTTTTATTTTTCATTTAATAGTTTTATCAATTTAAAAATCATTGTAAAAAATTAGCGTTATTCTTTCGCTAATAAAACCATCACCAAATGTAAAGTAGAAACATAACCTATCATATTGCCCGTCGGTTTACGAGATCTCCAACAAAAAATGGTTACTCATGGAGCACAATTTTACATGGTACTTTAAGAACTGCAATAATTTGCGAACACTTCAAAGGTACTTCCAACTGTTTATCCGTCTGACTTCCCCTTTTATCATATCTTTGTGAAGAATCTAGGAAGATTGCCGAGAATTCTTTTTCTTTTAGTATTGATAGTTTTTAATAATTAATTATAATAAACTTTAAATGCAACTAATAAACATTTAAGAAAAATGAAAACGGATTTTTTTATTAATATAATTTATACAACTTAATATAGCATGAGTGGTACACAAAAATTTCTCCCAAAATATTATATAATCAAAATTTTTTTTTTTAGAATTTTTAAAAAAATAATTTAATTTTTAAATAAATAAATAATTTTTACTATTTAATTTCATTCAATAATTTTTTTTTATTTTAGTTAAATTCTGTCAAAAAATTTAATTATTTTTTTCAATTCTATAACATTACTCAAATTTCTCAGCGTACAACTCCAGCGGCAGCTAGTACGACATTTAACGTTCACCGCCCGTATCTCTCTCTCATCATCCGTTTCCAAAGCAATTAGCTTCTCCTTTCTCATTTCTTTTAAATTCTTTAGGGCAAGTACTCATACAACACTCACCACCCTCCTCTCTCCCAATATTATTCTCCACAGCTCCACTTTGCTGCTGACTACCATGGAATCAAAGCAAGTTTCATACTATCTATGAATGCTCCCCACGGCTGCCTTACTTTTGGCCAATAGAATAATATCCCCTTAATAATTTTTGTAATATCTAATAAAAAATAAGTATTAGAAGAAAAGATAAAAATAAAAATATTTAATATTTTCTTTATTCATTAATTAAGAAATTTGTTAAGCTAATTGTTTAAGAAAATATATAATTATTTTTTGCATAAATGTGGTAGCCTTAGCTAATGAATTGACACAAGATTGAAAAATTATTACATACTCCTAAAACATAATAAATGCATGCTCTAAGCATCATTGATTTTAAAAAAATTTATATAAATTTTATTCTAACAACTTAAAATCAATGATAAAAATATTTCTTATAACATATATTTATTGGTACTAAGGATATACAATAATTTCTTCGAGAGACCACACTACAAATTACAAAAAACGAGGAACATGTCACAGAATAGATTTCCCAGGAAAAATGTAATAATTAAGCTGCTTCAAGCTTTTGGGAGCATAAAATCACGCATCAGGGCAGTGATCTCCAAATCTGGCATTGATGCTATCAGGTCTTCTGTTGCAACGCTTATGATCGGATCATCAATTGCTCTCCCCAGCTTCAGAAATTCATTGGAGACTACGATGAAAATCTCATTCCATTGCTTATTTGCATTTAGGCAGAAAGCATAAGTTACAACAAGAGATTAAGAATATAAAGAACAGTGAATTTGTTCTACATCAACGAAGTTCACAGTTTGATTCCACAATCCAGTGTATCCGAAAGTGTCGCAGTTTAAAAAAAACGAAAAAAAAATCCCCAGTTATAATTACATGACCTGAGATATATGCCTTCACCTGCTAGGTCCAGCTTCCTCATATGCAACACGGTTTTAAATTAAGCCCGCAGTTAATCAAATCAAGCTCTCAACTAGACATTTTTCCTGTTTTTTTTGGCTATGGGGTTGATCTAATTAATCTATATAAGTTTTAAGATAATCACAACCATCTTGCAACTGATATCACTCATCTCTAAACAATATAACACACTCGAAATAGATTTAAAATTGATTGAAATGCTAAATGAATTGAAAAGGTACCCAGTAGAAACAAGACAATTAACCAAAATTGTAAACCTAGAGCATATGATTTCTACAAAGAGCATCCAATCAATTGCCACATAGGGCTAAAGAAAGGGCTAAACTAATTCTATCTTGAACAGTGGAAGAACTGGAGCAGCCCTTGTAGTTGCTAAACCCAGGACAGGATGAGATTGCCTCACTGATCTCACTGGCAGAAGAAGCATTACTTCTCTGAGAGGAAGGGTTCGGCAATGTGAGTGACAACGACAACTCACACCCTCCCACATTTTCATCTTCTGCATGTGCCGTCTCAGTGTTCACAACTTCATTCATTGGCTGTGAGGTGGGCTTTCTATCATTTAATTTGGTAACCTGTCAAATGATATGGAAAACCAAAAAACACCCATAAGAAATACTCACATGGGTATATTTCTGCAAAAATTATCATTTATAAGATTGATCCAACATTTGGTGACTATTCCTAATACCTACACTGATAGATATGCAAAAAGAGGAGGATTTTACGAACAAAAAGTACTTAGTTTTTGAAAAATTATGATGCTTTAAATTGAGATTTTTGCAGTCCTCTTTTAGGGTGGGAGGGGTAAAAGGGAGTTGAGGCAAGTCCTATTACTAAAAAGGCCCTGTAACTTCCAAAGAAGTGTTGCCTGTATAAATGCAAAAAAAGGGCAGATATAAATTTCCATTTGAACGGCCAAAGCAAGTCTCAGTTTCAATAATTTGGCAGGACCACTGAATGTGAAAACTGAGGAGTGGAGTGTACAAATTAGAAGCCATTATGACCCTTTCTGGCCACAATGCAGCCCATAGTAAATGTTGGACAATCACAAGGCCCCTAAATTTCCAACTTAAAATACTTTAGTTGTATAAGGAGACCAAAAGCAATCTAACCATTCCACAAGGCGATAAAATGCCATAAAATAATCCATCTAAATCTACCCTTCAAATTTTTAATTATTTTAGGAAGTTCTTTTTGGGTACAAGTGTGGCTTTCAAAGAACCAACTTTGTTCGAATAATTGGAAAAATACGCCGAATAAAAATGCGGCTGCAAACAGATCTAACTCTTAACAAATATAGAACCAAGGAGCAAAAGGAGTCCCACAACCCTCTACTGTCCAAAAGAAGGGAAATAATTTCCAAAAGAACCAAGAAATAATTTCAAAGCAGAATATTTAATAATAAGTACTACAAAAGGGTTGTCTAGTCTGAAGTCTGAACCTGTGAATAAGTTAAAAGTTTTGAGAATTTTAAAAAAAAAATACCAACGGTTTCCCATTGAACACAGAACGTGATCCCAAAAGCTGTAAATATTTGACAGGCAAAACGTAAGATCTTACTGAACAAAAGTGGAGTGTTTGGAACTAAGATAAGCTATCTCACATGGCAGTGGAATAAAACACACACAACCCACATAAACACTCCATCCCAGTAAAAAAGCAAGTAGGATACATAAAGTACAAAAAGAGAGTTTGTTTTAGTATCGTATATATGGGCACCTGGAGGAAATCAGATTCTTGCTTTGGACATTTGAATGAACTGAGGTTCCCAAAATCTTGCAGCAGAGGGAAGGCTGTGGAATGGGGTTGCGCCTGCCATCTTGAACCTCCACACACCTCCTTTATTCCCTTCTGCTCAGCCATGGGCTGCACATAATCACAAAAGCAGTACGGATTTGGGACTGCATCACATATTCTTTGGCTGCATTGCAGGCTCTCTGAGATGCAACTCCTCGTCTCGATTCTAGCTCTGAGGAGAATCCAGACGAAAAGGAATTTCAAAAGAAGCAAAAAAGTAAAAGCTGGTTCAGAAAAGTAAAACATCAAGCTAATACCAATCCTTTTTGTTTCTTTCCCACACTATATTACCACTTTCTTTTTTTCTTTTACGTTTGAAAAGTCTGAAATTATTTCGAGTGAAAAATAAAGCTAAGCTGACCTTTTCGGGGAGAAATTACTGTAGCCGAAGAGGGAATCAGATTCTTTTCCAATGGGTTTTGAGCAAGAGTGAACACCAGCATCATTCGCTTCATCAACACACCCATCATCATGCTCCTCGAAAGATTGGTTTCTATGCTGGGTGGGAGTCCTACCTGTCACAGATGAACCAGCACGTTGAGGAAAATGGATTATTTGGTGAAAGCAATTAAGAGTAGACAGGTCCAAAGCATTAACAGCGCTTTGATTTGAACGAACACAAGCCAATAACGAACTTCATTGTAGATGTAGAAAACATGTAGAAGTTGTAGGTTTCATCAAAATACCATTAGGGGAAGATTTAAAAGGACATTGGCCACACATCCTTCCTACTCTATTTTGGTATCAACTAAATACAAAAGGGACTAATAAATGAGCAATGCAGCTGCAGATTTCCCAAACTTATGCATAAATGCGAGCTCATAGGCTTTGTTTTGGAACTTCTAATAAGTTCCAAGAGAGGAAACAACGATAGACTGAGCCTGCCTTCAATGCATAAAGCATCTACAGTATTCCACGTACGACATGGATGACGAATATGTATGACTTCTATAAGCAGAAGTATAAGCAGATGACAAGGAAGGGACGAGTATTTAAGAGCCATGAACATGAACATCAAGGAGAATAAAGCTCCTCGTTCACGTGCTCTGCAGTAAAGAAGGTCAAAGAACGTTTGGTACCTTGTCTGCCCAAGTCACCTCTCATGCTTCTGTACATCTGGTTTGGAAAAGAGAGAAACCCAACAAACAACACCGAATAAGAAACTTCAGTATCATGAAGCTTTGACCCAGTAAAAATATACTAACATTTGGGTTTGTAAGCAGATATAGGGGAAAAAATAAAAATAAAAGCAACCTGGAGATGGCTCTTGACGTGTGAAATTGTGAGCCCTTTGACATCCATCAACTGGAGAACGAGCTTAGGGGTAGCCTCTGCAAAGGAAAAAAAAAACGAATGGAAAATCTATCAGAAACTCATCATAGTTAAGAAGTATCAAGAAATCCAAAAACGAAAACCTTTAAGAAATAGATCAAGAAAGACAGTGAGTAAATGGTGTGGTGGGGGTGGGGTGGGGTGGCATAGTATACTTACTGTGATGACCTCCAAGGCTCTCAATGGCATGAACAAAGCAACGATGCAGCTCAGGGGTCCATCTTAAACGAGGAACCTTCGATCTTATGTACTGCCTCACTGCTCCCTCCCTTCCACAACTACCCATTTTCCCTTCTTCTCTGTAACAAATATCCAAACGGGGTAGAGTCAAAAAGACCTTCTCTTTCTTCTTCCAAGCCAACTGGGTCCTTCCAAAATCCCCTCAAAAGACTATAGTTTCTCTCCAAACCCCTTCTCCCATGTATATAAAACACAGAAAAGCCACACCTTTTCGCTCCCTAAACAAACAGAAACGAGGGAGCAAAAGAGAGAGAAGGATACAGAATCATGAGAGTGAGAGGGGAATATCACGAGAGAAAAGGAAAAGACGAAGATGGGTAGAGGCTCTGCAAATTCCTTAGGAGTCACTTATAATACCTGATGGTGGGTGGACGCTGCTCCTGCTGTTGCTGCTTCTCAGCTTCTGCCCCACCTTTCGTTGCCAAATGAAAAACGAGAACCAAGCAAAAAGAAAATTGAAATCCCAAAAAGCACAAAACTTTTGGCTCAGATAAAAATCACGAGGAGGGTTCTGATCTTGTTTGCAACCGACCTTCCACGAAATGATTACGCCTATGGCAGAGCCAATATAATGGGGGTACCATCACGGTGGTGTTGCCATTGCCCCAACTGCCTCGGTTTGACCTTTGCCTCTGTTCCTTTTTTCTCTCTCCACTTTCTTTTTGTCTCTCTGTCTAGAAAGACTTGTTCATTAGGAGTATGACTCCTGCTACATCCGCCAACGTCGTCATGATCACTATGTAAGACCCCATGAATTTACTTTTCTCATTTTTGTTTTGTTATTGTTTTATATATATATATATATATATATTCTTTATTATGTGAATCGAAGACTGTTCTTTCTTGTGACGGATTTGCCCTCAATACAAATTAGAAAGACGCTTTTACCCTCTCCGTAAGGCCCACACTGTTTCCCGCCCAGCGTAGGTTACATGTGAGCCAAGTAATATGCTGCTTGTGGTGCCATTTGGACGTGCATGGGAAGTTGCACTACAAAGAATATCGAATATATATAATTATTTTTCTTATATAAAAATGATTACACGAATTCAGGGCTCATAAAATATAAGTTATGATTTATAAATATTTGACAACGATATTAATGGTTTTAAAAAAATATAAATATTAAAATAATTTTCTTTTTATATTAATTCTCAAAGCTGAAAAAAAACTATTTTTACCTTTGTGCAATAAAGTAACTAGCTTTACTGTATATTATCAATCTTATATCATAAGCTTCTATCTCATTCTATTTGGAAATTAATTAGTTGAAGATAAACGTGTTATATATTCTAATTTATAATTATTATTTTGGGATAATTCAAATATCTTTTTTAATTTTAGGGATGTATGTGTACGTCCAAGCCTTGTGCAAATTAAAGAGTTATAGAATACATTTTTTTATATTTTTTTTAATTATCTCATATGATATGTGATAGTAAGTAATTTAATAAAAAGAATAAATATATGTTTAGATTAATTTATTTTATAATTAAAATAATTTATAATTAAATTTTTTTAAAATATATTTTAAAAAATAAGTAATTTTTTAAAAAATTATTACTAAACGTACTATAAATATATATTTTAAATTGATTTTTTAATAATTAAAAAAATTTATAATTAAAAAAATTTAAAAATAATTTTTTCTAAAAAAAAGGGCTACACAAACATGTTAGGCACCGTCTGTTCAAACAAAGAAACAGATCAAGTTTTTCAAAGAATTAAAAAAAGAAGGATAACGTAATGATGAAGAATGTATCACATCTGCGTCCTAAAAGAAGCGAAAAACTCAAAATTCCTTCTGCGTTTGTGACTAGACATTTCTGTTAAGTCATAGGGAAGGGAATACCTTTCTTGTCAAGAAAAAATAGAAAAGCCAAAGTCAAACACACATGCAAAAATATTATGATTTGGCAAGTGATTAACATTAGCCAAACAACGAAATCAGAGGGAAAAAAAAAGAACAATTAGAATAAAAGCCAAACAAGGCAAAGTAGAAAGATGGAAATGGGTATGAATTTTCCCATCCCAAATCGACACTTGTAAATCTAATCCCCAGAACCTCGAAATTAACACCTCAGAAATCAACGGCTGGGATGGTTTGAAGGAACCCCACGTCAACGCGATGAAGTCCGTATGTGGAATTTCAACTCTGAACTGTTGTCTATCTACCGTCTATCATGTGCCATCAAAATCAATCAATCACATTTCTTTTTTCTTTTGCATTTTTATTATATATCACAATTTATTATATCATCGTATAATTCATAAAATTTTAATATTACTATAAAAATAAATATATAGTTATTTAATAATAAAGAAATAGATTTGTGTTTCGGTGACAAGAAGCACATCTGACGAGATGAGAGAGTTGTCGCCATTTATTAATGATTTTTTAGTTGTTGTTTGCAAAATAATTTACGAGCTTTACTTAAATAAAAAAAAATGACTCAAGGAAGACTAAAAAAACTATTGAGGAGAGCTAGAGTTACAAACATAAAAAATTCTTGATAAAATTTAATTAGAAATTATTGAAATTTAATATAATTGTGAAATTACATAAAATGATAATATCAAATTATTTTAACTCATATTCTCTCAAAATATTTGTTATTATTTAGTATTAATTTGTAAAAGTTTTATGATCAAAGGGCCTTTTGGTGATTAGATTGTTACGTGTTAAAGGAAGAGATTATTGAATACGACTCTTATTAATTGTAAATACTTTCTCCGTAATATTTGAATGAGTTTTGCATTTATCGTGACAATTCGCATTCGTCACTAAAAGCCTCTTTGTCGAAGTTTTTGATTTCGTTCTTAAAACATTTATTAGTGACAATAAATGTGGTAACTAATTAAATTTGTTACCATTTTTTTGTTTGTTTGTTTGATTGTTTATGTATAATTGATCACAACAATTTACTTATATGTTGATGCACTGTTATATGATACTATGAAATAAATCATATAAAAAAAAGAAAGAATTACCAAACATATATTTAAAGTGACAAATTCCACCATACAATTTAATTTGTTCATGACATAGAGATAATGTGTCATTTGCAGTAATAAAGTAGCTAACTAGAAATTGCATGAAGTTCAGCATGTATTCCACAATTGAATACATAAAAAGGTTGAAAAAGAAAGGGAAAAAAAATCATTCAAACAATTCTAAGTTCCCTCAGACATGAGCTTAGGAGTCATAGGAAGATTAATTTTGTAGTCCACATGCATCGATTAAGGGATTAACTGGTTGGTTATCCTCTTGAAATATCTTAAGGTAAGTTTGATATGGGATAAAAAGAAAATAAATTTTTATGGAATATAAAAATTTGTTTTTTTTTATCTCATATCAAATATATACTTAGAAATATTAATATTGTTTGTATTAGGAGAACCCGGCAATCACCAATGATTAACTATTAATGTCTTAGGCAATTAGCATAAAATAACGTACCCAAAAAAATAAAAAAGAAAGTGATAAAACAGCCATGGCAATTGATATAAATTATATTAAGAAATATGCACACCGAAACGGCAAAACAGTACCATTGGAGACAAGGTAATTAAATAAGAGAACATGGCCGGCATACAATCCCACATACAGTGACAACATCCCAATTAATGAAAGGTCACGCAATCAGCCAAAAGGGCAATAAAAATGTAATATGAATTAGGTTTGGTTTGTGAACTAGGTACTCCCACATACAACAGAATTAGAAATCAAGATTTGGATGAATCAATTCCATGTGTTTAGAATTCTAGATGTCACAGGTGGTATGGGATTTTGACAACTGACTCAAATTATAAGCCAAAAAAGAAATAAACATGTTTAATTGTGACAACATGCAGAAATTAGTTACTTAAAATGTGAACTGGTATTAATTAGGACAAGGCTAAAAACTAAAAATTTATGAATTATAGTTCGACTTGTCAGCGTTCAAATGAAAAAAAAAAACCCATTTTCAAGTCCGACATATTACTCAAGTTATAATTAACCAAAAGAAATATAGAGTGACCAGTCTATAATAATCCACGAAACAAATGACATAGAAAAGGGATTGTAATTAGTAATTAGTGTTAATAATAGTTAATAGAATCCACATACATGGATTTCCTAAGGCTTTGGATTAATGGAGTTGGAGTAACCGTCCTTATAGTACTTGTAGTATATGATGTTTACCTTAATTTAAAATGCTGTATTTGCTAGTAATTGTACCCACTCAGTAAGCCTAGTAGACTCATTCCCTTTCTCCTTTTCAAATCTGCAGGAGTACTATTTGGCAGGAAAGAAAGTGATAACTCTAAGCTCGTAGCACCATTTCTACACCCAGTCTTGCACAAGCATGTGATCAAACTTCAAAGGAATGTTGTGTGACTTGTCCTTTTGTAATTGCGTTAGAACTTAGAACTCGTATCTTGCAGTACTCAACTGAATAAGTAATAAAAGTACGATTTTTTTCAAACTATTTTTTTTTCCCATTATAAGAGTTTGTACAGGAGGCCAAGACTACTTGTTACAACTATCCTTTCTCTTAAATTCAAATGTAATTACATCAATAATTTATACATAATGTATAAAGATAAATAAATAATAGTACTATTACATCTAAGTTCTCATATTAATACATTTTTTTCTCACGTAATTTTTACGCCTATACTATAAGCTATAAATAATACTTTCAATTTCATTATAATTTTTTTAAATGATTGAATTAGATAATATTATATAAGATTTTGTTAATGTGTATCTTTATTAAGAAATAAAAATAATATTTATTATCTTTCATTATATTATTTTAATTATTTTTTTTAAAAATATTAAATATTTTTTAAAATTTTAAGACATTGAATATTTTTATATTTTATTTAATAATTTTTAATAACATACTCTAACAAAATTCTATTATATAAACATATAGATAATTTAATAATATAAAAATTGTGTATATATATATATATTATGTAGATAATGTGACGTTTTAATAAGAATAGTACAAGTTACGCGCATTCCTATATGTAAAATTATGTAGAAAAATAAATAAATATATCACTGTCGAAAAAGAATGAGGAATAGTGGTACGGCAATTGAATCATAAATGAGATATTTATTTTGGGCACTCTCAGCCTGCTGACCATTTATAACAGAGGAGGGAAACAAAAGAGTAATCTCAGCTAATCAGAAGGAATTGTTCCAAAAGATGCCAGAAACTGCAGACTTTGGGAGGCAAAGGCAAAAGGAATGGAGAGGAGAGGACACACAATGCCTCAGATCGGATCACCCTTCTCAGGATTTTCTCTCTCTTTCCCTCTTTCTTTCTCTCTCTTTCCCTCTGAGTGTGTCAGTGTGATAATGATGGAAATGGCAGAAGGGTTAAAAGAAAGGGAATGCTGGAAATTCCTGCACAAATGGAATGATGGGATATGCAACAGTCCAAGCCACATTAAATTTAATACAACCATTGCCACTGTTGTCATCTGATAGGGTGCATGCATTTTCCACTTTGCAATTTCCAGTGCCTACAGTCACAATGATCATTTCTTTCTTCTCGCTTCTTTTTCTGGTTTTTTCTTTTTTATCTTTATTTTTTCATCTTAAGGTAAAAACTGTAAAGGAAATTCAATAGAGAGGCGAGTGGGGTGGCCTCGAGGCCGCCGGTACCTTTGGCGTGTGCAGGCAAACGGTAATGTGCCTCGGCAAATGTGCTCTCAGCTATCATCTCCTTTAATTTCTTTGTTTGTGTGGAGAGAAATTTCGAGAAAGGGAAAGAAAAACATCGGCTTCAAAAGGAAAGAAAAATTATGGAGAGATGAACAATTTCAAATTGAAAAGAACTACGTATCCTAAAAACACAGGATATGAGAATGAAAATTATCGCGTTCGATTAAAAAATAAAAAATAAAATATTCATACTTAAAAGAGTTTTTATTCTTTTTATTTTTATTCTTATTTTTATTTTTATTTTTATTTTATATAATATTAGACATCCACTAAAAATACAGATTAAAGAATAAAATATAACATTTATTACTTTTTATTAAATCATCCTAACTATTAATAAAAATACATTAAATGTATTTTAAAATTTTAAAATATTAAATATTTTTACATTTTATTTAATATTTTTAATTTTTTAACTTTTTTTAAGGCACAATTAATAAAACTCTATTTATATAGATATATATTTTTATATTTTTTATTAAATAATAATTAATTTTACTTAATCTTTTTAGATAACTCAAATTTTATCATATTTTTTAGAGTAAATTACACTAATCTTTCTTTTTTCTCTATTTTTAAAAGTTATACATATTCTTCTAATGATTTTTAAAAATTCATATATATTTTTATAAATATTTACACTAATTTTTTTTATATTTTAAAAATATACTATATATACCTTCTTAAAAAAAATTAGTGTGTATTTGAATTAACTGAAAAAAAATTATTTCAATAATTAATTAAATATATTATGGTAAAATTAATTTTATATTTGAATATTTTAACTAAAAATTGATTTTAAAGTAATTTATTTTGTTTGAATTGTATAAAAAATTACTTTTATACAGTAAATTATTAAAAATAGTGCGAAATAATTTGTTTAAATTAATATACTATTTGATGTGTGGGTGAATATAATAAATTTAGGCCTAACTAAATTATAATCAAATGAATTATAATTTAAAATATTTAAAAAAAACTTTAAAAATTATTTTAAATATATTTAAAATAATCAAAAATTATAATTTATTTTATATAATTAATGTCAAACATAAATTAGAAAAAGAAAAACAGCTTTTATCGTTAGAAAAACTGTTTTTCACAAAATTTAAGCATTCCTAATCACTCTCTTATAAAATTTTAAAAATCAAGGGATTTTTATAAAAAAAAAATTAGAATGATTATTGTGCTACACTTTCTTTTTGAAGGAGGGGATGAATAACAGGGCAATGTGTTATGTCGACTGAGATTACGATTTTGAGAGAGAGATTAATTTGAGAGAGAAAACAAAATTCCGCAGAAGATTCTTTGCATTTTCAAACTATTTTATTTATCTTTTATTTTTTGTTCTGTTGAGTCTTGTCAATCGCCGAGCTAGCTAGAGGGGAAAAATTATCTGACATGGACTACGTCCTCTGCAGTTTTTTTTTTTTTTTTATGGGGCTTTATGACAGTCTGCAGTCAATTAATGTTGATATTCGCAGCTATTTATACACATCAAAACTAGATTTTGTTATTAATTTTCTTCTTCATTTATGCGAAAGATGATGTTTGAATTAAAAATGGATTGACATATTTTTTTTTATTGAAAATGGGTTGATATTTTAGATAACTTAAATCATTTTACAATAAATTCTTTTTTTTGACTGATCTTTTACAATAAATTCTCTTACATATAATATAAAAATTTTATATTAAATAAATATATAATTTTAATTTTAATTTATTATTAATGTAAAATTATTTTACACAATTATTTAATTATATTTTATAATATTTTTAACTTTTAAATAATTATTATTTTAATAATTTGATGATACATAATTAAAAAATAATATAAAATTTTTTACATTAATAATATATCAAAATTAAACCCTAAATTTATATTGACAAACAAATAATATTTATGACTAACATAATGATACACAAAGAATATATTCTTCTTATGTATTTCAAATTTATATATATATTAAATATTATAAAATTAAATTTCATTATGATTTTAAATTTTAAATTCAATATATAATTATGTACGCTTTTAATTTTGAAGAATTCAATTTGTAATTTTTAAAATAAAATCATAAAACTAAAAGGATACAGGCATGTAAATACTTGTATTATGTGTTATAAATAGGTTTTATTATTTGTTTAAAACATAGTTGTGAAAATAGTGATAGAATAATAACGGATCAAATTTTAATTCTTAAATATTAGAGTTTAATTTTAATTAAAATAATAATTACTTAAAAATAAAAAAATATGATAACAGATTATTTAAATAAAGTATGAAAATTTTTTACACTAATTATGAATTAAAATTAAATCTTAAATATTATTATCTTTAATTTTTATTAAAATGTGTGAGATATATAAACTCTAAATGTGTGTTTAGATTAGTTTATTTTATATTTAAAATAATTTATAATTAAAATTTTATTAAAAAATTAAAAAAAAATAATTTTTTTAAAAAATAATCATCCCCGAACATATTCTAATTCAAAATTTTCAAAATAACTCAAAGTCCATTTGATTGTTCCATTTGCTGGCATGCACTTTTAGGTTTTTAGCTCTTAATTTCAAGGTTCCATTTTTTCAAACTCTGCCCTGGTCCTCTTTCACATTTCTCAAGTTTTCTACCTACTTACCTTCTTTCAACCCACCCACCCATGCATGCAGCCTCTGGTTATAACTTTGAGCCACGCCATATAAGTCAATCACTTTGGAGACCCCAAAATACCACGCACGTGTTATTCTTACCACATATAATTGTATAATGCACAACCTGCTCCGCTCAAAGTGAGGTTTGACATTCTCTGGCATAGCCACGATTTGTCAAAAAAGATGGTGAATTCTAATTCATATTCTTTCCCCACACACCTCCCCTTGATTCAAGGTCACCTAACAAATTTAAACATGCAATTTCCATCACAAAATCCCTGAAAGAAACACTTAAATCAAGGCACGATATGCATCTTCCAACTTCCATCCCAAATCTAGGGCTTCAAAAGCATTGTTTAATCATTAAATTATGGCTAATCAACCAAAAAGGATGCATCTAGGGGTATGGTTTGGTTAGGGATTAGGGAAGAGACAAAAACGTTTTGACTTTATACTTTGCCCGCTTGTTTTGACAAAGTGCATGATAAAGGAAAATTTAAAGGATCGTTCATGTGCAGACACAATTGCAACAGACAAAAGGCTTTAAATTTCAAGTGCATTATTGAAGGGTAAAAAAGACGTTTGTGGAGGCCACTTGTATGCTCATTGGTTCTCTCCGCATGCTGTCTACATTTATAATATTATATAATAACTGTTAATAGAATAAATTTATTGTCAATGAAGTTAGTTTATTTAATTAATTTTTTATTTATATTTTGTTATAATTTAAATTTAATAAAAAAAATTTATTTATCGTGCATATTTTATACATATATACCGCTTTGAGACAGTATTTTAAGGAATAATTTTATAGTGATTCATATATTTTGGGAGTACATAAGTTCCAAGTTTTTGATATTCCTACAAAGGAATATCTCTCCTAATCATAAGATAAATATGAGATTATAAATCAACAAATTTATCAAGTTCATTTTATCTCCAATATAAATGTTCATTCTCTAAGAATGTGTGCTACTATGACCAATTTCAGATAATTATATTAGGTTAACTAATTAAGATCATAACGATGGATGCAATCTCACAGCAAAAGGATCTAAAAAATTATTATAAACAAAACGAATATTGCTAATTTTTTTTAGCATTTTGTCAAATTGAACACAGATAGCTAGATTCATCGACAAAAATCTATATAGCGCTAATAGAGTATATATAACATTGTTTATTAATCTATTTTGTTTTTGAATAATGATATATACATCTTTTCAACTGCTTTTTATTTTTCCTTTTCTTTGTTATAAGATAGATTCCAAAATTTGATAACGGAAGAGAAAAAAATAAGTTAAGCGTTTTTTTAAAAATTATTTAAAAATTAAACTCGATTTTGAGTTCTCAAGTATTAAAGTTGAATGTCATTATTTTATAAAATCGTGTTATGGATTTCATATTTCGTGTTCAAGTAATATGAAATTATGCTTACTTGGTATAGTGTATACGTGAAACTTATGCACGTGTAATTAAAAACTGGCATAATGAAAGGCCCCGCAGTACATGAGAAAGAAAATAAATATTAAAATAGGAAAAAGGATAAATTGAAAGAGACAAGGAAATAAATCAAAGCACAATACGGATCCAAGGAGAAAAATCAAGTTTGTTTTCTTTTTTTTTCTTATAAATGAAATCTGTATCACTTGGTGTGAAAAGAGAAAAAAAAGTTAATTAAAGTAAAAGCAAAACAATTTCAGCAAAATTTAAATATGAGATCAAACAATTCTTAAAAAAAACTTACTTAAATTAAGATGCATGGACAAAAATCAATTTTTTTACTCTAAAAAACCTCTTACATGGAAGTATGAGTTTGAATAAATTCTATTAAATAGTTCGAAAATTTAATTGTATTCAATGTTTGCTTCCACAAAACAATAAATATATAAACAATGACATCAATGGCTTGGTCAATTATACAAAAAATACACCTCACCGTGACTTTATAAAAACAAAAGGGGAATGGCATTTGTAACTGAAAAGAAAGAGTCACAACTATGTACAAATTAAAATCATTTAATTTCACAAGTTATATAATAAAACAAATGTGATATATGTGCAAATTAATTTAAGATAATTCAATAATAGCGAAAGGAAAATGAATTTTTTTATGTAAGTGATCATATATTTTTTGTCAAATATTACTTAAAATGAAAAATGAAATTTATCAAAAATTGACTAGCTAGCTAATGATTGGTAGGTAGGCTTTTCCAGCATATCTATAGAAATTAAATAACCAAATTTCTCATAAAAAAAACCCCGTTGTTGGTGGATATAACCTAATTAACTACCAAATCTTCTGCTTTTTATTTCCTATAAGAAAATAATTGAATAAACCAATATTAGTTTAAAACTAAATCTGCACCCAAAAAAGTAAATTTAAATCTACCACGTGGTGTCTTATCGTTTGATGATCATGAATTATATATCCGTGGTGCCTTCCATGGTCAGTTACGTGCATGAAATGGCCGAAGACAAACCTAGCTCACAACAAAATAATATCTTCCCCTCACAAAGTTCAATCCACCTAATTCCCGATCTTCAAGGATTAAATAAAAGTATAAAACCAAAAGCTCTATACCCAAAAAAAAAGTAGAACCAAAAGGTGAAGATGGGGCCTATTCTCCTTAATCATCAGATATACCTTAAGATATATAGAATTGGCCTTGGCAGGGAATGAATTACCCAATAGTTTACTTTACCCAAGGAAGAGGTCTTAATTGAGTTCCTTGTTCGTGTATTAGTTCATATACACTAGCTATATACATATATATATATATATACACACACACACACACACACCATGTGTCATTCTTTGATTATCTTATTAACAAAAAGACGTGCCGTAGCTGCTTCTTT
Organism: Castanospermum australe; assembly: GCA_019955255.1. Taxonomy (NCBI): domain Eukaryota; kingdom Viridiplantae; phylum Streptophyta; class Magnoliopsida; order Fabales; family Fabaceae; genus Castanospermum; species Castanospermum australe. Next base: position 1,134,572 of record NSJW01000935.1, read on the forward strand.
TAACTGGCTATTTATTGCATGCAAAGTCGCCTCCCTCTCTATCATAAACATTCACACATATAAGAGAGGTTAGCTACACATATATCTTTACATTTAATAATATAAAAAGTATAAACAAATAAATATACGAGTAACGTTGCTTGATGAATAAATAGGAACACATAGTAAAAAAATCTAGCAGCAGTATTGAGAAAAATCAATATTATTTTTAGATACCACGAAAATGAATATATATATATATATATATATATATATATATATATATATATCTTTTCCTTTTTTAATCTTCATGAAATACCAGGCAAGAAGCAGAAATTAAACCAAAACGACTTGCAAGAATCACACCACAATTTTCAAAAGTGAATTCAGGTCTGTGGCCAATCCATACAACAATGATTTTAATTACTTTCTTTACTTGCTGAGAATATTGCATTGGATTATTTTAAAAAATTATAATTTTATTGTAATATTAAAAAATGAATACAATAGTAATTTAGTTTTTAATAAGTATATAATTAATTTTTTAAATTTAATTCAGTCATATTTTTAAAATAATTTTATATAATACAAAATTCATAATAATTTTTTAATAGTACAATAAAAAAAAAATTTCAGATTATTCCATTGCACCCCCATTAAAGGTTCAATCGAGTATGAAGGCATAATATATATATATATATATATATAATATATATATATATATATATATATATATATATATATATATATATATATATTACACAGTACCATATTATTTAGGCAAGAATTTTGACACCATTAATACTTACTTTATTACAAACAACGGCTATGAATAGTTATCCCTACTTTTCGATATAATTATATATCTAACATCAGTTACATCATGATCACGTTTACACTTGCTGTGTGAATCTCTTCGTTTCCAAATACAGCTAATTGGCATAAAGAATGATCGACAAAGCCATCTTTCAAAATGTTAGGGGTATTTGATTTGTTTTTTTTTTTTTAGTTAATATATTTTTAGTTTTAATTATAAATTATTACTTATTTTTAATTTGTTTTTTATTTTCAAAATTTTATAAAAAAATGATGAAAACATAAAATTCTTTGTTTTATTGTTGTGATTGTTTACATTGTCAATCAGATATAATAGATAGTTTGCTTTGAATCCCACCACGCAATTTGTCAAAGTTGATGAGAGTCTGTCTCGATCTCAGCAGCTGTTTTTGCTTAAAAGGCACACTGGAAAGTGCTGCTCAATCGAAAGAACAAAATTCAATGCCTTGAGAATGAAAAGTCAAGGTGGTGGGTAACCTTGTTCAATCATTGTTCATTCCCTTGACACACGAGAAGAATCGTCTTCAAAGTCCTAATATTCTATTCACTTTCATTCATGTTCACGTTCCATATGTATATGTAATTCCAATTATTCTGGCTCGCTACATGAAGGTCATACAAACAAATGTATAATAAGGCTACTTTATTAATTCATGAAATCATGCATAGACATCCAAATTATTTATTGCTATAATTTAAATTTTTAGTATCTACTGGAATGTTAACCTACTTCGACCACTCAGTCAGATAGCAAACATCCAAATTATTTTTGAGCTGTTCACATTCCATTTGAATTCTTTGAGAGGACATATGTATTATTATTGCCCAAAAATAAATGTTTGGTATCTATCTAGGATATATAGGGAGAGGTAAAACTGTGTTTTATTTTTTCAATTTCAATTTATATTTTTTTAACCAAAGACAAGTGGTAAAAAAGAAAAGAAAAGAAAAGCTATCTTTTTAATGTTAAGTTTGACAATGTATTTTAATTTATTGTTTAATTTATTATGAAAACATTTTTTTAAAATTTTTTTAATATATTTTATTAAATAATTGACCCTATCGAACCGTTGATTCTAGAGTCCTAGACCCTTTTGTGCACATTCTAAGCTGCTTTGGATCACTGAACCTGTTATGTTCGGTGTGAGGGATTTGGAGAGAAAGGAATGGAAGAGATGAATGCATTTAGATGCTAGTCTAATAAGGTTACTGATCATTTCTTTCTTTTCTTTCTAAATCACTCTCGCCAAACATATTACTGACCGGTTTATTAACACCACGTTCTAAGCTGCTTTCACTAGACACACAGTTTTAGCCTAGTCACTCTTGGGCGAACCTAACTTGAAGAAATTGTTGCAAGCTGTACCCAGTACACATTCGTGCTTTCTCAGGAATTGCAGTTCAATAGTTGTTTATTGTTTCTTATGCCAAAGTGGGACTGGGCTTGGCTCTTCTTGAACATTTTAGGAACTCTATTTCTCATTTGGGTTTTCTGTCCTCATGTACTTTTGATCCAAGAGAATAGCATAATTCTCTCACCAATTTGTACCTAGAAAACTAGAGGTATATATTTCGAGATGAGTTGTGCTTATAACAAATAACGATTGCAGGTGTTTAAATTAATTTATTTTATAATTAAAATAATTTATAATTAATTTTTTTTAATAAAAACTTTTAATAAAAATAATTTTTTTAAAAAATTAAGTTATCCCAAACTTGCTATTAATCTCTTTCTTGTTAAACCCATGGTCTTGGAGCAATGTCTAACAGTTGTTCACAATTGAAACTCCAATGTTGTGTGCAAGAGGAACTTTATGGGTCGGAAGCTTCTGTTATTGTTCTTTTAATCAAACCCAGCCAATATCATCTTTACGTCGAAGAAGCTCAATCCTATCAATTAAGCTAATCCTATTAACTAGAAATTGTCCTTTTAACAGTTTTACCAAACCAATTTGGGACTAGCTTAACATTCTCCCGCTTACTAACTCTATTAACTTCGTTAGTTGCAAACCCATCAATACTCCAGTTTAAATCGAATAAATTTAAGCCAAGTCTTGATTACAAAGGCAAGGAAATCATACCCTATATGGTTCGGCAATGTTGGGTGTCCAGAAACCATTTAATTTTTTAGGGATAGAAAAAATCATTTAAGTTTTCCTTCAAAACAGCAGCGTTATATATAAAACTAAACTCCAAACCTAATAGGATATAACCCAGAAACCATGAAACTCATCTGATATCCTGGAATCCTCATCTTCACGATCCTCCTCCAACTCTATGGAGACTGATCGAGGACTGACAGGAATTAGAATAAAAGATAACAATATGTCAAATGCAATTCAGTTTTAAGGAAGCAGATATAGCAGCGAATCAGCTAGAAAAACAAGTAGCAAGAAACAGGACATACGGATCTTTTAAACTGCTCCAGGATTGAAAAAGAATAAAGCTCCAGGAGGATATAGATTTCCAGCAATCTATAGGTAGAAACTCCTAAACCTTGCCAGTGAACACTAAATTGGAATATTGATGACCTTTAGTTACTCGGCTATGTATATGAGATTGGCATCTCACCCATGTAGGAAGCGAGCTAGCATCTTCAAGCTCCTGTTAGTCCTTGTTATAACATAATCTTTCTACTCTTAAAAATACATTCTCTTTCAAAATTCTGTAAATTACTTAGGCAAATTTTTCTCTGCCTTCATCTCAAACCTGTAGTTGACAACATTAGTTTAAACCTCGTCTAAGGGCAAGATTGCATGGTTTGATTACTAGCCGAGTGTTCTAGAACCGGATCTGGATCGACTAACTAAATATTTCAAATTGTCAGCTATTCGAAGTGATTAAGGGTAGGATCAGGAGCAAGTGAAATCAATCTGTTGGTATTTCTCTTATGAATGTTAACTAGCAATTTTATTCTTCCAATTAGAAGCATGGCTCCAAGACAGTGAAGTTGACGAGAAACAAATTATAAAGCAGTCTGCAGTAGGCTCTGGACAAACATTCCAAGGCAACTTTGCATCCATACAAGAGTAAAACATGAAAGCAACATCCGACCTAGGCAAAAGTTCCTGTCAAAAGTTGAACGTTCGTCAAATGTAGCATAAATCAAAAAGCAATTAGGAAGTGCAAGAACTCAAGGAAGTTAGAAAAAGGGGAATAAGAAGATAAAAGAATCCACAAAAAAATCAAGGGGGAAATTAAGCCTACAAAGTGAGACCTGAGACTAAATGTTCTACTTGTGGAAAATAAAAATGGGCTCCTTTCTCAATTCTTATCAATTGCAGTGGAGAAGGAGGCTATTTCATTCAAGATTTCCATTCAACAAAACACAAGTCCAGTGGTAAGCACATTGTCTAAATATCACCTGCACCCTGAAGAAAAATGTGTGATGGACAAAATTAAAGCTAGTTTCATAATCCGCAGTCTGCTAAATTCACCATTCATAACACTATATTGTAGCAAATTATTCGATAGAAATAAAAAGAAAGACAGTTTGTCTGATACCATTTATGGCCTTTACACTCAGTTGTTTTAAAGCCTCACCAGTCACCACCTTGAGACAATACACTCTATAGCCTCATTTTATACCAGTTACCTAATGCTAAAATTAAAGCCTCTTATAACAAATGTATAGAGTTAATACTCAAAGCAAACCCCTCAATAATATATACAAAGGAAGGAAGAGTATCATGAGGGGAAGAGAAAAGTGGAAAGCAAAATAAAGTTAAAAACTGAGTTCAAACCTGCGCCCTGACGATAAATGCAATAAGGTTAACATTAAAAGCATGAACTTTTTTCTGTCAGAGTTGACAATCAGCAACTGAAGATTTTGAGTCACACTTTACTGTCTCTTTTGTAAAATAAAACTAAATCTCTCATAAATTGCCACAAAAGGATTATAGCAATGAGAAACATATAACCATATGGATTGCCAAAGACTATCAAGTTTGATGCTTCCACAAACAATAAACCCACATCAAGACTCATGACATATCCCCAAAAGTTTCAAATAAGGATATATTCAGTCAACCACCTGATATAAAAATTTAGAAGTCTACATGTCATTTTCCAGAGTTCTCATTTCTAGCTCAAAAGTTTTACATGAAAAAATCATTAATGAACTAAATGCCATTTTTTATCACAATTTTAAAGACGTATTTCCATCAAAAATAAAGAACCCAGACTGCAACATTTAAATGAGAAGGGAAAACATAAATGAACCAGTTCACAAACACACCATATTCTACGTTTACTTGTTGAAATCTATAGTTGTAAGAATAGTACATACTGCAGAGCAAGGGCAAAAAGGTAGGTGAGCCAAACTCAAACTATACTTTGGCTATGGACTCCTGTCATTTGAGACATCTCTTGAGTTATTGAGCCCCATTTCTTAAGCTAATTAATTATGAAGAACACTTGAAATTTGTCTTTCCAAAAATAAATGCACTTCTGCTAATTAAATATTTCTCACATTAATAATATCAGTAATTTCTTTTTTGTTCAAATAAGATAGGTAGAATACCATATTCAAACAGAACTATTGCATAATACAAGACAAATACCCCATGATGTTCTATCGAACATAACTTTTTCACCAATGATTAAATATTTAAATTGTTAAGAATTATATAACTAAGTCATCCAACAGAAATGTATAAAGAATATCTATGGCCAAATGAATTTAATCATCAATCAGCAAAAGGATTCCCTTGTCTATTTAAGTTTAGTTGCGTACTAAACGTAGTCCTTGCTAACCCTCTACATCAATAAAGACCCTCAAATCAAATCATAGAATAATTGAACTTACAATGGCATTTAGTTAAGCATCAATGCAGTGGTAATTATTCAACATTGCAAAAAATCTTGAAAATGAGAAAAATAGTTCAGCACTTTTGAAAATCTGGTGTAAAAGGAATTGAAATTGATGATATATGCTTCATATTTGATTCTCCTCACAACAGCAAAAGGATTCCTACGCATAAACAAGAAAACCAATCAAAAAGCCAAATTTCATTGAAAGTGCACTAAAAAATTTCTGGAAAAAAATGTTTAGAACAAGAAAAGGAAAACAAGGATCTCACCCCTTATTTCGTACACTTTATGTCAAATACATAATATGACTTAGTAATTCTACTTTGGCCTTACTTCCCCAACTTAACAACTTACACCAAACAGCCATATGGGTGTGTTTGAAAGAGAGAATTTAACTGTATTATTGTTAACACTCAATCTAAGACCCAGATCTCCTGAACTTAGCTGCTAAGTTGAACCAAACTAGAGTAATGTCTTACTAAAAGAAATTATTCTGGTATAGACCAGCTCCCACTGCAAATCCAGTAGCAGCAATAGAGAAATAACACCACTTACCACCCTAATTAAGGGAAAAGAAAGGGGAAAATAAAGGAAGAACCTATGGCATGCACAAATCTAACATTTTATAACTTCTCATTTTTTATTCACATGGTACAAGAACATCGAAAGACTCCCAGCATTTCAGTTATAAGAAAAATAGACACACAAAATGAAGTGAGAGACATTTTGAACAATCCGAATCAATCCTAACGCCTAATTGTTCGTAAAGAGATCAGTCATTAGGGCACAAATTGGTCATACTTTCAGAGAAATGCACCATCGAAAAAGCTCAACTTCAATTCGAAGAAAGATAAAAGAAAACCCTTAAATCCTTAATAATAATAATTCCGAAAACAGACATAATATTTTCGCATCATGCCAATCATTAATCGTCTACGATCAACCCAGCAATAGCAGAGCCCCATAATCGAGCGACCCCAAATTCACAACAAAACCCTAGATCATGGAGTACCCGCAAATCAAAAGATCAATAACAGGGGAAAAAGAGTCGAAAGAGCAGACCTTGCAGAGAATCAGACATTGGCGGTTTTGGGGATGAGGGGAACGCCGTGGGTCTGTGCCTGTTTCAACTTGGCGTCTTCCTCGCGAATCTTCTGCATCTGGAGCATCCTCTCCATGACGAGCTCGTACTCGCACTTCTCGTAGGCGTGGCGCTCGTTCTCGCACTTCCAGGGGAGGTAGAACTCGGCTTGTCTGCACTTGTTGAGAGGGATGAGCAAGTGGGCACACTGGTCCCTGTAGGTCAACGGAACCCTAGCCTCCACCATCTCCTCCTGCGTCGCTATCATCTTCTTCGACGACCCTGGAACGTCCATGCTCTTTGCTTTCGGCCTTTCCTTCCGCAAAATGATTAATTGATTATCTAGCTAACTCCACACTGCTTGTCTTGTGTAGCTGTGAGTGGCACCTTTATATTGGCTCAACACTTCAAGGCATCCACCATCCTTGGATTGGAAAGACGGGGTCTACCACTTTACCCAAATAATATAAAATCTCTCCCTAATTGCTGATTAGCCCATATAAACTTGTAGATGAAAGATGATTATGCGTTGGGAGATTAATCTATGTAATTTTTATATTTTACCACATTTGAATTATATAAGTTCAAAAGTTGATGACTGGATTTTAACTTTTAAGTACGAATAAACGTGTATTTGACAAATTATGTAATTTTAGTTTGCATTATGTAATTTAATTTGAATATTTGATATATTATTATATTATATATTAATTTTATTATGTTATTTTAATTTATATAAAAAATAAAATAAAATTTAAATTTATTGTTATTGTAAAAAAGTAAAAAATTTTATATTATTATTTAATAATATATTATTAAATTATTAAAATAATTTAATTATAATTATAATTATTTTAAAAATTAAATATATATTAATATATGATTAAATAATAATATAAAAAATTTTATATTAATAATAAATTAAAATTAAATAAAAAATTATGAATAAACTAATAAAAGCAAAAATCATAAACCTTCATTAAACGGGCCTAGCCCACAAAATTTGTATGAGGTGAGTGCAATTTTGTTTTCGGTAGCAGATGTTTTTGGTATGGTCCATTTAAGCCCAACTTGTTTTATACATCTCCATTTGGAACAAAATAATTGGCGGTTCTGGCGCAACGGAATGGAAACAAATCCCATATCCCCAACCTTCCGACTAAAAAAAGAAAAACAAAATAATTAGTTTCTCTTTTTAAGAAAATTTTAATTACATTTTTTTTATAAAATAATTATTTACTCAATAATTATAATTTAATTAGCATTAAATTTTTTCAAGACATAAATTTCTCTATGAATACACGATAATAATATATTTGCTTATTTTTAATTAACTTAGCCTACACATATAATTGTATATTTGATTTTGATTAAAAAAGTTACAAGGTACCACTAAAAATAATAGAAATAATTTAATTTTAATTCATTTTTTGTGTAAAATTTTTTTACATTATCAACTAATTACATTTTATTTAATATTTAATTTTTTAAATTATTATTATCTTAATTAATTTTTTTAATAATTTAACGATTCATAATTAAATTATAATATAAAATTTTTTATATTAATAATAAATTCAAATTAAATTCTAATAAAAAATATTATATTAGTCATAATATTTTATTAATTTTTTAATAAAAATAATTTAATATATTTATTAAATTTTAAATAAATAAACTATTCTTATCACTTTATTTTATTTAATAACTATTTTTAAATATAACTATTATACTATATTTTTATTTAATAATTATTTTTAAATGTAACTATTATACTATGTTTTCTAATATATAATATTATTCAAGAATAATTAGTGAATATTTATTCATTATGATGAGCAACTATTAACTAGTAAATCCAGATCTTGTTAATTGAACAAATTCGCATTAGATGTTGAAGTGGTATATTTCATCTAATTATTAACAGATTCCGTGAATTAAAATACGCAAATGGGTTGAGATGCAATATTTGCTGTAAATTGAGTTGGAGTATTATTTGGTGAAGACTTAGGGTTAATGTAATTTTACTCATAATAAAAAACAAGAAATCCCAAGAGGCAGACGGTTGTGGATTCTCTGTAGTCTGTACTCAACGGGAGCTTTGTTGGACAGTGTTGAATCCCAGCGCGTTCCATCTCCGTCTCCGTGTTGTTGTGGGTGATTGGGTACAGCACATTTCTACTCTTTAACTCTAAACTAGAACTTCAATGCTTTCCAAGCTGTTTTGTCTTGCATTGTATTGTCTGAACCTCTCTTATGCCATGATCTGTGTGGGTTTCTTAGACTCTGGAGTTGCTAAAATTCTCTTCTTTGAAATTGTGGATCCCTTTGATAGGATTTCTGTTTTGTCATTTTCCGTCAGGACTGGGCTGTTACTGCTTTGATTTCACCCTCACTCTTGTTCTTGCCCCATTTTACCAAAAAATTCTTATATACTCTCGGAACATTTCTAAAAAGATTTCAAGGGTTGAAATTTAATCTTAATTTTAGACTGTATCTCTTATTTGTGATTCTCTATAATTCTTATTTGTTTCTTTCTCTTCTCTGCTGGTTACAATTTTATGTCTTGGTTGCATGGCTTCTTCATGAAGCTTAGAAATTAAATAGCGCCTTCATTCTGGATTTCTGCAAGTCGTAAGTACCTGGTTAGTGATGAATATCTTTGTTCTCTGCTAATGAGGACAATCATGTGTTTTCATTTTGTTTTGGTAATAGCATTTGCTTGTCATTGAACCTGGTCATGTTAAGCCTTGCTGCTATATTTTATATTCTTCATGCAAGAGGCAGGTGTCTTCGCTTTCTTAATTTGTGATCTTTCAAGGTTGTCATTTGTTTGTTTCAGTTCTCTCAAAGTTTAGTGGTTTAGATGCTTTTAGAAGGTCAAAGGCTTTACTTTTCAAGATGTTTAGTGGAATTCAGATCTGAACATTTTTCGTTTCATGTGTTTGACAATGGGTTGTTTGGATCATTGTAATCTTGTTTAATCTCTTTGGCTTAATATAAAAATGTATTACATGGGTTTTATATGAGAACTTCTTTATCTTCTCTGTCTTTGGCTCTTTGAAAGTGCACTTGTGAGTGGTAACTTTGACGAGCCCTTTGACAATGTATTGTTTTGGTCATTGCAGTATTGTTGGCTCTTTTGTGCTTGTTTATGATGTCTAAGCATTGTCAATCACCCTTATTCATTTTCTACTGACAGAAAGATCAAGAACAGCAAGCTGTGGCTAATCTAATGGACATACCGTTTGCGGCAAAACTTAATATTTCTTGCACTCTCTTGAATGTTTTATATTCCTATTAGTTACTAGGCTTAATTTTGTTTTATATGGCATTTTACTGTCTTGCCTAATATTTTGTTCTTCTCTTAATTTTCAAATGTTCAGCTTCAGTATCTAGGAGGTTGTTGAAGAAACTATGGCAAAGCATCATCCTGATTTGATTATGTGCCGGAAGCAGCCCGGAATTGCCATTGGAAGGCTATGTGAGAAATGTGATGGCAAGTGTGTGATTTGTGACTCTTTATGTGCGTCCTTGTACGCTGGTCCGAGTCTGTGATGAGTGAAACTATGGGTCCTTTCAGGGTCGGTGTGTCATATGTGGAGGAGTAGGAATATCTGATGCCTACTACTGCAAGGAGTGTACACAGCAGGAGAAAGACACGGATGGCTGCCCAAAAATTGTCAACTTAGGGAGTGCTAAAACCTTTTTGTTCTATGAGCGTAAAAAGTACGGGTTTAAGAAAAGATGAAGAGGATGGATTGCTGAGATTTTTGTGTTTCTTTTATGTATTTTGTATTTTACTTAAGTATCAGTACCCCTTTAAGGTATTTTACCTTTTGTATGCAGCATATTAGTTGATTAAGTGCCTGACAAGGGATTTTAGATAGTAGCTGCTGTGGAAAATCAACTTGCACGTTAACAAGATCCATCGTTGTATCAAACATTTGGAAGTGCGCTGAGAATATGTATCCATTTAGCTACTGTCTGAGCAGCTGATTCTTGCAACCTAAATTTCCAACGCTATAAGTGTATGTTTGACTTTTCTTTTCTTTTCTTTTAAAATAAAAAATAATATCATTTTTTTTATATTCAGTATATTAAATTTAATATTTTTTTTTATATTTTATATGACTTATTGTATTTGATTTTTAAAGTTTGTATTAGTGTTTCTTATCGTTAAAATTAAAATCTATTTTGTTATGTTTATGATTTGTAATTTATTATATTTAATTTTTAATTTATTTAATGTTTTGTATGTCATATTTTGTTAAAGTGTATTTATTTATTACGATGTGTGATATATTTTTGATTTGTTATTGAATTTAAGATTTGTTTTAGAAGGTGAATTTTTTGGCACTTAGCTTGGATGAAAAAAAAAATTAAGAAGAAAGAAAATAAAAAAAAATAAAGAGAAGAGAAAATGAAAAAAAATAATTTTTTTTTGCTTGATTATATTAAAAAGTAAAGTAAAAAATATATATTTATATAAAATGATAAATATATCTTTGTTTTAATAATAAATACAAACAATAAAAATATGAATAAACTGTAAATATAGGATTTTTTTTTTGGTCAATTTTTTTATAAAATTGAGAAAAAAAAATTTTGGTAAGCCTCACGACTTTTTTTCTTTCTCTATTATTTTCTTTCTTTCTTATATCATAAATCAAAAAGTTTTGGGATTACGTAATATTAATGCTTTTAAGGAAAACAGAAGAACACGAAGAGGGTGTGTTAAAAAAGAAAAAATTATTTTTTAAGCACATAGAATAAAAAGTTAATTTTATTATTTAAAATTATAAATATAATTTAATAATTAAATAATTATATAATACCATATGTCATATATTTATTAAATTTATTATTTTAATATATTAAAAATTTGTTTGATATGATAAAAAATAAAAATAAAAAATTCTTATTTTTTATTTAATAAAAAAATAAAAAAATACATAATTTTAAAAAAAATTACTTTTTTATTTTTAAAATATTTATTTTATTCTATTTTTATTATTATTCTTGCTCAACTCTTACTTTTAATTTTTTTAATGATGTCAAACAACATGAACAGTACACAAAAATATCTCACAGGACACAAAAATCTCTCGTTAAAAGTGAAAGTAGTTCACTCCATGTGCTGTCCTGTCTAGGTAATTCACCCATTGGTGGTAGTCACTGCTTTTGGGTACTATAGGAGGTACAGGTACCTTCAGGATCACGAGTTAAAGTTACAGTAAACTCGCGACTCTGAAACAAAAAGTTGAGACCGTATTTTTACTTGCTCTGACCAGCAATATTTACTTAGGAGGGCATGCTGCATGCAGCTGCTAGCTTCGTTGTTCTTGGTGCAGGAGAGACAGCATCTCAACTTCGAACTCCATCCATGGCTGCTCATAGTTGCCCGCGGAATCCTATCCTGCTTATCCATTTTTTCACTATTATTCTTAAAACCAATCTTGAAAGGCTTGTAAGCATTCTGACTTAGGCTTTTAACTTCTAAGCTATGGCCATATATATATGTATTTGCATAATCAAATATTTGCCATTGCTTTTAGTTTGAAATTACATGTAGATATCAGCACTGGAGATTTGATTAGGAAAAAAACAAGTGAAGTTTAGATGAGTGTTATATTTCTTGTGGGAATATGAACATTTATTTAGCACACTAACCTATAGTTTCTTCGTAGAAAATCCCCACTAAATTTACAAGGAGATATGGAGGTGGTCTGTCAAACCCAATGCTTGTGAAGCCTCCAGATGGCACTGAATGGAAAGTGTACTGGACAGAACATAATGGTGAGTTTTGGTTCGAAAAGGGTTGGAGAGAATTTACCAAGAAATACTTTCTAGATCATGGGCATTTGGTGTTGTTTAAATACAAAGGAACTTCTCAGTTTGATGTACTCATACTTGACCGGAGTGCCATAGAAATAGAATATCCTTTTCCTTCCAGTGACACTTGTGATGACTTAATTGAAATTTTGGATGAAATCCCTTCAAACCAGAAGGCTAGACCCAAATCAGCATTGTTTTCTCCTCGACCTCGTAAAATAAGGAGAAATGGCACTCGCAGGGATGGGAAAAGAAGCTCCAATCTGCAAAACTTGCATGTGCAAGTCAGAAATAAAGGTAATCAATCTCAAGGGACAAAGTTTCAGAAATCTGTCAAGCAGAAACTGAAAGGTATGGATTTCATGGTTTGTTTCTCCTTTTAATCCATATTGCTTGGTGAGATCTTCTATTAAGCTTTCCATTCAACATTTTTGGGTGACTCATGACCTCCACCATGGCCCTTTGCAACACCACCAATGAGGTGTCCGTGCCCTAAAGGAAAATATCCTTTGCAGATGAAAGAATGTATAACCAAATTTTTTGAGAAACAGTATGTACATTTTACTTGTGGTATAATTTTCATTTTATTTTTTTGTTTTTACATTTGATTGTTTTACGTTTCATATTTCTGAAATTAAGGCATTGTAGTATTTTAAGTTGGAGCAAGATATATATATATATATATATATATTTGGATAGAATTGAGTCTCTTTTTACTTACCACAGATATTTCAATTTCATGAGTGATGAAGAATTTTAGAAATAAGCAAAATAATAAAGAGTTCATGAATCAAGGAGTCTTTTGTCAAGAGCTATGAATAGTTTTTGGAGAAATAAAATTTTGATTTTCAATGTTATAGAATTGTGCAACCATTAAAGAAGAGTCATTATTGTTCAACAAAAAAAAAGAAAATATTTTACATTCTTGAAATCTTAATTATTACCAGTTAATGCTACACCTAGGAAGGAAAGAGGGCTTGTACTAAAATTAGTATAAATAGGTGGTCTTGATGATGCTCACAAGCAAGTCATTTTGAGTGAATACAATATTTTTCTATTGCAATTCAGGATTGAGTTCTCTATCTTGACTAGTTATATCTTGGATAGATTCCTAAAGTATATTGAATTGTATTTCGTGCTTGTTATTTCTTTCTTCCATTTCCTATATGACATCCAATGAGGGGTCAAAATTCTTGGTATCTTTCTGCTATACAAGAAATGCTAGACTTGAAATTAACCAGTAAACATGAAAGCTCAAACTTTTCAAGAGGCTCCAGGAGGCATTGAACTTGCAGCGACTTGTTTCGCTTGCATTCAACAGGTGTGAAGGCTACTCAAAGAACTTTATCGTTGAATAGGCCCAGGTCAGCTAGAGCTCGGGAAATAGCTGAAAATTTCATCACAAAGAATCATTATTTCACGTTGCCCATAAAGCCTGGTAATCTGGTAAGGTTAAACAACGAATAAAATCTATATATGGTGAAAAGTGAAACATTTTTGTTATGCTTATTGCTGTTGTCGTACATTCACAAGCTCTTAATTAGGTTCTGGTGATAATATTTTATTATGCAGAGTGTACCAAATTTCACAGATGATATTGAGACCAAGGAGCATGATGTGAAGTTGCAGCTTGGGGAAAGATCATGGCCTGTGAAGTATATCTGTTATCTCAAACGTTCACATGGCTTCCTCTCTGCTGGTTGGTCCTCGTTTTTAAGAGGAAGTAAGTTGAAACCTGGAGACATCTGTGTCTTTGAAGTGATTAAAAGAGAAGATCCAGTTCCAGTGTTGAAAGTTCATGTTTACTAAAGCCCCCTGCTAGTTTATCCGCATGGAGCTATTGCTTATTGTGAATTTTTTATATCACTTTTGCATTCCATCGAATGGGTGAAAAGGACCTTTGGTTGTAGGTTTTTTTTTTTAATGAAAGACCTTAATTTTGAAATATCTGAACAAATAATTTATGGTCCATTAGTTAATAGTTTTACTTTTACGAGTTTAATGCCTGAATTTCTTTACTAGAATACTAGCAAATCTATGCAAATCTTATAACCAAGACCCATATATGTGATACCTTTTGGAAGGGGAAAATGATTGAGGGGATTGCATTTTTTTTGTCATCACTTGCACGCTATTCGCTTTCCATAAGTGAAATCAATGTCAGGGCCAGGAGCTTTTGCTATCTAGTAAGAACGCAGAATCTCTTACAGCACATGCAAATACAAATGTAATCATAACTTTGGAAATTCAGAAGACACCATATTCAATGCATGATTATTTCTACACTTTTTTTAAAAAATTATAGCTTCTAATAAATTGTCTCTGGTAAAACAAAAAATATTTTCAATGTTCACTTAAATTTGACTCAAGTAACTGAGATCAATGAAAAAAGTAGAAAAAAAAGGTACATTTAAATCGTATAATATATGAAATATTTATAGTATATTTAGTTTGAAATAATGAAATGTCATTTTAAATTTTATAATTAGTGTCGTCTGTTAATAAAAAAATATAGAATACCATTCTTATTTCGAATTTTATTCTTTAAATTTATAGAATCTTATTTCTCCAAAACAAATGTGGGATTGAAATTTTACAAATTTGTGGAAAATAAACCATGTTTCTTACTTATTATACCCTTATTCAATTTAAAAAATAAAAAATTTACCTTTATATAATCTAATTAATTATAATATAATAATTCATTCTAATTTTAAGTTTAAAATATAAAGAAGATTATGAATAAATAACATTATTAGAATGAGATTATTTTTGTACTTTTAAAATTAATGAAAAAATATCATCAAAATTTGTGTATCAAGTAAAAAATTTATAATAAATATAAAAGAAAAAATTAATTTTTTTTCATTTTTTTATTCAAAATATTTATATTATTTAAATTAATTTAAATTTCATTTCATATTATATTTTGTACATTAAATTATGTAATTAATTTTTATTTTATATTATTTTATTATACTAAATTGTGAAATCAAAATAAAATTCTCATTTTACTTTACTTATTCTCATTCTCATTTCTTTTTTTATTCTGCCGAATCGTATTCTTTAGAATCTTTACCCAGGTTAAAGAATAGAATAATTTTTTTCTTTTTCTTTTTTTTTTTTAAAAGGAAGAAGAGATGCGAGGGTTGCTTAGACTTTTAATAGGGAAAAGTTGCTTCCCACTCGTTATGTCCTGTCCCGGCCGCATTGGATTGGAGCCGCCATCGCCTTTGAATCGTAAACCACTCACAGTTACAGCACACAGCAATTGAACTCGATTCATTTCTCAGTGCCACCAATGGAACAAGCGGTTTCCGAAGCTATGGAATCCTTGTCGGTGTCCAACCCTGAAACCGCCGAATCATCGGGCACCTCGGAATCAAATCCAACTCATGAGTATGTTTCTTCGACTTTCGTGTCCATCCTTGAACTTCTAGGTTTCAATTTGCCTTTTTTTAATTATTTTTTTAATTTTGGAAATACGAAGGTTGAGCCAGGAGCAGAGGTTTCAGATCGTGAGGAGTGTTGGGGAAGAGTGCATTCAAGAAGATGAGCTCCGGAATCTTCTGGCCAATAAGCCCGAGCCTGTTTGCTATGATGGGTTTGAACCCTCTGGGCGAATGCACATTGCTCAGGTGCTCTTCCGAGTTAAATAAATCTTAACCTGAAATGATTTATTCTTACGAGTCACCTTGTTTCAGGAAATAAGGAAATTATTTATGTTAAAACGGCTTGTGGTAAATTGTCTTGGGAAGTGAAGTTTTCTAATTTATCGTAATTCCGTTGGTTGAGAAATAATCATGCAATTTATTTATGATGTATGGCCTTCTCACTTTCGCTTTTGGTAGGATTTGATTTGAGCAACTTATTCACGTTTTTCAATAAGCATGAATGTAGACGAAAAATGTCAATAGAAGCTTTTTGAAGTTCCTGTTTCTTACGTTTTCTAATGATAAAGATTTTTTATTTTTGGGCTGAAGTAAATCTTTTGAATGTGGTGTGGCTTACGTTCTTTTACTTATACAGGGAGTCATGAAGACAATAAATGTGAACAAGCTAACATCTGCAGGTTGCCGTGTCAAAATATGGATTGCGGATTGGTTTGCGAAGCTAAACAATAAAATGGGGGGAGATTTGAAGAAAATTGAGACTGTTGGCCGATATTTGATTGAGATTTGGAAAGCTGTTGGGATGGATCTGGAAGGAGGAAAAGTTGAGTTTTTGTGGTCATCGAAAGAGATTAATTCAAGAGCTGATGAATACTGGCCTCTTGTGTTGGATATAGCTCAGAAGAACAACCTTAAAAGGATAATCAGGTGCATGTGTTTTCTATGCTTTTATATGATTTAGTATATTGGTGAATTCAGATTTAAAATGTTAACCCATATTTTGTTCTTCCAAATTATAGGTGTAGCCAAATAATGGGACGAAGTGAACATGAAGAATTGACTGCTGCTCAGATATTCTATCCATGCATGCAGTGTGCTGACATATTTTTCCTCAAGGTGTGTTTCCTTTCTTTGCCAAATATTGGTGCTTGCATCTGTTATTTAAACATGTATACAAATTGTTTGCTTGACATTTGCATAAAATCATTCTAGAATTACAGAATGGTGCCCTTATAGGCCCACGATGGATGTTGTCAGTATACTGTAGACAACTGTCCCCATAAATCGCTGTGTGATTGTTACAATTGTAGCAGTAAAAATGGCATTTGGAAATGATGATAGCTGTTCAAAGCCCTGACGTGTTAATTACATTTATCATAAGCATTGCTAATCTTTGATATTGCATAGTTCTTGAAAGAACAAATGGAAAGATCTTGATTTTTAAGGGTTCCAACTTCCAAATGATGAAATGCATGCTATTGTAGCAGTTGTCCAGCAGTCCAGTAATAACGATGCTATTTCAGAAGTTGGAGCATGATGCTTTTGCATAAATGATTTTTTGAATTTTCATGTAATAAATGATAAATATGAGGAGTGAGCATATTTTTAAGAATAAGTAGAAATAAAGTAGGCTGGGCAGTACAGTATATCTTTTTGTGCCTTGTTGTACAATATGGAACTGCTTTATAATCCATAATGGTTAGTTCTTCAAGAATCTGTTAACGATAAATGTGTATATTTATATGTTAGTTGATACATAAACTAGCTGATATTGAAATTTTCATGTTTGAGTATTCAGATACTGTGTTGTTTCTTGCGTCCCATCCACTGAAACTATATTTGTCAATTTGCTTGAAACATATTAGTGAATATTGTATGAATTTTTTTCTTCTTAAAATAGGCCGACATCTGCCAATTGGGAATGGATCAGCGGAAAGTGAATGTACTTGCTAGAGAGTATTGTGATGTCATTAAGAGGAAGAACAAGCCTATTATCTTGTCACACCGTATTTCCAAATTTCCCTCTTTAAACTAGTGTTGTATCTTGAAGTTGTGTATATCTTACTAATTGATTCAGGGGTGATTTGCAGACATGTTACCTGGTCTACAGCAGGGGCAAGAAAAGATGTCAAAAAGTGACCCATCTTCTTCCATTTTCATGGAAGATGAGGAGGTAAGTTGCTAATAGGGAGTATTAAATTTGTCATTATTACAAAGGTGAAGTTGAATTGTCATATCTATTTGCATTCTGTTTTGAACTCAAGCACAAGAAAGAAAAGATTTTTTCTTTTAGCATGAATGAATAAAAAGTAGTGATTCTGTGCTAAATACTAAAATTGTGGCTCTTTGGTCCTTTATGGTAAATATTTTTTCAGGAGTTCTTTTGCTTTTCTATTTGTTTATTTTTAACTTATGTTGTGAGTTGTAACTGTTCAACTTTATATTTGGTATCATAGGCTGAAGTGAATGTGAAAATAAAGAAGGCTTATTGCCCGCCAAAGATTGTGGAAGGAAACCCATGCTTGGAGTACATTAAGTACCTTATCTTACCATGGTTTAATGAGTTCTCGGTGGAGCGTAGTGCAGATAATGGTGGGAATAAGTAAGTATTGCAACCTCATGGTCAAATAGTAAGTGGTCCATATGTTAATGTGTGGGCTACTGTTTTTCTTTTACTGTTTGAACTTAACATTCTGTTAAAAATAGTGATTTCTTGAATCATTCTGGTTGCCTTAAGTCTGTTTACTAACTAGCCTTTTCTGCTGAAAACAATTGTTTGGTTGATATGTGTTCATGCTTCCATCCAATCTAGGACGTTCAAAAGCTTTGAAGAGCTGATTGCTGACTATGAAAGTGGGGAGTTACATCCAGGTGACCTCAAACCAGCTTTGTCGAAGTCATTGAATAGAATTCTGGAGGTGATGTTTTCTGATTATGTTTATGCATCACCATATTCTCCCTCCCTCTTTTTAAAAGCACAACTTCAACTATGTATACTATTTTCGTAATGTTTGTTCTCTGCATTCAAACAACGTTTTAGAAGGATTTTGCTACATATACGCTGCAAGCATATCACATGCCATATTCTTGTGCTTTTGTTACTGGACTTCTTTTAAAGATTAAGCTATCTATATAGAATGTTAATCATATTGGTTAGTATACTTATAATATGCTGTGATGCTGTGCCTGTTTGGTTGTGGGGTTTGAAATTTCAATGTGATGTCTTGAATTTGCAAATTGGGAAGGCTGTATTGGTTTTTATACTTATAATATGTTGTGATCATGTGTCTTTTTGGTTGTGGGGTTTGAAATTTCAATGTGATGGCTTGAATTTACAAATTGAGAAAGCTGTGTAAAGTGGATAGGTTAATGTGTTTGAAATTGTTTAATTCATTAGCTTCTCCAAGTAGAGCAAAATTAGTGTATCTGTTTAGAGAGTTTACCTTTTTACACTTCATCCTTCTGTATTTATATGTACATACCACAACATTTTTATTGGGGGGCTCAAGTGTGTGCTTACATGTGCTTCATTCAGTAACTACAATATATTAATGTCTCAATTATGTTGATCCAACCTGGGAGAGGAAACAAGAGTGAGAGACCAGAGCGGCTACCTCATTCTTAGGCTGCTCTAGATATGGTAGTGGTGCTGATGTCATCTTGTGACTATTCATTGTTGTGAGCTCTTCCAAAGCAAGAGTAGTGGGGGTTATAGCATATATTTTTTGTGAACTCAAGAGTGCTGCTTTCTTTCATTTCTTTATTTTCAGTATATGACACAACCTGAATTCTTGTTTCTTGAAATATGCAGCCCGTAAGGGAACACTTTAGAAAGGACAGCAATGCTAAAGAACTACTAAAAAGGGTCAAGGTGAGCCTCATTTAGAATTAGTAAAGTACATCAATCAATCATTTTGTTGTTGTATAGATATTATTTATCCATCAATATACAATAAACTGAATTGGTCTTTGGTTTGCAGGCTTACAGAGTCACCAAGTAATCATCAAGTAATTTGCTGATTAAAGACTCCAGGCTAATGCTATTATTTGCCAAACAGCCATGAAATTATGACGTCACCAAATTCTTACTTGTAATGATACATATTGGTGTAAGATGAATTTCAAATATTGTAGTATGCATATTTGAGATGTCTAGAGACTCAATTCACTTTCTTTTTAAACGTTGAGCTATTATTATACCAGAGGGCATAGACACTGTTTTGGCAGCAATTTTCAATACTTAAACTGTTTTAGACTTTGTGAGAAGTTAGATCCCCCTCTATTTGGTCTGCTTTCTATGTTTGTTTTCACTTGGAAGCCTTAATATTTTTGAAGAAAAATCCTACTAGTAATATAGATACTCTAAACTCTGCTGTCAACAGGCTCTTTTCATGTTTCAAGTTATCTGGAATTCAGTATGTTCCTCCATGGTTATTGGTGGCTGATTTCCTTGGAATGAAAAGGTTCCAAAGCTTATCTATCTATTTAAATTCTTTATCAATTTTTAATATCTTGTTGATTTGTTGAGATAGTGCTATAGCAAACTAAGCATCAAAATTTCACCTCTCTTGGCTGATGGAGATAGTTGTGTCCGATGTTTGAGTTTGAAAGAGAAAAGGAGTTTGTTCCCAAGGAGAAAAGGTTGTTAGTGTCAAATTTTGCTAAACTTATTTAGAGGATGGGATGGTTGAAGTCTCAACATGATGAATGATGTTCGTGCTATTGTCATCCTTGGATCAATTTTTCCTGTGCTATCTGTAGAATAGTTATTCGGAAGAGAAGTGTGGAGAAGAGTAACAATGTATTGAAGAAAAAATGACAGGAGTAAAAGAATATACTGCAGCTTCTTTTCATTTAAAATGGGTAGTGCGTTTGTTGATTGGGAAAACGCCAGAATATATTACCGCGCCTGTGCACCCCTGTTGGCAGCAACAGAGAAAAAGACTATACCCTTTCTTTTCAAACAAGGAAATGCTGCTACACGTGCGAAAATTTTAGAAAGGCATAGCAGATGTAAAGGGATGGTGCCTTGCTTTTATTGCACTGGCTTTATAATTTTATAAAATGGCGTTGCATTTGATAATTTTGAATCAAGTGAATGATGTACTGTAGATTATTATTGGAGCAAAGAAGGGCACGTGGCATCTGTGTGGCACAGTGGCCTATTTTTTTTCACAATTTTGCAGTTCTGCTTGTAAAGCTTCAACTCTGTTAAGCGTATGAAGCTAAAATGTCTGAAATGTGTAGTCCTATAGTCCTCCCCACAACCCGAACTTATAAATTTTATCAAATTCCTATTCACCCGATATTAACTTCTTTCATTGTCAATATTTGAATTTTGAATGTTATTAAAAACGATTTAAGGGTAGAAAGAGACTAAAAAAGACAGTATGAAAAAAAAAGACTTATTGTTGTATTAGTAAATAAGTTGTAGCTAGTGGGAAGTTTTATGGGAAAGGTGAGAAAAAAAAAAGTTATCTAATAAGAGGCAAAAGTGTGAAAAAAAAAAGTGTATATGATTTAAATTAATTAAATTATGTATTTAAAACAATTTACATTATGAAAAAAATTGGATGGAAGATTATTGTTTAAAATTGTTTAAAGTATTCCGGTTAGTTTCTTGCTTTTTTGCGTAGACGATGGTTATCATCACCTTTCACCTTTCAATCCCTTTTTTTTTTTGCGCTGTTTAACCATTCAATCTTTAAATCTGAATCATTATAAGATTAGAAATTGGGAGATTTTATAATGCAACTACTAAGTAGAGAGTTTTAGATTCTTGAATTCTTTCAAATAATTTTTCTATTAAATTTAGATTAGAAAATACTACATAAATAGAATTTTTTTGACAAAATTTTTGATAAAATAATTTAGTATGTTTGTTAATTCTTAATAGGTAAGTAGTCTTTATCACTTAATTTTATTCAACAACCCTCCTTGATTCTAACTTAATTCTGTAAAAAATTTTAATTATTTTTTTCATTTGTATATCATTACTCTTTAGATTAAACTCAATAGTCTAAAAGCTGCCACATTAACAGTTGTATTTATATAAATAAATTACTAGTTGCACTACAGACACTATTTTCAAAATTTTATTTTCTCTCGTTTTGATTCATTCCATCCAAATATAACTCAAAATGAAAATCAACATTTTTTGACGTTTTGATTGATCAACATATACTTTCTTTTTTTGGGTCATAGACAAATATAATCTGTGCATATTTTTTTTCAAATACTGGGCTTGCCCAGATTTTAAAAACTTTACCCTACCCGACTCAAAATTTGATTAGGGTGGAAAGAAAACCCAAGTAGAGCTATTCATGCTTTATTTAGGGTTGGCCCATTGTGATTGGGGCTGGGTGACCAACCTCAGTTATAATAATTGCTGGCAGCTTCAATTAGGGTTTCTGTGTGCTTCTTGTGTCTGCCGCTCTTTCTGTGTCTTCTCTTTCTTTCACCACTCAGCTTTGAGCCTCAAACAATGGCGGAACAGGTTTTGATCTACCTTTCACCTTCATAATTACTCTTAGGGGTTCTCTCCTTCACTTCCAAAAGTTCACATTTTTACTTTATTTTGCAGACGGAGAAGGCTTTCTTGAAGCAACCCAAGGTTTTTCTCAGGTAAGCTTCTGTGTGTTATAATTGTTGCAATACAATCATTTGAATCTGATTAGCGGAGGGTTTCGTCGTTTGTACAAAGTATGGCGTGAATTTCTGTTGGTTAAAAATGTTAGTTTAGTCGTGCTGAGCATTGTGAATTTCTGTGCTTACTTATGCAGTTCGAAGAAAACCGGGAAAGGGAAGAGGCCTGGAAAAGGAGGGAACAGATTTTGGAAAAGTATTGGCTTGGGATTCAAGACACCCAGAGAGGCAATTGAAGGTTTGATCTTCTACCATTTCTAATTTAATGTCCTGTTTTCAACTTGTTGATAGAGTGTATCTACATCCTCTGTTTAGTTGTTGTAATCCGCACTTGGATACCTTGTTGTTTGGTTCATTTGGTTAATTATTGTGTTGATGAATGCCCTGATTTGTACATGATGGGTTAAATGCCTTTTTTTGAATGTTTTGTTGGTGAGTGGTTGAATGAGCACTGGAAATGGCTTAGGATATTTTAACATTTTCAGACATTGCATAATTACAGTAGTAGCTTCTGCTTTTGGGGTTGGGGAGAATGGGAACTGAATTGTGAGCCATGTCATGCTTGTTGTAACAATTTCTCATCAATGCTGCTGATCTGCTCTTTTTTTTTCTTTGATGATGTAATAGATGTTGTGGATCGTTTTCTGTTGTTATTGTTTTAAATATTAACTAGATATGCAGTTTCCTTATGTTTATTGTGTTTACAAGCTGAGAGTAGAAAGGACATATTTCACTCGTTGATGTTAATATCTGCTATGGTTCTGACTACAGTGGTTTTTCTACCTGTCTAGGGACTTACATTGATAAGAAATGCCCATTTGCCGGCAGTGTTTCCATCCGTGGTCGCATTCTTGCTGGTACTTGCCATAGTGCCAAAATGACAAGGACTATCATTGTTCGTCGTAACTATCTTCATTTTATTAAGAAATACCAAAGGCAAGGCTCATCACCTTTCAGTAAGTTGAATTGCCTCGTCCATTTTCAAATAGCTTAATATCTGATTGGTTTCCTCTCAGGTATGAGAAGAGGCACTCAAATATTCCAGCACATATATCTCCATGTTTCCGTGTGAAGGAGGGAGATCATGTCATTATTGGGCAGTGCAGGTTGGTAACTGGTTCTTTAATCCTGTGAATCTGTAGCTTGAAATATTCTTTTTGTCATTATTTATTTTTCTTATTTTCTCTTTTAACAGGCCATTGTCAAAGACAGTGAGATTTAACGTGTTGAAAGTGGTTCCTGCTGGGTCCTCTGGAGGGATTAAGAAAGCTTTTACAGGAATGTGAACACTTCTCGCAGCCCCCATCCCCCAAAGTCCTGTTAGAGCATGTTAGATTTAGCAACTCTTGACATATGTGACTTCCTCTATGAATTTGCTTTGAAGGAATTAATATTTGTATGCTTTTTAATTTTTATTGCTGTGTTATGTATTTTTCCCCCGTATTAAAAAAATTATTTCTTGCCTGCCTTTCCCAAATACTCATCTGTTACTTTTTTTCAGTTGAATCATGTTATTTCTGTGGTGCTCGCCAGGTTGAGAAAGTAGTACTGTCGATTATTTTTGCAGGAAATTTATTTTCTACTAATAATTATTTCTATGTAATGATTAGATGATGAGAAATACTTAAATATAATTTTAGTTAAAAGTAATTATAGCGTTAAGCATAAGTCATAATGTAAGGTGATAATTTATTATATATTAGTTAGTATATTTTATCCTATTTTATTGTAAAATTATTATTTAAAGAAATTTTGGTTATTAAATTCTTATTGTTCCTCCGTGAAGTCTAGTCTTGGTTCTATCCTACACGTAAAAATAGGGTGCTTAACACCATCTAGAGGAACATATCTTGTTTGTATTCTTGGTCCAAGAGATAAGAGGAAAAAAGAAAAAGACCAAACTAACCAAGAGGGAAGGTTACTTGAGTAGCATTTGCCAAAAGTTGCATTGGAAGCCTAACTTGGAAGAGTGTTGAGCAGGTTAAAAGTGGAGGACTCAGATGAACCAACAATAGCAAGGAGGTCTGCACACATATTGCCTTCATGTTGCATTTTATGACCCAAAAAAAAAGATGTTGCATTTTGAACTTGGGCATTACAAGCACGATGCAGGAGTTGAGGAATATCAGTGACCCAGAATCCAATCCTTGAATAATAATCTTCCTGAAAGCCGATGCTGCCAACCCTGGATTTCCCAATTAGAATCCATTAGCACATCCAATTTAACTCATCTTACAAAGGGAAACACCATTCTGCATTTCACACTGTATCAGCTTGGCTATCAGCATCTTGCAGTAATAGTATTTCAAAATCATTAATAATAGCTGCGAAGGAAATCTGGCACCAGGACACCTTTTTCGTCAATGAAGAATTCGTCAAGTCTTCCATGGGAGCCAAGCAACGACATCGAAAATAAGATTGCCATATGTGCTCTTTGTGATTAACTAAACCAGTTGGAACAAGCATAGAATGTAGGATCAAGTGTTTGTTATTAGGCTGAAGGCTCTATTTAATGGCAACGGTATACCTTTGTTTATTTATTGATTTTGGGTCTACAAGGTAAACTTCTATTTTTTTATAAGTTTCTTAGAAATTGCAGAAAGCATCAAGGAATTATACCCATTATAAATCCCAAAAATCCGCAAGAGGACAAGATAAGAAGTGGTTGTCGCGGACGCCAAAAAAAAAACCACAAACATGGTAACTGGGAAGTTGGATGTTAGCAAAAATTAGAAAACAAGAAAAAGTATAGATACTCAATAATGCTATATCTTGATCTTGTGATTTCTATCCATATTCATGATCAGTAGTGTATTCAAACTAGAGGTCAAGGAAATAAACAAGCATATTGAATGACCATATATACATATCTAGGTAAGCAACTATCAAACTTCAATAAACAAAAAAAGCAAGCAACAAATATTAAAAGGCTATGCCTGACAGCTGACTGTCGACTGGAAGCTCAGCATTACGGGCCTTACTATTGCCTCAATGTCGAATTATAAGGAGCATCATCCTCATCACTCTATAAATTACTCCCTACTATCTCTCTTCAGCATGTAGTAATTGAAGATCTTGAATTGGGATGGATACATCTTGTTCCTGTTTCATGCTAGAGGCATTAGGGTGAGGATAATTTCAAGGCTATTAGAACAATGGGCTGGTTATTACATAAAAAATGAAAACAGGAAGGGTTAAACTGAAACAATCAGCAGGAAGATGATTGAGATGAAGCCATATGTGATTACCAAAGCTTCAGCATTCACCTCATCACAATTTAATTCCTTCGATTTGGCAAATTACTTCATTATGTACTTCTGGTTTCTTCTAGTGTTGAAAATGGTGACATAGAAATGTATATTTCTACTTCCACAGCTGTTTGTCTTCCTCGGTTGCCGATAGTAGTGCAAAAGCAATACACAATTAACAAAATTTAGAACCAATTGACAATTTCACCCAGCAGCCATCTAAATTATATGTGTTCAGAAAAGTTCCAAAAAAGAAATCACCAGTGAAATCCTCAAAGCAATGGGAAAATGGATGATAACCCTATCTCATGATTTCAGTATCTGCATGGCTTCCAAGAAATACTGAAATCTCAATGGAGTGAATACTAGTATTGAGGCAGTACCAGATGTGTATCCAAGGAAAAAGGAGCCCAAATCTCTGCAGCCAACTCAATGCATGCTAAACGTTATTGAAGCAATGCATCATCTATACGACCAGCATTTCTGTCCGTCAAAATTAACATAATGGCAACAAGTAGGCAATTCCCACTCTATAAAGGAAATACCTACACCCATTATATAGGGTCTTCCAAAGCTACAGCACAACATGACTCTCATTTTTGGATCAGAATTTTCAGTTTGTGGGCGAATATTGTTAAGCTGACATTGTAATCTAAATGAACATGCCCAATTCACTTATTTCTGACCAGCATTTCCCTCCATCACAATTAACGTAATAATAAGTAGGCGATTCCAACTCTGTAAAGGATATACCTTTACCCATATTATAGGGTCTTCCAGAGCTACAGCACCATATGACTATCACTTTTGGATCAGAATTTTCAAATTTGTCGGTGAATGTTGTTAAGCTGACATTGTAATCTAAATGAACATGCCCAATTCACATATTTCTGACCTCAATTAAACTGTGAGCAGGCAGCTTTCTTAATCCCACCTCATTTACCATATGTCTAACCTTCTCTGCATCTCTCCACCTTCCTACAGCAGCATAAAGTTTTGCCAATAAAACATAATTTCCAGTATTTTCAGGCTCAAGCTCAAAAACCCACCTTGCAGCCATCTCTCCCAGTTCAACGTTCTCATGGATAACACATGCACCAAGTAGTGCACCCCATACAGCATGGTTAGGTGTTATAGGCATTGTTCTAATAAGATTATAAGCATCATTTAGTCGACCAGCACGGCCAAGAAGATCAATGATGCAAGTATAGTGATCAACATGAGGGATAATATGGTGTTGTTTAAGCATGAACTTGAACATAGACAAACCCTCATCAACCAAACCTGCATGGCTGCAAGCATGCAGAACAGAGGTGAAAGTGACATAATTTGGTTTTACTCCAGATTGTACCATCTGACTGAAAAGTGAGACAGCTATTTCACCATGCCCGTGCTTTCCATAGGCAGCAATTATTGCACTCCAAATAATAATATCCTTGTCCTTCAGAGGAATTATATTGAAAATCTGGTGAGCATGTCCTAAACTTCCACACTTTGAGTATATATCAACTAGAATACTTGCTACTTCAAGTCTGTAAAGAAATCCTGATTTTATAAGGTAACAATGTATGTTCTTTGCCTGTTGGATGTCAGCAAGAATAGCATATGCAGGAAGAAGACTATTAAAGGTTGCACCATTGGGTTGTACATCTTCCACTAACATTTGTTTAAAGAGTTCTATTGCTTCTCTTGCAAGCCTATTATGTATGAACCCAGATAGAACCGCATTCCACGGGACTGTTCTCTTTTTAGAGGTTTTCATAAACACTCTATAACTGAGGTCACCACGATTGCATTTTGCATACATATCAATCAAGGCAGTTTCCACAATGACCTCAGACTCAAGCTTTTGCCTTATTGCCCACGCATGCATGCACTTGCCATGGTTCAAAGAAACCAAACTGCCACAGGCCGATAGAAGAGAAGCAATACTCACTGAATTTGGTTTAACTCCTTCATACTGCATCATCCGACAAAGCATTAAAGCACTTCTTGCATCACCATTCAGAATGTATCCATTAATCAAAGTTGACCATGTCACCACATCCTTCTCATTCATTCTATTCAATAATAACTCTGCTTCTTTCATCCGACCACACTTAACATACATGTCCAGCATTGCATTCCTAATTGCTATCTTTCCCCAAAATCCCTTCTCTTGAACTAACACATGAACCTCTCTCCCTAGCTCCACATTCTTCAAAAGCCCACAAGCTGGCAATACTGAAACCACAGTTGCACAATCAGGCACCACACCCACATCCATCATCCTTTTATAAACCATCAACGCCTCCTCTGCGCAACTATTCCTAGAGTAACCATTAATCATGGTATTCCAAGACACCACGGTTCTTTCCTGCATCGAGTCAAAAACCAGTTGTGCAGTTTCTTTCTCCCCAAAATTCATATACATTGCCAACAAAGAGTTTTGGACAAAAGTGTCCAAATCAAAGCCAGCCTTAAACGTCTGCCCATGAACTCCAACGCCCATATCAAGCAAGGACAAGTCACCACAAGCCTTGATAACAAATGGGTATGTGAAATTGTCAGGCAAACTCTGACCTGAGTCAAGCATTTCAACAAACAACTTAAGTGCATCATACGGGCGACCATTTTGAGAATACATCCTCATCATTATGTTCCAGGAGAACAAGTTCCGTTGGGGCAACTTATCAAACAGCTTACGCGCATATGAAGCGTGGGTACATTGCGCGTAGGTTGTGGCAAGGTTAGAGCAAAGCCGGGAGGAGGAAAGTAGGCCAAAGGTGACCATGCAGGCATGCAGCTGTTTGGTTTCAGAAAGCGAGTGGGCTGCCGCATATTTTCGCAAGAGCGACTCACACTGGGGTGCAGTGGTGAGAAAGCTCTTGCGTTTATACAAAACCTTCATTGGGTGGGCCATTCACTATTCAAAAACATGCAGCCCTGACCCTTAAATATGGTTTTTATCCTTATTATTTTGAATTTCTTTAGATGAATAACTCATCTTGAATCGGACTCCTAAAAAGCAGCAAAGCCTAGCTCATAATGACCAAATTTGCTTATTCCCAAGTATATCACATTTGCTTGGGAACGGAGGAAATATTCTAAGCTTCCTTAAGGAAATAGATTTAAGCGGTAACATCAACTAGGCTCGACTGGTTGAAAGGATTATGGTAAGATTCGAAGCTTCCAATCTCTCATTGAACAAATACTTATATTTGGTGGTTATCTTTAAGAGTTTTTTTTTAGAATATTCTTATACCTATAAGTAAGAAATTAATCTCTTAAAGTACGATCATCATTAAAATGAGATCTTTCTCAAAAGAGATAATCCTTAAGGAAATTTAGATCCCTTCCACTCAAACCAACACTCATTAGTGGTTATTCCTAAGAGTTAGTTGAGAAGCCTTTTAAGAAAAAAATTCATAATCTTTTACCTAATGTTTAGATGGAGAAAAAAAAACTTTTAAAATTTAAAATTTTCTGTTATTTGGATTAAGAGAAAACATAAAGAAGAAAGAAAACGGTAGAAACAAAAAATTCAAAATTTTCTCCTTGAAATTTTCCTCCATTCCAAAATTCAAAATTTTTTTTCTCTTTTATTTTTTTTCCTCTCATCCAAACAAAAGGTGAGAGTTTTTTTTTTTTATAAACTAAGAGTATTATTATAAGATTTGGCCTATTTAAACCACCCTATAAGCTTAATCTTTCTGAATCGGAAGTGATAATGATATAACTTTTTTCATGAAATGAGACTCTCATAAATCAAATTGCAGTGCTCATGCTTAAAGAAGTAGCTCACTTCTATTATGTCAATATCTTACTTCCTAGTGAGTCTTTATTTGTCCTTTTCAAAATACAAACATAGATAAAGTAATCTATTTTTACTAACAAAAAACAAAAAAATTAACAACCCATAAACGTCCGAAACCTTATCAATGGTACCAATAACTTTGAAAAAAATTCAAGAAACACAACAATTCCCATATAACCCAAAATATCTTTGTTCGCACGAGTTCAGATCAATTTGCAGACTCGATCAACTCGACCCGATCCAATTAATTTTTTTTTTGTTGGATCGGGTAGTCGGGTCAGGTCGAGGTCAAATGAACTTGATATTAATCGATTCGAGTATTGGGTCTGGCAATTTATAACTCGATGACCCGATTACCTAATTCGATTATTTTTTTTTATTAAATTTTATTTTTTTACTTATCTTTTGAACATTAAAAGGGTGTTGTTCATTATTTTGATTTTGATTTTATAATAAAAAATAATTTTTTAAGTGTGTATATGCAAGCATTATTATAAAATAATAGAAATTATAATTTTTTTTATTTTTTAAATTTTTTTATGCATATTAAAAAGAAAAAAAAAATATAACCCGATATCCTGGCTCAAACCAATCCGATTTTTGGTCGGTTTGATTTAGGTCGGGTTAAATGAAATTTTTTTATAAATTCGATCCAACCTAACTCTAACTTAAAAAATCAGTTTACACTCATTTTTGCGAACCCCGTGTGCACCCCTGCTCACTACTAGCGGCGTTTGGGTTAACAAGGGATTTAGAAACGTGGACACTAGCAGTTCAGCAATAATTTCGTCATAATAAATCACATTTATAGTAATTGTATTTATAACGCATTGGTTTTGCACTTAAACAGAGCTCAATTGATCTGAAACCCTGCGTCCATTTATATACTTTGAGGCACTGAACTTTGCTTCATCTTCAACAACGTCTTCTCAAGGCCATGCCATGCACTTTTTCAAGATCATTGAGGAAAACAGCCTTCGAGATGGAGAGCTAGTAACCGTTCATCTCTCTCTTTCATTGTGTAATATAACGAATCTCTGTGTAGTATGAATCATAAAGTTAAAATTAGGCTTGTTTTCCAAATCTTCATTCATATTTTGTAGTCCTGCAGATACATGCACGGTTTGTTTAATCTTTATTCGTCTTCGTCATATCTAGGCTTGTTCATGCATCACTTCTTTTTTCTTTTTAATATGTTTTTGTTTTTTCAAGGACTTTGATTTGGATACCGTAATGGTTGTTTTTGTTTCACATATCATTATGTTATTGCTATTGTTGCATGCCAAGTGACAAGAAGTTTCTGACAGAGGATTCCCAGAAGTTTTGTGAGAAAATATTGGCAAGAAGTATCAAACCCAGTATTGCTTCTTCCTAACGGCGCTAAATGGGGAGTGAGTTGGAAAAAACGTGATGGTGACGTTTGGTTAAGCAAAGGTTGGAGGAAATTTGCAGGGTACTATTCTTTGGATGAGGAGCATTTTTTGGTGTTCGGATATGAAGGAAAATCTCAGTTTCGGGTGGTCATACTTGATCGCAGTGCCTTGGAAATAGACTATTCTTTGTTCAAAGGCACTTGCCATGGTGAAGATAGTGATGAGAATGGTAAATCTTGGGAAAATTTTGATGGTTTTTCACCATGCCAGAGTAAAAGGTCAAAGTCTCCATTACCCACTTCTTGTAAGAAGATGAAAACCAACCCAAAAGAGGAACCTAAATGCTACCCCAGCCCACATGTTGAAACAAAAGTTTCTCATTCTCAGAGGACAAAGCTTGAGAAAGGGAAATTTCATGCAGATTTTGATACTGCAAAGCCAAAAAACAGAGGTGGGATTCCTTCTTCCTTTTTCGTTTCCTTTACAAATGTGAAGGTGTTGGTACCTTCTGATTTCTGTGTTACACTGAATTTTTAACAGGTGGAAGAGGAAGCATCTATGACAGTGGGAAATGCTTAAAATCTGAGGCTCCTAAAAGTGAGCAGCCATTGGAAGATACTGAAAGTAGCAGTGCTTTAGAGAGAGCCCAGGCTTTCCGCTCTAAGAATCCCTCTTTCATTCGTGAAATGCACCCATCATTCATTAAAAAAAATATCTTGGTAATACCCCCTTGAGTTATTTTATGACACATTCCAAAGCAAGGCAATTTTTTGGCAATATATTCTGATACACATTATCTGTTTTGAAAGTGTGAATAATATATATTGTCAATCACAATTTGAATCCAATAACAAGTTATATCAAAACTTGTCTTCTTTGTTTCAATAGTGACTTCCTCCTCTAATTGGGAATTTTGTGCCGAACAAAAATATTAAAACAGGTCATACCAGGCAACTTCGTAACAGCATATCTAGAGAAGAAGGATGGAAGTGCTACTCTTTGGGTTTCTAAAGAGAGAACTTGGGATGTCAAGTTCAAGATGAACTCTTGCAGTGGACAACTAACGCTTACTACTGGTTGGAAGACATTTGTAAGGGACAATAACCTGAAGTTAGAAGATGTTTGTGTTTTTGAGCTAACTAAGCGCGCAGGAGTTTCATTTAGAGTTGTTATTTTCCGTGCCAGAAAAGAATCAAGCCCTCCCCTATTTGAAGGTAATTTAAAGATATATCTACTGTAAATTTTTAAATATCAAATTTGATTTTACTCGTCATTATTCATTTCCTTGACAAGCTCGTGGGGATGGAGCAAACCGAAGAAAACAAACAACTGGACCTTCTTCTCTTAATCATTCTGACTTCACCCTCTTTTTAAAGCCTATTCAAATGAATTATACCGTAGGATAAAATAGAGTCTTATATTATATGTAAATATTTGTGCCATGACTAATATTAAGTTCAGTTCTATGTAATGAGCAGAACATACCAATTGACTACATCAGAAAACATGCGTTCATAATGTAAAAGATGTGACATTGCTGGTTGGAGAGATCATGGCCTGTGAAGCTGGACTATTATCCAAATCATAGCTGCGGTAGATTCTCTGCAGGTTGGTTCTGAATTCGTGAGGGACTGTAACTTGAAGGCAGGAGATGTTTGTCTCTTTGAGCTGATAGATGAGGAAAATCTAATGTTAGAGTTTCAAAACGCATCAACTGAGTTTTAATTACTCTACTTATCACTGCCATCTGTATGGGTTGTTTGACGCATTAATCTTAGTTGATGTTTGGTAATTAGAATAATGTTTAGTATCATATGAATTTATATTCATGCCTATTTTCAAATGTTTAGCCTCCTGGTGCACCTTGGCAGTATGTAAATCTTAAAATGAAATTATTTTAGTTTTACTTTTAATAATTAATATGCACTTAAATATGCAGTTTTTAATACTCAATTATATGAAGGAAAAGAGAACATGAGAGAAATTGTTCTACCTCAAACTCTCGCTTTTCATTTCTCTCCAAACTAATGGGTAACGACAGGGAATAACTTTTGGTTTTTACTTATTATTTTACCTCATAAACTTAGGTACTTAAAAGAACTTTATAAAGGTTAATTAAAATTTTGTACTTACAACCGTTTGTCTTCCTCTTTCTTCTCATTAATCATTCAAACACATGGAAGACAACAATTTTGTACCCATAATTTCTCTTTCTATTTCACTTTATCCATCTTCCATTACATCTCTCTATATGCTAGTATTACTATTACTCGTGTCATATTTCTCCAACTTTTTCTCATGCCCTCATTACTAAATGAGTAATGTTAATTATGCGTGTGAATTTTAAAGATAATAAACTTATTTCATATATATCCTACAAATTCTATATAGAGAAAATTGTGTCAATTTCTACCAAGCCTATCTCTATATTCTCTACCACGTGGCTTTTGCCCTTTTTAAGTTTTTAGTTCTAAATGGTGTGAAAGAAATAAATTCGCTATCATCTACCAGCCTCAAGTTTTGAGGGCCACTTTTGTCTTTGGAGAAATAGGATGGGCGTTATCCATTCTTGGTGCCCAACGAGAGGCCCAAATGCAGCCTGCATTGCTTCAACCATTATCTGCCCCTCATGAGCTCACTTTATCTGAAAGGGACCAAATCCTATGGCCAACTCGGACCGTTACACCACTGTCCAATCATCAAGATTGTCAGGTCAAGGAACCACAAGATGAAGTCACGTCCATGAACCAATCTTATTGGTGAAGGATAAATTGGTATGGTGATGCGCTTCGCACCAGATCATCAAGCTTCTATCTAAGTGCAACTGAAATTTCAGTGTGGTGTGTTTCAAGTTCAACTGTTCAGGGCTCGTACTCTTCGTCTTTTGAGCTCCTCAGGCTCTGTTACCCTTCATGGCCAAGCCAGTGTCCATCGAGGTATGGAACCCAAATGGGAAATACAGAGTTGTTAGCACAAAACCCATGCCCGGAACTCGTTGGATCAATCTCCTAGTCCAGCAAGATTGTCGCGTTGAAGTAATCAACTTTCCTTTTTTTTTCTCTCTCATATGTTACATTTTTTTTTCTTGAGACTGCTTCTAAGATTATGGTTTTCTAGTAAATGACGAGAATTTTAATGTTTTTTTAACCCTCTCATACGTACTACTCAGATATGTACCCAGAAGAAGACAATTCTGTCGGTTGAAGACATTATTGCTTTGATTGGTGATAAGTGCGACGGAGTTATAGGGCAGGTAATGATAACAAGATGACGAATATCAATTAGCACCCAGAAGGATGAGATTGATTAAAGCACCAAATTACATACTGATCAAAAGTCAAACTTTTTTTGAATTTATTTATTTTTCTAATCTTTCTGGTTTCCTAGTGTGGATTTTTCTTGTTGTTGGGGTTACTGGGTATGTGATTGAGTTCTTATTACAGCTGACAGAAGACTGGGGAGAAGTGTTGTTCTCTGCCTTGAGCAGAGCTGGAGGCAAAGCTTTCAGTAACATGGCGGTTGGTTATAATAATGTGGATGTCAATGCTGCAAACAAGTACGGTGTTGCTGTTGGAAATACTCCTGTAAGCCATCTCTTTTCCCTCTCTGTTTCATATTACATCTTAAATGCATGTGATTTGTCTCTTTGCAAAGTTGGCACTTATGCTTGGAAGAACGTTTTCTTTTCTAACAGAATATAAATGGTATTTGTTTTCCACATAGACTGTTAGTTCATGCGCTCTTGTGTGGCTGCTGAATTGGTTCTGATTATGTTGTGAGCGTTTCATGCGAAAGAAAGTGATAGCCTTGAGGAGGAAATATTGCGTCTAACATTAGTTTCATTCCTTATTTGGTAGGGAGTGCTCACAGAGACAACAGCAGAGCTGGCAGCTTCACTGTCTTTAGCAGCTGCTAGAAGGATTGTTGAGGCAGATGAGTTCATGAGGGCAGGATTATACGATGGATGGCTACCTCATCTGTATGAAAACTATTAAATATTCCTTTCTTGTTTCTTTTTGTTAAGAGTAATGTTAAATTTTTGCTAGTCTTCAAACATTGAATTGTAAGTAACTTATTATTCTGATGGTTGGAATAACTGCTTCAGTTTTGTTTCTCTGGCAGATTTGTTGGAAACTTGCTTAAAGGACAAACTGTCGGTGTCATAGGAGCCGGCCGTATTGGATCAGCTTATGCAAGAATGATGGTAAGATTTCAATAAATTTCACATTGAATGTCTTTACTCTTTCCCATTCCTGGTTCAATTGAGTTGCATTTATTGTTATATTTGTCACTCATAAAAAATTGCTTGGTTGCTGACTACTGACTAGCATACAAGGGTAATTTGTCCTTCTCAACAGTTCATTATGTATTATATCAGTTAAGAGATTTGAGACAAGTTAAACTAAAATCTTTACTTGACTCTTTCTTTTTATCAAATTTTGAAAGAGCATTGGGTCTAACTTTATTCCTTCTGCTGTAATGTATTACCTGAAAACCAATTACTT
This sequence comes from Castanospermum australe, assembly GCA_019955255.1. Classification (NCBI taxonomy): domain Eukaryota; kingdom Viridiplantae; phylum Streptophyta; class Magnoliopsida; order Fabales; family Fabaceae; genus Castanospermum; species Castanospermum australe. The sequence continues at coordinate 1,170,075 of NSJW01000935.1, forward strand.
GAAAATCTTTTGCTGGTGATAATTGATTATAATTGATAATTCATATGATCAGCATATTCAAAGAAGGAATGGAATTGCGTTGCCAAAACTATAACTTGTAATCTTGGCAAGTGCATTCTTACTTTGTTGATTTTAATGACTTTAAGTTGTCTGTGATGCTTGATAATAAATATACATTAATAATGTTCTCTATTGATCGAAAAACTTCTTTTCCACTGTATCAGGTTGAAGGGTTCAAGATGAACCTAATTTACTATGATCTCTATCAGGCCACAAGACTAGAAAAGTTTGTCACAGGCAAGTTCCTACCCAGCCCTATGTATAAACCAAATTCTGTGAAACTGATGGTTCTGTTTTCCCTATTGCAGCTTATGCTGAATTCTTGAAAGCAAATGGTGAAAAACCGGTGACTTGGAAAAGGGCAGCAAGCATGGATGAAGTCCTCCAGGAGGCAGATATAGTAAGAACTTTAAGCTGGGAATTTAATGTACTAGCTAGAACATACTACTTTTGATTATTCCAAATCATAGGGTTTATCATGGGTGCTTTTTGTAGATAAGTCTTCATCCTGTCTTGGATAAAACCACTTATCATCTGGTCAACAAGGAAAGACTTGCCAAGATGAAGAAGGTAAAAGTTGAAGGAACTGAGTTTGTCTCTCAATAATTTATGGCATTAGGAGATGCAAATTCCTCTTTGTTAGTGATGAAATTCCTATTACAGGAAGCAATTCTTGTAAACTGCAGCAGAGGGCCTGTTATTGATGAAGTTGCTCTCGTGGAGCATTTAAGACAGAACCCAATGTTTCGAGTAGGCCTTGATGTGTTTGAGGTAATTGAACCTTCTCTGTCTGTGAATGATTGGATTTCTTAAACCACCTTTTAAGCCGCTATGTGATTGAATCGTCTATATTAGGACGAGCCCTTCATGAAACCTGGGCTTGCAGAGATGAAGAATGCCATTGTGGTACCTCACATTGCATCTGCTTCCAAGGTAATTCTAACCGTATGTAGATAATACTAAAAATTAACAGTGTTGAGATTCAGTCTTTTATGGTTGACTCACTCTTTAAAACAATCAATTATTTTATCTGTCTTTGCAGTGGACCCGTGAGGGAATGGCCACACTAGCTGCTGTAAATGTGCTGGTATATGCCTCCCCCATGTTGGATTGATTTCTTTCTCTGATCACTGTTTTTTTCAGTGACTTTTTTAACTGCTAATACACCTTATAAACTACAGGGGAAGATTAAAGGCTACCCAGTTTGGTTTGATGCCAATAGGGTGGAACCATTCCTGAATGAGAATGCTCCACCTCCGGCTGCATGTCCAAGCATTGTTAATGCAAAAGCATTGGGTAATATGATAACATCTTAGACACTCAAATTCAGCCAAGTATTTTTGAAAACCCTCTTATCAACGGACTTGCATTTTCTTTCTAATTGCAGGTTTGCCAGTTTCAAAGCTATAGGCATGCTTTTATCCTATAAAGGCCTTCAACTGCAAAAATGACCCATTTTTGTGTGTTGAGTTGGGCTGTGGTGGCATGGAATATCCAAGGAGCTCTGGCGAGTTTTTGCTCTTATGTTTGTAGAGTACTGGTGTCAGTGTATGTATGTCACATTAATACTAGCATCATGTGCTTGCAATGTATTTGAAATATTAAACATATATGAACTTAGACCTGAGGAATCACCTCAATACAACTTGACGCGAGGATTAGTTAAAAAGGAAAAGAGAAAATTCAGCCGTTTGAATATTTTTTTCCTTAAAAAACCTGTTTTGCAAAACAATATTTCAAAACATTCATACTGAAAATTGATTTTCTGTGTTTTTTTTCCTAGTTTTGCTAAAAAATACCTTTATATTTTTACGTCCAAACAATTGAAAAACTTAAAAAAATGTTTGTTTGTATTCAAAGGCAAAAACTTACCAAAGAAACTTACTAAAAAATTTTTGTAAACTGACTAAAGAAACTTCAAAGGCAAATACCTTTATAACTTTTGTTTTTTTCATTAAAAATTTTCTAAGAAACATATAAAAAAAAAATTCACAAGCTTATGTAAACTGAAATAATGATATCAATATATATATAGGAATTGCTAACATTCTTTTATTGTTTTTTACATTGGTAGATGTTAGCTAGCTCTATATTTTTACTTTTTTTCTTTTTAAAAACAAAAAATTTAAGGATATTTTAAATATTTTATTGATCTATTTGCCTCTTTTCTCAATCATTATCTATTTTCTTTTTTTTTCAACTTTTTGTTTTTTTATTTTTAATAAGTTGAGGAAAAAAAAAAAAGAGGAGAAAGATAATATATGTGTGTGTGTGTGTGTGGGTGTGGATCCAGTATAAGTCTTGGTAAACTTACTCTATTTAATAACTTTTTATGAACGCTGAATTTTATCAATTCAATTGTTAAATTAAAAGTTCTTATGAAGTAAATTAAATATACAAAATTTTATATAATTTAAAATTAGTTGATACTCCATTATATCACTTTATTTTAATGTATAATGTGTTTTTTAAAATATAAATAAATATTGACTATTAAATTTTATACCTATAAACGGTCAATTTATTTTAAATTTGATATGCATGACCATTAAGATAATGTCATATGATTCAATAATTAAATTGGTTTAATTTACATTTTGTAAAAAATTTATTAAACGTATAAGTGTTTAAGACATATATCTAATGCAAGTAAATCTCCATTCGTATAGATAAGAGTCTACTTATAAAATGCTCAAAGAATATGATACGTGGCAACTTTTAGTGATAACATGTATAAGAGATATTCTTTGAATTATTTGAATGTTAATTGAGAATAACTTTCCAAACTAAACATTAATTAACAAATCTCTAAAATTAAGCAATTGGTAAACTTATTAATTAAAATACAAATAATTAAACATTGATAATTCAAAAAATTATTGAGATTGTTCTTAATATGAAAAAGAATAATTCTATATCATCCTAATTATTAAATAAAGAAAAAATTAAATATATTTTAAGTTTTTAAGATATTAAATATTTATACTTTTTTATTTAATATTTTATTTATTAGATATTAAAAAGATGCATTATCAATTTGTATCAAGATTGCTTTTAATATAAAAAAAATTAAATGCAATCAACTCATTTAGATAATAATAATAATAATAACAACAACAACAACACAACACTTCATCATTTTTATAAGAAATAATTATACCTCTAAATTGTTTTAAAAAATAATTTTTAATAATAAAATTAAATATAAACAAATACTTCAAATTGTTTGTTATAAAAGGAATATTCTATGGGAAAGAACGAAAATCAATCTCAATAATTGATCGTGACAATTTTAACTTGACTGATGTTAAAATAATATTATATAATAATATCAAAAAAATAATATTATATAACACAGCAAGCACAGCACAAATAGTGCAAGAATGCTCTCACAAGATGAGGACCTTGGTTCAATTGTAACTTAACTGTTTATGTCAAAAAAATAATAATATATCAAATATAAATATGACAAGAAGATATTATTTTCAAAATATCTTTTTATAAAAAAAGTTTTCAAAGCGGAGCATCGGTTGAGACTTGAGTTGGGCCCAAGAAAGAGCACAACTCTTGCAAAGTGGCCCAAAGTCAGACGTAACGTAACGTAACGATGACGTGGCGTCGCGTCTCGTCTCGTCTCGTCCAATTTATATATTTTCTCGGGATTTCAGAATCCTCCTTAAACTATTCCAATTTCGAAAACTAGTCAGAATCCGGCAACATTGCAACTAGTCAGAATCCTTCCCCACTCACTACTCTTATATATAAACATATACCAGCAGTCTCTCCCTCTCTATTCCTCTGCGATTCAATCTCTTTTTTAAAAACTTTTTCCTCAAATCTTGCGTCCCTTTCGCTCAGCGCATTAACCGACCATGTCGTCGCCGTCGGAGAATCAGAAGAGGATGATCAGGCTGCGAAGCTCGGACGAGGAGATCTTCGAGGTGGAGGAGGCGGTGGCGCTGGAGGCGCAGACCATAAAGCTGATGGTCGAGGACGACTGCGCCGACGGCGTGATCCCTCTGCCGAACGTGGACAGCAAGACCCTTGTCAAGGTCATCGAGTACTGCAAGAAGCACGTCGCCATCAGGGACGAAGATCTCACCGCCTGGGACACTCAATTCGTCAATGTCGATCAGCCCACCCTCTTCGACTTGATTCTCGTCAGTCTCTCTCTCTCTCTCTCTCTCTCTCTCTCTATATATATATATATATACATATAAAATCATGAAACTGCCCTTTAAGATTTGCACAAAATAAAGAAAGAGTGTGGTGAATGATCATCTTCTTGTTTTCTTTGTTTCGATTGTCTGAGTTTTTTGTTTTTTAAATTTACAGTATGGTCTGGTGAATACATATGTCTTGCCTAGGAAATGAAATTCTTGTTAATTTGTTGTTTTCCTTGTGTCAGGCGGCAAACTATCTGGACATTAGTGGCCTGTTGGATCTGACATGCAAGACTGTGGCGGACATGATAAAGGGGAAGAGTCCAGAGGAGATACGCACCACTTTCAAGATCAAGAATGATTTCACTCCCGAGGAAGAAGCCGCCATTAGGAGGGAGAACCAGTGGGCCTTTGAGTGAACAAGCCAATGTGGATATTTAATTAATTAGGATCTATATATATATAGGTTTTATGTTTTGTTAATTTCCAGTAGTTACCAGTAGTTGATTTCAACCCTTTGGTCATTTTGTAGTCGATTACCTGAGACATGATTTTGTGAACCTCTTTCGTATTGTCATATGTTGCATGGATTTGTGTTTGTTTTGTTTATTTGGTCTGCTCTTGTTTAGTTTTATCGTATAGATTGCATGGCTTGCGTTTGCTTAATTTATTATTTGGTCTGCTTTTGTTTTCGCATGGGCACTTGTGTTGAATCATCGTACATGGTTCTGACTTTCAAATTGATGTTATTATTAGGGTAAAATACTCACACACTCATTTGAAGTTTAGATGAGTTACATATAAATTTTTTTTTAAAAATAATAGTTAGATACTTAAATTATATTCCTTGTAATAATTAAAATTTTTATTTAATATTTTGTTAAATTTAAGTGTTGATATGTAAGTGATTAATTAATATTTTTTTAAATAATTTATAAAATAAAATAATTTATTCATCTTGAATTAATATAAAGTTTGATTCAATTATTATTTTAAAAAATTATTATATAAATAAAAGTAAAAAAATATTAATAAATTATATACATATAACAGATAATAAAATCATTAATTAAATTTAATAAAATATTAAATAAAAAAATTTAATTATTATTAATTATATAATTTAAGTATCTAATTATTACTTTTATTCGTTGAAGGAGTGTCCATATAACTTACAAAGTGTCTTTACATTTTATCCTTATTATTAATTCGAAACAATAACATATAATCTTTATTGATTCGGTCCCTGAAGTTTTAGAAAAGATTTCCCTTTTTCTTCGGGATAAGATTATCTTGGAGTTAGTTTTGGCGCCAATCGTTAGACATTAGGATATCTTTGAATACAAAATTTTAAAAGAAAAAGAGAGAGCAGGGATAATTTTTTTTTAATTTAAATTAGGATAAGTATAAAATATTTATAAAAATTAATGAATTAAAATTGAAAGCTTTCATGATAAGCTTTCATTTTATCTTCTCATTTTAAAAAAATTAAACAAATAAAAGATATAATTAAAATAAAAATTTTATCCTTCTATTAACCTTCCATTCAAAAACACCTTCATTCAAAAATACTTTTATACTTTTTTACAAAAAAAAAATTGATAAAAGTTAGTTTAGAGTGAAAGTAATTCTAAATAAATATGTCAAAGTAGGTCAACATACAAAATAAACACTAAACAGTATTAAATTCATAAGTTGTTAATAACTATATAAGTTGTGATAAAATTAAAAATACTAAACAAAGATAGAAATACAAGATAAATAATATTAAATTCACACAATCAACCACAATGCAAAAATATAATTAAGATCTTAACTCTTTTTAAAAAAAAAATCATTAATCCATTCGCCAGCTTGCCCTAATATGTGGGTTAAGTGGACGAGTCAAAGATATTCTGTAAAAAATTTGAAAGAATTCCCTTTTACCATCTCTATTCCTAAATAAAGGAAAGAAATTCCTCTCATTTCTTACTTAAACATTCAAATAAGAGGAAATAACTCTCCTTTCCCCTTTTCTTTCCTTCTCAAACATAGCACAAGGGACAACAAAAAACCAAACCAGTTGTTCATCTTTTCTTAAGTTGTTCGCACTATGTGTGAGAAAATAATTATGCTAGAATAGTATAACCTTGTAGAAAATGAGAAAACTAATAAAACCAAGTCGTAATAGTGAGTTATTGATGAAATATTTAGATAGTTTGTAGAAGATTATAGATTTTTAAATCAAATTCAATTATATTTTTTCAATAATTCTAAACACTTTGCAAGAAAATAATGTTGTACCGACATACCAATAGATGTGAGGATCTGCTTAACATGGTTGATCACATCAACGGGTCCAATGATATTCATGAATTTAACTATTGCTTTTATTGATTTTGATTATTAGTTCGGTTTATTGGGTGAAAAAACACTTCTCAATGATCCATGCTCTCACACTCTTAAATCACACACTTTTTATGTATATCTTTATTTGTAAAGTAATAAAAAGTAATTATGTACTATTGGAATTTAGTGAACAGTTCAAATTACTCACACCATTCATGTTAGGTGCGAGACCTTTTTTTTCAGAAAATTTTACTCCTGGATTTTTTTTTTCAAAAATTCTCTTAGTAGCATTTTGATTATAAACTGTTTTAATTAAAAAATAAATTAATTCAAGCATACACTAAGACTTAATTTGTTTTAGCTTTTAAAAAAAAACAACGGATGATTACTCAAAAGTTATACCGTCAGTGAGATTCTCGCCAACAAGCGTTAGCGTTGAAAAAACCCAATACAAACAAGTCATAAAACTAATTTTCAAATGGAGAAACATGAAAAATCACCATGGATGACATCGATTTGATTCACAGTTTTTTTTCCTCCTGTGTGCTCTACCTCTGTGAGCGTATGATTTCCATTTAGCCACTATTCATATAGGCTAACGATTTTGATTCTTTAAAGTACAAGGAAACTTTAAAAAGTAAAATACAAGTGATAACTATTAATAAGAATATCAGAAAAATAAATTTAACAAATACATAATTTATTATTTATGTACTTATATTTTATTAAAATCTTAAATTTTCAATCAATGATTTTTTACGCTGCATTTTAATTTTTTAAGTGTATCCTGGACTTCATTCTCTAAAATGCACGGTACATTTAGAGGATCCAAATCCATGAGTTAAATAGGAGCTCTCATAAATTACCAAATATAATGACGTTTAAAATCAATACATGTTCAAAGCATCAAACATGCTCTGAAGGGACCAGAAATGAAACTGAACACGCTATTAAACTTTTCTTAAATTGTTCAAACTATTCACACTATTCGCACTAGATGTGAGACAATTATCATGCTAAAGCATAGTATAACCTTCTAGAAAGTGAGAAAACTAAAATCTAAGACACTAAATATATGTTTGGTACATGATTGTAAAAATAGAGGATAAGTTTTTATGAATAACTTTTATTTAACATGCACTAAGAGTAAATTAATAATGAGGAGTTTGGATAACTTGAAACGGCTAGGTTCAAACCTCCTACATTGTATTGAAACAAATTAGGAAAAAAAAAAAAAATCCTAAGAGTAGACGACATTGTTGGTGACTTGGTATGGGTCCACTTACATAAATACCAGTAACTGGCTCCTCTCATTTCTTCGTGAGATACAAGTTAGCTTGTAATTACTAAGGCTAAAAAATTTTCCTTTTCTGCTGTAATCAACCATGGGAATGGAGCCATCGTCCAAGAAGATCACCCTGAGGACTGCTGAAGGCGAGATCTTTGAGATGGACGAGGCGCTGGCCATGAAATATGAGACTATCAAGCACTTGATAGAGGACAACTGCACTCACTTGACCAGAAAACATTCTTTGCTCTACTCTTGGTTTAGTTTCATCATTGCTCTCTTTTGTCTTGAAGTTTCTTGCTTCACACTTCAATTTCTGTGGGGGAACTGTTAATGATATTTACTATTCTTGCGTCTGTTTGAAGTTGAATAGGGAATCGTGGTGAACTGGAATCTGTTTCAGTGTAACAAATTCGGAAATCTAGATCGGTGGAATTCACATGGCTTTTTATTTTGCTTGCATTTTAATATTTTCCCAAGAAGTTTATTGAATATGGGTTTGGAAAATCTGGTTGTTGAATGTATCTCACTGTTGCCCTTGTCATGTCTCAAGCGTAATTTTACTCCGAAAGGTTTTTCTGAAGGAAAGATCTGAGACTCTATTTCCAATGTGATGTTCACATTGAGTTAGATTTAATATCCTAACTGGTTTGTAGTAACATCTCCTAGTAGTCACACATGAGCGATTACTACACAAAGATCTTGTGGTGATAGTCAATGTTTAATTTGTGGTTATATAACTCAACTTTTCCTGAGGTAGTTGATTTTGTGGCATGAGTTAATTAAGACTTTACTTGGCACTTTTCTTACCATGCATTGTTGTTTGGCCAATCTGTTTTTTCAGGCTGCACACTATCTCGATATTAAGAGCCTGTACAATATGCTATGCCAGACTGTGGCAGACACGATGAGGGGAAAGACCCCGGAGCGGATACGCCAGACTTTCCATATCCAGAATGATTACACTCCTGCGGAAGAAGCGCTGATTCGGAGGATTCATGCATGGGCTTTTCTGTGAGAACTGAGAAACAAGCTGCATTCAAATGTCCACATTTCTATAGCAATGTGGATAGTTGTGATAGGTTTTATTGTCATGAGAGAAGTTTGTGCAAATTTAAGCTTGTCGTTTTGTGGTTGTTTACTGATAAGGTCTGCTGAGAACCCCCTTTTACTATTATAATTATAATACACTGCTTTGGTTGGAATTTGGTTAACTTTGTTCTGTTGACTCAGTTGTCACATAAGCACTTGCATTTGATTAATTTCTTACGTTTCCAACCTCAATTGTCTGCTAGTGACTAGCGAGATTTCTTGTTGAGAGTTTGAATTTGAACTAGGAGGATAAGCCTATGCATCAGTGATCAATCACGTGTCAATATAGGAAATTTTCCCTTAGATATAGGGTGAGATGAGACAATTTTACCATAAACCAAGGCAAATCTCTAATTTTCCTTTTCGGCTCGTCAAATTGGACCATAAAACCCAGCCTCCTTTTTGTGTATTGTCAGACTACCAAGTTAACAGGACTAAACAAAGGTTAATACATTACGGCTCCCGTCCTCGACATTGATGGGCTGAAGTAGAAATGTTAAAGAATGGGACATGCAAGAAAGAGAACAGATGTCACTGCCCACACATTGGCAATGGCCCTCTGGTAGTAGTCAAGGGTCAATGTTTAATTTTAAAGATTTATTTTGTAAAACATGACTGAAAAGTTAGGTCCATGACTCTTAATATCGTACTAATTTTTTTAAAGCGTCCACTACTTTGACACTGATGGAACAAAATTAAGGTAAAGGAGAATTAGAGTTAGGAATCGATCTGTAATAACATTTATTAAAAAACTGATTAACCACTCGGAACATTTTTGTTTTTTAAATCATGCGAAGATTGATCTTGAATTATAATTCTCCTTTTCCCCCCGAGTTGATCAGAAACTTGGATTAGATTATTATGGTTGGCGGATCTTCCACAAGGACAAATTGTCCAATTATGCAGTGCTGTATATATACTGTTGCATAACATGTTCAATTGAATACTTAGTTGTTGAAGTGGAATTAGTTTTCGGGACCACAGCCAGACAACTATTTCCCATTCTGCGTTGTTTCAAACATAACATGAATTGAAAAAGGAAGTGATGGCTGTTTTGGTGCGCGTCAAGGATGGCTTCTCCTTAGAATTAAACAATCAACAGATACAGTGATTATTTTGGAAGAAATTGCAAGCACTGCCGCATAATAAAGTGTTCATAAATTATCAATGGCCACCTAGGCACGACGTCAAAACCAGCTACTCTATTTCACTATTTCAATTCAAAAACTAGGTGCTTGTTCAGATTTATTGAGTCTATAAAAGAAGACACCGGCACCCTAACAAAAACAAAGTGCCAGATACACGGTGTAATTTGGTGGTTGAAATGATTCGAGAGCACTCTAGGAGTAAATTACTGACCTGTAGGGGTAAGAGACCATATGGTTACAAGTGTATTACAATGTCAAAGGACCTAAGGAAAGGAATAGCAAATTAAATCTCAAATGAATAAGAACACGGTCCCAAAAGACAAGAAAATAAAAGGATAAAGATCTGTTTAAAATATGCTTCAACCTACAGTGGCCTAAACCCCAACCAAACTCGGGCTTAGATATATGTGGGAGCGATAAATTCCCTCAAGAATCCATCAGTTAGGTCCATATCTATATAATGCTGGATATTGAAATGTCTGCTTGCCCCTGTAGTCCTGTTACTTATCCTTTGCAACAAAATATTTGACCTTAAGATGTTTTACAGAACTGACTAGAAAGAGTGCCGCTAAGAAGAACCCATGTACGAAGCAAGCTTAGTATTTGATGTTCAAAATCACTCTACAATGTTCCACAAGTTAACTATATGGTTACATGATCAAAAAGCACTCCCAATAATGCAATACACAATTTAACATATCAGTATCATTGAACAATAAACACATCACTACATAAGCAGGTACCTTAGTCAGGCAAGGCAGTTCCTCGCTCAAGATTATTTTTAATCTCCAGTGTGTATTTACCAAAGGCTCGCTCAATCTTCTTGTTGAAATGCTCGTTACGGTCATTGATCGAGTCAATATCTTTCTCTTCATGAAATCGTCTTCTCCTGCTAAATGACTTGCGCTTCTCGTCCCGGTCCTTTAGCTCCTGTACCATCCTGTCAATCTTCTCCTCCGAGATTTTTGGTGCCTATGATGAAAGAAATGACAACTCATCACTAAATATCCAATGCAGTGGATAGGTTGAAAGAGACAATCAATATGTTTTGGTAGTATACCTTTCCATACTGGAGACTTGTAGCTTCACGGTAGAACTCAGGATCAGCTTCCTTCATTTTATTGTATTCTTCTACATCAACCTCAATTTTCTTGGTCCGCTTTTTGTATGCATTGTATAACGTCTTCTGATTAAAAACTGATGAAATATTATATTAGCTTCACTCCCAGTTGGAACTACTCTACAACACAAAAGTTCCTTACGATGATTTTGCAGACAATTACACAATCAACAATAGGAAGGCACCTGTTCCCCATAAGATAAAACTCCTAGATTTTAAAGCACAAAAAGCAAATCTCCATAATCACGTAGGACATGGTACACAAAGTTATCTAGACAAATATTTTGAGGTATTAAATTATATTTATTCTGGGTATAAACATGTCTTTATCAATATTTTAGCAAAGAACAATTCTAAAAGGCCTATGTGTAATTCTCCAGATGAGGTAGCATTCAAGCAAACATCCACAGTTAATGTTAGGAATCTCTTAAAGGAAAACATATCATACTCTTCAGTTAACAAATTAACTTAGATATATAAGCTTTCATACTCTATAGATTATAGGAAATCTTATTATTTTTGGAAACTAAATTGAAGCTTATACAGAGAGAAAAAAATACCACTATGTTTTACATCTGCATGTATAACCATAGGCAAGAACAAAACCATGCCAGCCAGAATGGTTACTTAACATACTGATTGTGTGATAACATTTCTTGGATAAGTATAAAACATACCGTCCCAGCCAAATGGAGCAGGATCCTTCTCCCATTTCTTGTATTTCTCTTCTGCTGCCCCTTGTGTGTCAAGCATATATGCTTTTGTCATATCCAATCCATTTGCATCAAGAAGTTTTCCAATCTTTTTCTTCCTATCCTCAAGCCACTTCTGTTTAGAAATACCCCTAGACTCTGCTGGAGCTTCCATCCTCTTTTTTTCAGCAGCTATTTCAATTTGATTACGCTTTTTCGCTTCTTGCTGCCATGGAAACAAAACAAGGATCTCAAGTTTTTTTTGACACAGAAAAGTTATAAACAAGAAATTTTTCATTAACTTACCATCTTCATCCTCAACTCCATCCACTTTTTCTGTCTCCCTGAGAGATTTGCGTAGCCTCCATCCATATTCTCAGCTGCAGGCTGGTCAGGATCACTATCAGAACTTTCTCCTTCAAGATTGGGTCTTTCATCATGTACTTCCTCATCTGGATGTGAGTCATTTGGGATGGCTTGCTTACCGCTACTTCCGCCGCTAGCTTTTGTAACTTCTGACAGATGTTAAAAATGGTGAGTAAATATGGACAGATAAACTTTATGGCATATTACCAAAAAATACAATACAATTTGTATAGAAAAATTACAATATAATTAAACAAAATTTCTGTAACTGTAAGACTTATGAGCGAAGTTGAATATTGAAATGTACATTTTCAGGAGGGTTATCTTCATAGCATAATGACCCTTCATGGAATGACGATTAATCAAGACTCAAGAGACAAATCTCACAAACAAAATGAGCTATGAAAGCATATAGTTATAAACATAGTTGTTAGATTCGCACGATTCACGATTCAAATCGCACGATTCGATACGATTCGGTTTTCAATGCAATTCCGTATCAACGATACGATTCTACGATTCGATTTTTATTTTTTTTTGCTTTTTTCTATCACCAATTCTCATAATAGAATTCAAAGAGGTAAAGGCTTAAATTATTAAATAAAAGAAACTGAAGGGGCATTACTAAATACACTTGGTTTGATTGCTTTGTTTCGTTACTTGAAAATAGAACCAGTTTTCATTTACGTTGAAAACCAATCACTCTACTCACTTTTTTTTGTTTTTTGGGTTTTGCCTTTTTGGTTGTTCACACAGTCATCACTGTTTTTGTTATGGTTCTAGGTGTTCACATAGTCACTCTATATGGTTTCCTAAGGCTAGGAAGAAAGGGCAGGAGTATGTTATTTATAAGCTTACTTATGACTTATGATGACATTATGGTATTATGCTATTATTAGAGTTTACTATTTCCTTAGTGATGTGACATTTAAGTATTTATTTGAACTTTTAAGTATATTGTTCATATTTTAGATTTGGAATCATGTATATTTAAGTTTTTTTTATTGATGTGTTTTGAATCGTACGATACGTTACGATTCACAATTCACGATTCAAAAATTGAACAAACGATTCTCGATATGATTCACGATTTGACAACTATGGTTATAAACACAATCAAATCTAGACTATAAATAAACAACAGCAAGAAGATAACAATCCAACTACTTGAGTTCAGAAAACTTCAGAACTCACTTTATTTGAGCAAGTGATTAACTACAATAAGTAGGGCAGACTGTAAGTGAAAAACTAACCTGATTGCTGTTGTGGCGTCCTAATTTTGGCTTCAGCTATTATTCTAAAGCAGTAATCACTGCATTCATGAAAAGGATTACTGGCATTCCGGCAATCAGGGTGCACAGCTCGTTCCTCAGACATGTTCTGCAAAAACAATTTCTCCTCAAGACCTGTTGCTGTATAAGAAATAAGACCCCCAACCAAAAAAAAAAAAAACAAATACTTTAAGATTCTGGGCATATTACAAAATTTTGATACTCGTAAAGAAAAGCAGAAAACCCTGATGAAGCAAGATTTGACACCCAATTTTTCTTTTAACCCCGAAAACTAAAGCAAATAGCGCCTACTGAACTTGGAATTGAAAGAACAATGATAATAGCTGAAACTAATCGAAAATCCAGGGCAAAAGGAATAAAAGAAAAATTGAAAACCTTCGCAAAAATTTGTTGGATTGCAAATTAGTTTCCAGGTATATCGATGGGAATAAAAATATCAAATTTTACTTTCGCTTCTGCGCAATCAAACATTCAGCGAAGCAAACCCGCGAGCCTGATAACTGACCAGAAGCAGGAACTGGGAGAGACAGCGAGGAGAAAGAGACGAACCTGTACCGGAGATTTCTCAGTAGGGCTTCGCAACAAACAAGAACGCAGGGAATTGGATTCGGATTTGGGTATTTTACCGATGCTGTATTGCTGTTCCAATCTCCCAGCGGGTATGTAAATTTGCTTTTTTTTTTTTAGGGTTTGTGCGATGGGATTATTATTGTTTCGGAAGGTAAGTATCGAGTGAGCGAACGTCTGTTACGGCTAAACATGAAGTTAAAAATTTTATAGATAAAATTATATATAAAATTATATACATAACGAATTTTAAAAAGATTTTTTTTACAAATTTTTACTTTTTTTATTTTTATACTAAACCAATCTTTCAGAAAAAGGGTAAAAATAAATTTTTATTCTAAGTTTTATTTTGTTATTACAATTATGTTTTATTATTTTAATTTTTAAAAATTTATCAAATTTAATCCAAATTACTAATTTTTATCAAAAATGTTAATATAATTTATTTATATGAAATTTTATGTTCGTAAAAATGTACAATTATCATGTTTAATTAGGATTGTTTTTTGAAACTAATTTGGTAAATCTTGAAAGGATCTAAAACAAAAAATGAGATAAAAAATACTTTAAAAAATTTTAAGGAGACGAGGGATTGTCCTCTTCTATAGAGCAAAAATTGAACCCAATGTCTTTGAGTCAATATATCTATTCTTATAGTCATTTTTGTTAAAGTAATATATTTGAAATAATTTAATTTTAATTTATAATAAAAAAATTTTATATTATTATTTAATTATATAGTAACACATCATTAAAAAAAATTTTGACCATGATAATAATTATTTAAAAAATGAAACTCTTTTAATGATATATTAACATATAATTGAATGATAATATAAAATAATTATGAATCAAAATTAAACTTTATTTAAAAAAAATATTTTCAATTGTAAATATGTTTAATCAAAAGACAATAGAACAACAAAGAATGAAAGATTTTAGGCAAATTTTTTTAGAAATTTCTAAGATGAAAAAAGGAATTTTTATTTAACCATCTAAAATATTCTTTATTTATTTATATGAATACTTTATTTATTAAAAATATTTTAAACATACAAATAAAATGAAAAAAAAAATCACAACCCCTCATTCTCTTTTTTTTTCTAATTTCTTCTTTTTTATTTTTCTTTTATTTTTTCCTTTTCTTTCTCCTTTCAACATCCAATCATATCCAGCATTAAAAAAAAAAAACTCTCATTTTAGTCTTTCACATATATAAGTTTCATCACTTTAATTTTTTTAAAAATTTTATCATCAATTTAGTTCTTAAATTTATAAAGTGATATCTATTTAGTCATTCAAATAAATTAATTATAATTTAATCCATTAATAATAAAAAAATATTATCAATTTAATTTTTCAATTATACAAAACTGTCATTAATTTAATTCCTCAATCATTGAAATTGTGTCAATTTAATCTCT
Source organism: Castanospermum australe (assembly GCA_019955255.1). NCBI lineage: Eukaryota > Viridiplantae > Streptophyta > Magnoliopsida > Fabales > Fabaceae > Castanospermum > Castanospermum australe. The sequence continues at coordinate 1,185,615 of NSJW01000935.1, forward strand.
ATTTGTACACATAAAGACGATTTTGATATTATTTTTCATATTAAGAAACTAAATTGATAATAAAATTCTTTAAAGGGTTAAAGTGATAAAGACCAAAAAAGAAATTTACTCCAAAAAAAAGATATTCAAACACTTGCACAAAATTGATAATATGGACTAGCATATTATAGATTCAAATAAGGTAAAATACAATTTATACCCTTAAAATTTATTTCAATATCAAATTATCTCCTTAAAATTTTTTGTTGTCTCATTAAATCCCCTGAACTTTAGTCTGACTTGAAATTATTAATTTTATTATTAAATGAAACAGAAGCCACCGCTATATGCATAACATGTGACCTACGTGCACACCACGTGACCATTTAGTTAAAAAACCTTATGGGATAAAATATAATTTATATCCTTAAAATTTATTTCTGTATTAAATTACCCTCCTTAAAATTTTTTTATCTTACTAAACCCTCTTGAAGTTTGATGTAACTTAAAACTAAATGTTAACTTTCATTTCATTTAACGAAAAAATTAACATTTTCAAGTCACACCAAAGATCAAGAAAATTTAATGAGACAAAACTTCATAAAGTAATTTAATACGAAATAAACTTCAAGAGTGTAAATTACCCATTCAAATATTTGATTCCATTTTCATATTCCCAATCCTATCTCTTAATTAAATATCGACTGAAAAAAGAAATACACCTTTAGTTTTGCATTCAAAAGAGAGCCAAAGGAAAGTATAAAATTTACAGGCCAATAGAATACCCTAATGATCATACAATCTGTATACAGAGATACAAAATTCTATGTGATGATCGCAATGTCATCAACCCAAATATTGTTGGGATAATTAAATATAAATAATTGAAGTACCATTGTGAGGGTGCATGTGTGTACTAGGTGTTCATACCATTACCCAGCTAGAAAATATAGCTCACATGCGTTTATTCAGCAGTATACCCTACTTGTTAAGCACTACCACAATACTATTATTATGGATGCACTTCAAAGACAAATTTGCCAAGCAGTTACATTACAATAGTTCATCTAGTACGGATTTGCTATCCAAATTATCAACCTTGGACTTGATAGACAACATGCTCTTGTCCAGACCAGAAGACTTCAGCTCAAGCTCGCTCAAACGACCTCTGATCTCATCAATTCTTGTTTTAATATCAGCAACCTCTTGCTCTTTCTGAGTCAGAGTTTCCATTTTTGATTCTAGCTCTTTCCTCAATGATTCCACTTCACGTTCAGAGTTAGCCTTCGCCACCTCCACTGCCCGGTGCTGATTGATGAGTTCCATATTTTCAGCAATTTCATCAAGTATGCTACGCAACCAGGCTACATGGAGTTGAGCAGATTCTACATCCTTAAGAATAGCCAACAATTCTTTGACTTTGGACTTTGTTAACTGCATTATTGAGGTAGATTGTAACTCCTGGACCACAAAGCACACACACTCAATGTAATATGACCGCATGACAACAGATTCCAAATGACAGCCTTCTCCTATGTCCCCATACTTATCAAAGATGGACCGCAGGATGGAAGCAAAGCTTTCTTTCACATGGTATCTTCCAACTGGAACACGGGATTCAGAAACCACAGACTCGGTCCCTTCTTTGTCACTATCTTCATCACCGCGGGGAATAGCAGAGAAATTAAAATCCATGTATCCACCAGATGGAGTAGTAAGACCTTCTCCTGTGTCATCAGCATAGGTGATTGGAACAACATTGTGTGAAGCATTTTTGTCCTCTTCTTGATTTGTTTGTATTGGGTTGGCAAGGTGCTCAGCACCATCCTTCTTTTGGACTTTGTTGTAGACAGGCTGCCAGAGAAACAATAGTGCAAGAGACAAGTCAAAATATATGCTTAACATGGGTTAGGTTGTCTTAGCCCAAAAATTAAAAAAGAATTGTCTGAACAACATGAGAGAGAAGAGGGGCCACAACCATGACATCAGGGACATGTATTTCTCCAGAAACTGGTATGAGCTCATTGCTTTTTGGCTCCACCTTTTTCTTTTCAGAATAATTTGATATCGGTGATGATGCATCTGAGAGATAAATAGCCCCAATTTTTGAGGCTGGAACACTGTCAAGAACAGGGGGTTCTGGCTTAGAACCTGGCTTTTTTTGCCTGCCAAACTTTAACGGAATGGCACCTGCAATTGAAATGGATTGGGGTCAGAAACATATTTATTCATTGTGTGAAAGTTTTCTTGGTATATCAATGATCTGCTTACCACCTCAAAGTATCATTTTTAGTCTAGTCAAACAAATTAGCAGACAAGCCTTGCTAGCAGTTTTATAAACCATTTCAGGCACCATTATTTACATACGCAGGGACAATGACTTTCTATTTGTGAAATTAGCAAACCAATTACACAGGTAGTACGAACGTATGAGATGGACAGTAAAATGTTTTTGTCAAAGAAGACTAACCCATTATCATGAAATGGTTAAACACAACCAAAAGGTCAAGGAAGTTTTTATCATTTGTAAACAAGCTGTTATATCCAATATACCACAGCTTACTTTCATTGTCCAAACCAATCTATTTCTAAACAAAATTCCAGATAAATACCATACTGCTTTCATTTAAATCAAAGATGTTGGTTTACATGACATATTTTAAATGGAAGAAGCACCGAGATTAAGTACTGTAGTCGAACCAGAAATATTTCAGAGGTTTGCCTCTGAGATGACTCTCATTCTTCAAACCCCCTAGTTTTCTTCATGGGGGTTATGATGCTTTTGTAAAAATAGATTGGATCAAAGAAATCTAGCTTGAGTAAAATTCTTAGTGGGTGATGAAATTCACTACAAGAAGACATACTGTATAACCAGTTAAATGTTAATTACATACAAACAAGAAAATTGTTACTGAATCGTAGATCGGTGATATCCTTAAATAGCAGACAAAATATGGGGGGAAAACCTGAATCAGCTCCAGAAATTCTTTTGTCGCAATATTCATCACACACATGGTAAGGATTAGATGCTTTAGGGCAACCTGAGTACGTGCGTTTTTCTTCATTCATCTTTTTGCCCAGCTCACCATCCGTTACACTTCTGCGATAATCTTTGGAAAAGAAAACGAAAAAAGAGAAAGATTTTACATGTTTAGAGATTGGCACTTTGGCAGCCAGGCACTCCCAACTACATTGGGTTAAGTTTGAAGAATCAGACTACTATTATTCAACATCAGTTGGGAAATATTCAAAAATCATCCTCAATTTCAAGCAAAGCTCTAAGTATATTACACATTCAGAGCAAGTCTGAGCATGCCAAAATCACAAATATCAACGCAGGGCAAAAGGAAAAACAGAATGGCAACATGATAGCACTATGTTAGTGCCTTTTTTAAGATATAACAAAGATGTCATAAGCCAAATCTTGTTGAATTCATACCTAATTAAAACTAATTTGTAACTAAAATCCAGAAAAATGAGAAAGGTTTCAGGTAGACCACCAACAATGCATAAGTGGTGTTTGACTTCACATAAACAAAATTATATACAGTGTATAAACACAACAAACAGGAAGCACAACTAACCTGAGCTCTTTTTATTTTTGGGTAGCTTGGTTTCCTTCATCTTTTGCAAGCAAGCTTCCGTGCATTCATGGTAGGGATTAGTAGCATACACACAGTTTGGGTTAACTCTTCCGTTCTGTGCCATCTCTTTCACCGTGTCACCTACCTCACCTGCGGTACCAACCAACCCAAGATTTATCAGCGCTGAACCGAGTAAACAAAGAGCTCAAATTGAACAAAAACTACGCATATATGATATGATAATTCTAACAAATAGAAAAAGAAACATATAGAATTCCTATGCAAGTCTGAGAAAGACATAAAGAAAAGAAAAAATCAGAAAAAATGAAAAAAAAAACTAAGAACCTACCAAAAATCAATATTTACATTCAACGTTTTTTCCCCTATTTGTATCCATCCCCATCCGAAACCTATAACCAAACTCCCTATTTTACCAACCATCAACCCACCACTTCCAACAAAAAGAAGAAGAAAGAGAAAAGGAAAAAAGAAAAAAAAGGAAAGTAACAGGATTTTAGTTTTCTGCGTATAAAAAATAAAAAAGGGGACAACAAGCAAAACTCAACCACCTGAATCACCACACCACTCGAAACCATCCACCCGTGTTAGAGTTATTATTAAAAAAGGGAGGGTTCAGAGCTTTTTTTTATTTTCAATGCATATTTCTCTCAGAAATCAAAAACATAAATCAAATACCATTTTTCAGCTCACAGAAAATAATTTTTGAATTAGTTTATTTTATAATTAAAATAATTTATAATTAAAATTTTATTTAAAAAATTCATAAAAAAATATTTTTTCTTTTAAAAGTAATCCCCCAATATCCAGTAACCAAAGAGTGCAAAACAAAGAACAGTAACTAAACCAAATGAAACAAATACAAGAGAGAAACACCCATGAAACTGAAAACCCAGAAAGAAGCAAGACCAAAAAGAATGAATCAGCTCGAAGAAGGGTCCAAAAAGCTACACCGGAGGGACAGAGATGGCGATGGAAGGGGAAGTGGGTGGAAACAGCAATCCAAATTCCAAATGAAACAGTATTAGTCTATCAGAGAGATTTGCTGAGAGGTGCTTTTTCTGTTCTTCTGCAGAAGAGCAACGAGCGAGAAATGAGAAGGAAGAAGAACCAGAAGCGTCTGTTTTTTGACCATGCGGGCCGGGCTAGGCGATGGAATATTTGGAGACTCTTTGACCAATGGAACGGCAAAATAAAAAGTGGGACAATGGAAAAGGCGAAAGCAGAGAAAGGTAACCATTGAAAATTGTGATGCCTTTGAACCTTTTTTTTTCAAAAATAACATAAAAACATTGTCAAATTCACCAAAAATAAAAAATAAAGGCATTGTCAAAGGTCTAGATTGTCACGCGCGGCAAGTACAAGTTTGCCACCTCTGATCCGTGTCTGACGCAATCGCTGACCTAACAACCCCGTACCCTATGCTGCTGCATTTGCATTTATTTAAATTAATTTATTTTATAAAAAAAAATTTGTATGTTATTTTTTTTATTTATATTTTTTATTTAAAAAAATAAAAAAAATATGATAGAATATGTATTTTTTTATTTTTTATTTATAAATAATATTATAAAATGGTGTAATAAATATAACGTGTAAATAATATCATTATATTTTATATTTAAAATTAAAATCTTATTGAAATGATTTTTAAGAAAAAAGTATTTTTTTAAATAGATTATTTTTACACATGTAATTTAGTGTATATTTAAATTAATTTATTTTAAATTTAAAATATTTTATAATAAATATATTATTAAAATAATTTTTAAACAAAATAATTTTTAAAAAAATAAAGTATTACTAAACATGCAAATAATCTATGATAAATCAGTACATATTTAGTTTTTAAACAAATTATTTTTTAAAATTTTATTAATATAATTTTAATTATAAATTATTTTAAATATAAAATAATTAAATTCATACATGCATTTAATTTCATTTATGGTTATTTATTGCTTGAAATAGAAAGATTTGTTTTTATGAGTTTATTAACCTATACTCTAAAGGCAATTAAGGATATAAAAATAAAAATTATTACATTAAAAGTATAAGTATTTAATTTTTTGAAAATCTAATGCATATATTATACTTTTTTTAAGTAATGAATTCAATTATGATTTATTGTCGGTATATAATTCTTTTATACTATTAACTAAATACATGTTATCTATTATTGAACTTTTTTATAATTATTATCTTAATTAAATTTTTTAAATAATTTAATAATTTATAATTATTTAATAATGTAAATTTTTTTACATTAATAATAAATTAAAATTAAAATTTTATACTATGTTTAAATGGGAGTTAGGAAAAAAAATGAATGAAAGAAAAGGTTTATCATAAGCCTTATCTTAATCAAATGTTTTTAATGATTTTATAACTCATAAATATTTGATAGCGTAAAATTTTTTACATTAATAATAGATCCAAATTAAAATTTTATGTTTTATGTTATGTTTTGATGGAGGATTAGGGAGAAAAAAATGAGTAAAAAGAAAGATTTATCATAAATTTTTTTCTTATTTAAATGTTTTATAAAAAAAATAAAAATTTTTAAATAATTCTTTAAAAATATTCCTTATCAATTTTTATAAGTATTTTAAAATTTTTCTAATTTTAAATATTTTATATTATTTAAAATATTTAAATAAAAAAATAAAATTTATTAATTAACTTTCTATTCTTTTTAGTTCTTTTTTTTATTTTTTTAAACTTTTAAATATAATTTAAAAGTAATTAAGATAATTTAATAAAAAATAATAAAATTTATTTTTAATATTAAGACACACGTTAAGGAAATCTTTTCTTAATTTTATTATTATTATTATTATTATTCACTAATTGCTTTATCTTATTACACGATACCGGGTTCAATTAGTAAGATTCATTCACTAATTACGATGCACCTTGCTTTAAGAGTAATTGTGAAGTATCTCATCCACTTCTTAAATTTTTTATATATAAAAAAAATTAAGTACCAAACAAATTTCATTTGTGTATATAATCATTAGTTCTTTTCAAGTAACACCAAATTTTTTTAATTATTCGATTTTAACTTTAAATTTCATTAAAATAGTTTTGCCTCCACTTTTAACTCATTATTTACTTTCACACGGGGTCATAATTTCTCTTATAACTGACAAAAAAAATGAAATAATTATTAATTATTCTGATAAATATTTAAAATTTATAAAATATAACTACTAACTAAGAGTAGTGCTTATTGAGAAGGCCATGCCCCTCCCAAATGTCTTTATTCAAAATTTTATTTTTACATAAATTTTCTTCTTTTAAAAAATTATTTTTAATTTGGCCTCGCAAAACAAATTTCTCTTACTTTGACCTCACTGAAATGACTTACAAATAATTCTTAAGGTAAATAAAATTGACCAATAAATTCTAAAAAGAAAGACCTACAAGGAATACTACAAGATTAATTTTAACAAGTTAAACTTTATAAGTTTTTTAAAATATCCTTATTATTATAGTTTAAGGGTAGTGTTAAAAAGTTAAAAGAAATATTCAATAAAATATAATAATATAAATTAAATAAATTTAAATTAAACAGTTAATGAAATTTTTTTAACGTTAAAAGATTAATTTTTTTTACAAAAATATACTATTAAAAAAGATAATTTTAATATTTTAAATGAAATTAATATATATTTAGATTAACTTATTTTATAATAAAATAATTTATAATTAATTTTTTTAAAAAAATAAAAAAATTCTTAAAAAATAAAATTACATCAAACATGTTATTAATATATGTTTAAATTAATTTATTTTATTATTAAAATAATTTATAATTAAAATTTTATTAAAATAATTTTTTAAAAATAATATTTAAAAAATAATTTATTCTTAAATATGCATCTATATTCAGATTTAAAGACGTGAAAATACCCAAACAACAACCGGAAAAAAGTAAGTAATTATGGATTGGTCAAGTGACAATTTTCTTCTTGGCTGTCAAAATCAGGCCGCACCAAGGGAGTTACTCTGCCTCCCATTGTACTGGACCGAACTTTTGATATTGACAGGCGGTAAAATTTTCAACTGTACCAAATTGTTTATTTGTTAAATTGAAAAATTGTTTAGTTTTGGTTTTCATAATTCCTTCCAAGATAGAAAAGACACTGTACTTAGCTCCACACAAAAAACAAATATCGGAATATCCTTGAAAATAGTCTTTCCATCTTTTTGTTTCACACTTTCACTATCAATCCAGTTAACTTACCATCAACTTCATTTCAAAAGTGTTTTGTGGTACATTATATAAAATAATATGTAGGAATAACTTATTTAGAATATTTATCACAAACATTATAAAATTTTGATATTTTAATATATTTTTTATAATTTTCCGAAATAATATATTAATAAAATATTTAAAATTTAATAAATTTTTTATTATAATACTGATGCACCATTTTCTCAATAATTAGTTACTCTAGATGCAATTTTTAAAATTGAAATAAGCTAAAATTATAATTGTTTCTAGTATATCAGTAGACAACGGTTGCTAGAAAAAGTGTAAATGAAAATTCTTATTTGTGGAGGGAATAACGTGGCTAAATGTTTATAGTTAATTTTTTAATTTTATATTGGAGGATAATATTTTATTATTTATTCAGATAAACTTACTCTTTTTAATTGTTATCAAAATAATAAAATTTAATACAAATAATTAAGTGTTATGATTTTAGGTTTAACTAAAATAAGCAAACTGATAAGAAATGAGTTTTGTAATACATATATATATATATATATATATATATATATATATATATATATATATATATTGAGACACACACACAAAAGTAACCAATTTAAGTGCGTTATTATCTACGAGCTCCGCATTTTTAAAATTTTTTTGGTATTTATATATATTTTTGCATTGATGGTGTTATATAATAGTATTGATTAAATAAATAAATACATCACAATATGATAATTTTAGAGAAAAATTATTGTCTTTTTTAAAGTATGACAATATTTATTTTAATAAGTTTAAAAAATAAATTAATTTAAAATTTTAATATAAAAAATAATTTGAGAGTGAAAGATAAAAAGTGTTTAATCATTAAAAAAGAAAAATGACTCTAAGTAAAATTATACTTTTTTTATTATAAAAATGGGCCAAAGCCTAAAAAATATAACATTATTAGAAAAAAAAAAGTGATTGATGATATTTGAAACTGTCGTGTGGCATAAGTCTTAATTTTACAAAATTATCCTTCATTACTTTTATTGTTAATAAATCATAAAGATAGACAACAAAAATTAATATTATTCAAACTATATATTTATTTTGTTAAAAAAAATTTTATATAAAAAATTTTTAAACATAAATTACTTTATTCAAAATTATTTTTTATTTAAATCATTTTTTAAATTAAGTTAATTTAAAGTTTAATTTAAACACATATATATTAGCAAAAGTGAGTTGACAACCATACTGTGCACAAGAGTTATCAAATTTTAAGTCTCTTTGGTAATATTTACTGTTAGCTAGCATGAATAATTGAATATGTTAGGATTATTAGTGAAATAATAACAAAAATATACTATTAAATAGAAAAACATAAACTATTTTAAATATAATTATAATTTTTATAATTTATCATAATAAATCTTAACATAATAAAATTTATATCTATTTTATATTTAACAGGATGGTCCAATTATAAAGAAGAAAAAAAAAATCCGGATCCAATATGTTAAGCAGCGAAGTAGGTAGCCATCTCACAGATGCGGGCCTATGTAATCAAAGCAAGATCCCTATGATATACGAATAACTTATGCATGCGACTTTAAAGTTGAATAAGAATCACGTATTCACGGGTAGTTTTGATCTATTATTCAATTTACACGCGGGGTTAGTTTTACTTTTAGGATTTTCTCTCTTTCGCTTTTCTATTGGCCACCTTTTCCACGTCCTTGTGCTGTCTTCTTTTTTCTTATTTGTCTCTTTTCTTTTTGTTTCTGTGTTTTTTCGTAAGACCTCCTGCCATCCTTTTATTTTGTGCAGTGATATGCTCCCGAGATAGCCGACAATATCGTGGTAGATATATAATTGGTGATATTCTTGGACTAATCTGTGTGCTTTTTTATATAAATAATGTACGTTTTTTTTTTTTTATCATATTGCTCTATTTTAATTATATATCAAAATATACTTAAATTTATAAAAAATAAAAATTATTATAAATTAAAATGACTTTTTAATTATATTTTAAAGAAAATTTGCAAACTAAAAATTAAAAAATTACTTTAACTTAAGATAATTTCTTAATTAATTTTTTTTAAAAATTAATAAATTCAATTAAAAAGTCATCATAAACGGAAATGACTTTTTAATTAGTTAAAAAATAAATAAATAAAAATTCACGTTGAAAAGATGTCGCATTGAGATAAGACAACTTCTCAACATGAATAAAAAAAATTTTATAAAATATTTTTTGATATACATTTTTTAAATTAAAAAATTACCTTATCCTATGGAGACTTTTCCTTTATATTTTTAATTTTTATTTAATAAGCAATCAGAAAATCACTTCAATTTAAAGCAACTCCTTATTATTACAAAAATTATCATATTTTGATAATTAAATAAAAAAGAATTAATTATATTAAAAAAACCATAATCTGTGACCTGACTCTTGAAATATGTAAGACAAAAATTTTGGAAATGTGAGTTGTTATTTTCTAAGCTAGCGACTTGTTATGATCAATGATTAGCTTCTTGAGTTTTTTGAATCTATGGTTTATGCTATCAATAATAGTCGGTCACTGCCGACGGTAGTTTTTTGAGTTCTTTAGACGGAATGAGTTTATTATATGGAGATTTTTTTTCCGACATCTTCCTTAATGTAGTGTAATATTATTAATAAAAAATATCAATAAATATATATAATTTATTAAATAAATAAGTAAATCAGTCATAATTAAACAAAATAATTATAATTAAATTTATTATATTATGACACATAAAAAAAGATAATAGTACTTTTATAAAAAGAAAAAGTATATAAAAAAAAACTTCTTTCAAATTTACGCTTGGTGATTTGATCGGAAAAAAATGTTTATATTTCTAATCTAATCTAGCAAAGTCAGAGTTTAGAATAGACTAAAACAAAATTTAAAAAAAAATAAATATATTTTTTTCGCAAATTAAAAGATGGATTATCATGCTTAATTCTTTTTATGTTTGCTTTGACTTGGTTCGTATATATGTTTTATCTTTATTTTTTAAAGCCTTGCATTATATTAATGTGTTTCATTTTTATACTTTAGTATTTGTCCAGTCAATAAAATATTCATTCACTATTAGATTAAGGAAAAAAAAGTTAATTAGTCTATTATTCAAGTTTTAGGATGATCCCTTGCTGTATTAACAATTAAACATTATATTCATATTTTATTTATTACTTTATATGCAAATTCGGTTTCCGCCTATACAATTTTGTATTTTCGGTATTTTATGATGAAGAAAAAAAATTTAAATACAATTGAATCCCTTAATTAGTTTATAATAATAAAAGTTTAATTCCTTAATTAATTTATTATAAAAAATGTAGGTTTTCAAATAATACTTGAATCTATATGTATTAGACAATGAAAATAAAAATCTTAGAAAAAAAATATTGAGACATGGGGGTAATGTAAAATCAGATTTGAATAGTGCGTCACTTTAAAGAAGTAATTAATTAAATAAATGTTACGTGCTTGAATTCCTAGCAAGGTAGCTAGGCATCCTCATTGTGTTGCTTTAATAGATGGTTTATATTAGAAGCAAGCAAATACACTAATCGATTTAATGTTACATCTTAATTTAAAATATTAAAAAATTAAATTCATGTATCTTTTTACTTATGTAAATTTTATTTAATTTATTTTTATTTTATATAAGATTTTCACTCAAAATTAAATTATAATATTTTTCACGTACACTTAAATTCTAAACACTCATACGTTAATAAAAATGAGTTGACAGTTATATTGTAAATTTGAATCTTCTTTTGTAATAAAATTATTTTATTAAAAAAAATAAATATAAATTTTAATATATTAAAATTTATCATAATAAATTATAAATATTATTTTATATATTTAAAATTTTTATATTTTGTTCTTTAATAAAATATTTTTTATTATTTTATTAATAAAAGAACTCAAAAGTAGTCAAATTTTAAATATCTTTATTAATATTTATAGTAATGTTAAGCATCGAAGAAGCTATCTCACCGATGTGGGCCCGCGTAATCAAAGCAACAGATCCTTATGTGACTTTAGAGTTGAATAAGAACGCGTATTCACGCGGAGCATTGATTTGTTATTCAATTTTCTCACGCAGGGTTAGTTTTACTGGCTTTTTTGTGCTGTAATTGCTGAATTTTTTTATTTTTCAAATTCGGCCTTTTGAAAATTATTTATAAGATTACGCCAAAAAATTTTAGCATTGAAAACCCGCCCTCTTCCAAGGCAGTTTCTTAACAAAAAAAATTTTTTTTTTAAGTTAGAAACCGCCCTCTCCTAAGGTGGTTTCTGATCTACATTTTTTTAAAAAAAATATATTTTTATAATTCAAAAACTGTCATGCAATAAGGCAGTTTTAGACAACTCTCTAGTAGATCATGAGGGAGTGATTGAAAAACTGATAAAGTTATTTTTTTTTTAAATGTGCTGCAAAACCGCCTTGGCGGTTTCTTATCTTGATATCTATTTTTTGTTTTTACGGTGATAAAAAAACGCCATCTATGATGTCGGTTTTTTATCTAAAAAGAAAAAAAAAACACAATTTCTTCCTGCTTGGAAGCCACCATGCTCGATGGTAATTTTTTAATGTGCTCCAAAATCAATGTATTCTTACAAATAATTTTCAAAAAGCGTAATTTCAGAAATAAAAAAAATGCTATTACGGTACAAAAAAGCCTAGTTTTACTTTTTTTTTTTTCTCTTTTTCGCTCTTCTATTGGGCATCTTTTCTACGTCTTTGTGCTGTTTTTCTTTTTCTCCTTCTTTCTTTTTCCTGTGTTTTTTCGTAAGACCTGCTTCCATCCCTTTTATTTTGTTCAGTGTTATGCTCCTGATATACCAGACAATAAGGTGGTAGATATATAATCGGTGATATTCTTGGATTAATCTGTGACCTGAGTCTTGAAATAAGACAAAAAAAAATGGTGAAATCACTTGATATTTTCTTGATCTTGTTATGATCGATAATTAGCTTCTTGAATTTTTTAGGGCGAGTGGACTGAATTTGTATGATTTGAATTTTTTCATGTTTCTTTAATTACTCCACAAAGAAAATATTAAATTTAGAAATCTAATTTTAGATAAGTTTTTGTTTTAAATCAAATTTACGCTTTGTGAATTGATAAGAAAAATAAGTTTTTAGTCTAGCAAAGTCGGAGTTTAGAATATACTAAAGTAAAATTTAAAAAATAAATAAATCTGTTTTTTTTCAAAAAATGGATTATCATGCTTAATTCTTTATATGTTTGCTTTGACTTGGATCGTATATCTGTTTTATCTTTATGTTTTAAAGCCTTGTATTATATTACCGTGTTTCATTTTTAGCGTTTGCCTAGTCAATAAAATTTCTATTTACTATTAGATTAAGAAAAAAAGATAATTAGTCTATTATTCAAGTTTTAGGACAATCCTTTGATGTATTAAGAACTAAAAATCATATTCATAATTGTTCCTGTCTCTTTTCTATGGAAGGATATTTGTCTGGATCTTGAATATGTCAAAGAGCTTTATGTTAGTCACAAGCGGTGATGGAATATTTATAAAGACATTCGATATTTGAGTTAATATTAAAGCGAAATAAAGATTAGATATAGATAGAGAGTAAATATATTTAAAAATAATCTCTATAATACATATAAATAGAAGAAATGAAATTATTTGAGTTTAAGTGGATGAATTAAGTATAAGCCATTGAGTTTAAGCCTAATAAAAAATTTACCAGTCTAATAATTTACTTATTACTTTATATGCAAATTCAATATTTGCCTATACAATTTTTATGCATAAATGTAGAAAAAAAAAAACTATTTTACAAGAATTTGGATTTTAGTGTGATAATTAATTAAAAATTTTAACTTTAAAGATTACTAAATGGGAGATTAAACTCAATAAAAGAATATCTCAATAATAGATATCAATTAAAAAAAATTAAGTTATAATAATGTATTTTACTCATATTTCATATTGTTTTAATATGCAAAGTTGAATAATTTTATATTTTTAATATTTTTTTATTAAGAAAAAATTTAAAATAAAATTAAATTCTTTAATTGATGATAATAAAAGTCCAATCCCTTAATTAATTATTATAAAAAAATTATGATATAAGATGATGCTTCACTTTATATGTATGTTCGACGATGAAAATAAAATATTGAGACATCGGGGTCGTGTAAAATGAGATTTGAAGAGTACGTCACCTTAACCAAGTAATTAATTAAATTAGGGTTGCGTGTTTGGATCCCCAGAAATGTAGGTATGCATCCCCACTGTGCGGGATGAATGCAAGAAACTATTTGCTTTTCCTGCGATGACTTTGGTCCTGCACCGATTGCAACCTGCGATGACTTTTGGCACAAAAAAAAATAAAGAGCCTTCAATGACTTTTTCCAACACTTTGCGGAGAAAACAGAAACAAGCTTTTATGTCATGGACGACCTCATAACCACACATTATTTTTTTTTTGAAAAGCATAACCACACATTATTTTTTGTGCAATGGTACAAGGCAAAGCTCATTCGTCAAAAGATGAATAAAAATGACACTTGCACGTACCTAAAGTTTCACATCTGTCACATATTTTTTCCTATATGTGGATCAGTAATATTAAAAAAATAATATTAAAAATTGAATGAAAGTGAACAGTGTAAAAAAATAAATATTATGTAACGTGACGTTATCTAAAATAAATCATAAATGAATGTCCTACCGTTCCGATTGAGGTATGCAAAATCGTCAAAGTGCAGCTAGCGTCTTTACGTGGCCATAAAATTTTTCGAAGAGAACGTTATCAATTAAACTCAATTTTTCTGGAGTCACATTTTATTAAAAGAATTATATTATTATTATTTTTTATTTAATAAAATTAAGTTTATAAAATAATTTAAATAAATTAAGTTATGTAAAAATATTATTGATTTTTTTTTAAAAAGCTAGTTCTACAATTCAATAATCATATAAAATAGTTATTATATTTTCTACTTATAGATAACTTTATTTTTGAAAAATCAAATATATAAGTATATTATTGATAACAGAAAAGTGGTAACCTCGCCTGTTGGATTAACGTTAATAAATAACAATATTATTTATATACTATTCTTATTATATCGAATTTTTTAAAATAAAAAATGTAAATAATAGTATTAATAAGTTAGTGTGTAAGAAATATTTTTCATTAATAAATTACCAGGGGTGAAAAATTATATTGAAAACCTCTTTTTGCTGATTAGCAGATTCCAATATTAATTGTGTTCTGTGTATTTGCGTGCAAAAATTCACTTTAATCAATAATCTAATGAGAAAAAAGAAAAATGAATAATTTTATATCTTATTATTTTATTATTTTAATAATTTTTTAATTATTAAACAAAGTTAGTGTCGAATATTTTTTATGTTTTTAAAATATTAAATATTTTATTTTTTATTTAATATTTTTTATTAAGTATTATGATAATTATTAAAAAAAATTTAAAAAGATATATTATTAAAAAAATAAAACTTGTATTAAGTTATTTTGGTTATTAATTAATTTGATAGATTCTATCGTACATTATTGGCCATTGGAGAGACACAATTGGGTGCGTATGTGTTTTTCTTAGGTATGAAATTGTGGAATTTGTTCTAAAGTCTAAAGTGAGAGTTTATTTTATAGAAAAAAAAAGATGATTTATATTTATTAAAAAAATAACAGCTAAAATTATAATAAAAAATATATATAATAAATTATAAACTTAATAAAATTAATTTTTTATTTTTTATCAATAATTATAATTTTTTTAAGTGAACCCTTAGCTTCGTAATAGTCAAATCTCAAAATGTGACACTTAACATATTTCTCATCAGAAAAAAACAGAATTAATATTTTTTTATATTTTCTATGCAAATAATATAAAGAAAAGAAAACTGGCTCCTGGAAAAAGCTACACGAGAGGCGACAGCAAGCAGCAACAAGTTGGAAATAACATGAGGAGGAAGTTTCCCAAGGAATCAACTCGAGTAAGGAAAGGCCACAGGCTTGGGTAAGAAATTTGCACACTAATTTTCTTCTTTTAAAATATGACGACCAAATTATACGACTTGAATGACGCATAATTGGCATGTTTGAATAAAAGATTTTTAAAAAGATGATGGATACTTTTATTTTCAAATTAAAAATTATAAAATATTTATAAAAATAAATAAGAAAAAAAATAAAAAATTATACGATAATATCTTATTTTATTTTTTGTTTTAAAAAATTTTCAAATAAATATCACTTTAGTATAATTTTCAAAATATAAATGAAAAATTCAGTGATGAAATTTATATAAATTTTTTCATATGAATATTATTTCTATATTTTTATTCTCATTTTGTAAAATATAACAAGCCAGAGGAAAAGGGAGACTGGCGGGAGCCAGCCTCCGATCCTCGAAGTTTCTTTTTAACATTTTAAATTTTTTTTATGTAATTTTATATTTGATTTCTTAAACAAATGAAATTAATTCTTAAACTTTGACAAGATAAAATTTCTTGTTGGGTCCTTAAAATTAATCATAAAATTTTTTTCCTGACAATCTTTTGCTCTAAAGCCCTATTTAATATAAAATTTAATAATATAGTATAAAATAATATAATACTTAATAATATAAGGTTTGATTGTAAAAAAATAACACAAGATAAGGGTTATGATTAATTTAAGATTTAAGTATTATATTTTTATTTAACTTAATATAAAATAATTTTATTAAGTCTTATCAAGTCTAAAGTAATTTGATTAATTTATCTTATAATTATTAAATAAAAATAAATAATTAAATAATTTTTTTTTATCAAATATCATATTAAACATATAATAAAATTTATATTATTAAACTTTATACTAACTACCAAATATAGCGTAAGGCCATAAAGAAGGGTGGCATGATCTTCCTTCCTTGATCAGATTAACATCTTGTGGGTCGGCGGACGACACTACACAACAAACGAGTCGAGTTCTATGAAATGCTTAAATTGTTATGGATGTTAATTACACATAAATTTCCTCAAGTGCCTATATTTATTAATATTTTTTTCAGACTTGAATACGACTACATCTATAATTGTGGCCAGTTGTAATCTCAACAAATTATATTATTCAAATCATATTTTGTGAATTAGATACGTATTTTCTTTTTGAAATTTATTTCTGTGAAATAAAGTGAGTTTTTTTTTCTTTTCCGAACCATCATTTTAGTGAGAAAGCATGACAATAACGATAGACAATCAATTTAATTAAGCATAAGAGGAATCGTTATTTAATGAAAAGTATTTTAAAAAAAATTAATTCAATTAAAGAAGAGTGACAACAGAGACACCACCATTAAATTATGTTCATATTCTTTCTCAATAAAATAACAGAGGTTGCAAAATTTGTTCATTAATAAAGATTAGTTTAATTGATAAAAACAAGCTACATTGACATAAAGATTTTTAGTTTGATTTCCGTGAATGATTTTACTGTATGGCATGGCTTGATTGTGGAGCAATATCCATGTCCATTTTCGTGTTTTAAAAAGAGGTTGCAAAATTTTGTTTTTTATCAAATCAAATGATGAGCATCACAAAAACATGTACCATTCGTCTAGAGCACCTTGAAATTTGACATGTGGTTGGCTATAAGCTGAGAGAAAAATCAAATCTAAACCCTATACCCAAAAAGAAAAGAAAAAGACAATTAAATCTAAAATAAATAAAATATGGAGAAGTAATTAGTTAAAAATGGATAATCTTTTCCCCCTTGTTGGTATACAATGAAAGAAAATGAAGATGCATACTTATCAATTAGTCTTATTAGACAAACAGCAGGTTTTGCTAC
The DNA here is from genome assembly GCA_019955255.1 of Castanospermum australe. Classification (NCBI taxonomy): domain Eukaryota; kingdom Viridiplantae; phylum Streptophyta; class Magnoliopsida; order Fabales; family Fabaceae; genus Castanospermum; species Castanospermum australe. The sequence goes on from NSJW01000935.1 coordinate 1,203,303, forward strand.
ACTTAGCCAGGCAAAGAAACTAAGGGTCAGTCTTGTATTTTATGTAAAAATAAGAGTAAATTTTTATAAATGGATTTTTGTATTCGAAGAGTACACTAAAGATCATTAACAATGAAAATGTAAATCAAATTTCCTTTTTAGTTAAAAAAATGTAGTATAATCAATCACCCTTTAGCATCAAATTAAATTAAGCACAAAATGGACTGCAATTTATTAATTAAGCACATAATTGGTACTTCAATTTTATATCTTTCCCTAAACACTTATCTTTTATGGTAAAAATGAAGACAGAAAAAAAACAAAAAAAATAAAAAAATTGAATTTCTCTCCTTCTTATTGTCATTTAGAGTAAGTATATGGAAAGATGTGTAATATTAAAGTATAAAAAAAAACATTTTTGTAATTGGTAAGCAACCGAATGATTCTCCTTTAATTGAAGGGGGGTAAATGTCTTAAACTTGCATCATCCACAATCAAGTACACGCATTACTTCTTCTATTTCTAGCCTTGTGTGTATACCTATATATATTGTGCAGTTTCTGTTTCTGGTATATACATAGATCGCAGTGGAGTAGTTGAAGTTTGAGAGAATATACTATCCAAAACGAATGAAAAACTTTAGTAAGGTAGTTAAGGTTTTGTACGCCATCTTGGATCATGCAATATGCTCCTGCCATCATTACCAACTCATCTATATCTTTCACTGCACCTTTCTTTCCTCATTTCTCGTTTCTCTTCCTTAACAGAACACAAGGCAAAACAATTGTATATTTCATAGCAAAAATATCTCTTTCTCACACAGCCTCTGCAGTTCACCTACCAGGGTAACAGCCTCGCTCCAATAATAATATATAAATGCAAATTCTTATGAAGCAAAGAAGGAACATCATGGTGTGTTTCGGTTGTTGTTCATCTTTGTTCATTGAAGAGATTAATATAAGGAACTTTGTTTTCGTCTCAGTATGCTGAGATGGGACTTTAGGCATAAGGTTGGATATGGTCCATATTTTGGGATGACGGTGCAGTTAACTGTTGCTATCAACTAAGTTTGTATGGATCTCAGTTTTTGTTTCTTCTGCTTCTGTTCTGTTTGTTCTTCAGTTCTGCTCTTGCTTTTCTTGCTTTTAGTCAGAGGAAGTAGCCATTGCCATTTTGGGAGTTCCAAGAGGGAGTTCTACAATTATCTGCCAGGTCTGTCTCATTCTCTTTGTCTCTTTATGGGGTATTTGTCTGGATATGCATGTGGGTGTTTCAAAAGTCCAAGGAATGGTACATGATCTGATATGGTAGTGAATTTCTTTTGTTTTTCTCTGTAAAAACTATAAGATATACATCATTTTGATATCTGACAAACTCTTGATTGGTAACTTGGTCTCTGTCGGCCAGCTAGCGGGTCTCAGCATCCATTGGCATTTTATCAATTATTGCAGGTGACATGAACATCATCATGCAAAACCTATCTGAGAGACTAAGGCCCCTTGTGGGTTTGAACGGTTGGGACTACTGTGTCTTCTGGAAACTGAGTGAAGACCAAAGGTTATGCATAACTAGTCGTTCCAAATTTCTTCTCACTCTCTTTTTCTCTGTCTCTCCTTGTCCATAATTGTGATGTTTGCTTTAGGTTTCTTGAGTGGATGGGATGCTGTTGTGCTGGCACTGACAACAATCAAGATGCTGGGGAAGAACAGCTCTTCCATGTTTCTTCAGTGGCTTCATGCAGGGATACCATGTTTCCACACCCCAGAACAAAGACCTGCGATCTTCTTTCCCAACTTCCCCCTTCCGTGCCCACGGATTCTGGGTATGTATTCATTCATTCATTCATTTGTTCTTGACTCTATATTTTTGTGGGATTACTTCTGTACTTTTGTTTTTTTTTTCTTTTTGACACTTTGGTGAGTTATTAAAATATTTATTTGTCATTGATGATATATACTAAGTTTAAACATCAATAGATAAATGTTTAACAACTCATCAACGAGTATCTTTAATAAAAAAAAAAGATATGGTAGCAATTCCTATATTTTTCTTCCCTTTTCTCTGCAATTGAAAATTTTTAGACCAGCTGTTGTGTAATCTCACCAAGCCAGCCCATGAACAGGATTCATGCACAGACCCTATTAACAAACCAACCCAATTGGGTGAACTATTCTCATAGCTTGGATTCAAACATTTTGGAAGTAAGTTAGTTTCTTCACATTGAACCCCGTTCTTACTTCATCTTTGGAACGCAATATGGATTTCATTTTTCACAGCTAATTTACTAATTTTGCAGGAAACAATTGGGACCCAGGTTCTGATTCCGGTGCCTGGTGGACTCGTTGAGCTGTTTGTAACTAAACAAGTACTGTCACGTTGTTTAACTTGTATATATATATGTGTGTGTGTGTGTGTGTTCTTCACTCTTGGAGATATCTTTTTGAAGTACGTAGTGTGTGTATATATATCTAATTATATATATAAAACTTACCCTCTGTATACGTTTGTAACAGGTGCCTGAAGATCATCACGTAATCGATTTTATCACAGCACAGTGCATTGTCTTAGTGGAGCAGGGAGCAATGAACCACTCAATCAGCTTCAACATTGACGTGAGTTCAATGAGCAATAAGCAATCAAATCCACTTGTAGGTGATGAAAATGATGGGAATAACGGGAACAATCATTTCGAACCGCCAATTTCTCTCACGACGGCAACAGGGATTTCAAGTCTCCCACACGACATCTCTCTGCAGGACCGCATCGGTCTCTGCGGTTCTCCTCTGAACTTCATGCAGCAATTCAACTACAACCCGCAGAACAGAACGAAAAACGATGTCTTTTTTGAAGAATCGCGAGGTTCCTTCCTTCAGGACAAGCAAACCAACCCACTTAAATCCCCTGGAGCAGAGGAGCATGAGCTTCAACATTTGGAAACGTATCAGAAATGCATGATGGAGAATGATACCCAAGACATGCACGCGCCATTTGTGGAGCCTTTGGACAACAAGCAAGGACACGACAAGGACTTGATTAAACACGTTGTGAATATGGGTCGGTCGGATTCAATGTCGGATTGCAGCGACCAGAACGAAGAAGAGGATGATGCAAAGTATAGGAGGAGGAATGGGAAAGGGAACCAGTCGAAGAACCTTGTGGCGGAGAGGAAGAGAAGGAAGAAGCTCAATGACAGGTTGTATAACCTCAGGTCCTTGGTTCCCAGAATCTCCAAGCTAGATAGGGCCTCCATTCTTGGGGATGCGATTGAGTTTGTGAAGGACTTGCAGAAGCAAGTGAAGGAGCTCCAAGATGAGCTTGAGGAAAACTCAGACACCGGGGCTGAAAGCAACTGCATCAATGGCGGCAACAATCATGTGGGTGTCCAACCAGATGTTGTTAGGCAGATCAATGGAGGTGAACTTAGGACAAAAGCTGAACATGGTCAGAACCTAAATGGGTTTCATGTGGGGACATCAGAGAATGGCCATATGTCGAGGCAAAAGCAGGAACTGGATGCTACTGCCATTGACAAGCAGATGCAGCAGATGGAGGTACCTAACCTATAGCTAGCTTATAATGTCCAGTCTCTTTTACCATTAGCTTAGATTTGAGAACGTAGTTGTCTTGTCTGTGCTTTCATGGCTTAAAATTAAGTGCAACATTTGCATGATATTGCAGCCGCAAGTGGAAGTGGCTCTCATAGATGGGAACGAGTACTTTGTGAAGGTGTTCTGCGAGCACAGGCCTGGTGGGTTTGTGAAATTGATGGAGGCGTTGAGCACTCTGGGGATGGAAGTAGTACACGCCACTGTAACCAGCCACAAGGGCCTCGTGTCGAATGTTTTCAAAGTGGAGGTATATGGCAGCTTCTAACACTACAAATATAGAAATGGAGACAATGAATTGGTTATACTCTAAAAACGATGACAATGACTAGCTATTCTTTTTGCTTTTTTGGGATGTTTAACAGAAAAAGGACAGCGAAATGGTTGAGGCTGAAGATGTGAGAGACTCGCTACTAGAGCTTACGAGGAACCCATCTAGAGGGTGGACACTTGAGACGGCAGAAACAACAGAAAATGGTGTGGGCAGGGATCAGCATCTCCTCCACAACCACCAGATGGGTGCCTATCACCCCCACCAATTTCATAGTTAACCTTTCAAGCTGTTCTCTCATAAGCTTTGTAATTGAACATTTTTTAAATTGTTGAATTAATAATTCGGCTGTTTGGCATGCATGATGCATATAGCATAGCACTCACACAGGTATGGAAACTTAGTCTCTAACAAAGAGACAAAGTAGTGATATTTGATCACTATTTTCACATGAACCGCCAATGAAGGAATTGTATATTTATTTGTCAAATCAAGTAATATCTCACAAGGTACCAGAAAATAAACAACAATCCAAGGATGATATAGCTAGGTAAGGAAGAGAAACACAATGAAAAGAACGGCTAGAAACAGATGAAGAAGAAAGTAACTGTACAGTGGGGAAGAGGAGAAAGGACGCTTTAACGATGAATTGCATGATAAAACAACAAAATTATTTTTACCAGAAGATAAATAAGATGTGAAAACTTGGATCTGAAAATAGTCTCGCATGCAAGTCTCAAGATCTAAAGACATACATATATGATTTTTATTCGTTCAAAAATATAACTAAATGTAAAATGTTAAGAAGAATTATGGAACATTGGAACTTTAAAATAAAAGAAAGCAAAATGTTTTTTTTTTAAAAAAAAAGGAGAGAGAGAGAGAAAGGGGAAGGATTGAGTCTGATTTGAGCATCAGTTTTAAAAAGCTCGATTTTGATAGCTTCATGGAATAACCAATAAGCAGTTAATGATTTGATTTCATTCATCGTCTGCTCAAATTCTCAGACTCGCAAAAGCGTCCAAAAAAGTGTAAGAAGAAAAAAAAGATGAACAGAAAGAAGAGAAGGAGAAATAGTTGCTGATGAGTGTTTTTTTTTTTTTTTGGTAGATGCTGATGAGTGTTTGAGTTTAGGCAACTCCATAAACCCTATGCCAATTTATTTTATTGTCAGTTTGATATTATCTTAAAATTAGGAGTGATGATAAGTTTAAAGATAAATCTTTCATATAAATCTTATCTTCGAAAATTTTACTCTTATTTTTAAGGGGAAAGTAAATTAAGACGATAAATTTAAAAAATTTTCTTTTGCTCCTTTTATATATAATTTAATTTTTAAAATTTATCCTTTATTGGTAGCGAGAATATTATAATTTATTTTTATTAAAATTTTTAATTGGTACAATAAAGGGGATAAGGTATGCATTCAAATCGATTAAGAGATAAGTTACACTAACAAAAAATTTAACAGATAAATTATATAAAAAAATAAAATTGGAGAAAATTTGTCAAAATTTAACTCTTTTTTAAAGGTTTGTTATAGGGTGGGTGTATTCGATGATTACGTGCAAGTATGGTAATGTGGTCTCCTCAGTTGTCAGTTATGTTGTATTGTTGTGCACGGTCACATGGCTTTTGATTGCTGGGCATAAAGTGGGAATGATATGCTGTTTGGTCACACACACACAGCCCCTACACATCACAAACTGTTCGCTTCAACTACTTAATTGCTTCATCCCATTGCCCCTTTTTGCTCTCTAATTTCTATCTCCTTTCTCTACAATTTTTATGTTGCTTCTGATCTTAGCTATCTTTGTCGTTCTGAATTCCCATTTTTCTGCTATACTGTAGCATCTTTTTCCTGTGTTTCATTGATGAGAAACTTAATATAACAGATGGCCAAGGCCCAAAACAGAGTCTGAGAGAGTACAGAATCACTTTTAAGCATTGAATATGCTCCTTAGATTAAAAATTTTGCTATACCCCCTCCCCCATTTCTTTTCATTCCACAAGGTTCTATTCATCATGCTGTGAATTTACTCAAACTTGTGTAATAACTAATAACATGCTATAAATTAAAGCATAGAAAGAAAGGTCAAACCACAATGAATTGAGAAAAAAAAAATCAAGCTCAATCTGAGCAGAAACAAAGCATAGGTGGGGTAGGAGTCTAGCAAGTCTAGAAGAAGATCCCCTTTATGTGCTTAAAGAGCTTATGCAGTGTAAAAGAATGTGTGTGTGTGACTATATATATGTGAAAACACAATGTGCAGACATAAATAATCAAATCTACATATATAACCAAAGTTTTCGTCAAAAATTCAAGTTGAACAATAATAGTCCGAAAGGAACAAAGTTACTAATCGCTCTCCATCTTTCAGGGACATAACCTGTACCAGAATTATCCGAGGGAGTTGGTCCAGTTTGTGGGGTTAATGCAGCATCTGCGGAATTAGTAGCAGGGATAACATTGCTGCTGTTTTTCACTGCAATTCCAAACCTCATGCCCCCAAGGCAGTGCCCAGCTATATTGCAGATGAACCAATATCTCTTCACCTCATTGAGCTCCACTCGATCTTCTCCACTCTCGTACTTGGCCAACGCTCCACTACTTGCATCACAGGATCGATAAGTCTCCTCTGTTACTTCATACACATTATGTTGCTCCTTCACATACTTGAAAACTAAACCACAACGCCACCAAAAAGAAAACTTTTACAAGATAGCAAAATCATAGGAATCTCTTGCAATTGTGAAGTCTTGACAGTTTTGCTCATTGGTGAAAAAGTAAAAAAGACAACAATCTAGTAAAGATTGAAGGAAGTACCAAGAACATCGCCGAGGCTGAAATTGTATCCCTCTGCCCATGAAGCAAAATCTGTCTGGCTACTCCATTCTTCTTGGTCACCAACAGTATAAACACTAGCTATGAGACAGTTGAAGAGAAAACTACAGAGCAAAGCATTAATTGCCAGCAGAAAGGTACAATATTTGAAGAAAACTGTTCCCCCCATGACTCTGAAAATAGAAGATTTGGTGGAATAGTGGCTGAAACAAGGGTAGGTTGCCACTTGCCACAGTTCTTGCTTGTGTTTGAAGAAGAAGCTCAAATATGGAAATCTAGCTCGTCCTGTGATTTCTGTCTACATTGGGAAGCTTGTCAAGTCATGATTTTGGTTTACACTTTATATGATGGGCCTGAAAATTAAAGATTGAATTGTTAATAACGGAAGATGCCATTGCAATGTGTGCAAAATAAAATACAAAGGAGCCTAATGGACCCAAGACAGACTTGAACTTTTCCACCATGAAAGTTGGAAGGGGAGGGCTGGCCGAAATGATTATTGACTTCACACCCAAGATACGTTATATCCTTGTGTTTTCTGTTTGGCCATACATTATGTAACCATTGCATTCTCTTTTATTTTAGTAATATTTATTTTTGATGAAACTTTAATGACAGTTCATTATTGTTAATGCACTTCGTTTGTTGTTTATTTATATTCTTTGTCTATCTCTCAGCCGGCGAATCATCATATTCATTGATTGTATCCGCCAATGTTTGGTGTTTTTCCTTTTTTATTCTTCTTCCTATTCCCGGTAGGGATCATAATCGATATTTAAATTCATTGCCCGAGCTAATTATTGAAAGAGCACAACTTTACAAAGGTCTTTCTTTTGTTCAGTAATTACAGTATTTTACAAAGGTTTAAGGGTATAATTACTACAGTATCATAATACTGATGTCTTGGATGAATTGTCAAATATTTATTAATTGTTAATTTTTATAATAGATGTTTGAAGTGCATAAAATATAATCAAAATATTTGACAACCTAATGTTTAAACATTTTATTTTTATGGATAGTTTGAATTGTCAGTCCAAATGTTAAAAGGCACTCTTTAGTAAGTGTGTAATTAATATTTTAAATAATTATTATTATAGTTAAACTATTTTAATAATATGATAATATATTATTAGATGATAATTTATAAATTTTTACATTAATAATAAATCAAATTTAAACTTAAAGAAAAAAAATGGTACATTTGAGTTTGTGACGCAAAAAGGTTATCAAATATACATCTCCAAGCTAATCCCAAGATTGTGTTTGTTGTCTGTGGGTTGACAATGTATTATATGGCCCTTGCTAGTAATATTAAAAGGAAAAGTTATTACATGCTTTTAAAATACAATAAATACATATTTCAAAAAACATATTAATCATTGATTTTAAATTATTAATATAAAATTTATTAAAATTAATAGTAAAAAATAATTCTTGCAACATATATTTATTAGTATTCCACAAACATACAATAATTATGCAAATTATTATTATCTTTTAATTTCGACTATCACATTTAATTTTCTCAATACTAATCATGATTAGTATGTGATTAGCTAACACATAATTGCCACGGCATAAGTGATGCGGTGTAACGACATTGTCTTATATCATATGCATATTTAAGAATCTGTACTAAAATTGATGAAGGACATGATATAAGACATTCATCACATTTAAGACATGATTCATGATGAATCTGTATATGATTTATTACCTCCGCTAATTTACACAGTCCGGCTTTATAATTTGCGGACTAGTTAAGTGTGGAGGCATTTTTTCCAAGAGGAACTGAGCTCTCCTCACAAGAAACTTCCATCCCATTCATGATGACAGCTTTCAGTTGCTCCAGAAAAGGAGGAACATCAACATACATCAGCAGCCACTGAGATCTCCTGAATGGGTAACGTTAGATGAACAATTTCAATAACAATGTTGCTAGGTGTTAAAGCCGAAGGTCAACAATGCAAGGCTCCTCTAGAGTCACAAGCTTCTGCTTCTGTCCTCACAAACGCCCTAGCTTGAAAATCCACACTTCCTTTTTGCCAACTGGAGGGCCACGGAGCAACATGCTTCAACCTTTTTCTTTTTTTTTTTTTGGCTTAAAACCTTAACGTCCGTTTAACAGCCCTGCCCCTGAGGGTCGTACCCCAAGAATGCATGCAGCATCTAGCAATGCAGTGCTCCCACATCATGCCTTACTCCGGTAACATATGGATAGAGTAGCAGTGGAAATACTTGTACGAAGTCAGTGAGACAGGGTAAAGCAATCCCACGAAGAGGGAAATTGCAATACAGGATTCAATACCATTATAAGCAAAAATGTCAAAACGCTAATATGAAGCTTATGAGCGCAGAATCAACAAGGGAAAAAGGAAAAAGGCATTCATTCTTCAATTATATTCGATTCATCATATCGTGACAAGCAGGAGGTAATAAATCAATGCAAGACAACCAAACGCCTTCGAAAATAAAGTAAGAAAGCAGATAAAAGAAATACAAGTTAGTAACCAACCCCCCCCCCCCCCCCCCCCCCCCGGGTGGTCATAATGAAAATGAATTCCAGTCTCCTCTGTTAGTGGTGTTGGTCTTTTAAACAGGAGAAATTAAAGGTTTTAATTGTAGGGATCAAAACGCTGACAACACATGAGAACCTTTACATTTGTCAGTACCTTTAAATTTGAAATTTGGGCAGAAACAGTTGACTTTAAGGAGGTGATGTATCTTCAAATGTATGCTACAAATCTTTCAAATGCTTAAATTCCTCGCAATCAGCTCCAACCTCACCAAGCGCAAAGAAAAGCTTTGGCACTATCTTGGCTAACATCAACTTAAAACCCACAGAAGTTGAATTCTGATTGCTCTTGTCACTTACAGAGGCATCTCTTGTCAGCGAGCCAATCAAGTAACCTTTCATATATGCATCACAAGCCTTGAGGATGTTATGACCACGCCTCCTAAAATGTTCCTTGATAAGCACTTCAAAGTCCTAGAATTTTCATCAGTATGATAGAAGTCAAATATAATTTGCAAAATCCAAAGAAACAACAGTATTCGCTACACCAAACATTTGAAAACATTAAATCCAGACATCACAATGCAGATATGGCATTACTATAGACTTCCTAACACATCAAGTATTGCCAAAGAAAATTTGTCATTTAAGGCAATGCCAAATGTTGCAATTAACAAAACAATTTCATACACTCATTATTAAATGAAATACCTTTGGGGGTTTCCGCATAAGATACATCATAGTCTTGCAGTTAAGTAAAAATGTATTCTCATTGTATGACAATGAATTTTTCTCTCCTTCAGCTGTTCCAATCTGCTTATCATACCCAGCTTCATTGAAGTAAGGCTTAGAGTTGAGAACTAACCCTTGCAGTGAAACTAGGACTTGAAGGATGCTAGACGATTTTGGATCCCATACTTCATTTCCTCTGCCTGTCCATGTATTTAGAAGGCTAAGGCACACCTTCCCTTCCTCATACAAATTAGGGTTAATACGCCAACCACCAGAATGATAGTATGCTGACTGCATCATTTGTGACCCAGACAAAGAACAAAGAAAAACATGAGATATTTCCATATGGACTAAATATATACAAATTGAATATGTAATTTCTATTTAATATCTTCCCTTTTTTTTTTTCTGGGAGGGAGGCATAATAAATTCTACAGCTTCAAAAAAGTATTCCTTACCGGTGGAACATCAGGGTACTCTGGTGGAAGGTGAAAATCAAAGAAAAAGAGCCCATCTTGGTAAGGGGTCCCATATGCCCCTACAATAACTGCTCTCAAGAGATCCATTCTATCTTCATAAACTCGTACATAGATTTCCTCTGTCAAAATTTTTCAAACTGTTTACACTTACTGAAATGGGTGTACAGTAACCTGTGAAATTTAGATGGCATCAAAGTATCACTGACCAGGAAGGTTATTCTGCAGTATGCTCCAATCTTGTTGCACCTTCTTCAACCATTTTCGGTTGTTACTCTGAAAGTGGATTGAAAATTATATAGTGACCTCAGTATGATATAAGTAACAAAGTAATTAACATATAAAAGAAAGAAACAAGCATTTGCATATATTTATGTGCACGCTCACATGTTTGAATGCTCCTGACATAATCAATATTTTAGATCTTTGGTATAGCCAAATATAAGAAACTAGATTAATACTAATCTGCAATGATAATTATTGTCAATATGCAGGCATGTGCATGCGCACATGTGTGTCTTGATCAATATCATCAAAGGAAGATATAGTATACAATGAACATGGAAGTGCCAGCTCATTCTTTCATTTCCCAACTCCAACATTCTATTGTTTCTTGAGATATTACTCTATTATAAATAAGGCAGCAGCAGTACCTGTCCATTTGCACCAATAAAATAATGGTCTGAAGGATCTTTAGTTATGTCAAAGTGTTTGAAACTGCAAGCATCATTGTCGCAAGTTGCTGGAGCATCTTCATTCCTCAAGCCACACAATGTCCCTGCTGCTTCCAAAATTTCAGATGCTTCTAGAGTGACTACTTCCTCACTTCTTCCATTCTTTTTGCCTGAATTATCACCACCAATAGCAATACCTTTCTGAGAACTAGACTCATCACTAACTACTAGTGATGGAAGTTCACTTTCACCTTTTGACTGTAAGTTAACAGGATCTAAGTTTCTTTGGCCCCTTGAAAATATTCCAGTGGCAAGTCTGGTGACAAACCGGAATGCTGCTAGGGGAACAGAAAGTGCTGCAGCCCTACCTGAGTCATTCTCTTCACTCTCTTCTGCCTCAGAAATACTGCTGCTTGAATTTTCCCTCTCAATATCCTGCAAATTGTTATCTTGCATCATCAAAGAAATGGGCTAATAACTACAATCATCATCTTTAGTTGGCTAATAGAATGTCTACCATAGAACAAATGCATTCATCCAAGGGAGGAACTAACTTGAAGACCCTTCTTTTGAAATGATGAAAAAATAATTCCTTCTTATTATGATGAATTTGACAATCACTTCATCCATCAAATATTAAACAAACTATTTATACTGAGATGCACTGCTAAATATATCTATATGTGTATATAAAGGAAAGGAGAAGAGGAAGAGCAGGCTATGAAAATAGCCAAATTTTAGCTTGGGAACCTTTAGATTTCCAGAACCCAGATTTCTTATTAATGAGTAGAGGCAACTTTTAGATAGGGACCAGGGATCCTGATATAAGTACCATATGACAGTTTATTTCTTGGGCTTCCTCTCAGAAAGAATCAGGTTTAAGACTTGCTGATAACCACAGTACAAGTGAAAAAAGAAACAAACCTCTCTAGAATCCTCAAGGACTTCCATTTCATCATCATTGACAGTTTCCCAGCTAGCAGCATCACTTATTTCACTCCCAGCAGCAATTGATTCATCATCATCATCTCGACCAACAACATAGATTGCTTGGGGTCCAACCTAGAAGAAAAGTAAATTATTGATAGATAAAATGGAAACGCTGTATCATCAGACATGAACAAGTGTTTAAAAACTTAAAATCCACATATAAGTATATCAACCTTACTCTTTTATATTTTAGAGACTTAGAGCTTGTTTGGGAGTGCTTTTTTTTTTCCTCTTCAAAACAGCTTTTTTTTTATAATAAAAGCTGTTTTTCTTCTTTTTTTTTTTTTTGGCACTTGTTTGTTATTGATTATTTGAAATGGATTATAATCTAATATTAATTTTGATACATGAAAAATTGCTTCTTTTTTTTAAGCTGAATTTTCAGCCTAATCCATTTGATTATTTTGGGAGATGTCAACAATTTTACCAATGTCACCCCAGATCTAACCACATCAATTTTTTATTGGAACCAATGTCATACCCTTTTTTAGTAATTTACTATATAAAAGTGATTATTTTTATACAATCCAAACAAAACATATTATCTACAAATTGCTTTTTAATTAACATATCCAAATATAAAACTAATTTTTATCATAATCGATTTTAAAGAAAATCGATTGTACGTATAATTAATTATTAAAATAATCTTTTTTCATAGCTATTCCAAACACACACTTAGACCAAAAAGATAGAATTCAAGGAGTCTAATTCAAATGTCATTTCAAGTTATGAACTGGAAAGATGCCAAAATCCAAAACTCTTTATGCTATTCTGGCATGAAAAGACCATTCAAGTCACTATCAAAGGCTTTCAGTAAACCTCAATAGCAAAAAGAATGTCTTCACTTATTTCTCATTCTGACAGTCTCTAGCTTTTCTGTGACATGATTTACACCTACTGATACAAGTTTAGCAACCTTAGATAGATACCAGACATTAATACCAATAACATGCAATATAGGTACCCTAAAACCTTTCAGTCAACAAATTACATAGAAAGAAATAGATCACCGATTCCCCAATCATGACTACCAAACACTGGTAGAATCCCAAATCTATAACTCTATCTTGATTTTTGCCTTGGTGACACAGGAAACAAACGGACCTAGACTCAATAAGCTTAAGGATCAAATACTTTATATATTGGTTTACTTGTGACACCTGGCTCATTATAATATTCAACAATTAATTTTTGAATTTTTATCTAGCTAGCTGATAGACTTAGAATGTCTTAACACATTTATTAGTTCTTCGTTTCAGGGTCTTTGGGTATTTTTTTGTAGTCTCTGCCCTTAGGGAGTATTTAGGCCAGTATATCTTAGGGCTTCTTAGGTTATATTATGTTGGTGGTTTAGAAAACATGGGCCCTTAGTTTTAACTTACCTGATCCTCAAGTTTTAGCATTCCCTTATTTCAAGGATGTAGATACCTACAAACCAACGTATGTAGATTCTTCTTTTACTCCTTTCCCCTAATATTAGTTCAAACTCCTGCTATCAATTTGGACAACTTTCAGATTTAATTCATATTGATTCAATTTCAAACTCTAAAAGCTGTGACTGCTTTTTACAAGCCCGACAAGCATCCCAGAGCAAAATCCTAATCTAACTGCCAATGTTTCACAAAAGACTTCCTGCATTACCCTTCATAGCCCGAAAACTCTTCATAACCCAAAAAAGGATCCTTCTGTGATTGTAAGTATTATGTATAAAGTTCTTGCATCATCACTAAGGCACATAGAAGACTATTTTAGCCACAGATATTCAACAGCCTGATTGTGTCCTCGTCATACAAATTCTATCAACTTGAAATTTCCACCAGATATCAATATAACAGAAGCAGTTCTTCAGTTCTCATCAATCAAAATCACATGCAAGGAGATAGCAAGTAAAGTATTGTATCAATGATATAAATGTGGAAACTTTAAGTTAGTAAATATGCAAGCATTTATCTTTATATCAATAGAGTAGGAAGGAATTGCAGATAAAAATGAGAAAGTGAATCTATGAATGAGCATACCAATGACACCATCCCATCAGCCCAAGTAACTTCAATATCACCATTCTTTAGGCCAGTTATATTGCCAACCCAAGAGAAGTTTGAGAACTCCACAGAAGTTTCATCACCAGATGCATTTTCTACTTTACTGCTACCTGTTCGGCTTTTTGTTTCCTTTTTAATCCCACTTTCTTCATTTTTCTGCTTTGATTTCTCAACGGACTCTCCAACAGAAGCTGTTTCTGAACAGACAAACACGGGTGACAACCGAACCACCACATCCCCATAGCAGTAATCATAATCTGGATGGCCCTCTAGCTCATACACGCTTACAACTTCCTCCTTGTCAAACTCTCGAGGATCTTTGGCAACTGTTTTTAACCACCTCACACAAGCTGTCCGCTCCTTGGCATTAACACTTCTCACAACACCAACACGCTTAGTTTCACAAATATATCCTCACCATCATCAGAGGTCTTCTCTACCACATATTGCTCTGCAACAAATTCATGATCACCAGGATTATCTATAGGAATCAAACTTGTAGAATATAATTTGCGCTCTATTGTTCCATCCTGCCATGCAACATCAACTCTTGTCCTTGTATTGGCAATCAAAAGAGCTTTTTCAAAACTTTCCTCTTTCTTTCGGGCCCTCTTTTCTTTCCTGATCACAACTTTCCTTATTTTCTTACGATGAATAGGCCAAGCTTCATGGACAGGGTCCTTTGATACTGAGAGAGAACTACCACAAGAGCTAGAGTCGCGTGAAGCATTACTTCCATCATTCCCTTCCAAAGCATCCACTGGATCAAGGTCCATAGTTTCCGTATTCCCATTTGATTCCTCGACTGTAGCTTCTTCTGAATCACACCCGCTTCCTGTCTGATTAGAATCTAATTCGCTGTTGACAGAATCATGAAGTTCCAATTTTGATATGCCTTTGTCCATGGAAATCGAGGATGATCGTGCTGATGAGGGTAAGAGACACCAGTCACCCAATTGCCAATTTGCATGAGCAAAACAAGACAACAATTTTAAGTTTCTTGGACTCTGCTCTTCAGCTGGAGCAGTAGAAGAATCTGGCCCATAACCAGCAGATGCTATCCAATAAACAAACACTGATCCTACTGTAACCTTAGTGACAGTGCCTTCCAACCTATTAGCTTTCCACAAGCCAGACAGCCATCTTGAATTCTTGAAAACTGATGATGAGCTAGCCCTTACACGTTGCCCTGGGTAATAAGGGAAATGCCCATCTTCAAGGATATTCTTAGAAATTGGTTTGAGGTGCAATGGATCAGCTTTGGTGACTTTACACACTGAACCATCATCAAATAAGACAGTCACATTATCTAAAACATCATCAATTCTGCCCAGCCAGGGCCCAAGCACCACATAATCACCAACAGTGAAATCCCTAATACGTTTTAAGTCTTTTGATGACACCTCTTTTATTATAGATCCATCAGGGGCCAACAGGTCAACACATATATTCACGTCAACCACTACACCCACTTGCCCGGTAGGGTCTGAAGCAGCAGCAACGAAATCCCCATGTAAAAATCCCCGGTCAACAACTTTTATGTCACTGAAATTTTGAGTTGATTCAGATTCATCCATCCAGAGTACACGCACCTGGTCAGCCAAAAGAGGACCAGTTTTACAATGCCCATCAGCACCATTCCTATCAGAATTTCTGCTAGCATTATTATTGTCATCACCATTTCCTTCATCAATATCACCATCCTCATCCTCACTATCATCCTCATCATCAGTAATGCTGCTATCTGAATCTGAATCGGAATCTCCAGCAACCTCTGTCACAATCCCAATCATGCCACTAGTATTACTCATTACAACATCTTGTCTATAGATATGTTGGGTATTACTTTTCTTACAAAAAATTCCATTGGGTTCATTAACTTCACTGCTTTCAGTATTTACACTTGGATTCCTAACAAACGCACTTGCAAGATTGCCTTGGTTCGAAGAATTACTGGTGCAAGCATTGGGCTCATTGCCTTCAGGAAGAGTTTCATGTTGTTGAACACCCATCTAAAATCATTTATATCAATGTCATGAGATAGTCATTCTAATCTTGTTTTTCAACTTATAGAACATTGAAACAATAAATAACTCGTCAAAGGCAAGTTCTACACCCCGCCCAACCAAAACAAATCCATCTCTTTCATATTCTCAAATATTCTAAAAATCATTATGATTTACTTTGCAGGCAATGCATGGAGCAAAATTAATCTTTTAACGGGGAAATAAGAAAGGCCAATATGCAAAAGGTATTTGAACACATTGGTTTCGAAATAACTTCAGTGCTAAAATTGATACAAAACGTGACAGGACGCCATCAGAAAAAGGAGAAAAGCCAGATGGCCACCGACTTTCATCTATGCATCAACAACAAACAAAAGGCACAAGCATTCAGGATCTAAATCACATTAGATAATGAGACAAAATTACGGTTTTGTTGCAAATCGTAACCCCGTTTTACAAATTCAAATACGCACGCACAGCATCACCAATAAACCACTATAGTTCAATCAGACATCATCGCAATTGATACTATCCAAAACAAAAATCAAAATTTATAGCAAAACGCAGATTAAAAGGCAGCTCAAAAAAGCAAGTAGACAAATTGATCGTGCATGAAAATAAATAAAGAACACGAACGAATGAGCTGATTTTTCAGGTAGTATCGCCGCCTCAAAGGTTAATCTTTTCAGAAAAGAATAAATTTTGCAGAAGAAAACGAATTTGAATATAGAGAATTAACCCAAACAAATTCAAATTTTTTTTTTAAAAAGAAAATAATCCATAGCTTTGGGCAAGATGAGATAGATGACAGCGAGATTCCAATTATACCTTCTGAGAAGGAAAATCGAGCTTGGTATCAGGGGACCACGAAGACGACGAAGAAGAAGAAAATACGTAAGGCTCCGCACAGAGGAATGAAGGTATATTATTCCTGCAGCGGCGTAGGGGCAATTCGGTAATCCCACTGCCACCCCGACCCAAATGTTTCTGCTTCTATATCCAGCAATGTGGATAGCCCAATCAGGACCTTTGGTTTTGACGACCTGATCAAAGATTTCACACTCTTATAAATTAATTAATTTTCTTTATTTTAAAAGGATCTTTTAAAAGTTATGAGATATTGGGATAAAGGAAATAAGTTATGTACGTGAGAATTGCAGTTTGAATTATGAAAATTTTATCTTATAATAAAGACGATATTATTATCATTTTTGACTTGAAAAAATTAATTTTATAAGATAATTCAAATAAAGTGAATCATGTAAAGATGTTTTTTATTTATATTAAAATTTTTTTAAAAAAATGGGTTCTTAATTTAATTTATGTCTTTACCGTTGATCAAAAAAAAAAGAGGGATGGGAGAAAAAAAAAATAACAACAAAACTAATATCGGTGAATTTCTTTTCTTCCCATCAAAGACACAACATGCTTATTTAGTTCCAAAGCAAAGTTACGAAAATGCTTTTTTGGGGTCATGCAAGATTAGATTGTTGAGGATCCTTTCAAAAGTAGCCTTTCATCCCAAGATAGTGCATCAATTTAATAGCATAGGTAAGGAATAAAGTTGATTTTGGCGAATTCAAGCATATGACATTATGACTTCATTGGTTGAAATGAATTAAAAATATTTATAATGGTTTTTTTTCTTCTTTCCAAATACAATTCTAATTCAATTAGTTTGGATATGCAATTGTTGAGTTTTTGCAATTAGTTTGGGAAAGCTTATATTTTAAGAAAAAACTACTTTTTTTTTAAAGATTTCTCAGTAAAATTATGATTATAAATTATTTTGATAATAAAATATATTAATCTAAATACACACTTGATTATCACCTTTTCCTGTGAGACTTTATGTAACAATTGGGTTCTCCATATATTTAAGATATGAGAGAAGAAATTTCCAAGTATAATTTTATATATGTGATGAATTAAAATCTCATATAAATATCAAATGTCACTCACAAAGTATTTATGGAGTGAAAATGAACTACGCCTCTAATCATACCATAAGAATTATAATTCGAGAATTCAAATTCTTTATCCTATTTTCCTGTCCTCCTAATCAAATGCTAATCTTAGTCGAGGAGACAGTACTTGATTGGGAGGATAGAAAAATGGAACAAAAAATTTGAATTCACAGTCTGATTCATGAGAATTACATATCATGAGAAGAGCTATATCGTTATTATAATTGTTCTTATTTATTAGTGTTAGGTTTGATTTCTTATTTATTGTTCTGTATTTTCTTTTGTCAATTTGTGATTAAGATATTTTAAAAATAAAAGTATTTCTTATTTTTACTATATATCAAAATTGAAAAGAAATATCATCGTCAATCATTGAATTAAATTCTTTACAATGAATTTTTTTTTTTTGCAAAATCAAGTATTGAATAAATGCCTTCTATTATATAAACAATTATTATTAGATTTTGTATAAATCTAAGACAAATATTGTATGATCCAATTATCACACTATTTTACGATTTTAGAAGCAAACAAATATTAGTCCAAATTAGAATCTATAAAACCGTACACGAAAACTTTAATTATTATAAAAAATTCAAAATATCTAAACCCAAGTAACATAGCTATATTAGGTTAATCAAAGAATAACAAAGTTTATTATCAGAGTATTGAAAAGAAAAACATATCCATCTTAATCCTTAAACTAAAACTTATTTTTAATTCCTAAATATATATTATTTATTAAATTCATTTTTTAATATTAATTTTATATATTTAATTATTTAAATTTTAAATTCACAATAATTTTATTTTTTTAAAATTAAATGAAAAAATTAAAAGAATAAAAGAACAAAAATTAAAATTTAAGAAATAAAATTAATATTTAAAAAAAATTACTAAATAATTCATCTTTTAACTATTAAAAATAAGTTTTAGTGTTTTACTCTAATTCTTAAATCAGTGTGCCATTTGAACGGTCTAGATTGAGCCCGTAGTAACTATTCAGTAGACCCGTGCACCCCAGAAAACTGTGTTCATTCTCAATACATGGATTGGATTTGGGTACGGTGCACCGCACACTAAGGCCAAGAAGGCGCAGGGCGAGGGAGCAAGCTACCCTGTGATCGAATTCGGCGTGCCGCTGGAGAAGATGATCGTATGCGTCGCCGTCGTCGGTCACCAGGTGAGTCTCCGTCACAGTGTTCATGCTAGCTCATCGTTGATCCAAACGAGAACTCAATTTTCTCTTGATTTTTGGATTTTTTTTTTGTTTTCGATGAACAGAACAATCCGCTGTTTATACAGAGCTTCACTGAGGCTGAGGATGCTCTCAAGCTCCATCACATCGTGCACTGCTCCCTCGATGTGGTTGACGAGCGAGGTGCGTTACTATGCGCGCGTGCTCATTTTGCTAACCTTGCGTCTGGTTGGATTTGCGAATTTTGGTTTCTTGGTACTCGCCTGAGGTGGTGGGCTTAGCCATGGCAAAGTGTTCGTCTACAATTTTTTTTTTTATTCAATACAAAGTTCAGTTTTTTATCCAAAATATATGAATGGTTTTGATTTTGGGACCCTTCAGTTTTATTAGAGAAAAAGCTTATCTCACATTGTCGATCCAACCACTTGGTTCCATCAAATTGGCTAGGTTTTTTTTTTTTTTTTTTTAAGTCTTTTTGCTGTTTTATGTACCTTGTCATTTGCGAAGTTTGGATCACAAATCCAGCATGTTATTAGTGCTACTCAGAGTGGCTTCTTGGCTTCTTTGTGTGTGTGTGTGTGTGTGTGTCCGTGTTGTTAGGGTATCTTGCAATCTCATGGAATGTGTTTGCTTGGCAGTGAACAATCCTAAGAGATCTGGACCTACGCTGAATGAGACGTTTCTGGGGCTGCTTTATCCTACTGAAAATTACAAAGCGTGAGTGCCTTTGTTTGTTGTCTGTTGTCTGTTTTACACTTTTACCTTAAAGAAAAGTTTTGTTTGATAATCTTTAGTCCAACAACAAAAATGGATTTTTTTTAAAAAAATTATAATTTTTTTGTTTCATAATATGATTTGCAGTTATGGTTATCTGACTAATACAAAGGTGAAGTTTATCTTGGTGACAACGGATCTAGATGTTAGAGATGCGGATGTAAGAAATGTGAGTTTCAATACAAATTGATGGCTTTCTTTCATTTTCCTCGTGTAATTTCCTGGAAAATGTACATGATTTTATGTAGACTTGTTTCCTTGTCTCCTTGAATGGAAGGATTGAACTTATGAAGTACTTTTTTGCAGTGATAATTGGGATATTGATGCCATAGGCTTTTGTTACTCTACTAATATAAATCGGAGTAAATACTGATAGGTAGTACTAGTGCTACCTTGATCCTAAGATTTGTGGATAGTCTCCTAGGGGGTGATTATTGCATATCTTATGGCATTTTCTTCTATGATATAATTTAATGGCTGAATACCAATTAATTTTTATGAAATGGGGCACCTATCTATCACACAAAGCAATGATGATGCTTTTTTGCCTGCGCTGTTGCCTGAGCATGAGCAGTGAGTGGTGACAGGATGCTTCAATTGGGTTGCAGCTATTCCAATTGAACTTATTATGTGTATAAATTTTAAACAAAAAAAATATAATATATCTATCTGTTGTCCATGACCCTGTTAACTTATACAGTTGAAAATTAAATTATGTCATGAGAGCAATACTGGCTTGTATCATATGCATAATGTATGTGATTCAGTATATTTAGATGAGAGAGTAGCATGCTCTGGGATAGAGATATTTGCAAAGCTTGAATTATTATATTTTATTGATATAAATATTACAGGTGTTTCATTTAAGGATGTGATCTTTTTGTGTTTCCCTGCGGTCATTTTCTTTCATAATGATTTGTTGCTTTTGTTTCTCTCCTTATTGGTATGCACTAAGCAGTACAGAGCCCCTATATGATTTATTTCAAGGTGTTGCTTAAGAAGTTGAATCAATACCAATATGTTCTGATATTGTTGTCATCCATGTGCACTTTCTTGTTAGTAAGTATTGTATAGTTAAAAGTTATTTTCTCCACGCTAACTGCTTGTGGATTGTACTGTACAGTTTTTCAGGAGGTTCCATGTTGCATATGTAGATGCAGTTTCAAACCCATTCCATGTGCCAGGTAAAAAGATAACCTCAAGAATCTTTGTAGAAAGAGTGAGCACAATTGTCAAGTCATTTGGTTTGAGTTCGGCTGGGTGAACCTCAATAACCTTTGCTAGTCTAAATCTTTTGTTGATATTTCTGACACGAAACTTGTGTTGATATTTCTGACATGAAAATTGTGTTGCTACTTTTTTGCCTCATAATTATAGTGTTCCATAGGAATTGCGTTGTGGTAAAATGTTTTTTTGGATGTCTAGTAACATTTTGAACAGAAATTGTATCATTCAATATGTAATATTCAAAATGAATCATCACATATTGTTTTATATTTTGCCTTGTGCAAGTTTGAGTTTTGAAAATTTATTGATCTCCTCAAAGATGTGTTTGTTGAGATCCGCCCTATATTTATTATTTCGCAGTTTGCTAATTAGCATCATTGATTAATTGTGATTGGACCCTGACTATATACCCATATTTGCAACTTCACTAATCAAGATCAAATAATAGTGAAAAAAAAGAAGCTCTATCTTGGTTTCAAAAGTATAACAAGGACCTCGCACCTTTCCAGAAAAGTACTTTAAAATTCTTAGAAATCACTTTGCAAGCTTTGGTTCATAGCTGGATGAAAGGCAACAACAATGACTGATCATGGTACATGAGAATTGTTGCTCTAAGAGTTGTTTAGTTTTCCGCAATCAAAATCTGACTTTTTTAACAGCAGACCAGCAAGGAATGCAGCCAAAATTCTGTCCCTGAAAAAGGTGACCAATTTCGAATCCCCCTGCAGAATCAAACCCAGGACATAAGATGTACTAATGAGATCAATACTTCTCCATCTTCTCTCGTCTGCATATTTTCTTCAAGCCTGCCTCAATCCTTTTGTATTGGCCCTCCTCATCATCGTCCTTCTCTTTGGTATGTTCGCCTTGTTTTTTGGAGAAGGCCTCAGCTAGACACCTGGCTAAAACAATCCCATCTTCTAAAGCACAACACCCACCTTGGCCAAGGTCAGGGGTCATGGGGTGGAAGGCATCTCCAGCAACACAAACATTGCCTTTACTGATATTTCCCAACATGAGCTCCCAAGGATGTCTGTATCTTAATGGAGATGAGAAAAGACCATCTAGTTCAGTGTTTTCTATGAAGGATCTAATATCACTTGGCATCTTTCTCAAGCTTGCTTAACACAAATTGCTTCATTTTGGCCGGGTTCTCTTCTTGCTCCTTGTCTGCAAGACAAGCAAGTGGACGAGTAAATGTGACAGCGGGTAAGCATACTGTTAAATGCCATAATAAGCTAATGGGCATAGTGAATGAAGGCTAATTTTTGTAATTAAAATTACCACACTACTAAACTTTATATTGAAAATTTTCAGAGAATTGATAATTGCAGAAGATAATCTTATAGGGTGTTCACTTACCTGCCACTACTTAGACAATGCATAGCTGCAAGCATATAATAGCAAACATGTTTTTAACAGAAGCGCAACTTGTTTTCCGAGTTCAAAAAAGGAAACCTGACTTTATCTTCTGCTTTAAAGAAAACCCTATGCAGAAGCAATAAATCAGACTAACTCTAGGCTGATACAAATAATTCACCTTGGCTGGTGGGAGTCCAAGTTAAAAACCAGTAAATGGTCTTGTCATCACAAGGAATAGCACCAGATCGAAATCCATGCCCAAAGAAATGCATGAACTTGGGCTCAAACCCGTGATTGCTCTTCAACTTGGCACAACCTCTGACTGCAGATCTTCCTGAAAAAGAGACCTCCTTGAAGCCTAACCACTTTGCCACCACCGAGTTTACTCCATCACACCCAATCAATACCTTTTTCAGTTGCAAACATCGATTTATCAATTAAGGTTTACTAACTGGGATTCATAATGGATGTTCTTAGCTTCTTATATGTGAACTTCATTCCACAGAAGGGAGAGAAGGATCTTTGCTTATATCATATATATGTCACACATATTGTTGTTTACCTTGGTTTTTGATGGTTGTTCCATCAGCAAGATGGACTATCTTAGAGAAACCAGATTCCTCAATAGCAACCACCTTTGACGAGTACCTGATGGTTCCACTTGGAAGCTCATTGGCAAGGGCTTCCAACATTAACTGTCTTCTAACACAACGAATTTCACAGGCTCCACTGCATCCCATAAAAACCCCACATTATCACAGCAAGAATGTAAGATCAAATTAAGAACCTTGGCCTCTAAAAACGAAAAGTAACCCACTGAAGGATCCAAAACTGAATAATCGTCAGGTCACCAAAACGAATAGAATCAGTTAGACTAGTTTTAAACTCAATTGAAACATTTTGATACACCAATTCTTGTACTTCACATTTTCAAAAACATAGCAAGTATGGCCAGAAACAATAGCAGCTAAGGCATAGGGTGAACTTCATCCATGCAGTGTACTTACTGCTTTGCTGTGGCCTTGAAAGATATACTTGATGTTTGTTGCCCCATAATCAAAGAAGTAGTGACATTCCTGCAATCCAACTCGAGTAGTTTAGTTTTAGACTCAGGCTCTTACTCCATTTAGTTTAGTTTCACATGATTTTGGGAAAATTAAGAATCCAATTGAAAAGAAATAATTATATAATTTGTAACTTGAAATGGTAAACGTTCTTTTCTCGAATCAAGTATGATATGAGTGAGTTCGAAGGACCACAAACAGAATCACAGGGTGAAGTGATTGAAGCGGCCATGAATGATAGATAAGTGATAAGATTAAGATATATTTTACTCATAAAGCTGCACATGTTGCTGGCGGAGGATGTCTCCAATGCCAACAGCATCCAAGGCTTTCCAAGCATTTGTCCATGTTGTTAAAGCAAACCCAGTGACCCTCAAAGTATCTGAAGATTCTAATACCAAACTTCGGACACCCAACCTGCATGCATGTATATATCACTGTCAAAAATACTAGCTTAAACTAAATTAATATCATGTGGATAAATAGTACGCTCTTTTACAGTTGTGAGAGAGAGTAAACTGAAGAAGCACCTGTGAAGTCCTAAGGATGTTGTGAGGCCAGCAATTCCAGCTCCCACAATCACAATTTCTGCAACTGTTGTTTCCATTACTAGGCCTGGTCTTATGTGTTGTCTTCTATGCACAGTAACAGTACTATGCAATTATTTTTTTATAACAGATTAATTTTACGAAAAATATTACTCCAGTTAAAAAAAAGCTATCAGTAAAATTTTAATTATAAATTATTTTAATTATAAAATAAGTTAATCTAAACACACACTCAGTACTTCTCATTTATTTACCAAAAAAAAAGTGTCCTTCTCTTTCCTGTCTTTTCTTTTACAAGAGTAACACATCTCAAAATTGAGTGGTGAGAATTGGGAAGCTTTTGTCAAATATGCTGGTGCACAGGATAGGAAATGAAAACGTTTATATAGTTGGACAAAGATGATAACCACAAGCTGATGATGAGAAGTGCCGCAGTTGAACTTGCTGATGACATTGACATACAATACGTACGCCTCCATAAAATGCACCATCCCTTTTCTCTTTATTTTCTTTCTCTGAAGGCTAAAAATAGTTTACAAACATTTTGTTGAACCATATCCTAATAGTTCGAAGTCAAAATTGAACTCCTACCAGGTGTCTCAGTCATAATATATTTACATCTTTTTTTGTTAAAGATAATATATCAACATTTAACACTAATAATATTGATACAACACATAATTTTACATTTGGTAATAATTGTGGCTTATATAGCTCATGTGACAAGTGCTTAATATATCTTTTTGTTTGAGTAAATTAGGATGGCACCCTTGTTGGCCAGGATAAGTGCAGATAGTACCTCTCACTCCCTGTTCTCGATTCCGAAAGTTTTTTCAGTCTGTTCCGTTCGCCAAATCATACGAGGACCTGAAATGAAAAAAAAATAAGACAAGTAAAATCAGATTTCAAAAAATGAATATGGATACTCTTCAGTTATTCTATTAGAGAGAAATAGATATAAATTATAAGAATTTGGCTTCTCTAAAATAAGTAATTCACTTTAGAAGGTAGAGTGAAAAAGTATTAATCGTTGATTAGAAAATCAACGGTTGATATCATAATAAAGTATATGCACATGTATAATAAATTATGAGGTTATTAAAATTTACTTCCTTAATTTTTTCATCAAGAGTTATTAATCTCACTTTACTCTCTAAAGTGAACACCTCACTTTAGAGAAGACAAATCCAAATTTTAATATATTAGGATCCACTATTATGGGTTATAAAGCTTTTTTTTTTATATTTAAAAACTTTTGTATCTTTATCTAACAAGATATTCTCCTGTTATTTCACTAACAAGAGAGAATCATTGTCACGACCTAATTTCGAGCTGTGACTGACACACAAGTTAAGCTAACTCAACATCTACCTAACTTGACAAGTTTAACATAAAGGATTCTAACCAATAATTATAAATGTCTTAATTGGACTAACGAAAATTCGACAGAATTTATCTTAAAAATAGACTAAATTCAATATATCACCAGGCATATTAATAATTTTATATATATATATATATATATATATATATATATATATATATATATAATTTATATCATTATACTCAAAGATTAAAGAATACATTATTCTATCTCTATAATTATAAAATGTTAGAGTCCAACACGTCGTAAGCCATCAAAACAAAATGGAGGCATATTGAAAATAAATATGCCTAGGAGGAAGTTGGCAAGGTCCAGGAAATAGTTACTCAACTGCTCACTGATATAAATGATAAAAATAAGAGGGGTGAGTCACATACACTCAATGAGAAAATAATAAATATAGTGGCTAAGAAGGGAAACAAATATAAGAATAGATAATTCCTTAAACTCTAAAGTAATAGATAAATACACTAACTTAATAAAGCAAAGCTCATAATAGTAATGTAATAATTCTTTCCGTTGCCAAAATGTATGTAAGCATCAAATTTCATAAAAAAAAAAAAAAAATCAACTATGTGTATTTCTGAAAGAACTGTAATACAAGTTGGAAAGTAAACTCAACCCAATAAACCAATCTCATAATCATCACAAGTCATGGGCTTTACCTCACCCGACACAAATATCATGGTTAAGGTCTACTCACCCTACAACTATGGAAAAGGGTTAAGAGTCGATTCACTCAATAACCAATCATATATCTTTGAATCTATTATGTGTACATAAGTTATTATATCTCTTCGCTAATAACAAACGGTATTCTAATATGAAACCTACAATGGATATTAAAAACCATTTCTGATTGAACAAAATCAAATATACACATTTCTCAACTCTCTTAATAAGATCAAATCACTTTCAGAAATTCAGAATTACAACTTTTCACTTAACTTTTCATAAATATAACTTTAAATAACTTATAAGCTCAAGGACATAAATAATACTATTGTAATGATATAAATTTAGCATATGAAATTATAACTTCTGACATGAACTTGTTCTTCAAGTATCGTCATACTTCCACTAAAATTTTTAATATCAATACAAAAAAATTAATCTTGTTTATCTAATGATAAAATTTGACATATTTAAAAATAAATAATCATATTATCGTAAAAATCATTAAAATTTAAATCTCAAATAATATTTTAAACATGACTAAAGAATTAAATTATGGCGGTATATATATAAAAATATTCAAAATACACCAAAATATAAATTATTCACTTGCAGACTAAGAGATTAGCCCAAAACCTACCCAAAACGATGTCTACGACTTAACTCAAAGCAAGTGGAGTGGTTTTCGAAATATCTAAGAATAATAAAATATTTTAATAAATTATCATATGCCAAATGATAATCGTTACATAATCAAAACCATCTCTAAAAACCTTTCACATCCTCCACTAAAAATCATAACATCAAAATTTAAGATCAATTAAATTATCAAATTTCAAGTTATGAGAGTTTTAAAAATATTATTCAAAGCAAGAATAGCAATTGAGAAAAATGTATAAATAAAAATATTAAATTACAAGACTTAAGACTTTCATAAATCTATTAAAAATTTAAAGATAAACTAAAATTAGCTTATTTATAAAGTTTTAGAAAGATTTAAACTCTTAAACTCATATATTTCTCTTTATAATCCTAAAATATATCTATTTATGCCTAACAAAACAGTAAACTGTAAGTGATTTTGTAAATTATTGATACCAAATAACAATAAATCAAATCTTAGAACTCACCTTAAGTCTTGGATGCAAGTGAATTGAAGTTAAAAAGAAGGAAAGCAAGGAAATGAGAGTGCCGACGGGAGAGCTACGTGTGCAGTGATCAGATGATCTATTTCAACGTGTTTCTCCATCCCAATCAAATGTTGAATTGTTTTACTTTGAATCTGCCCCTTTTTTTTTTCTTAATTAGGTGGTGGGGCTCACTTAAAGCAAAACAATAATAAACAAAGAAAAGAAGATTACACGCTCTTCCGATCCTCATCCTCCAAAAGTAGGACCACTGCCGCTTTTATTCAAGGGTCAATATCGATGACCAAAAAAAAAAAGAGCAATATCAACTTCGTGTCAATATCAACGAATATAAATAATTGCATACTAAATAAAATCAGAATTTCGTCTCAATATCAACAAAAACACGTGCCGCCAAAACTAGCCAAAACCAGAACCTTGAGATCGGCGCGGCGGTGCGGTGGGGTGCAGCACAAACAGCACGCGGAGCCTCTGCCTCGCAGCCTCGCAGGCGGTGCCGCCGCGGAGGAGCACGAACAGAGACGTCGGAACTGGAGTGGCGGTGGCGGTGGAGCACGAGCTGGGCCGGCGATGGGTCGAAGAAGACGAAGTCACGAGGCGACGGAGATGAGATTCGAAAGCCACAATTCTGAAATCTGAAGAAAGTCAAGACAAGTTAGGGTTTTTTTAGTTTTTTTTTTTAATTTTAAATAATATAAATAAATATAAGGGGTAAAGCGATCACATGCTGTTTTAATTAAACTGTCTTTAGCAGGTACGACTCTGAAACAAAGCCATTTTCCATTACTCTTTATCTTGAAATTGTTTGATCTTAGCTGCTAGTACCACCACTTCGGGACAAAATTGTTGTGGAACCCTCTCTGTCGGAGGGTTGTTGCTTGAGAGGACAGTGAAATTGGGGGATTGATATTGTTGAGAGGGTAGCACTGTCATTGCTCTTTGTTGTACACGCTCTATTAATTAATTATTATTGTCTCTTGCCCTTTCATTTTTAGGGAAGTAACTGTGGCCGGAGAACAACATGGGATACCAAGTTTCAATTGCGACTATATTCATTGTGTGTCAAACCATTTTGGACACATACAATGTGCCACCAAGTTGCAATGAATCTTTATCTTCTTCTGTATCTTTACCTTGAGTTGCCAAAATGGCGTCATAGCTGATTGCACCCATGGTAGGATAGGAGACAAGTCCTCCTGAGATTCTCTTTAACCAACCATTGTACGTACATGGTTTATTTATCCACATACATTTTGAGAATGCGTAGTTGTGAACGTATTTGAATTTGCTTATTTAATGTTTGTAAAAGTTTATAATAAAAATTGATATAATCTGTAGAAATTTTTTTTAAAACACTGTTTAGAACAAATGGATTCTATATTCAGGGAATGCTTAACAATGTACAGCTGATATCTGGGAGCTTAATCAGAGCACCATATAGGTGAAAACTATGGTCACAATAACTTGTAACCCATAATTTGGAGGGAATATTTGACTGAAATATATTCATCATCTGTGGATATCCAGAAATCAAACAAAGGGAAATAAAGCCAATCAAATGTACCATGAAGCTTGCAGTGATCATCTTCCCAGCAAACCATCTCCCATGCAGGGCCCTCTGTGCATTTATTGCAGATTGGGTATTTTCAAATCGTAACTAGACAAAACCAGCACTGTTTCTATTTATAATAGAAAAATTAAATAAATGAAAATGCCACAAACTTATAGTATTATAGAAGGGAAAAAGGAACACAAGGATTACTACTTTACTTACTTATCAACATCTCTGTGTTTTAACTTTCCAAACTTAGAGCATTCTGCTTCAACATCTTTAATATCCAAATCAAAGTCCAGTTCCTTCTGCAGCACATCATATCAGTAATATTATTAGACAAAACAAAAGTATGACAGAAAATCTTCAAATATAGGTGTTATTTAATCACCTCATCTTTGGGATCAAACGTATTCTTTAACAATAAGCATTCACTTGGAACACCAATTGTATCTGTAGATGGAATTGTAGCCATAGGCTTTTGTTACTTTATAAATGTAAATCAGAGTAAATACTGATAAGTAGTACTAGTGTTAACTTGATCCTAAGATTTGTGGCTAGTCTCCTAGGGGGTGATTATTGCATGTCTGATGGCATTTTCTCTATGATATAATTTAATGGCTGAATACCAATTAATTTTTATGAAATGGGGCTCCTGTCTATCACACAAAGGAATGATGATGCTGTTTTGCCTGCGTTGTTTCCTGAGCATGAGTAGTGAGTGGTGACAGGATGCTTCAATTGGGTTGCAGCTATTCCCATTCAACTTACTGTATGTATAAATTTTAAACAAAAAATATAATATATCTATCTGTTGTCATGACCCTGTTAACTTATACAGTTGAAAATTAAATTCAGTCATGCGAGCAATACTGGCCTGTATCATATGTATAATGTTTTGTGATTCAGTGTTTTTAGACGAGAGAGTAGCATGCTCTGGGATAGAGTTATTTTCAAATCTTGAATTATTATATTTTATTGATATAAATATTACAGGTGTTTCATTTAAGGATGTGACCTTTTCGTGTTTCCCTGCAGTCATTTTCTTTCTTAATTATTTGTTGCTTTTGTTTCTCTCATTATTGATACGCACCATGCAGTACAGAGCCCCTATATGATTTATTTCAAGGAGTTGCTTAAGAAGTTGAATCAATATCAATATGTTCTGATATTGTTGTCATCCATGTGCACTTTCTTGTTAGTAAGTATTGTATAGTTAAACGTTATTTTCTCCATGCTAACTGCTTGTGGATTGTACTGTACAGTTTTTTCAGGAGGTTCCATGCTGCATCTGTAGATGCAGTTTCAAACCCATTCCATGTGCCAGGTAAAAACATAACCCCAAGAACTTTTGTAGAAAGAGTGAGCTCAATTGTCAAGTCATTTATTTTTTTTTTTTGCCTCATAATTATAGTGTTCAATAGGAATTGCGTTGTGGTAAAACGTTTATTTGGAGGTCTAGTAACATTTTGAACAGAAATTGTATCATTCAATATGTAATATTCAAAATGAATCATCACAATTGTTTTATATTTTGCCTTGTGCAAATTTGAGTTTTGAAAATTTATTGATCTCCTCGAAGATGTGTTTGTTGAGATCCGCCCTATATTTATTCTTTCACAGTTTGCTAATTGGCATCATTGATTAATTGTGATTGAACCCTAACTACATTCCCATATTTGCAACTTCACTAATCAAGATCAAATAATAGTGAAAAAAAAAAAGCTCTATCTTGGCTTCAAAAGTGTAACCAGGACCTCGCACCTCTCCAGAGTAGTACATTAAAATTCTTAGAAATCACTTTGCAAGCTTTGGTTCATGGCTGGATGAAAGGCAACAGCAATGACAGATCATGGTACGTGAGAATTGTTGCTCTTAAGAGTTGTTTAGTTTTCCGCAATCAAAATCTGACTTTTTTAACAGCAGACCAGCAAGGAATGCAGCCAAAATTCTGTCCCTGAAAAAGGTGACCAATTTCGAATCACCCTGCAGAATCAAACCCAGGACATAAGTTGTACTAATGAGATCAATGCTTCTCCATCTTCTCTCGTCTGCATATTTCTTCAAGCCTGCCTCAATCCTTTTGTATTGGCCCTCCTCATCTTCATCCTTCTCTGATATGTTCGCTTGGTTTTTTGGAGAAGGCCTCAGCTAGACACCTGGCTAAAACAATCCCATCTTCTAAAGCACAACACCCACCTTGGCCAAGGTCAGGGGTCAAGGGGTGGAAGGCATCTCCAGCAACACAAACATTGCCTTTACTGATATTTCCCAAACATGAGCTCCCAAGGATGTCTGTATCTTAATGGAGATGAGAAAAGACCATCTAGTTCAGTGTTTTCTATGAAGGATCTGATATCACTTGGCATCTTCTCAAGCTTGCTTAACACAAATTGCTTCATTTCGGCCGGGTTCTCTTGTTGCTCCTTGTCTGCAAGACAAGCAAGTGGACGAGTAAATGTGACAACGAGTGAGCATACTGTTAAATGCCATAATAAGCTAATGGGCATAGTGAATGAAGGCTAATTTTTGTAATTAAAATTACCACACTCTACTAAACTTTATATTGAAAAATTTTCAGAGAATTGATAATTGCAGAAGATAATCTGATAGGGTGTTCACTGACCTGTCACTACTCAGACAATGCATAGCTGCAAGCATATAATAGCAAACATGTTTTTAACAGAAACACAACTTGTTTTCCAAGTTCAAAAAAGGAAACCTTACTTTTTCTTCTGCTTTAAAGAAAACCCTTTACAAGAGCAATAAATCAGACTAACTCTAGGCTGACACAAATAATTCACCTTGGCTGGAGGGAGTCCAAGTTAAAAACCAGTAAGTGGTCTTGTCATCACAAGGAATAGCACCAGATCGAAATCCATGCCCAAAGAAATGCATGAACTTGCGCTCAAACCCGTGATTGCTCTTCAACTTAGCACAACCCCTGACTATAGATCTTCCTGAAAAGAGGCCTCCTTGAAGCCTAACCACTTTGCCACCACCGAGTTTACTCCATCACACCCAATCAATACCTTTTTCAGTTGCAAACATCGATTTATCAATCAAGGTTTACTAACTGGGATTGATAAAGGAAGTTCATAAGTTCTTATATATGAACTTCCTTCCATAGAAGGGGGAGAAGGATGTTTGCTTATATTTTGTGTCACACATATTGTTGTTTACCTTGGTTCTGATGGTTGTTCCATCAGCAAGATGGACTATCTTAGAGAAACCAAATTCCTCAATAGCAACCACCTTCGACGAGCATCTGATGGTTCCACTTGGAAGCTCATTGGCAAGGTGGCAAGATCAAATTAAGAACCTTGGCCTCTAAAATTAAAAAGTGACCCGCTGAAATAGCCAAACTGAATAGTCATCAGGTCACAAAAACGAATAGAATCAGCTAGATTAGTTTCCACCTCAATTGAAACATTTTGACACACCAATTCTTGTACTTCATGTTTTCAGAAACATAGCAAGTATGGCCAGAAACAATAGCAGCTAAGGCATAGGGTGAACTTCATCCATACAGTGTACTTACTGCTTTGCTGTGGCCTTGAAAGACATACTTGATGTTAGTTGCCCCATAATCAAAGAAGTAGTGGCATTCCTGCAATCCAACTCGAGTAGTTTAGTTTCAGACTCAGCCTCTTACTCCAATTAGTTTAGTTTCACATGGTTTTGGGAAAATTAAGAATCCAATTGAAAAGAAAGAATTACATAATTTGTAACTTGAAATGGTAAACGTTCTTTCTCTTGAATCAAGTATGATATGAGTGAGCTCGAAGGACCACAAACAGAATCACCGGGTGAAGTGATTGAAGCGGCCATGAATGGATAGATAAGTGATAAGATTAAGATATATTTACTCATAAAGCTGCACATGTTGCAGGCGGAGGATGTCTCCAACGCCAACAGCATCCAAGCCTTTCCAAGCATTTGACCGTGTTGTTAAAGCAAACCCAGTGACCCTCAAAGCATCCGAAGATTCTAATACCAAACTTCAGACACCTAACCTGCATGCATGTATATGTCACTATCAAATACTAACTTAAACTAAATTAATATCATATGGATAAATAGCATACTCTTTTACAGAGAGTAAACTGAAGAGGCACCTGTGAAGTCCTAAGGATGTTGTGAGGCCAGCAATTCCAGCTCCCACAATCACAATTTCTGCAACTGTTGTTTCGATTATTAGGGCTGGCCTTTTGTGTTGTCTCCTGTGCACAGTATAACAGTATGCAATACTTTTAGTGTTGGCCTTCTCTTTCCTGTCCTTCCTGTTTCTGGAATAATAGATATCAGAATTGAGTGGTGAAAGTTGAGAAGCTTTTGTTAAATATGCTGGTGCATGGGAGAAGAAATGAAAACGTCTATATAGCTGGACAAAGATGATGACCAAAGACAATCCTGATGATGAGATGTGCAATAGTTGAACTTGCTGATGACATTTTTTTTTTGTTTCTTCTGTTTTTTTTAGAACTTTTACCTATCATTATCTCCTAAACACCAGCTTTTAATTTGTGTCATTTTTTTCATTTTTAAAATAATAGGTTCTAATAATTCTTCTTCCTTTAAAGAAATCCATCTTCGAATTTCAGATCTAATGCATGTATGCATATATGCATATCTATGGAAAACAGTTGAGGATATTGCTGCTTCATTATTTCCTCTGACTCCCAAGTAGTTTCTTGTCCTTAATGATACTGTCATAATATTTTGATTGAGGGTATCTTTTTGGAGAGTAACTTTTGTACTTGTCGGTCTATTATAATTACAGGTTGC
Organism: Castanospermum australe; assembly: GCA_019955255.1. NCBI lineage: Eukaryota > Viridiplantae > Streptophyta > Magnoliopsida > Fabales > Fabaceae > Castanospermum > Castanospermum australe. The sequence goes on from NSJW01000935.1 coordinate 1,237,131, forward strand.
TCTTCATATTTTAAGTGAGAATCAACTTCAATCACTTGTGGCTAAAGAACATGAATCTGGCATATAATTTCATAGCATAGATACATAGAATACAGGATGCACTTTATTCAAGTTAGGAGGAAGAGCTAATTCATAAGCCACAGCCCCTCTGCACTTTAAGATTTGGAAAGATCCAATATATCTTGAGCTGAGTTTATCTTTCTTACTGAATCTCATGAAACTCTTGAAAGAAGAGACTCGTAGAAATACATAATTGTCTTTTTCAAATTCCAATAGTCTTCTTTTGTTATTAGCGTATATCTTTTGTCGACTCTGTGCTGCTTTTAGTCTATCTCGTATATGTCAGAACCTATTCATAAAATTAAATAAAAAAAAGGGACATTTGCATAAAATGGTATGGTCCACCATTTTGAAAAACCATCATTACATCAAAAATAAAAATGTGGAGACATGCATTTATGCATGGATATAATTGAAGGTGAGTGAAACGCAACAGGAGTAAAATTTTCTTCTGCCTATGCATAGGCTGGTAGTAAAGATTCATGCGCAATTTATTTCATTGCATGTGTGAAGCCTCTAGCGAATGCAAAAGTAAAGTAAGGGCTTTGGTGAGAGATAGAGAAATATTTGCTAGATCTTCATTATTTTTCTATCATCTTAGTAATATTGAAAGAGAAGTGTTAGTTCAGTATAGTCTTCATGCATTCAGTGAGTACTTGGAATACTTTTAGGTTACTATCCTAGTATCACTTTTCTTTGATTTAATTCTCTTAAAAATTTATTATTGTGATTTTACTATAGTCTATATTCTGAAATTACTATATGCAACATGATTCATGAGTCTAAGCTAAATACTCCAATTTTTGAATTGTTATATTTTACTACACAATTTTGTCAACTAGAGTAAATATATTTTTATGGTACAAGTATATCTTGAGTATTATATTTATTTCTATCTATATTTATAATTTTAATATTTTATGCTATGATTATGTGTATGAATTATGTTGTCAATATTTTGATAATACATTTGGGAATATCATAGATACTAGGAAGAACCCTTAGCATACCATAGTATGATAAATGACTATATTGTTATGAGATTTATGTGTCTAATGCCTGGATAGAAATACTTGAGGCTATAAAATGGTTGGCTAATGTGTTACAACGTGTCTGGACGGTATCGCGATGAGAGGCAACTAAATTTATAAAAAAATTTAGGAGTCACCACTAATTTTTTATTTTATTGAGAAAAAATTGAAAAAACCCTTTAATTAATAAAAATTAGTCTTTGAAAATGAGATCAAATTTGGGAGTCTAATTATGCATCGAGAAGTGTAGGAACTTAATCTTGCTGCATCCTCCGTCCTAAAATAGTTATCCTAAAGTTAATTGTGTAAATTAATAACTCTTGAAAAAAAATTTTATTTTAACTGTTGAGCAAAAATAATTAAAAAAATCAAAGAATGAAAATATTTACAATTTTGTACTTGCCTTGCGTGTCTACGTATCCCTATATGCAATGAGAAGTCAAAGCTAGGTAATTCTTATAAAAAATGCTTACATGTTGAAAAATTTTAAGAAATAATTAAAAATATTTTGTTGATTAAAATAAAATGCTCGAAAAAAATAGATTAATTTTTGAAAGAGAAAAAAATAGTTGATGATTGATTAATAATTTCTTTTAAGATTGAGTCATGGCTTAACCACATAGTAATCCTAAAATAAGTCATTGAGACTTACTCTTCAAAATCTTTTAAATGCGCTTAACAAACTCCTATAAGATTAGATCATGACTTAATCACAGAACAATTCTAAATTGGATTAGGGAGACTTATTCATCAAAACCCTATAAACGCGCTTAATAAACCCTTAAAGGATTGGGTCATTACTCAACCACATAACAATCTTAAATTAAGTTAAGGAGACTTACTCTTTAAAACCCTTAAATATATTTATTTAATTATTTAAATAATCAAGTTTATTTAGCATTAGCTAACAAATAAATTAAATGAAGGAAATAAAATAAAAATGAAAAAAACGGGGTTAACGTGATTTAAGAAAATGGAATCAAGATTAATGCAATAGTGCATGATGACATATCTTATTCAAAAGTGTAATCTGGATGATGACATATATATACGAATTAATATTTCAGCATCTTAGAAATTTAGAAAGAATTAACCATCTAGCACTCCAAAATAGAATAGAAGAGAATACTACTATCCAGCAAAATAAAACATTCAAACAGAATCATAAGTAATCCGAAAACCAATCAATCATTAAACTATATAAGAACAGTAAATAAAAATAAAAGTAACCAGCTATAACATTATTGAAACATTTTGTTTAACATTAAGATTTGTTTAGTTTTCCGCAATCAAAATCTGACTTCTTCAACAGCTGACCAGCTAGGAATGCAGCAAAAATTCTGTCCCGCAAAAAGGTGACCAATTTCGAATCAGCCTCCTGAATCAAACCCACGACATAAGATGTACTAATGAGATCAATGCTTCTCCATCTTCTCTCGTTTGCATATTTCTTCAGGCCTGCCTCAATCCTTTTGTATTGGCCCTCCTCATCTTCATCCTTCTCTTTGATATGTTCGCTTGGTTTTTTGGAGAAGGCCTCAGCTAGACACCTGGCTAAAACAATCCCATCTTCTAAAGCGCAACACCCACCTTGGCCAAGGTCAGGGGTCATGGGGTGGAAGGCATCTCCAGCAACACAAACATTGCCTTTACTGATATTTCCCAACAGGAGCTCCCAAGGATGTCTGTATCTTAATGGAGATGAGAAAAGACCATCTAGTTCAGTGTTTTCTATGAAGGATCTGATATCACTTGGCATCTTCTCAAGCTTGCTTAAACACAAATTGCTTCATTTTGGCCGGGTTCTCTTCTAGCTCCTTGTCTGCAAGACAAGCAAGTGGACGAGTAAATGTGACAACGGGTAAGCATATACTGTTAAATGTCATCATAATCTAACGGGCATAGTGAATGAATGCTAATTTTTGTAATTAAAATTACCACACTCAACTGACCTTTATATTGAAAAATTTCAGAGAATTGATATATTGCAAAAGATAATCTTATAAAAAGTGTTCACTTACCTGTCACTACTCAGACAATGCATAGCTGTAAGCATATAATAGCAAACATGTTTTTAACAAAAGAAATACTAATTGTTTTCCGAAGTTCGAAAAAGGAAACCTTTTTTTATTTTACCTTAAAAGAAATCCCTTTATAGAAGCAATAAATCAAACCAACTCTGGGCTTGAGACAAAGAATTCACCTTGGTTGGTGGGAGTCCAAGGTTAAAAACCAGTAAACGGTCTTGTCATCACAAGGAATAGCACCAGATCGTAAACCTTTCCCAAAGAACTGCATGAACGCCTGGGCTCTAACCCGTGATTGCTCTTCAACTCAGCACAACCCCTAACTGCAGATCTCCCTGTAAAAGAGGCCTCCTTGAAGCCTAACCACTTTGCCACCACCGAGTTTACTCCATCGCACCCAATCAATACCTTTTTCAGTTGCAAACATCGATTTATCAATTAAGGTTAACTAACTGGGATTCATAATGGATGTTCTTAGCTTCTTATATATGAACTTCATTTCACAGAAGGGAGAGAAGGATCTTTGCTTATATCATATATATGTCACACTTATTGTTGTTTACCTTGGTTTTGATGGTTGTTCCATCAGCAAGATGGACTATCTTAGAGAAACCAGATTCCTCAATAGCAACCACCTTTGACAAGTACCTGATGGTTCCACTTGGAAGCTCATTGGCAAGGGCTTCCAACATTAACTGTCTTCTAACACAACGAATTTCACAGGCTCCACTGCATCCCATAAAAACCCCACATTATCACAGCAAGAATGTAAGATCAAATTAAGAACCTTGGCCTCTAAAAACGAAAAGTAACCCGCTGAAGGATCCAAAACTGAATAATCATCAGGTCACCAAAACGAATAGAATCAGTTAGACTAGTTTTAACCTCAATTGAAACATTTTGATACACCAATTCTTGTACTTCACATTTTCAAAAACATAGCAAGTATGGCCAGAAACAATAGCAGCTAAGGCATTGGGTGAACTCTATCCATACTGTGTACTTACTGCTTTGCTGTGGCCTTGAAAGACGTACTCGATGTTTCTTGCCCCATAGTCAAAGAAGTAGTGACAATCCTACAATCCAACTCGAGTAGTTTAGTTTCAGACTCAGCCTCTTACTCCAATTAGTTTAGTTTCACATGATTTTGGGAAAATTAAGAATCCAATTGAAAAGGAAAGACACACATAATTTGAAACTTGAAATGGTAAACATTCTTTTCTTGAATTAAGAATGATATGAATGAGCTCAAAGGACCACAAACAGAATCACGGTGAAGTGATTGAAGCGGCCATGAATGATAGATAAGTGATAAGATTAAGATATATTTACCATAAAGCTGCACGTGTTGCTGGCGGAGGATGTCTCCAACGCCAACAGCATCCAAGGCTTTCCAAGCATTTGTCCATGTTGTTAAAGCAAACCCAGTGACCCTCAAAGTATCTGAAGATTCTAATACCAAACTTCGGACACCCAACCTGCATGCAAGTATATATGACTGTCAAATACTGACTTAAACTAAATTAATATCATATGGATAAATATATTACACTCTTTTACAGTTGAGAGAGAGAGAGAGAGTAAACTGAAGAGGCACCTGTGAAGTCCTAAAGATGTTGTGAGGCCAGCAATTCCAGCTCCCACAATCACAATTTCTGCAACTGTTGTTTCCATTACTGGGGCTGGCCTTATGTGTTGTCTCCTGTGCGCACAGTATAACAGTATGCAATCCTTTTAGCGTTGACCTTCTCTTTCCTGTCCTTTCTGTTTCCGGAATAATAAATATCGAATTGAGTGGTGAGAATTGAGAAGCTTTTGTTAAATATGCTGCTGCACAGGGAGAAGAAATGAAAACGTTTATACATATAGCTGGAGTGACCGCAGCGCTGATGATAATTGAACTTGCTAGTGACATTTTTTTGTTTTGACATGAACTTGCTGATGACATTGACATACAGTATGTACGCCTCCACAAAAATGCACCAGCCTCTTTTCTCTTTTTATTTTCTTTCCCTGAAGGCTAAGAATAATTTAAAAAACATTTTTTTGAACCCATATCCTAATAGTTCCAAATCAAAATTGAACTGTAGCCACGTGTTTCAGTCATAATATATTAAACAGTAACATTAATGATACAACTCATAATTTTACATTTGGTAATAATAATAGCTTACATAGTTAATGTGACAAACGCTTAATAGTATAGATATAATATAATTTTACATTATCTCTTGCCTTTTCAATGTTTAGGGGAAGTAACTCTGGCCGGAGAACAACATGTGATACCAAGTTTGAACTGCAACTATATTCACTGTGGCAAACCATTTTGGACACATACACTGTGCCACCAAGTTGCGATGAATCTTTGTCTTCTTGCTCTTAGACCTTTAGAGCAAAGAAATAAATCTTCTGTATCTTAACCTTGAGTTGCCAAAATGGCGTTCATAGCTGACGACACCCATGGTAGGATAGGAGACAAGTCCGTTTCGAAATTCTCTTTAACCAACCATTATAGTACATAGTTTACTTGTCCACATACATTTTGAGAATGTGCACGTATTTGCTTATTTAATGTTTAGAAAAGTTTATAATAAAAATGGATATAATCTGTAGAATTATTTTTTTTAATAAAACTGTTTAGAACACTTGGATTCTATATTCAGAGAATGCTTAACAATGTGCAGCTGATATCTGGGACTCAGTCAGAGCACCATATGGGTGAAAACTACAGTCACAGTGACTTGTAACCCATAATTTGGAGAGGAATATTTGACTGAAATAATTCGGTGGAAAATGTGGGGGAAGAAAAGAAATTAAACGCATCAACAAATACAACTATTCACCCAAAACTTGTTACCCAACTCATTTTTGGTTCCCTTGCACTATTCAGCCAATGCCAGCTAGGCATATCCACAAAAAAGGTGCAGGACCAAAACCAACAAATATAAACTACTAACCATCATATACATCAAAACTTCTGTCAGATTGCTATCCTGCCAAAGTTGAATTACAGCAATGTTTCCAGCATCACAAAACCTATGTCCCAACCAATAATACTGCCAAACTATAACAGAATAGGATGCTGAAATCAAACCAACACCCCCAAAAAAAGATGAAGTATAGGCAACCACAGCTTTTACAAACAGCACCTTTTAAATTGTAAGAAGGCAAATGAAAGTTCCATGTGGATGTGTACATGACTTGGTTAAATCTCTCTCAAAGGAAGCTGTAAGTCGGTATAATTCTGAGGGTGACTACCACCACAAGAGATTCCTTAACATATAAAACTGCATAATACTGGACCCAAGAATTTATCTGCTGTCACAGAATTTATCCTCGCATGACTGGGGCACCTGCAGCATATACAGGATTTAATTTAGGTTAGGGAAATATGTTCATCAGCTGTGAATATCCAGATATCAAAGAGAAATAAAGCCAATCAAATGTACCATGAAGCTTGCGGTGATCATCTTCCCAGCAAACCATCTCCCATGCAGGGCCCGCTGTGCACTTATTGCAGATTGAGTATTTTCAAATCGTAAGTAGACAAAACCAGCACTATTCCTGTTTATAATAGAAAAATTAAAATAAATGACAATGTCACAAACTTATAGTATTATAGAAGGAAAAAAGGAACACAAGGATTCCTACTTTACTCACTTATCAACATGTATGTGTTTTAACTTTCCAAACTTAGAGCATTCTGCTTCAGCATCTTCTTTAATATCCAAATCAAAGTCTGGTTCCTTCTGCAGCACATCTTACCAGTAATATTATTAGACAAAATAGAAGTATGACAGAAAATCTTCAATTATAGGTGCCATTTAACCACCTCATCTTTGGGATCAAACATATTCTTTAACAATAAGCATTCACTTGGAACACCAATTGTATCTATAGAAGGAATTGTAGGCTGTAGCTGTGGGAACTTGGAGACCTCCACCTGGCAGTCCAGCTACTGCAGGAACAGAAGAAAAAGGAGAAACCAATGCAGAACCCACTTGGTGCAGCTCCGAGAAGGGCTGCTGCTAGGTATGTTTCCTGTTGCTGGTAGATTAAGGCCTGCGTTGTTGACGACAGAATTACCAAGGGAACCAGCAATGCTGTCAACCAAAGCACACGATGTCAGATGCATTTTGATCTCAAAATATGAAAAACCCAAAATGGCAGGGACAAACCTTGAAGCAGTGCCACTGCGAATCCAATTTTTGCATGAGTAATGCTCGAGAGCATGCATTCAGGGACTGAAAATTGCAGAAAGGTCAGCCAACCCCACCAATTTGTATCAAAAGCAGTACTAGTTAATTTCTACCAAAAAGAGTACAGTTATTACCAATTTTTGAACAGAAACATAGGTGAAGCTAAAAAAACCAACAGTTCCCTGGTGATGGTTTCAATTTTGTGTGTCAAGAAGGGGGGTGTCTCTCCACATCTACTTAAAATGCACTATCCTTCATTCCAAGGTCAAGCATGGTACCTATATAACTATATCTTCCACCCAAGCAAGCAGGGGTCTAAATTCAAACCAAGTAATGACTAGCAGCAATAAGTAAGCAACCAGTATAACTATTGGATCCATATTCATAAATGAAGATACTCATCAGCAGCACCTCCAGGGTCAAAAGCTATCACGGTTATCACCCTTTTGATAATTCAGTTTTATTGTTGAAATTGCTAAAATTCAAAACAGGTTGTAAGCAATCTTCTCCAGAAAGAAAGAGATTACTAACCAAGCCACCTCCTTCATCATCATCAAAATCACCAGTATTTCCTCCGACTTCTTGCATTCCAGATTCATCACTGACAGCTGATACCTAAGTCAGAAAATTTTTTAAAAAAAAAAAAGAGGTAATGAGATTATGCAATTTAGATCATCTATGCTGAAGATCATCAGCAGAATATCCACTTTGTGGGCAATCCTTATAACATTCACCTTTCATTAGTTTACATACTGAGAGTTCCCTTCTGTGTTCCTATGCATCCCTGCTTGTACACCTTGTGTCTCAGAGCCTTTTGGAGCACTAAAAAAGCCATAACCAGGTCTTGGGATATTTGGAGCACCAGGATAAGATAGGCCATGCTTGGGGATATCCTGAATGGAAGGCATAGAGTTTCTTGATCCAGGAGTAACAGCTTGCTTGGCATCTTCTGTTTTGGGATTAACATTAATATCTACTGGGACCTGCCTCTTCTGGTTCAAATTCGAGGGCATCGACCTGGCTGCGTCTCTTATTCCTGGACTATAATTATTCAGACCTGTATTGTTTGACATTGTTTGCTGGAATCTATTTCTTGGCTCATGTCTTCTGTACCTATTCTCAGTCACAGCAGGAGGTACTTGTGCAGTAGACCGGGCCTTGTTCTCACTCAGATAATCAGCTCTTTTATACCTCTTTTCAGTCACAGCAGGAGACTCTGAATCATTACTTTTTGACGAAGAGACTGTTTTTGGTGTGGCATTGGTTTTATTATCAGGAGAGGTAGTCCAGTTCACATTGTCGCTAAATACAGATCAGGCAGTATTCCTGTCTTTGATATTTTTATGTGATCTGTCCATCGAGAGTGAAATGTGCTTGTTGAAATGTGCTTGTCATCATCAGAAAGCACCTCCTCCTCGGTTTCATTTTCATATTCAATAGAATCACCAGAATTTACAGTTAATGGTTCTATATTACCCTCCTGAGCCCTAACAGCCATTGCATCCTGCAAATTTTCTCCCACCACCACCACCTTTCTTAGATGGCCCAAATTTCACATGTCTGACTATCATATATGCTTCTTTTCTTCCCAAATTAGGTCCACTTTCCACAACAGAGACTTCTTCTATCTGCAAAGAACTTTTTGAATATAAAATGAAACGATAGAAAGAAATAGGAGAAAAGATAAAACAAAAATCTTATAAAAGAAAAGTTCAGACAGAAAATCCCAGAATAAAGCAGGTACCATCATACCAAAGCAAAAAGACGAGATAATGTTCAGTGCCTGATGCCCTGCACTGTTTTAAATCGACGAAAAAGCAATCATAAGTCTGGCATAACATTAACTAACCATACATCAAACTATTGCTTTGCATGATGCAATGGATGAATGTGATATGTTATAAAAGATAAAGATCTTATAAGATCATCTCATTTTCTTCTTTTCTTATCATCTCTCAAACTAGGAAAATATTACAGAATCCCTTAAAGACCAGGTCACATACAGAAGTTGACTTAAAGACCTTGATAAAGTTCAGTTGAAAACAACTAGACGCCTCCCTATTATTTTATAGTAAATTACTTCCTTATGTTATGGAACTGGATGTTCATTCCAACAAACAATTTACTAGCATGCGATGTTTGTGTGGTAGATATCAATTCAGTTATTTAATAATCCATTATGAATGAAATATAGATGACTACACAGATGCATAGATGCATAATGTGCAGTATAGTTTAAGATCAAGTAACCTATTGGCATCTGATGATTACCCAGGAAAGTCAGCTATATTATTTTCCAAAGGCTGTGTCTATGACTGATAAAGAAATAGAGGGTAGAGTTTCCAGAATTAATATGCCTATTTTGAGAGGCCGAGATAGAGAGGGGGTATATAGGGAGGGAAAGTATAATGAAGAAAGAGAAGAGGAGGGGGTTGGGACTGCAGATTAAGTTGCTTTAGTTGCTGACAGTGAACAAAAGGGGAAGATGCTTAACAGGGTTATGCATCTTCATTGATTCTGTTGTTGTTCTTCAACCCATATCGTGAGATGGGAAATGGCTGTAGTCCTGGCTCACTTTTCCAAACCAGTACAAAAACACATCTGTAAATAAATAATTCCACATGGTGTCTTCAAATTTTCAAGTCAATAGTTGCACCGGTGCAACCAAATTGAAAGGTTGCACCATAGAATTAGCATTTTCCTAAAACCAGATGCACACCCAACTTTTTGGGTCAGAAACAAACACAGATTCTAACATCACTTACTTAGAGATGCTCCCCAGATGCTGTAGGGGCAATATCTACGAAAACCCTAATTTAAAACCAAACAGGGATGCGATATAGAAAAAAAATTACCTTCACCCGATAACCCTTCTCCATTAATTTTTTAACCATATCTGCTTTCATCTTCAGGTCTTTTAATTCCTGAAAACATCAACAACAGAAATTTCAATACATTAAATTTTCCTCTTCCAGGTTCAGTAAATAACATATGACAGACACTCAGATTATAGCAACCTTAAAACCAACAATTGACTATGAGTAAAAAAAAAAAATTTTTAAAAAAAAAGATCTAAAGAGAAGGTAGGATACAGAGAAAGAACTTACAGTTTTTTCAGAAAAGCGCACTTCCTTACAGCCCCCTTTCCGCAATGTCACCTCAGACTGCATGTGTTAAAAAACTGTTAAGAACAACACTGCATCTCAAGATTTGTCTTTGACAACTCACTAAGCATGCTATAACATCAGAACAACTATAATAGTTCCTCAAGCTGTATTTAGCATGTATGATGGTACATGCTCATCAAGCTCTTTCAAAGCTAGCAGGTAAATGAAGGCTTACTATGCTGACACCATCCAACTGTCCATAGTTAAACCTAGTCTTAGCCAATCAATCTTGACATATAAGACGGAAAAGAAGCATGCACTTGTAAAGGATGTGATTCAGGATAGGATGCAGCGGCGAGGGGTTGTTTCCCTTCACACAAAATGCTCAGGCGCAAGCTGGGCTATTGGGATTTAGGAGCTTCTAATTATCCATACATCAATGCAAAACATGAGAAGGAATCCCCACTAACATTTCCACTTACTTTTATCTACTTATAGGTGGTTATATCACCAACATTTTCAGCATACAATATGGCTCATATATCCTAACAGGCACAAAGCATGTACTGCACTAATAGTTTGCTAATAAAAATTCATATGTTGGAATATATCACAAGCAAATTAAAATGAACAGGAAAAGAGACCTCAACATTGCTTTCAACCAATAGCAATTACAGATACTTTGAAAGAAACTTAATAAATACTGCACCTTGCTTTTAGCACGGTCCTTTTCCTTTTCTTGTTGCTTGTACTTTTCCTTGTGGAAGTTACAAACAGGTGGATTAGCATTTTTCTCAACCTGTAAGACATGATCAAGTGCTCATATAATAAATGTCACAATAACCGAGAAGCATCCCAATGTGCTTAACCTAACCTTCTTCATTCATATTCATAGCAAAATTTAATGGCTTCGGAGCACAGAGACAATACATGGGTACAGAGACGATCACTAGTCACTACATATCCCAAATATTAGGGATACAAGGCTTCTTCATGATGCTTGTTGGCGATGAAGAATGATCACTCTATATTTATATAATGCTTAGACACACACACACTTTAGCCCAACTTGTTAGAAGGATTGGAATCCGAACCTTTCATTGCATAATGACTTCAAAATTCCCAGAAATCCAGAAAATCAATAAATCTTTCAGTAAATTATAAATTTACTTCAAATCATGTAACTTACTTCAACTCAGCATCTCTACTTTGCAGGAATTTCTTTAAAAAGTTCTCAGATAACATGGCAAAAGACTTGAGAAATTTTATTTACCTCAACTAAATCAAGTTTGAGCTTCCTGGCACGTTCCCGTGCTTCAAGCCTTGACACTATTGAATGCCCTGCACAAATACATACATTTAGTGGGAAATTCAAAGCTGAAACAGAAGTTCCCTGTGCATTTATATGGTCACAAATAACACAGAAGGTTGATACTCTAAGTTCCATGTATTAATTAATATATAGTAGAAGCAGTACATCACCACCATAGTAACATAGTTCCATGGACATCTACCATTTATTATATGTATATTTCTTCATTTAACTTTTAAGTTGCCTATGCCTAAGTGTGGCTCTAGACCATATTCCAGTTGATCTGGGTTGCAATGGTTTAATGGCAAGCGGGAGAAAACTACTAGATAGCAAGTATGGTAATGATGAGTGAATGTATTCTGATTATCATATAAATATGCTTGGTAGCTTTAAGTTCTATACTTCTATTAATGTTCCTTAACAGCCATCCTCAGTTTCAGCACTTTTCCCCTTGGAATAAGATTACTGGTCCTACTACACTCTTTATATGATAGTTGGACGCCCGTAAATAGTTGGACGCTCTTTGCCTTCCCCTAAAACGTTAACACTTGGTTGCCAAAAGAATATCTACTTAAGAAAAAAATGAATTAGAGCAAGACTTAAGAGTAAACAGACATGTCCAATGCAACCAATCAGCATAATAACATTACAAAAGTAAACAACCAAACTAGCATTGATTGAAATGTGTAACAGGTTTACCATCATCCGTCACAAGCCTGACAATCCTGAGCTTTGATTTGGTCATTTATTCGTGGCCCACTGGTGTCCATCTCTTCCTTCTTGGGCTTCGCCTGAAATCCCAAAACGCACCATCAACTGACATCATCAAAGAGCACCATGATAACCATCAATGCCTACTACCACAACATCATACCCTGATCTAGGCCACCCGAACTTCCAATGCACTAGCTTCCCCCAGTACAAACCCACAACTAGTTCATACCAGAATAAACAACTAAACGCCCCCACATGGATAAAACTCAGAAATGGATCAATTACTCGTCATAATTCACAAGTCGCTAATCAACCCATACCCAATTACACAGTAAAGGCAATTACTTTGATAGTCTCGACCACCAAAAGTTAACAAATTTACCTGAACCGGAGCAGCAAAAGACCTCACGCTATTACAAACACGAGCGGGTCTATCGTGAAAAACCCAATACGGATATGGCGTCTGCATAGGGCGTGGTTTGCGTATGGAATTGAAGGAAGATGATGCATGCGGAAGCAGAATGCAACATCTCCGGAATTGGGTGGACAATGCTTTCAGCTTCGATTGCGCGATTCGGTGCCAAAACGCCATTGCCGTATTGGGAATCAAACGGTTTAGAGTAACTGTGGCTCAGATACCGTTTGTTTGCCAGAAAGGTGCAGGTTGAAGACAACCTCAACTGTTGAGGCATAAGTGGCATGCCGTACGCCATGGCTCTGCTATGTGGCCTGTGGTCTGTGGCGCATTGGGCTGACAAAACGGGCTTAACGCCTTAATCTATTAGCTATGCGGGTTTTACAGCATAAACGACCAGATGTGGCCCGTGCGATGCCCTCTGTAAAGCTTATATATGTTTTAAATTATTTAAAGTTATTTTAATTTTTTATTAAAAATAATTTTATATCAGTGTTTAATATATTTATCTTAAAAATATTTAAATTAGTGAAATTTAAAAATAATAATTTTATTTGAATCATATTTATATTATATTAATAAATATATTTTAAAAGATTAGCCTATCGACATAATTAATAGCGTTGTTTTTTTATATATTAAAATTTTTTTAATAAAAATACTGTTATAACTTAAGTCATAAGAATAGTCTTTCCTAAAATATTAACATATTAGATGAGAGTATTTCATAGTTTAAGTACTATATTAAGTTTTATAGACTAATTAATGTAGAACATAATATATTAAGTTTACTCATCTTATCCTTCATTAAAGAAAAATAAAGAGAGTAGAATCTGATAATATATAATAATTTCATAAAGACTTAGTTAGTGATTAATATAATTTATCTAATAATATTTATTAGAAAAAATTCAATTTTACTATATATAGATAATATTAATTGAATTGGATCAATATAAGTGTAAGTAATTATTTGCAAGTCAAATCCATTTAAACAAAGATTAATTTTTTTTCAAAGCTGCAATATGCATTGTTTTCCTTTCAATTGTTTTCTTCGTCCTTTGAAGAGAAAAGTCCAAATCTTAGATATTAGATATAATTAAGTATAAACAAAGTGAATTTTTTTGATTAAAAAAAGGGTGAATTTATGTTAAAAAAATTATTATTAAACAAGTCAACCTAATTAGGTCCATAAGTTTATACAAAACGAACTAAATTGATATTTTTTTTGACAAACTATATAAAATCTAGAATATTTTGACCCAGGCATTTAAAATCCAACACTTTGCAAGTCAAAATTAAACTTAAACACGTTAGTTGCCCAATTTGAAAGCCTATTCATTAATTTTAAATTATTATAAACCAAAAAACTCTAAATGTCACATGAAGGATGAGAAATTTGAGACATTTATATTTATATCCCAAATAACAATATTGTGGACGAGGGTGGTAGATTGAAATTGGGTGAAATTGAGGAGTTGGAAACATTGGTGAACATTAATATTATGGACTAAGACTCTCAAAGATGTTTCTCATAAGACTGGTCTTGTAAAATTGGTGATCTTAAAAAAGCAAACTCAAGGAACTCATCAATGAGAATTGTTATAATTAAAAAACCATTTACTATTGTTGATTTATTGTTTTGGTTATTAAATGATATAGTATCACGATGTATTTGACATATTTGACTCGTTCAGCCTGTTTTTATTAAAGTATAGTTTCAGAGCATCAGAGTTAAGAAAATATAAAATATATTTTATTTTCTTCAAGTATAATCCTTTCTTAATTTATTTTTTAAAAGTTTATTTTGTATTACTTAACCTTCTAACGCCTGGATTAAACAGAAAACATTATTTTTTTCAATCAAATCAAATATATATACATTTAAAACTAAACTTTAGGAAGTTAAATGATAAAAATTCAAAGTTCATCGCGGGTTTAAGTAATAAAAAATCCACATTTTAAGAAGTTATGTGATAAAAAAAAATACTAACTTTTTGTAAATGTAAAGTTATGTAATGTACATGTGTTATATGTTTTATTTGAGTTAATAATTATATAATATTTTCAGTTCAGCCTAAATATTAGTAGGTTAAATGATATAAAATAAACTTTAAAAAAATAAATTGAGAGACCCTTATATTTTAAGAGAATAATGTGTATTTTACACTTAAAAAAAACAATGAGACATAAAGATTTACCATCACTTTTTGACATATTGTGCTATGTATGATTTGCACTTGGATGGGCGTATATAGATTATCCATCTAGTATCAAAATTGTACCAACTTTCTTCAAACCTCACCAATTAAGTTATAATTTTAGAAGAAACTTGTCTTCAAGTACAAAAAATGGTTGTACAGATATTAGAGAAACTGTCAAATATTCGTATGTTACATATATTTGTTCTTAATATATATATATATATATATATATATATATATATGTGTGTGTGTGGGTGTGTGTGTGTTAAAAACAAAGGCACGTGACATACGAATATTTGGCAGTTTCTCTAATATCTGTGCAACCATTTTTTGTTCCCGAAGACAAGTTTATATATATATATATACATATACATACACACACACAAATATAGACACACACACATATACATAATATATATATATATATATATATATATATATATATATATGGGCTGCTAACATTTTTTTTACTATCTTTTACATTAATGAATGTTAAGAAGTTTTACTTTTTCATTTAGACAATAATATTTTTTTTTAATTTTAAAAATAAAAATTTTTGATTTATAAGTCTTCTTCTTTTTTCTCAACTCATTATTAAAATTTTCAAGTGGTATGACATAAAGTATAGTTAATATGATTAATTCAATTAAATAAATTGTTAAATTCATATGGCTAGATAAGTGGCTAAATAATTAATAAATTTGTTTATTCAATTAGTTGAATGGTTAATGTAGTATGATTAAATGTTAGAGAGTTTGTGGTTATAGATATATAAAAAAAATTAATAAAATATTTTATATATCGATATATATATATATATATATATATATATATATATATATATATTTCTTGCATCAAATAAATGTATTTTAAGAATAAAAACAAAGAAAGAAAAAGGAAAAAATAATATATTGGTTATGCTCTCCAAAGATAAAATTCCATTTTGTTATTAGAAGCAGCCATAATAAGAGGTGACTAATAAGCATGAGAACTGATAAATTGGATAAGACATCCCCATTAGAATCCAAAATAACTGCTCAGCACCCCATTGAATCGCATCTATCTATTCAGTTCTATCTGAAATATGAAAGATGAAATTTGTACATATATTGTCAACTTTAATAATGATTATTATCAGTTCTATCTCCCCTGAATCCGCCTAAAATCCCCATAAATATAAATACACAGCATATCGAAGCAGATTCCACATTTTTGACCAAGCAGAAGCGACCTTTGGAGAACCCCAAAGAATCGTTGATTTCAAATTGGACCCATATCACTAGATTCATAGCATCTTCCCTCATCTCTTTCGCATCCTGTCATCCTCAGCATCTTCATCATGTAATTATTTGACCATTCTATGACATGTTTATAGACGGTTTTGGACCTTCCACTTATGCATGGTCCCCAACTAGCCACCTACAAATATTATTGCTGTAGTAAAATATAGCTGCTGACCTTCTGAATCAGACGAAACGGGCTCCAAAACATAGCTGTCATTGTGAGAACTTTCAAAAGCAAGTCCTTTTAGATGCATTTTCTTTTCATACTTTCTCTTGATATTCTTTTTTGCATGACCGAAAACTAAGTTTTGGAGCCCATTTCGTGTGATTCTGAAGCACAGCAGCTATCATATTATAGTAATATATAGGTGCCTAGTTTGGAACACTTTGCCACTAGTTGGATCCTGTCAAATCAACAAAACCCGTTAACTAAGTAGAATATATTTTTTTTTAAGAAGAGAATTGTTGCTTAATTATAACATTCACTTTGAAAAAAAGTACAAAATTTCAAATTGAAGTTTTAGTAGGGTGGTGGTAGGGCAATTGTGAACGTCAACAACAGTGCTGATTCTGACTCAAATAATATTTAGATGGATGGAGAGTTGAATTGAAAACTCAAAGCCAGAGTCTTTTGATGGTGCAGTGAAAAGTGAATTTTATTTTTATATATAAAAATTATGATTTATTTTTTAAAAGTCATATTTTATATAAAAAAATATATTATTATCACTTTTAATTTAAAAAAATTAAGTCTATAAAATAATTTAAATAAATAAAACTTATTAAAATATTTTTAATTTATACAAATAAAAAAAAAAGTGAGAGCCTTTTATTTCTTAATGACGGATGACCATATATATGTAAATAAAAAAGGGTTGGGGTTTTCAAATTCAGGTGTAACTATCCATCTAGAAACAAGGCAAAGCAGCTAAATTAACCCCTTCAGTTATAAAGCAATTAATATTTGAGCCTGCAGGAAGATATGGTTCACATCTTTTTGAGGCAGGCTTCAACTGATACTTAGCTAGCTGGTCTTTTTGCTTGTCTTGTATTATATTGCGGATGATTTCAAATTGAAGTTTTAGTGGGGTGGTGG
This sequence comes from Castanospermum australe, assembly GCA_019955255.1. Lineage (NCBI taxonomy): Eukaryota > Viridiplantae > Streptophyta > Magnoliopsida > Fabales > Fabaceae > Castanospermum > Castanospermum australe. Next base: position 1,254,579 of record NSJW01000935.1, read on the forward strand.
TAGGGCAATTGTGAACATCAACAACAGTGCCGACTCGGACTCAAATAATATTCAGATGCATGGAGAGTTGAATTAAAGACGGTACAGTGAGAGTGAGTTTTATTTTTATATATAAAGATTATAATTTAATTTTTAAAAATTATATTTATAAAATAACATATTATTATTACTTTCGATTTAAAAAAATTAAATTTATAGAACGATTTAAATAAATAAAACTTATAAAAATATTCTTAATTTACACAAATAAAAAAAAAAAGCGAGAGCCTTTAATTTCTTAATGACGGAAGACCATATATATGTAAATAAAAGAGGGTTGGGGTTTTCAAATTCAGTTGTAACTATCCATCTAGAAACAAGGCAAAGCAGCTAAATTAACCCCTTCAGTTATAAAGCAATTAATATTTGAGCCTGCAGGAAGATATGGTTCACATCTTTTTGAGGCAGGCTTCAACTAATACTTAGCTGGCTGGTCTTTTTGCTTGTCTTGTATTATATTGCGGATGATTTCAAAACTTTGAAAAACCTTTCTCTTCCTATTTCTCTTTCTCTTGCCAAGTGGGTGTAGCTCGATCGCCAGAACAAAACCTGTCAATACTAATGAGCTTTAAATATTCAATCACAAAAGAGAAATTCTTGTGTAGAAATATTAATCAATGTTTACTTCATAAGCTCAGTGACTTAGATATATATATAATATCATAGTACATATATAGCCTTTTCTCACGTGAGGGCGAGCAGATCCATGATAAGAATCCAATAAAATGGAATCCACTTGAACTATATATAAAAGATCAAATAATTAGATATGTTTTTTATTCTGATTCCAAGCACTTGGAAAAATTTTCCTTCACTTATTGTTTGTATTTGTTGCGAAGTGTTTGTTTCGGGATTATCCACTGACCGAAAGGAAAGAGCCAGCTTAGAAGAAGGGAACATATATCAAGTAGAAAGGGATGTCTTATTCTGTTCACGTGGCGCTATTGAGGGAACTCAACTCAACTCAACTCAATCCAAATGCCCATAATGCTACTGGTTTTTCTGCAGTACGTTATAATCAGCTGCATTGCCCCACCACAACCTTTTTTTAGCTCAGTTTTCTTTCTTTCTTTGTTTTGTTTTCTGCTTGCGAGCCTGGTGGTGGTGAACAGGGGCCTTCTCTTTAACATGTAGCAAAATGACAAGTATATTCAATCAAAGAGATTTTTTTTTGGTGAACAAAAAATTTAAATTAAGTAAAAAATTTATCTCAATTTAAGATTAGGTTATATTTTTAAACTCGTCAAGTGTTTATAAATATATTAACAAATGACTTATGAATAAAAAAAAAATAAAAATCAAACATAGATCGAGACAAAATATAAACAAAAAATCAACCAAGCAAATATTCAAAGAGTTATGAGATTGGATTGTTACCGTCTGACTCACTTAGTTTTATATGTTAGGTAAAAGGGGCACGTCTTCTGCTGCTTCTGCCTTTATCCACCTTTCCCTATCACTTGTGCTATCCATTGCTCCCATCCATGGGCCATGCGTGCCTATGCTAGATATATAGCTGAGAAATAATATAGCATAATAATAAAATAAGGCGGAGAACTTTTATATATATATATATATATATATAATCTTTGATGGATATTTTATAAATATTACTGTAAAATTAATTTTTGATACACGTTCATGATTAATTTTTAACTAAAAAACTTATTAATAAATGTTTATTCTTAAACTTAAATTTTAGACTTTTATTAAAAAAGTAATTCGTTTATCATCATGTTTAATTTTTATTAAAATTAAAGAAATATTATATATTATATAATATTTGAACAGCACAAATATTTTCTGGGGAAGGTCCTTTTTTTTTCTTTTTTGCATTATTCTTTTTAATTGTCAATAGGTTGTTGCCCTATTTCCGGGAGCTAATTGGTCTAGTTTATAAGGAAAGAGGAAGGAGGTGAGAAGGGAGGCGTAGTT